>OX439041.1:47115009-48429038 GCA_949317995.1 Acholoe squamosa
ACATGGCCAAACCTGACTACCACAAATATGCATGGGGCCCTCGAGAGACCCTACCTATATATACTAGTCATGACTGATTTCTCAAAAGTTTTGTGTGAAATTCCATCTCTAGTACTATGATATAAAAGTTGATTAACATATATAAGAGGGTTAAACATATTATACATGGATGGTAGGACTGACAACATAGCTCTGGGACTTAGCAGAGTAGGAGGTTGGTACTAACAGGCCAATATACTTTGATAGAAAGGGCAATTGACATGTAAGACATTAAAGTTAAATATAATTATACATGGGTAGTGGGACTGAGAGTAGGGACTCTCTAGGGCCCCACGAGAGGGTCTCTCTAGGGCCCCATCTTTAGTAATCACAACATAGCTCTGGGACTTAATAGAGTAGGAGGTTGGTACTAACAGGCCAAGTTACTTTGATATAAAGGTCAATTAACATGTAAGTCATTATAGTGAAATATATTAATTATGGCTGGTAGGACTACATATACGTATACATAGGGTCTCTCTAGGGCCCCTCGATAAACTACCCCAACCTTACCACTGAAACTGGATGGAGTCCCCAGGCTATGTTATTAGAGCTAGGATTCCATTTTTTTTACACATCTAGGGACATATTAAGGCTTTGCATGGTATATCTATTTCATCCCTGTGCTATCTGAATAATAGAGCATGGGTGCCATGTTAGGGTCTCTCACATTCCCCGTGTAAAACTGCCCAAATGTGTTTTTGCCCCCAGCATAAAAATAATTTGACATACATATATACGGTCTTGAAGTTTTCCCTGTGCTATGGGGAAAAGACCAAAACACAAAAGGGAACCTATTGACCTTTTATCTTTATTTTTTGCAAGTTGCAGCACAGATTTTTATGTTTTTGCTTGAAAACCCCCCTCATTTAGCCCTCAATCTTCCTAAATATGCCTCGTAGATAGGCAAAACCCTATAACATTTGTAGCTCTATCCCATCCCAACCAGAACAAAATTACAAAGACACATATATTACTTTATTTGAAGTTTTTATTGAAGGGAGAACAAGAACAGGCCAAATCTGGATGATTCATGATTACTGGCCAGGAGATGGAGGGAGGGGAGCAGGATGGTGTGCTCCCGCCGTTCCCCAATTAGGAAAACAAAATGTGAGAGGCGACAATTTCCGGTAGTGAGTAGTAGTATTTATATTAGCAGGAAGTGTCAACACGCATGTAGCAGTGCCGCCCCCTGGTGGCAAAGGGCCGCAAGTGGGGGCAAGTTTTAATCATGGCCGTCCCTGAGGGTAGGGCATGCATGTAGCCGCAAGGGGTGGAAAACACCGGGGAAAACACGAGGCTCCGCCCTCCGCGAAAGAAAATCAAATCAAAGATTCAATGTCATATCATTATCATTGGGTGGGGGCTAGACATTACCTAAGCTTTTAGGTTCACAATATCGAGTCTTAATCCTTATCATTGAGAACCCTTTCAAAATGAGTGAAAAGAGTTGCAAATACTAAGATGATTAATCACTGTTATTTCACCCATCACCCCTTTGTGCTTTCAATTCAGAGGTTTCCCTATCCGAATCGAAACGAGTGAGGAACCAGAGGAAGGGGTGGGGTGGAAGATGGCAAGAAGTAGGCACACACATGTGAATATTTACCAATGTTATGGAAGCTAAGTTCCTGCCCCCTCCCTAGCCACCTCCAGATCTCCCATCCTTCCTGTTGGGATATAGTACACGATGAGTACGCTTATCTTGGTCCTATACAGGTGGCTTTGATCCTACTGGATTCCATGGATCCCTGACTACTCCCGCTGATGATGGCGTCTATCCCCACCTTATAGATCCACCGCCTGATACTGTTGATGGTGACTTGATGAGAAGCATATTTGTACAGCTCTGAGTAATCTCAAGGATTCCAATCAAGAAATGAAAGTTAAATAGAAATATCAGTAAGACCAGATCCATGGCCTCTCCTATATATACTCTGATTAATCGATATCGTCATTGGTATAAAAAAAAAAAAGAACTGGTTAGACCCTACATCTTTTGAGAATATCGAATCCCAGCCCTCTATAGTGGAGGTGGGAGATTGCCAAAGGTTACACTTATAATGTATATGCAATAGAATATTGCTTTTTAATTCCAATGTCATTCCTGGATGTAGCATGCAAGTGTGGAGGGAAGTAGGAGGGTAAATTAACTAACAAAGCAACTGCAACTGGCCTATAATATCTCTAGTCGATATTTAGTTTATCAAGATGTTTGCAAATTGAAAGGCACTTGAGAAAGTTTCACTATAATGCAGCTGGTAAAGATGAGCTATGTAAAGATGGACGCGATAAGACTTGGTAGTATCTACCGTTATAAAGGCCTACAATCTACTGACCTGCCTATCTAAGTCTACTGACCCTGTAGCAGGGGCCTTCAGGTAGAGACCTCCTGGAGGGCCCTGATTGAGTTAGCACCTGTGTATAGACCACCTGGGTGGGGTCCTAGTGTATACCTTGTACATGTAGGACCAGTCACACACCTATCAGCCAGAAATGGTGTGCTTCAGGTAACTTGGCCAGGTAATCGGCTTTCTTTTCACCCCTCACACGTCCCCTTTCAGCCTTTCTCCTACATATAACAAATTTGAGGTTGCAATAGTTCAGGGGAAAAGACTATTAGGCAGTATGCTATAAGGGATATGTGTATATCATTGTCTCGAGGTTCAAGTGTGTTCCTGTCAATGCTCCTATTGGTGCTCTCTTACACAAAATGTACATTGCAACATGCTTGTTGGAAAGGAAATTTTCAAGTATTTACATTTTCACGTATCTATCATTGCCAATGGCTTTTGTGCTTAGTACATGTATTGCCCACATGATTTGATGTTGAAAATTAAATACAGTCAGTAAAACTAGTATGGTGATCTCTGGAAGCAAGCATTGAAAACACCAGAAGGCTAACGCTGATAGATCTATCATGAGAAGGGTCCATCAATGAAACTTAGATTTAAGTCTGGAAATACAGAGCAATTCAATCATCTTTAATATCGCCACACTCACCGTGACAACCATCAGTAGGCCTACTGTCAGGAGCTCAGACCAAATCCGCTCCGGCTCCCACTCCACCACCTCTCTACCTGATCTCTCTGACTACTGCATGGGTAGCCTCCACGTCAACATCATTTTCAAATGGGAAATAAGAATGCAGGTATCTGGTACTAATGATATTTCTCTCAGATATAAGGGAAGAAATGTCATGTCTACACACCTCTGCAGGAGAGGGCAATTAGGGAGTGGTCATTATTTATCAACACGGGGGGGGGGCGTAAAATTTTCAGACCCCTCCCGAGGGGGGGGCTAAAAAAATTTTGACCCCTCTTGAGGGGGGGCTAAGAAAATTCACCCTCTTTCTAGCAAAAAAAGCCTGCGCGCTACTATAGATCAAAGAGGGGCGCAAAAACTCTCCGCGCCTCCGGCGCAGGGGGGGCGCAAAAGATTTTGACTGCCATCAAGGGGGGGGCGTAAAAAACCCACCCCCCCCCCCGTTGATAAATAATGACCACTCCCTTAGACAGTTTGTGGCTTGGAAGCCATAGTTCGTTATCATGTGACTCCCACTATAGGTCATGTGACCTACTGCTTCTGATATACCTAGTAGGGAACAGCTAATTAATGGTAACTGGTTTAGAAATATAAGTAATGGTCTTTGAAAATATAAGGACAGTTCAATTTGGAAATTTGTGGAAGAGGAGAATACACAATCGGTAGGCATAGCCATGTTGAGACAATTTACACCATGAGTCACTATACACCATTATAACTATAATACAGATTAGCCAAATTCCACCCCACCACTTGTCCTAGTGCTAGCCCAGAATGGGAAAGTGTCACAGGGATTTGAAAGCTATTTTTTGTGAGCAGTATATAAAAAGGAGTCCAACTCATTCGATCTCAGTTTATGAAATAAGTAAGGCATATATATATATATATATATATATATATATATATATATATATATATATATATATATATATATATATATATATATATATATATATATGACTTATTTATATTCGTATTACTCTCAGTCACACCGAGTGTGTTCTGTAAAGGCATGATTGTAGTGGGGATATAGTAGCAGACTTCTCCATATCCATAATACAGCAAGTTTATCATTGTACACGTTTTATAGATCAGTCTATCAGTTCACTGTAAACTGACCATGGAGCTAATGAGGTTTGACAGCTGCATGCCTCAATTCCCGTTAATTCTCGGTAAAACGAACCGGCTGCCTGCAGCTCTGTGTCACGGTATTCGGCCACTTTTAAACCTTTTTAGGGATCTTACTTTTTGTGATTGATTCATTTTTTTTAATTGACCATTGCCCAGCAAACAGGTCAGCTTCTGCAAGCACCAGTCTAAGACGCTCTGCATCACTGCAGACTTTTTGTCAAAGAACGATTTGGGGCTCAACTTAAGCCCGGATTCCACCCCTATCCACACGTTTTGACTATATTAATGAGGGATAGACCAATACGAAGATGTTCCCAAATCAAAGAAAATGTTTTTATTTCAAAATCGACTAAATTATCACTGAGTTTTGTGTTTGAATGTGATGTCCTCTTACCGAGGACAAGGGATATAATGTACAGATATGGAGGATTCTAGGGGTAAAACAATCAGCTGGTCTGTAAACATAATATAGGACCCGTTACTTATGGGTACGTTCCTACGGTAGTTTTGTGTTGAAGCATAAGTAAAAGAATTTTGGGCAGAATTGGAAAGGGCAATCAGTATACTCTTTTATGTCATGGCTGATACGAACGTCAATATAGATTAGTACTAGAACCGCCGTATTCAATGGAGGGCATTGAATACAATGTGTCCTTATTCAATGGGTGTCGGCCATCTTGGATTTTGAACAGATCTGAGCTGGGTTGTTTTATTTAAAAGCAAATTAACCCCTAGGCCATGACATAAATGCAAATGTCCACTTCCATGGGATTTTTAACATTGTATTCCCCTCTGTGGGACTGGTCGTATCTGTCTGTATTACAATACCTTGATACCATACATTCAGCACAGCACGATGCCATCCTCTCCTCCATATATACCTTGACCTGAGTCTGTGCCTCCCTCACAGCTCACCTTACCCGACCCTTTCTCCATCTCCCCTCCCAACCCAAACAGCCTTCTTCCCTATCCCACCCCCTTCAGCAACAACTTCCTCCCGATACACCCACACCCAATAAGTCTCAACCGTAGCAGCAACAGCCTGCCGTATAATGCAATTTATTTGCTGGCTCCTGTGTCCTGGGGAACGTGGTAAATGGTAAAATCCGCGCCCGAGGCAGTAGGAATGGGTGAGGGAGGAGGGGGTGGTCCAGGCCCATGTCGCCCGGCTAGCCCGGCGGGCCAGCGAATTACAACAATTAACTTGGGGGGAGTCTGTCACAACCCATCATGTGCCAACCGTTAAAGACCTGCTAGCGGCAAGATGGGTGTGTATGGATGTCTGAATGTGTTCCTTCCAACCCCTAAAACACAACATAAGGGAGAAGGGGCCCAGGGAGTCAGCACTCAATATAATACTGTTATATTTTCAGGAGCTATGGGGAGACACTCCCTAATCGCTATTCTCAGCAGCGAATTGTGAATTAGAGAAGACATTTCACTTTCTTTTCCCTCTAGTCATTTGCTGCTCGGGGATGCATCCACTCTCTGAAATCGTGCCCATCCCGACAAGAAAAACACGAAGAGCTCACTTGAGTTTCACTTGGTAAACTTTGAGTCAGTTCTGAACTTTGGTACTTCCTTGTTACTAAAAGACTTAACAGGAAATCAGTGGGGAAGAAATCAAAGTGTAGGAAAAGGTCATTTAGAATTATTCTCATGTTTTATAATTCAAGTTTGTGATAGGGGACAATGCAAACTGGAAGTGGCAATAAAATCAATGCTAATTAGATCTGCTGCTTGATCATGTTTGTTGGGGGGTGGTCATGGGGGGGCTTGGGATGTGGGTTTCTTGGAGTGATTGGATTAGGTGCAGATTAAGGGGGATAATCTAGGTCTGGCTTAATGAGAGAGATGATAATGAGTATTGAACTCATCTTCTTAACTCTGGAGCACTGCTGAGTTTTAGCTTTATATCAGCACTTAACATATCAACATATCAAGATTCCTATACATGATTGTATCATCTCCCATGGGGCTCGACATCTACATGCTTTAAGTGTGTTATTTCCTTGTTGCCCGACTAGGATCTGTGCAAAACTAATAAAGTACAATAAAGCCTAAGGCACTTCTACAATTTGATAATGGGTCGACTAAATGAAGGTTTAAACTAGAGCAACAGTGAGATGAATTGAGATGCAACAAAGAGGTTTAATTGTTGCTGCTTTTGTACCATTTAGGTTCTAACATATTCTAAATAAATAAATATATTAGAGAAAATAACTTCTGATATTCTAGAGAACAATTCTTGCTCTTGTTTGCAGGCATACTGTATTTTAGACTTGTCTGACTGATCAGGACCAAGTGGTGATTGGCCCGGACAAATGAGTCACAGTCAGGTCAAGACAAGGTCACAGGTCACTCAGAGTTACAAAGCTCCCAGTTACAGCAACAATTGCCTGTGGTACACTCAGCAGTACGTCCGCGTCATCCAAGTCGTCACTCTATGCATCAGGTGCCATCTTAAATTATTGTGGATTAGTTGAGGTACATACCTACAATCATATAGGTAAGTCCTATGTAATCAGCAGAATATGCTATGTAACCAACATGATATGTGAATCTGATGACCTTTCTTTTCTTTTACATCGAGAGGCCTAGCCAATACTACCAGATGATGCCCAATGCCATACTTCTTCCTTCTGTAGATCCACATGTTAGAAGAAACAGTCTATCTTCAGCTGTGCCCCCGGGTTCTGCATGTTTATGATCACACGCCCAGTATCGGACGTACGTGAGAAATGAAATCAATGAAGCTATACCCAGAATTGGGGAATAACTGAACTCATATATATACTGGCTCTAAAAATCAACATCAATGTCTGCGTAGAATTGAAACATCTTGTATTCAACCACTTATGGTTAGTTTTGATCCAATTGAGGAAAAAAAGGTTTCTGACAAGAAGATAACCAGTTTTAAAACAGCGAGCGGGACAGCGATTGTCGGTAATGCGCAGGTCAATGGACACATGCTCTCTATTCATGGGAATCGTGAATTGGTGAGAATGAGCTCACCGCTGGCCTGAGCTTAATTAATTAGTGACTTGAACTGCTCACACTTTGGCCATCAATATGAATGACCTGCTCCATGAGCAGTTTGCCAGTTGTTTAGTGTTAAACATCATCTCCGCCTTCCTGACTAAAGGTACGTCTATAGGGAAATATGAATTTGCCATTTCAGAGTTTCAATGAATAGCCCTCCCTCGCCCAGTCATTCTGCAGGATCCAACTCCTCAAAGGGGCATCTCAATTTATCATTATGGTTTTCTAAGAAATGTGTTGCAGTGATGGGCTTTATTTATAAAGGGGTCACGACAAAAATGTCCAATTGGCTAAACACCGGGGGCAGGTTCAAGGTTGTCATCTCTGATATTGGCTTATAATTGTTGAGCTTCACATACCCGGGCATTAGTTACAGGAGAGGCTGGATGTGACATTGACAGTATCGTTCACAGGTGTCTGTATGCTAATTGTTGGGGACTGGACAGTGTCCCCTGGGTGTAACAAAGGTACGTTAGACTCAGCTTGTGTATATTGGTATCTACATACCTGAGTATTAGGGAATGCCTAAATAGGAGTATTACACATGTCAATCTGTGTACTTTATCCCCTGATTAATGCAGTTGAACAGAGTATACTCATGAACCATGTCCATCTACTTGATAATTCGCAAAGGTGTTGGCACCAGGACATCACTGACAGACTACTCATCGTTTTGCTTGTTTACTAAACCTATTCCTATTGCCCATTTTACAAAGTTAAAAACAATTTCCCTAAAAACGATTATTCACTGGCAATGGCCGGTGCCTGTGGTTCCCTGTTATTTTAGGGTTCACCATTGCTTGCAAATTCACTATAGGGTGTACAGTGAAGAAGCATTCTCCATAGTTTTTCAATTTGAATTCATCACATTTTTACGGCGATTCACTGTTTCTTTAGTATGATGTTATTCCATGTATCACTCCAAAGTATACGCCGGTCTGATCCATGATTCAAGTGAGATATTTGGCTTTCACAACTGCACTCTATGCATTCAAATATTGCTGTTAAGATAAACATAAGCACATTAATGCTCCTACTCAGTCCCTCATACACTGGCGTGCCCAGGACTAGATACTGTCCATCATTAGGGCACTAATCCTTGGTCTGCTGATTATATACTGGTCTGGCTGTATGTTTATAAATTTCACTCTGTGTGGTGTTCTAAATTCACTTTTAGAAATACTTGTTATAGGTCCACTATATAATCGCATTTCACATTTCGCAACTCTATAGGCTACACATCTATAAAAAGGCAGTCTGTTTCATTAATATAGTTTACTTGTACCCATTTTCAATGATAATTGCATATCATCCGAGAATTGACATAATTCTTCTCCATGTGGCCATAGTGTGCCATCTAGTGACATGCAAACAGTCTACAATTTAGGGGGTTAACTGTGAACCTAACCCACATTCAACAGAGCTGACTTTGTAGAGGATATCACCATCCTTTCAGTTAGGGTGAATCACAATCAAGTTTTTCAGAGTTTCAATGCTAAATTTTGGGAATTTTGTAGCAGTGATATTGTTATATCATATTTTCCAGCAGTCCTGGTGTGTAAGACTAAAAATCTCAGAATCAGAATATCCCAAACCTTTGGCATTTTTCTCTTTCATATGTAGAGGATATGAAACTACACATGTAAAATTTTATGCCTGATGGAATGACCAATTACCGGGTTCACCTGCACACAGCCGTGCTCTATTAGATATATTAACATGCTTACAGTATATCACTCTCAGCCCTCCTCCACGTTCTAAACCCACCACGTTCCTGTCAGATGGTGTCAATATACACACCAGGGCAGGTTAAAAAAATACACACCTCCATCTTTGAAGTGTGCTGGAGTTAAGCAGCACCAGGCTGTGGGAGTGTGTATAGAGGGTAACAAGGGGAACAACTACATAACATCTGTCCAACAGGTATAACATGTATATGTTGTACCCTGGGGGCCACATGAACATGTTAGCCCCACGGTGGGAGAATTGTACCCTGCAGGTCCATAGAGCACATACAACATGTATTTGCCTATCAGTATAGATTATTGTTTACAGCATACATGTGACACCTGCAAAACTACAGAGAGAGCCTCCAGTGCCATGAATTACCTATCTACGGCCAATTTTTGCATGGTATACATGTTGGATGATAGTTATCAAACTCATGATATGAGCTGAGATTAATTACACTGACAGTTGATCTATAACTACAACATGGAATATAGTCTTCCCTCTTTCCCCAGCTGCCCACAGATTCATACACTGAAAACCCACCGCTACTGGAAGGTCGAGTTTAGGGTCGTCAGAGGGTGGTCAGGCCTTCATGACTACCCCAAGTCATCATTCTGATCACCTATGCTCTACTACTAATTTGGGTGCTTGCCATAAGAGGTCTCTACCATGCATTTCTGTGATACTAATGATGTATACTGGGTTGTATATATAGGCTCTTAAATATACAATGTTCTGATTGTATTGTTGCTATAAAAAATGAAATAATAAGGACCATTTGATAAAGATTTTCCTGTGAAAAGATGGAAATGTTTATATAGAAATGTAGAAGAGAAATAGATCCTTATGGTAATAACACCTCTCTTATGGATAGTGCTGGAGTATAAGTCCATATCTATTCAGAGTCTATTACATAGTAGATGTGTGTACTCACACAGCACTACATAATTTTCAAATGACCCATGATAGTGGGTTCAGAAGAATAAATGCTGATTGATGGGTGAGGGGATAGGATATCTAAGTTACAGAAAGACCCCACCCCCCTAAATAAAACCAACGGCAACACTATTTGTTAATTGTTAGGAACAATATTAGGATGTATGTAACTACTGCATAGGATGATATGGCTGTAAAAGGGCACCCAAAGTGACGACTTTTGGTCATCAGTGACGACCCAAAGTCATCACCTATGACTACCCCATGACGACCTAAAGCTGTAGATTTAGGTATCATCGACCTGAGGACCTAAAGTCATAAGTATTGATGAGTTTTACATCCCATAGGTTTTCAGTGTAGTAATAAACAAAGTCATGGAAACAAGCCCAGACTCAACATCTACTTCACGACTAATCTATATGTATCCAGAACATCCTACCACTAATTTGCGTGTAAATACCAGGTTCTACCTTCCGTGTAAACCACTATGCACTAATCCAGCTATACAAGCACCTTTAATGCCGGCCTTTAATACCCCTATGAGTGCATGAGCAACTCCCATGGCCTATATATACAAGGGTTCAGACTGAGGTGAAGTATCTGATGACAAGAGGGGCTGACTGAAGACTGGTAGGCCTATGCCTTCCTCAGCCTGATTGATGATGAAAATACCAAAGCCCCGGGGGGGGGGCACTGAGTCTTTGATTGGTGGTATCAACTGCGAAACTACAGCCCCCTCTTTTTTGCCAAATCACAGCCCCTTTAAACACAGCTCAATTTTTACAGCCCTCCTTTTTTGAAGAAGTCTCTTAATAGCCCCCTTTTTGGGGCCCTTTTCCATGTAAATCAAGGTTCTTTGACAATAATTTCACAGCCCTGGAGTGATAACATGGAATATTCAAGTTACTTCCGTTCCATATACAAGGCATGAAAGGTATTAACAGCCCCTTAATTTCAAGATGTAATTCAGCTAACAGCCCCCCTTTTTCTCCCCTTTGACTCATTGACAGCCACCGCTCCATGGGGTTGGTACCACAGTTGGTACCCAAACAGAGGGTCAGTGCCCCCCCCCCCGGGACCAAAGCCCCAGGGGAGGCACTGACTCTTTGATAGTGGGTCGTAACTGCGAAACTACAGCCCCCCCCCCATTTTTTGGCCATTTCATAGCCCCTTAAAATGTAGCTCAATTTTTACAGCCCCCTTTTTTCAAGAAGTCTGGTGACAGCCCCTCTTTTCAAGGGCCTCTTCCATATAATAGGTATTAACAGCCCTCTAATCTCAAAATGCAATTCAGTTGACAGCCCCCTCTTCCCCCCCCCCTCGCTGATGCGTTGACAGCCACCGCTCCGCGGGACAGTACCACAGTTGGTACCTTAACTGAGGCTCAGTGCCCTCCCAGGACCAAAGTGCTCTGAACGTGAAACCCCTTTTGCATATCACTCTTTTTTGTTATTTGTAACATTTCCAGAGTGACATTAAATTTAACAAAGGATCATCAAACAATAGCCCAACCTCAGGATTATTAGAATTAGAATTCTCAACATCAAGAATCATGTACAATACCTGTCACTCATTCTTACATACCTAAACATATCTTTGTTATATGCCCACTTGAAATAACGTTGCTGGTACTAGGGGGCACCACCAGGTCCCCCAGGCCCCTTACCCTATACACTTCTCCCTCCGTGTGGCTAACCCTGGTTGTTACGTGGCCCTGTTTAGGTTTACTCTGGCAGGTTGAGAATCTGTGTAGGGTTGCTCCAGGGTGTGGTTTGTCAGCATGTTGTAATAACACGTGGTAGTAACTTCAGACACCGGCCCTACCACAACCACAACAAGCACGCCTTCCGCGTTAAGAAGTAGCCCCAAGTAGTCCCGGCTCTAGGAGGTAAATGACCTGGGTGTCAGCATTCCTATTGCATCCCAGGAGAGGCTTGACAAAAATAAATGTTATGATATTAGTACCAACCTCTTTGACGAAATAATGATATGTTGATAGATAGGGCAGCAGGTCATGGATAAAGTTGGTTTTCTTGATTTAAACACTTATTTGTTGTACGGAAGCTCCATCAATATATAGCCCCACCATCTTCCATCTCTTTTTTTCTGAAGGATTCCTCACGTTAGCCTAGTATTACACTGCCTGTTGACGGTCATGTTAAGCACTGTACGCCTAAAAACTCCACAGACGGTGTTTTTTTCAGTTGTGGTTTTTTTCTGCTTTAGGGACTGGGATATGGGGGATGCTGTGTCTCAGTGAACATAAATGTTTTTTGTTGATACATGTATCTGTGTATAGTTGAGATCGGGTAGGCGTGAACACCAGCGTTTGTTGCCAACCATAATACCATAGTTAACCCACCTATATATCGTATACCGATTCTCGATGACAACTGTATAAATTCAAGGTGATTGTGACATAGGTATGCTTGACATGCTTAAAAAGATTCTCTTCTGAAACGAACACATGGGCACAAATTTTATATATTACCAATCAAATGCAATATTCACCCTTTTCACACTTCAGCCTACAAAAGCTTCAGACCTGTATCTAATGATATCGTTGTGGGGCCAACAAGGTGTGGTGATGACTGCTTTAATCCCATACTTCCACTTACTGCAGGTCCAAGTCTTAATGATCGAGACTGAACACAGAAATCTAAATCTTTTGGAATTTTGTTGCTATCTATCTTAGAACCAGAGATAATATCAAATATGTGCCGGTGAATCTCAGGGTTTTCTCTCCATACATTTCTATTATAATACAGTTATATGTTGTGACCAAAAGCTTCCGAATCTAGGGTTTATCTGAAACACCTAATTTCACTTCTAGTAGGAGTTTTTGAAAAATTCCAAAAATCCTAGTTTAATAGATACATATATGACCTATTTATTCAGTCAAATGACCTTTTGACATTGACCCTTGACATAGATATTGCTCTGAGAGTTCATGAGGGGTCACCAAGCTTTGCTTTCAATCAACAGAATCCTTTGGGAGCATGTGAGAGCATTGCCCAATTTGAATTTTTTTACAGTGCATATTGAGGTAAAGTGCAACCTAAGTACAATTTAGCAACCAACAGCAATACTAACTTCATTGTTTGGGCAGATACTGAAAATACCATTTCCTAAACAATAGCTGAAATTAATGTTTTCTCAAATGGAGGTACTTGTGTTGTATATGGTTGGATAGGCCTTCCCCTGGTCTATAGATGTAGCTATTAACCAGTAACCATAATGTTAAATAACATTCCCTCAGAGAAGGGATTTTGCAGCAGCATCTGGTAGGTCTGTCCAGGACCCCTGCCCAGCTCCACTGCACCTCACATGCAGTGCTGACCCTAGCGGATTCTGGAGACCCTACTTTTAGCCAACATGTAGCACTTGTGGTGTTCAAGGGTTAACTGCGGGTACCTCCACTGCCGTCGCTCATTCCGTCACTCATTCCGTCACTATCCCGTACACTTTTCGGGGTTCCGTCATGGTTCCATCACAATTCCGTCATGGAAACATGATGGAATCACGATGGAATCATAGCTGACGCAACCGCAGAGAGAGCCCCATAAATTATGAAAAGATTTTCATTATTTTCTGTTAGGGGGAAGGTGGAGTTGAAACTATTGTATAAAAGTGCTTTGCAAAAAAGAGGTGTTTGTTACCTTGAGAATTCCTTGAGAATTACAGGGACTATGATAATATATAGATAGTGTTTTCCCATCATGCGTCTAGTCTCTCATTTTGGAAATGTCAGCTTTCATCTCACAACAGATTCTGACAGAGGTTCTTTAAGTATAGAATGGAGTTATAGAGAACTCACTCCATGCCCGTCCTTACCCATCATGCCCTGGGCGTGGCAGAAATGCCCCCCGGGAAGCGTCCATATACCGATGCACCACCTACCTGCTGAGGTGGTAACCACACCCTCTAAATACCCGATACAACGTTTAACAACTCAGCATCCCCTGGTGGGAGAGATACAGGTAAGGTGATTGGGGATAGGAAACGTCCTGGTGATGGCCCCACCAGTGGGGCTGACCCTGCCGAATTTCTGTTGAATGTCAGTAATGGAATGACTCAGAGGTTAATCATATTGGTATATTGTAAGTTAACATTCAGTGACATTGTAGAATTAAAACAAGGGGCAAATCTCAGAGATGTCTAACTCTGGGTAGCATCTTGGTGCTGATTACATGTAGGTTTCACAGCTTGCAACGTAATATATCTGGAGGGCAATTCTAAAAGACTGACGATCCTCTTGGGGTCATGTCGTGCATTTAGAAACAAAAGTCAAATTCTTAAATGATTACACATTTCCAGTGTTACTTATGCATATTTCACATAGGACTTAGAAATATCAGTCATGAACTTGATAAGACCTGATTCGATGACCTTCATGTCCTGAGGAAAATTGTAATACTATATGGCGAGTTTTTAAGAATCACCCTCCATCCTACTACATGGGCCCCATTTTTTCATGGCCTATTTAGGATTTACCAAAGGACCAATGTATATACATGCATTATAAAAGACTTACTCACGACTTAAAAGTATCGTTGCTGAACATCCTCTGATTGATTATTGCTGTAGCTGTCTGAATTTGACCTTTACTGATTTTACAGATTTAAAGTTGGATATTATCATTTATATGTACAAGTCTGGTTGTGTGTCGAGACTGTTCATATTAGGATTTATATCTGGTTCTACAACAGAGAGAGCAGAAACGGTTTATACTGTAAAAGAAAAAGAAAAACACACTAAAAAGCACCAGAAATGTGATAAATACTTACTTGCATGCACTGCAAAATACTTAACACAGTTGTACTACAAATGAGGGTAATATAAATACTAGAGTTTATTATATGGCTAATACCGACGACACTATAGATTAGTACTACTTACGCCGTATTCAATGGGGGGATGGAATACTATCCTTGCATATTCAGCGGCGCCATTTTGAAATTTATACAGAGCTAATTTGTTTCATATTTTGGTATGGTTATTAGAAGTTTTACGGTAAAACAATGATTGAACTAGTTAAATAATATGTTATGAATTTTTTAAGGTATATCTATGTATTAGCACCATGTTAAAAAAGAAGATATTGTGTCGCGCAAGGAACATTTATATCGAAATTAAAAGCAGCGGCTAGCTCCGTATCACGTGACCTACTTCGTCGAGCAAGGTGTCATGGCGGATCAAAACAAACCGGGACGAGTCTATGCCTTCAAAACCAGTAAATATTGTTGAAATCCTTTATTTAAAAGCAATTTAAACCCGTGGGCCATATAATAAATGCAAATGTCCACTCCCGCGTATAACGGCTTCATTGAATACGGACGCCTCACCTCTGTGAATACGATGCGAAATTATTCACGGGTCGTGGACATTTGCTTATGTATTTCACTGATGATGCAGAAATATTTCACTGATGATGCAGAAATTCTCGTGGTCACTACCACCAGGCCGAATAATAGGATTAGGACAATTATAACTTGTTACAAACCCCCTAAGACACCTTTGCCTAATTTTATTAAGGCCTGCCCTTGAAAATGTTATTGCACATAGATCCTTAAGAAAACATGAGATACATGTACTTGGGGACTGTAATTAATTGACACAGGCATTTCTAGGCTACACCCTCTTGGTGCGACTTTTATTGACCACATCTATTCCAACAGTAACGTTATATGTTTATATGGGACGGCTAATATTTTCATTTCAGACCACATCCCTACCTTTATCATATTAAAACATCAAGGACATAAAAAAAATCTTTGAAAAAATCACGGGCAGAGTTTATAAAGGGTATCGACAAATTGAACTACACAAGCATATCTAGGCTATTGACTGGCAACCTTACAATGACTCCAATGACCCAACAGTACAATGGGACTTTTTAGAAAGCAATTTAATCAGGTTTCTCAAAGAAAAATGTCCAATAAAAACATATGTTATTAGGAGGGACACTCCTAGATGGTTCACACAAGACATACTGGGTCTTATACGTCAGAAAAAAGAGGCCTATCGGAAAGCCTATAGGACCCCCGGGGGATCCTGAATCCCTCCTCCTTGCCAAAAGGCTAAGAATGGCTGTATCCAATGAGATAACAAAAGAGAGTAAAAAAAGGGTTAGAAAAACGCTTGACAAATATAAAAATGATCCTAAAAATTTCTGAAAGCACATTAATTCCCTTCTAGGCAATGAAGGCAAATCCCACAGCACTATACATCTAAAAAATGAATTAGGTCAAAGCATTCCCTGATTTTATAAATGACTTTTATGGCACTGTTGGAGAACGTCTGGCAGAACCTTTTAAGCATTACCCAGGTAATACCACCATGGAAGAGGTATTACACGACCCTAATAACCTAGAAGGGGACTTTCTAATTAGAGAAGTTTTACTTTCTGATGTAGTGAAATATGTTAAGATGATAGAGAGACATAAGTCCTTTGGTGTTGATTATGTTAACTCTGATATCATGAAAGACTTCCTGCTTGAAATCACTCCGCAATTGAAATCTCTGATTGATAATAGTCTAACTTCTGGTATTTTCCCAGAAAAATGGGCCACTGGGACCATTATCCCAATACCCAAGAAAGGAGATTTAAGTAATTTAAGCAACTGGCGCCCAATCACACTTTTACCAATCATTGGAAAAATAATAGAGAGAGTTGTCCACCATCAATTTATCACATATATGATGGAGAATGGAAAGTTAGCAAAATCCCAATTTGGCTTCACTCCTGGTCGCTCCACCGCCAATGCAGTTTTTCAACTAACACAATTCATTTATTCAGCAATAAACAGGGGTAATATTTCCTCATGTCTATTTATAGAGATGAGGAAAGCTTTTGACACTGTCCACCATGGTAGACTCCTACAGAAAATTGCAAATAGGGCAGTGCTTCGCTGGTTTAAAGGTTATCTGAATAAACGCCTTCATAAAACTAGAGCCAACAACTCAATCTCTGATGAAACCTATGTACTTTTTGGAGTTCCTCAGGACTCTATTCTCGGTCCATTACTTTTTTCTGTTTATATTAATGATCTCCCAGACATTGTTGATAACTCTAGAATAATCCTATATGCTGACGATGCAGTTCTAATGACTGAAGCAAAAACGCGTCAAGATCTTGCTCGCTTATCCCAACCTGATCTAGATATAATCTTACACTGGTGCGCTACTAATAGGCTAACTATAAATTCTGAAAAAACGATACAAGTGGTTTACGGAACCCCATACAAAACAGCCCTGTATGATCCAATTGCTCTGAAAATTAATGATACAGATATAACCTCGCATTGCACGTTCTGTTATCTGGGTGTCACTGTAGATGAAAATATGTCTTTTAATTCACACTATGCAAGCATCAGGAAACGCTGTCACTACAGATTATATCAAGCACATAAAGTGAGGTACCTCATAAACAAAAATGAAGCTCTTCCAATCTATAAACATTGCATCCTACCTACTCTAGAATACTGTAATTTTGTCCTTGATAGCCTCTGTGTTGTTAACCAGAATAGTCTCCAGACTTTGCAAAACTTTAAATCCTCATGATGATGCACAAACTGGCTCAGGATGATGACAATTTAGTCATTTCTGAAAATGTATGTACCAGAGCTGACTTAAAAATCCAGTTTAAAAGTCAACGATCCAAACTTCAGTTAGTCAAAAAATCCACTTTTAACAGAGGACTGCTCTTATGGAATTCATTAACCAAGGAAGTTCAGGCCATCAAAGATAAAGCAAAATTTAAGTCTGCCGTCATCAAAATGGATTTCACCGCAATTAAACAACAAGCCTTATAAACATACTGTTCATTAGATTGGGTTAGGTCTAGGCCATCAGCCCTGCCCACCCAAACCTGTTCATAGTCATTACATCAGGTACATTACCTATCCTGGTCACCCTCATACTCACATGCCAAATAAATACACCTTCCTTTCTGTTAATGGAACAGGTACAGGACATCAGCCCTGCCCTCCCTTTCTGTTCAACACAATATTATAGCTTTCTCTTTTCTTAAGCAATAATACAATTGCATTATTACATAAGCTATGCAAAAGCTATGTAAAGACCTCTAGTTACTTATTCTCAGATATATTATACTTATTCACTTACATACATATATAATCTGTTATAGATCTGTGAAATACACCATTCTTTGGGATAGGTTCAGGACATCAGCCCTGCCCTCCCTATTATGCCATGTTCATTGCATACATCGTTATGGACAAACTAAGGAAGATGACCCCCATTGAAGAAGACTCCTACTTGACTACTGTAATAAAGGGATAGGTCCAGGTCATCAGACCTGCCCTCCCCGCCCCTCTTTTGGAGATTATTTGAGCCAATCATGTGGACTCAATACTGACTATATATTCACCTAACGGCCCAAATGTTGTTGTATGCACCTAGGTCTCCTTTAACCTAACTGGTTAAAGATAACTATCTGATATGCCCGCTTTTTCAGCCTCATATATAAGACTATGAATTTATTTTTTTGTATATATGTTTAAGTCCTTGTGACTAATGTTGTATTCAACAAGATGAAATTTCATGGTGCAAACCGTGTAACTTTGTTGTAATAAAATAAAATCAAATCAAATCAAAGAGACCGACAGCAGCCTCTAAAGCTAGGCTACATAATATAATACATTCAGGAAGTCCTTGGTTTGTCTCGATGGCCTGTTCTGATGATCTTAAAACCAAAGTTTATGCCCCGGGGCATATTGACATGAATGAGGTTCCAAGTTAGAACACTGTGAAAAAGGGCATAGTAGGTGGGGAAACAGGACACAAATCTTGGCGTACAACTGGCGTAAGATAACACTGCAGAGATCTGTGCTGTTGGATATCCCAGACTCACAGCCTTAGAAGTGCATAAAAGGCCACTTTTTTCTCCTCCCCCTTGTCCGTTTTCCTGACAGTTGTTCAGGGGCGGATTTAGAGGGGGGGGGCCTTTTGCCAGTACTTAAGAGTTTACCTAAATTTTTTTTACCCTATAATTAAGGGGCTAAATGAAGTGCGCCCCCCCTCCCCTTTCAAAATCCTGGATCCGACACTGAGTTGTCTACTTATCAGACCGTCCAACTCACTTACTGCTGACTCCAAGATACAAGCATTGGAAAACAGACATTTGTGTTCTTATGTGACGAGAGTGGGGATAGCGCACGCATCGTAGAATTGTGCTGTCCACTTATACCGTTTCCTCATACAATCCCAGCAAATTGTCGTGACTCCTTGTCAACCTGTGTGAAGTGGCTCACACATGTCGCTAGATGGAACACGACGTCGCTATAGCACAAGATCACCAGGAATAGCAATGGTGGTGATCACATGGCCTCACCTCAGATGGCGAGGATGGTGATCACTCAGACTCACCAGGGATGGCGACGTGGGTGATCACTCACCTCGCTAGATGAAACACGCACCTCGTCATAGCACATGTTCACCAGGGATGGCGAGGATCGTGATCACTCATCCTCACCAGGGATGGCGACATGAGTGATCACTCATCCTCACCAGGGATGGCGACATGAGTGATCACTCACTTCGCTAGATGAGACGCACACCACGTCATAATGCACATTCACCACGGATGGCAAGGATTGTGATCAGTCACCTTGCTAGATAAAATGCGTACCTCGTGATAGCACAGGTTCACCACAGATGGTGAGGATCTTTATCACCCACACTCACCAGGGATGGCGACACGAGGGATCACTCACCTCGCTAGATGAAACGCACACCATGCCATGGCGCATGTTCACCACAGTTGGCGAGGATCGTGATGACTCACACTCACCAGGGATGGCAAGGCGGTTGATCACTCACCTCGCTAGATGAAACGCGCATCACGTCATAGCACAGGTTCACCATGGATGGCAAGAGTGGTGATCACTCAGACTCACCAGTGATGGCGACGCTGGTGATCACTCACCTTGTTAGATGAAAAGCTCATGATCATCGACATTGGTAATCATGCAGCCTCACATCTGCCAGATCAAAGTATGTTTTGCCAGAGAAGGTATTGCCATATGTATCTTCCCTCTAACCACAGACAAGGTGTTCATGTTGATATTTCCCTATGTATTTTTCCTGTAACCAGAGAAAAGGTGTTTATGGATAGTTGCTTTCATTTTAGAGATACCTCTATCTAAATTCAATTGATATTCTCTCTATATAATCTTGTTTGATTCAACTCTGAAGTATTATATGGAAATCAGTGTGAAACAAAGCACATTTGATACATATGGGACTTATACTTCATGCCCACACTTCCTAGATAGGCTACATGTTGAACAGTGGTGCTGTCTCAACAACTTTGGCAATGGTGGTGATAAGTTGCCACTGTGAGTGAGAGTGACTGACAGATGATGCAATCCTCAGAGATCATTGACTTGGAGTGACACAAATTCACGCATTGAGTGAGACAAAGGCTGGCAATGGTGGTGATAAGTTGCCATTCTTAGTGAGAGTGAGTGACAGATGATGCAATCCTTAGAGAGCATCGACATGGAGTGACACAAGTTCACGCGTTGAGTGAGACCAATGTTGGCAATGGTAGTGATAAGTCGCCATTTTGTGTGAGAGTTGATGCCAGTGGCACGGGAGTGGTACATAATCACACAGTGAGTCATATCCATGTTGGCGATGCTTGTGATAAGCCGCCATTCTGAGTGAGAGTTGACAGGCAGTGGCACATACTCACGCAGTGAGTTAGATCCATGTTGGCCATGGTGGTGATAAGTCACCATGCTTTCTGAGGGCTGACAAGGGGTGGCACATACTCACGCAGTGAGTGAGATCATGTTGGTGACTGTTGTGATAAATTGCCATGCCATGTGAGACTGACACACAGTGGCGAAAGATGACGCAGTGAGTTATCACTCAGAAAGGAGTCACCATTGATGACCAATCATGGCGACAGATAACGACAATTTGCTGGGATAATACGTGTACCGGTGATAATGTGGAAAATGTATACATTTCTCTAATGGTTTGAAAAAATTACCGATATGCTGGCTTCAGGTCGATCCCTTACACAATAGTCCTTCTAGTACTGACACACTTATATACTCGGAGATAATGATAATGTGATTGTGACTTCTGTTGTACTGCTTTAATAAGTAGACATCCCATACAAACATAGTTATTTACAAGGATCCTTCTGAGCCTATCTCATTCTAAATTCAGGATCTCGGTGGAATTAAACAGTAAAAAAAACTTCCCATAATGTCGTCTGCCTAAATATCAGGTGACAAACACTCTCCTATACGTCACCAACCTTCCTGCAGGCACTTCAAGGTCTCGGACCACCAAAACATTTCTCACTATAATTTAATATAGCTCAAGCACCAATAAACCCCTCGCACCATGATTCAAATCACCCAAAATCATGAATATTTAGAGATATCTTTATCTTTAATCTGAGGTAAAAAAAATAGATGTTTGACCAATCCAATTTTTTCTATTGGCCTGCATACATATCTACCCCATTTTGGACTATTCTGCAGCTAATAATTTGACAATTCTCACTGTTTTTTAAAGCCACCCAATAGTGCCTAATCATAAGGCTAGTGTATCACAATTCATATTCTATAAATCAGTACAGTTTCACACACTAATATAGACCAATCAGGGGCCACCACCTCTTAACTGCCTACATTTACTGTATGATCGTTGTCACTGCGGACCTCTGTGGTGGTCCGAGATCTCAAAGCAGCCACAAGACCAATCAAAATAGCGACCATCGAGAACGCCGGAGACCATCAATAACTTCCGGTGACAATTGTCGTCTGCCATCATCCTGACAAATGGCTGATTTCCCGCCAAAACGGGCTCGCTGAAATGGCATCCGCTGTCTGGTGGCAGTCTTTTGTTACCAAATATACTGCAGGATGAGATATTCTATAACTAAGATGTCGACCTCGCCGAGGAGCTGTATAATTCAGTAAGGGCATTTGTCAGGCTGAACTATTGCAGCATAATTGCTTCACAAGGGGGAGGTTGCGTGCTGATGCAAAGGTATGGTGGGAACAGGCTGGGGAAGTCTAGGTTGAAGTTAAAATGCAATTTTATTTTTGTATCAAATGTGTAGATACATTATGTACTTGAACCTCTTATAACCATGCACGTACAATATTTTCAATGGGGACTTACTTAATTTTGCCCTGCATGCCTTCTGCAATTATACATCGTTTATAGACTTTTTTAAACAAGATAATAAAACGATCTTATGGTAGTCATTTTCTAGTATCATATCATAATTCCCTTTTAGTTATTGAACAACAGATAATGAACTGTAACCAGGTTATTCACCCTCATGACCTATAGCTAGGATCATAAAAAAGAAACCTATTTCCTGACCCTTATATGGCCTGTACCGTCTGTACATATGAACCGCAGTATTTCAAGTGGAATCAAAGGCTCAGCCACTGAAAAGACGCACTCTACAGTGAGGGCAAACATTGAGATATTCCTCTACAGTCAGCAAATCTATAACCCTTTGAGCATAATACTTTTGACTATACAGCAGCAGCGTCCATATGTATACCCCCTCCCACCCATGAGCACCTCCCTCATATATTTGATCTGCTCATATAGAGATGCAAAGGTATGGTACCACGACGAAGAAAGGACTTCAATGGCATAGTATTAGTTTCTATAACAATACTGACAATACAGAGTTGTCATACTGACGACTTAGGTCATAAGAATGACGACCTAAAGTCGTCATTTTGACCAGCTAAAGTTGTAGATTTAGGTATTGTCAATCTGAGGACCTAAAGTCATCACCACTGACGAGTTACGGATCTTCCAGGGTTTTGTTGTTGTTGTTGTTGTTGTTGTTGTTGAAAGATTTTTATTGGCTCAAAATATCTAAGCCAGTAGATATCCTCCCAAAGGAGCCAAAATACATGAACATATAAAGGACAAACGTACCATGCAAAAGGCATTGTACATTATTAAATTTACAGAAAGACTACACCTTCCATAAGGTGCCAGTGTACTAAATTGCACCACTGTGCTAGGGAACGTTCAACAATTATGTCACCGGTATTTAGGCCTTTTCTAGGAACCACCCAACCCCTTATCACTGTTTTTGTATGGAACATATAGAAGAACTCAAAGACCCCATCCCCTAAGCAGTGACGTAATTGTTGAACGTTCCCCTAGTATGTATACCGGTATATACATTTGTATTTTTGACATCCTAACTCAATACAAAGGCATGCTTACGTTCACTGGTGGTACGCTTGGGTTCCACGGGTCAGGTAAAATAAGTTTTGAGAATTAAGGAAAGTTTGTCATGTCCATGCATATGTGTATAATTCTAAGTTTCCTACATATAGTTCGCCATATTAACACACATGTCTATATACGCAGTAGCTTTTAGTTCTCCTTGATGGCACAAATAAATGGCTGTATACTGAGGGAGAGCTACTCAGCTTCTAAGTGAGAGGTGCTCTCTGGTTGCCTCTAGCACGTGATCCCCCACGTGACACCTGTCACCACCAATAGGCGCTGTCCCACTGCGCGCGCAGCCAGCCGTGAAAGGCACCCAGCCACCAAAGGGGTATTCATTACTGCTCCAGGACCAGGAGAGTTGTGTGAAGGAACAACCCCCAGACCCAGCAATGTCTTTCCCCACCAACCTTCTTCAGCTTGATACATGCCGGACCCTTCAAACAAGCTAAGGGTCCTAATGGATATATTTGTTTTTAAGTTGAAGCAGCCCTCGCGATCTGTCTAGAGTCAGTCCCTTTCCATCTCATCGATCCAGCAGGTAGATTTCCGTTCGTAAACATTGCTGTCCTTTGTGCAACAGTCATGAGAAAACACCAATCTGACTATTTGACTATTTTGAAAGAAATTCCCTCCATTTCATTCTTTTTCTATGCCATCAAAATGCCGGCAGTTCACAGTTATTTTTGGGACAAAGCTTTCACCATTATTTTCAAAAACATTGATGAATCCTTGTAACAGAGTGCTTTGAGGTGCTGTGTTCTGGAGGCTCACGGTGGAAATTACACTGTTTCACTGAATCACAAATATGGTGCTTCGCAGGTTACAGGCATATAGATTCAACATGGGGCACGTGCCCAAAATAGAGCTTGCATTTGCCTTTTTGTTAGAGGACCTGATAGTGTACCCATTCCTTTTATATCGGTTTAGAATGAGAGTGAAGGCGAATAGTAAAGGGAGTTAGGTCTAACTGAATACATTATGGGACATGATTAGGATCCATTTGATAGTACACTTTCCCCAATTATGCTTGGATTATGCTTTGAGCAATTGGGTGCACATGAAGTGAATTTGGTCTTTCCTATAGATCTATACGATAATGTATACTCAAGTACATAAAAAGGTACAGTTTATCTTTCCCTTCGTAGAAATTAGGAACCGCCAATCTATCTACCCAGAAGGAACTGAAGTAAGACAAAGTGAATTCACTTCCAGATTCCTTCGCCACCTGTAGAAGTAAAATGTCAAATACATTAACCTCTTCAATTGCACGGAAAGAACAATTAGAAGCACTTCTCTGTCATTAATTCGCTTACATAGTTAAAGCACGGTAGAACGGCAGTGCTGTTTAAATAGTGAATTTTGGATGGCCATTCTTGATATGACTACCCTTCTCATACAGCTTCACTGTTTTCCTGGAGGGCAAGGTAATCAAACAAATGCGGATAAGTTTCAGGTAACTCCTACAGCAAGCTTCATACAGGGAGCGTAAGTTTCAGGTAACTCCTACAGCAAGCTTCATACAGGGGGTGTAAGTTTCAGGTAACTCCTACAGCAAGCTTCATACAGGGAGCGTAAGTTTCAGGTAACTCCTACAGCAAGCTTCATACAGGGGGTGTAAGTTTCAGGTAACTCCTACAGCAAGCTTCATACAGGGAGCGTAAGTTTCAGGTAACTCCTACAGCAAGCTTTATACAGGGAGTGTAAGTTTCAGGTAACTCCTACAGCAAGCTTTATACAGGGAGTGTAAGTTTCAGGTAACTCCTACAGCAAGCTTTATACAGGGAGTGTAAGTTTCAGGTAACTCCTACAGCAAGCTTTATACAGGGAGTGTAAGTTTCAGGTAACTCCTACAGCAAGCTTCATACAGGGAGCGTAAGTTTCAGGTAACTCCTACAGCAAGCTTCATACGGGGAGTGTAAGTTTCAGGTAGCTCCTACAGCAAGCTTTATACAGGGAGTGTAAGTTTGAGGTAACTCCTACAGCAAGCTTTATACAGGGAGTGTAAGTTTCAGGTAACTTCTACAGCAAGCTTTATACAGGGAGTGTAAGTTTCAGGTAACTCATACAGCAAGCTTTATACAGGGAGTGTAAGTTTCAGGTAACTCCTACAGTAAGCTATATACAGGGAGTGGACTTGCTGGGGAATTAAAACGTGAATCAGACTCGGGGCTGACAAACACAACAAAGTCGGGTGGGCGATTCATCCGATGCATCAGACAGGCTAGTCAAATGTTCCAGATTTACACTAAATGAATGCATCGTATGACCACTCCAGGCCGTACATGGGGCATGAATTGAAATATTATTAACTCAGAGCAAGTGGTAGTTCCCAGACTTGATAACTGTGACATTGGGCATACCCAATCAGCAATGAAGCAATGGGCCATGCTTGTCCATGCTTGGCCCAATATAAGCCGATATTGGCCCAATGTATCTTTTCTACCTGGGTAGTGAACCATTTCTTTCATCTATAGGCCTCAGTCAAAGGCCACTGTAGCTGTAGACTGCTTACAGCAATTGGCAGTAGACGCAATTTTAACGAAGGCCGGGGCTTAGCTTCAGAAGAGATTACATGTACTTCTTCATCATGGCCATGTGCTACTGACATTTCTATGCCAGACATTACAGAAATGATTATGTTATTTCCATTCACCATTATATGTGAATGGCGAAGAAACTGTAATTATACATTACCTTTCTTGGGGGTGTCCTTTGACAAATGATATGTTATGTTCTCTACATTCAGCCCTATATATATATATATATATTTATGCGTATTTAGAATTCATAAAGAAAAGTGATTTTTGGTAAATTTTGGATCTGACTTTAGGCTCAGACACCCATTCTCCCTATGACATCACCATAATAATCTAATTTGAGATGTAAAGTTTTAGCTTCTTTTCCATTGTGTTTATGAGTTCTTGGAAAATATTGGGGGTGCCCAGACACACTTAGGCCCCACCTCCTTTATGATTGGGGGGCCCAGGCCCCCTGGCCCCCCCCCCTTTTCCTACGCCCCTGTATATATATATATATATATATATATATATATATATATATATATATATATATATAGGGCTGAATTCCATGTATGATCTTTGTCAGACTGTGTAATTCAAGGCTAACTTTCATATAGGGCCTATATAGATGGAGGCGTATATGTGGGAGACACCCCCAGAAGAGCATGGAAAGAAAGCTATACTCGATGACCGCCTAGTGTTTACCCTGAAGACATAATTCAAATGCATCTCAACAGACTAAGTCCTTCTCTGAAATCCGTAATCAAGACGAACATGTCTGGTTTCAAATGTGATAGCAAAATCTTCTCCGTCTCTTGCATTCTTATCACGGCAACTTACTTATCCCTTCAGTACTAGAATCAAAGCACCGTAATGGCCTGTATAAGTGCTGGGGCGCTCATTGATTTCAACCAGAGAATACCCCATCCCTTATTCAAGAGCGGCGCTTATTCAAGACTTTAACCATAGTGCATTCTAAAATGTCCAAAACCTCTGTACCCCGGCGCTTATTCAAGACCGGAGATTATTCACAGACCCGCTGCATGCTTATACAGAACAATGTGTACTGTGAAAATGAATAAAGGGTGTTATGCCCTAAATGAAATTCTAGAAAATACTTATGTTTTATAGGCCCTCATGGATTTTCAAGTTCCAGCTTATTTGTATTTTCCTTTTTTTTGTGACCATTATAAATACGCGGATTATCAGCTGATTATGTCAAGTAACGACCTCGTCCCTTTAAATAGGTACGGGGGAACCTAATCAATCCTGACAAGCAATAAAAAACACATCCAGCCTGTCAACGTCCACAACTGACCTTGAATGACCCTGGCCTTCCGTCATGGCCGAGCCCTGCGATCTGCGCGCGCACACCACTTCCGCTGAAAGGAAAATTACCTCTCATTGTTTGCGCGCGCAGTCTCCTGGGCGGAAGTTGATGAAACGGTCCGCCAGGGCGTTGCTATAGTGACGCTGGCATGGTTGTCATGACAACAACAATCGCTGCCATGACAACGGAAGGTGAGATTGTCCGGGGAAACGTCGTGGGGGAGGGGAGAGTTAAACCCTTCTAGTGTTATGACAACTGACAAAATCAATTTCGAGGCCCATTAAATTATTGCCAATATCAAGTCTGGTGCACCAGAAAGGGGATTGCCTTTGAATAGGCACTGTGTCAATACATGCTGTTAGATGTACCTTCGCCATAGTCTGCATGTCCAATGTCTATTTTGAGACCTATAACTCCTAAAGGAGACTATACTAGACTCCAATCTTCTGCTTTACTGACAAGCCTAATATTGGCAACCTGTGGTGCAGTACGAATTACTACAGTTCAATAACCTTCTCCCAGGAATGTATGTACTTTAATGCTGTTATATTGCCCTTCCTTTTGTATCATTTCTATTTAATCCCGATGGGTATAGTCACCTAATTCTTTGATAACAGAGCCTAATTAATGAATTTCTTTGTGCATAACCCTTACCCAGTCATTCCTAAAATTGGTCGGGCCTGAAGACCCCTTACTGGTGTGTCATCGTATTCAAATGAGGTTGTGATGAATGGTCATGACAAGTGGACTGACAGGTGGCCACGCCCCCAAACACCCTCTGACAACACACCATATTGTTTTTGTAGACGTGCAATTTCCCGCCCTGTTCTGCGGACCGCACTATTGTTACATGGATACTATCAAACGGACCGGAAAGAGAGGGGCGGTAGGGGAGGAGAAAATGAGCATAAAACTGCAATAAATATGGTGGCAAATAAGGCCCAGGTCAGCAACAAAGAGAGGTAGTTTCGGTGGTGGAATGACATGTCAGGGGCAATGGCTCCCGGGCTGACTTTTGATCACAGCTGCATAATATTTTATTTTTCATCTTTCTCCACACCCTGGCATATGAGCCATGATTAGGGGGGAGGGGGGATTCGTGGGGGCTGTAGGCATACATGCCTACAATGGGAGTTATAATGATATCTTAATAGCAGGCAAAAATTATACTATTCACTATATACATGCCGTTATCTCAAGTTGAATACAGCAGCCCCATTATGATTAACCATGGAGCACCGTATTGTATACACCCCAATGCAAACCCCATACCGTATATCACAGCCAATTGCAGCATCCTACTTGGTCATTTATCATAATTTAATGCCAACTAAATGGTATTTTCAACATCTCAAACTGAAAAGGTTCACTCGAATACGTACATGTAGGTCAGTGCTGAGTGTTATCTCGTTCGGCCTCGCATCATGAGATAGCATTTAGTATGGTGCAATTCTCGTGAACCTCTGTCTACAGATGCCACTTTCAACTGGTTGCTCTCTAGGGAGGTAGGAATATATGTTAACCAGATCTAAACTGATGTCTGTGACGTTAGTCTTGCAGACGTCGTTGGTATGGCGTTTTACCGTCAAGATCATGATAGTCAAACGGTCTATATAGTATCCGTAGAGTTGGCGATGTCTTGATAAGCGAGCGTTCAAGAAGGGATGGAACTGATGGCCTGTTCGTCTGAACTATCACTTGAACGTCCCATTCCACTTCTGCACTGGGTGTATAGTTATGTCAGCATCAAGGACACTATCCTGTCTGTCAGCTAGTTAGTCAGGGTCAGGTGGAGACAGGTGAGGTAGAACCATGCCTCCTGGCATTAACCGTTAACCTTTATACCTGCATATGGGTTAACTATAGGGCGATCTGAGGAATCCAGGCTGTGGTGGATCCCTGGGGTGAAAGACATTCTGAAGTATGTGCACAAACATGCACTAGAGGCGCACACACTAAAGCAGCCACCATGATTTTAATCTATTAATGTGAAATGTAGAATACTAGTTTGGTACGACCATAGCTGTTCTGATATCAATATGACCCAGTTTATGAGAGAGATATAGTGCTGAGTTTATGGTGAGGTTGCTACCTGAGGTGCACTGCTGTTACCTGCCAGCAGAGCGAACAGCTGCTGTCTAGCACCCTGTAAACAAAAGCTATTACCTTCCCAGCCCCCTCCTACCCCACACCTGTGAGCTATAACCCCTACCCAGCCCACACCTAAACACATCCATGCTTTCGGCCCTATTCAAACCATCAAATATAACACACATTCCTCATTGTCCACTCCCACTATGCGTTTTAATATACATCTACAATGTATACGTCCCTGCACTTTTGAAATAATTTTGGTTTAGAAGGACTACAAGCAAAAAGTTAATGAATTTTTATGACATAAGTAGATATTCAGCCAGGCTAAGTCTTGATTGACGCCAATTAAAATACAGAAAATGGCAAACGTCTCAAACAGTTCAATCTGAATCTAAGAATGTGGCTGCAGACCACTCCGATTCAAGCCTTGAGTTACTGCAGTTTGGAGATTTCACTTAACTGCAGTTTGCAGATTTCACTTTCAGTAAGCATTTCTTATGTGGCAAACTGACAGCTGCTGGTCCTGTTTGACATCTAGACACCTTTGTGGGCTTGAATCCCTTTGATTCCGACGGTGAGTCGGATCCGATTTCTCTAAGTTCAATAATGAGACACCTTCACAGCTGCAGGGTGTGTTGGCCAAGACGTAGCACCTTGAGGGTGTGGAATCATAATATTTTGAATATGGATCTACATGTGACTACAAAATATATGCCTCTCAGTTTAATCAGGTTTTAGAGAGGTATGACATGGTGTAGGGAGCAGGACGTATGAGATACACTCAAGACGTCTGTAAGGTACAGATGTGTCAGGAAGGGAGGGCGGGTGAGGGGTTTAAGTTAATGTGTACTGTAAGATCATGTTTTGAGCCACCAGACTGCATCAACTATCACCACTCTATTACATTAAACACCTGAGCCAGCTAAAAAGGGGGGGGGGTATCAGTTTGCCCATGGATATCACTTTCAATGCGCTGTCACATAGCCTAAAGTGTGCATGAATGGTGAGAGAGAGAGAGAGAGAGAGAGAGAGAGAGAGAGAGAGAGAGAGAGAGAGAGAGAGAGAGAGAGAGAGAGAGAGAGACTGAATTTATTATTAACATAAATGTGTAGCTTTACGTAATTGCCCTTTTATGCACATCTGCGCTTTAATATAGATGCAACGTATCTAACTGCTTAGGGAGGACATGCCCCCATATAGCGGTTCGTCTCAGTGATTCTACCACTGCACTAAAGCGAGACCTATTATCTTGGGGAATACCATTTTCAGCGATACTAATTCCTGCTTGGGTACTTAAGTAACCAAACCTGACGTATAACCTCGACGGACCATTCGCAATCCTGCATTGCAGGAACAACGGAGGACGCTACTGCTTCCCTTGACAGTGGTAAAAGAGGTTTTAGAACAGAGAAGATTGGTTATGTTTTATGGGCGTTTTGCTCATTTAACCTCAGAGCCACCACCTTCCGGCCTACCCTTATTTATGAGTGGCAGGTCCTCACTGTCCCTTTTTTCTTCCCACATGACAGATGGTGCCCCAACCATCATGCCCATGGACTCCGCCAGGTGACGCTTCTCACGCCTATCTGGATGGGGGGGGGGGCATCTCATGAGTTTCTCACCCACTGGTTTCAATGAGTGCCTCACTGACTCCTGTTGTAATACCAGATCTGAGCATGCGTGAAGTCCACAATACCCACAGGATACCGATGACAGCGGTTTAGTTAGTCGTCAGGTCTACAGCGCCTGCCGAGTCCGCACTGACCTAAATACGCGGACTCTACGCGGAGCCTCCCGCGGTGAGCATAGGTGCACGGGCGTAGTGGTAGTCCTCAGGACTATAGCAAATAATCCTTAGTCCTGGGGACTAGGTGATAGTTTAGCCCACAACTAAACTATACCGGTCAAGTCCTGGGGATAAAAGCATAGTCCTAAGGACTAAAGCCTAGTCCCAAGGACTAAGAATATGAGGATATTGTCCTAGGGACTAATTGTACATTCCCATGAATAACCTTGCAGACCCCATGACTTTGTATAAGACTGTGCTGTTAGTCTCCAGGACTAAGCTTTTAGCCCTGGGGACTAATTCGTAGACTCAGGGACTAATTGTTTAGTCCTGAGGACTACAAAAACATCTGCCCTAGGCCTCAGGACTAAAGTATGTGGTTCTGAGGACTAATTCATTGATTGATGTCTAATGTAGTTGTGACTAGGGATGTAGTCCCCAGGACTTCAAATTTATTCCTGGGGACTACTTCTAAGTCCCCAGGACTGCTCTGTGTAGTCCCAGGGACTAAAGATACAGTCCTGGGGACTAGAACATTGTCCTTGGGACTAGAGACACAGTCCTTGTGACCAATGCCCTAGGCCCCAGAGATGCCTGTCAACATGTTTGTACAGTCAAATAGGTATAGCCCTGGGCGCAAAAAAGCAGCCATTGTTCCATAGTCCCTGGGATAGAACATTAGGCCTGAGGACTGTATAGTGGTCCTTAGGACTAGTCAGTCCAGGACTAGACCATTATATCTGTAGTCCCCAAGACTAGAGAAACAGTCATGGTCCCCTGGGGACTAGATTCATAGTCCCAGGGCTACCTCTGTTTGGTCCTGAGGACTAAATATATACTTACCTAGTCCTCAGAACTAAAGTAAAGTCCCCAGGACTATTATCTGTAGTCCCTAGGACTTTCAGTGTATTTTTTCAGCCTGGAATGATAGTCCTGGGGATTAATAAACAGTCCTTAGGACTAAATCTTTAGTCCTCAGGTCTAAATCCTATGTCCCTCGGACTAGATCTTTAGTCCTAGAGACGAAAGATGTAGTCCTGAGGACTAGACTTTAGTCCTCAGGAAGTCCACTACACATTGATGATGATTAGATGTTAGTCCTCTGGACTACATCCATAGTCCTGAGGACCACACATTAGTGCTGACGACTAGAAAATTACATTTTCAGTCCTCAGGACTAAAAGGGTAGTCCCTAGGACAGGCTCTAGTCCCCAAGACTAGAAACCTGGAAGTCATTGGCTATTGGAATTTCAGAAATGAGTGTGTCTTCTACTAGTGGTAGTCCTCAGGACTATGCCCCCATCCGCACCGCGTCTGTCTCCGCGTAGCCTGCGCGTATCTACGTCAGCGCGGACGCGGCAGGCGCTTTAGTCCTGAGGACTAGTTAAACTGCTGTCATCGGTATCCTGCACAATACCCAGATATGAGGCATGCTCACCTCTGTGGATATTCAGGTTTACCATAGAGTGTAAAAGACCTCTAGCATCCATGGGTATACCAAGCTGATTGTGTTCGGAATCAAATTACAAAAGGATGATCGATCCTGGAGACATTTGTTCTAAAGATGCAACAAACAATGTAAATGCATGTCACTATGCCTTTGTGCTTTACCTATGCCTCACAGTTGATCTGTCAGGTTTAATATATGTCTTGATCAATATATGAATTACTACAAACTAACTGAATAGGAATACCCTAGAATGCATTTCACATAGGCCTTGAATATAAACTGGAGCCTCCCGCGGTGAGCATAGGTGCACGGGCGTAGTGGTAGTCCTCAGGACTATAGCAAATAATCCTTAGTCCTGGGGACTAGGTGATAGTTTAGCCCACAACTAAACTATACCGGTCAAGTCCTGGGGATAAAAGCATAGTCCTAAGGACTAAAGCCTAGTCCCAAGGACTAAGAATATGAGGATATTGTCCTAGGGACTAATTGTACATTCCCATGAATAACCTTGCAGACCCCATGACTTTGTATAAGACTGTGCTGTTAGTCTCCAGGACTAAGCTTTTAGCCCTGGGGACTAATTCGTAGACTCAGGGACTAATTGTTTAGTCCTGAGGACTACAAAAACATCTGCCCTAGGCCTCAGGACTAAAGTATGTGGTTCTGAGGACTAATTCATTGATTGATGTCTAATGTAGTTGTGACTAGGGATGTAGTCCCCAGGACTTCAAATTTATTCCTGGGGACTACTTCTAAGTCCCCAGGACTGCTCTGTGTAGTCCCAGGGACTAAAGATACAGTCCTGGGGACTAGAACATTGTCCTTGGGACTAGAGACACAGTCCTTGTGACCAATGCCCTAGGCCCCAGAGATGCCTGTCAACATGTTTGTACAGTCAAATAGGTATAGCCCTGGGCGCAAAAAAGCAGCCATTGTTCCATAGTCCCTGGGATAGAACATTAGGCCTGAGGACTGTATAGTGGTCCTTAGGACTAGTCAGTCCAGGACTAGACCATTATATCTGTAGTCCCCAAGACTAGAGAAACAGTCATGGTCCCCTGGGGACTAGATTCATAGTCCCAGGGCTACCTCTGTTTGGTCCTGAGGACTAAATATATACTTACCTAGTCCTCAGAACTAAAGTAAAGTCCCCAGGACTATTATCTGTAGTCCCTAGGACTTTCAGTGTATTTTTTCAGCCTGGAATGATAGTCCTGGGGATTAATAAACAGTCCTTAGGACTAAATCTTTAGTCCTCAGGTCTAAATCCTATGTCCCTCGGACTAGATCTTTAGTCCTAGAGACAAAAGATGTAGTCCTGAGGACTAGACTTTAGTCCTCAGGAAGTCCACTACACATTGATGATGATTAGATGTTAGTCCTCTGGACTACATCCATAGTCCTGAGGACCACACATTAGTGCTGACGACTAGAAAATTACATTTTCAGTCCTCAGGACTAAAAGGGTAGTCCCTAGGACAGGCTCTAGTCCCCAAGACTAGAAACCTGGAAGTCATTGGCTATTGGAATTTCAGAAATGAGTGTGTCTTCTACTAGTGGTAGTCCTCAGGACTATGCCCCCATCCGCACCGCGTCTGTCTCCGCGTAGCCTGCGCGTATCTACGTCAGCGCGGACGCGGCAGGCGCTTTAGTCCTGAGGACTAGTTAAACTGCTGTCATCGGTATCCTGCACAATACCCAGATATGAGGCATGCTCACCTCTGTGGATATTCAGGTTTACCATAGAGTGTAAAAGACCTCTAGCATCCATGGGTATACCAAGCTGATTGTGTTCGGAATCAAATTACAAAAGGATGATCGATCCTGGAGACATTTGTTCTAAAGATGCAACAAACAATGTAAATGCATGTCACTATGCCTTTGTGCTTTACCTATGCCTCACAGTTGATCTGTCAGGTTTAATATATGTCTTGATCAATATATGAATTACTACAAACTAACTGAATAGGAATACCCTAGAATGCATTTCACATAGGCCTTGAATATAAACTGGTCATCACATTTTTAAATATTAAGCTTGCAGATAATATTTACTCTGTACATAAATACAACTTACCCACTTGGGTGACTACTTGTTTATAGATGTAGTAAATACACTCACCTAAAGAAAAAGAGGAAAGTATATAATTAGAAATTGTACACCACAGTCGTTGGACATAGAAAAGAGACATATGTGACACAACTTGGGAAAACGTAACATTATGGGGATTAGTGTCATTTTTGACCACTAGGTGGCCCATAAGTGCAAAATATGATGTATCCTCATACATTATCAGGGGATGTTAGTCCACTTATCCTCGTCAGATTTTGATAAGCAATATACCAAAATGATTCCCAAGACATTCTCATTTCAATTCAAATAGATTTAGTTTAATGTGTCAATCTGTATTGTCTTGAGCAACTGCTACTGCAGTCAGTTAGATATCCCTAAATCGGCAAAGGTCCCAGTCCCAGTCAATCGACCTACACAGGTACTGTCAAGGTCAGGTATGATGATTATGTTTGTGGTGTAAAAGACACCTATGCCCACCATTTTGGTTCAATTGTTGTTAGAATATGTCCCAAAGACCTGCTCGAAGTTCTGGGGAATTACAAGAAAAATGCCAACATATTTCACTTGGGTTTGCTACCTAGATTCTGTAAATAGCACTAAATCCCCATAATGTTACCTTTTCCTGTGTTCTGTCACATATAACTCATTCTGCATAATGCTGAAAGTAACACATGTAGAGTTTCCGTTGCTAATCACCACAATTTTCCCTTTTTGGGTGGCAGCAACTATTGTATCCATTTGCCCCACAGAGAATTCACTTGTTGGGAATCAGTCATGGCAGGCAAACTGTAATGCAAATTTGAATGCCATTGTCCGAATATATCATTAATGTACAGTAAATAAAAATGCTACATTTCACCTAATGGTATCATATGTCCCATTGCACTGTCACACCATTGTGCATTGGTGTAAATTGCCAACCCCTCCATTGTCACTATTCACGACCCAGAGCTAACCCCATAATCATCTCTAGACCCTGATTTATACCACTAAACCCTCCGTTATGACTACACTGTGACCTGATCTCCTATTGTACACATCCATATACATAATGCCTACTCCCCTGACCGCAGGCCCTTACTACTAATAATGACCATTCCAGGCTTGATTCTGTCAGCCCGTTCCCCAAGTCTGATTCTGTCCGGAACGTGATCTATCATTTAGAAAATCATGCCAAATGTGGCTATGTAGAATACTCCATGGTCCCATACTGGCTTATTAATGCACTAAGGCATGAGAATGAAATTTCTCATTGTATCTTCCTTTTCGATTTAGGATATTAACAAAGGTGTACATTGCAAAGGCCCCATGTGGTGGGGAGCCAAGCCACAGTATCGTGCCCCCTGTCACCCCCAGAGGCCTTAAGACCTTGCTTGGGATAATTACATATAACCAGTCAAACTGAAAATGCCAGGGTCCATTTGCCACTTCATCCATATACTGCAGACTTGGGACTGCTATACTGTCAAGCGTCCTAGAGACCGTTATTTAGATTGTCTCCCTACACGACAGGAATCAGCGAAAAGTGGAAAGAGGAAGGTCATAATGAACGAGGAGTGTTGTACATGTATCAGTTTGTAACTCTTTATGTTTCACAATGTCATGACTGATCATGTAAAGGCCACATATATTTTAAAAATGAAAGTTGAAAGTATAGATCTGAATCTGCAGCAGATTTTATATAGAGACTTCTACTTGTGGAGGGTAAGGAATACTCTAGCCAATAAAAGGCTAATCTCACCAATATGTATGGTGAGGGACTTCTCCTGTTTTACTAACGCGACTTAGCCTCCAGCCTCATGCCGTGGTCTGAGGACTGGGTCAATTAGAAAGACCTTTGCAGGTTACAGGTGAGCACCCCACAGTGCCACCCACCCCTGCTGATACCAGGTGTTCCATGCCAGTTGTTCCCCTCCTGCTCTATCCCCAGTCGCGTGCCGGTGTTGACGGCATGCTTTCCAAAGAGATGCCGGCCAAAAGGCAATTAAATAAACTCAGTCGTGCTATGTACTAGTACCTGGCGTCAAATAGCTCAAACTATAGACCAGCTAAACGCCCGTACACTCCCGAAATAAAATGTACGTTTCCGGTATCATGGTCTTAAAAGTTGAGGTAGGTAGATCGGATTTTTTTTTTATATTTTTTCTTCTTCTTTTTTTATTATACTGAGCAGAATGTCGGCTGAAATTTTGAATTTTAATCATTAATAACCAACACAGATAATCCATTTTAGCTATCATACCAACCAAAACTTAGAAAACTTGAGTAAAAATAGATTCTTCGAATCTTTTCTTGGATGCAAGGGAAATATAAGAATATCAAAAATATGAAATCTATGTTGAAAAAATTGAAGAAGAAAAATTCTTCAAAAAATCTGAGGTCGGCCATGTTTGACTGAGATAGGTCGGGTGACAGGAAACCAAACTTCTTTTTTTCCTAACCATCTCTATGCAGCGAGCTGCTCATATTGTGATATCCCGATACCAGAATGGATACAGAGCACATGGGTGCGTAACTGTCACGCATATCTGTAGGATAAGGTTTGAGAAAACAAAATACATGCATTGACTCTATCAATCACTGACATTTTTGGTCTACATAACGTATTATGTCAATCGGACCACTCTGGGTGGTCTATATAACCAAGTAGTCCTCCTTGATATAACTAGTTATTCGCAGTTTGTCACAATTTTCTATGGATGCCATACCTCAGCATGTTCATTATCTGGGCCTCAACATACCTGTATTTCATACCAAGAACATTCTGCCTCTTCTTTCTAAACTCAGTTATAGAAGCTAATAAGGCGTGCATGCTTCATTCATTCCTGGACTTTGCGAAAACGCATGTTTCTTTTAGTATCATTGTGATTCGAGTGCAAGATATTAATCACCTCCTCCATTCTATACTATACAATGGATTGTGCAATATCCATCTTTGTGTTACCTTAAAGTATTTGAATGTATTGAAACCCATGGCGGATGGATATATACGTGTATCAAAATAACTACTTTAGATCATCAGTTTGACGACTTTATAATATCGTCAACAATTGACATGCCACCGTTCCTATGTGCCTGAGTTCTCATATGCGTAGGCAATTTATAGGCTATTGAATTGCAGTTAAAACGTTTAAGTAACATGTAAACAGTGTAAAGAATAAACACAAAAGCATGACTAGCAAACAGTGCAAAGAACCATTCACATCAGAATTAAACAACACCCATCAACTGCCGCCCACCATCCTATACATGTACTAGACTTCCTCCCTACAGACCCGCTTCATGAGCACCCTGGAGGCACTGGGCACTTCTATCTGGTCCTGACATTTAACAGGACTTGTCTTATCTGGCAATGGAAGTGTGAGAGGGCCCCCAAGGCCTGTGAAGGTGTCTGTAAGGGTTGTGTGAGGGTGTGTGAGGGTGTGTGAGGAGGTGCTGGGTAGGGGTTGTGAGAGGGTTGGGGAAAATCCAGGAGGCAGAGTGACAGGTACTTGACCCTAGTGTCTTCTCTGATACCCTACAGGGCGGTAGGTCTTTTATTGGTTGCCTCATGGCTCATTTTTACCCATATATATATATATATATATATATATATATATATATATATATATATATATATATATATATATATATAGTTCGTATACAGGAAAGGTCAATCTACGCCTGTGGAGCCAGCGCTTGTAGCTACGCCACGCAGCACGACGGATCATGAATATTGGAATATATTTGTCGTAGAGTTCCTTAATGATTTTAATGGGTTGTTTTTGAGAGGCTTTGCGTGTGGTTATATAGGGTAAATCTGGGTGCACAGGTGGAACTAAGCCTTTACTCTGTTGTGTGAATTGAGGACTAATGAACACCGACCTCGAGGCTAATAGCCTGATTAACTACCAATAAGCAGCAGCAGATGGATGGAGAATTGGGTTTAGATAGGCTTTCATGATTGAATAACAAGTTATGATCACTTCTGATGGGAAATCAGAGACTAATTGTGTATTTACTGATGGATTTGTTTTTATTTTATGTTTCCCCCCTTAATTTTCTGTTGCCAATTTTTTATTTTCCCTTTGCTTTGTTAATTCATTTGCAGCGATTTTGACAGAGGCAGGTATTTTTATTTTGTTTGCTCAGTTGTCTAAAAGTGCAATAAGCGAGATCAGTGCTTAAAGTTGGTGATTGATACCCATTGAACAAAAATATATCGTAACACCACACGTATAAAGTGAGGATAGTCCCTACTGCACCTTATAAAACCGAGAACAGTAGGGGTGCGTCTTATGCGTGAGGATTACACGCTAAAGAACAGCATTAAAATGTCAAATGAGGTACATGCAATTAAGGTAAAAGGATCTTTGGTAAATCCTGACACTTTCATAAGAGGCCCACCGAGGCCAATCAGTAGCCGACTGCTTTATAAAAGAATGAGTAATTAAAACTAATGATGTGATATACATTTGCAGTGCATTTCTCTTTGAGACTTTCTCCCTCTATATTGCAAGTAAGTACCTTTATGGTGATGTAGGTGGAGGTGTAATGGGGGCAAATAGCTCTGCTGTTTACCCCCATACCACCTCCACCTACATCCTACACCTGTATACTACAGCAGACCTACACCTCACTAGATGGCGCTCCTACACGTATCCTCCATCAGCCCCCACCTCCCCTGAACTACACCCCTCAACATAGCCACCAGGGGCCGCACCTGTACTCCCAGGGGCCACTCACAGGGTCAGGGGTCAATCCAGGGGTCAATTCCAAGTCTTAAAAATAATGCAATAGATAATAATGCAATGCAATAGATTTGGAGAGAGATGGGTGGTGTGCACGGGTTTTAGAGGAATTAAGGGAATTCTGATCCCAGGCCTAATGCATACAAGGGAAATGGATGGGGAATACCCTACTTGTTTTAGGAAAATAATGTACTGGAGTTTGGGTTGGCTTGCATGGTGGAATGTTTATAATTAGATCTCCATGGATTTCCTGTCACTAGTCATTGTCATTTTATTTGCTATAAATTATTTACAGAGTGGAACGTGGACGAGGGGTGGGTCAAATAGCCTTAGTATGCTATTAACGTACAGATATATATATATATATATATATATATATATATATATATATATATATATATATATATATATATATATATATAAATATATATATATATATATATATATGATCTTGTAAGTTTCCATTGTAGATATTTTAAAAATAACAGTAAAAGTTGGTTATACTTAACGTATATACGTCCGTCCCAAGAAGATTGATCACAGGTCTTTGTAATGCGGTAGGAATTTTGGTGATAATATTATACTCAAACGTTGTTGAACTAGGAGTACTTGCACACCATCCCCATTTGTGGAACATAATACATTACATGTAATGCAGACTGAAAGGTTTGACCGAATCTGCTGAATCCTCTGGGCATTCGAAGACTTGAGAGTACCTCTAAAGACTATGAACATTTGAATGATTTCCGACTGAGTAGATTAGTCCAAATTAATAGTCAAATTAGCAGTTAAACCTTTTATCATAATTGTTGATCGTATGCCCTTGGTGACTCTTTCTTTGGCAAATGTCACTAAATCCACTGATAGCATAAACCATTTATCGACACCTTTGAACCTGAATCACGAAAAAGAACGAATCCAGAACACAATTGATACTTTCACACACATCTTTTCCTTACCACTTTGTGACTTGAAACGACTAGTTTGGGGTGGTTGAAAGCTTTTTGGTCGAGTGTAGAATTGGTACTTTCCTCCAATTGACACAGTTGTGCACCTCCCCTAGGCTCCCACTTTCCAGGGTCGGCACCACTAACAGTAAAGTACTGGTGACATCCTATAGCAGTGACTGGTCTGAGAGGTGGCAGGTCCCTCTATAACAACATGTCACAGGGGCCCTCATAGAGTATAGGTTAGCCCTGGTCCTTATAGGGTGCCTTTTGGTGTTTTTCTTTGGATTTTATTGGAAATTATTCAAGCTTTGCTCTCTCTTTGTGTAATACGACCAAATGGTAAATGGACAAAAATCTAATAGGAAATTGTCTCTAGCCATTACAATTCAAGTCCTTGATGGTACATTGCACTAGTAGCACCATGTTGTCCGATACAAACTCAAGCATCCTCTAACATTGCCCTTCCTCCACGTCTCTGCTCTCCGAAATATCCACTTAGAAACCTAGCATAAACCGTCTACCATTCATTTAGCATCCTTGCTTCCCCTTCATTTTCTGACACATAAAAAGCAGCACTTCCCGCAAACCCAACTCCAACCCTACCCTGAGGCTCTTTCCTGACCCACTCCTCACCAAACCCCACCACAGACATATCCTCTATGACCTGGCTGTCTGTTCCCATCACGCCAATGACCTGGCAATGCCTCTTACCCCTGCAGACATATGGGTCTTTGATCCCTCTGGTGAGGGAAAGGACCTGGACATACATCTAGCCCTGCCCACCCTGGAGGGAGTGTCATTTAGGGACAGTGTCCTTTGGTCCTACTCCTGATCTTGTTGGTAGCTGAGGGTGACACGGGGGTTGGTGAGTTAAGGACATGAGCAATGCTGGGTGATGGACATGTGAAGCTGATTGATCTTTGGAAGTAGGTCAGTAGGACTCGTTATCTGTTTACCTTCCATGCTAATCTTGTTGTTTCTACACCATAAGGTAGGTGCCTATCAATAGGGAACAATCAATGAGTGCAGGAGGGGCAAAGTTGTCATAAAGTCCACATTGTTTACAATGTCCATAATAAATCAACTGTCGCTGTTTGAGTTGCTCTCTCTGTCTGTTTCTATCTCCTCTACCCCATTCCTCCATTTCCCTCTCATTACTCCGAGATAAAAAAAAAAAAAAAAAAAGTGCCTTGATTGGTAGTTCCAAGCACTGCACAGAGATGAAATATAGATTAAATACAATGTGTGTATCCACAAGCACTGTCAGAGACGTGCTCAAACTTGAATTTCTGTCACATTTGGGCCATATTGGTGTGGACCGCGACATTATCTCCCACCCCCACCTCCATTGTCCCCTTACTACAAATTAACAGCTCCCACATAGCTTCACTTGCTTAGTGATTGCCATAGTCGGTCATGTAGCTTAAATAATAAGTTCCAATGCCTTATCCTCTGTCTATTACTTTGTCGTTTCAAACTCTCCATCATACAATGAATATGATAAAGGCATAGTGCAATACAAATGTATTCAAACCTTGGGTGGCTACTTCTTTGCTGTTGTATAATAAAAGATAAGTAGCACATAATCGCCACGGATAATTCCAATGGCGTGAATTGCCAGGCTTAGTTACTGGATTATTGTAACAGTACCTTTTAGTATTCTATTGTGGAAGTCATTATTTCCAACCCATTTCAATCGCCTGCAATGTAGTATTTCCTTCCCAGACATCTGAAGTTTAAGTTAGCACTGCACCGACTGTTGTTGGACACTAAAACCCCAGGCAGTAGCAAGGATAGTACAAGGGTAGGATGTGTTACTACATACAGTTCCATGGTGCATGCCAACCCGCCTACCCATAGAACTAAGCTACCTTGTATATCCTGTTATCCTAAGTAGGTTAGGGAGTGGTCAGTATTTATCGACAGGGGGGTGGTTGGTTTTCGCGCATGCGTGCGAAAATTTTTTATGCCCCCCCCTCGATGGCAGTCAAAAATTTTTTTTTGCCCCCCCTCCGCGCCGGAGACACGTAGAGTTTTTGCGCCCCTCTTTGATCTATAGTAGCGCGCGGGCTTTTTTGCTAAAAGAGGGTGAATTTTAGCCCCCCCTCAAGAGGGGTCAACATTTTTTAAGCCCCCCCTCGGGAGGGGTCTGAAAATTTTATGCCCCCCCTCAAACCTACCCCCCTGTTGATAATTTAATAATGACCACTCCCTTAACAGGGTTTATGGAGCTATCATGTATCTTTATGAGACGGATACCAAATGAAACAAAGGGATCATCGAAACAAAAAAAAAATCTGCTAAATCCAAAAATAGTGATCTCTATCCTCTGAATTTTATCAAAAATACCTTAAATCGAGGTTAGATGGGGGAAATATTTTGAAAATGTACAAAAGTCAAAGTTATCACCTCAATCCGCATACACAAATGATGCCTATCTCTCAATCTGACAAGTACTGTGTCTATACATTGCTCCACCTATCCCACATGCAGCATATCAATTAGTGTACCTATCACACTTATCCTGCCTAACTCTTCAATCTAAAACATCTAGAGTTAAATCTGGTTATCGCTTAAAAGGGATATCTTCTAATGTTTACCTCTCATCTTAACCTATCTTATCTGGTCCTTCTTACATTTAGTCTACCTATCCTCAATCTGCCTATCATTCTTTTTACCTATCCCTCATGGTGACTATCCCTCAGAACCGCATCCCTCATGTGTAATCTGCACATCCCTCATATTTGACTTGCACATCGGTCCCTAGCATATGTTTTCTTTCTTTTACATTTGCTTATCTTACAAGATACTCTCTGTGCCTATGCCTCTAAAGTTATGCTTATTGTTCATACTACCTACCCCCCTTGCTACTCATCCTTTAAATACCTATCCCTCATTTTCTATATATAGCTCTCTTACCCAACTCATTTCTCTTAACCTACTTATGTCACAATCACCCTTCGCTATGCTGAAGGGTGATTCCTTTGTCAACCTATCACCTAAGGTACTGGTTCCACAGTCTACCTTAATCCTACATCTACATAATCTACCTATCATTCATGCTGCATATCTCTCAGCACTCAGTTTACCTATTCCTCAGTCCGTCTATTCTTCATGGTGTACATCCCCTGGAGGGCATTTCAAAACTATAGCTATAGATATCGTTTTGAAATGTCCTGCAGGTCTGTCTAAACAGCTCTATATATACCTCTCACCTTGTGTTCTTTCTAACTAACTTAAAAATGAATGATAGGCAGATTGAGGATAGGTAAACTATGGGAAAGTGATCACAGAGAAGATACGGTAAGGTCAGGAGTAAGCTTTAGTATTTAGGCCTTTTGGGGGAGAGCCTTACTTAACTCAAGAGGCAGTAAGAGTGGTAGGTAGACTAAGGGATAGGCAGTATGTGGGATAGGCAGGGCAATGTATTTCTGAGATTGAGAGATAGGCAGACATTTGGATGTGTATGTTCGTATTTCAATGACAGTCGAAACAACAAGTTTTTTTTACAACTCTCCTATATTGAGGATCGACTAATATGGATATCGTTTTTTAATATGGATATCAAGGCCTATTTCCCCCTCACAATTTTATATAATCCTGAGTGAAACATCACAGTGGCTAAAGTTCAATGCAATAACTTTTGCCCTTAGAACACTGATATTGTTATAGCCAAGTAGTTCCATTATGTATGTGACCCCTTAGCTCATACATTCAATAGGGTAGTGTGAACGGCACGTGAATGGAATAAAGCACCACATCTGAGGATTAGTGACACTAGGCGGCTATAGGGGGCGTGACGGCAGGACCTATAAGCTGCTTATTGGGGCAGGTGTTTGTATAAGGTGATCCGAGTACCTGCAGACAAATAAAAATATGCTGATACTAGGGTAGTTGAACTTCCGGGACCTTGAGGTTTATAAAGGGGATCTATGAAGCCCTATCAAACGGTGGTAGCTGTTTGCTCAAATGGAATGGGGCTTTATATCCATCTTGAACAAAAGGCAAGACGTTATTTTCCACCTTTTCATACATTTCAAGAAGAGTGATTCAGATGATATGGTACTGTTTGATATCATGTGCTGCTCGGTCGTCCAAGTGATGTTCTAGGACACAACTTGAGATCGTTGATTTATATTTTGATTGTGTGTATTAGGGTTAATGGTGCAGAAACCTAGATATTAGTCCTCTCGTAGTGGCGTTCGTATTTCGGCCTGTGTACCTTCAATGTTGGATTTTCTAATCAAAAGGGGGTTTCGTGTAAGGATGTTATATACTGGGGTTATATCATTAATTTTCACATAGATCCTAATATTTCAAACTTATACTAACTCGTATTAAAATTGTGACAGGATCTGCGAAAAAAGGCCCCTAATGCAGGGTGCATCAAGGGCCTTCTTCCCAGTACATGTCACATTTTGTGTTACAGAACTGTAAGTCTTGAAGGGTTGAGCCCATTATGGCACGCCCGTGTGGTATCCGGCATTACTTATGGATAACTCCATGCCTTATTGGCGTCCCAGGGTTGTGTATCACCTTCCTACCCCTGATACTATGAACAGCGTACTCACTGGTTATGTTGGATTATGTAGAGGTACTGTAGATACAAAGTATAGTAAATCACACACAGTCTGTAGTTATGCATATGATATTTGATTTACAGCAGCGTATGTTGATCAAAATTAATTATTTTCACTATGGTGTCGTCCTCACTATCTTTCTGTTCGCGTTTGTTACTGAAACTTTGACTTTACTTTTGACAGGGAGTTAATGCATACTAAAATTAAAACCTCTCCAACCAGCACATAAACTATGCAGTGTCCCACGACATGGCTAAAATCAAGGATGGTTGTGTCTAAGCTCCTTGCTAACATTGCCGTAATATAGCCCACAGTTGGAGTTGCTCCCTTTGTAGGACCTCTAACCTCACCCTAACCTCATTCTGACCTCATTCTGATCCCACTGTGACCTCTCACTGACCTCACACATGCTGTAACATATCAGGGGTCATAGGGCAAAAAACGTCATGCTGGCACCACAGGGGGTATGGGGTCCTATAGCCTCCAGCCTCTATGGTTAACCTTAGGGACCAGACGTACCCCACCTGTACAGTGCACTGTAATGTACTGGGAGAAGAGGCATGCAAATAGCCTCACTAACCCACTATGGACGACATGATCCCTAAAGATGTGGTTATTTTTCATAATGATGCATTAAGTCAACTCAGACAGTAGCCCTTCTGTACTGCATGTATTGGTGAGGCATGTGAGCTTCTTTACTGTGTACACTTTTCATGCATGAGACCTTTAGACTGACAAAAAGGAATCGTATCCCTAGGAATTTAACATGATAGTGTCAGATTGATGGGGAAGATAATGTCTGGTTATCAAAACCAGGGACACCCTGTCATGTTTCGTTGAGATTGTATAGTCTCATATGAATGAGCCGTCACAAATACTAAAGTGCTTATTTCTTTTTTCATTTGGAAATAACAGCTGGACCTACTCTGTTCTTGCAGCACTGTTACAGATTGTTGCATTCAGAACTTATCATCTTTTCACATGCATGACAAGTGGAACCGTGCAGCAGCCCATTGGCTTTGGATTGTGAAATACTCATATAATTAGTTTAAATCATATTTTCCTGACCACAGTAACCGTCCCCAACTCGATCATAACTTGACCCTATCTTTAAAAGAATATTAGGTTGTAAAAAAATCAAAGGTAACAAACATCATTAAGAATCCATAACAAAAACAGCAGCTGTCACATGTGACGACATATAAACTGTTTATTTTGACAAACAATAGCTTAGGTCATGGCTCCGTAGACAATTCCTTCGACGAGCATGTATTAGGCCGGGGGCTGATAGGAGTGAGTGAGTAATAGATGTTTAACGCCATTTCGACAGCTAAGGTCATATTCATGGCAAGAACTACATTACAATATTTCACAGGGGAATGTGTCAGTGCCCGTGCATATGTGCACCACACACATCCCGAGGGGATAGGAAAGAGGAGAAATAGACCCTTTTAAGTGGGCTAGGGAGGCCCGCAGGGGGCTGATAGGGCCCACCATGCACCCCCCTCCCACATCCCAACATGACAGGTATTTTTTCAATCCTAAGGGTCCCCTGACAAGATTCAAGATGTTAACATTGATTATCTTGGGATGCACTACCGGTTTTTGCTCATTATCCATGTGCAGGTTCAGACCACTTTTGGGTCAATTTTGCTACCACGTTATTCAAGGGGTACGCTCAATCACTAAGCTCTAAGACTATCTTACCTTGTCTGGATCCTGAAGCTATTGGTTTTGTTGGAAAGAAGACATAATAAGCTTTTCATTAAGCCCTAATACATGTTTTTAAGCTCAGATTTGAGTGTACCAGACGGTCGGGAAGACGGAAGATTGAAATCACAAAGTTCCTTTTTGAACTGACAGTTTTAAATGATTTATGTAGGCCAAAACTTTATATGAGTTATATGAGACATCTTGCAGCATTCCTTGTTGACTATGACCCATGGTATTGCATTAGAAGCGAAGACACTACTGTGAGTCAATACAATGCTGTTCCATTTCAATAATCTACCTCTTTATTTGAATGGATATTTTTCCATGCTAAATCTTTATCAATTCTCCCAACTCTTATGTAAAAAAGGGTGCTGATTAAGAATGTACATGTTTCTACTTCATAAAATTCAGGTGAGGCTGTATATGGCTGAAATTCAAAATGGCCGATAATAGATTCAAATGTCACTTTAAATTACATATATGTGCAGTCTAGAAAGTATCTGTTGGGTCCTACCCCTTATAAATCAGCTTAGTAGAATACAGTGGTGCTTTTGTTTTGTTGCTAGGTGGTGTGATTACCTAGCAACAGTATCTTTGCATAGCAACCAAGCCTGAAAATATGCTCAAATGTGATATCTGCATGGTTTCTTTTCAGTAACATACTCACCTGATGTAAATTTGCATATAACTCTTCTGTGACTTCCATCATAGATGAGGAATATAGGTGATAAAAGGTTGCTAGGTTGTGTGGTGGCCTAGCGATAGCGGTTTTGCATAGAAACAAAGCCTAGATTCATACCTGTAGGTACATACTTGTGCAGTCTCCCCTCAAGGACATAGTCCACTGATTTTAAATTGCATATAGCTCCCCTGTGCCATCACACAGTATGAACATAGGTAGTAAATGGTTGCTATGTCATGTGGTTGCCTCGCAACTGCAGCTTTATATAGAAAGCCATGTACAAATCTATGCAGATAGTCACAGATAAGTGTATGGTCTCACTCCAAGAACTTGTATGTAAAGTTCCCCTGAAACATCTCAGAATAGAAGCATATAATAGGTTGCAAGGTCATGTGCTTGTTGTTAGTCTACCTTTTAAAATCATCTAATTGACAGAGACGATATATAATGAGATAATGATAAAATGATAAAATATTTTCTACATCCATACCCTGTGCTATTTTGTACATACATATCCATGCATATGTGTCTCAGATCATCCATGATTACACAGGATTGTAATTCCTAACAACTGTCCCCCCCCCCATATCAAATACCTGTAACCACTGTCATATTAGCAAAATTTACCATTGCTGGTACTGAAAAGACACATTTAGAACACAGAAGATTAGCTCTGAGCCTCATAATGTACTGCATGCCTAATTGATTATCCCAAAATCTTTGGTCAGCCTACTTGTCTGAAAGTAAGTGCAAGGTGGTTTCATTCACATATAAAGAAAATGAAAGAGAAGGCTTGGAATATAATTGTACAATTCTAAGGATATTCTCTCATCTGTTACCTCTTCAGAGCATCAGGCCCAGTGTTATCCATCCTCACATATCTCTGAACATTACATACTGGTTCAACTTCTCTCATAGCAGAGTGATCCCAACAGCTGGGGATTATGCTGCTGAACACTTCTGAGAAGGCATGTTGATCTGTTATAGTTCATTATCCCCAACACATGGTGTAGTGAATTATTAGTTGACCTTGATAATACTACTGAAGGCCACTGGCACACAGACCTTGAGTATCTTCTACCATTCCACATCACTCAAAGTGGACATGGTTGTTGATTGGTCTAGCTTATAGAAGAGGGAAGTGTCATCCATATTGTACAAACTCCTCCTATCATATCTAGATAGTGCTTCTGTCACCTTCAATTGCATCTGCAGTCTCTCTCTCTCTTCATGGATCCTATGACTGGAGATCATCTTCCTGCCTTTGACAATTGAAAGCCATCTTTTAAAGTAACCCAGGTTTTAAACATTGAGCTGCCCACCACAGTGCCAAGTCATTTATTGCATCTTTTAAACAGCAATCGCAGACTTGACCACTAACTCTGTAATTCATTTTGCAGGAAGGTTTGATTAACGTGGGAGAGAAAAAAAGCATAGTATGTTGAATGGGTGTGATGAATACATAACTTCAAATGGACAGAATACTTAATGGAGGGTTTATTGGATGTGCGACCACTATCAATAACGTCTGACAGATAGACACAAAGTAGCAAGTAGCTATTAAGATCAAGCTAGCCATTCTAGAATATTGGTTGGCAACCTGCCTGTATATTGGAGACATGATACAAGAGGTTACCAGTCAATCATCCCCAGTTTTTGCCCTCACTCACAAGGGCCCCTATCACCACAATGCTTCATCTGTCTCTCCTATACAGATATTTGGAATATAAAGTGTGATTGGAGATCTAAAACTCCCATCTAGTGGAGTTCAAGTGAACTATTCCCCAGGATCTGGGAAAAAATAACCTCCCCCTATCTCTAACTTGAGCTGTGATGAAGATACACATTCCATCTTGGGAGTATGAATGTATGGTATGAATAAATGAATTACAACAACAACAACAACAACAACCCTTACATCATCCAAACACACATTTACTACCTTGTTCTTGTGCTATTGTAGCCAATAATTTCACACAACTAGACTTTCTGGGATCGATCATCTCTTAACCCAGCCAGACTCTCACTGATCACTTCAGAATCCTAATACTGTAGGTTTACTTTCAAAAATTATCTGTCATTTGAGGTCTGTTAAATAATCTTAGCACTCATCATCCCCAGTTAGGGTCAGTGAGCCTGTAGTTCCTATCCAGATCTCTATTCTATTTAAACAATGCTCTAGCATAATCATGACTATAGATGCTCTTTACTAGCTTATTATGTCTTCTTTCCAACAAAACCAATAGCTTCAGGATCCAGACAAGGTAAGATAGTCTTAGAGCTTAGGGATTGAGCGTACCCCTTGAATAACATGGTAGCAAAATTGACCCAAAAGTGGTCTGAACCAGCACATGGATAATGAGCAAAAACCAGTATTGCATCCCAAGATAATCAATGTTAACATCTTGAATCTTGTTCAGGGGACCCTAAGGATCGAAAAAATACCTGTCGTGTTGGGATGTGGGGGGGGGGTGCATGGTGGGCCCTATCAGCCCCCGGCCTCTATACATCTTAAGTTTGGTTACCAAAACAGTTACTCATCATTTGCTATACACAAGTTCCGAGTTAGCCGTGAAGGCCACTATAGCCGGGGATTCCAACAGTTGGTGGTGCTGTATATGACAGGAAGGAAGGGTTAGAACACACCCAGGGGTAGAGGGGATGTGGGCTGACTGGGAAGCAGGCCAGGGGCAGCGGCAAGTGCAGGGTACACTCACTGGCTCATCTAACTAGGTCACTGTGTTTATCATTAAAGTCCTTCTATCTATTATATCTAACAAGATATGACTTATCCATTCAAGGTACAGGACAACCACATGCATGGTGTCTACCTGTATGGATTCCCTATCAGATATTTGCATTAATGCCTTCAGTAGGAGGGTTTTAATTTCAGAGCTAGTGCATTTGCTATATGGAAAATCTACTCCAACCCCACTTTCCTGTGTGCTCACAGGCCGGGTATCAGCGAAGTGAGCGCGGGAAGACTAACTCGGAACTCCTTTATCATACCCATCAAATCTGGTAGCTAGCAATATGGGACAACTTCAAGCATTGGCAAACTACAAAGCCTGGGTATAGTCGAGTGAGGCACGTGCATGGGCATGCACATGCTTGTGCCTCACTCCCCTTTTCCAAGGCTTTGTAGTTTGCCAATGCTTGAAGAGTGATATGTAAATCATAATATATGTGTATATGATAATGATATTCTGTGACGTCACAAGCTCTAGGAGAGCTTGTGATGTCACAAGGTCGGTTGGTAGCTACCTGCCCCATACCGAGCGAGGGAGGTGGGGCCGGGAACCAGCCTTAGAACCGGCTAGACTTCACAACCAATCAAATGAAACAGCTGTCTTAAGTGCAGGGGAGCTCCAATCAGAGTCTTTAGCCAGTTCTTGGACATGGTGATAGACTGGCTGGTGGTAGGATTGGAGAATGTAAGTAGATGTGTGTTGGTGCTTAGGGGGCAGGAGGTGAGGAGAGGAGGAGGAAAGGTTCACTACAGGGATTGAGCAAGGTGAGGGCAGAGGGCAGGTATACCCGGGCTTACAGTACATTCACAAATACCTGGCAATTATGTGCATATCTATGCCGTCAGGGAATTTATTCAGCGATGGAAGTGGCTCAGCAGAATAAGCCCTGAAATGCTCAAATAAAACCTAGGGCTCTAGGTTGTATAGGTCCTGAAAATCCCTGAAATATGAGAAATCCCTGAAGACTTCTATGCATCCACGACCTTTGGTTTACCTCTCTGAGTGATAATCCATTCTTCTCTTAAGATAAGCCTTCTCATGATGGCATACTAGGGGAGGCATCATATCAGGATATGGGTTTATCCTATAAGTCAAATGCAGCATGGCACCCATCTCCCAATGAGGATCATCTTGATCTCTCCAGTCATGCACACATGTTGCCATTTGAATTTGAGTTGTTGTGTAGGTTCCAATACTTGAATGCCTCTGTTTTATTGCGTGCAGGTGATAAGGCCTTAGAGCATGCAGTTTGTGTCTATACTGGGGTATGTCCCTGTAGTGGAATAATCTATCTAACTGGTATGACTTCTCATATACCGACATGTTATGTGTTACATTCTCATTGTGTATGCCATAGAGGACAACCACCCGTAAATAAACTCCCAGTAAATGTCAACATCATGAATATTGTCATTGTACACATGACTTCATATCAGGCCAGAGAAAACCAAATAAAATGCGGGAATAAGGGTTGGAAGTTGGGAGCGGAGGGGGCGTAACATTTCAAGAAGGAATGTTTTGTTCTGTGTGATCCGTAAAATCTTTCTATCATAATGCAAGCTTGATCGTTAATGTAGTATTCTATTCAACTGCAGGGTGCTGTAAGTAATTCTTATTTCATTTAGAGATCGTATCATCATCTCTGTAATTGAATACACAATGTTCTATTCATTACGTATATGCAGTACGTGTCTGAAAAGGACACTATAGAACTGTGGGGAGATGTGAGGTGTTTTAGGCATTGGCTTTGCACAGAATACATGTACATGAACCTTTATGATATTCATAAATCACACCTTTTCTTTCATATCACTGTGTGAAAACAAGTCTACCATAGTTATCTATAATTGTGATGTTTATGATATCATGATCTTTATAAAATCATATCATCTCACTTGCCTAGAGAGTTCATTGCTCACATACTTACCAACACATCACCTTGTGTGTTTACCATCAGGCTGATAACTTATTTCACACCTGAGTCATAAGGTGCAATTGCCTACCTCTTAATGGGACATATATATCACGTTGTCAGTTGTACATTAGGGCAGGGGGGCGGTCTCCATGGGTAAGGTGTGTCTATGCAATGCCCCCCTCACCACCTGCAGCTACCTCTGTACCTGTGAGGAATGCCCCACATCATGTCCCTCCCCTGTCTTGTAGCTCCATCAGCTGGTGGTTTATTGCCTGTGAAAGTGCACCCACCAGGTGTCAGCAGGTGGATGATGACCGCCTCTACGTTACCACTGTGAGCAGGTACCGAGAGGTTATAGCTGCTCAGATACCTATAGCTCACACTGATTCACATACCTATAGCTAACACTGATTCACATACCTATAGCTAACACTTATACAGGTACTTATAGCTATCACTGATCCAGATACCCACAGCCCAAACTGATTCAGCCACCTAGAGCTCAGACCAATTCAGATATCTACAGCTCACACTGATTCAGATACTTATAGCTCACACTTACGCAGAAACCTATAGCTCATACTGATCTGGATATCTACAGCTCATGCTGATTCAGATACTCATAGCTAACACCGATGCAGATAATTATGTTTATTTCATGTTGATATGCCCGAGATACTGACAGCCCATAGCTCTAGCACTCGATCGGCCATATCGCACACCCCCCGTGCGATAACCCGCGAAAATATCACACGCCAAGGTCACGTGACCATTTAGTGACGTCATAGCTCCAAGATGGCGATGTAAACAGTGCGCACGGGGAGTCATTCTGGTAAATTTGATTCTATTTATCTGATTTAGATGAAAATAACATGAAATAAATGCAAAGGCACACTCGTTGGAGGAATGTCGAGGGGTTATCGCACTTGCCGATCAGGTGCCACATCGCACTCCGCCCTGCGGGCGTCGTGCGCTACGCCACCTGATCGGCGCGTGCGATAACCCCCCGACATTCCTCCAACTCGTGAACCTTTGCTTATATAGCTAACACTGATTCATATACATACAGTTCACACTGATCCAGATACCTATAGCTCACAATGATTCACCTACCTATAGCTAACATTGATTCAGATAGCTACAGTTCACGCTGATTTAGACACTCATAGCTAACAATATTTCAGATACGTATAGCTCACACTGACTCAGATACGTATAGCTCACACTGATCCAGATACCTATAGCTCACAATGATTCACCTACCTATAGCTAACATTGATTCAGATAGCTACAGTTCACGCTGATTTAGATACTCATAGCTAACAATATTTCTGATATGTATAGCTCACACTGACTCAGATACGTATAGCTCACACTGGTTCAGATACCTATAGCTCACACTGATTCAGACACCAACAGCTCACACTGATTCAGACAGCTACAGCTAGCACTGATTCCGATAACTAGAGCTCACACGGATTCAGACACTCATACGTCAGGCTGATTCTGATAACATTTATAGCCCATACTGTAGTAAATAGTTCTCAGTAATTTGGACGTCTTTACCTCACACAGATACCTCATACCGACACAGTACCAATAGCTCACACTGACTAACATATCTATCGCTCAGACTTTCAGATATCAATAGTCCCCTTGACACAGATAGCTATTGCTCACACTAACTAGGATACCTATGGCTTACTCTTACCCATGTACCCTGTGTGTGTCATGACACCTGAATGGAGCTGCATCCAGGTCTCAAATATATTCATACTGTAGACCGATCGTGGAAATACTGTATTAAACTCGGCAACGTTAAACACGAATCCAGAGACGATGATGGCCGTGCCAAATACTTCAGCAACGTCATAAAGTATTTAGAATTACCGAAATCCATGACCTTGTGCATTGACTATCAATGACAATATAGTGTGTCTTCCGACTTAGCTCAATTTGAAATAAGAGGAGGAGAGGGTTGTGAAATGAAATTTTTATTCTTAAGTTGCATCATGTACCACAACACCCTTGATGTAGGTCAATGTTAGGTATACAGACAGTCATGTACTGGATCAGGGTCTCGCTGTATTACATGGTGAGTTATATTAATGAGCTCTATATCTCTATGTGGCTGGAGCGGACTGGATGGTGATGTTTTACACACACCTGTGTCTTCCTGTATTGTGTCTGTCCTATCAATGTTTGTTTGGGTCTTACTTTCTTTCTACTTTTTTGTCCGTTCCAATTAGTTTCAGTGTCTTTTCCGAGCAATGAATGCATTTGTCTCTCTACCTTATTTCGAAACGGTAGGGGCAGTCCCTATATCTCTCCAATTCATTTTTTTACTGAGTGTATTCTGCCTGCTCCCCTTCTACACCGTGTGCATCACTCACTCACTGACTATACATCCCTCATCAGATTCTCTCCTCAGCTTTCTCCTCTCCATCAGAGCTTTCTGTTAACTTGTTGTATGTTTATAATCGCCTAACCACGTTTACATTCCCCCCCCCCCCTTTGTGAAAGATGTTTGTCACTGGTGCACTCTGTTCCCTATAATTCCCCCGTTCTCGCTATGAATTGTCATTCACTGTAGATAGGGATTCCTTCATGTCTTTCTTTTTCATTATTGTTTCTATTGCCCCCTCCCCTTTATTTGTTTAGTATCCCTCTCCATTTTGCCTTATCTTGTGCTCTGCGTCTTCATTCGCATTTCTCTTTACATTTCTCATCATAATATATATAGACCACGCACACACACATAATGCATTTAGCTACACAACTGCATTTTCTTACTTTCATAGTATAAGCATCCACATGCCTCCAGGCTTGTGTACATAAAGTACAGTGTTTATATATACTGTTATAATCTGTCTGGAGCCCTATGTGCCTATATGCCTTTATACATTTTTTGTAAACCTGCTATAGTATGTTTCTTACTGTTGCTATTGATGCACAGCTTTCCCTATATACAGTCACTCATAATACCGCTAAGCTGTTTCTGTGGTGAGGTTATTCATACTCCACATTCAGCATCAGACATTACCCTGCTAAAACCATTACGTGCTGCTTAAATACAAACTACCTCCAATGCCTCTCTATATGGCACTGCCTAACAGCAAGACACTTTCTGCAGGGGGCCGTTTTACTATTTATAAGTCAATCTGACATTGTGATTGTGGCTTTCTTGTAGGACAGTGTATCATACACAGTCCAATCCCATCTTTACAAACTGAGGGATAAGTTGCATTTTTGAGAATAGATACAGGCCCCTAAAGGTAAAAATGCTGTTTTGTCCAAAAAAATGAGTCACGGGCAATATCAAAACAGTTTGTTCAGCAATAACACAATGTATATCATCGGAAATTCATCATCTTTTGTCAAAATGGGAGCATTCTGCGACTTAATCGTTACTTACATGTTATTTGAGTGACAGGGCCCAGACTGAGAGAAATATGTACTTACTGCCTCACCTACATTCACCTGGCATACTGTGTATGGGGGAGAACAGCTATCACATCAAGTTAGCGGCTGGCATAGAGAAGTGGGGAAGGGGAGGGAGATGGAGAAATTGAGTAGGAAGATGCATCATTACGAGTTCTGTTATTGTAGTCATTTAGATAATTCAGGTGACAAAGTAAGGTGTTCTGTCTGTCTTTTTGTGGGAATGGCATAAGGAGGCAACCAGCAAACAGTAGCAAATCAAAAAGTGTAGAATACGATAACATTGGATATGCTACTTCAAATATGTGTATCCATGACAAATAAGCTCTAAGGTGTTTCCTGGTAAGCTGTATCTTTATGCCAATGGAGTGGTCTTCTAGAATTACAAACCATTACCTACATCATGATGGATATTAGATTACATTGTCTCGTTAACTTATTGCCTTCAGACAGGAGTTTATTGTATCAGGATGAAAATTAACAAGTCCCCTTGGTCATTCTCGTACCACGCATTGTTATCTCCATGGGAGCAGACTGTATATAATCTAGTGTGATTCTACATATTGGTGCTGTGGTCGTCCACTGTACATACCAATCATATAGATCTACCTGTTTATATCTTGACTCTTATATCCCCAAATGATATTGAATATGGTCGAAAATTATAGAAAGTTGGCAGATGGGGCCTCCCGTGGAGTTTGGGGGCCTGAGATTAAACCCTGGAGTATCTGAAAGATTTTGTTTGTGGATAATGTTTAGGTGTTGGGGTAACTACCCACGAAATATTTTCAGTTAAATATGAAATCACCCTGAACGTCTATACTCTGGAAGACCCTGGAAAGGTGTCTTGCCAAATGACATTAGTGGGGTATTTTCCCTTAAGCCATGCAACTAAAGGACTTTTGTCCTACACTTGAATCCTTTTTCTTCAGGCCTGAAATGACATTTCCACTAAATTCCTTGAAATTCCTGGTTCAGGAAATTTCAAAACTTGCTGGTATACATAAAAGTGACACAGTCTTAGGTAGTTACTTTTAATCATGTGGAAGACAATGCCCACCATATGTACTTTCAGGTGGTATATAGGTTGAATGTGCCAAAAATATGTGAACACCTCATAATCGAGGTCTTCAACATGGCATGTAATTCAAATGTCATTCGGGAAGACAGATTCCTAGAATTTTGATAAAGGTTTATCACAAAAATGTTCACTCTAGGATAGGAAGATCACATCTGACATAAATACTGATACAATTTCCATAATCTACAGGTCAAAATGGTCCAGACCAGAGATTTCCATGGAAGTATGATGATAATTTCTCTAGGAAACCAAGCCCTCACCATGGCTGTACCTCAAATGTCATTCAGAAAGACAGATTCACAGAATCGCAATAAAGGTTTATCACAAGAACATTCAGTCTATGATAAGAAGAATGCATTCTATGATAAGAAGAATGCATCTGACATCATTGCTAATACAATTTTTATAACCTACAGGTCAGAATGGTCTAAACTAGAGATTTCCATGGAGGTATGATGATAATATCTTTAGGAAATGAACCACTCAACATAGCATGTAACTAAAATGTCATTCGGCAAGACATGTCATTCGGCAAGACATTTTTTAGACTTTTCCCCCTGCTATTCCAAACCATGAGGGATAATTTATCTGTTTTACACTATGGCACTTAGATATATGTTGGGGGTAAATAACTGACATAGTTAATATAGTTAAATATGTAAACCCCAGCCAGGATGATAAGGAATGTGCTATTTCGGGAAGACTTCCAGATTACTTTAGCATGGGACTAACTCTAAATGTTAGCACAGAAAATTAACCCATATACATCATAGATATTTTAGGAGGGCGTCTTATGCCCTAAAATTTTCGCCCAGACAAACTACTTTACAAAAAGTTAATTTCTCAAAAAATGTAGACCAACTGCCCCTAGGAAGGCAATCTTAGGTCCAAAATTTCAGTTTCCCTTCATATTTCAGTGGTCATAAATGGAGTGACCCATTCCTATCGTCAATTTTTCAAAAAATTATGAAAAGTGTAAGATTTATTGATTTTCCCTACAAAATTGGTCATTTTTGGCCTATTTTAACCCCCTGGTGTCCAAAATATGCATATTGGACCATCAAACCCATATGCAACATGAAAAACTCAATGAGCCCTACATTTTGAGCCAAAATAATTAGGGGGGAAACTAAAATCCTAAGTGTAGGAATACATCCAAATTGTCATATGCAAACCTTCCATGATTTGTGACCATATATATAGTACACATACTTGGATCTTTTTTCCATTCAAGCTATATGCACATTTACTTGATTCTATCGACACCATTTTGATCCTAGTGGGCACAGAACGTTGAATTAATGTAGTTAGCGTTGATTCAACATTATGTGCGCACTGTAAATGGCACGCCTTTTTTTATTTACAGAGGTCATGACTACATCTAGATTTATCAATGGGAGGGGCGTAGGAAGCAAATTTTCTATTTTGAGGTGGCAGGGTGGGCCAAGGCAACATCTGTTTTAAGCATAAATCTGTATGTGTTCAAACTGGATCTATTCGCTTGGGCCCCTTTGAGTTTTGATTGAAGTTAAAGACGTCAGAGCCCGGAGCCTCTTCCTTTTTTAATACCACACATGTTTGGGGATTGAGGTCCCCTGTATGGTTTTAATGCTGGCTATTTTGTACTTCCTTTTGGGAAAGGATGGGTGCAGAAATATTCACCCCTCCCCCACCTCTGTGATTGGGAATCACCTCCCTGGGGAAATATTATATCCACCGCTTCACAACTCTAAAGAACTCTGATTCTGCAATGAATCTATTGGAGAATTCGATTTCATATTTTCAATAAATCGGGTTAGTTTTACAACGCCATATAGTTTACTCAAGAAGACCCTCCATATACCTCCCCTGGAGTGTAGGTCCTGGATGGATTGACATGTTATGTGGCTAAACATATTCTATAACAGAGACAGCTATTCGCAGCAGCCGTACGGCATGTGAGCTGAGGGTGGTTGTTTGTTTGCGGAGGCACAGGCACCTCCTCTCTATGTCTGTGTTGATGGCGGAAGGAGGAAAATGAACTGGGGATCAGGGGCACCGGGGTGTATAGAGGAGAGTCTGGTATTACTGACTGCTAGGTATTTTAGTTGGGGCTAGGATCTAAGCCAGACATCTTCATATTACATGTATCATAGACATATGGGTATACAAGGGGGTATACAAGGGACGTGGCCTCTTGTCTCTTTTTGGGCAAGGTAGAAAGTTGTTTGCTCCTCAACAAATTGTATATAGACATTGACAATTAACCCAGGATCCAAATTAGTGTGTCTGTTTCAGTGTGGAACAGAGTGTCAAGTGTGTTTGGCTTGTTTTATGCCATAACCTGACACAAATGGAAAGTGTTCTGGTCCCTGGTTCCATGCTGTGAGCAACCAATGCTCGGTTTCCATGAGGTCTTAGTTTCATGAAGCATAAACACAATATGAAACACCTTTCAATCACAAATAGTGCCATAGAATATGTTTGGACATCATACAACAGAGCGGGGGCCGAGAGGAGGGCCGAGCCTTAAATAAGAATATCGTATTGACAAGAAGTATTCATATCGAAAAGACCCGCTATACCATCTCCTGTTATTGGTAGGCTAATAACAAGAAAAGTATACTATTCTTACAAATAATGTTCTATATTGTGTGGACATTTTTAGTCATTGGGTATTATGGTATGGGAAGTGTAGGTGGATGATATATTAAGGCAATACAGCATAAATATGGCAGCCCATGGTTTGGATATTGAGGAATATTCCACGAGCCAAAGGCTCATGGAATATCCTCAATATCCAAACTGTGGGCTGCCATATTTATGCCATAATGCATTTATACCACCTTTTCCTCCATAATAACATTAATTTCCTGATATCCCCAGAATATAGGCACAAAAAGACATTTTGTAAGTGCCACCGATCCTCCCTGGTTCACTATGCAAGAAGCCATTGTTCTTGTTGTCCCTCGGCGGGTGCCCGACTTTCCACCCTTTTTTCGTATTGAATCCAACCATGTCCTGTCATCCCTCCATGCTAAATACATGTATGTCCAATATATTCAAAATAAAGAAGAATCCACTGATTTTTCCATCATAAGCTAGTCACCGTCCGACATTCTCAGTGTCTTCCTCATTCGTCCTCTGACCTACATCTGGGCCACTGACACAATTTGTTGGACGAGGAGGCGGGTGGGAATGGCCGGACTGCGACTTACTTACGCTTGAAAAATCAATGGATTCTTCTTTATTGTTAATATCATGGACTCATTTGCCATGGAGGGATCATCTAGAATATCTAAGGATGCATACATTTTAATAATACGCCATGACAAGCTTGGATTCAATATGAAAAGTGGGTGGACACACGGACCTATCGCTATCAGGTTAGTACAGTTCAACCTTTGCTTTGGTTTTCCTCACCATACAGTGTGGCGTAATGGCTAAGGCTTCTGCCTACCTCCACTGCGGCCGGGGGTTCAATACTCCTACGAGTTGGGATGATTTTTCACATTCAAACAATGGCGAGACTGACCTTGCATGTCTGCCAGCATTTCCCAAAATGTTCTAAGTCCAACTTGACCTCGCAAAAGTATATCCAAAAATCCCGAAAATGAACATGTGCATATATGCTCTGGTAAGGTACTGGTAGAGGACAGCATAACAGTAAGGGAGGTGGCAGAATAGTAGTATAACAGGTTTTATATGACACTATAGCAAGACGTATACCTGTGTTATGGTTTGCTCAGAGCCGATGTTTATACATGTACAATGAAAGCTGTCGTCGGGGGTTGTCAAGAATGCTATTTAAGTTTACGGACAAGACAAACGAGGGATATATAATAATATATGTTGGTTTAAATATGTTACTAGATCTAGAGTGTATACGTACATACCATAATGGTTACAATGTAAACATATCCAATATACATGTAAAAGGATAACAATAAGTATACGGATATAACTCAATCTCCACTGTATTTGTAAATCCTTAATCACTTGTAACAGAAAACTGCTACCATATTGCCTCTTCATATGAGGTTGTATCTGATATAACATACACTTGGAGTTGATAGAGAGGACAGAGATCATTGGCAGGAGTAGTAAATAAAGGAGACGTACATATATGTCCCCATATTGCTGGGAGTTTTTCCTATCAAGCTATTCCACGGTGCTTTATGCATGCCATATCCTTTTCTCATCACACAGCTACAAACCATACACAGCCCTACAGTGGTCTATATACACGTGGCTGTCACCAAAACACACCTCTACTGTTTCACCACACACCCACCAGGTGGTTCTGTCAACACCAGACAGCTCCTTTTGCTGGTTTCCGGTGGCAGACAATAGAATAGCTGCTGAACAGTTTTCACTGGAAGCAATCAGTCTCTCTCTTTTTTTTCTCGTTTATTGTATGCTTATTGCTTGTGTGGGCCTACAGTTTGCATGTAACTCATTCGAATACCCCGGGCAAGTACCATACCCCAATTGGGTGCTCGGATGATTTTGAAGGCACACTAATTGCTGTAGACTCTGTTCTTAATTCAGAGTGAGAGTGAGTGAATAATTGTTGATTTACACCATTTCGACAGCTATATGGTCATAATGAGAAAACTAAAGTAGATGCCAATTGATAGATGAATGTTGGTAGCCGCGTGCACATGTACCAGGCACAGAGGGGACAGAAACGATGAGATTGCAACTCCTGTGTGATGGGATATGTATAAACCCTACTCTTTTCTTCGGTCCAATCTTAAAAAATACCTCAAATAGTATCAGCACTATTGGAGAGAGACATCCAAGAATTAGTCACTTTGATCCCGGACATCTTAATCTCAGTACTAATAATACATCTTACAGTCTCCAACCAGATGCTGTCGATATTGTGAATAATATCCTTCATATGAATGGAATTGTCACATTTTTCATTAGCGAACTAGGTCACCTGCGCAAAACTTCCACTTTAATTGGGAATTTATCTCCACATCGGCTGAATATGCATGATTTGTGCTGCTAGACTGAACGGACTGCCTAAAGCCCCCAACTGCTCTCCCACATGAGACAGAGTAACTGAGCAGCGCACAGGGTATTGTTGGGACTGAGTGGATGCCAACCACTGTGTGCTCTATCTGTGAGCCTGCTATGAGATCCTCCAGGGGAATAGCCACAGAGAGGGGAGGTATTATATATGTTAGTTCTCTAAGGGTTAAGCTATAGCCCCCGGGGGATGGGAGGATCAAGCCAATGTTTGATGCACGCCTGCAGCCCAAGGCACATACACACACCACAGGCATCCTGACGGGGGGAGGGGAGGGGAGGGGGGCAAATGAAAGAAGGGGGTAGGAAACTAAATGGGGGCAGGCCGACAGCAGGCAGACCCTAATAACATAAGCTAGGGATCCACTACCGCGAATTTCTTGCGAATTGTACCCGCACGTGTCTTCTCGCAGAGCAGTCGCAAAACACAAATAAAACCATAGTGTTGTAGATTTTAATACAATAGTAGAGAATAGTCCTGTGAGACATGGCGCGGCGACTTGTAATCTTGTGTCTAGTTTCAGTTGGTGAGACAGATAGGGCATACTATCATCTGGGCTTTTGGTAGTATATAGCACAAATTCAACCTGAACTACCCACTGCAGCTAAGTACTAATAGTCTGTAGACTGTCCATTCTGCATGCACCTCACTCAGCTGCCACAGGGACCTGTCCTATTCAATGTTCAATGCCATAGTCAACAGGAGTGTCATTATGAGTGTACACTGTCTCAGATTGCCAGGAGCCTGCTCTGCCTCCCCGCCCCCCCCCCCCCCCACACACACACCCAACTGCCAATCACTTGTAATAGTCTGTACCTCGTCACGGGCCAGTGGTCAGCAAACCCGCCAGATCACTCCACCTCTCTGTAGAGAGGGAGCACAGTGTAAGTTCCTCGGTGTACATACATGTTTTCAGTGTTCCACAAAATCGTTTATATAATGAAAGGAGTAATCAAATTAATCTTTCATTACCAATAGTAGATAGATATTCTGAGATAGCATTATTTCAATGTAAACTAAAAAATTTACACAGAAAAGAATGTAGCAGTTCCACAAGGTGGCCTTACACTTCAACCTCCTCTGATTTACAAAAATGCACATATGGCAACACACACTTTAGCACTGATTTCTCCATAGAGATCTTTGACAGTGAATACTTTGTTCAAATACAGAAAATATGATCCAATTGTACCATAACCCACTGAGATAAAACCTGTACTACATATATATAGTAGTTTCAAAACGAACGATTCTAAAACAAAGGCTACAGGGATGCATTTCTGAATCTTAAAATGCTCTAATGCTAATCTGCCATAGGGCTCCAAATGATGAAATGTCTTATCTGCGAATAAAATCAAAAGTATGAGATATATTCTGAAAATTCCTTCACTGATAAGTAAAGTACACATACTGTTGTTATTACATTAGAATAGTGAGCAGGAATAGTCCATAGCAGAGGAGCCACAAACAAAAAAAGATTGCAAGGCCTCCCTATCCCTTACACCGTGGCGACTGTGAACCATACACTAGTCTACTCATCTCACGAGTAGTACTCACTAGTCGCCGCGCTAATTATTTTGATTTTTGCGAATACTGTCGCACACCGCTCAGACGTTGCATGAAGTTTGTCGCAGCAGCTGATCCACTGCTGGAATGTTTTCTGCGAGTAGACACGCACCAGTACAATTCGCAAGTAACTCCCAGCAGTGGATCCGCAGCTTATAGCGTCATTTATTTAGGCACTGGTGAATGGCTCTAGATGAATTGATATATTAAAATGACATTGCCTGGTATGATGAGTTGTCTATCACGGTCTACTGAGTAGGAACATGACAGTGGTAACTGAGGCATCACCAGCTACAACATATCAATTAACATCAACAGACTCTGTTGACCACTGGCACATCAACCTATAACCATACCTATACAAACTCTCATCCAAACCAGTGAAATATGCAGTCTTTGCGAAAGGTTTTTCACCATGCAGGACATTCGGTCCTGCAGATTTCTAATTCTGCAGGCCCTATTCAATTCTCTCAGGACCGAAACATGACGAGGATATGAGGGCATTTTCTTGGAATGAATAAATATCATAAAACAAGGATGTATATTCTATTTTTATCATGAAATCAATTAGGATTGATGAAGTTCTGAGAAAAAAAATTTAATATGTTAATGATTTTTGTTTTATGTTGTAAAACCCTTAATAATGGTCCGAATTGAGTGCCGTAAGAAATGGTATGTAGACATTTGGTCCTGCAGTTTGACAATTTCTGTCGGCCCGGGTGCCATTTAGACGGCTAAAGCCGGTGTCCGACGGGATTTGGCAAAGCCTGAATATGTATTCAAATGTACATAATATGGAACCCCTTGTAAACAATTCAGAAATAAAGATCAACACAGCGATTTTAATCACAATTTCTGTAAGGAGTACATGCGTCCGCCAAACACAATCGTAATTTATGTGAAAGCTACCTACACCATTCCAATCTGTTAGATTTCAAGGATCAACGTTATGTATAGTTGTACCTTTATAACAGTAGAAAATACAACAGGGTAAAACCCAAAGTCGTCCTCACTGTACACTTTAAGCTGCAACACAGTTAATATTCTTGTATGGGATTGTCGGATCAATATTTGTCCTTTTAAGATGGCATTATACGTGAGATGGTGCTTGTAAAACCTCGTGTGTTTTGAGAATCTCATCCTGCTTCTTTAATACATGTACGCCTTTTGTTAGTAGGCTTCCTACCTCTGACCCCGCTTCTGACCCTATTTAATGGACTACGTTTTGCTCCTCGTCACATCATCTAGAGGCCGTTACCGTCCCTATTGTTTTTTTTTAATATTTCTTCCCTGTTTACTTGGTAGGTTTTTGTAGTTTTATCCGCTGTCCCTTTTATCTTATCCCTATCCCTCATGCTTTTGTAGGACCTCTCCTTCGACTGTATAATACTTCCTTGTTTGTCCATCTATTTCATTCACCTTTCTTGCTTGTTCCCTATAGTTAGCTTCAATTTTGTACAACCTTTCCTGTAGCCTAACAACCCACCTTTCATTTATCCTAGGTCGTTACTAACGCCAACAAATCCTACCTGATATGATGTTAGTATCAAAAACATATGTTAGTGTACTACTTGGTTGAAATTGATGTTACCTGTCCTCCAGACCACATGACTGCCATTATGGAACACCAACCTTATAGTTAGGCGTATCAGAGCAGGCAGAATGAGCAGCACATTGCTGCTGAGCCATATAGCCCTATACTTTATGCATATGTTAAACCACCTGCTAACATTTTACTAAGTTCCCTAACGTCAGGCATCGCAGGAGAAACACTGTCTAAGAGCTACTGGAAGGTACTATGCACAGACGATATTTTTGTACCTCAAGTGGTCATATATCTTTGCAATGTTGGATGTCGTGACCATCTTTCCTGATTCGAAAATTGGTTTATTCTCTATATTCACATTATTAATATTATCATAATGAGTTCGTTTTAAAATACCAAATACCGATGTATATCACAAACGACCGTTACCACATCCAATTGTGTGGGTGATCTTTCTTTTCCCTTTCTCTCCCATGTTCCCATCTATAGAAAACAGGAAAATAACGCCAATGAGGAGCACATGTATACAGTATATCCCCTGAGGTGAGTCCTTCAGGTTGCATGGTTTGAAAGACCACTACCCCATGCAGTGAACATGACTGAACCACCCTTGTAATCTCTGCCAGGAGTATATGGACAAAGACTGCCCCTTACCTCCTTCACTCCCCACCTACCTACCCTACCTTACCACCTGTTTGCCATTCATCCACCCTGGAGGAAACCATAGGGACCATCCCCGGGGAATGGGAGAGTGAGGTGTGGGGTTTTAACCCCAGGTACGCACACCTGGGACTCGGCCTGATGGTAGTCAGGAGGTGCTGGAGAATATTGCTTCATGTGCAGAAAGGTGTCACTACTACATATGTCTAAAATATTGGTGCTAGGGGGATTGGGTGGGGGGAGGGAATAGTGTGAGGTTGGCAGCCTGAGCATCGGCGGTCCTAATAGTTTGAGGGAGTGAGTGAGTAATAGATGTTTAACGCCATTTCGACAGCAAAGGTCATATTCATGGCGAGAACTATATTACACAATTTCACAGAGGAATGTGTCAGTGCCCGCGCATATGTGCACCACACACATCCTGAGGAGATAGGAAAGAGGAGAAATAGACCCTTTTAAGTGGGCTAGGGAGGCCCGAATAGTTTGAGGGAAACAGCTTTTTGATTAGAATATTTATATAGTAAATGCGCCTGTCTTGAGCACAATATGTTATGACCTTGACTCCAAAACGACGAAATTAAAAAAAACGAGAAGGGGAAAACATGGAAGAAGCCAAGACTATGTAGGCTAGACTTTAGTGACAAAGGTTGGGAGAAACGGCTTGAATAGACGAGTTGCTAAGCCAAGGGATATCGGTCCTTGTGGGAGAAAACACGATGTGTCTGCGTTCAATATCAGGCAGAGTAATGCCCGTGCCCTATACTCATTGACAGCTGGCCCTTAACAACCCACCTCAATTAGTAGCGTTGCTATGGGGTAAAGAAAAGGGAGAATTATCTTGAAAGCAGTATTTTTAATCACGTAATCCACATGTTCAGACACTAGGACTTATCCATTGCCTAGACATTCCAACACTCCCAAAGATTACCAATAGAGGTCCACACTACCATTGGAGAGACTGAATCCTTTCCTTTTTCTAAGGGATTATGTTAAGACTGTTTGATGACCAATCTGGTCTCCACTTGGGGAGCTGCAGTGGTCCTCCAGGAGCTGATTTAATGGGAAACTTGTGTACCAGGATCCTGGAAATAACCCAATGTTTGGTCGAGTTGTGCCAGCTAATCAAATTGCCAGTGAAAGCTATTGGTGGGAGTAAACATCATAAAACTAAGAGGTACCGGTACTCCCAGTAACAAACTTCATTCTAACTGTTGAAAGGCATGTGTACATGGACAGCTGTCTAATAACCCATACAAATTTGTTCAGTGTCTTTATATGCACCCCTGGCAGAAAACTGATAGCCTGATAAACTGAAAACATACACAGAGAATGAATATGACCACTTCACTGCATCATCCTCACCATCACCACAGGTAACAACAGCCTCCCTGTTTTTAAAGTACCAATTCCAAGATGCATATTTATAAGGATTGCCTAATATTTTAGATAGATGTGTCTCTAATAACCTACCATCAGTATATCCACCTTTGACTTGAAAGTGAAGGAAGGCACACCCCTCCCTAGCCCACACCTTTATTTTTATATGTTTAGTAAGATTCTGAACTCGCATAGACTAAAGCATTGGAAATTGTATTGTTGTTATTTACGATATAGGGGTTTGTATTTGCCAAAAGGTTATTTGACATTTTCTCTTTATTGCCCCTTCTTCCAGCCTCATCACATGGGGCAGGAATGTCAACAAACACAGGGACTATTTCTGTCGTCTGTAGACCACACTTACAACGTATTTTGGTCCACATTCATTGAAAAATCAAAGTGTATTACTTATCATAGGCCGTGTGGCATGCTAAATACCTTATATATATATATATATATATATATATATATATATATATATATATATATATATATATATATATATATATATATATATATATATATATATTCACCTCCTAAGCCAGTGCTAGCTGTACATCTTGCAAATTGACATTTAATCCAGTCGGGTAAGCTACGATGATTTCAACTTGTTTCGGTTCATTTGCACTCAGTGACCGGGGATGTCTTCACTCTCCAAGCAGATGTTTCACGCAAATATGTAGGGGCAGACCGGGGTAGAGGACGGGGGTTTAACTAAGACGCAGGTAAAAGAGTGTGGAAGCCACCAAGGTCAAGGGTCAACCTGAGTGTGTGCTCTCCTACCAGATCCTTAGTGGACTATATAGGAACAAAGAGGAAACGATGCACACATACCTACATTTAAACTATAGAAATCGGTTCTGTAAGTGGTAGAATAGTCTCAAAATTTTTATTTTACTATAAATACGAATTATTTAGTGTTAAAAAGTCATAAAAACCTGACATAAAAGTATGATTTGTGGTTCTTGTATCAGGGAGTACTTTTTTCTGCGGAACAGTTATGACATAAGCAGAAGTAAATAAGCAAGATGGCAGCATTTGACACGAAAGTACAATTAAACAGTGAGTTTATCCTTGATTTCATCACATCCCTTATCCTAAACATATAAAAATAAATACAGGAATGGCATTTTGTGTGTATTGAATATGTGTATTGACATCGAGATGCTTCACATTTTCCTCGAATGAGTTATACGAATGTGTTATACGAGTTACACAAAATGCCATTCCTGTATACTTTATTGCAACACTTCCATATATGCTGCAATCTATATGTTCTTCTAAACATGATAATAATATCACTCTCATATTGATTGGCAGCCTCGGCCCACGTCTTTCCTACCAGGTGGATAGCCTGGGACCAGATATACACCTGACTCATGACCATTGCATGCGGGTGGCGCTGCAGTTGACTACCAGCGATCAGTGAGTGCTTTGGGGGAGGGGGTAAGCCAATTTGGTGACTTTGTATTGACTTAGTCTATGATGGAAAATTTGAGATTGAATTCTTAAAATCAAGAGAACCATACCAACGCACACACAACTTCTATTCCCTTCTCTAAAAGTCCATTTTTGCGCCCCTCTGAGTCTATGTGCACGATATTACCCTGTGCTACGTTTTTTCAGCTAGCTTTTATATTTTTTAAATATTTTCTATCAGAAAAAAATGGCATTCATGTTTGGACCAATAATCAACTCCTAACATGCTATTAAAATATTGATGAATTCAAAAGCGCCACCAGCATGCAGCGGTCATGAGTCAGGTGTATATCTGTTTACAAAGTGCACAATACTGCCCCATTTCACCCTATATCTATGTAAAGGCACCCATTGATAGGGTGGGATAGAGTGGCTTCATTCCCACCAGGTCAGTTTGCAACACCACCCTCGCGCAAAAGTCGCAGTAAGCTTTGGTCCCAGCCCGAAGAGCGGAGAGGTGTCTGGTCGGGGGTCAGAGCCTGATTGATTGGTAGCACACTGTATCCGAGACAAGGGCCAGAACTGGATCTAAATATAGAGCCAGGGTAGAATGAAGCTATATATATAGTAAAGGGTAGGTCACTCTTGGGGCCACCATATTGGTACAGACTGCTTGACAGTAGCCTCAAAGCAGACATGGAACATTGCTGACACAGTGCAACCCTATGGGCTCAAAGGAGACATGGGACTACAGTGACTGACACTCTCCTACCCTTCTCTCCACAACCTCTGCTGCATGGAGAATGACTCAAGTTGGCGTGCGTGATCCGAGAATATTGATTTATGTTTATTGATTAATCTTAGATGGTATCTGGAGCAGGCGGTAGGCTAAACCCCTAACTAACAGTCTGACCATTAAACTGACCACCATAGACTAAGCACAGCCAACAGCTGAGGGATCCAACCCCACAAATACAGGCCCCTCCCTATCCCTTACCAAACAGATGCCTAGTGGTTAGCAGTGTAGATAGAGGGCAGGCTGACAGCTGGTGTCTGTGTTGGGTGAATGTTGAGTGAGCTGACCACCCGTGTGCAGAGGGAGGTGAGAAGGTTATACTGACCACCTGGATCACTCTACACCTCTGTACTGAGAAGTGCTGACTTTCCAGATAGAATGTGTGCTTAATTTTGTTTAAAGGAATACATACATTGACTAATAGTCACAGATCATCGCCAAATAGCTGGTCAGAGGGGTCCAAAAAATGTTTGCAGTATGGCATAATCCTTTTGTGTACATGAGGTATATATGCTGGGCTGTGGTGCTCATGTATGGGGGAAGGTTAAATATATATCATAGTGTACCTAGAGCACAATGCCCAATTACATGGTCGTAGATGTGTCCATGCACTATATATTTCATGCCATAACTCAGAGTAGCTGTAAGACAGATGAATGACACTAACATGCAATGTTCCCTTCATATCAAGGTATAATTATCATATAATGGCTATACCTCAATATGAAGCACCTTGAAGTATGACTGTATGTATGGTCATAGATGTGTCCACGGTCATAGACATGTCCACACACTTCTATTCAGTGTCATAGCTCAGAGCTGCAGTAAGACAGAATAACTACACTTTCATATGATCTTCCTCTCGTATCAAGGTACAATTAACACATAATGAAGATAGATAGATATCAAGCACCTTGCAGTAGAGATGCATGGTCGTAGATGTGTCCATGGCCGTAGACATGTCCATGCCAATACTTTTCTTATGATATCTCTGGTTCTATGCGGAATCTATCAACCAAACTTACAGGGCTTATTGCAGTCATATGAAGGTATAAGGGCCACATAATAAGGATAATTAAATATCAAACACCTAGCAGCTGTGAGTGCATGTATGGTTGTAGACGTGTCCCTGTGCAAACTACCCCAAAATCAAGTCATAGCCTCTGGGACATATAGTTTTACAGGCAGGTCCATTATTCGTTATGGGCTACATAGGTACATGTAAGGCCTCTACCTGGTAAATTTTATTATTCCATCCACTGTGTCTTTCATGGTGCAAGACAATCTGAAAAAGGTCGTAGATGTGTCCTCACGACAATTACACCAAAGGTTTTATGTATCCAGTCACCACAAAAGATAATGCATGGACCCTCTACTAATACAAAATCATTCTCTACACTAGGGGGATAGCATAGACGAAATAAATTAGAATTCGGCTTTTTATTTTAGGGAAAAAATTAGTTCCTTGTTTTTACCCCAAAAATCACCCTTTTTGGCTGTTCTGACCCCTGTAACTCACTTAATATGCTTCACAGATGGGCAAAACCATGGTTCCCCCTCAAGCCCTAAGCATTGACGGCCAGAGTACATGAATACCACAACTATATCACTTATTTTGCATAATTTATTGAATTGGAGGCAAAGACAACCTATTTGACGACGATCTGTGACTATCAGTCATAATACATGTTCAATCTCCCTTCCCGGACAGGAAGCACATAAGCATAGTCATTTAACAAAAAATCTTACAAAAAGTAAAACCAACTTGCCTTCAGGGAGGGTGGATGTCACAGTGCAAGAATGAGGAAAATACCTCTCTTGCCCTGATATTTCAATGGTTATGGTAGGAAAAGCTCTCAAGATTCAGTTTTTATTTTGAAAATATACTTGACTCAATCAGCCTTTAATTGTGAATGCCATTGATTTCAAGGAATATATCCCCAAATTGACCAATTCATTATACAAGCTGCTCGAATTGACAAGAAACCAGCTATGGGAGAGTTGGGTCAGCTTAGGCAGTGTGTGATGCTGGCACCACCTTTGAACAGTAAAATCTCAATGTACACAAACAAAGGCAGAGCCGAATGCCAAAATCAAAATTTTGTTTATGCCTTTTCTACTAAAAATCATGAGATTGATCCATATCATGGCCAATAATGATGCCTCAAAATATAACTTTACTTGGTAAATTCTATTATCAGCATGAAACAACGATCCATGAATGCATAGACATCAGCAGCCGTAAGTGTCCATGGACAGTTGTCTCCTACTCTCTGAAGATATATTCTATTAACTGTCCATGGACGGTTGTCTCCTGCCCTCAGTATCTTTTATTAACTGTCCATGGACGGTTGTCTCCTACCCTCAGTATCTTTTATTAACTGTTCATGGACGGTTGTCTCCAACTGTCAGAAGGAGAGAACTGTCCATGATCACATTGTCATGACAAGTCTTTCTGCTAGTAGGAGAAAAACAATATGCAAATGCCACTTCTCAGCCAATAGGCTCTCGCCTTATTATCAGGCTGAAGAACTGCGAATGCATAACTTTTGCAAAATCCAACTTTTGCAAACTATCTCTGCTCACCTAATTGGTTTGCAATAGTGACCATGCGATTTGGGGGTGTTGCCTATTTAGATAGTACAAATCACATTATATATGTCAATTCCTGTAAAAGTTGAGATATTTACTCTCCAATATTTCCAGTTTCCGAAAGTAACAAGTCCTCGGTTTTGCCCTGCTTCTCTCTGGACTGCATTTCCTATCTTATATGGCCTATCTCATATGACGATATTTATCACGATAGTAATCGGTCAAAACCTACAATAAAATGGTTGGCATTTATCATTTTGAACCTCTTGGCCCTAGAGTATTTGGTACATTAACCAACTGACCAAGGCATATCTCTTAACAATAATTATATTCACTGCCACATATCTAGAAGACCATAATTCTAAGACCAAATATAAATAAAAAGGTTTGTTTCCAGTTACCCGACCGACCCTAGCAAAACAGGGCCGACCCTAGAATCTTTTTTTATTTTGAGAATTTTTAAGAATTTTGAGATTTTTTTTTCAATTTTTATGATTTTTTCAACAATTTTCATGGATATAATCTTTGGGTGTACAGGTAATGATTGTATAAGACACATCTTTTGCATATATTTCACATTTCTCATTGTTTTGTCCATGTTCTTACCTTGATATCAAAAACCAGATAGATTTGCCCATACGTTTCTATACAAAATCAAAAAAAAAAAAAAAAAAAAAATCCGACCTACCGGCCCTAGCTCTGTGAGTCATGTAACTAGAAACACAGGAAATTCTTTTTTGGCCTAATGATATATCCTTGCAGAAGGTCTGAATCCGTGAGAGTTTGGTCGACCATTCCAAAAATACTTTAAAAGTGATCAAAGCCTGAGGTTAGTTGGCAGGGTGTCAGTGAGGTGTGAGAAGGGGGCCAGGCCGCGTGCCACTACAAGGCTAGGGTCTCTGTGGGTGTTCCTCCAGGTGGTCTTGGACCCTAACTTAGAGAGAGCACTTCTACTGCTACAAACGTAAGTACACATAGAGAGTGGGTCCCTATCGATGCTGTCTTCAATTTGTGGCCATAGCACCGTATTACTCCTGTCTTCCATTAATGTAAGATTCCATTAATGTAAGACAGACAATGTGGACTTTCTATATTCATGTAGCTAATATACATGTATGTCTACATATATGCAGATGTCTCTAATTTGTACATTGCGATTGTCCTCATTTTGTTTGTGTATCTTTTATTATTGTTGTTTCTGCATCCGGTGTTGTTTTATAGCCATCAGCTCTCATTTTTTTTATTTTTCAGAACTACAAAGTCATGTAACCATAATTGGTAAAAAACGAAAAGTAGGTGCACAGTAGCTAGGACATGTAAACCTATTCATCTCACACTTCGACATGATGTGTAGGGTATTCACAGACCGACTGGAGAAGCGAGCTGCAGCCAAGATCCAGCTGTAGATAGGTTAAAGTCTCCAGGGAGTTAAATACCAGCCAACAAGGCATGGAAACCGATGCAACACTAGCAGCATGTTAAGGCCGTTTGAAGGTGTTGTTAAGCAGTATCATGGAACAGGTAGCGATGAGGTGCATATGTTACATGTACTATTAAATATGGAAGTAGCTACCGTAAGCCTCAGTGTATACAAGTGGTGGCTTATTTACCTTTCCACGTCTACTGCTGCAGCTTAAGGGCCTCCGTTCACACGCAGCGTTTTACGTATTATAGACCCAAGTGATGAATTGCAATTTATTTCCGACCCAAACTGAGGTTTATTGCTTATCACACAGTTGGGGGTTGACTTTTATGAACGTATATATACATGAATATCACTCATATTTACTTGGGGAGTAAAACTTACAGATACTTCCATGCTTTCCTTTGCAATTGGGATATCATTCTGGTTGCAGTGTCCGTCAATATAATTATAGGAGTTGGTTTTGATTATAGTGTTATTGAGTTGTGAGTGACATGAGGATAAGAATAAGTTTGCTGGACCAATGGCAGGCATGGGAAGACCAAGATATACTTAGACAGCACTGTGCATATACACATACCTCTGGCAGCCTATCCTGACCAAGAGGGACACTTTTCTGTTTGGGATAGGAACTTTATCAGGTTACAGCCTGCAGGGTTTGGGAATATATTGATACTCACACCTAGTCCACATACCCACCCACAGTGTATACACAGCAAGTTACTATCGGCGCTATACATTAACAACAGACTCCAGATATTCTGTACACATGGATGGCAACAAGTCTTACGGTTACAGTGGTTAAATATATTATTCATATATGTTAATGTACAAATACAGATATAAACGTGGGAAGGGTGATGCTGATCAGATGAACTCGAACTTGGTTCTAAGGAACATTTCAAAACGGGGGAGTGTTTCTGAATATGTGAAAACGTAGGCTGGCAACTTCCCCAGGACACAAAAATGACTCTTAGATACTCCTAATTCCTACTAACTCTGACTCAGATGCCCATCCACAGAATTAATACATTCCTGTGGGATGCTTGTCGTTCTGGGTGCAGCTCATCACACATATTTCTCAGATGGGTGAGTGGATATTCAGTTACAGGGAGTGAGCTGAAAGAGCTTGCTTTTCCAAGCTCTTCTCCGCGAGTAGTACCTTAACTTAACGCATGGCAGTGGAAGAGTATGGGCCAATACATGTAGCCTATTTCTTGACCAAGGGTGTAAGGAAATTATGTTCCAATAACTGTCTACATGTATTGTACATTGATTTATATTTCACATTTGATACCACATAATACTCCACTCTCGTATTGGAATTCTTCATTTATTGGCAAATTGTATTTGGAATTCAATAGCTTACCACTGCTAAGAGTACCAGTAAGGCCGGACCTACAACCCCTTTGACCCTGGTAGTCAAGGTAACCACACCTATAGGTCTCGCCACACAGTTTATCATTAGCAGCCACCACTGCCCCCTCAATTGCTCAATTAGTACCAAACTCACCAACTACCAACAACAGCAGTTGGAGGTTAGGATCAGGGGGTAGCCAGTCCCAATGCCTCTGCCTGTGGGAATTCCTGAGGGTATAGATAAAGGTCTGATTTATATTTGTGATAATTCTGTCGACGACGGCTCCGAGATGGTTCTTGGGGTTGGTCTGGGGCAAGGCCTGGCTCCTGGGAAATCATAAAGTTGATTCTCCCTTTTAGCTGGTTGGTCGCTACACGTAGAATGTGTGTACACAGTTGTGTCTATTGGACAAGACCTGGTACCTATTGCCAACTATCTTCCCTACTTGCCCAACAAGAGGTATCGATATAGCATCAATTGTATAGAATGAGATGTCACATTTGTAATACTTTTTATGCCTTCTTCCCCATTGGAAGAGCGTTTTTTTTTCCTGTCGCTTCTTGCTGTTGAGAGTTTTAGCCAACTACAAACAAATAGTATTAGAGTATGTCTGATTTCTGGCTGTATGAAGACGTATTGTGAACTCTGGGAAATTAGGTCAGATATAGTGCAATATATCTGAGCCAGCAAGCAGAAATGGGGGTTCATGCGGGATTTAGTACCTGTTTTAGCCACCAGGGGACACCACTATGGCCTAGAACAGGAAAAATGAGGTTCCAAATTAGGCATGTAAAAAGAACGTTTTTGGGCCTAAATAGGCCTTTTTGTTGATGTCTGTTGCCATGGAAACATGATTTTCATTCTAAATAGGAAAATCAATTATCCCATTTGAAAGATTTTTTCACTAGGTTTTCTATGGTGAAAACAGAATGAAAATACCATTTCTAGATCAAAAGTTGTAGGCAAAAGAATAAAAAATTATGCTAATTTAGCTAATTAGCATAAATTATGCGAATTATATACATATCTCATGAATAATTAGGCATAGAGCTTATTGTCATTCAGGAAATGGTCACACCTACCTAAGTTTGGCAAGCCATTCCTCTAAAACTAACAGGAGTATCTTCTCTTGCAATATATCACTGAAAAGCCAGTGATCTGAATTTTAAAGTTGACTTTTAGCATGGAGCCCCCTTTCTCCTTGCCTCTACACATATGCAGTCAATTCCTCGTCCAAATACGGATTGACCTGCCATTTTGTACTTAATGTATTGCTATCTAATTCCAAGGTTTTCTGTTGTTCTTGGGTGGTTTGCTTTTCTCCTATTTTAATGGGGCGATAGCAAAGTTACTTGCTAGTAACTCCAAAGTTCTACCCACCCCTACACCTCTAAAATGGACTGATCCAGGTACAGCTTATACCCCTAGGTGCAATGTCTGGTTGATTCCAGCCTATGGTGTTGAGGGTTGACAGGGTGCTGTCAGCATTATAAGGTAGAAATTTGATGTAGTTTCATCATTATGCATAGCCAAAACCCCTGCTTTAGAGAAAGCCTTGCGTCCTGGAAATTCCAAACTCTTTAGGGAACGTATTGATTCTCTTTGCCGTCTTAATCAATGTTTAAAAGTGAAACTGTTACAACTTCTCTTATAACTTCCCAAATTACATAGAAATCTTCAAATTCGTATATCATCCATGTAGCCCACATATACCCCTACACAGACTATCTTTTCACAGTGCAACTATGTAATAGGATTTAGTCAATAAGAGTTATTCTATTTTATAACGAGCTAGCAGGATTAGTTTTCAACCAATGAAATAATTCCCCTGTTCACTGCGGTTTGTTAGGCTCAACTTGTTCTCATCTGATAGTAATTATCACTAGAAACGCACTTGAGCAATCAGCTCCAGCAATGGTTGCGCACATTGGACATCCCACAACCCCACAGAGTCATCTATGACCTTTTGAGTCCTTGCTATTAAAATCAAGCCTTCACATATATGCATGTAGTTAAATACAGATATTTGAAATGCTATCTTTCTCAATTAGAGAGACAGAATACACTGCTTCAATGCATTGCCCACCATCAGTCTAGATCTACCAGCAATAATCAAGGTGGGCGTGGCAGGGTCAATACTAAGCCATTAAGCGCCCCGCCCACTAACTACATCACACACGTCAATCATCCCCATTGTTGTCATGTGACGTCATCACTAATTCAATCGGCGGTTTCAACAGGTTATGACCGATGTGACGTCACATGTCATCAAGAAACATTCAGCTCATGAATGCTGCCAGTAGCAATGTGCTTGGGATCGTTTAAAGGTGCACTTATAAGCTGTTTATATGCAACCCTAAATATTGATTACAAACAATGTCCCATGATAGTGATACTCTAGTATAACCAGTATTTAACGAGTTAAAAAAATGTAAAGAATCGTGTTTAGTGGCCATTCATTATTACATGTGGCAACATTAAACTTCGACGGATATAACGTTCCCCGCTATGCTCTGACAATGAGATTGAAATACAGGTGGGTTTTTTTTGAAAATATAAGCAATAATGATAATAATCTATAGGTTGTATCAATCGTGAAGCTCATTGCAGTGTTAATCATTCGCCCCTTTTGTAAAAGACCATGAAACGTAGGACACCCCACTGGAGTGAGAGTAGGCCTACACCAAAAGCTCCATAGGTTATTAGAGACAATAGATATATCAATGTTGACATTCCATTGAAAACTCTAAATGCCATCCATCATTGACAGTTTGACATATATATTTGGTGATTAATGACTTGCCTAAAGCTAGGCATAAACCAGACAAACTATCCAGAGTATGGAATATTTGAGTTTTTTTAACATGTGTGTATAGTTATCAGATTGGAACATTTTTCCCAGGGTATATATGTATATGCCTCTTGTATCAAAGTGCCCTGTGAGTGTATATACACATGCTGAGATCGGTAATCAATAAGAAAGTTGTTAAGCTGCTTGTCCTGATGTAACACCACCAGGTTACAAGTATTGATTCCTAAATGCTGACCTCTGACTGACCCCTCACCCACCTAACCCACAATATCTCAGTTTATGTTTAACTGGCATTATAAAGACTGATTCAATTTGGTGATGTGGGAGGTTTTAAACATGCAATCTTCTCACTCTGCCTGAGCAATAACGAGAATTGGATTTTCGATCTAGCTCCCTTCTGCTAGTTCTGTGGGTCTTGATATCTTTACACTATATGGCATAATTAATGACATACGGGAAGGACATTAGTGACATATACGTCATAAAGGTCGCATGGGCAACATCAGTGACAGAGGTACGTCACCTGGTGTGTGGGAAAACTAGTCCTAATGAGCCTCGTTCTACGTCATTAAGTCACCACTAAGGCACGGGGAATAACACAAGAAGACAAATCAAAGAAACTGAGACGGAAGGAAGAGAGAGTCTCAAGCTTTCTATTTGATTATGATTGGATCTAATTGGAAGATTGTGGAATCTGGGTGCTTTCTATAGGATATAAGTCATGGTATGGTGTAAAATGTGAGGTGCACATAAATTGTATCAATAACCAGTTTATGCTATGCTCCCCTTCTCCCTCGATATCTTCCTGACCAGGACAGTAAGGTTTTAATACTGGTATATATATTTTTAGTATGAATACACAATGGCATCTATGTCTATCCAGTTACTGGTGTCTATCTAGTGCTTGATAGTGGTATTCGGTATTAGTACCGTTCGCTATCAATAGAGCCGCTAGGACTGAATTCATGCATCAAGGCGAAAAAGGGCACGACGCATGAAATCATGGTGCGGCTGGAGAGTTGGTGTACAAACGTGTGTATGTAAATAGTCAGCAAGGTGAATATGAGCTTTGTCTTTGAACTAATGCCGACAACATATCCACATATTATCAACAATAACGGGAGTCAAAGGGTGATGTCTATACACATAGCATTTAGCATAGGCAAGAGAGTATTTGGGGTGGAAGGTAAATGTTAGAAGTCTATTGATTTGATATTTATTAAACGTAAGAGAATATTAGCGTACACATGGGGACTAAAGCAATACATGAAGCCATTTATACAAAATGAGGTGGGAGGGGAAAGGTGAACATGAATATCTATGAATTAAGGACTTTTGAATAGGGACAAAGGTGGGCTGATAAAAAAAATTACATTTTAAGGTATTAAAATGTTTCAGTTGGCAACATAGGGCATGGCTGGGCTGGAGAATAGGTGAGCTGGAGAGATCGATACTACAAGCGTCTTGGACAGAGAACATGTGTGAGGTGAGGTGGGGGAGGGGGTGATTGCCCACCTGCTGTCACACCTTCCCTGTTGACATTATACCTATAACCCACAGTACAGGTGTGTATGGAGACTAAAAGGTGCAAATATTGTAACCACATGGAAAAGGTTTATTAAGCATAATAGTAGGTGGACTTAGCACATATTATGCTCAATAATCACCCTACATAAACTACCCTTGACCAATACATGATGAGGGCCAGTCTGCATGCAATTGCATGAAGAATATTGAATTCTAACACCCGTGATTAAAAAAAAAATATATATATTTTTTTTTCTGTTTAGAACTTCATAATATTCACATGCATGCACAATCTTTAATGTCATATCACTCGATAGAAGGAATGAATTATACTTCTCGCCCCAGTCAGTGTTGCGACAGCCACTGGTGACTTTTGTAAGTAGTATAGGGCACGGCCTTTTGACACTGGCTTTTTTGCAACTTAAGACACCTTGAAGCCCTAGCTAACTAGTACATAACCAAAATACAACAATGATCACCCTTACCAAAGATTTGCACATTTCGCCTGAAACATCATTACTTTTGCAAATTCATGATTTATCAATTTGCTACTAAAGCATGATTTTTATACTCCTCCTCCCGTCTCGAAGATTTTAAGCTTCTGTTTGTCCCCATTTTACACCTGTCGAGGTTCCACAGTTCCGTTCAACATACAAACATTCCGTATGCCCAAACTACCCTTGAGGACCCCTATTTTCGTATGTCATTTGCAAAAGGCGGTGCCCGGATTTGGAATTCAATCACAGACAGGAAATGACATACATGGAAAAGACTTCCTTAGTATGTTGACATTTCAATGCCACGATGGCAATCTATACTCTATGTCCTTGAACCCCCCCCCCCCATAATTTTCTGATTTCAATTATTCATGACATATGCTGTATTATCCCCGTCCTTTAAGAAGGTGTGGGGCTCATTTATCAGTGTGCACCTTGACTATACCTTTGTTCCTCTGTATCAACCAAGTCATTGTATCTCTGAAACTAAGTGTGCACAAATGGGATTGACAGAAACATAGAAATATCTATGAATAAGTAGTATGCATTAATGAGTATAAACGTTTGCATTCAATTTTGAAGTGCTTGCTTAAATTGTTGTAGCAGTTTTGGTGCCATAACAAGCCAAATATAAACATTAATATTGGAATTAATGGCAAAAAGACTATTCTTTAGGGAGGGGACAACCAGCGACCCACAACAAATATTTCTTGTGAGACTAATGAATACAGTGAGACTTTGGCAAAAGGGGTAAAAATATACCTTCCATTTGGAGTCCATATGATAATAGGAGGTATACTTCCCTCTAGCCTACATTACCGCTAGCCCTAGACTCTGCCCTCTACTCCAAAATCAACATAGGCTCTGCAGGGATTCCTCCTGGATTTACAAGGCACGGAAGGAACCACAATTAAGTTGGCAAATTGGCAGGGAATCCGTAGTACCGACCTGCTGGCAGCCAACCCAACCACTGAATCAGTCTTCTAGGAAGAACAGGCCCTGGAGCTGCTCCATTTCCTGACGATTCCCACTGCTATTCAATATTAAAACACCAATCTGATAGTGTGCAAGCACTAGCTGAAAATTGCCTGCCAATTGTAGCAATGTCTGTGACCTGTTGTATGCCAAGTGTACTAGGGTGAGGAGAATTGGATGGGCATTCAGTGTGATCAAATTTCACATGTGCTCGGCTTGTCAGGTGCGATGGCTTTTGAAATTACTATCTACAGACAATCAAAGCGCTAATAGTATGTGTAGATTAATATCTGATAGTATGTGTAACATAATATAGTTAGGCACATGTAATTGTGGTCCTTTGCATATGTATAGTTTACGTACTAAGATAAAAGGTCTTTTTTCTGGGCAATAACCGTAGGTACTGTAAACATTTTATTTTTTAAGTAGATCTACAGCATTCCTCCAAAGTTGTCAAATAGCTACATAATACAAGCAGAGATATAATGGTACACTGTACCTTCATACATATCTCTGATACAAGGGACAGTTCATGTATGTACATAGGTTACCTCTATACATGTACATGAAAACTATATATTCAATTACATATCCACATACACACAAAAAAAATATTCTTAATATCTTAGGCCTTTCGCCTAACATTTGTTGGACTTGCTAACCCAAGTTGGGAGTTTGCACGTCCCCAAACCACCGAAGTTTTCTTGGGAGTTTATGCCTAACCCTTAGGAAAAATGCCTGACTTGCCTGATTTCTCCTAACTTGCCTTAGACTTTTCCACTAACTACATAGACTTTTAAGCAACATAGCAATTCTCTTAATTCTGAAATGGTAAGTGTAAACTTCACATAGGTAAAGACATCCAAAACAGAGCCTCTCCATTTGAGAAGCAAGTTCAATACCTCACATTGTTTTCTTTGCAACCTGTGAACTTAGTTGCTCTGGGTTTATCATAATGTCAAAGATGTGGATATATGAGTAAATTAAATTTTCACAGAAAAGGTGTTTCCATTATTCTTCATTGCTCCTTCAATAACAAATATATATTTATTAAGTGTATTCTGTTAAATCACATGCCAGGTTGAATTGTAGAGGCGTTATTATGTCGATAGTCATTGAAAGCACCATTATTCTGACATTCATAGGCTTATCCATGATATGCACTTACCATAAAAATCCTCATGCAAACCACACTGCCACCTGGTGTGAAAAATATCTACTACCCCTTAGACAAAACTACTACCCCTTAGACAAAACTACTACCCCTTAGACATGGCTAAGTCAAGTCAGCTTGCCTTAATAGGTTAGTTAATACTACTAACACATTAGTAAGATGTTACTAACATGTTGGGTATTTTGCATAATGGGTGATTTTGTCTAAGTTAGATTAGTATTTACTAACTTGGATTATTTTCTGTGTAACACTACCTGTATTATACTAAATTTAGATTAAAAAAGAAGAAAAAACAAGTGTATTATATCCTGTGCTCTTAACCCACCAACGTTGGTGGTATCCATAGTAATAAACGTATTAAGTCCTTTTACAATTCAGCCAGAATTCAGCGTCAGTAGGACCTCCTGTGGGCATACACACATACTAATTCAGCACAGATTGCCAAGCACCACATCACCGGAACCGGCAGTAGGCGCCCTCATGGCAGGGGTAATCTATGACGTAGTCTCAATGTCATAATTTGCCTCGCAGATAAAGAGATTACAAGGAGGGATCCACAGGTAAGCCACCAAGAAATGCTGCTGCGGGCATCGCCAAGTTCCTAAAAATGCAATTATGACTTTTGCTGACAGTCTTTTTCTTAGATGTAATGTTCTTGCTCTTTGTTTTGTAATTGCTTTTTGCTGCTGTTGGTTTGTTGTCTTTTAATGATGTGACAACTATTTCCTTTCATTCTTATATTCTCTGCATCAGTGTACACGGGTCCTGCTTGTGTAACAGCTAGGTCAGTATTATTTACAACAAGGGTACTTTAACCTGAAATAAAAATTCATATTTCAGGTAAATTCTTTAGAAAATTTTCAGTAGAGTGGGTCGATTCTTTTTTTCTCTAATGCTACAATGATTCGGGACGCCTTGAAACGAACACTGACGAACCGCTGACCCAATAAATGATCCAAAAGTATGTCATTCCCTCAAAATGTAAAAGAGAATTTAAGGGTCGGTCCTATTTTGCCAGCTACGGTCGCGTTACCTGAAATAAACATTGTTTAGCCTTATTGAATCCAGGTATATATGCATGACACCAATTATGAATACCCTGGATAAATATATATGCCCTTCCGTTCAGACATTGACGTCCTCCGTGACGTCCCCATGACCTGTGACGTCACGTCATCATATTATGTCTAACTAGGCTGCATATTATCATCATGAACAGCCCGTCACAGATCATACAGATGACGTAACTGATGCAGCCATATCCAATTACTTCCTTATGTAGATGATAGGTAATGTCATAACGGACTGCCATCATGCTGTCAATAACCTAAACCAATAATGGGGAAGAGGCGAATTATTACAACTGTTGGTTGGCGATGATTTCATCGTTATGACAAATAAGTAGACCAATTCTTCTAAAATGTAGTAGAGATAGTTTCTCGCCAGGAGGAACAACCAAATTGGTTCTAGGCAGTCTCGTTGGTTCAGTTGATTCATAAGGTAATGAATGTTGATTGCAGGCCCAATAAGGATATATAGTATTGAGTGTTTTCTTTGGCCCTGGAAGATATTAAGGAGTAAGCTGAAGGACAAATATTGTCTTCCTTCTTGTGAGATCATTTTGTCCTAAGGGAGTGATTATTTTTTTTTTCAACATGGGGGCTGGTGGGTTTGAGGGGGGGTCAGAATTTTTTTCGAGACCCCTTGACCAGGGGGGTCAAAATAATTTCACCCCGTTACCATTACTATAGGGTAAAAGGGTGCATTTGCACGCGATTGGAATTCATACAATATTATTTCTTTTTCAAAGGGGTGGTGGATAAGGAGTTAAATCCTAATATATCACTGGCTCCCTCCAAGGGTGCTATACGTGTATCATTGATCACAGGATATCCATTAACAAAAAGCTAAATCTAAATGATCCATGATTCATTCTACACCCATAACCACATAGGCTGCTACAGCCTCTTATCTAAACTGACAAACCGATGACTACAGCTTTACATCAGTAAGTAGATAAATACTAATCTCCACAGTGGAGTCAGCTCGTCGTGGTGGGGCCGCACATAACAACGTGTGTTTCAGGTAACGTGTGCTTATACCATAAAACCATGTCTGATATGGATTGGAAGTTTTCATGAGCTACTTCCTCATTTTTTTTCTATTTGGTAAATCCTGCGTACTGTCACTTTATCCCTGAAAAGATATTAAACGGATTGTCGCGATACCTCGGGGATGAGTATCGACTCTGAAAAATCCTAAACAAAATATTTTGTACCAACAACAGTGCTCATGGCCGGATTGATTTGCTAAGCACGGTTGGTGTTACTGGAAACACATCCTTTCATGTTGGCCTAGGGGCTGGGTATACCTGTGGGACTGATAACGGGGTCACCTGGGAACGTCTTTACTCCCTGATACCACGTGACAAGGGGATGACCTTGTCTAACCCCTGACCTTGGTAACTGATATCTTCAAGGTCAAAATACACCTCTTTCTACACTGACGTCTCACTGGAACCTATTGCTTTTTGACTTAACCACAAACTTCTCTATTTCTGCCAAACGTGTATGTATTATGGTGGACTGTGATGTATTTTCAAACATGAGATGGAGATTTGTTGAAAATTTGTTTAAAATCAATGTGTGTTAGCAGTGACCTACCTTTTGTACGAGTCTGTCCGTAGAATACGACCGAGATGACGCCTTCCTTTAAAATATTTATGATTATATACTTTATAAAATAGGCCTAATGCATAGATGTCTCCATCCTCTACTAAGACGCAAAAAGGAAACTAGCTGATGTGTGTTTCTGAACACAGATGACCCAGTGCGATATTGATACAGAAAACTTTATATTTAGTGATTTATTGGACTTCTGTCAGAGATCAATGGATCATCTAAATGTAGGAAGCCTTGCATAAAGTTATTGATGCTGTCTTTACAATTCACATGTCCCTGAACATTATATGGGAGCTTTCTGTGTGATATTACTATTTTTGAAGATGATGCACCAGGGTAACTCCACATGGGATATGCTTCATATCATATATCCTTGAAGATATTGTGGTGGGCTTTGGAATAAAGTGGGTAGCAACATTCTATTAGTGAACTGTTGTGGTTGCCATGGCAACAGAATCAACAAACATCTCTCTAGGTGAGTTTGAGTGAAAACTTGTTCATGTAAACCTGGCAAATGTCAGTTTGTTTGATTGATTGATTCTTGCCCCTTCTTTGATGCTTCATCAGATAATACCACTACATACCACACGAGTATGGTCAGGGCTTTTGTTGACATGTTTAGTTTTGGAAAGATACTGGTTACTATGGCAACCGAATCAACAAAATCACAAAGAAAGACACATTTCCCACCATTTTCTCACTTTATTGGTCCAATTCTAACATGTATTCAACAGGAAATGACATCTATTATACATCCTACATAGATACACCCCTAGATTCCAATGATAGGGTATGTTGCCATGGAAACTCTGACTTTTAATTACTGGAACCCATCATATTATCAACATTGTATGCTTTAATAGGTATCATCTTTTATCGAATAGATGTTAGAAACAGGCCACTGATGCACCTAAGATCACTGGGTCAACAATTTACCAGTTCACAATAAATTATATCCCCAATCAAGGAAGGGGAGGTGTGTTTTATGAGTGCATGGACTATGAGAAGATATGTATATACCTCATGTATGTTGCAGAAGGCATCTGCTATCTCTGTGTTTTCTCGTTGGGAAGGTGCAAAAAAAAATGTTATGGGTTACGTTATGAATGAGTAAGCTGTCATCACCGGAGTTATTTTTGTGAAGCTCCGTGTCAGACATTTCATCGTGCATCATTTGTCACTTGTTTTCCCCCTCTCCATCTATGACAGCACACGTATATGTAGCCAACAACCCCTTTCCAATGGCAATTGGAGGCTATATACAGGGTGCCCGAACAGGGTGATGTTACATTTCAGAATGACTTGACGAGTAACATGTCGGTAGTTAATTACACGATGTGAAGTACATTGTGTGTATTCCAATCCATACCAATGTTAGTGGCAATCTAACCTGACATATACCCCATATCATTATGCCTTACACGTGCAGTAGTCAGACACATTCGGCATATTACTCTATCAATAATATTATCAAGAAGTTCTGTATGACGTGAATAGAAGTGAACTCAAAGTGCCACTTCTACTTACAAGATCTTTCTTATCAGAAGAATATTATTGCTATAATTTCGCACCCTAAACCCGACATCACTTCCATAGCAACCAATAACTGATTTGATTTAGCATATCATTGGGTCCTGATAAGAATGTCTTAAACCATCATAACCCCTAGCAGCAGGAGGATGAGATTGACAAACTAGCTCAGAGTGCAGCTCTCTGCTGGAGGGAGGGGTAAGGTGGGGGACTGGGAGCTGGAACTGCAGGGCTCAGGTAGGTTTACCCGAGAGGTACCTGCGGTAGGTAAAGATTTACCAGGGCTGGGACTGGGGTACCAGAGGGTTGCCACCACCATTCACTGGAGACTATTGTATTCATAGTTTATTACAATTACATGTCTTGCCTTCTAGTTGTTTAGGGGAGTTGATACTTTCGATAGGGCTATATGTAGGTAAGATGACTTTGTACATACACTGTCCTTCATCTGCGTCTTACGGTTCATCTTGGGTAGTCCATATCAGTAGAACAAGCTCTCTAACTTTAAGCAGTTGGATCGTGACAGTAGATAGCCCCAAGTCAGATAGAGTTAACAGACACTGGAGGTGAACCCTGCTAACCCAGGTAACTCAGCTACTGGAGGTATGGGGCGGCCCGTCACCTGATAATGCCAAAGCCGTCAAAACGCCCCTGAGGGTTTTTCTTAGATTTATCGCTCGCCAAGTGCCCGCCATTATGCATGGTTTGTATTATGTATAGCATTGGAGCAAAGAAGGGACACTTTAAGCTTAGCTTTAATATTACTTTATTGAATCCATATATATATATATATATATATATATATATATATATATATATATATATATATATATGCAGTAAAGTTCTGTAGAGACGCATATTCATGGGTGTATATGGAAACGGAGAGTACATACTAATAGCTGTTAGTTTGTTATAGGATGGGGATGGATGTGGATATGGGGAGGTAGGGGTGAGATACTCTAGGATCAGGAGCCCCTATGGGGAGGGGGAGGGGGTAGTTGGGAGGTAGATGGATGGTGCATATTTGTCTGCAGTAATGGATGTTGGTGGGGAATGTTTGTCTACAGGTAATATACGAGCTCACCTTTTAACGTATATACATGTAGCTTCACTTATAGGCACACTGATAAAGCACTTTCACTGCATAGACTTGAACCCCGTCCTTTTTCTAAGCATTTACTTCTGAACAATCGATACCTCATCTAATTGAAGAACATGTAGTATAACAGCGCACAATTGATTTGTGTAAGTTAAACATTGTGCACAGTACGTTTTGTTTCTTTTTGATTTCGATATCCATCACATAGTAGGTACAGGAAAATTCCTGCTGAGTTGAGTACTTGCATAAAAATCCCCAATTACGTGATACAAATGGTGTTGCTACAGCTAGACCACAAACTATTATAACAACACAACTATAAAGACACCTACAATGAAGTCAATGAGCTAATATGCGCGTTAGGTAGACTTGTAGTCTTAAAGAATAATGATACCACATACCAAGAATAGGTTCTGCTACTGATAATCTCTAATACCTCTAAATAATATTAGTATGATGTACTGACAATAAGGAAATAAAAAAAATACCATATGCCACAGTGCCTACTTTTGTAGTCTGACAATTAAGGTGTAAAATATTTTAGCTATTGAAGCGAATGGGAAAATTAATTTTTCGTATCTTGTCTCATAGGTTATGCCCCTCTACTGAATTTATACAAGACTCTCCGGATAGAAAGAGGACATCTATATGAACTTTTTGAGAAAAATGGGGGGGGGGTCACGGATGAAATTTATGATTTTTTCAAAAATATTAATTTCCCCTTAAATGTAGCAGCTGACATAAGATAGCAAGCCGTATAGCAAGCCCTGATTGACATGAAGGCTAAGTCATCTAAAAGATTCTATGGTAGATTGAGCTGCATATCACCAGGCCTACATCAAAGGTAGCCCCATAGGTGGGCAGGGCGAAGCTATTAGTATTCATCTCCAGGGTTTTGAGTAGGGGAAGGTGAGTGGACTAGGGGGTGGGGTGATAAGTTTGTGTCAGATTGAGAGAGATCTAGCAGCCCTCAAGAATGTTTCCTGGCATAACATAACTGGAGCTCCACCATATCACACAGACATGGATCAACTAGGGTATGTATGATACCGTTTATATATATGCTGCCAGATACTTAAAGGGCGATACCACTCCATCATTGCCCTACACAACCACATACCATTTAAAACCCCGTAAAACGATATCGACAGAGGGGAGGAGCGAAAGAATAACATCAAAAACTATTCACATGGCGGTAATACTTCTTGATCTGCAGGAAACATGGACACATTTCCAGGTTTAGGGAGACAGCTTAAGGCAATACAGAGCTTTACCATTGAGGTGTCACAGTACTGATCCGCCCAAGTAAACATATAGGACATCTTAATAGTACCAACTAATATAATCAGTGCAAGGGAACTTTATCTTTATCACAGATTAATAGTTTTGATACCAGAAGAAAGGTAACGATTTTGGGGGGAAAAAGTTGCAAAATGTTTTGGTCACCATGGAAACCTATTTTGTCAGAGAGGGTCAAAGGTCACATTTGTGACCTGTCAGGGGCACCTGTATCATTTGATTTATTCATCATGGTGGTTTTCATGGCAACTGGTGCAAAAACGGATCTGACTTTGTTATTGTTGACCATGTTAAAAATCAGGAATGACTTTAGCTTTAATTTAAGCCTTTATTTATGAATGCCATCAAATTAGAACCGGATCTACACCAGTTTAATGGTAGAAGACCGGGAAAAATCAGAACGTCCTCGGACCTATTAGTACTGTGACACCTTGAAAATCAATTTCAACCCTCTACTTGAAATGATATATTAGTAACGAGCTATTTGTGTCCAGTATTTCCAGCCATGTACACCAACAAAGCATTGAGAAGGTTAGATAACCAAACTATTTAGTCTCCTAGGCGTTGTTGACAAAGACATGCGATGAAGAGTGACGTCACATGTGTCAGTACGTCATGGTGATGATGTCGCCGGTATGACCGCTGCCTGACGTCAATTTGTCAACGTCATGTCAGACATGATTCTCTGTGCCACCAGTCACATCACTGTCTGTAACCCTCCCACATCCCCAGCTAACACTTTAGACGCCCTGGATGATAGTGGGGGCTGTTAATTTCAGGGGAACCTGCTGGACAAAACTCTGAAATTCGGCATAATTATGGGCTCATTTTTACCCCTCTTTCAATCTAGATGGGGAGCCAACACAAATTTTCACCTGAACCCCCCGAAATCCAAGATGGCCACCAATTGGGCATATATTTTCAATCTATTTCTCTAAAATCCTCATTACTCAAAATGATTGGTCATGCACTATCTCAAAATGATACTATTGAATCCCTCTTTCAATCTAGATGGGTAGCCAGAATTAATTTGCATCCAAACCCCCTGAAAATCCAAAATGGCCGTCAGTTGGGCATCAATTTTCATCCTTTTACTCTAAAATCCTTATTTATCAGCAGAATTGGTCATGTAGTACCTCAAAATAAAGGTATTGATTACATCTTCTCATCTAGAAGTAGAGTGGATACAAAAAAACTTCTGAAACCCCATAAATCCAAGATGGCCACCAAATAGGCTTACATAGATTTTCAACTTTTTACTCTAAATTCCTTATTTATCAATACAGAATGTCATGTGATACCTAAAAATGGAGGTATTGAGCTCCTCTGTCAATCTAGAATGCATATTTTTTAAGAACCACCCCGAATTCAATATGGCTACCAATTAGGCAAATATAGATTTTCAACTATTTACTTCAAAATCTATAATTTTTGGAGAACACGTCATGTAAAACCTCAAACAGGGGTGTGAAATTAAAAAAAAAAAGATTTCCTCTGAAGATGCCACATGCATGTTAAACCCAACCTCTTTTGTTTGTAAAGGAGGTAGGAGAATGTGAGTTCAGGGGGGTCTGCGGGGTGTTCCCCCAGGAGCTAAGAAATATTGCCAAATGTATGTATTCTGGTGGTTTTCGAGAGGATTTGTGATTCCCTATTTAGATATTTTACTAAGACCCCCTCCCCCCATTTAAATGGTAATATGAGATCTCATTGGATCTGTACAAATCTCAGGAACTGTCCTGGTGAAGATGACAAACTTATCAAGGTGTCGGTCATCTCTTGTAATATAGAAAAGAAGAGGCAATGCAGATTTGCCAAAGGAAAAGAAACCTAAATTAACCACTACGTAATGCATGCACAGAGTTTGCGATTCTTACAGTAAAATTCTTATTATGTGGAACTTGTCATTTCAACCTCAAAATAGAGGAAATGACCACCCATTTTATTCTTGAAGGGAAGCCAATGTGAATTCTGATCAGCACTCCCTAAATATTTGATGAACTTGATGTAAAAGAATAGAAGCCAATGCAATTATTCTCCTGACAAGAGAGTCACACTAAAGTAATGCCTCTATACTTAGCTCTATTGCCTTTCATGTTCTTGGTTGCTTGAGTTCTAGGTACATATGCTATCATGTATCATGAATAGATTTTTTTTTTCAATTTCCGTTATACATCCACTTAAAAAAGTTCAACTTGACACTTTTCCCCCTGAATTCAGTGAATTGACCTTTTGTGTAAATGGTGAAAGTATTATGTGAGTGAGTAAATTTAAAACAAGCACTTTATTGACATTGAAATATACAAACACAGTAATAGAACCTTTAAAAACTTGAATATATAGCTCTATGTTGATCAAAAATATGTGTAATCCCCATGTTTTGTTTCCATCATTGCCTCATCTGACCCCTTGTCCTATACCCATCTACTGACTCTTTTCCCTCAACTTAGATATTATTTTCAAATGTTCTCAAATGCCATGACTGTAAGGCCCTGAGTATGAGACACAGATTATAGACCATATCAGATCCTTTATAGCTTATAAATAGCACTTAAAGGAAATTAGGTGCAGCTTATTATGTGGTGTTTTACTTTTAACAGACTATTAAAATAGTAATGGATGAGGGCCTATTCAGACCCCAGGTTGGGCTAACAGCAAAGCCATGAACTCAGGGTGTGGCTTTCATGTGTGTGCAGCCTATATATGCACTCAGGTCTCCAAGGGGCAATAATATTTAGGTTTGCTCTCCTCCTACTTCAAAAAGAGAGGGTCAATACCATTAATTTGATGTATCACATCACTAGTTCTACTGATAGGGGTTTTAGAGTAAACAGTTCAAGAGCTAGCTATGCCAAATGGATAGCCATCGTCAGGGTTCCTATTGGTTAATCTAAAGTTATGTAAGCTGAAAAAGATATTGGAAGAAGTTTGACCTATTTAGGGAGTGTTCACTGTTAATGATAGTGGTTGTTTGATATCTAAATGAATGTGCAAATGCTTTTAGCCAGACCAGAGTTTGTACCCCTCACCTTAAGATTACCTGACTAATAGGTAGTTACAATTCAAGTAAAGCCAGCTCAATTTTGGTTTAAACTGTGACCAATAACGACTAAACAGTAGGAATCTGATAAAGGTTCATATTGGCTCACCCTCTGTATTGAAAGAGGCAATCAATATCTTTGACACAAGGTAAAACAATGAAAACTTACATATGCATAGTTGACTACCATCTTTGATTTAGAGTGGTTCCCATAAGAGTTTGCATTGGCTCTAATTCTGAATTGAATGAGTAGTTCAATACCTAAATTTTAAGGTATCACATGACCTTTTCTGTCAATGAATAAGGATTTTAGAATAAAAAGTTGAAAAATCTAAATATACCTATTTGCGGGCCATCTTGGATTTATGGGGGTTCAGATAAAATTTTGTATCAACTCTACTTCTAGATAAAAAGATGTAATCAATACCTTTATTTTGAGGTATTACATGACCAGTTCTGCTGATAAATAAGGATTTTAGAGTAAAAATATGAAAATTGATGTCCAATTGATGGCCATCTTGGATTTTCCTGGGTTCAGATGCAAATTAATTCTGGCTCCCCATCTAGATTGAAAGAGGGATTCAATAGCATCATTTTGAGATATTGCATGGCCAATTATCTTGAGTAATAAGGATTTTAGAGAAATAGATGAATGATATATGCCCAATTGACAGTCATCTTGGATTTCAGGGGGTTCGGGTGAAAATTCGCATTGGCTCCCCATCTAGATTGAAAGAGGGGGTAAAAATGAGCCGATATGCCAAATTTCAGAGTTTTGTCCAGCAGGTTCCCTTAGCAGCCAAAATTGACCTTAACAGCCCCTACTATGGTGGCGTGTAGGGGATGGCCTCCTCCTGTGTTGAGGGAGCCACTGGAGTCATGTCAGGCCACACTTACTAGTGGGAGAGGTCGAGCTGGGGTCAAAAAGTCAAAGTGACCCTACCCTCCTCATGGTCATAGTTAACCCTCATCACACCGATATCTGAAATCTGTGTTAACGCTCTTTATGCATTCTCTGTTGATGAACACTGATACTAAATTTAGGATAATGCCTGGTGTAAAAGCTCTGCTTATTAAATGCAAATACGAAATGTAATTTCATCATTTGAAAACTAGAAAGTTTTACTTTTTTCATGCACATCCGGTTGCTGTCCACGGTCATGCGGGTATCGTTGGTGTTCCCCAGGTGTCTGCCTAGGGTCTTTGAGGGCGTGTCATGATGGGCGGGGAGGATGTGCAGGCCAACTAGAGGAATCCATAATATTCACACCCATAGCATTTAGTCCACATATGGTCAATTCTCTCGAAAATGGAGCACAGGGTCACAATATCGTTCTTATGCCAAATGCACTTAATAAGTGAGCAAACAGCTATTATATGCATACTTTTGCATTACTACCTGCATTTCCTTGCCTTGGGTACATACTTTTGCATGTCTACCATCGATATCTATGCCAATATAGGGTTAAATGTGTGTATTTTGAATGTTTTAATGCATGGGGAAAAAAATGATAAAATACTTCTGATTACATCTGTAAGGTGAATATAAAGTAAAGAGAACAAAAGTTTGCATGGACGATTGTAGAATCATGAAAGGAAAATGTTGATGACTTCAAAATCATTTTTCAATATATTTATGGGGGGTTTAAAAGAAAATATGTATATTTGTGTAACTTTTGCATCACCGTACATAGGTACATTGTATTAGATATGACAGAAGAGAGAATTCTCCTTTGGAATAGATAAATATCTCAATTTTTAAGGTTTAATAGGGGGAACATAGGGTCAAACAGAAAATCTTCCAATATATGCATGTAAATAATTTATAGCACTGACAAGCATGTGGTGTACCTACTGGCATCACCATATGTAGGTCCACTATAATCATTATAAAACAAAGGCTGTTGATAGTTAATGAAAAGATTTATAGCCCAAAATTATACTTTTTTTGGGGGATATATGTGCAAATTATTAGACACAAAGGGTGATTTTCCTACAATTGATAAAGCAAATCAATGGAAAAATCACCATACGTAGGTACATCACCATGGATTGGTCTCAGGCTAAAAGTGGATGTATTGAGAAAAATGATGAAGGTATAATTTTTTTTTCAATATATCTAGTTGACCATTTATTCAATTCATGCAAAAAAACAATCACTTTCCCAAAGCTTTTTATTCATGGTAGGCAGAAACCATGGTCCCATCACCATACATAGGTACATGGCCATGGGTAGGTGGCTCACCATGAGTGGTATATTCAAAATGAACGGGTCCATCATTAATTATTATGAACAATAGAATTGAAAAATATAATTTTTCAACTATTATATAGGCTATATTGACTAATTATACTTAATATCATGCTAACTATTCAATACCTATTATTTGGTAGTATTATTTGGTAGTCTTATGCCAAGGATGCATCACTGTACATAGGTCCACTTTCACACACATAAAAAATGGCATAGAATGTTCAATTTACAAGATTAGTGTTCCCAATTTTGTCAAGAATCTTTATTACCAAATATCTTTTAGTCAAAAGAAAATTGTAATGATAAAAGCAGTTCACGATTTTTCCTATCCCAAGCCATGTGCTCCATTTTCGTGAGAATTGGCCATATATATCCGACCTAAGTTATTAGCATCCTATACCTGAATATAATACACTTTGTTATTTCTAGATATATATAAATGCCATTGGGAATACAACTACATGGTCGGGAAAGAAAGGAAAGGGGAAACCCGAAAAATCAGGAAAACAATCAATTGAAAGGGAATGTATGGTAGCTCGGATATTGAATTCGTAAATGCTATGACGAAACGAGTGTTGAAGCGATTTATATTGCACATAACTTGGAAAGTACCAGCCTCGCCATTTTGACAGTATAAACCAAAGATGCATGAGAAGGAGAGGTACATACCAACAGTATGCTACTCTCTACAGGTTTCTCTCCTATAACCAACGTAGGTAATATGTATTCTGATCACGTGGATGACACCCAACCTGCCCAGACCTGACACCCAAAAGTGACACCCGCCATAGAGAACCATTGAGTGCACTTAGCGTCTAAGTTGAACTTGAGATGATCTACTTTTTTCAAACCTCTTTATCACAAAGATAAGAACCAGATAACAGTTAACAATTACACCTCTATGATCTTGAATATGTATACTTTTTCATGAGATGTTTGATTTCCCCTCATATTGAACCATTTTGATGTTATTTGAGGATGAACTCAGCAGTTCCATCTCAGAAACATGGATTTTGCGATCTTAAAATTCTGGGTGCCCCTACCTGTCTCCTATAGGGTAAATTTGGGTAGTATTGCGCAGGTAGACACGATACAATCCAAATCAAAGCTCCCACAGTAAGCAGGTGTTACCGAGACACCCAGTCATGACTGGTCCAATATGGACTTGGGCTGCGCTCAGCACCCATAGTATATGGCACTGATTGAACTAATGTTTGGTGAGAGGTGGCTGTGCTAAAGACTATGTAATTGTTTGGGTTATATTGTGGTGCTTTGGGTTGTATCACGCAATCCACAATACAACCAAAATGTAATGTAACTTCCCATAGAGGCTGTATCCCCCACATGCTTTCTCACCTTTAGCTATGATTTAGGTGTGAAACAACAAGGCTCAGGGTAGATGCTGTCACACCTCTCAGCTAATGGCTAGGTTCTTGAAAATTAGCTACTACTTGGCTTACTTTCTTCATCTTACTGAGGTTCTAAGTTTTCATTTCACATCCTATAAGATGTGCGCGTTACTACAACAAGATGTGCGCGATTTAACCCTTATTCTAATTGATATTGTTCTCTATGGGATTTTACTTTTAAATTATGCAATAGAAATGACGACTGAGACAACTATAAGTGTGTGTTCAGCTCTGGAAATATCTACACAGTGCAGGGTGTTAAACTGTATTGAAATATGGGTGGATGGAACAAGGCCACCTATTGAAAAAAGAAAATTTGAGAAATCTTGAATGTCTTTGTTGATATACACCTTGAACTGCAGATGCACGATACTACAGCATGCGCGATACTACCCAATTTTACCCTAACTCGGCTTTCCGAGTTAACGAAGTCCATAGCCAGTTTTCTTGCAGCCTCTTTTGCTTGTGAGGCTTCCATAGATCTACATCTCAGATACCAACCACGGCGTTGTACACGTATACACACAGATTCGGCAGGGGGTATTTGGACAGGTAGACATAGTGTTAATGGTGTCGCGAAGGTGGGTCGGGCGTCTCTGGTAACGGCTGCAGCCGGCCCTGCCCGTGTCAACGCAGGTTTGTTTACCTGCGGGAGCCCACCTCGGCAGCTTCTCCAGGTGCCAGTTTGTGGAATTGTTCCATCATTTAATTAGGGCTTCTCGGTAAGCTGTTCATGGAGCTGCTCGGAACATTCTCCTGTTCTGTGAGCTTCCAGCCCTTTGAGCTCCCAGCGTTCAATGGGGCCTGGGCTCATCTGTTGCTAGCTCTGTGAACTGTTGTCAAGGGGAACTGTTCATGTGACTTGTGAGCTTGATGTGTATTAAAGGTACTGCTCTAATAGCTGCTATGGGTGCTGTACTGATAAGATATAGCTAGATATTTCTTAAGATAGTCAGAATGATAGTGCGATTTATCGCTACATATAGCAAAGTATCAAAATAATTATATCAAAATGACATTATAGTCAAGTGACAAACTATCAAACCTTGATAGAGTGGCTGGGCCACATATTCACTGTTGACTATGTCTGATCATGGACACACCCGTTCCTCCTATTTGTGTATATCTGTCTCTGACTGTCTACCAGCTGAGCCGTCTCTCTGTCCGAGTTGCATTCTAAAGTTGTAGATACGATGGGTTACTCCATGAGTTGCTTAATAAGAATTCATATGAGCTGCTTCGAGCAGAAGGCTAAAGGTAAAGGGATATTACCATAATGCCTTTATAAGTAATGGATCCCTGGTATACCCTACACCATACACAGGAGGAAACCCAGTACCCTGGTACCCTCACCTCACCCTGACCAGGCCCCTACAGCCCCCACCAGCTGCCACACGCCCTCCTCACCCCTTCACCCCATTCTCACCAACAAACCTAAAAGGATGCTTTTGTTCCCATCTACTATCAGATGTCCCACCTACATGTACTACCAAACTGGGTCCATGTAACTGCCATAGCTGTTTCTGAAGTTTGGTTTTAAGTGGTATTCGATGTTATGTAGTTATCAACCGGAATATCATGTGAAACATCAAGACACCCTATCACCAGGCGTAACACACTTAGTCCTTGTATATATATTTCATATTGTGATAACTGTTCTGAAACTGTTCAAACTTTAAGTACTGTCCATTATGTTCTATGTCCTGCGATATTTCTTGCCCTGCATTGGACTTACTTTACTGTTGTGACTTAATGTCACTTGGTGTTGTTGCAATAAACAGTTCAAAAATAATCAGTAGTTGTGTTTGAGATGGGCTTGAATTGCAGTAATCGGGAGTCAGGCTGAGACTTATTATATTGGGTCAGTGGGAGTGGTGGTCAGTGAGGGTGGGGGCTGAGGGGGTAGTGTTGGGGGTTGGTTATAAAGATTAACATAGGGGATCATTATGGATCAGGGCTAACTAGTGGACATCGTCTAGTGGTCACCGAGTGTGGGTACAGCTAATCCCCACACTATACATACCCAATGACGTACTGACCAGTAGCCTCATGACGTGTTGACATGAGTCTACATGTCATGACATAACCCACTCACTCAAACCCCCACTACACCAGCTACAAGTATGCTGACCCACCCCCTGCCACCCACTCTACCTCCCTGCCTGTACTTAAGCCATAAGCCACGTCCTTCACTCCCCATCTCTTCAAGACGCTCTCATCGCCCTCCTCACTGGACCATTCATATCCACCCCCTTCATACAGTCCCCTCACAATCTTCGATCCAAATAGCTTTCTGCTTACAATCCCATATATTAGGCTTTATACATGTAGTCACTTCCTTCAGTCTACACATTATCATAGTTTTCTTAGGCCGCTCTTCTCCATCCCTTCTCACTCTATTCTCCCCTCTCACCCATCCATATCGCACAGATAACTTAGCTGTTATTCCCTCTACCCAACGTGTCGCTTTACTCCGTACTTTCCTCTTCCTTGCATATAGCGATGCTTTCAGAATAATTCATTGATCAGCTGAGCCTATGATGTGTGCACAGTTGAGAGGTACTAGGAGGAGCAACAAACTTAAATTCTGATTTACCACAACAACGAACTATGGTCCCATAGGCTAATATCAAAACTTAACAAGTAAAGTGACTTAATCAAAAACTTCTGACGTGTTTATAGACCCCAAGATGTCATAAGGCATTATTCACAAAACTGAAAGATTAAACATATACATAGTAGAGATTCTAACTCTCTTCTACATCCAGTGTGTGCCAATGCGTGAGTGTTGGCAACCCTGCCTCTGTTCACAATACGCGCGGATGGGCCTCTGCCACAATACAGGCCATTAAAGACTCTACATACTGCAGGGGGTGTGGTCGGTGCTTGAGGCAAAGATCTATAAGGCCTACTAATGAGTCATTAGTCTAATTACTACATACATACAGAGACTTTGTCAGATCAATGGATAGTCAATGTATGTACACACCACAGCATGAATAAAACATCGCACATACTGCAGCTACTAAGGTGTATATATGCCTACAGGCCACAGACACACGTGCTCTCCATAATCCATATCACCACCTCCAAATTGTCTTGACAACATGATATGGACTTTTAGACGAACTTATCTTATAACAGTTTACAAAGAAAACTTTTTTTCTCTAAGAATTTTGTCTTATTTTTTCATATTTTAAAGAAATTTACATTACTTTTTAATATTAATACTAATTTATACATGCCCTCTTTAATGATGGATGTATATTGTAATCATAATCTTCTTACAATTAGCAGACTTTTCCGTCGCTGATTTCCATTTTAATTGGCTAGGATGCTCTCTGGGTTCTCCTTTGACAGCATGACTTTTTGTATCGATCTGCCTTTGATATACTGCAGTATGGAACTGTCCATTGCTGATTGTAGTGTAAATTCAAAGTAGTGTGTTGTGTAATATATCAAAATGATCTACCCAGCCGTTTTGGGGAAGTCATGCATTGATTTGGCGTCTTCAGCTGGTCACATTTTGTTACATATAATGTTAGACCTTATAGCAGAAAACTTCACCTAAGCCTTTCCTATTTTACAGAATCAGATTCCTACTTTGGAGTATCGCAGGGTGCATATACCTTAAAGAGAAAGGAGCGGCTGAAGTATAAAGAGAAAAATATGGATTAATAAAGAGCCTCAATGAGCACCTACCTGCCATAGTTTGGATGTAGCCTGTAAAGATGGCAAGTCTCTTGTCGCACACGCTGGGCATACACAAACTGACCATGGCCAGTAATGCCCCCAGGCACAGAAAGGCACATCCCCCTCCATAGAGCACACAGGCCGCCTGCCATGCGTTGGACGGCAGGTTAGAGAAGTGAAAGAAGCCTCCATAGATGCCACACACCTGGGAGGCAGGCTTCACCCTCGTGTCCCTCACACAATACGAGTACATCCCAAACGAGTTCAAAGACTCAGGGTGTAGGAACCAGAAGGGCTGGAGGAAGCTGAACGAGCAGGTCCCAGCTACCATTAGGGATAGCAGGGCCCATAGGATACCTATTGGTGTAGACATGGCCACGCCGGTATTGTCACCATAGCCACATGACGTAGGTGATGATGTCGTGAATGACGTAGGTGACGTCCTGAACACGGACTTGGTGACGACGATTGACTGCGTCGCCATCCAAGACGCCCTCTGTCTTCTACAAACTAGCGTCCAGCTGGGAGAGGAGAGACTTGATATATAGGCCTATTATCTTCCAGAAATGACAATGGAATTGATTTACTGGTACCAATGGATTAAAGTAGTACTATATGTATAGGTGTACCAAACCTGTAGCGTTAATCAATTGCCAACGTGCTTGTTATGTCAGCCTTCAGTTAATATGGGGATTCTTTACATCCAATGTGTAGGACCCTTCTCTCTCCTTGTAAATAAGGGCGGTGAGGTAAAATAAGTATGTTGGCTTTTGCACCACTACTGTGTACAGGATGCAAGATACTATGGACGAAACCTATGAAATACGCCCAGTGCTTTATATTTTCAGTTGCACATAGAGTAGAGAAAACAGGTATCCCTGAATAAATCCAAATCCAAGAGGAAGCTGCTTTCAGTTATCTCCAGGGAGGACATATGGAGGAAGAGGTCTCCTGCAATGCCCCTTCACCCTGGAGGAAACGGCGTGCTGTATGCTCCTGTCAGTGCTCTCTTACAGACTCCTATCCTGGAGGGATTTCCTCCCGGAGACGCCTGAGGGAACGAGGCAGTGGGGCAGTCGTGGACAGAGCAGGGGTGCCCACTGATAAAGCACTGGAGAGACGAAGAGACCTCCAATTACTCCAGGATCCTCCCACTCATTGGCTCCTCCAGGGCAGGGAATACACCACTGAGCGGCTCACAGAGCAACTCACAGCACGCGATGTCCGGCACCAAACTGCTCACAGACAGACAGGTACCATTCTGGTAATCCACTGGGTGATTTGGGTGGTCAAACGATACGCCTTTTTAACTGTAAATGCATAACAGAGTTACATAGTTTCTATTAGTTCGAATTTTATAATGAATGTAGATTTTTAAAATTAAAGGTCATCTGTGTTGAGCATAGCGTCGATAAGGCTATTTGAATTATGATAAGAAATATATGAATCTGTAAGTCCACGAGCCGAAACAACTATAAATATAGAGGGAGATATGCAGGCAAATACTTTAGGGCCATGGGAAGGGGTTAATTTCTAACCCTCCCCCCCCCTCCATCCCGCCTGCTATGTTTAAAAGGTCTAAAAGGTCATGCTTACATTGTATACAAGCCATATACATGTATAGATCTACTATCATGCTGCATGTGTTTTAGGTTGCCAGTATTAACCCTTCTTACTATGAACTTCACCATACCTGGGTCAGAGTTAGAAACCCTTTAACACCGTAGTATCCTCTGTCAGCACCCCAACCTACAGACCAGGCTACTCCCAGGTTAGTAGTGTGGGACTGACGGAATGAGGAGCCCCGCGTGCCGTGACACTGTCCCCCTGGGGTGCCCACGTGTAGAGCCAACTGCCACACCCCTCAACCCTCCACCAACCCGCCCATCGTCCTCCTGACCCTCTCCTTACCTCGTAGACCTAAACCCTCAAAGTGTCTCCTCCTATACGTATGTGCAGAGTATACTTCCAGTGGTGTTCACATCGGGGTGAGGGTAGTTGAGCAGTGGGCTGGCTCTATGGATGACTACTACGTCCTACTGGCTAGGGGTGCAGAAATAATGTCGTCTGCTGCTGGATCCGCGCTCAGACCGAGGCTTGCCGCTCCAACTCCCAGATGGCGCCACCGGCTTGGTGAACAGCTGAAGCACTTACCGTTAATGTTGAATTCACTACCGGGGTAGTCACAGAAGCTGATTTTAACCCCCGTCTTCAATCATATATCAGGGGCGTAGGAAAAGGGGGGGCCAGGGGGGCCTGGGCCCCCCCCCCAATCAAGAAGGAGGTGGGGCCTGAGTATGTCTGGGCCCCGCCAATATTTTCCAAGAACTCATAAACAATGGAAAAGAAGCTAAAACTTTACATCTCAAATTAGATTATTATGGTGATGTCATAGGGAAAATGGGGGTCTGAGCCTAAAGTCAGATCCAAAATTTACCAAAAATTACTTTTCTATATGAATTCTATATACGCATAATAATAGATGCCATCACGCATCAGCCGACAATTCGAGGTGGTCGCGATGGTGCCCTCGCCGGGCCCCCCCAATGAAGATTTACTTCCTACGCCTCTGTATATAAATGTCACGATAATTACTATATATATATATATATATATATATATATATATATATATATATATATATGTTTCCATAAAGCTATAATGTGCTTGATTACACGGGTCTTCTAGTATGTTGTGGGGTCGTATTGTCAGGGGCGTAGGAAAAAGGGGGGGGCAGGGGGGCCTGGCCCCCCCAATCACAAACCAGGTGGGGCCTGAGTATGTCTGCCCCCCCCCCAAAAAAAATTGTTAAGACCTTATAATAAGATGCATAAGCATCCAAAATATTGCATTTCAGAATAAATCTTTATGGTAATGAGATGGGAAAAATGGGGTTTTGAGCCTCAAGTCAGACCTAAAAGTCACCAAAAATAAATCTTCTATATCAATTCTACATAGATATGTATAGGTGTCGTCATGATAAAGCGGACAATTCAAGGTCGCCACAATGGGGCTCGGCTGGAACACCTACCCCCCCCCCCCAATGAAGATTTGCTTCCTACGCCTCTGATTGTGGATAGTTTTAGTACACGGCCCATCCCCATCCCAGCCAAGAGGGGGGCGGGGGTCAGAACAATTTATAAAATGAATAGAAACCAGGATTTATTCACAAACTTACTTTAAAAAGCACGAGATAATGTCCAGATCCCCCCCCCCCAGACCATCTAGAATATGTTCGGATTGTGATGCTTTTGATGCGAAACCAACCCACATTTAAGCTCCCCATCGAAGTGTAGTCGTCAGTGATAGTGAAATACGCCCCTGACTAGATAAAACCTGGACTACCTATACAAAGTGAAGGGCATCGGTATACGCTGAAGGAGATCAATTACAGTAAATGTAACCTTTTCTCTACATTCGCACCAAATAGAGTGCGGACGTCTAATAACGTTCAGTAATTCTGTAAGTTTACTTTGAGAGTGAGCTGCTCTGCTACGCCATCGTGTGGATCGTTTGCGAACCCCCTCTCACAGGGCCTGGGACCGATGCGGGAAATCTGTGCTGAGGGCTACAGGATTGCAACGAAAATGATCTTTGAGATCGCGCCTTTTCCAGCCAACCAAGCAATCATTTCCACTCAAATTACACTAACTGGATAAATATTACAAGCACTCTCCATCCTGACACGTGCGCGCGAGCTCATTACGCCCCACCGTCGCTCTGGGATTACCGCGCCGAAAGTCGTCTGCTCGCGTCTGCTCCCAGAAGCGCGCCAAAATAGGTGTCCAGATGGCGGGAAACAAAGCGGCACGGGCCGGGGCCGCCTGGGGACCATGCCAGCGGTGGGGGAGGCCCAGTATGACCAACCCCCACTGTAAAGGCACGTTAATAACCTATTGTCTGCTGTTAGGGCATTCCTTTTGATGGCTTTTGAAATCCTTTATGTCTGAGTGAAGGTTCAGTGGAGTGGTAACTTAAAACCGCGGGATTCCACAACAAGAACAACATGCCACAACATGAGTGTGCTTGAGTTGTTTAAATAACACCTGTGAGGGTCTAGGCAGCCATATGCTCCTTGTTTGTACTGATTAGTATTGTTTGATTGATGGAATATGGACGATATCAGGTGGAATAACATGTTCCTCGTATAAAAATATGACGTTTATATGATGCCTAGCAGAAAATATAATATATAGATTAAGTCAACATCTGAATTCATAACAAGCCAAACAAAAATAATTCCGATAACGTCTGATGTTTTCTAATAATGGTAATATACATCTAACGTACCAGGCATTTACTGTTTCTAAAATACACTCAGTCACGTGACAGGGCTTTGTTCTTTATATAAAAGTCTGCATCAACCAGTGCTGCATGGCATCTGAAAACTATTGTCTATGCAGGAGGGGAAAACCCGTTGCGAAAGCAACACACGATCTTATATTTTAGGATGTAATAAAATTATCTACTTATTATTGACTGCAATTTGCGAGGTGTATACGTACTCTCGTATCACCATACAAAGTATCATACCGTCTGTCTATCTATCAATCAATCTATCTATCTATCTATCTATCTATCTATCTATCTATCTATCTATCTATCTATCTATCTATCTATCTATCTATCTATCTATCTATCTATCTATCTATCTATCTATCTATCTATCTATCTGTCTGTCTGTCGGGCTGTCTGTCTGTCTGTCCGTCCGCCCGTCCGTCCGTCCGTCTGTCTGTCTGTGTTTACTAGAGCTACACTGTGGGGTTTTTATAAGTACAACGCTACGTTGTGGGGTCATTTCTTGCTTGTGGGGTTGACCCCACAAGCAATGTGCTTAAAATGGTTCAAAATGACCTTGTGGGGTGCACGTGAAGAGATCGTGGTACAACCCCACAATGATCGTGTCTGTCAGACAGACCCCATTAGTCTGTGCATATTACAGACAGTATCACCACCTACTGCCCCCTAGTGAGTAATACACATTGCACCCCACATGTTCAGACGCAATGACCCCATAACGACAGACATAACACCCCACATGCACAGACGTAATAACCCCTATAGCGACAGACATTGCACCCCACATCTTCAGACACAGTAACCCCATAACAACAGATGATTGCACCCCGTGTATTCAGTAACTGAGACAGTTAGTTCCAATTTGAAGATTGCCTGATAGCCCTTGCGATAAGCTTCGATTTGCACCCGGTCCCGTGTCTCTAAGTTCAATGGTTCACGGGTTAGAGCAAAAACAAACAGTTCTTTGACGGGCCCCATCACGCAGCGGAGGCACTTTTCCCCAAATAGTCCTACAGTGAGCAGATGAAGCCTGCATCATGTAGGTGCAAGAGTGAATGCCCACTGAGCCATGATCCAGTGTCCAAGCCCAATAGCACAGCCAGAAACTCATATTTTGAATAGGGACTCTTTTACGATACTTCCGCTAAAACTTTCAAAACTAAATATCTCAGCAACCGCTGGTCCGATCGCCTTGATCTTAGGTGCGTTTCGAAGCCCATGAAAGCTACTTTCTTGTTTTGCCATTTGATGAAATATATTCCTGAATAACAATATGACCCCACTATATTCAGACATTTTTTACCCCATAATGTACATATGTACATGTATGAAATGTGCACCCCACAATGATCGATTGTACCCATTACCCAACCCCACAGTGCCCAGACCAAATTTTTCCCCACAACGTAACTCTCGTCTGTCGGGCTGTCTGTCTGTCTGTCTGTCTGTCTGTATGTCTGTCTGTCTATCTATCTACCTGTATTTTTTCTTTCTTTCTCTCTTTCACTCTTGTTTTCTTTTCATTTCTTAAAGCTGCAGTGTTTTACACATTGTGCATCTTAGCCAGGTAGGTAGACGATCCGCCTTCATGTCTCTCACTGTGCGTCTTTATGCCTCTCACTGTGCGCGCTAAAGTTCCAAGACAATGTGGACAATTATCTAGTTCCCTCACGTTCCTTTACCTTCGTCATGTGTGTCGCCAAATGAAGCGGGAAATGACGTCACTGAGATCAGGACGAGTCACAAAGAGGTCAACGGGACTCGGGGTGACCACCATTAGAACGGTCTCAGGTGGTCGACCATTGTTCTCGTAGTCTCTAGCAGTTTCCCGCCATTTCTCGCGCGGATGTTGTCTGCCTGTTTGACGTGATCCATCACTCGACGTCAGGTCCTATTGTTTCGGCGACGTGCTTTCGGCGCTGATGGGGGAGGGGAGATAGGGCGGCGATTAGCTCATGTAAATGAGTGGTAATCAAGTTTTGATATGTCGATTAAATCGTCGCAGATGAGGCAGACACCGAGATTCTAGTGAGGGGGAGAAGGTTGGAGAAGTGACGTCATTGAATGTGAACAGTCATTTATCACTCATTTCTGGAGAGCACAGAGAAAACAAACTGGTCAGGTGAAAACCAGTGTGTTATATATATATATATATATATATATATATATATATATATATATATATATATATATATATATGTGTGTGTGTGTGTGTGTGTGTGTGTGTGTGTGTGTGTGTGTGTGTGTGTGTGTGTGTGGACCAACGGGCAAGAATGTGCTCTCCAGGAGGATTTTTAGTACTGGCTTTGACCACCAGGGGGCAATATATGGGCACAACACTGAAAAATAAGCCAGAAAATGCTTTATAACAATTTTTTATGGGGAATCCAGTGATATGATTAGAATTACTCCATCTCCACTGAAAAAGCTCTATTTTTGGAATGCAAAAGGAATGTTCATTGCCATGGCAACATAGAAAATTGGCATAAAGGGCAATTTCTGGCTTCTGGAAACAACCCCATTATTCCAAATAGGAATCTTTGCCACAATTGTTTTTGGAAATCCCTTCAGGAACTTAGAACTGAGAGAGAGCTCAAAAATTCCCCCTTGAACCAATTTTACAATATAAACATCTAATTACTTTGGTTATTTTTCCACAAAACTGTTTTTTTTTTTTTTTGTTTGTTTTTTGCATTATAAATATTTATGACGGGATATAACACATTTAGAGCTTATTTGCCATTTTCAGTTGCACATTGCAACCTTTAACAAGCAATTACAGCAAAACTACCGGAGATATTTTAGCTCACGATATCTCATTTTAAAGCATGTGACTTAACCCTTAAAAAACGATTTCCAACTTGGAGGCATGTTTTCCCTCATCTGGCCACATATATGCCTTCTAAGTTCTATTCAATATGATGAAAGGAATGGCACCCTCGCAGTGATAATGGCCCGGTAATAGAACAGAATCAGCTGAACTAGGCATCACACACATTACTCTTCATCTTATGAGGGCCACCAACTATAAGCAAACTGGGAGGAGGAAATAAATTTCTACGATAATCGTGAAGCTAAATACAACAACAGAAGGGTGGACAAGACTCCTGGGCAAGCTGAATTAAGCAATATAAGGGTCGAGTCTTTTTTTTGCCAGGTGTGTGGGCGCATATGTGCACCACACAATGTCATATCTGAGGGGATAGAAAAGAGGAGATATAGACCCTTTTAAGTGGGCTAGGGAAGCCCATTAATGGTGGAAACGTGTTATAAGGGCAATATATAATGAATAGACTTGCACTCGTTGGCTTCAGGGGTTTTATATAAGCATTCGCCTACGGCTCATGCTTATATCACCCCCTGAAGCCAACTCGTGCAAGTCTATTCATCATATATTTCATCCTTAGTCGTGCAGAGTTCAGTCGAGGCGTTCGGAGTACGGCCGAGGAATCAATGCTGGTTTGTAAGGCCATCTCCCATTAGTCCTCCCCATGTAGGTCAATGTTGATCCTGTAGTGAACTTACTACCCTCCCAAGCCTAGTTAGTGACTGGTACCTAGCCAGACCTGGCTGGGTGGGAAGGGGGTGGAGGGAACAAGCTAAGGTGGTGTAGTTAGCGTTCAAGGTCACCCCCACCCACAATGCACTGCATATGGTTAGAAAACCGCTGCCCGAACGCCTCGACTGAGTTATCAAAATCAGACTGCTCCATTTGATAAGCTGGTAGTGGGCAAGCACAGGTAATAGGCTGACACAAGCGCAAATAGCGTGTCCGACACCTATCCACTTGCCAATCATATTGTCAATAGAGTGGTGCCACCTTGTGTGTCGTACAGGAACACGAAGATCGTTACAGCAGGCCTTCAGCCACGCTAAAGGGGCAGGAGATATTAAAAACACCCCTTGTGTTTTAAAGTATATAGCTAGATGTCAGTACTCAGAATCATTTATCTCTTGGAATTTTTGTTCTATAGCCTTACTAGACGCTGGGATTTTGTAGTGCAATTTAGATAAAGAAAATGTGATTTGGAGAGCACTTCAAAGGTGTCCAATGAGGTTACTATAGTCATGCACTTTTTTACTCATTGTCTAATCTCAGGTTCTATCCATGATTTCTTTGTCTTTGAGATAAAAATTTGTATCAAACAGTCACACTTTGCTTTTTTAGACCTTGTGCTGTGTGGCCCTTTTAATGTTGAAGGTCATGACAAAAACTGTCTAAAAATCTAGGCGAAATAGTGCTCTATACAACATTTATGTATGCCCCTTATCACCGTCCCATTCGAATGGTCATTGACTTAGAAAAAAACTGATATAGCAATACTTTAATTGGTTTGAATAGTTTTATTACCTTTTTGAATTTGCTTCCTCTATCAGTACAAGATGCAAAGTTACGAAAATGTCAACGAACAAAAAGAAATGAGTGAACCAGGTAGAAAAAGTAAGATTTGTTAAAGTAGAACGTACCATGGTGTCGAGTCTGTTGATGTACAACATTGTTCAGAGGTTACATTGCCTTCATATGCAGGCTATTAGAAGATCAAGACTGATTTTGTACTTCTGTCAGGTAGATCAGTGTAGAAGTGGACGGTATTTGCCGTGTCAATGTAGTGACTAGTGAAACCAAACAATGTATGAAACTCCATCAAATACAAGCAGAGCAAAATGTTGGTATGGAATGCGAATACGAAAGATTCAGTGGTACACTTTGTGAAGGCATAGCATCTATTGTTCACAATAACAATGTCGACCATGAGACATCTTTAATTGATCCCAATATGTGTCTATGACATGACCAATATGGAGAGCAACACATAGGCTATATACCCCCTCCCCTTATGTGTGTATAGCTGATCACTGGTTATTAATTCTTAGTATACCCATAAATGCAGGATATTTAAGATTATATAGTGGGTTTAAATCATTGCATCTACATACATGTTGTGCCCTATAACGTTATTAGGAATCTAATAAGTTCCTATCCTGGCCATAGGCTGTTATCGTTGTGGCATAGTCGACAGTTTCTGGGATAGATAATGCACTCTAGAGCAATGATGTGTCTGCCCGGGGGTATCTGGTTCAACTCATGGGGTGGATTTACGTTTAAGTTAGAATTCATCGTTGCCAGTCTAGATATGAGATACATTACAAGGCGTTGGATCTTGTGTAAATGTACTGTGAGAAACATCAATGTGAAGTCCTACTGAGTCACTGCTGATAACAGAGCTGTAAGGTGGGGGTGGTATATCCATCACTACCTGTAGCATCTGCTCCTGGGGCTCCTTAACCCCTGCAGGCACAGGGTATCGGAGCTCTAGCCGCCTGCAGGGGCGGATCCAGGGGGGTCCTGGGGGTCAGGACCCCCCCCCCCTTGGGCCCACCTAAGGTGTGCACTTTGTATACCCCCATTCATGGCCCCTATCTCTCTTTCATATGGTTTTATTGTTTGTGAATTTTACAATTTATGACTCTACAGTATCTAGAATCTATAAAATTTCAACAAAATTTTCTAACATGACCCAATGTGCACCAGTGAGTCCACATAGGCATCAGGTGTGCCTTATGCATGGGATACTATGTTTCGTCCCACAGGTAATTTTCTATTAGATGTATATCCCATTAAAATTTTATTGATCACTTGGGGTGCATCAAAATACTGTGTGCTGTAATGAGTTGACATCTTTTTTTTTGGTGAAATTTCAAGGTTTTCTTGATGGTAGGCTCCAAATCACTTTCAAATAAAACTACTAGATTCACACCCAATGATACAGAAATTCCTTAGATGTTTAGAGTCCTTAGCGTTTAAAACCAATATTTCAACAAATTTCTTGGGGGACGAGCAGTCAAAACTCTATCAAAGAACAATTTATGGTATCAGGACATAAATTTGCATCCCTTTCCTATACCAAAACATTTTAAATATAGGTTTGATGATTATGTTATAAGATTTTCTTTGGGAATGACCCAAAGCTCCACCAGTGCATAAACATACTCCTGATGGTACACCAAAATGCTTTAAACTTCAAGGTTTAACATCATTTTTCAAAAAACTTCTCAGGAACAATATCTAAATAATACTACATTCACATCTGAGGCTAGTTGAAGCCCTTGAACTCAGGATTTTGACATCTATATTTCAATTTTTTTCTTAAGGGACCAGCCCCTAAAACCTCACAAAGGATAAAGCATTACCACATAAGATTTGCATCCCATTCATGGAAACCTGCCCACCCTAGGTTTACACCAAAATGCTTTCAAATTTGGAGTTTGATATATATATATATATATATATATATATATATATATATATATATATATATATATATATACAATTTTCTAGGGGACATGCCAAGTCTTCCTAAAACACCATTATGCAATTAAAATTCAATAAGATTTCCATTCTCGGTTCTCATATTCATGGGTTTACTGCTGATGATACACCAAAATGCTTTACTGGATTGGGATCTAGAAATGCATCAGAATGCACTGTTTAATGTCCAGATTTTAACATTTTCTTGGGGGGGGCATGCCCCCAAACCCCCCTAGGTATGTCACGGTGCTGCGCTTGCAACGTCACGCCGTTGAACTTGCGACATCGTGGTGCTGTGCTTGTGGCATTACCCCCATAAACCAGGGTTGGACCCTACCCCTTTCCAAATCCTGGATCCGCCCCTGCACCTCATACCCTGGAGGACCTGTTTGTTTGAAAACTATTTGGGCTGCACCAGTCTCTGCCCCAGATGCTCTAAATTTGTTATTTACACGTTTGGACCACCTTTGACATACACAGAATACCAGGAACATGGCGGCACTTGGTTAAGACAGGTTGACGACAGGGCTGCACAATTTTGACTATTTTTTAGTGATTAAGTCAATAGGAAGCCAACAAACTGGATACACACCTCCATAAACATACCAAGTAGCAAGTACACCATGTCTTCAAACAGAGAAAGATCCAATACAAGGAAAAAATCCAAAGATTTGGTACCGTTGGGTGCATCGCTACAAGACCTCATTGCAGCTGTCAACAACATAAACAAACATTTGTCAACGGTTGAAGAGACCCAATGTGACATCAAGCAGAGTATTGACAGCTTTAAGGAGTCAAAAGATGGCCTAAACGACACAACTGCTAACATCAACAATACCCTAGAGGGAATACAAGCAAGACTTACCTCTGAAGGTACACTTGAGACGGTGTCAACGACTGTCAACAACACCGGGGAGGCCATGACAGCTCATACAGAAAATCTAAAGGCCCAAACGGACTTACTGCTTAAACACTCATGTAGGTTTGAAAAATTTGATGAAGAAATTAAAAAGAAAATTGTGATCATAAAAGGACTGGAGGAATCAGAAGGAGAAAATTTATTAGAAAAGATGGCAAAATTATTTAGGGATGTATGCGCAGATTGGGACAATGAATCTGCGCGAATCTGTGATCCAACCTTCCGGCCAATTAAACTTGTCTTTAATAATATCTATTCTAAAGGTAAATTGATGAAATTGTTAAAGAATCTCAAAGGGAAAGACCTCTACAAGCATGTATCAGTCAGAGACGAACTGGGTGAAGTAGAAAACCGTGAGTTCAACGATTTAAGGGCCATGCATTACCTCACCAAGAGGCTTGGTTACAGTACCCGACTATGACAGCGAAGGCTTATACTGGAGAATAAGTCCTACGGACATAACCAATTGCACCAACTACCATACCAGGACTTGACAATGCAAAAAGCCTATGAAGCAGAGACTCCTGATGGTCTCATGTTTATATCTCACCACCATAAACTTTCCAATCTTTATTATTGTGAGATGGAGTATAATGGTTTTGAGTATAATAGCTCAGCAGGCATTTCAAGTTGCAAAAGCCCGTGCCTGTGGATATAAGGACCTAGCAGCAGCCCTGATGAAACTGTATGACCCCGTGGAAATAATGCAACAAGCCAAAAAGAATGGAACAAGCAGGCTGAATCAACCATGGAAGCAATTAATAAGAAAAAGTTCAGCATCCACTACATGAAGGACTATTTAGCCTCAACTAAAGATAAAAATTTGTATGAGGCCAGTTTCCACCCTGTGTGGGGTGTAAAGATGCATTTTGGGCTTGCTGACCAGTGTACTGCAGGAAATTATAAAGGAGAAAACCTCATGGGCCAAATACTACAACGAGTACGTGAAAAACTGACCACTGAACCAGACCAGGACACATCTAGAGAGCCAATGCCAGGACTAGAGGAAGATCAAGGAAATTGATCTTGTTTCACTATTTGATACTCAGAGATATTCTATTATTATGTTGTATTGTTTTATAACTTCTCATGTACCTTGTGTGCATATGTAATGTTCTTTGTATGTATTTTGTATGTGCATAAAGCCACCAGAGTCTAACTGCCTAACCTGATTAATTATCTTCATGGGTAGCCATAAGAGCTGTCAACCTGTGGTGGGAGGGGGCGGGGTAACATTGTCTTTTCCTCTATCTATGGGTATTTGGGTTGGGATATTGTATGGTAGTGTGTACACCGGTCACCAGGGAGGAGGGGCACGTCAAGTTTTGTGAGTTCATCCCACCTGATAGCTTTGGAATATGTATACCACAATACCTTGTATGTCTATAAGAAACAAATTTAAGAAAGGTCTTTCTGTAGTGTATATGAATGTTAGAAGTGTGCAGAATAAATTTTCTAAAGTTAAGGAAGAATTTGATAATAGCCACATTGATATTATCTTTTTTTCTGAAAACGGCTAAATGAACCAGATTGCAGTGACCTGTACAGTTTTCCCATACTGAAAACCCTCCAGATCTTTAAACTCGTCAGATTGAGGACCTATGGTCATCAGAAGAGGTACAGAGAGAGGGCAGCACCTTACAGGGAGTGAAATCCCTTAGTCCTCATCTCCCCAGTATGAGGCTATGGCATTCTGTTGACAATATGTAACAAATACACAAGGTGGCAGGTATGTGCCACTCATGTTTGATGATTAGGCCTTCAGTTTTCAACTGAAGGTCTTCACCGCTGAGGACTTTAGGTGCTCAAGTTGACGATGCCCAAAACTACAGCTTTGGGTAGCCAGATTGAGGATCCAAGGTGGTCAGCACCAAGGTTGTCACTCTAGGAGGTCTATGTGCCCATGTGGGTGAAGGTTTATCTTGCTCTGTCAATATGTTCCAGCATTTAAATAGAATGGAAGAACATATAGAGATACAATGGTTACAATCAGCCACTGGTTGTTCTAAAAAATGTATTATATGTAGGCCACCGTCTGGCAGCTTAGTCGAGTTCGGCAATACGGTTAGAGCAAATCGAAAATTTAGATAGCTACAATGTTTTTGTCTTTGGGGATTTCAATGTGAATGTACTGGTCAATACTCTTGAAAAAAAATCTTCTTATAGAGACTTTTGGTCACCTGAACCGCTGATAAAAATAATTCACTAGAATTACCTGTCGAAGACTCTGCCAATGGTTATAGCACCTCCTGTATTCCTGAGGTAGTCGATTATCCAATTTGCACCGATACAAACTGTGAATTTTCTGATTCTAGCGTGTCTGTAGGTCAAGGTCATTGCGCCAGCAGTAATTAGGCACTTACCTAGTTTTCAAGACTTTGTCCCATGCATTTTATCTTTTAAGCAATGGATAGATCTCATCAAAAGAAATGGATTTGCTCTTTAAATGAAGTCTTTATGCCAAGTATAAGGGAAGTTATGAATGATTAAAGACCCCAAATCAAACCCAAAATTCTGCCACTATTAGGAGTTTAAATAGGGCCCAGATTTGTGATCAAGCATATCTGATACAGGAGTGACTATATCTCTTAAATCATTGTTTTTGACTATTTTCTTTTCATTTATGGAAGACTTCCCCATAAAAGGTTGAAAATCAATGTATCATATCAAAATTTAACAATTTAAAGGGATTTTATCTTGATCTAATATCATCTGCGGTTTAGCGATCTCACAGAATTGGCGCAAAATTATGGAGTTGATATGGGATCTTTAATCAGTCAGAATTTCCCTTTAAATTGATGTAAAGACTTCATTTAAAAAGGAAATCCACTTATTTTTATCAGCTCTATCCATTGCTATATAAATGATATACATAGGATTGGATTCTAGCAAACAGACAAGGACCTAACATGGAGAAGCTGGTGGAAGGGTGATAGCGAATGGCACACTAAAATTTTGTTGGGGTCTGGCAAACATCCTGTTCCCCTATGAAATGAAAAAATCTAGACAGTTTCTAAACCATTTTTTTCTGTAGAAAGTGTGGGAACTATTCTCTTTTATGTGAGATTTGGCCTTTATACCAAAAAATGATTTCAAAGTTATGGGGTAACTTCACTTGGGGAGAATGGGATGTTTATCTGAATCAATTATTTCTCAGATAGATTCTTATTAAACCCCTAATCAATCCCTTTAAAATGAGCCCATGTTTGTTAAGATCCTCCAATAAATAGCTACACAATGAGCTTGCAAAAAAGGAGAGTTTAGCACTCCCCAGTTTCAGCTTTATCACAGTTTCACACCTCCACTGCAGCAGAACCATGCACTGGGGGTAGGTAAGTGCCTACAGTAATTGGGTACTTGATGTTGCAAAAGATACTACCACCTTGGGTAAACTCAATGAAATTCTCACTGATTATGAAACCTCTGCAGTAAAGTTAGACAACCATATTCTAGATAATGATGGTGAACTAAACAATGATAACATTGGTTTTCCACCTGTGGCGAGTGACTTAGGGAGTGGTCATTTATTATCAACAGGGGGGGGGTGGTGGGTTTGAGGGGGGGGCGTAAAAAATTCTGACCCCTCTCGAGGGGGGGCTAAAAAAAATTTGACCACTCTTGAGGGGGGGGCTAAAAAAATTTACCCTCTTTTTAGCAAAAAAGCCCGCGCGCTACTGTAGATCAAATAGGGGGCGCGAAAACTCTCCGCGCCTCTGGCGCGGGGGGGCGCAAAATTTTTTTACTGCCGTCGAGGGGGGGGCGTAAACCCCCCCCCCTGTTGATAAATAATGACCACTCCCTTAGTATGACAGAACGCGATACAGTTGTTTGTCAACAAACAAAATGGCGGATGGGAGACAGAAATCATTCTCCCTGAAGCTAACGATTGGGATGATTTACCAAAATTTGTGGGATTTACTTCAGGTGATGACATCTATAACCAGTTAGCTGCTTTTCACAACTGTGAGTTACCTGTATTTTGTATTGAAGTTATTCCCGGTAATTATATTCCCATCTTCGTTGCTTGTCTAACCAGTGAGTGCAAGTGCACTTACATACTACAGGGAGCTGTTACTCCAATCCGACCGTGTCAATTTAGTAGCTATTTCGGTTCATTCTCTAGCTTGTCTACAGATGATTGGTATGTAATGAGAGGAGTGTGCAGAGGCTTCCGCATTGTAGATCACGGCTGCACTACCACCTACTATAGTGGTAATTACTCTTCTGTGACTCAAGGTAGTTTTAAAGCAGAAATGACAGAAAAAATATGTAATGAGATCGCTTCTGGCAAAGTCCGTCAAGTTACTCATAAGCCTAGGTGTGTACACTCCTTAGGGGGGATAATAAAACCCGATGGTTCTCTCAGACCCATAACGGACTGCTCATCACCAGATGAGCTATGTATAAATTTGTACATGGACAATTCTTGTAAAAATTCCATTACAACAGTGTAGACGATGTGGTAAAAGCACTAGAACATATTGACTGCTCATAGACAATTTCAGGGGTTCAAATGGGAAATTGAAGGCGAAGACTGTTGGTTTGAAGACATCTGCATCTGTTTTGGTCTGAATTGTGCCCCTTGAATATTCTCTCAAATTACGAATTTTTGTGTCAAGTGTTGTCACCATGATGGGGTTCAACGTTGTATAAATTATTTGGATGATTTCATTGTGATTGGACCTGATTATGAAACATGTGCTGAGTCTCAGGGTAAATTACATAATGTACTAGAAACCCTGGGATTTACGGTATCATCAAAAAAAGTGGTCACTCCTACACAACGGGTCAAGTACTTGGGTATCATAATTGATTGGACAAATATGACTCTATCAATTGATCTGACAAAGTGGAGAGAGTTGTGGACTGTGTTGGGAAGTTGCTGGATAAAAGGTGGTGTTCAAGGAAATTATTAGAACAAACCGCGGGTCTATTGGCACATTGTGCCACAGTGGTAAGAGGGGGACGCACCTTCACCTGCCATATAATGCGCTTCGAGATGCTGATTCTCATTGTAGACGGATCAATATTTCCGAACTAGCCAGGCAAGACTTAAAGTGCTGGAGTAAGTTATCGGTCACTTTTAATGGCAAGGCCAGAATATTTGACAAATCATGTAGAAATGTGGTTCTGACGACAGATGCATCATCCACTATTGGCTTTGGTGGGTATTCCGAAGATAATTATTTCTGGGGTCTATGGTCTGAAACCAAGGATGAAGACTTATGTTGTCTTCACCAGGTGCCTGCTCCTAAGGATAATGTAATTGTGGATAATATCAATGTAGGCAAACTCTGGCCTTTAGTCACTGCAGCTCACAGGTGTTCTGAAAATTGGAGAAACCGTGTTTGTGGTGACGGACAATACCCAAGTATACTATATGCACTAAAAACTGGTAGAGGTAAAAATGCCACCACTATGGCTTGGCTATGAGAACTGTTGTGGATAACTTCCGTGTACAACATTTATCTAAAAGCTTCATGGGTAAGATCTGAGGATAATGTCTTGGCAGACTCCCTATCTCGTCTAAAAAACCCAGATTGTATAATGGTGTGCGGGGTGATATGATATTGGATTTCAAATATCGTTGCAGACCTGGACTCTCTCAGAAATCATTGGAGGCAGCTGAGGTCCCTGTGTTGGTCTGAGAATATGAAGAAATCAAATAAGTCTAGATGGAAAAAGCTGCGTCCTGCTCCTGTAAGTGTGGAGACAGTGTGTCTGTATATCACTTATTTAACTGAAGCTGTGTCTTATGTAACCATCACACATTACATTTCATCAGTATGGAATCTACACAAGCACCTTGGGTTGGAGTACCCTACACCTTCAGCCTTTTTAATCCATCAGACACTGATGGGTGCTAAGAGACTGCTTGGCTGTGCATCAACACCAGCTCTACCTATTACACCTGAAAATCTGTTGGTGATTTACAAGCTACTTGACTTATCCAACTTCGCTGACCTCAAGTTTTAGTGTGCTGTTCTCTTGTCATTCAGGTGCCTACTTCGAGTCAGTCATATCACCAAATCCCCACATGCCTTACTTCTCAAGGATATTGAGTTTACTTCATCGGGCATGGATGTGGTGGTACACAGTTCTAAGACTGTCCAATATAACTAACGTGAAAACCGTAAACCGGTAATTGAATCCCCTTCAAGCCTCTTGTGTCCTGTGAGGTTCCTTAAACTTTATATTTCATCCCTCAAGAAGCAACTTCCTAACCAACAGCTGTTTGGATACGCTTACAACAGCTACAACTCCTGGCTGAAGTCCCTATGTACTGCCATAGGACTAGTGGGGCATTATTCTACCCATAGCATTCGCCGAGGATCTGCTACATACCTCTCTACCTGTATGCCATTGCAGGATGTCAAGGCTTATGGAGATTGGCGTAGCTGGGCCGTTCTCTTATATCTTGCAGATAATTATACTACCCCTTCTCAAAAGGACTTCTTAGTCTCGGAACAACTATCCAAGTACTACATGTATTAAGTGAGGCAATGTTTTTTGGCTATTTTGGCCTCCCCACTCCAATGTTCGTGGGACTTAGGGCAAATGTACTAACCCCTTCACCTTGGTTGTTGCAAGAATATGGATACCGTATTCATTCATGAATATGGTTCTATATTGTTGGGGACAGACCATACTTCCATAACTTCCCACTAGGGGGTCTCTCATGTATACCACTTATTCCCACCTATAGGCGTTATTCTACATGTTCAGATCCTACTACACACACTTACAAATTTTTCTTTCTTTCACTTATTACATGATGTTACTTTGTAATAAAGTGCCTCCCCACTCCAATGTTCGTGGGACTTAGGGCAAATCTACTTACCCCTTCACCTTGGTTGTTGCAAGAATATAACCTTATTTTTTCAAACTGTGATAATAGTATTTCTAGCGGACCGCTTAATATTCATTTATCTGATCATCTATCGGTACATGTGCAAAGGTATCAAAAACATGAATGAAAAGCTACAGAACTTTTTTGGGCAGATTATATAATAAGTTTGATGCTGAGAAGTTCTATACTGATTTGAATAACTGTGATTGGAGTCTTTTTGATCAGAGTGAAGACCCCACACTATGTTGGAATATCCTAGAGAATCTCTTGAAGCGAATGTTAGATACACAATGTCCTGTAAAATGTTTCAAAGTTGTCGATAAAGCCAGTCATTGGATGACAAATGAATTGTTGGAGCGTAAAACGATGAAACATGTTATTAAAAAATGCCAGAAGACATATGGATACCATATGGCATAGAGCTAGGATATGCCGTAATTCAGTTAACCAAGAAATTGATATAACCAAGGAGGTCTATTATTCTAATCTATCTGTAGTTCACAAAAAGGACTCTAAGAAATTTTGGAGTATTATGAAGGAGATTATTCCATCTAGTAAGAGAGCTACTAAATCAATTACTCTAACTGATGAGAATGGCGGAGTTATATCAATTGAAGATACCTCTACATATATAAATAATTTCTTTGCAGAAATTGGACCTTGTCTTGCAGAAAAGCATAACACTGTATTTGATTTTAAAGGTACTCGTTGTGAAATAGATATGCCTGACATGAACTTTACTGATGATGAAATTATAGAATGTTTACAGAACATTGATGTTGCAAAGTCATCTGCAATTGATTATTTATCTACCAATATCTTCAAGAAAGCTATGTTAAAGTTTCCACAAAGATTTATTAAGATTATAAATTTAATAACTACTACCGGTATTATCCGGGATAGCTGGAAAATTGCCACTGTCACTCCCCTCCCCAAGGGAGGTGATCCATCAGATGTTTCCACTCAGACCCATTGGTGTACTCCCGGTTCCTGGTAAAGTGCTAGAAAGGTTAATACATAATATATTGACTTATCATTTAGATAGATATCAAATTTTATCGAAAACCAAGGTGGCTACCAAAAATCTAAATCTACAGTTGACTCCATTTCAGTTTTGGTTGATGATGTTCTAAAAAAAAGAAAAAGGTGATATTACACTTGCAGCCTTCATAGATATAAAAAAGGCATATGATTCTGTTAATCACATGATATTATTGAGTAAATTAGAACAATACCGTATTAGAAATAGAAACCTCACACTTATTGAAAAATATTTATCTAGTAGGCAGCAATGTTCTATAGCAAATCATATACGATCTAGCAAGGCCAACCTCTCATGTGGAGTCCCCCAGGGCTCAATTTTGGGTCCGTTATTTTTTCTATTGTATATTAATGACTGGATATCCCCAGATGATACCCATAAAACACTTCTCTATGCTGATGATTCTGTATTATATGTATCAGGGAAAAGTGTAGACCCTTTGACAAATCAACTTACCACTGCTTTAAATAAATCTTCAGGTTGGGCCTCAGCGAACAAATTAACTATGAATGAATCAAAAACAAAAATTCTGACTTTTGCTTCCTCAATCAAACTCAAAAAAATTCAAAACCAAAAAGTTTTGTTAAATGGCAAATCATTAATGAATGTCTCAAGTTACAAATATCTTGGTGTCTTGTTAGACCCTGAATTGAACGTCAATATGTACCTGAGAAATGTTATAAAAACTGCACATTATAAATCACTGATCTTGTATAAAACGAGGAAGTACTTGTCAGTTGAAGGGAGGATAAGAATGTTCAAGATGCATATTACACCTATTATTGACTATTGTGATGTACTGTATTGTAATGGTAGCCCTAGGCTACCGTGGGTAACGCTGCAGGTAACGCTGCGGGTATCGCTGCGGGTATCGCTGCGGGTATCGCTGCGGGTATCGCTGCGGGTAACGCTGCAGGTAACGCTGCGGGTAATGCTGCGGGTAACACTGCAGGTAACGCTGCGGGTAACGCTGTGGGTAACGCTGCAGGTAACGCTGCGGGTAACACTGCGAGTTTCGATGGTTTGGCCTCACGCCACAAGGGGGCGCGTCTTGCAGCCACTATATAACGTGGCTGCGGGGCGTCGCCTCCTCAGTCGTATCCAAGGCTCGAAATGGTACAGGTCGTGCCAGCCTTACCCGCAGCGATACAGCTAAAGGAAAGACGTTGGAGTTAAAGACTGATGCCAATTGATGTTCTATCCTGTTGTACTTACTGATCGGTTCACAATATATGAGGCCAAGCCTCCTTACAACCGTAAGGGCAGCTGTTGTGTTGTTTCTCTATTACCCACATCTCAAATACCGTTACAGTATAATGGTGCCAAAGTTGATTTATTGTTAGAATTACAATGATTACAAAATAAGTGCCTAAAAACTTGTCTGGGTGTGCACATCTTAACTCCTACGTCCTCAGTGCATAGAGACACAGGGGTGCCTAAGCTAGCTAGAACCAAGAAGGTATTACCATATAAAAATGCTTGCCTTTAAACGTTCATTAAATGAGGTTTATGTTAAACCAATTGTGCTGGTGACTAGGTTTTCTAATGCTCCAGTTTTAAAATATGAAAAAATAAATTGCACATCGTATGCCAAATCACCATAATGTCTATGTGCTCAGACTTGGAATAATCTACCTAGTGATATAAGGACTATTAGGGATGTTGATGCATTTAAGGAGGCATCCAAGAAGGCCCTAGCCATTACCTTGTAATAGGCATCAGCCCTTGGATGTAATTTATAATCTTTAAACTGCCAAACTGCTTTTGGGGGGTCCGGTGTACACACTTATATTTAATGTAATATATTTATTATACTCTAGAAAGGTGTAGTTACCGCGCCTTCTAGATACTGTAGGGGAGGGGGGAATACCATATTGATAATTTAAAGTAAAAATGTGCCTCCTTGTTCCTAAGATTGAAATGTTATTATGATGAATTATCTTATGATGAATGGTAGTTCATTTGTATGGCCAGGTCACCACAACATTTTTAAAATGACGACCTGGTCATAAACTGTTTAGTCACTGTTATTTGGATATTACCGATCTTTGTGAAAGGATGACTTATTGTATTGTACTGTTGTATATCATATGCACAATGATATGTTAAATTCGACCAAATAAAGTTTAAAAATTGTTAAAAAAATGTTCATGCCCAGTCCAGGAAGCACAACCTTAATGAAGACATCCTCCATGGTGGGAACTATCGCTGATGAGGGTTGTAGTCCAAGTGTCCTGCTGTCGACTGTGAGAAATAATGATGTTATACGATCTCAGCAGAGTGACATTTGCTCACGCATTTTGCTATCCGTGTGAGGTGACACTGCATGAGCAGGCACCAGTCCATACCAGTAGTCACACAGAGTGACTCATAGTGACACATACTAAGATTCGTGTGAGGTGACAACATGTGAGCATGTGTCAGTCTGTGTCAGTAGGTGTCATTATTCACTCAATGCCACACACATTGACACATTTATGAAGGCATGAAGTGAGGCATGCATGAGAATGTGTAGGTCTGTGTCAGTAGTCACACTGGATAGCACATGACAACACAGGTGTCAGGTCTTAGAGAACTTGTATGGATTCACTCTGTGTGTACTTTGAGGCAGGGGGAAATCAGATAAAAGCTGATTCAACTAATATTGCCTAATGAATCAATGTGTTTATATGTGATATGTATTGATATGTATGTAGGGAACCTAATGATACACGCGAACATGAATTTAAATTTGGCTTTGGCATATTAAAAAGTAGAACTGGAATCATCAACATCTCATGTAGTATTGAGGCACAGATTTGTCTTGGTTTCATAAATGAGCAATAGTATGATGCACAGTGAGCAAGAAGGTGGCATGTATTCAAGAAAGATGGGTAAGAACTCTTGATATAAGCAAAATTAAGATTGTGCATTGGGTGATAATACTCACACATTTTGGCGCAAGCAGACTTACAGTGGCACAACCTGGTATTTCCTTTATGGTGCATGCGTGATCATGCGTCACTGGATGTTAGTTCTCAAACATTGTGACACACACTCATTCACAGTGACAAATCCTACAAGTTCCATGAATTCTGATTGGTCAATTTCAAATTCTTAGCCCCTAATTGGTCCGTTTCAGATTTCCCTCCCTTTTCCTAGTTCCTTTGTTCTCAGCATTTGTAACTTGGATTTCACAACACACAGGCATAGGAGGCAAGGATATCACATACAAGGTGAGTAGTCTTACAGTCCTAGTACAGATTCATCTCGGAATTCCAGAAGACCTGCAGTTCTACAGAAGCACATCATGATATTGTGCATTACTTCATCTATAGATTCCTGGTTGATAGCACATTTCATGTTGCTTATTTCCATGCTGGATGGGTTGAGAATGCAGTACATATTACTCCATTTCTACTTCATGGCACCTAAGGGAGTGATATTTTTACAACAAAAGGGGGGCCGGTGGGTTTGAGGCTGTATGAGGCTGCGTCATATCAGATGTGTCAGTATGGGTGAGGCCGTGAGTCATAACACATGTGTCAGTATGGGTTAGTGTGCATCATGACACATGTGTCAGCACAGGTGGGTGTGGCATGATACATGTGCCAGTATGCGCCAGTCATTGTCATCAGTGACACAAGAGGGCTTGATCTTTTTCTGTAGAGCGCACAAGTTAGCACTCACACACATTGACTCAGAGTGACACCAATTTGCTGGGAGGCGAGTGATAAAAAAAAATTGCTTGCCCCCACCCCCACCCCAATTGTTGGTGAATCTTCCTTTTTCTCTCTTCTCCCGCCAAAGATGCCACTCCTTCTTGAAGTATATGACTGTCGTAAAGCAATTGGGGTATCCTCCATGTTTGGTCCCCATCACTGAACACTGGCTTACCGCAAATGCCTGTCTAAGCACAAAGGTCTCAAATAAGAACAGGTCTCATTTGACTGAAGCCCCAAAACTCCCTCAAAATATTCTCAAATGAGCACTGGGCAATCAGATCAATTATGTTGTTACTGATAATGGGAAGAGAATTGTATAGATTCATTGGATTATTCAAGTAACTGATAGATCAACCCCACATAAAGCAATTTAAAATTTATATGACGAATATATGAGCAAGTCACACAAGGAAGTATGCCTAAATGTGACGATTGATGTATGTGTGTGTAAGGAGGGGGGGCATGGTAGTGATAAACAAAAAAGATAAGATGTACACCTAGTCATCGATTATTGATGAGTTCTTGGGCAACCTGACTTTGGTAATTGGTTTAATGGGCGTTTATAACATAAGCATTTTAATACAATTTTGTTATTATCTTAAATCAGATATACTATAGTGTACATGCCAGTGTCAGACAAATCTAAGGGTGTGTGGTGTGGGCCACTTCCGCAAAGTTAACACCAAAACTAACGTAAGTCATTATGGTAGCGATACAAACTTTAGCGGAATTTGCGCTGTCTCGTCTTTAGCGCAAAAATAGTGAAAAGGAACCAGCAAAAGTTGAAGTTGAAACATCACTACCGGGTAGCAGACGGCAGGAAAGGGGGTTTCTTTTCTTCAATCAAGTTAAGAGAGATATGTCGTATTCACAGGTAGGACCCTCCCCCTTTCTGCTGTGTTTATCTTCACGAGCTTCTGAACTAAGGAGCGTACTACGGAGCCCCTAAAAGGACATCCGTTTTCTACACATTTTTTTCTCTAGTTTGTTTCCGCAAGTTTTATTTTCGTTTCCGCAAGTTTTATTTTTCGTTTCCGCAAGTTTTATTTTCGTTTCCGCAAGTTTTATTTTCGCTTCCGCAACTTTTTATTTTTGTTTCCGCAAGTTATCTTTTGTTTCCGCAACTAAACATTTTGTTTCTGCAACTTTATGTTTTGTTTCCACAACTTAACATTCACAATTGATTGACTATGCACAAAGAAAAACTATTAAGTTGTGGATACAAAAGTATAAGTTGCGAAAACGAAAATTAAAGTGCGAAAACGAAAATTAAAGTTGCGAAAACGAAAATAAAACTTGCGAAAACGAAAATAAAACTTGCGAAAACGAAAATAAAACTTGCGGAAACGAAAATAAAATTTGCGGAAACGAAAATACTACTTGCGGAAACAAAAATACTTCTTGCGGAAACGAAAATACTTCTTGCGGAAACAAACTCTAGAAATAAATGTGTAGAAAACAGATGTCCTTTCCAGGGCTCCGTAGTACACGGTATGCTTGTTTAGAGGAGTGTCCTTCTTTTTTTCGACTCAGAGAGACTTATTTTTTTAGCGCTTGGTGGGCGATGATAGGGAACATGTCGCTATAGGAGTTCGCTGAGGTGTGTTTTCGTCTTTTATGACTGTCTAAGCTAAACTAAACATTCTGGGTAAAGCTGTTTCACTTTATTAGGTCGGTTTCTCACCTACTTCAAGGTGGGGTCGTATTAAAGGGTTAACATGGTAGAAAACGTGTTCCCTAAGTGACACTGACATTTTATATGTGACTCCTCCCCTATAAAAAATTTCTCTTTTGCGAGTATCATATCAATAGTCGCCCCTCCCTCTTTCAACCCTTTTAAGTCAACTTCCTTTTTGTTAAGGTCTTGCAAGACTACAACGTCAGTAGTGAGGACAGCAGCGCCCATAATGACAGAGGAAAAGACCAGGAATATGATCCTTCTCCCACGCCGACAAATGACGATGACTCCTCGGACTAAGGATCTGAAGGTCTTCCACATCTTTCAAGGGATTATGTGTACAATCTGCAAAGTTAGACCCTCTATAGAACGGTCATGACCTCACAATCACAATACAACCATCCATTTTGCTCTATCTCCATAAATAACAAACACAGGGAGTCAAAACTTGAAAATGAGTTCTCATATTATATCATTACAGGGCCACCCTCCAGGGGGCTAAGACCAGATATGACACCAATATTATGCTAGTTCATATACATCCCCATGCTCCCATTAGATTCTAAAAGAAATAATCCAAGCAGTGCTACTAGCACATTATGTTTCCTTAGTGGCAGTTCACATAATATGCAGAATCAGAATGGCAGCAGTTATGGATGGGGGAAGGCTATATATAACACAAGAGAGACCAAATACTACCAAATGACAACAAATGTTTCGGTAACTATGGTTACCAAACCTGACCAATAAATTCCATGTCCTTAACTGAATGTCTTTACTGAGTTATGAGTATTCAGGAATACTGGGGCGTGAAAGGGTCAAGCTGCAGGTTCTAAGTGAGGAGCCTCTGCCTCTAAGGGTGCAGCCTCGAAGGTTGCACTGTCTTCCTCTAAAGGTAAAGGCCCAGCCTCTAAGCCTGTCCTGTCTACCTCCCAGGGTGGAGGCTCAGAGTCTCCCCCTTGTACCCCGTTGAAGCGCACGAGCAAGGGCACAGAGAGGAACAGGGACTACCGATGGACTCCACAAGAGAACTATAGTCTTTTCTATCAAATACTTCAATTTAAAGACAACATTCAGGCTAGGGGTCCAGAAAATATCCAGAGGCGGAAGCGTGGGACACAGTACAGTTTTTTCCTGCCTTTTCAATTTTATTACATGAAAAAAATATTATTGAAGCATATCTTTTTTTCAAGGCAAAGAACTAAAATAAAGTCTACCCTTTTTGTACTTCACCAAAATCATTTATTTTTTCTTGTGTCAGGACCTAAATTTTTCTTCTTTTTTTTGCAGCCACAGTGAACAGCATGGAGAACAAAGAATTCGGAAGGGAGTTTGGTCCTATGAGGAAACATGTCAACAATTTCTACGACAGATTGAAGAAGGTGAGCATTGTATTTCCAGAAACTATGGGTCATCATTTTAAAGGGGAACCTCCCTTTCATACTTCTATAGCGTCACTGTAGCACCTCTTGTTATTCCATAGTGACTTCTTTAGAGTAAACATCTTTATTAATCTTCTGAAAGAACTGCACTTCATCCTATGTTTAACTTTCCACCAGAATGAGGAGTACGTGGCCAAAATAAGACAGGGGAATGAGTACCCCAGTTGCACTTAGGCAGAAGTCATGTGCCTGCAGTACAAGAAGGAAAAGGTTATTGCTGGTAAGTTACCTCAGCCTTTCCCAAAAAATGTACGTGACTGATGCAGAGGATGTACACCATGAAAAGGTAGGTTGCCCTGTAGAATCTGACTCTTCTTCTTTTTAAGCAAATACTGCCTTGATTCATTTTGTGTTAACCCCCCCCCCCAATGACCCAAAAAAATACTTATTTCTGTTCTCTCCTTGTTTTACAGGTCCTAGTCAGAAATTCTTCTATCACACTCCCGAGCCAGCAGACGGAGGCACTCAGCAGAGCAAAAAGGCTAAGAAAAAAGTGTTAGGCTCCCCCCATGCTGTCAAGAGTCAACAGAAGGACCATAGCGGATCTACCGTCAATCCTGCTAAGTAAAAGAAGCAGGCAAGCAAAAGTGAAATTGTGCAAAGTTTTGATGTACCCGAGGAATTCAATGACACCTTCATAGACCTAACAATTGGGGGAAAAAGAACCTCCACCCCAAAGAGCAACAGAACGCCTGACTCTAAAATCTTGTCTCCTTGTAAGCGCAGTCCCCATTTACAGGCAAGGCCCAAGAAAGGTTTGTCCTACTGTGAAGAAATCCAAGTAGATCAAGGAGATGAACAAGATGTAGATCCCAATAACCCCAATAACTCCGCGAACTGGAGGTAACGAAGCCTGACCCAACCGAGTCCCACCATAACCAGGTGGACTAGAGCGAGGTCCAAGAGAGCGAGCCCCCTGAGGGAGAGCCTGCTGAGGGAGAGCCCGTCCTCAGCCAGGCTGACTTGGACAAACCTGACGAAACACAGTTAAGCACACTCCTAGAGCGCGCAAGATCAGACCGGAAACTGATACTAAAGAATCAGAACATGGCACTTGAAAACCAGAAACTAGCACTGAAAGGTAAAACTGAAATCCTTTTATTTCCATTATATATTGTGATTGTATTTATATCATTTATCAGTAATGTCTGTTCTTAGAAAGAAGAGAAAAACCCCATCTGTTAACAAGTTAATGTTAAAATAACACACATAAACATCTAGGTTAAGTTAACCAGGAAGTCCAATTGTTAGCTTGTTTTTTGGGGGTTTTTTTTGGACGTGTTTATTAGGTGATAATGAATAGTTACATTCATTTAAGTATCACTATAAAAACAAGACCAATGACTTTATAATTGATGAACAAATGGACATGGTAAAAAAATTACACATGTGTTTCATATTCATCAAGCATTTTTGATTTATAAATCTTAACAGTAAAATATATACACACATATAAATACACACGTATGAATATCTATATGTACATGTATATATATATATATACACACGTTTGCGCTATGTAGCTTTCTGCAGAAATCATACACATTTATTCTTTCAGTCTCTGCCAGCTTGGTGTACTACTCAGAGGGAGCCTCTCATCCTTCGTTGAAGACAACCCAGACCCCTGTGTCTTGCCTGCAGCCTCTCCCCAATAAAAGAATACAGACTGACGAGGACCCCCGACTTCAAGCTAAACCATTGGTCGTGGTGCATGCAGATTCTGCTGAAATGTGAGGTGAGGTAAACTTTGGTCACTTGTTAATAACCATACTAGCGTATATGCCATTAAAGTATAACACTACTTAAGCGTTGGGGGCAAATAATTTTTCTTTCATATTACATTGAAATATAAACTTTATTTTCAGACCTAAGTCAGATGTAAAGGGTGCCTTCTCTTTTTTTTTTGTAGTTGTACCTTCATCCTCTGTTAACCCTGACAACAAAGTTATAACACTGACTACAGATGGCCAAATGGGTGTAGTTCGCAATGGTGCACCTGAAAAAGACTAGGGCGAGGAAGATATTTTGGTGCACAGAGAGGAGGCGCCAGAAGGAGGAACCCAGGAGGCAGACCAAGGAGGGCAGGAGGACGTTATTAATTTGGATGACAAAGGTAAAGAAGAGAAGGAAAAAGAAGCCTAGACTCCAGCCCACACTCTACCTGTCGACAAAAGCGAGACTGACACAGCTTGTAAAGCTGATGGCCTACAGGGTGTAGTAGGAGACAGTGCAGGTGATAATGATCAGCACAAGGATCAGCACATTCCCTCAAAAGTTGAATTGGAAGATGAAGGTGGAGGTCAGAATGTAGACCAAGATGCAGCAGACGACCAAAAAAAAATAATTTAGAGGGGAACGCTGTAGCAGAGCATCATGAAAAAGACCCTCTCCCTCTGTAGAAAAGGTGGAACTGCTTACAGCAGAGACTGCCGAGACTAAGGCAGAGACTGCCTGAACTATAGCAGAGATTGCCAGGACTAAGGCAGAGACTGCCGAGACTAAGGGGGTAGAGGAAGAAGGGGGGAGGACTCAACATGTACTGAAGGAAAGGCAGACACTGTGGCACTGGCTGCTCAAGAAAAGGGGGAGAAGGACTTCATAGAAATCAAAGGTGAAGAGAAGGGTGGGGAAAGGAATGGTATTTTATTGTCAAAGTCCGGAACAAGTAGACACATGGTAAAAATAGACAGCAAAGGAACCGTGCTACATTAAGCATAGGGAAAGTCCAGCTGGAATGCAGGACCAACCAGAGGATCTGTCTTTAAAAAAAAAATCTTGTCTCCTTGGAGCTATGTAGTCTTTAGACCTTGGGGGGGAAACGAGTGTCAAAGTTCCTTCTGACCAGCTAGGGGATTCAGGGACACAGGGGGACTCAGTGGAAGCTTCAGAGGACAGTTCACAGCCACATAAAAAAGGCTAAAATGTCTTAAGATACAGGACCCCCCAAGAAACCCATTGTCAGGAAAAGTAAGAGAAGAGCTGGTGCCCCTAAGAAGTACTCATAACCACGATGCTGCAAAGTTTTGCCTGTTGCAGAGGGATTTCTCTCTATGTTTTCATTGACGTTACCTAGGAGATAAGACTGTAGTCCCATGTACGATTTTGATGTTAGCGCTAACAACGTAGTTATGTCCATAGAGGAATATTCATACACCAGCTTCCTTCTATTGGTGAGACAGCAGCGAGAGTATCCCATGGACCCTTTTTTTTTGAGGTGTGAGTACTAGGGTAGCACACACACATATATACTTCCTCTGTTAAATTATCAACCTGTGAAGCACGGGATAGCCACTTAGTGCTGCTAAAGTGCTGTAAAACACAAATCAATCAATCAATCAATCACACATATATAGTAGCAGAACCCCTACACATATATACCGTTATAATAACTTGCACCAAGATAATTATAACACCCAAAACCTTTGTCCTTATCAAAGTATGACATAAATGAGGACATACTTAAAAAAGATCTGGCTGAAAAGGTTAATTGCGCTATGATAGTTCACCTAATCCATAATAGGGGGCGTCTGGGTAGAAGAGGGAACAGTGACGTCACTTCCTCATGTCGTTCTCCAACCAAATTGACTGAAATTAGATTTAAAATTCCTTCCAAAAAGAAGCAGGTGAGTTTTTTCTTAGTCCTCTGTCCATGTAATATACCCAAGCTCTTTAAGAAGCCTGTCTTGTGTAATATAAGATCAGAATCACGGTCCTCAAAAAGTGGGTCGACGTCGTCTTTCTGTACCAGACCTTAACTCTTAGCAAAAATCCATAAAGTACATCCTTATTGCGCTATGGTACCGGTATAATGATTTATTGTTACTTTTTTCAGGTAAACGTCCCCTAAAAGAAACGAAGAAGAAAACAAGTCGTGATAACCTCTAAGGCACACATCAACATTGACTCTGAAGCCTCTCTGTTGCCTACCGATAATGCATTAATGCACTACCATTAGTAGTGCAGATAGTGCATTAATGCACTACCAAAGGAAAAGCCAATAGTGCATTAATGCACTATTTATCATTTTCTTTCTAAAATGTTTTTCTTAGATTTGATGGTGAAATAATGATGCTATGAAGTACAATTTTTGGCAAGACATAAGAAATATCATTGATAATCATATTCTAGGTTTTTATTTACAAGAAAACGTTGCTTTAATTATGTACTGTACTGCTAAAGCGAACATGATGCATTATTCTAAAAAATGGCCAGCTGTGGGGGTGCATTACATCTGCAGAGTATGGCTGTTATGTAATAAGCACTGGCCTATACACCAGTAGGCAAAGGGTGAAGGGATTCAAGGCTTCATGCAGCTTTGCTTTGTGATGAAACAAATGAGCCAGATCTAACTCAGAACAGAACTTCCGGGCAAGAGTCCTCAGACTCGGAGGGTTCTAGCTTAAGTGACTTAGACTGCTCTGTCAGAGATGACATCCCTGTAGTAACAGGGTGGTGGAGAGGCCCAGAAACAGATGCCCTGATGACACAATTAATACATATGTATAAACCGTGATGCCTGAATTTTTTTTTCTTTATAATAAGATTGGCAATATCCTCGTCATTTGGTTTTATGCGTCTCTCCCTCACAGGATGATATAGATCCAGGTAACTAGCAATATTTTCAACAATTTCATCATACAGCATTTGCACACCACATTCATACACATTCTCACTCCACATGCAATTTTCTATATACTGCTTGAAACCTGCTTAGAGAACCCTCTATAATCTCTCCCTGATACCAACACCACCTTATCCTTGACTGGTCTTTTATGCTTATGAACAACGTATACTGGGATATGGTCCCCACATATGTCATCAAATAAGCCTACCTCACTTACACAATTACAATTCGTATGTACATGGTCAAGCATTGACCTGTCATATGGGTGTTTATACCACGATTTCGGGACTTCCGGTGGGTTTATATGCAGTTTAGCCGTGCATTATTCTGCATATACCACCCTTGTGCATTTTTGAAATTTTTGGTATATACTTTTTCGGGATCAAGTTGGACTTAGAATATTTTTGGAAATTATGGCAGCTATACAAAGTTAATCTAGCCATTTTCCATGGTGAAAAATCGTGCCAACTCGTATGAGGATTGAACCCCGGCCGCAGTGGTGGTAGGCGAAGGCCTTAGCCATAGCGCCACACTGAACGGTGATGAAATCCAATGCGAAAATAAATAAGTTCTAACCTGCTATGTTTCCAGTCAGTTTTCGTATGGAATCCAACCATGACATGTTATAATATCGAAATCCCAAGAAGTTTTCGATCCATAGACGAGGAATGCGTGCTAATTTTCTCCATTTTCTTCGATATAGATAAGAATCCATTGATTTTTCCATCGTAAGCGAGTCGCGGCCCGGTTTAAGCTCTATGCGAAGCCATTGTTTTTGTTCCTTGCCGGGAGAGGTACCGCTGTGTATACAGTCACTTTTCGTAATGAATCCAGCCATGACACGTCTTCAAAATAAAACATACATATCCTTAGATAGTCTAGATGATCCCTCCATACGTATTATGTCCAATATATTCAAAAAAAAGGAGAATCCATTGATTTTCTAAACGGGTCCGACATTTTCGGCGTCTTCCTCGTACGGCGAGCGGATGACCTATATCTACATCCGGGCCACTGACACACTTTCGCCGGACAAGGAGGCGGGTGGGAATGGCCGGACCGCGACTCGCGTACGTTGGGAAAATCAATGGATTCTTATTTATATCGAAGAAAATGGAGAAAATTAGCACGCATTCCTCTTCTATGGATCGAAAACTTCTTGGGATTTCAATATTATAACATGTCATGGCTGGATTCCATACGAAAAGTGAGTGTAAACACGGCGGTACCTCTCCCGGCCAGAACAAAAACAATGGCTTCGCGCAGGGCAGCCACGGGCCGTGTCGCTAGCACTTACAAAATGTCTTCGCCTGTCTATATTCTTTGGATTTCAGGTAAGAAATTAATACAAAATGGAGGAAATGGTGGTATAAACCTATTAGGTCATGGATATTGGAGCCCACGGGGAGTCTATGCTGGATATACCCTCGCCGCTGCGCGGCTCAGGTATATCCAGCATAGACTCCCCTAGGGCTCCAATATCCATGATCTATTAGCTTAATATACGTTGGTTGTGTTCTTAAATATTTCAAACCTGTCTCTCTCAGAAATGTGCTCATCACCTTGTCTCCCCAAAGTGGTGCAGAACTGAATGGCGAAATCTGACACACTCCTAAGGTGAAAAACTGACATGGTATTGAGCATTATCTCTATTTTCATAGGATGTGAATAGTTAAAGACAATATGATACATACATAAGGTTATTACCCCTTATCCCCAGGTAAAGGAACAACGTTGTAGACTATCTTAAAGTGCATTTAATATCACCTTTTATAAAAAAAAAAAAAATGGGTGAAAAACTGACACAGGGTCGGAAAACTGACATGGATAGTTGTTTCTTATTTTTTTCAAGGTGCTATACATTTAATTCTAGCTCATATGTTCAAATAAATAGCCTATACTTCACCTTTCTCCCATACTCATATTTCTTCTTAATTATTTGTCTAATGTATTATTTTTTTACTTTGAATGTCATTGGGAAACTTTAGGGGTGAAAAACTGACACGCTAGGCGAAAAACTAACACATTAGGTGAAAAACTGCCCCAGGGACAAAATGTTTCTGTCTTTTCTACCTCTGAGATAAATTTCTAAACTACTTGTACATTTACTTTGCCCACTAGTGCATTACTCCATGGGGAATTTCTACTATCCTAACATTATTTTTGCTAGCTGTAGTTACATTAAAAGTGTTTTAGGGTGAAAAACTGACATGCTAGGCGAAAAACTGACATGCTGGGTGAAAAACTGACACTCTAAGCAAAATCTGACATGCTAGGCAAAAAACTGACACAGGGAGAAAAATGATTCTTTCTTTTCTACCTCTGAGATGTAATTCTAAACTTCTTATTCATTTACTTTACCCACTAGTGCATTACTCTATGGTGAATTTCTACCATCCTAACATTGTTTTTACTACCTGTAATTCCATCAAAAGTGTTTGAGGGCGAAAAACTGACATGAATAGTTGTTTCTTATTTTTTTCAAGGTGCTATACATCTAATTCTAGCTCATATGCTTAAATGAATAGCCTACACTTCACCTTCCTCCCATACTCATATTTCTTCTTAAATATTTGTCTAATGCATTTCTTTTTTACTTTGATTGTGATTGGGAAACTTTAGGGGCAAAAAACTGACACAGTGGACGAAAAACTGAAATGCTAGGCGAAAAACTGACACAGGGAGAAAAGTCTCTCTATCTTTACCTCTGAAACCTAATTATAGACTCCCTATGCATTTACTTTACCCATCAGTGCTTTATCCTAGAGTGAATTTATACAGTATTAACACAGGTTTAGGCCCTGTAATTTTAGGGCGAAAATCTGACATGATGGGCGAAAAACTGACATGATGGGCGAAAAACTGACATGCAACTTTCATTGGTCATCATTGCTAACTCACATCTACATTTAAGAAAAATGAACAATAGCAGGTCTACCCCATATATGGTAGGTATGCATATGCAAAATATCTATGTTCTACTACCAAGAAAAAAAATAGCCCTGTGTCAGATTTCGCCCTCAGTTCTGCATCACTTTCAGGAGACAAGGTGTCATTATTCTTGGCACTATTTCTACTTTGTGAGTTAACATTGAAATCCCCAAGGAAACAGCACTCCTTATTTTCAGTTAATTTATGTCTCGTACAAGCCTTTAAGTGATCATAACAGTCTTGTACAGTACCTTTTGGTCGTGTATAGATTACAAATATCAACCGAGATTTTGGCTTGGATAACAGGTAAAAATACATGCTTAACTCAACATACTTATTTACCACAGTAAATTCTTCTATGACTGTAGTGTACGGGGCATATACATCTCTAACATAAAAAGCAACACCACCGCGTTTACCTTTCCTTCTATCCAGTCTATACAGCGACATACCTGGTGTATACATCTGTCCATTTGGTACTGAAGGCTTAAGCCATGTCTTTGTAATAGCTAAATAGACCAAACATGTAATTCTTTATATATTCATGCTGATCTCGGAGGCTTTGGGCATTTAACGTTACAATTCGTAGGCCTCTGTGTTGTCTTAAGTCCTGTGGGCTCTTGAAGACCATTGTCTATTCTAAGGTTCCATTTTTTACCATTCACCCCATACCCTACATACATATAACACAGTAATTGATTCAACATATTATACATTTAGTGAAAGAAGATCAAGCGCTAATAATTTTAGAGCCTGGTTTCAGAATACCCTTGAGGTGGATACCCTATACAATGAGTCCGTAATTAGCTAGACACGGAATAACAGAACCATACAATTCCAACTAATTGGCTCACGTGGTGATTGATAACTGTAGATCTTATACTAGTTACCCATACCAACAATTCAGTACAAATACAGCTTCTCACGCCGTATAGTATTATTGTGTCATTACAACCTTGTCAGACAGTAGTTTCTTTGCAGTATTATCAAGAATAGTATAGGTTCCCTAGGATATGTTACTCCATTGAGTCCTATAGTGCAAGCCACCCCCTTCTACCCCCCCTTCAAAGTAGGCTCCCTTTTGTGTTCAGTATTGAGTCCTATGTAGGATAAGGGGGTTTATAGAGATGTCAGGAATCTTTATCAGAGTGATATCAAATGGAAACAAGGGGCCACCTATACCAGAAAATCCTGCTGAATCCAAAATTTGTGGTCTTGATTCTCAGAATTTGGCCAAAGGTACCTAAAAATGAGGTTTGATGATGAGAATATTTTAAAAATGTACAAAAGTTATATTGAAAATGATTGGAACTTTTTATAGATGCAACATGCTAATCAAAGTCAGTACCTCAATCTACATATCCCAATGTTTGCCTATCCGAACCTGACAAGTACTCTGCTTGCATATGGCTCTACCTCTCCCACATACTGCCTATCCCTTAGTCTGCCTATCACTCATACTACCTATCCCCTGAAACATCTAGAGTTTAATTAGGTTTTCCCTCACATGCCTTAAAGGATTAAAGTTTACCCGTCACCTTTGTACCTAATTTTCTCTGTACATTCTTACCATTAGTCTACCTATCCTCAATCTGCCTATCATTCACTTTACCTATCCCTCATGGTGACTATCCCCCAAATCTGCACATCCCTCATATTTGACTAGCACATCTGTGATATTACCTAGCACCAATGTATCTTTTGAATATGCTCACCTTACAAGGTACCCTCTGTACCTATCTCTTAAACTGTTTATTACCTATCCTCCTTGCTACCCATCCTCTTCAATACCTATCCCTCAAGCTCACTTTATAGCTTTCCTGCCTATCACAGCTTGATCAGCTGGGATAGCTCACATCCAACCTTTGTTATGATCTCTTAGTCAACCTATCCCCTAAAGAACAAATCCAACAGTCTACCTCAAGCATACATCTACTGATCACTCATGCTATATATCCTTGAGGTTAGCTATCCTTCAGGCTGCCTATCCCTCATGGTCTATAGCCCTCTGCCTACCTAACCAGCTATCTATGTATCTCTCACCTTGTATGCTATTCTTTCTACCTTTATAGTAGCTCTTATAGTCTATGCCTTGTGAAATATACCTATCGCTCATTGTACCTATCCTCAAGTCTGCATATCACTCATGTTTACCTTACATATCCCTCAGGCCATTGAATTATCATGCTTTTCTAAAATGCCTCACCATGGCTATCATTAGACTAGCTAACTTCCTATCCTAAATGTATGTTGTTTATTCCCCTCTTCCTATCCTTCATGCTGCATATCGTTCATGCTATCCCACTTGACAAGTTAAAAAACTGAGGGCTATATACCATGAAGGATAGGCAGCCTGAAGGATAGGTAACCTCAATGATATATAGCATGAGCAATAGGTAGATGTATGTGTGAGGTAGACTGTTAAATTTGTTCCTTAGGGGATAGGTTGACTAAGAGATCAAAATGAAGGTTGGATGTGAGCTATCCCAGCTGATCAAGCTGTGATAGGCAGGAAAGCTATAAAGTGAGCTTGAGGGATAGGTATTGAAGAGGATGGGTAGCAAGGAGGATAGGTAATAAACAGTTTAAGAGATAGGTACAGAGGGTACCTTGTAAGGTGAGCATATTCAAAAGATACATTGGTGCTAGGTAATATCACAGATGTGCCAGTCAAATATGAGGGATGTGCATATTTGGGGGATAGTCACTATGAGGGATAGGTAAAGTGAATGATAGGCAGATTGAGGATAGGTAGACTAATGGTAAGAATGTACAGAGAAAATTAGGTACAAAGGTGAAGGGTAAACTTTAATCCTTTAAGCCATTTGAGAGAAAACCTAATTAAACTCTAGATGTTTCAAGGGATAGGTAGTATGAGTGATAGGTAGACTAAGGGATAGGCAGTATGTGGGAGAGGCAGAGCCATACACAGGTAGAGTACTTGTCAGGTTGAGATAGGCACACATTAGGATATGTAGATTCAGGTATTGACTTTGATTAGCATGTTGCATCTATAAATAGTTCCAATCATTTTCAATATAACTTTTGTACATTTTTAAAATATTCTCATCATCAAACCTCCTTTTTAGGTACCTTTGGTCAAATTTTGAGAATCAAGATCACAAATTCTGGATTCAGCAGGATTTTCTGGTATAGGTGGCCCCTTGTTTCCATTTGATATCACTCTGATAAAGATTCCTGACATCTCTATAAACCCCCTTATCCTACATAGGACTCAATACTGAACACAAAAGGGAGCCTACTTTGAAGGGGGGTAGAGGGGGGGGGGGCTGTTACACTGTGTCCATAGGTAAAGCTCTGAGTTTCACCTCCTATCTATTGAAGCTTCTTGGTATTATTTTATATGAGCTCCCTATATTCTAATTTGTCGGGACTAATACAGCTTACACTCAGAGGACGAAAAGAGAATGAAAACCTTCAAAAGTTATTCCAGAAAAAAAAAGAAAGCATGGGCTAAGGCTGAACTGAAAAAAAGAAGACAACCAAAAGGGCAGGGGTATAAAGAGAGAAAAAGCTGAGAGGAAGAGAAGAAGAGCACTAGTTCGGCTGCAAAGGCAGGGGAGGAGGCTGAAGAGGCAGCTAGATCAGTTGCTGAGTGAGCAGATGACCCAGACACGAAGGCAGAGAGTAAGATATTAAGAGCTGAGATATGACAAAATGAACTCGAAAAGAAAACCCTTTAAGGTCAAGAAGAAGAAAATAATTAAGTAAAGAACACAGACGTGATTGATATATGCAAAGGACATTCACTAGCACTCTTATCATTATCAGTACAGAAAGCTGCTGCTCTATCGTCTGAATCCAGTTGTCACTTTCCTATACACAGAGGCAGACTATTCCTGTTGTCATAAACGCTATATCATACCTAGTTCTATATACAATTCTCATGCCTACCCCACTATGTTAAAACAGCGAAATTATCTATAGACTAGAGACGCTACTGCACTTCCCTTATAGCGGTATAAGACAGTGCGCTACATGCTATGTGGGTACAACGTTATGTGTGACATTAAATGCAATATAACAACTCCTTTATTCATCATTTATCTGGGAAACCTTTACGCTAAAGATGATTGCGCAAGAGCCATAACCTAAGTGAAAAGGAGGTGAAGTGTTTCTGTAACCCTTTTTCTTGCCACTATGGATTAGCGTAATTTTTAGGTTTGCGCTAATTTGCGGAAGTATCTTTCTGTAACGGACTTTTACGCAAAGCAGACTTCCGCTATTTCCTGTTTTGCTTAGATATCATGAGATACTAGTATTCCGAGATCGGAATTGTCATGGATGCGCACACACATAAACAACATGTCCATGGAGTTGATGAAATATTGAATAGTCATTGTCATGGCTGCATTAGACTTCTAGATGCATAAAGAATATCGATCGATAATAAGAGACAATTAGCTCAAAATATTGGTAGAAATGCTAATAATGTGTCTGGATACCCACTTTTCTGCTTTACAACTATTTCAGTTGCTATACACCAATGACATATGTCCTGCGTGCTGATTGAAGTAAGTAAGGGTTGTTGGCGAATATAAAAAGAATGAGATATAATTATCTAGGTTTGAGAAGTGCCCCCCCCCCTTAACTCTTGTGTTGTGGGCCCTTTACCTTATTATGAAACTACCGTGAAGTTTATTTTAGTACATTGCTTTCAATCCCGGCTTTCAATGTTATCATAAATCCTTAGGAGAGCCTGCTTGAGATATCGATGTGTTTTTTAAGATTTGGAAACACTATCAGCAGTTATCTGATAGACAGGGTATTGACAGGTACTGGGATAACCAGGAGGGTATAGGACTTTCTGGGTTTGGTCGATAATGTTGATAGTCCACTTGGCCTCTGTCACGTGATTGCGCCATACATTTCCTATATAAATTTCTGTGACAGAGGCCTAGTGGACTATGCATGGGTGTAATGTCGATAGTCCACTTGGCCTCTGTCATGCAATTGAGTCATACATTTCCTATATAAATTTCTGCGGCAGAGGCCTAGTGGACCATGGGTGTCATGTAATGGTCTTATCTCACTTGGCGATTTAGGGCTAAAATGTCTCTGCGATTTACCATCTGTTGCAAATTTGGTGACTACCTCAAAACAACAACATATATAACTACAGTAAAACCAACGGTCCACTTAGCCTCTGTTGTGCGATTGAGACATACATTTCCTATATACTCTTTTGCGACAGAGGCATAGTGGACTATCGATGTAAATCCCATAGTTACCTTGGCCTCTGTCCTGCGATTGAGCCATACATTGCCTATACGGGACAGAGCCATTGCTAGTACCAAACAAATTAGCTAGGTGGCTCATGTAGTCGGGGCTAGATCAGCAGTTGGCCTCTTTGTACAGTTTACTTTGGTTGGCCCTTCCTAATAGTCTATATGAAGATATATTCTAAAAATCTATACCTTTGGATAGCAAATACTTTAAACTTAACAATATAAGCTTTATATAGATTTAGTACTTCAAATACAAGAGAAATTAAGCTTTAAAAGTTTTCTTAGAGGGCACATATAATCCAGGCTGAGTAAAACCAAGCCATTGTCTCCCTATCAGGTTAATCCCCTCCATTCACACCTAAAACAATGGCCAGGTACTTAAGATGATGAAGACAGAGGCAGTATTATCAATCTCCATTGTTGTGGCTGGAGGGGAAGAGATAAGAGATTACCCAAAATCCTCTGCCAGATCCAAGATGGCCATCGGGGGGTCAGTTACATAACTGATTTCAAGATGGCCACCTCCATACAGGAATGGCTCTGTTCCCTATATAAATTTCTGCGACAGGGGCCTAGTGGACTATGGGTGTATTAAAAGTCAAATCCCACCTGGCGATTTAGGGCTCAGGTATTTCTGCGATTTACTCCTTGTTGTGATTTTGGGGACTAACTTAAAATCGCAACTTATATAAATAGAGCAACAGCAGGGAGTATAACAGACAAGCACAATGTTGCGTTTTATTGTAATGTATTTGAGGTATATTCCACTTCTTGCCAACACCACTCATGTAAAACATGCAAAAGAGTCTATCCTCCGAAATGTATTCAGTATAAAGGATCACATAAAGCTGGTATTGGATGAATTTGGGCTTCCATATTGAATCGCAAACAGAAGTCCATCGTATTCAACTGTGGCTATGTTATCAGTCGGCAGACATATTATCTTTGTTCAGGATTCTGTTGATTTGCCAAAGTGTAAGTGATACTTGAGTTATGTGGACGGTGCCATTATACAGTATTGAAATGTACCCATACTGTGTATTCAGCAGGGGAATATGCGGAGCGTTCTCCAGGGCCCCATAGGTCACTAATGGTTCTGGCAAGTGACTTCAGCAAGCTACTACATGCCCGACTACATTCTGTGTGTCTAAGTCTTTATTCTGAATTCAGTGCACGTTTCGGGGCTGCAGATGCGATTAGCATCTTATGTAATACTAAAGGATATCGTATAAGATTGATAAAGACCGCATTCGAGAATCTCTGAGGATCAATTTCGAGTAAATTTCCTTGGCTTATTTGATAGAATGTTCTTTTTGGAGCGAGGCCATGTGTTGTCCTATGCAGGACCACTGCTGTGCTGCTTATTATGTAACACATTTGTATACACTCTATGTACATTGAAGTAAGCTTATCCAGAACACCAGTTGGAATATACAGCAGTAAACGAACTTTCTAACAGGCTAGTAACGAGGCTTTACCACAGATCCATAGCTTTCTTGGAGTCATAATTGTGTAAGTAGCAAAATTCATATATGACTCAAGGCCTTTTTTCTGATTTACCCTACCTAACTAAATATGGTCGATTGTGTCTCACTCTTTGACAGAATCAGGTGATCGAAAGGGTATGGTTTCCTTTTTTCTTTTAATCATTATTTTCCTCAAAGTAGAATGGATGCTAAAAGACCTTAATGAAGTGTCAGGAAACCTGAGTGGAGCTCTACATATAGATCAGCCGTAATTATGATCGTGTTATTAATGTGTGTTATGGTCATGACAGACGCAGGAATATGTGCCTGCATACATGCATATGATATTGTATAATATATGCAAGCACACACTGAAAAGTTAAGGCTTTAAAAGGTGTTCTGTAGTGATGACTTTTCGTCATCTTATTGATGATCCTGTGGGGGTGTACCCGGTGATCTTTGATTCATCAACATAGAAAGAGGACATTAAATCATCTATACTAATCACCTTCATAGAGACCCATATTTTCAGTGCACATGCATATACATGCAAACACGAATACATGCATGCTTGGGGCCCTTCGGCAGGGATCACAGTTTCCAGGGATCTCAAATCTTATCATAGAGAAAATCCCAAGGCCAAGAGCTAGCGGCGGATCAACAAGGTAAAACGTACCTCTGTGAGGCCCCTCGTGGAGGTACGTTTTACCGTGTTGATCCACTATTGTGTGTATTATTGTGTGTATATTTACCGGTATACATAAAGCTGCACCTCTGGACATAGATAGCTGTATACGTGTCCATATACATGTGTTCTGTGCTCTTTTCCAGATACACACTATATATAGATGAGGACAATTGAAATGAAACCAAAGGCATTGGTGCTGCTGGCAGCGGTCATCCTCCTGCTGGTCTTCATGATGCACCTCCTCCTGCCCTCCCACACACCACAACCTGAACATGCCATCCAATATAAAAAGGTTAAAAGTACACTGAAGAAGGTCCCCACTAGAACTGAGAAGTTACTTCAAGGAATCAAAATAAAAGTAGAAGATATTGAATTAAATGAAGATGATAAGATTAGACTTGAGAACAAAAGCTCACTCAACCTGATAGCCGAACGCTGTTCAAAGGTATGTCCTGCGTGCAGTGTTTACAAGCTGACATTTGACAGAGTGGATGCTGACACATTCCACTGTGTGTACATAAAGTTAGATCTACCCTTTGGAGTTCCATACTGTGTAGAAACATATAGCGAAGCCGACCAAGCAAACTTTAGGGACATTTTGACTTCTCAGAAACCACAAGTTGCTGCATTGGTTGAGGCCATGAGGAGAGACCCAGAGCTACATGTCATCAACGTGGGTGACCAGACCAGATTCTGGGCACTCATAGCTGCACAGATGGGGCGGAAGGTTATTGCCTTGGATAAAGACGACCTAACACTGAAAAAAATGAAGATGGCTGCCAGTATCGGCGAGGTAAAGCATAACATGTTGGTACTGAAGAACCCAGTGGCAGATACACATACGACGGCCCCTGATCTAGACTGTCCCTCCTGTTCACAAATGGAATCACTCACTCTGGGTGACCTTGTTAATATTACTGATGGGTTCTTCAGGAGGGCCTTCCTGTTTCTGGAGATAAAGAGTGAGATACATCATGTTTTCACTCCAGACAGTTTCAATCTGTTCAAGGACCTGTACATCAAGTACATTGTGATCAGGTTTGCAGATATTAGGAATATATGTAATAAGAGACACCAAGGGGTAAACTCGGATCACATTGCCCAGATGATTGGCGGCCTTATCACACGTAACTACAGCCCATACGAGTTCAGCCAAGAAGGTAAAGAGCTGAACCCCACCAAGTGTGCCATGTGGCCCAAAGACGTGCTTTGGGTGCATGTCTCTGCACCTTTTCCAGCCCCACCAGTGAAGACAAAAACTAACGCCAAAAACACTAACACCACGAAGGCTCCTCAAATGAAACTTAATTCTGCAGTTCGGTCAAAGAAGGTTCCAATCAGGAAGGCCAAAACCCAGTAGAGCTCATATACACTGCAAATAAGGTGTTTAGGGTGTGCACATGTTGTTTTAAACATGTTGTTTTAAACATACTAAATACATTTTTGGGCTAAATACGTTTAGAAAAATATTGTTAATACTAACATGAGTCGTTGCAAGAATTAATTATATGGCACATGGCTATTGTATTATTGACCAATGGGAGGCATCCCTGGCATAAACTGCGGAGTCGGGGGCTGAAGGTGTTAGTCATAGTGGAGTCGGGGTCTAATGGCGGCCCCCAGCTGATAATGGCTATGTGAGCTATAGAATTGTGCTTAGATCGTAAAAAAACAGTTTGCAGTGTAGAGAAACCAAACATTCTTGTTACATGTATATGATTCATGTTTAGACCTATACATCGACACTGCGTCTGTTGCCTCCATAATTATAGTCGGCCATTATAGTCGATCTCGCAATTTCGATCTACTGTGGCCATTGCACAATGGCTGCATTAGCCTGTCTTTAAAAACAATGAATTCTGTACATTATTTGACCTTGGTCGCAGGAATAGGTGCAACCGAATTTTACGTTTATCCGCTTAGCCTAAAATATGACTAGAAGTGAACATAAAATTAATTTTGGAAATATCGACAAATATGACCTGTTGCCATGGGCTCCAGCTAATTGCCAATTTATCCTAATGTACCTGAATCTTAATATTATAACTGTTTCAAAACGCCATAAAGGCCAAATCCCCACTACACGAAACATGTCCTAAAATGCTTGTGATTAAGGAATAGAGTGGTCCTTAGCGGATATTGGAGGGGTAATATCGTCTAAGGGATGCTCATAATGGCTTAGAACCCCTGTCAAAGTGCTGCTATTTGGGGAGTGAAACATATATGATATCAAAGGTGTTTGACATTTTCTTCACAAAGGGCCTGAAACCTCTGTGATGGACTAAGAATCCCTGTGATTTTAGAGGAAAACAACAATTTCTAGAAAATCACAAGAGGTGTGTCTTTGATAAATCAGGACCCAAGTTCTACATACTACAGTTGTAAAAGGGGTCTCCTTGTGATATATGTGTGCTACATTTGTATTAAGGATTGTTACAGAAAGAAAAACACATGGCATATGTCTATACTGGAGACCATTGCACATTGAGGCAACTGTAAATTTAATATCAAATACTCTATCTCTGTGAATCAAACTAGTAGCTCCTCTGTACAGTAATGGAAATAACAGGGATTCTCCTTCTGATATCAGCTATAGTGGGTTTTGGAGTACGGAGAAGTGGGGTGAAATCCCTTGTAATATAGGAAATTGACAAGACTCCAGGGCTTCCGATATCCAGAATCACAGACATTTCAGACTCATTTTTCAAGTTGTAGGATTTGACCTTAAATATTGTGATATAATTTTCCTTTTGGAGCCCTTTTTGGGGATCAAAGATGTGTAGCTATAGTTTTGTTTGGAAAAGTAGGTTTTGCTCCTCTATCATATTATTTTAGCGTTATCAACTTGCCTATAGGCAATATAAAGCAATATATTGCTAATGTGTGTACTATTCTATCCTATTGTGTCTGTCGTCCATATCTTGGATTACTCAATAACAAAATAACAACATAAAGGCATCATATATATATATATATATATATATATATATATATATATATATATATATATATATATATATATAGTGTCTGAATGTTTCATAAACTCATAATGTTCAATTAACTTATCATTTTTTAGAATATGTATGCTGAGTTATCACTATCCTATCTCCCTTCTCAAGATAGATACAGACAATTGGGATTCCATAATTTTCTGCCCATATGCCTACCTCGTACCACCACTAATTGGCTTTTAGTAGGAATATCAACATGATTCCAATAGTTTTTGAAATATAATGACACCTGTTAGAGGCTGAAAATCAGATTGAGATTTGATAAAATCTCTAGAATCGACCCTGATTAGCTAGGCGAGGTCGGTTAGCCCCACATGCAATAGGGCCTATATATTGTTGGGCCTTAGTCACAAGCCGTTCAGTACAAAATTGGTTATATGCTGACTCAACGTTGACGAATACTAGATCAACATTATTGATCACCGTTAATTATGTAAGTTGATCAATGATATGATTCACACAAGATTCTACACACAAAGTGGACACTAAGAACACAGGAGAGACACACTTTTGTGTCAGCTATTTTTTTCTAAGTAGCCTATATTATGTCTTTATTCCCTGTATTCAGCTTATCTCATACCTTATGTGTTAGAAATTATTCAAGCAATAAAGGCATATTTATCACCATGTTTACTAAACTACACTCGTTTTTTGGAAACGTGTCAGTGTTCCTGTGCGTGGCGTTTTATACTGTTATCCGTTCTGACGTTGGAATCTTATCTAATGAAGGTGCACATGACTAGGGGTGTGGATGGGGGGTCCCCCATATCATATGTCGATTTTAAAAAATGGCCATGTCACTATGTCAATTTTAAGAAATGGTCATGTCACCATGTCGATTTTAAGAAATTGTTCATGTCACCATGTCAATTTTAAGAAATTGTTCATGTCCCATGTCACTAAGCCTAAAATAGCCCACGTCGCCATGTCGGTTTTAGTGGTCCACACCCATATGACTGGTCACAGCAAAGAACCTTGGTCCGGTCTTCTGTGGACTTGTGCGACTGTAGAGCTGACATCTTTTGTTACAACCATTAACTAAATTCAACCGATGAGCAACAGAAAGTTCAGAAGGAATCAGTCCCGGGATACATTGCAATAGATGTCCCCATTTCCCCCTTTCGTCTAGTAATCAGGTCCGGGGGGGGGGGACTTTTTATAGGAGCCTCGGGCACTGGAGGCACATTTTGGAAAACAAGACTTCGTTTGTGCCTTTGCAATTAAAGGCCAACATAGCTATAACTTTTGATCAAAATACTTTCTGCCCACCCCCGTCACGTCTAGGGTAAGGAGAGCGGCATGTATCCTTTGTACGCACACCATATAGATATTGGAACTGTATGGCAAGCGATATGTTCTCCCCCTGATATCACAGTTTCTTCATTTGATATTACAGTTTTGTCACTGATATCACAGTTTTTGTCACTGATATCACAGTTATTCTAGGAAAACCCTTGTATCGGGCTGATAATGTAGTTTAGACCAGAAATTGGGATTGATTGACTGATATTCCAGTTAATCAGAGCAATCCTTTATAATTCTTCATATTTGTAAACTCCAGTATCTGGGTGATACAGTAGTTTCTCAAAAAACTTTGATATCACAGATTTTTAACTCTGATATCAATGTTTCTAGCTGTGATATCATAGATTTTATCTCTGATATCAAAGTTTTTAGAATGTGATATCAATGTTTTAATTCTGATATCAGAGTTATATACTTTGATATCGGAGTTATTAACTGTGATATTAAAATTTAAAACTGTGATATTAAAGTTTCTGACAAACTCATGTTTCGCTCTGATACTGGAGTTTACAGAATTTGAGAAATAAAAGGAAATAATATCTAATTTCTATATATAAAATGAAAAAGAAGGTGGGGGAATGAATTTATCACAATATCAGTCTGATATGGCAATATTTCAGAAAAAAAAACTTTGATATCAGTCAAGGAAACTGTGATATCAAAGTTAAAAAACCCTGATATCAAATACTAAAACTGTGATAAAAAAAAAAAAGAAACTCTGATATCAGGGGTGAACATTTGGCTTGCCACAGTATGGCCCCTCCCCGGCCCAAATCTCGATCATCACCATCTGACAGGGTGCGCTAGCAGCATCGGTGTTAATGTGTATTACCGGTACATGTAGTTTAGCCAGCACTCAGCAGCCCAGTAGACCACCAGACGGCTTAGTTGGCATAGTATACCAATATCACCTCGGCACTCACAGGGTAGACAGCCACTCATCGCTTATAGCACCTTCCGGGATACACCTGCACCCAGTAAACATACCACGTCACCATGTTCCGCACGTAAGGATGAATTGTAGTGATCTTGTGCTATTTCAATTATCATAGTACATCATACCTTGTACCAGTTGTTGTTGTAATGACACTGTGACTGCAGAGCTAATCATTCCAGCTATTCTTAACAGAATGAGATCAGCAGGCCCCGGGCAAAGCTAATGGACGGTACCTAACTCTTGTTGTAAATGGAGGCCAACCCGGGAGGCCAGCCTTGCCTCCTTGGTGTTTGTCGTTGTTGTTTTGTTGGCTAATGAAAAAAAATCGTATTCAGTTGTGGAAATTTCCCCAGGCCGCCCCTCAAATGTGTCAGAGAAGCACGATATAGGATTGTCCCTGTTCGTCCATCTAACCTATTTTCAGGGACTCCGTACTTGTTTTCAGCTCAGCCAACCCATATCTTCAGCATAACACAGCTCTGACCTCCAATTAACTGATTATAGGACGGAAATAGCTACTTCAACACCAAACATAATAGTTCTACGTTTGATACCTTATCAATTTGAATGCGCCCTATATTAGATTATCAGCGTTTCTAGCACGGGGGCCTTTTCAGTATCTCTGCGGACAACATAGCCCTAAAATCGTCCAGAAATTCCCTATGTGCCAATCATGGTCGCCTACGTTAGTTGGTAAATTGCTACGACTGCTCTACCAAATCATAGAAACCAATCTTAGGGAAGGATTTTTGACGACCACATGCCCCTGCACATGCTTCTCCAGTAAGATACCCAAACAATTGTCAGGCCATCAGTCATATTGAAATAAACCCCTGGCATAAGAAAGGGGGGTATTGCCATTTCAAACTTCCACGATAACCTTTTGAAAATGGAAACAATGTCACGGTAACCTATCTATCAAAAAGGATGGCACATACATTTACTACGGGTTCTATCATCAAGTTTAGCACACAGCTAAATGTGAAAGGGGGGGGCACTCAGCCTCATACAGTATAGGTACCAACTGCAATACCGACCTAGCACAACGGTGGCCGTTAACGCCTCAATGTGGGGCTGTCAAATAAATTTAATTTCGAATCAGGGGGGGGGGGTCGATACCGACTATAACTTGTATGGTATCATAATATAACTAAGATATTGCTTATAATCTTTTCATGGTTGTCAACATTCAAAGTATTTTCATCACAAAACTTATTTTCAATGGAAGAGTACCCCCAAAAAGGGAGGGGGGGTGGCTGTTGAAGGACTTCTCTGAAAATATAAGTCTATAACAATTGAGTTGCTTTCTAGGGGGGCTGTGAAGTGACCCAAAATATGGAGGGCAGTTGGTACTTACAATCGAAGAGTCCACGGGTACCCGCTGCTGAGAATTTTAGCTAAATGATTTTATTTTTGCCTGTGAGCGCTGGGGTTTCTCAAAACGGAATGAATAATAACCTGATATCTGAAAAGGGTCAGTGTTTAGTTGCAAATAATAACCCCCCCCCCCTCCCCTTTTCTATAAGCTCTTATGAATTTGATGGACAAAATAGTTTTTATATCTTTTATTTCTACCTCTAGCCGCCCAAACTCTATATACAGATCGTTAATGTACATCATGCCCACTGTACGTCATGATGTATGACCAGCTCTGGTGACTCTTCCACTGGTTTATAACGTCTAGCATATCTCCTAGCTAGAATCAGACTATTGTCACTCCCTCGTCACTTTGGCATTTAGCATGAATTCCTTATCGTGTCAATGCCTACTTCCCCCAGGTAGCAAGAAGCTTCAATAGATAGGAGGTGAAACTCAGAGCTTTACCTATGGACACAGTGTAACAGGCCCCCCTCTACCCCCACCCCTTAAAAGAAGGGTCCCTTTTGTATTCAGTATTGAGTCCTATGTAGGATAAGGGGGTTTATAGAGATGTCAGGAATCTTTATTAGAGTGATATCAAATGGAAACAAGGGGCCACCTATACCAAAAAATCCTGCTGAATCCAAAATTTGTGATATTGATTCTCAGAATTTGACCAAAAGTACCTAAAAAGGAGGTTTGATGATGAGAATATTTTAAAAATGTAAAAAAGTTATATTGAGAATGATTGGAACTTTTTATAGATGCAACATGCTAATCAAAGTCAATACCTCAATCTACATATCCCAATGTTTGCCTATCCCAACCTGACAAGTACTCTGCCTGTGTATGGCTCTGCCTCTCCCGCATACTGCCTATCCCTTAGTCTGCCTATCACTCATACTACCTACCCCTTGAAACATCTAGAGTTTAATTGGGTTTTCCCTCAAATGGCTTAAAAGATTAAAGTTTACCCCTCACCTTTGTACATTCTTACCATTAGTCTACCTATCCTCAATCTGCCTATCATTCACTTTACCTATCCCTCATGGTGACTATCCCCCAACTCTTCACATCCCTCATGTTTGACTGACACATCTATGATATTACCTAGCACCAATGTATCTTTTGAATATGCTCACTTCACAAGGTATTCTCTTTGCCTATCTCTTAAACTGTTTTACATTTTTAAAATATTCTCATCATCAAACCTCATTTTTAGGTACCTTTGGCCAAATTTTGAGAATCAAGACCACAAAATTTGCATTCAGCAGGACTTTTTGGTATAGGTGCCCCCTTGTTTCCATTTGATATCACTCTGATAAAGATTCCTGACATCTCCATAAACCCCCTTATCTTACATAGGACTCAGTACTGAACACAAAAGGTAACCTACTTTTAAGGGGGGGGGGGTTAGAGGGGGGTGGCTTGCACTATAGGACTCTATGGAGTAACATATCCTAGGGAACCTATACTATTCTTGTGGGTAGGGTCAATTGCCGTATTTTCCAGGGTCACTTGTCCTCAGGGTCAGCTGGCCTGTTATTTCAGCAATATTTACCCAGCCTTCATCGTACTAGACTTTATATGTGCATGTAGTACTGATAGAAACCATGGTTGATATTTGACCTCTGACATGTAGAGGGCAAACCCCGGGGGATCACTCCATATGTTTCACATACACATATGTGTGGCTGGCAAGGGTACTTTTTCAGCAAAATGTCCCTAGCAAGGGTCTGGTTTCAGACCAAAATGTCCCTATTATGGTCTTCTTTTGAGCTAAATGTTCCTAGCAAGGGTCCTCTTTCAGCCAAATACCCCAAATCGTGTGGAAAATTCAGAAATTTTCATGAATATTTTCCCAGTTTTCATGAAAATAGCATGAACAAAATTGAAATTTTCTCCCAAACAAAGTCAATTTAAGATATTAATCCTTACAAGGAGAATAGGAACAAGTAACTAAGTATCTGGACTTGGACCTGTGAAACTGAACACCGGCCTATTTATTAACAAATAACATAGAAAATAAATAATAATGAAAAAAAATTGTGACCAGCATAGAGCTAGCAGCAGGCCTGCAGCATGCAGGGTGAAGCACTAACTGGGTCAGCACACCTGCACCAGTCTACCTGTACAGGTGTGGGGACTAGGCTCCCCTCTAGTGATCAATACTCGCATCAACTATATTGATGCTTAACATTAATCCTTACAAGGAGAATAGGAACAAGTAACTAAGTATCTGGACTTGGACCTGTGAAACTGAACGACGGCAAACTCCAAGTAAGAATTAAATGGTAAAGTTCTTTGACAAGCAACTGGAAACAACGTAATCAGTGTCAATACAGGAGCTATAAAGTTTGGTTAGATATAGAAGAGCGGCCATACTGGCCCAATCTCCAGCTTGTCTGATATCTTTGATTGTCAGACCAAGATTGTACATATAAAGAGCTCCAGCTCTGGGGAATGAATGCAAGCCAGCTCGTTCACTCAGTAACGAAGCAGATTTCAAGAGCCTTTTTGGAAATCCCAACAAAATTGGATATGTCACAGGCGTGAGGATATTGTTCCTTGGTAATACAAACACTGGGGCCTCCGGGTCCTTGCTAGGGAATTCAGCCATATGTCGTTTTATCAAACTGGCTGCACACAATGGGGAACCTGGAGCCAATGTAATAGGTACTTTATGTAACCGTTGACCATGTTGTATTGTCTTTGAACTTGACACCGCTATTTCCAGGCCCCAATCAGTGAAAGACACAGCGCCCCTCTTGAGGTAATGCACACCAGTAGCCACAGTGCTATCAGGAACGATATTACATTTGCGCAGTAGTCCTTGGAAACTAAAGGCGAGACAGGTCCACAAGACTCTATCCTCTAGTTTTGACATGTCCACAAAAGCAAACCTACTTAGAATATCCTTCAGTGTAAAAGAAGGGCGAACTGGCTCGGGATCACCTAATACACGTCGGATCCCTGCCATAGTCATGATAAAGGAGAAGTCTGAGCGGATATACTTGGCATCATAATCAGCAGTGAAGGCTCGTAGCATGTTGATGACTCGATGCGAAAAGGTCCTCCCACTGCGCACCAGGGTTGAACAATGGCTAAGTATGCAGCACAAGTGTTGCAGCTGCCGCTTTGTCGCCCTGCGGCAACCAGTAAAAAAGCGCAGCTCCTGGTGTAGCTTTTCTATTTTATCCTGTGGGAGACTTAGTGTCATCAGCAGTGAGTTTAGCTCAATACCCAGGTAGCGTTGGACCTGCGATGGTGAGCTAACCTTCTCTTAGGCTATATAGAAACCTAGAGAGCGTAAAGTAGCATGTAGATAGAGCTGAGCATTTTTACATTCCTCATAAGTGGTTCCAAGAACGATAAAGTCATCTAAATAATTCAGACAGGAGAAACCACTAGCAGTCATATAGTGAGCAACCTCATCAGAAATGCTATTAAAGATGTACGGTGCTGCTCTCGTACCAAAACTCATGAAATTGTCCTGGATAAATTCACCATTTCAGAATAAACCCTGATGGGTTCTATCGTCAAAACCGTCCTATACGCACTTTTGATGTCTGTCACCGCCATGAAACAGCTGGGTGTCATCAGGGCTGAAACCTTGTCAATTGACTTATAGCTAAACGAATGGAAGGTCTGATCCATATAATTGTTAATGTTTTTTTTCTAAAGGCCTACTAGCGTCAGTAATTGGATGATAACCCCCACCGGATTTGGTGACTGCACCTAGCGCGTGAATGCACTTTGGTTGTTCCTTAACAACAGACAATTTACCACTCTCTAACTCGTTTGATACGATAGCATCAATAGCACTGAAAGTGGCCGAAGAATAATTTTTACAGAAATATCCTTCAACGGGGGCACCAGGGTCCACCAGCTTGAAGCCGTGTAGGACGCCATCTAATAAATAATGAGAATTAATATCCCAAGCATCTTTACCGAACACCTGGTCATCACCACCTGATAACATTTTGCGCCAGCCGCACGGTTTAAATTGAGCACGTACTCATTGGACAAACAAAGGAATATTACAGTCCCACAAAGGAGCAAAATCAACATAGGAGCTCAACAAATTTGATAATGACGATAATTCACTCCCCAGCCACAGCCAACATAAGTCATCCAGTCATGGCTTGTGTTTATCCTGCTTATCATGAGGGCCCGAAGACTGTTGCGGAGCAGCGCTAGCAGCATTGGAATCATCATTCTTGCAGAACCTACTCTTGTGTTGCCCCCTACATGTAGCACAGACATGTTTTTTATAACATGGGTCAGTTGCAAGAGATTCCACTTCCAGCACACATCGGTAGGCCAACCAGCGGTGTAGTTGTCAGAACGCTGTCCCCGCTGACGCGGGCGTCTATTCCTGGTGCTGGTCTTATCCTGTGAATTTGAATTGGGATTGGATAAATTCTCTACGACCCACATATGCTCAGCACTCAAATGCGCTTCGATGGCTGGTTTGTACCCTGCCTCAAAATCAGCTAATTTGCCTTCTATCACATCCATCACTACCTCATGATCATATTTAGAGAGCGCTTTGGATGAGAAAGCATTTCCTTGAGCCTTTAATGACACAAATCGCATATGTGCTCTGTAGCCATCTAGACTGACCCTGGGGAGATTGGAATTACTTATGTAGTCCGCAACACAGTTCATGCCATTGACCAGCTCTTGAAGACCCATTTCTTCGAATTTCTTGTCAACATCAATGTAGAAGTCAGGGCGTAACTTATTAGTCATGTCTCCTTGACACCGCTATTTCTAGGCCCCAATCAGTGAAAGACACAGCGCCCCTCTTGAGGTAATGCACACCAGTAGCCACAGTGCTATCGGGAACGATATTACATTTGCACAGTAGTCCTCGGAAACTTAAGGTGAGACAGGTCCACAAGACTCTATCCTCTAGGTTTGACATGTCCACAAAAGCAAACATACTTAGAATATCCTTTAGTGTAAAAGAAGGGCGAACTGGCTCGGGATCACCTAATACACGTCGGATACCTGCCATAGTCATGATAAAGGAGAAGTCTGAGCGGATATACTTTGCATCATAACCAAAATAAGCATTAAGGGAAATCACTCCGCTAACGTTAAGATCCGTACGGAAAATTCAGAAATTTTCATGAATATTTTCCCAGTTTTCATGAAAATAGCTTGAACAAAATTGAAATTTTCTCCCAAACAAAGTCAATTTAAGATATTTTGAGCAAAATCTAAGAGTGTTATGTCAAAAATTCCCCAGCAAGGATAGGGCTATGAAGAAAAAACCCGCGAACGAGTGCCCTAAAAAGGATAAGGGGAGTCGGGGGTTCAGCAACACACCCGTATAAAAAAAAAATTGAAGTGCCCCCGGGGGCAAACTCATTATTGGCCATTTATCACTTAATCTGGACAACTACTGGCCTTCAGCCAGACCACTCATCACCCATCGTCATTACCCGTCTTATCTGCACGGAAACCGACCAGGGATCTTTTGCACAATACTGTTAAAATGATAAATTACCGCAATTATGTTATTTTGAGGACCAACTGAGTCCAAAGCCTAGCACTCAAGATTTATTACAAGACAAAATGAGCTGACGTGTTCTGACGAGGTGCTAGAGTAATCACTGATAAAGCAGGCCAAAAAAATGATTGTATACATATGTAACCAGCCAATGAAAATAAAACAACTTAAGTTTGAATCCCCTTTTTTTCTAAAACAAAGGTAAGCTTCACTACTCTTCCAGAACAAACACACCATGTACACACTTCATGAATTATCATTTTATAATTTACTGAACACAATAAGTACAAGACTTTGCCTCAGCGCCCCACCTGTCTGTACGCCCTAATTCTAATGTCTTTTGTTATAGACATGTCGTTTTTAACAGATTACTCACCCAAATGTGTGACAACCTTTTGAGAAGTTATTCCGCAGTTTTTTCCAATGGTCCAAATCTGCCAGGGGACATTAGGCCTAAAATTGTCGTGTTCAGGTAACATAGCCAAAAGAATTAGGGTAGGTAGGTCGATTTTTTTTTTTTTTTACAATTTTTTTTGTTAGGACCATGAGATTATGGTAGTACTGTAGAACCTTTACTTGCGTATAAGGCGACACCCCATTTAAGATGCACCCTGAGTTGGAAGCTAGGGGCAATTTTGGGTCAGTTTAGGGAGCATTCATTATTTATGGCAGGGGTGGGGGTGAGCAAATTGAGGGGGGGGGCATTTATTTTCAGGGTATTCTCAGAGGTGGGGCCGTTTGTTTTTTACCTATTCTTAGAGGGGGGGCATTTATTTTTAGGGTATTTATATAAATCCAAAATGCCGCAAATTTCGTCACCATAAAATGTCTTTTAATGTATCTGAGACTCCTTTTGAAAAACAAAGGTAATCAAATTGATCCAGTTCAGTGAAATCTAATTGGATGGAACTATATATTCAGAGATCTTTTTCAATTTATCAATACAAATGTAGGGGTATGGTATTTACACTTATACGTTCATGCACCCGTGGGACTCAGACCTAGTTCTTTGGGTGTAGTGGGGGAATCCGGATGGCAGGTGGCAGCACCTGCCTCTGGGTTCGTATCCATTACACCAGGGGGCCTACCACTCGTCCGCCAAACGGTCTGAGTTTCGCGGGCTTTTCCCCTATATAAGGTTGGTTCTACCCCCATATTCTCCAGTAGTGGTTTTACCCACTGCTCAACCCAAAAGGGTGACCAAATGCCCTAGCAGCATGTAGTCCTCTGAGGCTGTGATCGTATGTAACAAAAGCTTATGAAATAAAAGCTTGGTTGCCTACCCGGAAACTTCTTCTCTCTTCGTTATGATTTACTTAATCTAACTTAACGAGACGAACCACTACACCAATGTGCATTTCTTGTCGATGACTACAAGTTTCATCTAGAAGTAGCATATTCTAATAGAAATGATACATAGTATGCACCATCTTCCAAAGAATCTGGGTCTCTCTTATGAACAACAAGACATGTCATGCTGGTGATCTTACAGTTTCCCAGGAGAATAACTGCATAAATTCATCGCACTTAAATCTCCTTCAAATCATGCTGCAAAGATTCATGGAGAGAAAACATATTACTGTTATCTCCTGCGTATAAGGCACACCTCGCATATAAGACGCACCCTGAGTTGAAGGAAATTTTATAAGGCACATCAGAGGGGGCGATTTTTGAAGGTTTAATACTGGTTTAGTAATCAGGATGCAGCTTATAGGTAAGGATTTCATACCATAGAACAGTACTAAAATGAGCGAAATTTGATCTCAGATGGGTCTAAAATCATTTACATCAACCCAAGATGTTTCCTCTATAAAAGGTGTGTCCTCCACATGAGGATTTACTGTAGTCCAGAGTGTATAAAGTATACACATAAATTTGGCTTTAGGCTTGCGAGCAAGTACTGAAAGTTGTGAAAGTTTTTCAAATAACTTTTGGAACATCCAACTTGTGTGAAGGTAATGTAAGATACAAGACCACCTGAATGTGTAAGGACATGTTATAAGGCACATCTCATGGGGGTATACATGTAAGCCCCGGGTCAAGGTAAAACCCAATTGGCAAATGTTGGGATTTAAAAGTACATACAAAATATCCTGTGGGTGAGGCACAGATTGGGTGAAAGTTGGAAAATTAAGTACTGTTCTACAATATGATATCCTAGCACACCCTGACTTTAGGAGGATTCTTTGTGGGCCTGACTGAAGGAGCTATCCTCATTTATAATCTCCACCTTATGCATGAGTTTTTACAGTAGTAGGTCTACTATTCTACACAAAAGTACCTTGTCTATAAGGTGTATCTGAGTTGAGACCAATTCTATCACCTATCCCTTGGAGTCTATTAACCCATTAATGGCAGAAGGCACATGAGTTATCTGGCCATGGAGGCAGCCTTTAAATTTCCTAGGAGTAAGGGCCTACCTTCTATTAAATGCACCTGCACTAATAATCGCACCCCTCGCCTTTTGGGCTGTAAGCACACACCCCTTGTGTCAAATCATGCTAATGTAAAAGTAAAGTTTTTTAGAGCAAATGGTTTTTAGACTTTAGGGGTGTCCCTTTTGGAAATGATTTTTGTATTAAGGTTCGACCATCTAATGATTATTTTTCAGCACCGGTGCGGTTATTAGAATGAATATGGTATTCACAGTCCTCGCACAATTCCTATATAAGGAGGCCTACATGGTGTCGACTATAGTCAATGCTAGACCCGCGATGGTGTTGACTATAGTCAATGCTAATCATAAAAATGTTAAAGTACTATTCCCAAGAGAGGTATAATTATATGAATCACACAATGTATAGGCATGGTTTTGGCATTTATGTTAGATAAAAGAATATTCATGGATGATCGTCATTGGGGGGGAGGCGCTTTATTTTCAACCTATTTTTGAGGGGGGTCATTTATTTTCAACCTATTCTTGAGGGAGGGCCAAAAATTTTGGACGTATTCTTTAAGGGGGCCTTTTATTTTTGACCTATTCTCTTTCGCCAAATGCTCACCCCCATCCCCCCAATAAATAATGAATGCTCCCTTAGGAGGGGTCATCATTTATCAATGGGGGGTTTACACGGAAAATTTTTTATGCCCCCCTTCCACAACAGTCAAATCTTTTTGCCTGTCACAAGGGTCAGGGGTCCCGTAAGCTACACATGAATTTTTGAATTTTAAAAATTGGTCAATTAGAACCAAAGTTATGTCATTTTCCAGATGTTTATATGAGGTTGATAAAAAAAAAGGTAGGACGGGATACCTGAACACAACATTTTTTTAGGCCTTAGGAATTTTGCACATTGAGGTCCCTAATTTATATATTCTAATTAGGTAGGAGACATTTTAGATTAAAGATCATAAAGTAATGGAGAATTAGCCAAAGGCTTCTGAAATGATCGCACACTTTCAAAATGCAAATTTAGAATTTAAAATTGTTATCATAAGTTGATTAGAAGAGGTGTTACATAGTTATGAATCCTTTAATGTCACCCGTTTCTAAAAAGATGGCTGCCATATTGGAAATATGGCTAATCTGAAATGCCTCATATGCAGAAATAATGGCTAAGGCTAACTGGTCTTTGCGAGATTGATGGCTATTAAAGGCTTACTGGTCTTTGCGAGAAATTTAGACTATTTCCCTTTAGGAAGTTTTAAATGTGTTAACAGTGCCAATATGCATATATCTTCAGTTTTTCCATAAATTATACGAATCCAGCCTATTACATATTACAACAATTAATGTCATTAATACAAAATTGTTGGGAATTACCTGATGTGATTTCACTATTTACGAAATTGGTCACCAGGAAGAATGTAGCAACAATTTTTATAAACTTTAAGGTTGCTCTTGTTAACAGGAGCTTTTTATTCTTTATGATATCAGGTTATGCTATTACACTCACTATAGGTTCAAAGAGGATGATAAGGAGGTCAAGCAAGAGACCGCCGAACAGTTTTGTGAGAAGATGGACCAGCTTATTGTGCACAGCTTTGTGGGGATGTCAATTGAGATCGGAGTAAGAACAGGCCTCTTTGAGGTGATGATGACCTTCACTGAACCCAAGACCTCACAAGAGATTGCCGATGCCATGAGGTTTAAAGAAAGGTAGTATGCCACTAATGAATCAAATGATATCTGATTCACGAATTGTAATAAATTACTTTTTCTGGTCTCTATTTACGTATGATTCTTTACAGCTAACAATAATTCATTAAAGGTACGTGCGGGAGTGGCTTGGAGCTATGGTTACCACTCAGATCATTGACATTGATGATGACAAGAAGTACTTTTTCCCGGCACATCGTCATCAGCGGTTTAAGCAGAAGAACAGCATGGTATACTGTACCCCTCTATTACCCATGTTTGGTGAGGTTATGGGTGACCTAAAGGAATGCTTCAAGGCTACGGGGCCTAGAGGTACAGTAAATATCTTTTATACCCATTAAAATTCCTTCTTAAACCTTTGTTGAGCCTCGTTTAGAACATTTGTAGGACTAGATTAAGTCTCATTCACCGATGAATATTCCTGACGTATATATTTGACAGAAACCTTCCAGCAGAATAGCCATAATTCAGAAAAGGGGGAGACAGGCAGTATCCTTCATTTGCATGACCCCTATGGCGACCAATCTAATTTATGTGTGTGCGCGGACATGACAGTTCTGACCACGGAACATCGCATTATTCACATGGGTCGAACTTCCTGGCATACCGGGAACAGGGGGCATTACACAAAATAACGATGCATCTTTCTGTCTTTTTATCGTTCTAAGTACGATTATCATAAAGATTTTTGTAGTGCCCTGTTACACAATCCGTTAAGCATGATATAACGAGACTCGTTATCACGATAATTTGTACAGTGGATTTCAGCCTTAAAAAGAAAAACGTCACTTCCGGTCTCACAATCTCGTTAAAGATTTCACCCTAAAATCCTTATTTATAATCCAATTTACATGCTGTAAAGTTCCACATGGATGTTTTAACATGTTATCTATCCATTCCCAATGCCATATCAGTGCTACACTGTAGATTTATACCCAGAAATCGATGCAAAAAATCGCAAAATGGTAGTTCCAATAATTTCCGCTAGATGGCATATCATTCTCCCTGGAGCCTACAGCGACCTCTGTATGTATCTTAATAAATCAAATATGGTCTCACTGATCTAATAGTTAAGAAATAATCCAAACAAGTCAGAAATTATCAATTGAAGTTAGGAAACTAAAAGGTAATGTTAAGAACTGTCTAATGAGGAGGTTGGAAATAATGAGATTAAGTTAGTCCTGAATTTAGTTGGTGAGGTCTAGAATGAAAACCCAATTGCACCCAAACCTACAATAGCATTGCAGGATGTCTATGGCCACTCCTCCTCTTTAACATAGGACTCAACAGCGTCATCTCCTGGCTATTGTTAGCTCACATGTACCATATATCCAGAAGAAGCTGTAGAGTCCAGGGTAAAAGAGGAGGGGTCACCATAAATATTCAGACTCAATAACTGTCTTTTATATAAGGACAACAATAAGTTATTGACTGCACATATTTTTTTCATGGTAGATTTGAGCATGTAGAGTGAGGAATCAAGTTGACGAAGTATATTTGATATTTTCGACCTGACCTTTTAATTTCCTGACTTTATAAAATTAGTCTTGCTGCTAGAAAACTTTTGAATTCGGAATTAACATTTATAATACTGGTAGGTGTGTTATAGGAACGTTAGGGACACATTGCTCCAGGAAAATTTTCAGATTATCTGTTCTAAACTGGGGTATTGTAGGGAGGAGGAATAACAAAAAACATTTTAGGTTCTGCTGCTATATAGTGAGTGAGTGAGTGAGTAATAGATGTTTAATGCCACTTCGACAGCTAAGGTCATATTCATGGTGAGAAAACTACATTACACAATTTCACAGGAATGTGTCAGTGCCCACACATATGTGCACCACACATATCCGAGGGGATAGGAAAGAGGAGATATAGACCCTTTTAAGTGGGCTAGGGAAGCCCGCTGCTGCTAGATAGATTACCGGGGTATGTCTTAGAAGATTTAGGTGAATATACACCAGGAAAATTTTGAGATTTTACCTTAAAAATATCAGGTTGGCAAATTGCTGAAATTTTCAAATTTCACCTTTAAAATTAATGGGTTTGCAGCATTTTCAAGGAGAATTGCTCCACATTTCACCAAGAAATCTTTTAGATTCTACCTCAAAACATTTGTGCATTTTAGGAATTTAGGTGACAAACTGCTACAAGAAAATCTTCAAATTCTGTCTTTAGAATTAATGCCATCTTAATGGTTCTCGGAAGCATATTGCTTCAAGTAAATTTTCAGATTCTTCCTTTAAAATCTGAACAGGTATCAATTCTAGAAGATTTGGGAGCAAATGAGGAGTATATTGCTCCAATCTAACAGTGAGAGTTTATCATTGGCTATTTAGACCTTAAGGTGAAATAACAGTTTATCAGTGTTCTATAATCATTTAAGGGGATATTGGGCATATATTGAAAAGCTCATAATGTTGATTCTAGTGGGAATATTTATGATGTTTTTTTTTTAAATTGGGCAATAATTCAAAAGGTCATAACTTTGGTTCTAGTTGGAATATTTACAAAATTCTTTAAGATTCAGAAAGCCCTGATCGTCCCTATTGTCACTGTCGCATTTATCAAGCTCTCTGTCGCACATTTTTCTGCGACATTGCGACAGCTGCCCACCCCTGTAGAAAGTAGATCAAGGCTGCAGTAACTGCTGAAGTTATGACACCAGTAGCAGTTGAATATAATCATTAGCATATTAATACATCATATGATCCAGGGATTAGCAGATGATAAAAGTCGAATGTCAGAGGCATGTCCAGAACCACTGACATGAGAATGTTCAGCTTGAATGACTTGTTGATCATAGTAGTAGTTTATAGGGGCAAACTCAGCACATAGGAACAGCTACTGAATTCGGTTTGACCTACTTACTAACCGGAAGTGACCTTTTAACCTCAACCTCTTGACCAATCAGAAGCCAGCATTTGACTGGAAGTCATGCCTATGATCATATATAGGCATGTGACCTGTTATGACCTCGTTTCTCAAGCTCTGATTGGCTGAGAGGTGGTTGCCATGGCAACCATCAAAAATAAACAAACCTAGCAGATATTATTGGAACTGTTTATAGCTGGGAGACCCCTTGGGGTTAAAAAAAAACTAGTGGTGCCCTTACGCCTGACACCTAGTGGATATTATTAGAACTGCTCATAGATGGGTTAAGTGGAGCCCCCTTGTGGTTAAAAAAATTAGTGATGCCTTTACACCTGACACCTTGTGGGTATTATTGGAACTACTTATAGCTGGGTTTAGTGGAGCCCCTTTGGTTAGGAAGTGACGTGTAATATCCATGTAACTTTTAGGGGTAGGGAAAGTATAACCTAGTTTTTTTAGTGCTGATTGCTTGTTGGATATTTTATACTTGATCTAATTTGTTAAGCTTTGATTGGTTGTTGACATTTGTGTAATACCCATGGAATTTAAGGGAAGACATGACAGGAACTTATTTTTTCCACATATTGATGTTCATTGCATGATTTCAATGCTTTTGTCCGATGCAATTTAACACAACACAACACAGGTTTTTTTTACACTTTTTTATTTCACAAACAACCTTGACATATGAATGTGCTTTTACCATTAGAAGGTTTTGTACACATGCAACAGAAAGAGGTGTTTGCAGTTAGTGATTTAGCTCTTGTCCAATGCATTGACTTTAAGCTTTCATTCCAGGTATTAAAATAACATGTGCTACTGATTCTAGCTATGTTTGCAATAGCAGGTTCAAACAATGCCTGAGCCAGAAAGTAGACAGGGTTGTTTTTTTTTACTGAAGCTAAAAGCCCTGAAAGGTAGCCTTCCTTGAAAATTAACTTGAATGAAAAATGACTTTTTACCCTAACCAAGTTTAAAGGGGCCCTGGCATGGTAATGCATGCCCGCATTAAAAAGTCACGTGACCACCCCTTGACCAATCAGGGCATCGTGATTTTTCCGCTAATTCCCACGATTTTATGATCGCTGTTTGAATCGGTACCCATGTTGTTAATTTGCGGTGCCAGCCCCCCTTTAAAGCTGAAATTTCCAAGGTGCATTGTAGACAGGTGAAACATAGGGTTTCACATATTTGCCAATGTTTAGATTACTTTTACAATGGCATAATACACCCACTTTGGGGTAAATTTTTAGTTCCTGAAGGTATGCTGCAAATTTTCGCACACTGCCTAGTGTGTACCTGGTATAATGTCGTGGAAATGTCTCTTTAGTGTGTAATTGATATACTCCAATACACCAATCCATTGTCTGTAATGTAACATTGTTTTGTTTACAGTAGTTAATGCAAACGGCAAAAGCGTCCCTAAAAGCCACATTAAAGAACTTGCACATATTAATGCTATTTAAACAGTGGTCAACAGTGTCTGGTTCAGCTCCTCTAAGATATTGAATGTTGTCTACAGGAATTGCTTCCCAGAAAAAGTTTTCTTCACATCCACATAACACACTTCTTATATTATTGCCTGGACTAATTGCGGAAGGTTTACCGTATGTTGTGTTCGACTGTGAATAAGGTCGCATATAAAATTCAAGGAGGGTTAGACATTATGGTGCCTGCTTAGCTAAAACACTACCAAAGACCAGATAAGGGAAAAAAACCTCTTGTCTGGTGAAGTTGATGCAGAACTGAACTGTTTTACACAATCACTTTTCTTTTTTGTTTCTTGCCCCTAGTTTTATTTTTTTGGGGGGGGGGAAATTGTTTATCCCCTTTTCCTTACACACAGTATGTATACACATGACACAGGATATGTAATACAACCTTAACATCGTCTTTTAGTAAATTTTACTGTTTTACACATTTACTTTTCCTTTTTTATTTTTTCACACATTATACAACCTTAAACTATGTAATTTTTACTTTTTTACTTTTGTTATTTTTTTCACACAGGATACATGATAGAACACAACCTTTCACACAGTATACACATGACAGAATACAACCTTAAACTATGCAATTTTTACTTTTACTTTTTACTTTTTAATTTTTTTAATTTTTTTCCACACAGGATACATGATAGAAGACAACCTTAACCTTAATTTTTACTAAAACCTTTTTACAAAAGATGCTTATACACAAGAATGATTTGCTTAACCTGTGAATCACTTTTTGAAGTGGTAAATCTGACATTGTAATCGCTTTTGTATCGTTTTCTAAACCAGCTATAAATTTTAAAAGTTGCCATCATAAGTTTTCTTGTAATAAGAGTCTTTTTTCTATTTTTCAGGCACAAAAAGTAAATGTTGTTATTTTTTCATCACGCATGCTACACAATAGTTTCTATGCATTAAGATGCTACACCATAATGCTTTGATGATTGTAACATATGAGCACCAGTTGTTGAACTGGTACATATACGACGCTACAATGCTATGAAACACGTTTAATTTTGACACAAGAGAAGCTGTTGACCGGATTTAAATAAAGAAAAAGGCTGTTGACCACTGACCTTTTCTTTTTCACTGGTAGAAACTCTTGTAGTCTTGTTCCAGAAGTGGTCCCACACATGTTTGAAGAGTTTTCAGCACTTGAGGTGTAACGGTGTGATCACAGTGTGAGGGGCAGGTGGGAAGACGCATGACAGAAGACTCAGAACGGTTCATTTCATTTATGTACGACTGAGTGCCAATGTGGATTTTACCTGCATCCCTTGTAAAGGTTTACCAGAACCGAAACAGGGCATGAAGAAGGTGCAGCAGTGGAGATGTCCAAATCCTCTACGAGGTTAGAAACGGCTGGCACTCCCTGGTAGGCTTGGAGTAAAATATCTTGGTGGTGCTTTAGGAGAGTTGGACATTTGCTGATGAGCAGTCTGACCTGGGGAGGTGAAAGGTTAACACACCTTTCAAAGGGTCTATGTAGGAGTGAATGGCCAGACCTTTCACATTGGGCTTCTTTTACATCTCTATGTGTGTATTCTTGTCACCTTCAGGGTAAAAATTTGGTTAGGTTTTCACCCTCCTCTTCCTCCTCCTCCTTCTCCTCTTTGGTCAATGCCATAACAGGGTATGTGTGCGAGTTGTCAACAATATCTCCAGGTGATGGTGGTGGTGATGATGACGGTGCCCATAGCGGCACTGTTGCCGCAACTCCAGTTAGGTCTGTGGGGTTCTTGTTGCAATGAAGAAACTCGCGTATGTCATAATTAGACTTGGCATTTTCCCCACCATCCCATTCACTGTGCAAGTCATGCATTAAGCCATCCACCTCTGGAGTTCTATCCGGGGTGAGTGGTGAGAAAGAAGGTGGTGTTGCTCCCTTGGAATGGCAATCGTCCACTATTATATTATAACAAGGTGTGGAGAGAAAGCCCTCTGTAGAAGTGGGCTGTAGTTTAATGGGTGGTACCCTTTTACCTCTCGTTAGCAGTTTACTCGACATAACTGTGGAGATGCTAGTGGCAGTGTAGGAAAGCTGTGGTAGGTGTGGTTGCAGCAGCAGCAGTTGCGCTAAAAGCGCTTATGTGATGGTCAGTGACTCCTTATAAACCCTATTTTTTCCCCTCCCTCCCTCCAGCAGCAGCCTAATGAGCCTGTATATGCAACCCTGTTTTGTTTATGTTAGACTGTCCACCAAATTGCCACCGTGTGTAGTGCGTTCAGTAGCTTTTTTCCTTCCACCCCCCTTTTCCTCCCCTGTTAAACTGACCACCAAGTTGCCACTGTGACCATTGATGGTGCAAGGTTCACTCCCATTAGTCAAGAGCTGCTCAGCTGATCATGACTGCTGCTTCCTTACCTCTGAGCTTATCCACTTTTCACAAAAGAGAAACGGTGGTTTTTATTTCAGACATAAGGGGTGGTGTAGAACACGGTAAGCTGTTTCAACTGTGGCGGTATTGTCCTGAACATTATTCTTCAGACGCGTTTAATCCTCCCAATTTGAATTTTAGAAAGTGTTTCCTTCAAAACAATACTGCACCTTTAATAGAGAATGGCAAACACTCCTTTTGTCTATCCATAAAAAAAATTGATCAGAAAAAGTAAAAATTGGCAGGTAGCAGGGATTGAGCTTACTTATAATGCTGTAATGTACATTATGAGACGTCACGCCATACCCTGTAGAAAACTTTGTTTCTAAAAAAAGTCCAAAGGGGGGAAATTCAGTTTTTATTGATCCCACTCTGGTAGAAGCGTTGATAAAATTTCAGGCAGACAAAATTACATTTTCCCCCCTTGTACCAAACAGAATTTTTTACGAAAGGTTGTTCAGAACTGAAATTGGCCACTCCTCACTAGGCTCTTGTCATATAGTGAGGGTGGTAACTCAAATGTGGACATGGAGCATGATACAGGAGCAGCGCCCACTTGTTAGATACTGGCAACGCTGCCTTCACACATTTGTGGTGATATCCACTCACCAACACCTACAATGGAAACACACTGATTACCAAGCGCACGTGCACAGAGAGAGAGAGAGAGAGAGAGAGAGAGAGAGAGAGAAAGAGAGAGAGAGAGAAGTGATCTTTTAGTGTGATTCAGGAGCTTGTAGTGCTTTTAGTGTGATTTAGGAGGACTCAAGAGATGCACTTTTTGCTGATCCCAAGACCAGATTAACTGTGACGTCATGCTTGTGTGTGACAATGATTCTGCATGCGGACCGTAACAGATGGGGTACGGACCTCCTCTATATCTATTAGGGTGAAGTGTACTTATATACCCATTGGCTATGTAGAACCCACGAATAAGGTGTGTGCTAAAGTGGAAAAATAGAAAGCAAACAATCTAAAGCATCTGTTGTATCTTGTCAAATTTATTCTATTGCTACAAGCCTTGAACGAGCTGTGATTTTTCATTTTTGAAATAAAATAGGGACTATAAGCCGCTTTTTCTACCCACATAAATGAAGTGATGCTATGTGCTCAGGTGGTTGGTGTTTCTAAAAAGTGCAAAGTGGCGGCACCTACTGGAAAGCAGACACGCTAACGCTGTTTACACACAAAGGTGGTTCACCACCACCAGCACTTGCTAAGTTGCTACACCACCTACCCCACCTACCTCACCTGCCCTACCTACCCTATATAACCCACTTTTATGTTTTCTGCCCTATTATAACCTACCTACCTACCAAATATCATGGAGGATTACCTCCCGGATAATTTGTTATTGAATGTAAGTAACAAACCACCTATGGCAGAGTACACTCGGCTAGGTATTTATTTAGGACTGAGAATGAGTCTCATGGAGTACATGAACAGTGAAACTAGCATTGCTTCAATAGCCAGAGAAATGCTAACTTGTTGGTACAGGAAAACTGTGCATTGTAAGTGGATGGTAAGACATGCACTGAGTGAGATAGGACATTATGATTTGGTGGAATACTGCAGATGGTTCATGGCATAACACAACATGGTGGATCATAGTAAAATACCTGCAGAGTAATGGAAAGTAGAAACTTTGTTTGTTGACCTTGCACAGAAGTTGCCACGAGATTGGAGAGAATTGGGAATGGAACTGTAGTTAAGTTTTCCTAAGCTTAACCTCTGCTCTACACCAGTTCCCTCCGACAGAAGTGTACAAAACCCTGTCCTTGAAGTTCTTAAGGTGTGGAAATACAAGAAGATATCTCATCCCAGCAGTTTGATTGTCGCATTAAACAACATGGGTCGTGCCGACTTAGCTCTTTACGTAGAAAGTTTAATGGAGGTTTCACCTAACTTAAAAGACACCACTGTTGAGGTTTGAGCTTTCATTCACCATGGATCAACAAGAGCTAACACCTCTTTCTGTTACATATGTATCAAAAAAGTGAAATACAAGTAAAAAAAAAAACTACGTTGTGTTGTGTTAATTACACATTTCATTTCTTGATGCTCAAAAAAATAGGTTATACTTTCCCCTATCCCTAAAAGTTACATGGATATAACACGTCACTTCCTAACCAATTCAATTTATTTTTAATTTATTTTATTTCACAACCTCTAGCTAGAGGCAAAGGAAAGTAACATGTTACATGGTGTACAATACAAAAGTTGAAGTTATAATCACAAAATACAGTACTGGTACATGAGATTCATTTTAGCACCACAAATCATATGTTACAAAGGGGTAAGATATAGAAATTGAGACAAGAGGCTCCACTAAACCCAGCTATAAGTAGTTACAATAATACCCACTAGGTGACAGGCGTGAGGGTGTCACTAGTTGTTTTTTTAACCACAAGGGGGCTCCACTAAACCCAGCTATAAGCAGTTCCAATAACATCCACTAGGTGTCAGGTGATTACATGACATTGCCATGACAACAACACATTTTGTTAATTTTTGATGGTTGCCATGGCAACCACCTTTCAGCCAATCAGAGTTCGAAAAATGAGGTCATGACCTGTTATCATCACGTGATGATGTCATAGCTCTCAGCCAAAAAAAAATTAGGTCATATGCCCATATATGGTCATGGGTTTGGCATCCGGTCAAATGCTGGCTTCTGATTGGTCGAGAGGTCGAGGTCAAAAGGTCACTTCCGGTTCATAAGTAGGTCAAATCGATTGCAGTAGTCATTCTATGCGCTGAGTTTGCCCCTTTATACTACTTCTAGTCAAACACCACATCAAATATGCCAGTATGAAGTGGTTTTTATTTTGACCACTGCTTGACTGTGAAGTGCTTAAGGTATTGGTGGATATAAAAAGGTCACAGCATTGTAACCTTTCTTTTGTGATGATAGCCAGCCAGTTTACTTGTTTTGGCACTACCTACATGCAGACACTTGTGCACTACCTCCATGCGCGCACAGGTCTGTCTCAGCACTAAATACAGTAGTTTTGGAGAGCCTCAAAATGAAAAAAGGCACTAAGATTAAAATAGCTCAGGTTTATATCGTCCAAGCAGTCATACTCTCTGTCTGTCTGTCTGTCTATCTGTCTGGCTGCCTGTCTGTCTGTCTCTCTCTCTCTCTCTCTCTCTCTCTCTCTCTCTCTCTCTCTCTCTCTCTCTCCCTCTCTCTAACCTTTCAACTTCGAGCAGGGCCGATGATCCATAATCTTTGGTGCATGCAAAATAATGAAGTTACTACATGTTCAAGTGCATGAAGGGATTTATGATATGTTTGGACCCAACAACCCCAAGGCACAAGTAAATATATATTTCATACATGACGTATATAAAAAGTGCCACTAAGAAATTATTAAATTGCCCCAAGGTAAATAATCATAGGGAACTGGCTCCAGGCCATTTAGAAGATGAACCATACAGATATTTCTAAGACATAAGTAGGGTCTATGAGACTAGTCTTATGCCAACTTACTCTAATAAAATCCTATGGGCAAAAGGTATTGTATTTTCATTCAATTGTCTTTGTCAAGGAATCCCCTATGCTCGATATGTTGGATTCCAAGATTGGAGACAGGCTTTCACGGAGCCACAGGCAGAGTGGAGCAGCTTGAAGCAGGAACTCTCACTAGTACCAGGCATTCTGGACAAACTTGGTGAGATTTTTCTCTTACAAAGCCCTGCACAGAGCTATTTCTGTTCTGACCATTTGCTTGGTAATAAATTTCAGCCTATGATAACTAGAGTGAATCTATGAAACATAGGGTGTAGAAGATTTCAACAAGTGGCTGGGAATGTGGTGGCTTGAGAAGTGGTAAAACCGATTTAGACCAAGAAAATGTTTCCCTGCTTTGATTGGTTTGGGGTGTGCAGGGAAATGTTTAATTGGACTTGTAAAGAAACCCAACAACCCCACTCATCCTTCTTGAAGATGACTTCTTCCTTGTTGACTACTTGTTTGTCACTATAACTGTGTATTCTATACATTGAAGTTAGTCATATTTATTATGGTATTTCATATTGAATAGTGTGGCGGTCTGTGCATGTACAGTAGTGAGGCTAAGGACATTAATCAAATAATGTCTTTTTGCCATTCCAGAGCAGGGCATTGATCTCTGTGACATGGGAACAGGTCCAGGGACCATTGCCTTGTCCATCGCCAAGCACTTTCCAAAATCAAAAGTTTGGGGCCTCGATATCTCAGAAGAGGGTATAGACATGGCCAATACTACGGCGGAAGACATGAAGCTTAAGAACACCCACTTCCATGTACAAGACATTTGCAATATGCCTGATGACTGGACAAACAAGTGGGATGTTGTTACAATGTTCGATGTTGCCCATGATGTCCCATATACGACCAAAATGATGAGAGAAATTGTTAAGGTGTTAAAACCTGGGGGTTATTTTTTGATGATGGACATTGGAGTCCACACTGAACATAAGGATAACATCTCCCTCCCAATAGCCCCCTTCATCTATTCATGCAGTTTGTTCCACTGCATGGTTGTATCCCTAAATGAGGAGGGAGGGGAGGGGTGGGGAGCTGCATGGGGGATTGAGAAGGCAGTTGAACTGCTGAAAGAAGCAGGCTTCGCTGAAGTCACAGTTAAGGAGGGGCTGCAGGCTGTCTGTAAAAAGGCTCAGTGATAATCAAAAGGATCATAACGTTCAATCTCACCAGGTATAAAGAAAGGCCACTTCCTTAACACTGTATACATACTACAAGGTGAAACAGCATTTATCAGGTCAGTTACATAACATTAAATAGAATAAGAGGCATAGAGGTTCTAAGGTATGGGCAAATCATTGCAAATACATACAGCTGAAACTATTCATTTTAGGATAAGGACGTAGCTCATTTATCTAGGAACTCTTCCCACTTTTTGGTGCTCATAGATAGCACGTGTGCGACGTTGTATACATGCTTTTGATACATTTTCAGACTGGTTTACAGTTGTGTAGGTTTGAAATAAATGTTGCTACTACAACACGATAGACACGATAGGAGCATGTGCTTTTTAGATATTACATAGCCAAAGATAGTTTTCATGAAATAAGAAAATAGTGAGAAACATTTATGTATAAATGCATTTTGTACCACAATATTGTATCATATATTGATCCATGTCTTACCACGGCTCCGTCTTGACACCTAGTGGTTAGTATAAACATTATCTAGAGCTCTGCTGTGCCATCTGTTGGCAATTAAAGGCTCATACATCTGGGTGCAACGCTGTCAATTATGTTCCAGATGCCACTTGCCATTTTATGAGCACTTGCTTGCTTGGTCGCTTTAAAAAAAATTCCCTTACTACCCAGAGGGGGGATTCGTTATATTTCTCTGTGACATCTGTGACATCCTGAACCATTTCAAAACTGTGTTCTATGCTTATGACCTCTCTCTCTCTCTCTCTCTCTCTCTCTCTCTCTCTCTCTCTCTCTCTCTGCATAAATGGTGAAAAACATGATGCTGGAATTGAACGCCAATTACAAGATGATCTTCAATTATCAAACACATTGTTTATGATAACTATGTAGGGCCTAATGCATGAAGTCAATACTGCCAAAGGCATGATTATGAAGTTTTATTGCAAAAGGTGACTCAATCAGCTGCCTTTTCCAGTGCTTAGTCTTGGTCATAAAGTGTTAATGAAATTGACACCCCCACTCTGGAGTTATATGTGCAAGACATTGAAGTTAAGAAGTCATCTGGTCTTGATGACATGAGGTCGCATGTTATTAAGGACACAATGCTTGGGAACATTATGGTATGGTGTGCTTTCATTAACAAATGTATATGAGAACACAGCTTTCCTGACATTCTGAAACTGGGCACTATAATAAGCCTTCCTAAAGCTGGACATTTGACATATGTAGGAAATTGGGACCAATAACTCTGCTGCCCATTACTGGGAAGGTTACACCGACAACTACTATATCACACGGAAAATAACAATATTATCAGTGATTGTCAATTTGGCTTCCTCCCTGGTAGATCAACTGGACTTGCTTTACTCAAGTTGATGAACATTCTATACAGTGCACGTAATAATGGCGACTATGTATTGAGTGTGTATTTAGATATTAAAAAGGCCTCCGATGTTGTCCATCATGGAAGATTACTATGGAAGCTAAAAAAATATGGCTTGTCAAAAAGTGCATTTAAATTGATAGCGAGTTACCTAGAAGCAAAACAAAGTCCAACCATGGCAAATGGTACTTATTCAGCACCATGTAATGTGAGCTATGGCGTCCCACAAGGAAGTATATTAGGACCATTATAATTCTTATACTATATAAATGACCTCCCTGATGTTACTGAACTTTGCCTGCCAATTCTCTATGCTGACGACCTGGTGTTGGTTAGTAGAGGAAAAGAACCTGCAAGAATTCATAACTACATGCAACAGGATATAGTAAATATCAATAACTGGTGTACCTTAAATAGACTAACGCCAAACTTAGGTAAAACTAAGATGATGTAGTTCTGCCATTACCAGCGAATAGTTGATACCCCTGGCTTACTAATCGGGATGAGTGGCTGTCTGTTAGGTGAAGCTGCAGAATATAAATATTTAGGTGTATGGCTAGACAGGAACTGAAAGTTTAAGAAACAATTAAAGGACCTTGACCACAAGGTGGCACATAAAATACAGCAGCTTAAGAAGATACATTACTATATAAACCAACTAGACTCCATATGTATCTATAAACAGGCCATACCTTCAATCATGAAATACTCGGACTTTATATATAACTCAGGCCCAAGCACAGCAGTTAAACATCTACAAGTTCATCAGAACAATGCACTGAGGTTTTGCTGTAAGAAAAAGGTTGGAGAGATGCCAACCATCCAATTACATAAACATTGCAATGTGCAAAGGTTGGAGACAAGAAGGAGATGGCATCTACTATCCATGATGTATAGACACATGAAGGATCCAGATAATGAGCTCCCAAGTCTTAACAATAGGACTAGGGCCGATCTTAGACATAGAATGAAGGTAGAAAGGGAAAATTATTGGAAAGGCCCATTATACAGGTAAATGCTGGCCTGGGAAGACTTAGATCTACCATGCAACATCTTGAGTTTGAGTTTGAGTTTAACAAGTTTATTGGCCAAATAACATCATACAACACGAAGCTTTACAGGATCAGCCAGGAAATGACAAAAATTATAACCATACACAAAGGAAAAATTATTTCACAATGCATTGCATATGGGAATACTTGAAAGATATAATCTGTTTAAACAGAAAATCGAATGCACTATAAAGTGACTGTCATACTGAAAGCCTTGCTCTCAAAAGTTTCCTCAAATTTTATTATTTGCAAGACTGTGAAATGAAAATACATTTATGGCTGGGCAGCCAACAAAAACAATTACTACTACTATTATTATCAATATTATTGTGATTATTATACGCTAGTAGTTGATACAGTATAAAGAAATGTTTGTAATTCTCTGATTATATGCTTAGGCATGTTGTGTATATCTGTATATATTTACTGACTGTCTAGATCAAACGTGGTACCTCTTCTACATGAGTTTCGGTCAATAAACACTTTAGAAAAGATGTGACAGAGAGAAAATTTTTGCTGCCTAGAAGTGGAGCTGGATTGAGAGTCATACCACAGCCCACGAAATTAACCCTTTAGACCTAAAAACAATTGCTGAAAATAATGCTCAATTTTCCTGAGATTTCACCGTTTTTGGCAACTATCTGCACATAATTATCTGTACAGGTACGGGTTTTTTTGTTTGTTTTTTTATTGTGTATCAAAATTGATGAGTGTAATCACCATATAAGATAAGTATCTGCAGGCATACTTCTGAAGCATGGGAATGACAAAATTAGATCAAGATGGGTGTAATAATTAGGACATTGGTTCCTTCTATAAACTTACCAATGGAAATAGACTACTGATACCCATTTTATGTTCCATGCATAAAAATAACAGCACTGGGCAGTATGGATCTCTAACGTGTGCATGTCTGCTAGCTAGTGCAAGGTTAAACTTGAGTTTTCATATCGATGAACATCTTACCAGCATTTTAAACCATGTGTGAAAATATCTAATGATTATAATGAAAGTGACTGTGCCCGAAAAACAAAGGAAATGTGTGCTCCGTATGAGGTCAAGTCTCACAAAATGGGGTCATGCAGTGAGGAACCATACGGGTTAGGTGGAAGTCAATGTTGCCCTCTCGGTATTCAGGCATGCACTGAAGGGCGTTCTGGCTGCTGATTGGTTTAGAATTGGAATAGAAGAAATGTTGTTAGAATTATGAAAAGAAACTCACAGATGTTCCCAAATAGTTAATAAATGGAGAAGAAGTTTTGGGGATTTTACGAGGCATGCTAAAGTGTATCTGGCCAACAGAGATTTTTCAGGCCCAAAATAGGGTAGATTGGCACTGACTGCACATATCATTCCCTTATTTAAGATTTTCAGGGTCAAGCCTATCCAACATTCTGTCACATTGTGTATGAGGAATGGTTTAATCTTGTTACAGTTGAAATTTGTAGGGGTCGGCGAAAAACGCGGTAACCCGCAGGGGGACTCACATAGTCACGTTCCCCTGCAAATTATTGCCAATAAACATTTTAGGCGGCTTTTTTTTGTGTTATGCTATATAGAAACATAATTTAAAGGAAACGGATTTTAGGCAGTGGTCACTTTTTATCAACAGGGGGGTGGTGGGTTTGAAAGGCGGCATTAAAAATTCAGACCCCTCCTGAGGGGGGGCTAAAAAATTTTGACCCTCCTTGAGGGGGGGCTAAAAAAATTTACCCCCTTTTTAGCATAAAAGCCCACACGCTACTATAGATCAAAGAGTGGTGCGAAAATTCTCTGCGCCTCCAGCGGGGGACGCAAAAAATTTGGACTGCCATCGAGGGGGTGGTGTAAAAAATTTTCATGCGTCCGCGCGAAAAACCCACCCCCCCTGTTGATAAATAATGACCACTCCCTTAGTTCCCCTTGACCTATAGGAGGAATGGGCATTTTACCTTTATATTTCAGATGACTTTTCCAAGTCATTTTTCTGTTACAATTGGCTATTTTTGTAGGAATATGACCAAATTAGCCACATAAATGGTGTATAAATCAGAAAAACCCTAGGAAATGTTGCTTGCCGAGATGCAAAATATTGCAGTTTCTAAAAATTGCCCCAAGCACCACTTTTTTCCGGACATAACCCACCAACAGAATCAAATTTTCAGCTGAGAATTAGCTTTTAGTCTTATTTTAATCTTTCTTGAACTTTTATGCAAAGATGTCCATTTAGGGCCTACCATGGGGACAATTAGGGTCAAGTTTGCCATGTTCCGTCAAAATTTCACCAGACAAGCAACTATCCAATTACAAAGTAATAAATTGTCCCTGAGTGCAGATTTTGATACAAAGTTGTCAATATATATTTTGATGGATGTACCAGAAAAGGCACAATTAAAGAAATGATCAGTGATATCATCTAAAAAAAAGTGGGATTTCCACACTATATTTTACAAAATCAACAATTAATGCCCTCTTCATCATCAGGTGACTGTATTCAATACAAACATGCAGTTTGGAAAGCTCTAGAGCTTTCACTTGTCTAGTGCATGAGCTTTCACTTGTCCAGTGATAATAAAAGTGGCTGCTCGGAAACAGCCCTGAAAACTAGTAGGAATTTGAGTGTGAACTGCACATATGGATGCTCTCGTATCATAGCACTGAGAAAGGCTGTTATCACCTCACCTCAGGATATGATAGGAAAGAGCCATAGGTTTGATAGAAAAAAGGCTAAGTTTAATCTGAAGACCCCATATACATGTATACAATTTGGGAAATCAACACAAAGGCATTATGGATTTAGGACAGGAAGATATTAATTATGAGATTTTAAATTAACAAATACCGGCCACATTCAAGATATAGCAACTTTTATTGTGCAAAAGTAACCCAGAACTGTATGTGCCACATGGAACCATACATGCCACACATTAAATCATTTCTGTCATTGCAGTTTTCAAATAAATCATTTCTACCTTGTCGACCCAATTCCTTGTTTCATTAGCTTATTATAACATTGATATTTGATAGTTGATCCAAAAGCTGAATGTACAGGGAAGGGGAATGTGTTGCAAATATGGTTCGATTCCTATTGATAATATTTGTTTGGTTGCCTACAGAGGGAGCCTCTGTGCTAGGCATGAATAACCAATCCTTATTTTCAAGGTGTCTCTCCAATTTACTCAGAAACTATCAAACAGTTGAAGCCCGGCCTCCCATTGCAGTTCACTGTGCTGAAATTAAGCACTTCAATTTTGGGATCATTTGACAATTAACCCTTACATGCCCAGAACTATTAGGAAGGACCCACTTTTTTCTGTGTGATATTACTATTTTTGAAGATGATGCACCAGGTGGATAACTCCACATGGGATATGCTTCATATCATATATACTTGAAGCTATTGTGACAGGCTTTGGAATAAAGTGGGTAGCAACATTCTATTAGTGAACTGTTGTGGTTACCATGGCAACAGAATCAACAAACATCTCTCTTGAGTGAAGACTTGTTCATGTAAACCTGGCAAATGTCAGTTTGTTTCATTGATTCTTGCCCCTTCTTTGATGCTTCATCGGATAATACCACTACATACCACAAGAGTATGGTCAGGGCTTTTGTTGACATGTTTAGTTTTGGGAAGATATTGGTAACTATGGCAACGGAATCAACAAAATCAGAAAGAAAGACACATTTTTCCACCATTTTCTCACTTTATTGGTCCAATTCTAACATGTATTCAACAGTAAATGACATCTATTATACATCCTACCTAGATACACCCATAGATTCCAATGATAGGGTATGTTGCCATGGAAACTCTGACTCTTAATGACTGGAACCGATCATATTATCAACATTGTATGCTGTAATAGGTATCATTTTTTATCAAATAGATGTTAGAAACAGGCCACTGATGTGTGAGAAAAGTGAAAAATGTCTGTTTTTTGCCATGGTAACCACAAGAGTTCACTAATAGAATGTTGGTACCTACTTTATCATAAAGCCCAACACAATAGCTTCAAGGAAATGTCATATAAAGCATAGTCCTTCTGGGGTTTTCCACCTGTTATATCATCTTCAAAAAATTACACCAAAAAAGGGGCTCCTTCCTCCTAGTTCTGGATTGTGGCCAATACCTGCCTCCCCCACTAGTTTGCAAAAAATGTCAGATGATTATTTCCATTGCTTGATTCAAATTACTCTGAAATCCCTTCTATTCGCTGAATATAAAATATGAGGACATCGACAAAAAGCTTATTGCAATTCACAAACCTTGGTATAGGACCGAGTGTTGTGGACCTAATATTTATATGTCAAATCAATGGCCCATTTATGTATGCATAAAAATGGCCATTTTCCGCCACTGGGCACCTAGGGGTTAATGATAGCAAAAATAAAGGAGATGCACAAGAGTAGCAAATTTAAAACCATTTTAGCCATGTTCACGTGAAGTTTCAAATTTTGGACATGTAGGGGAATCATTTTAAGGATACCCAGGATTATACCATGATTTCTGGGTTACACAGTGCTTTTTGGTGGCTATTCCCATCCACATATCTGTCGATATTGCACACCCTGTAGGCTTTACCATCGATTTTGGAAAGCGTGCTGTTATCCTTCTAAGGCATGCTGTTATCCATCTAAGGCGTGCTGTTATCCTGAATAACAGCACGCCTCTCCCATGTCACATGTCACATGTTAAAACCCACGAAATTTTCCAGGCCACGGTAGGGATCGAACCTGCAGTCTCACATCCCAAATCCAACTCCTTATGCACTGCGCCACAAGGACTGACGAGAAATGCTCGGTTCGAACCACGTCTCGATATGATATAAAGCCGTGTGCGCTGTCGCTGTCCGCTGCCGGGCGATGAGGTGTATTTAGCATAGAAACATAACAGTGAGACGCACTTGGAGGAGGAGACGCGGTGGTCTAGCGGTTAGCACGTTGCGCTCAGCCGTCAGAGGTACATGGATCGCGCCCTGGTCCGGGCGCATCTTTTTTCGCCGTGTGCGCTTTCGCTGTCCGCTGCCGGGTGAGGAGGTGTATCATACACAAACATAACCGCGAGACGCGTCTTTTTTCGCCGTGTGCACTGCCGCTGTCTGCTGCCGGGAGAGGAGGTGTATGTACACTATTTTTCGCCGTGTGCCGCTGCTAAGCCTAGCCGAGACTGGGGCTGCCGCTGTCCGCTGCTGGGCAAGGAGGTGTATGTACACAAACATAACAGCGAGACGCATCTTTTTTCGCCGTGTGCGCTGTCGCTGTCCGCTGCCGGGCGACGAGGTGTATTATACACAAACATAACAGCGAGACGCGTCTTTTTTTGCCGTGTGCGCTGCCGCTGTCCGCTGCCGGGAGAGGAGGTGTATGTACCCTATTTTTCGCCGTGTGCCGCTGCTAAGCCTAGCCGAGACCGGGGCTGTCGCTGTCCGCTGCCGGGTGCCGAGGTGTATGTACCGATCATGTACACACAATGGCTGGCATTGAGTCCCGGGGAGGGGGAATAATTTTTGTTTTCAACTTGAATTTATTGGTATAATATTGATTATTTATTGGTTTCGTGGTATAAAATAAGTAGTCAATGGATAACTCATGACTTTTGTGTGTTAGCAAAGGCTAAAGGCTAATAACACTCGGCCTACGGCCTCGTGTCATTATCCTTCACTAACACACACGCGTCATGAGTTATCCATTGATTACTTGTTCACTATCTTCATGCATGTTCTCATTATTGCCATTTTGAAATTACAGATGTTTGAACAACTGCATCGCTAATCTATTAAGAGCGCTGTAGACTATGAGCAATGTACAGTAGCATTTTCTCACCTAATTATAGGAAATTGGCCTTAACCTTTGCAATTACAATCATCTGTCTTTTTCAAGGAATCCCTTATGCTCGATATCCTGGATTCCAACATTGGAGACAATGTTTCTCAGGGCCACAAGCAGAATGGAGCAACTTAAAGAAGGAGCTATCACTGATACCGGGCATTCTGGATAAACTTGGTGAGATATCAGCATCATTCCTCCTGCAAAATCATGTTCTGGTGTTAATGAGCCCTGCACAGAGCTATGGAAAACCTGGACAAATAACATGATTCTCTGAAATGGGGAAAATATGATGGAGACTAAACCCATTTGGACAAAATCATATCAAATCATCGTACTTTATAAAAGTGGGCTGCACGTTACTTTACAGTGCATAACAAGAGTCAGCTGTAAAAAAAAGCCTTAAGCCTCTTAGAGACCTGGTTTATACACAATTTCCATAGTATTAGTCTGGTTCCCGCTATATATGTATTCTGACAGAGGGGAGAACAAAAAAGTGACTTAACTGAGTTAAAATCCCACTGCACTAGTCTTGGTATATATATATATATATATATATATATATATATATATATATATATATATATATATATGATATTATCTACTATTCTATATACACAAGATGTACATCTGTTTATACTTTTTCACAGAGGCGGGCATTGACATCTGTGACATGGGAACAGGGCCAGGGACCATCCCATTGTCCATAGCTGAGCACTTTCCCAAATCAAATGTATGGGGCCTGGATATCTCAGAAGAGGGCATAGGCATGGCCAATTCTATGGCAGAAGAGATGAAGGTCATGAACACCCACTTCCATGTACAAGACATTTGCAATATGCCTGATGACTGGACCAACAAGTGGGATGTTGTTACAATGTTTGATGTTGCCCATGATGTCCCATATACCACCAAAATGATGAGGGAAGTGGTCAGGGTTCTGAAACCTGGGGGTTATTTCTTGATGATGGATATTGGTCTGCACTCTGAACAAAAGGATAACATCTCTATCCCTCTGGCCCCTTTTATCTACACATGTAGTTTGTTCCACTGCATGGTTGTGTCCCTGAATGAGGAAGGAGGGGAGGGGAGGGGATCGACATGGGGGATTGAAAAGGCAGTTGAATTGTTGAAAGAGTCTGGCTTTACTGAGGTCACAGTTAAGGAGGGCCTACAGGCTGTATGTAGGAAGGCTCACTTAAAATCAAACAGACCATAATTTTTAATCTATTGAGGGGATTTCAAAGGTATCGGGAATGGGATACATAAGTCCACCCAAAAAAAGAGTTATCACTCATTAGATAGAAAAACATGCCTTTTCATATCTTTTCTTTTTTTCAATTTCTTATGAAAATATCATACTGCACATAGTGCATATTGGACACTTTATCAGAGTGTTCCCTTCTTCTGTAGGATTGAGATAAACATAGTTACTACAGCAGCATAGGTCTTTTATAAGTATTAAAAGTCAGTCTTTCTTAGTAATCCGCGGGCTTCCCTAGCCCACTTAAAAGGGTCTATTTCTCCTCTTTCCTATCCCCTCGGGATGTGTGTGGTGCACATATGCGCGGGCACTGACACATTCCTCTGTGAAATTGTGTAATGTAGTTCTCGCCATGAATATGACCTTAGCTGTCGAAATGGCGTTAAACATCAATTACTCACTCACTCACTCTTAGTAATCCAGGGATGTATTGCGGTAAACAGACATGTGCCTTAATTAGCATGTGCTATTATCATAACTGCCGATGGAGTGAACTTTCCTGGAAAACCACTAACATGTGAGTTTCCGAAGGGGTTGGTCCTTGGCTCTCTAATATGACACCAGAGGCGGATCCAGGATTTTCAGAAAGGCGGGGGGGTGTGAGATTTGGCCCTGGACATCGGGTGGGGGGGTACAAGTGCATCCCCTTGATGTTGCAAGTGTCGTGTAATGACTTCTTTAGGGGGGTTGGGGGGCATCCCCTCAAGAAAAAATTTTAAATAAGAGGAAACTGTGAATTGTAGTGGATTCTGAGGGCTCTCCTGACTAAGTTATCTACAGCTAGAAGTAAGGCCTTTTCCCCTCTAGATTGCAACAATTTCCTGTGGGGGCATGCCCCCAGACCATTTTGAAATCTAGAGGGAAAATAATGCATTCTGGTAGATTCTGAGGGTTCTTTTAACTAAGTTTTATAGGTTTAAAATACCTCTCTATATTTGACAGATTTACTGTGGGGGCATTGCCCCAGAAATTCTTTTTTTTTAGCGCCTCCCACGCCGCGTAGCGGCGGTACCGCGAAGCGGTACGGGAGTGCGCTATGATGATTTCATTTGCCCCATGTGATGAGGTCTCACAATACAAAATTACTGAATACCGACATTAATGGCGGGAGGCGTTTTTTTACGCGGTCACAACCGCATTTCTTGTTTTACTTGCTCATTGCATTAATGAACTGTTATGTTTATTTAAATAATGCTATAGAGCAGACTATTTTTTATTTTTATTTTCATCAAAGTATAATAGAAGTAATACCGAACTTCTCATCACACAACTAATGTCAATATATACAAACTTAGGAAATAGGGGCTGATAATCTGCACATAAATCATGCTAGCATGTAATACCATTATAATGTTTAAGATAGAAGATAGCACAAAGTCATACATGATAACAATGTATACAATCATAACTTTCACCTGTGTAATCAACGATATTGAGTATAACAGAATCAGATTAAATACCATATCAAAGTGTATAAAAAAGCCTATTTGTAAATTAAGTTGAAGCGGCGCGGTTTCTACACCTGCTTCTTGACTTCAATTGTAACCCACCTTAAGATTAAGCCTTAAATTATCAATCTTCTTTAATTCTTTTGTGGTAGCTCTCTGAATTTCCTCAGATAGAGCATTCCATAGAGCTTTATCATGGTGATCACTTATAATGTCTTGAAAAAGTACCCTAGATAACTCAAATATAATTTTATCTTGTGACCTTGCATTATAAACTTGGCGTCTATTTCTTACAAATTCAGATTTCTTATACATCAGGCATAATGATAATATATCAACTCTCTTTTCTAGTAAGGATATGTCACAGATTCCTTGTAGTTCTTTGACACTGTATCGTCTTATATTGCATCTTAAACATACTCTTAAGGCTCTATTTTGTAGCCTTTGCAATGCAGCCAGACCATCTTCATTACAGCAAATGCTAATAAATGAACAATATTCGATGATTGGTCCTATTGTACAGCAATATATTTTTACACTTTGTTCTTGTGTTCAAACCTTTCTGAGTTCTGAGCAAATCTAAACAGTCTGTTACAAATATTTATTTTAATGAATTTAATCTTCATGCAACATTTCATCAACAGAAGCTGTATCCTTAGCAGCACAGTAGATAATAATGCCGTCTGCATACAACTTAATCTTACATTTACTTTGGTTTATAATAACGTACCTCTACACTACTCCCCCAGACATTAAGGAGTTATAACTATTATATTATTATATAGGGATAACATTACGATATATCTTTACCCTAATAATAGAGGTTTCACCATAGATATAACAATAACATCATGTACAGTATCATTTGAAAGATATTTTGATATACCCGATAGTATTAATAGTTACGGATGAACAAATAGGATAATCGATATATTTCGAATATGTGGAAAAATAACAGTTATTTGTAACGGAACTGTTAAGTAATGAATTAAACCACATAGTAATATCCTAATGAGTTTGTAATTATTATTATCATAGTAATTATATAGTCTTGAGAAAGACTTTCAACGTAACCATACTATCTAATAATACATTTTGATTTATGAACATTTTACCCGTTGGAGGTTTTATGTTTTTAGAAACATTATGATATGTAACCGTTATGATTTATACACTTGAAAAAATGGATAGAGTAATATATATCACATCCTCATGCATTTAAATAACCACCATAGCACCAGATAACTATTATTATACAAAAATATGTCACGCAGGACAATTATGATAATCTGGTGTTTATGTACTATATAGGTATCGGATCATGTCAAGTAATATGAATAGTTACTATTAACCCGTATGAAAATATGCGATAACGTATCATCATAGTATAAATATACATATAGATCTAGTATTCATAAGGATAGTGAGGTTATAAACATGACAATATATGTACAAAATAATGTTGATGTCTTGTGCTGAAGTCTTCCGGATGCCTTGTAGGTAGGTGGTGTGGTCAGCTAACCACGGGATGGACGTGCTAGAGTCTATTGTTATCCAGTAGAGGTTATATAGAAACATGGAAGTTGAAATAGGGGCAGCTACCCACAATCCTCTAGAAGTGCTAGTGTTTATAAGTAGATCCGAATGGTGTGAAGTAAATAATCCGGTGGTCAACAGGTAGTAATAGTAGTCCTTTTGTGTGTAGTTGACATAGTTGTAGTCCAAAATTGTTGATCCGGAAGTAATTAACAGGGTAAATAAGTCCATTCGGTACATCAGTAGATTATATCGTATAAGTCCATCCAGTATAGTGATCAGGAACAGGTAACAGCAGACATCAGGTTAACGTATCAGCATCCGGAGGTAACTTTCAGCAACATTTCTACTATCGGATTTTTATAAATATGGGTTCTAATCCGAATAGAACTTTCAGGATATAATATTAAATGTATGTCCTGAATTAGACTATTTTCTGGTTATGAAGGAACCCGGAACACATAGAATAATCATAAGTGTTCATTTTCATAGGGAACATTCGCAGATATATATAATTTCTGCAAAAACTAAGTCTGGTTAACAAGGTATAGGAGAAAAAAAAAATTTGCCGAGTAACCCGGAACACACTTAGGTTGATTTCTTCGCGTGTTTCTTCCTAAGAAGATCTAAAGCCGACTCGGGAGTACCATCCCATTCGTCTATGTCGACTCCGAATACTCTCATGAACTTAGTGTTCAGATTTGTATTCCGAGTTATCTCCTCCTTGACACGTTTCTCTAATACGTGTACTTCCATAGCTGCCTGTTCCTTGGCAGCTAAGGCATCCTCCTCCCGAGCTTTTACTTCATCTCAGATGACAGTTTCGAGGCATTCCATTTCAGCATCGCCCACCTGCTTCATACACAACAGAGTATCGTTCAGGAGGCCCTGATGGAACTCTGTAGCTCTATCTCTAACACATTTCTCCCAGTGGGTGTAGATGGCCTTTTGGACATCCGCTTACCCCTGGCGAGACTTTTCGAACCAAATTTCCGCATTACCAGTCTTAATGGTAATCGCATCTTTTGGTTTCGCAGGCGGTGCAACAACCTTGGGAGGTGTTGACACTGCCTGAGGGACACTTCCGGATGTGGGGCTTCCGGACGTTCCTGCTGTTGGAAGACAGTAGGTGGGTGGCAGATTTTGTCTCATCCCCTTTTCCATGTACATTTGTACTTGTTCTGGGGTAAACGATACCTGCTGGGTGGTTGCAGTACTTGCAGATCTGGCAGCGGCAGGTGCTGAGGTCTTTTTAGGGACTAAGCGACCTCCTTTTCCCACAACCAAGGTCTGGCTCTCGGGTCCAGGTCCTTGTGTCATGGACGGAAAGTTAAGGGTGTTCACTTTCCCTGGTTTAGATACAGCGCCTGCGTATCCGGCAGGTCCGGGTCTCTTGAAAACAGGAGTACCCTGGGTCTGCTCATGTGGGTGACGCGCCAGGGGGGATCTGGAACGATCATCCGCCCTGGTTTGAGTGACAGTAGTAGACTGACCATTGCCGTTGCCACCTCGGTTCTGGTCTCTCCTAACTCTCTCCCGTGCTCTTTTTCCTTCCTTTCCGGACTCCTCGCATTTCTGCCAAAGAGACTCATGCATGTCTAGTTTGCCCTTACCAGGAGTTAAGACAATCTTGGCGCGGAGTTTCGAATCCTTGGTCTTCGGAACCTCGTAGAGGACTTGGTCCCCTGGTCGGATCTTTGACCAAGCATCCTCACTCAGACTGTCGAACTCCTTCATGAGTTTCTGATGCATGTCCATAATTCGTTTACGGGCTGTATCTAAACCTTCGGCATGGGCCTTCTTCTGGTGTCGTGCCAGATCGCTACGCCGGTTGTATTGGACCTTCGTAGTACATTTCTTCCCCTTCTTGCCATAACTCGGGTCACAAATGTAAACCCGGTGATGGTGGAAGTGGGCCTCTACCAGATGCCTTTGGAACCGGGCTGAAGTGCTCCAGGTCCGGACCGAGACATCGCTAGCATCCTGGCAGATGGAGAAGGGACAAGACTTTTGATCGTCTCCGTACCACTTCTCAAGTGCCCAATGTAGCTTGCGCCTCTGGGTATAGGTATAATACCCTTCGGTGTGGTTAAGCATCAGCCACATCTTTCGATAGGCTTTGCTCGGATTGGGATCCTCGTCTGAAAGACGCATCCAATCCTCGTCGTCGGATTCTCCATTCTTGTTTACTGTATCCGGACAGGCATACAGAGTAGAACCGTCCTTCTTTACTCCGTATGGGTCATTCTCATGAACTGTTAGCAAATCAGCATTTTAGCCTTATTATGTTATAAATCTCAGAGGATTGCTTTGAATTGATTTTCACTGATTCTATCAGGTCCACAACATGTTTGGTTACATTTGGGTATATAGTTTTGCCTCTCTATGGACAATATTAACTGCGTGAGAAACAAAAAACAGGTGGAAATAGCATATTTTTAGGTATTTTTCCTTAGTAAGAGAATGCTCTATGGCACAAAAAAATTTAATCAGGAAAGAAAATGCAGCCAATTTCATTATTTTCACATAGATAAACAATGAATGAAATGCTGGAGTGCTTTAAACCTCTCAATAGTTCCTAAAATACAGGTAGTGGGCATTAAAATGAGATTGTGTAGTTTTTTGAAGCGTTGACTAACGCATAAATGGATGAAAAAAGAACCCCTATAGCTTTTGCCAAAATTACAATAAATGTTGTCTATAGGTTACTATGTAACACTTTCTACCTATACACATATGTATTAAAAAGGAATTGGGAAAATATGGAAAACACTTGCCTCTGTAGCCAATCAAACATTTTCATGGTATATTTGTGTAATATTCCCGAAGCGTTGACTAACCCAGAAACAAAATTATTTATCTCTACATCCCCCATGTTAAGCATATTTAAGTTTTCATTTTACACATAGATATTCTTTGTAATAATGTAAGCAACATATTGAAACGAGAGAGATTTGCTATACATACATAAGGTAATAGATCAAAGGTACATTGCATGTAATGTTGACTAACAGCAAAATTCTTGAGGCGTTGACTAACGCATAAAAAGGAAGAAATATCTACACAGCACCCATTTTGTGTGCATTTACATCATTATTTTGCACATAAACTATCTCTTTCAATCAATAGAACAAAATACTTAATGAAGAGAGTTCCTCTATATAATGGGCGGCATAAATCCAAGCAGCATGGTGTGTAATGTTAACTGACACTTTAATCTCTCTGAAGTGTTGACTAACGCAACAAAGTCATGTAGAGCTACACAGTTCCAGTGCTCTGTATAAATCTAACTACTTTAAACCCTCAACTACATACAATTTCTTTTTGGAAATTTTGATGTCTATTTATCATTGAAGTCAATTGTTTACCACATGCTCACAATTGGGATATAGGTCAGGCTTTTCAAGTATTACCTTATATAGAGAAAAAAAAATACATCTAAATTGTGTTTATGTAGGTCAACGTATTCCCTTCAAAGTCATAGTCCATGTATACATGAGGTTAGCTTACAGCTATAATGTTGTGGTAATCATTTGATGCATGAATTGCCACATCATCAAGAAAATAACAAATAAAAGATAAGTCTGCTGCACACAGTTTTTCAAGTAAAATGGTCATGGTACAGTGGGTGATGTTAACCTACAGCTAAATTATACTACTTATGGGTGTTTGATATCCATATTAATAGTGCAATCAAGATAGCTGTTTCCTACTTTCCTTTCAGCGAAAATATTGAGTATATACCGGTACTGAAAATAGGAGTGTCATTGATACCAATAGAATTGATGGATCAGCATTTCTGGACTCATGATTATCGCATTGACAAAAGCATTACATTGATAAAATATGATATGCGCCGCTATCCCAAGCACAAGCTCTTTTAAATCATGAAAGAATTTTAAAATTGTTCCAAATTGAACTAGAGTTATGGCCAAAGACAATTTTGGAATCCATATCCATTGATAATATAGAATATTCATGAGTCAACTGCCTGGTGGCTGAAAATACCTCAGGTCTGAAAAGTGGGATATCACTTTTGGCCACTGCCCTAGGATGATGATCAGTTGTCACTTGTACTCATATAGGAGCTGAGGAGTGGGAATGGAATTATAATCTACCAGTCCTTTCATTTTTTGTCCTATGATTCTTTTCTGAATATCGATATATTTGAAATATCACCATTGTAATAGTGATAATCATCATTGAAATAGATTGCATATCAATGGCACTCCTAACTGAAAACTAAGTCCCTCATACAATCTGAAGTCAGCACTTTCGAATAATTACAAAGATACTGAATTGAAAAAAAAATTGAATAAAAAGCAAAAGAATAGCTCACCTGCTTCTGAAAATAAGGTAAAATCTGCTCTTGTATAGTCTATGAAGCGTTGACTAACGCATTTATGAACCCCATCTTTATAGCTACTTCACAGGTATTTAGAGTACAAAAAGCCCAAGACCCACCCACCATTGGAAATAGGATAGTCTCTTTATACATTCATGTTATAATTGAAATCTTTTAGTGGAATTCCACTTTGTGTACCTATTTGGAAGACATTACAATAAAATGATTACTTTATTCTCTTAACCAAACAAAGATAGCACAAAACCACCTGTATAAAGAATATATAAAGAGAGCAACTCAGCACATGATAATATGAAGGAAAATTCTGTGTATATGAGGCATAGCCCCTCCCCTACCTAGAGTAACTAACTCCAAAGGTATAACATACCTATATTATAAAAAATAAACCCTTGTAGTGCCTAAAATAGTAAATGCGTTAGTCAACGCTTCATGCAGTCTTACAATAATTAATATAGTGTCTTTAGCCAGGTGCCATAGCCACAGTTTTCTGATTTGATCTTCCCAATTTGGTATATGAGTAGGCCAAGACCCATAGTATTTTAAGACAAAAGGATTTTTATCTGCTCATAGATCTAAAAATTAGCCCTTTTCAGGTCACCCTCAGGCCATTTGCCAACAATTCATGAGAATGACCCGTATGCACAGTCTGAGAAACACGTTGGGATCCGGGTTTTAAATCCGGATTTGGCGTTAGCCTAACGCTCGGCCTCGGTTTGAGTAGATGGAGTGGCCTTCTCATCATACTCTACCGAGGACTCGTGTACCGATTCCTCGTCCGAGGAAACTACCTCCATGGCGGTGCTACCGGTGGCTGAGGTGCTGGCTTTCGGGTCGGCTCTAACAGAATCCGGCAGATTCTTGAGTCGCCGAGAAGCAGACCTCCTGTTCTTACTAACCTTCCAATCTTCCGGATCTTTAGTTCCGGATTCACTGGAAGTAGCTGTTTCTACCGGACTTGCGGTTTTCCCGGTAGTACTGCCAGAGGTTGTTTTGGAACTGGCCGAACCTCTAGCGCCTAGCTTCAGGTCAGGGATTGGAGGTGCGGGAACCTCCGCTTCCCTTCAAGCTTGCTCCAGGGCTTCCTGCTCCACAGTCAGGCGACAGACGAGAATCGTCCGAAGGGCTGCACTCCTCTCCAGTCCTGTGAGAGAGGAGTTCTGGACTTCCGTAAGTTTGGCGTCGGCTATGTAATAGCCATCGTCCCACTGCTCGAAGTTGGCAGCGGCTTCCCGGTACTCCCTCATGGTTTGGTACTCCGGCCGGACAGCACTAGGGTGTGGGTAGGTTTGGCCTTCGGATTCCGAAACGCAGCCTACCCAGTCAATGTTCGTCTTGGTCACATTCCACTGAGACCTATCAGGCTTAGGATAAGCTCCTAACAAGAAGGCTCTGTTAGCTTCATACACCACCTGTTGAAAGGCAATGTCTACCATGAGTCCCCGTTGGAACCATGGCCAGTCTCTGAGCCATTCTGGTGGCGTCCTGTTGAGCTGTTCAGGATGCATAACACCCTCGATAGCCATCCTCACCTTCGGGTCCAGTTTAACTGGAGTGCCGTCCGGGTTTACGACCTGTGCCTGTAAGTCCGGGTGGACATACAGGTACCGACCATCATAGGCCGCTGGGAACGGATCGTCCACGGCCGGTTTCCATTGGTCCTTAGATCCATCTACTTGGGTAGTGTCGGATCCGGTTGCTCCTAGCACTGCTTCGGGGCTCCAGATCCGTCGATGGGAAGTGGTGACAACAGTTTTTCAGGCTCATTTAGTGAAAATGAAGCCAACTACTCTTCAAACGAGCGATCAGCGGATTCCTCCACTTCCATCAACTCGCTTTCCGCCTGTGTAGCAGGTGACAAAGCTTCCAGGAAAGCTTCTGCAGACGGAGTCAGCTTATCCGGGTCACCGGATAGCTTGGCTGCTGCTACGGATTCCTCAGCCATGACTGAAGGAATCTCCTCGGGAGTTAAATACTCCTTTTCCTGGCTTTCATGGCGCCGGGGCCGACACTGAACAGAGACGCCTGCTAGAGGACCCACTCTGGAGGATCACCTGGATCGTTCAACGGCAGTAATTCAAAAGAAGGGCAATCGCTCGACCGTCCTGATTAGAGCCGAAAAACAATATGGCGACAAGCCAGCTTTCGTGACGTCATTTCCTCGCTAGCTAGCGGGGTCACAAGAGGTCAGCCGAGACTGGACACGGTGACGTCATGCGGAAATGCACGTGCTACAAGCGGAACATAAACAAACTGATTGTTTTTAGGTAATTATCGCTCACGCCGATGACTCGTCTGATTTAAGTGGAGTTTATGGAAAGCTTAAGCAAATCCACTGGATTATCCCGTCCACTACCCACTGGTACATCATACGGCAACGACAAATAAGCCTTTCGGGTCAGTTGCCATCCGTTCCTCTAAATGTAAACATTACACATGTTGTGTATACAGGTTAGGTCACTGCAGTCCTCTGGGCAATTCAAGGGCTGCGGCGAACGTATATCCCCTTCTTGGATAGTTCCTTTTCAGACCTAACATTTTGAAGAGCTTTCTCTAGGTGTTTCTTGGCCTTCGAAACACCTTTCCTCTTCTTTTTGTCTTCACCTGCCGAGACTTTTTTAACTCCCCCACGCTTAATCGGTGTTGGCGTGGGTGGCACTGATTCAGATATCTTTTTAGGCCTACCTCGGCCTCTCTTCGATATCAGGTTCTTTACCTGGTCTACTATCCGATTTAGATTCAAAATCTTTTTGAATCCTTCACCATACATTTCTGTGGAGGTCTCTCTCCCAGACCATTTCCTCAGTCTAGCCACATTTGACTTATAAAGTCGACCAAGGTCTGATTTAATAATTATGGTACAATCACTAATAACTTGGGTTATTGTAAAAGGACCGTCCCAATTAGACGCTAATTTTATGTGTCTAAGTGGTTTGTGTAGTCTCAGTACTCTATCTCCGGATTGGAATTTCCGATGCTTTAGATCGGTATCATATCCAACTTTCTGCCATTTGGCACTTTTCTCCAAATCAATTCGGACAGATTCATATGCTTTTTTGAATCTGTCCCTTAAACATTTGACAAAAACTACATGACAAGGTAGCTCCGGGTCCATTCCTACAACTCCAAATACTAAGTCTGCAGGCATTATTAGATCCTCTCCGAAGACTAGAAGATTCGGAGTATAGTTGGTACTCGAATGTACCATACTGTTGTAAGCATGTGTCACAAAATGACATTGCTCATCCCAATCATCCATGTTTTCATTAACAAGTGACTTTAGGACCTGAATAAGGGTTCTATTGAACCTTTCGACCAATCCGTCACTTTGTGGCCTATACGGATTGGTTCTAGTTTTGCAGATAGCCAAGTATTCGCACATACCTTGCCAGAGATTCGATTCGAATTCTCTGCCTTGGTCACTGTGAAGCATTAGTGGTACACTGAAAGTCAGTACCCAACCTTTTACAAAGGCCTCGGCACAGGTGACTGCTTTGTGGTCCGGTAGTGGAAATACTTTGGTGTATTTTGTGTAGTAGTCACACACTACCATCACACAGGTATTATCATTAGCGGTTGTATTAAGTCCACTAATGATATCTACTCCGATTCTCGCGAATCTAACTCCGAAAAGTTCCTGAGACAGGGGAAGTTTGCCCATCCCGGGTCCGGGTTTGTTTTTACAACAGTCCGGACAGGTGGTTACCCATCTTTGCAAGTCTCGTAACATGCCGGGCCAATAGTATTTTTTAGAAAGTCGTGCTAATGAGCGCTTCCTTCCAAAATGACCACTGGTCCGATGTCCATGACAGAAATACATAATGTCATGTCTCATTGCATGTGGTATAACCACTTGCATGAGTTTCTCACCATTATTACATGGCTTCCAACGGTATAACACGCCTTTCCGGACTTCAAGCTCAGTCCATTGAGCAAGAAACCTTCTCATTTCTCGATTTTCAAGGGAGACCTCTGGTCTGGCTGGACGTATACCCTTTGGTACCAAGTGCAGTAGCTGTGCAGTTATCGCGTCAGCTTCCTGGGAACGTTGTATGTGATCCATAGACCATTCCAGTACACTGGCAACTAGGGGTTCGAAGGGTCTTCGAATCCCTGCTAAAACTGCTCTGTGAGCTCCACAATCAGTACAATCTGGATTATCACATTTCCGAATTGGTATTCGAGACAAAGCATCAGCATTTAACCTTTTTGTGCCCAGAGTTTACATTATTTTACATTATTTCATGATTGTATCATTTTGTTGATAATACCATGTGTTATTTCGATCTTCTTCTTTGATATGGGGATGGCATTACATTTTCTCAATACTCATAACTCAGTGAAGGCTTTCAGTTAAGGACATGGCATTCTGGGGCATGTCTGGTAACCATAGTTACCAAAAAATTCCATTTGTTGTAATTTAGTGGTATTTGGTCTCTCTTGTGCTATATATATCCATAATCCCTGCAATCCTGAGACATTACAGAACTTTCAAAGGGGGTTCTGCCTGCATCTGTACTGTCAGACAGGAAACATAATATGTTATGATAGTAACAAGGTATGGCTTATCTTTATGGATATGAACAGTTGTTGTAAGATATGAATGGAGTATGAGAAACTGTGTGTATGATTCATCATCATTTTGGTACCATGTCAGATTTTAGCTCCTTGGAGGGTTGCCCTTTAATGAATCACATAAAATGACAGCTGATTTTTAAGTTTTGACTCACTGTGTCTGATATGATCGAGATGAAGCCAAATGGATGGTTGTATCGTAATTAGGAGGTCATAAGCATTCTAAAGAGGGTCTAACCTTGCAGATTGGACCAGTAGAAGTATCTGGATGAAAATTTCTTTCAATATACATGCATTTAAGCCCAATATTCAAGCCGGTATTCAGATAAATGGGCTAGCCATCGACCTAACATACCTTCAGCATCTCGGAAGTTCAATAACCATATTAAAGAGGAATGATCCGTACGTAAAGTAAAGTCCGTCCCCCATAAGAAGTGTTTGAACTTCTTTGTATATACAACTACTGCTAACAGTTCTCGTTTGGTCGTGCAGTAATTGCGCTGAGTTTTACTCAGTGTGTTGCTAGCAAAGGGAATTGGTACCTCTCTCCCATTTTGGACTTGCGAAAGGGCTGCACCAATGCTGTCATTACTAGCATCCGTATCCAGTATGAAATGATCTGTCTCATTCGGATATTGCAATACGGGAGTACTCGTGAACAGATCTTTTAGCTTTTGAAAAGCAGATTCCTGTTCATGCGTCCAAGGAAATTTTTCCCTGGTACCTCCTGGAGTCCAGTTAGCTATTACTTGTAATGGGTAACTGACTCTAGAATAATTCGGAATAAATTCCCTATAATAGGAACAGAACCCTAGAAATGATCTCACTTCTTTAGGTGATTTAGGTCTATTCCAATTCGTAACTGACTCGATTTTATCAGGATCAGCCTTTATTCCTTCATCAGAGATAATGCGGCCCAAATAATTTATGGACTTTCTAAACATGTGACATTTTTTAGGTTTCAATTTGAGACCATTAGAAATAATACGTTCTAATGCCAATTTAAGATTGTTAGAACATTCTTCGAATGTTTTTCCGAAGACTATTACATCGTCAAGATATACGAGACATCTTTTCCACAATAAATCACTTAATATAGTTTCCATCATTGCTTCAAATGTAGCTGGTGCATTGCACAAGCCAAAAGGCATTACGTTGTATTGGAATAGTCCAATATGACTCGAAAATGCTGTTTTTTCCATATCTGATGGGTTCATTACCACTTGCCAATATCCTGATTGCAAGTCTAGGGTACAAAACCAACTGTTACCTCCTAAGGAGTCAATGGTTTCGTCTATTCTCGGTAATGGATACGAATTCTTTTTCGTCACTCCATTCAACTTCCTGTAGTCTATGCAAAAGTGTTTTTTGGTTACCATACACACAGGACTACTCCAGGGACTATTGGATGGGACTATTACGTCCTGATCCAACATCTTGTTTATTTCCTCTTCAGCTATTCTTTTCTTTGCTAAAGGTAACTGCCTATACAGTATTTTAAAAGGTTCCGCATCTCTAGTATTTATTTTGTGTACTACCTTATTTGTCGTACCCAATTTTTCACCAGGTTTGGCAAAGGCAGTTCTTTACTGACAGAGCAATTCATGAAACTCTTTCCGATGTTCCGGATTTTCTAATGAAGTTTCTTCATACAACTTTAACAAGTCATCTGAAATTTCATCGTCATCTGTTACCTTTGGTAAGTTTAACTTACTATCCGTTACAGTTGCCGAAAGGGTCACGTTTCCAAAAACTTGTCCCTTCTTTAGGTAGATAGTAGCGTTTCCAGTATTGGAAACAGGCACTACCGACCAGGATGCATTCGCTACTATAGTGTCTACGGAAATTAATCTGATACTTGACAAAGTAACTACATCCGGTTCTATCACTGCAGGCTTATTGCGCATTGCAGGATCGCTTCTCAAAAGCACATCACAGGCTACACCTGCGGGAATCCGCACAGTGTGTGCAACACTAGCCATACTGCTTACTTGCCTTAGTACGCACCTAACCTTTACAGGATATGGGTATTTCACACTCAACACTCCTGATTGTGGTTCTAATATCACCCCGTACAGGGATGCGAAATCCAACCCGAGTATCCCTTCATCTGCTATATCCGCAACGGTGGCACTCATGACATAGTCATGTATTCCATCCAATTGCAACTTCACACAAGTTCTTCCATACGTTTGCATGGTACTGCCATCGGCCGTCTGAGCATTTCCTCCCGATCTGAGAGTATCGTGCTCATTCAGAATAAGATCATAGAACCTCTTGAAGATACAGGAGTGGCTAGCACCCGTATCCATAAGAAATTCGGCAGATCTTCCGTTAACAGTGAGGCAAACATACCACCACCTTCCGTTTAGAACAGAGGGCGTGTCCGTGACGATTGGGACGTCATTGTTCACACCTGGAGTCAATCCACATCCTTTCAGGTATTCCAGACAAGGATGACCCGGGGGTAGGTGGGCACTACAAACCCTGGCTAAAAAATAACCGCCTACCTCGTCACCGATATTGGGTTTCTTCTGTGCTCCCTGGGCACCTCTTATATCAGCTTCCCTAACCTTCCAGGTGTCTACAACCACTCCGGTGTTAGGCGAGTTTGCTACTGCATGCAAACTATCGTTACGGATGGTGATATCATGGCAAGATTTGTCACTGGGATCCCCTTCTCTGCCCATAGGGGGACCCCTCCTCAGTTTTCCTCTGGTGTTAAACCAGAGACACCTTCCTGTCTATGGGGGACAGGTTTCTCAGCCATACATTCGGATGCATAGTGTCCTAATTTCTGGCATCTGAAGCATCTCCTCTGGGATTTATCCACCCAAGGTCTTTTCAAACCCTCTGTCAATCCAGCTATCAATGTCTCTACCAGATTCGCTGGAGCAGCAGCATCTGCTACGGTAGGAGCGACTGTAGCTGTCGTGTTGCCAGCTTGAATCGATCCGGAAGCTATTTTATTAGCAACGGACCCTCCTTTTCCTTTCGGATACACCTTTCTGTACCGTTTCTGTCGGTACCTGGACTGAGCCAATATAATCTCCATTTTCATCAGAGACATATTCGTCTTCCTGGTCAGCCTCTTGCAATTCAACAGGGGCCAATTGGGAAGTCTCATATATTTGAGCGGGGGCACCTCCGTATTGTAATGGAGCTGCTCGTAGCGGGTTAGGTCCTAGACCCACTAGTCTTTTCTTCATATCGGGTCCATCGATCGATATAAAGAGGTCACTGAAAGATGTATCATCTTTCCAAGAATCCCAAACTACTTGCTTGTGATCCGGATCCCGCAATCCACTGTAGAATTGTGTAAATAATTCTTGCAGATAGCAATCATCATCATGAGCCTAATTCGGATGTGCCTTTGATAGCAAATCCTGTAGCTCCAAACCGAAGAATTTATGAGATTCTTTCGGTTTCTGAGTCCTCTTCTTAAAGCTTACCCATGGATCTTCTCTTACGATCGAACCAAATAGGTACGCGGCACATTCGACCAATTGGTCATAGGTGCCATATATTCTGTATGCTGCTCTCCATTGGTTGAGGGCTACTTTTCCGCCCTTGTTCAACCAACAGATTAGGTAAGGCAGAGCTTCTTCTTTTGTCCAACCACTACAGTTGACTTCATCGACAAAAGCCTGATACCTATCCTTCCATGGATCATTGGAATCATAGGGAGGAGGTATCCTTGCCTGTCTACGAGCCGGATTATTACATCCTCGCAGTCTGTCTGCTTCTCGCATGCTCCAGTTCATTACTTCCATGCCATCTGCTCCCTTCCGGTAGCAGTCAATGCCCAAATTTTGGATACATTGGCTTCTATCAAAGATGTTCTGCATCCCTACTACCATGGATGTTCTCCTGTTTGGTTTCCTGCCATCTCCTCCTGATCCTGATCCTCCGGGTCCAGATCCACCAGGACCGCCTGGGGGATTACCTCCGGGTGGACCATTATTGGGATAATTCCCGGATGGACCGTTAGGGTACCCACCTCCATAACCAGTATTTCCAGTTGTTCCGGAAGGTGCAGACCCGGGATAGAAATTATTTTGATTCCCTCCCTGGTTATATGTACTCCCATGTTGGTAGTTACTTCCTCCTGCGGGATTATAGTTATTACTATATCCATGAGGAGTTGCTCTCAGTAAATACATACCCCCTACCACATTGGGTTGTGGAGGATTCGGTCTGGGGAATCGTCCACCATTTGGTACATTGCTCTGACCCGAGGTCGGGTTAGGCAATCTTGCACCTGCTGGAGTGCTATGTCCTGGTTGAGAAAAATACGAAGGTGGTGTAAGTAAATTTCTTACTGGTCCCGGTGCCTGTGGTTGGGCCACTGGTGTAGTGTTATTTCCACTAGCTGTATTAACATGAGTCGCCTTAGTTTTATGACTCAGATCTGGTATTGGCGGTGCCGGACCTACAACCGTATCAAGCACAGCAGCCTGAGGTGTAGGTGCACTATTGGTGGGTCCCTTGTTCGTTCCGACCTGTATAGAGGTACTATTCGGAACACCTACTCCGCTGGATGCGGAATGATCCGTTTTTTTATAAATTCCGGAAACTACATTTTTGTCCACCCCATCAGTAACAAATGGGTTGTATCTGGTGGGCGTTACATCTTGGGATGTATTTACCAACATTGTAGATACCACATTTGGATCGATAGTACCTATAGTCAGTTGTGCTGCTTCTACGTATTTATCTAGGGTCAGTGCAGTATTCTGCAGATCCTGAAGCTCATTGGTGAGTTTCTGTCTATCTTCTTCCAATTGTTTATTATAAGCTATAATGCCCATCCGGATAGTTTCATTGTCTTCAGCTTGCTTACTGCACTGAAGTTTCAATTTCTCTAATTCGCTTTGATATCGGCTTATCTCGGATTCATAATTGGCCTTATCAAGACATAATTGATCATTCGTATCTATGTATGTTTGGATACGAGTATGTCTATTGTCATATTCTTTATTAAATGACTTTCTCATTTCTTGAAGTTTTCTTTCTTCATTTTCTAATTCTTTCATGTATTCACTCTTTCTGGTTTCGAATTCATTTCGCATACCGATTAAGTCTTCTTCCAGATGCAGTTTTTCATCGATTACTTCATCTTTCGCTTCGATCAAGGTATTCAAATTCTCGTTCAAAGTTACATAGGTTTCGTTTAACAACAGGACATCCGGTTATTTGAATTCCTCACCTTCCGGTACCACATATGTTACGTCGCCGTCTATGGCGCTGTAGTCTAGAATCGGTAGTCCGGGTCTGGGTATACTGTATGGTAATTTTCCAAACGTAACCCTTTTTGGCATAGGTGCCGGATGTTCTGGATTAGTGCTTCCACCAACTTCGAACATTGAATTACTTAATTTGTCAACAAGTGATTGTTGACCCATTAAATTACTCTTTCTCTGTATTGATTGTTCTCTCCGTACAGAGTCCGGTATGTTTTCTTCACTATCTATCTTATAGTGAGGTCCGGGATCTCTCCAGGATGCAGTGTCTACATCCTGTGAGTTTGAATGGATATGGATCAATAATGACCCATTGCCATTCTCCTGGGCAGTTGATTGCCCTTCAGGGTTAGCTTCCGCGAGGCTGTCTAACCCATGTACTAGCCGTTCGGACGTTATAACGTCCAGGCTATACACCAGAATTAACTGGTCACGGCACCAATGTAATGGTTTAGTCTTAAGAATTCGGTGGTTCGGGCCTTACTGATCAGGAAAGAAGGAGTAAGGCGGTAATCCAAGTGTATGCCAACGGATGATTTATTACATGAGACACTTACGGCTACCTGGAAGATGGTACAAGGGCAGCTAATGAATAAAGATGTTACATGATCAGAGGCCAGGAGGGCCTCTGACGTAGCGGCTGAGCCCCGGCCCTTATATACGGACCTAGGTGTTCATCGTCAGATGTCCCCACAGGCCCGGATCGGTGCTGCCACCTATCCTGAACCTGAGGAACACCCAACAACTGGACTCACCCGCCACGCCAGACGGTACCCATTACTATGGTTTATAATAACGTACCTCTACACTTAGATAACAATTTTGAATGTATTACGCTATCAAAATACTTTAGCAAAATCCATAAAGAGGGCCTCTGTTATTAATCCATTATTTCTATTTTCAAACAATTCATTAACAAGATCAAAAGTGGCATCACCAGTGCCATACCCTTCTTATAACCATATTGATTTTCACAAAACATATCACTTTTTTCATGCTTTCACTTAAATAATAATACATAATCTTTTCAATAATCTTTGAGGGCATTGGCAGTAATGAAATCGGCCTCCAATTCTTTACCACTGTTAAATCACTATCCTTTTGCAGTGGCTTAACAATGGCTGATGCCTAACTCCCTGGAAATATGCCCTTATCCAAACTAACCTGAATTAAGTGAGTGAACTGTTTTATCAAACATAATAATGCACATTGAAATCTGTCACCCCTTTCATTTTCTGAAATCTAGAGAGGAAATGGTGCATTCGGGTGGATTATTAGGTTTCACAGTCATTCTTCTGGAAGGTGGACAGTAATTTAGACACATTTTAAGTGTGGGTCTGTATTTTTCTTAATTTCTCTATATTTCCCATTCATTCATATTTCCCACAACCTTCTAAGACTCTTTTCTCGTATCTAAGTGATCAGAATATAAAGAGTATTTCTGAAATGGACTTCATCCAATGGTTGATAAAAGAGATTACCCCTTTCAGGGCCACAGTTGTTACCCAAACCCCACATTAGTGTCAATGATGACTTTGTCTCATGAATTTTGTTTGAAGAAGAAGCTCTCCTATTCTAGACCCCCCCCCCTCCCCACCCTTTCTATCCTATATCTGGATCCTTGATTAACCTGTACGGCCACTTAATTCTTAATCTGCCAATCCTCTCTTAAAGGCACAATAGAGGCAAAACAACCTTAAAGTTGAAATTATCCGACATAATGGTTTGAATTGCCAAGGCATCAAATGGGCAAGTTGAGGAAGGAAATAGATTGTTCATTCAAAATTGATTTTCAAACGCTGTATCCCAATACTGACACGGGTGATAATTGACAATACTGAAAAGAAAAAATTACAACAATGTTAACGAGAAGGTTATCAGCATTGTCAATATACTCATTATCATTGTTGAATACGTTTCTTCATGCATGTGTACAGATGATCATCAGCTTTACAAAGACTCCAAAGAAAGCAAAGCCCTCGATTTTGATTGATTGATTGATTGATTTTTATTGATCTAGTTACGCAGTTCACACTTCGAAATTTCATTTAGACAATAATCTAGAGTACAAGGCTTGAACACACATAAACCATATATAGGGTCTCTCTCTCTCTCTCTCTCTCTCTCTCTCTCTATATATATATATATATATATATATATATATATATATATATATAGGTTTATCATTTTTGCACATTCTTCTACCGAATTCTCTATGTATTTCCCTCATCATATAAAATTACAAAAGATCATCTTACCAGCTACTTACATAGCAGAACTCCCACTGAGAAGCTAAGCATCATAGGCTTTAATGGACTCTCCTATGATTAGGGGGATTAGCCTTCTGAATAAGGATTATGAGTCAGCAAGTAGATTTCATATGGGGTACTAAATATAGAGCTATTCATATCATACTCTAGAGCAGCATATGTCCTATCGGGTATCTACCTTAATTCTATCTGTGAATTAGCCTAGCCGGATTAGGGGACTAAAGCTAACTACAGGATATTACTCACCCGAGATGCAGCCAATCAGAGGCCTACATTTGGTCATGTGAGCCATTGCCATGGTAACATGACCTAATTAGGGGATTAGCGACCACCTCTCAGCCAATCAGAGGCCAGCATTCTGGTAACCCCGTGGTGGCCACGCCCTTTAGCCAATTAGAGACCTCCATTTGGTCACGTGACCCCTCATTTGCATAATAGGCCAGGCCTGTGGTGAAGTCACATGACCCCTTGTTGCGTCCATTATGACCTAATTAGGGGATTAGTCCTCATTTACATAATAGACCACGCCCCCTGGTCACATGGTGTAGTCACGTGATCAATTGTTTGTAAACAAGGGGCAAAATTATGCATAAAAATTTAGAAGGAGCTTACCTTCCAATAGGGAGTTTAGTGAGTCCAGTAGGGTGTTTAAAATCACTTTTGTAAATTTATAAGCATCTCAATCTGTGAGTACTGGTATTGAACAATTCTCCTCCACAATTGTAGATAATATTACTGGAACACACACTAGTACCCAGTATCCCTATCTACACCAGGATTAGATCTAAACTTACCTGGCTACTCACAAGCAGGCACACAAAAAGATTACAATTGAAAACCTCCAAAAATAATAAAAAAAAAAAACTCATTTACATATAGGGGTCATGTGACCAAATGGAGGGCTCTAATTGACTAAGGGGGCGTGGTCTATTATCCAAATAAGGAACTCACCACGGGGGCTCCAGGTCACGTGACCAAATGGAGGCCTCTAATTGGCGGGCAAGCTTTTAGCTTGCCTTAAAAAAAAACAACTAAAGACTCCAAATATTTTTTTTGCAAGTTTTTAGCTTGCCTTTTTTTATTTTGTCCTCTCATCAAAAGACGGTATACGATAGTAAAACCTACCAACACTTTAATATTTCTTCTCAAGAAAAACTCAGACCTTTTATGCATAATTTTGCCTCTTGTTTACAAACAAGTGGTCATGTGACTACACTATGTGATCAAGGGGGCAAGGCCTATTATGCAAATGAGCACTAATCCCTAATTAGGTCATAATGGTTGCTACTCATTAGCATAAAGGAGCGTGGCCTATTTTGCAAATGAGGGTCAAATGGAGGACTCTAATTGGCTAAGAGGGCATGGCCACCACGGGGGTCAAGGTCACTAATCCCCCAATTAGATCACATGGTGGTCATGTGACCACCTAATTAGGTCACATGGTGATTATGTGATCACCTAAGTAGGTCACATGGGGGTCACGTGACCAAATAGAGACCTCTGATTGGCTGCATCTCGGGTGAGTAATATCCTGTAGTTAGCTATAGTCCCGTTCCGATACACTATATACTACTAGCTACCATACTCTTTATATCAAAACTGATATGGCTCTTCTAATGCAAATTACCATAATCTCTCGCATATAAGGCGCATCTTATATGCAAGGTTGTAGATCTTTCTGGATCCACAAGGGGGACACCAAGACCTTTCTTTTGATATGTCACACTCCCGCTAAGTCCTAATATGTAGGCACTTACCTAGTTTTTCTAAACTTTATATTATCTATTCTATCTGCATACTATTGGATAGATCTCAAGAAAAGAAGTGGATTTGCTTTTTGAATGAAGTCTCTATCTTAATTCAAAGTGATATTATGACCATCCAAAGACCACAAAATGACCCCAATATTCTGCCACAATAACCCATACTTAAGAGTTTAATCAGGGTTCAAATTTTGTGATCATGCTAGTTGTGGTCAGAAATGCCTGGAACACTTAAATCACTGTTTCTCAGAAGATATTAACACTAGGAACTTGAAATAAAAACTTGAGAAAAGGTCATTAAGGTGTGGTTCCAATGACCTATGGCCTGATCTAGGTCAGGTCAAGGTCATTTTAAGGTCAAAGGTCAAATTTATTGATTTTTTTTTTTTGTAAATGAGTAAACATTTGTTAATATTTAGCTAGATGAATGATAGAATCAATGATCAGCTGACTCTTTTTCAATATTTGACCAAGAAGGTCAAGTTGACCTAAAGGTCAAGGTGAAGGGACATTTTGCGATCCTGCTTGTTGTGGTCAGAAATGCTTGGAACACTTAAATCGCTGTTTCTCAGAAGATATTGACACTAGGAACTTAAAATTAAAAAGTAGAGTTAAGTTTATTAAGGAGGTATTCCAATGACCTATGGCCTGACCTTGATCCAGGTCAAGGTCATTTTAAGGTCAAAGGTCAGATTTATTGATTTTTTTTTTAATGAGTTAACATTTGTTGAGATTTAGTAAAATGAATTACAGAATCAATGAATTGTTTCAATATTTCATCAAGAAGGTCAAGTTGACCTATATAAGGTCAAAGTCAAAGGGACATGACATAACCAACATTTTGACAGTCCACATAAAACCATAACAATCAACCATAATTTCTTGCAAAAATATTGAGATAGGAAACTCAAAGTAAGAATAGAGATCATTTGATATGTGGTCTAGCAGTTGACCTTGATATGACCTTAACCAGGGTCAAGGTCATAATAAAAAGAGGGGTCAAAGTTCTCAACAATTTTCAATGTTTTGATGTAATGTTAGTGTGAACCCAGAAGTTAAAAGTAAAGATCACATGACATGTCCAAATGTGGTTTGCCATTTCACCTGAAAATGACACTCTGACTGATGTTCATACTTCAAAGTATAGCCCTACTAGTCAGTTAGAGAAGTCCTGGTAGTTAGCCCTCCAGTAGTGGCCACCTCCAGGTGGCCCCTCCAGTGGTGGCTATAGGTGTGCTGCAGTGGGGGAGGTGTTAGAGCTAATCTCTCACTCCCCCTCACAGAGTTAACAGGTCATGATTTTGTAGTTGCTTAAAAAACATACTGCTGCCTATTAGAAAGAGGAAAACTAGACATTTTCTAGACCTTATTTAACCAGGGAATATGTGAGTGCCATTTTTAACTATGTGAGATGTATACTTCATACCATAAAATGCTCCTGAACTTAAGTTTTGAGTTCACCTGGGAGAAACATGACTTTTTTCTCTTCAATTTATTAAACAAATACATGTATATTGAAGCCCTCTTCAAGCCCGTTAAAATGATACCCTAATTGTCCAAATCCACCTGTAAACAGCTTCAGAATCAATAAGTAAGAACATGTCAACTTCAGCTGCTCCATTTTTGCTAAATCACACTTTTAGCCTCTGCGCACGGCAGACCCACGCACGGCAGTTATGTCAGTGCCTATAATATGACACAGGGAAGTTCAGGAGGTTCGTGGGTGCTTTAGCTACACATAGCTTTTGAAATTTTCAAATTCTATTCAGTAGAAGAAAAGTTATGTAATTTTTTTTTGACCATTTTCTAAAACTCTAGGTGCATCTTATACGCGATGTGCGCCTTATACGCGGGAGATTACGGTATGTCATAGGGATAAAGACCATAATCACCTGTGTATCATCTTGCAATAGTCTCTTAGTTTCAGATAATCATCATTCATAGTCCAGTCACATTCGGCATGTACCAAGGACTAATTGCAAACTCTCCAATGGCTTTAATTGTTCCTTATGGGTACCCAAACATCATACAAACTATTTAACAAAATCTACTGAGGGACAGACCGTTTGTGTTTTGTTTTGTTTTGTTATTTTGTTGTTGTTGTTGTTGTTGTTGTTGTGTGTGTGTGTGTGTGTGTGTGAGTGTGTGTGTTTTTGTTTTTGTTTTTGTTTGATGTTTGTTTTTTTCGGGGGGGGGGGGTTACATTCATATTATTCATAAGACGTATGCTGTAATACCCCTATGGTGAACCTTTTTTAATGAACAATATTGTAGATACACTCATTGTACGTTGGAGAGTTTATTTCTACAAAACAATGTATGTTCTACATCCATTAAAGCCTTATCTGATAGTTAAAAGAGCTGTATATAGCTTTTTTTTATGCAATACTCATTTCTGTTTTCTATCCATCATAATGTGTAGAATACAACTATTTATCTGCCAGGGCACTACTCAAACAGAGTCACAAAATATACATTGGCTACTTGACCATGCAGCCCCTGCTAAGATGGTGCTGCTTCTATCAAATTATATAGATTTCCAGAATAATGCCCATTTACATCAATGGAAGGCCTTATATGTTGTCTGGAACTTTCATCCTCATCCTCAGCTCCTGTAAATAGGGTCATGGAGGTATTCAGAGGTCTGTCATATATTACAGTTAACTGTAATAAAAGGTCGGAAATGCACAGCCGTGGGAGAGATCTGATATCAGTATTTCCTCCAATAAAATGCATTTCACAAAATCTTTTTTTTTTAGCTTTGCATTCAATTATGATCAGCTTCCAGAGCCTTGTCAAATAATTGTGAAAAAAACATGAAAGGAAGTTAAGTCACAGATCGCCAAGTTTGAAATCTTGTTGTCGTAAAAAGTTATCAAAGACAAGATATTTGATCTAAATGATTTCACACTTTGCATTGTGTAAAGGCCTACACTTTTGTTGGGATCTTGACCTTTAGCAAGGTCACAAAATCCCATAGGCCTGCAGATAAAGGTATAACATAATTGCTATATAATCTCAAGAAAAGCTCTTGTAATAGAAATTCGTTCAGTATTCACTTATAGGTGTTTCTTCAATTGTGCCTATAAGCCAAATTTTGATAGATTCAACACAAGTTACATCATAATTTGAATTGTATTTTAAGAACATATACCCGGAACCATGTGTATGATCTGGATATGTTCTCTCATCTAAATTCACATATGTCTGATCAATGCAAGAGTTGTTACAATGCAAATCCAGAATTATATGCTTTTTTTATGTTTGACCTTGCAGAATATGACCTTGATATCCAACAACCCTCACTCAAGTTTTCCAATATGTGATTTACATAGAGTATAATTGTTACCATATTTCCCATAGCAAAGCACTGGCTACAGGATTTATGGATATCAAAATATCCATGAATCTATGATTTTTAACATTTCTTGATCTTTGACCTTGAATTTTACCTTTGTCCCTCAAAGGATTTCGTTTGATAGGTAGCATGATGTTGTAGGCATATCAGTGAGTAAAAAGAGTACACTGTACAAATATTGGCAATTGCTCCTGGGTCCACGCCCTTTTGGTGGCCAGTTGACTGGACTATCTCTCAAGTAGACACTCCATGCTGATGATTAGGCACTATTTAGGTAGAAACGTTTTAGGTTCTGTTTTTGTCCACTGATTCCCTGGTTCCTAATTGTCTCTCCACTTACTTTCATTTCATCATGTTCACAATCAATGATTATTGTTTTAACACACCTACCGAGTCAACCAATTATAAATTGTCCATCACGGTCTGGAGGTTAATTCAAAACAATGCTAGATTACCACTGTTTTGAATTAACCTCCTGTTCTTCTATATGTGTGCTATACATGATATATGTAAGGAAACGACATTGTTACATAATTCTCAAGTAGTGGATGAAATGAAAGCGAAAGCTAGTATACCAGAGCTGAGATGGTGGAAAATCCTTTATGACATAACATTGAACGTTTTAACGAAAGAAATATTCAATTTGTGCTAATGCATTTTCGCATTTACTAAAGCTACACAGGACAGAAACACTCAGGAAGGTATGCGTCTATATCTGTCCATTTTTACTAGGGTAAAAGAACAGAAGTCTGAGTCAGAAATGGAGACTGCTGAACAGTTTAATGAGAAGATAAACCAGATTGTTGTACATGGATTTCTGGGGATGTCCATCGAAATTGGTCAAAGGACTGGACTGTTCGAGCTGATGATGACCTTCACAGAACCGAAGACTTCACAAGAGATTGCTGATACCAAGGGACTTAAAGAGAGGTATAATCATGCATGTGGATATTGGTTTTCTTGTGCAAGTTCTCCAGGAACAACCAAACATCAAATTTTATTAAGGTCAAATGCCACAATGCGAAAACGGAGAGAAAATCTGTGTGATTTGGAAATGCATGGTTATTTTGCTGATATCGGAGGTCTAGGTTAGACCTAAATGTTTGGAGACTTGCATTTAAATAGGTTAATTCAAAACATCCTACCATCAGTCCCCCAGAAATGGTATGATAATCCAGCCCTATTGATTTATCTGGTGGTAGGTTGTGATTGGCATGCATTAACGCAGCCAGCGCTATTTATTTAAGTGTTGGTAGGCTTGAGCCCTGCCTACACTATCACAAGCAAAACACACTGTACACAGTGGGAAGAGGGACAAAATAAATCAATAGCTGTGGAACACTCCTTTCACTAGAGGGCATCGGGCTTCCCTAGCCCACTTAAAAGGGTCTATTTCTCCTCTTTCCTATCCATGCAGATGTGTGTGGTGCACATATGCGCAGGCACCAACACATTCCTCTGTGAAATAGTGTAATATAGTTCTTGCCATGAATATGACCTTAGCTGTCGAAATGGCGTTAAACATCTATTACTCACTCACTAAAGGGCATAAACACGCATTCCCCTTTATCCTATGACCTATTTATAGTGTGTACTGGCTACCCCTCAGGGAGGGAATATGGATCACTTGATAGGGCATCTAATGCATGGGCGGCTTTTGAGTAGAGGAGAGGTAATAATACAAACAGCTAATACTGTGGTAAATCCACTATCGATTTGTTTTCCCACCACCAGCACTGTGGAAAAGCAATAGTGAAAAACCAAAAGCAGTTGCTGTTCCTAACTGAGCTACTACAAGTTAAATAGATAGTGTAGAATGACTAGGTCTTATAAAAATCCACAGGATTTGCCAACACTACCATTGTGGGGGACTGATGGTAGGATGTTTTGAATTAACCTTCAGACATTGTTAGACTCTAACATTGTCTATGGAGGTCCTATATCAGCTAAGAGGTCCTGTTAATGTGTTGTTATTTAGATGTTGCATGTATCAAAGCATTTAGATATTCGTTGACAAATACTCATGAAATCTCTTTCATTTTGGCCTAATATCGTGATTTTCCAGCCCAACTGTGTAATTCACATTGATTGACTGCCAAATAACAGCAATATGATTAAAATCAGAGTGATTTAATACCCAATAGCAGCATTAGAATCAAAATCATATAATATCCACTGTCTAATATCGGCTAGCAGTGGGATTTGAGTAATATACGACCCTTTCGCAGGATACAACTTGTTACATCGGACTATGCCCTTGGGGCCTACAGACTGCCGCGTGGGAGTGATGCGAAAATTACGCGGACAGCAGTGGCTGAGGCGTGCCCTTTCCCACACTGCCCATGGCAAGTCTGGGAAAATGCCCCCAGGGCATCCATGGTAAGGATGATGCTCCCAGGACATGTAGGCCTATATAGGGTATTGGACTATGCCCCGGGGGCATCGTTTAGTACATGGATGCCCCCAGGGCATCGTCAATTTCTTTTTAATGCGTGTACGATTATCCTTACTATGAATGCCCTGAGGGCATTGTCCCCCATTGTTCTCTGTACCATGCCCCTGGGGCATCCATAATATGGATGATGTGTGATCATGCCCCCAGGGAATGGCGCCAGGGAATGCACTGATAGTCATATGAGTCGAAGGTTGGAGAATGCCCCAGCCTAGCAGGCTCCTAATTCCCCCCTGATTAGCTTAAAGTCCAATATTCCCTGAGGGCATGCATGGATGTCCCAAGGGCATACCCTTGTTTAATACCACTTCATTTATCATCAACTTTATGCCCTGAGGAGTAACATTTGTAGACTGTAGAAGGAACCCGGGAGAAGGAAGATATGCCCTGGGGGGTATGCATACTTAGGCCCTTCTTGTAGCTAGCCTACAAGTACAACTTGTGGAATTGTACTACATGCCTGGAGGGCATGCTTTGGTCAATCATGCTTTAAAGAAGCAAGAAATATGCCCTGAGGGTATGTTGCCCTCAGGGCATGTGCATGTTTTTCTGGTCAATGCCAGAATGTCTAGATCCAGAGGTCAGGAATGGTCCTGTGTATGCATATGCCCTGAGGGCCGATACACGATGCCCTGAGGGCATAGACTAGCATTGGTAAATTGCTGATTTCTAGAGGGCCAGCAATATGCCCTCAGGGCATGCATAATTCCGCGCGGCAGTCCCGAAAATATACGCGTCACCACAGGGGGCGGCACTGAATGCCCCCAGGGCATAGACCGATGTAACAAGTTGTATCCTGCGACCCTTTCATGAGCTATGATAAAGCAGATGGCACTAGTGGCGACCATGTCACTTTGCTACTCCAACAGAAGCATGGCTGGTTTGGACTCCAGTACCTGTAATAGGTCAACATGTTTCTAATGATGTGCTTTATATTTGGCTCATTATTTTCTTTAAATATTGATAGTGATTATTACCACACTATTTCTCTGTGCCTAGCCTTAATTAGTAAGTCCTAGAGCTCTATTTCACATTGGAAATGGGCATTTTTGTGAGGGGTGTTTGTGTACTAAGGGTAAACCTATGGAGCCCTGGGAGTAGATGCTGGACATGCCCATGTAAGCAGTGGGGCTACTGGAGCGTCATCTAGTGTATCAACTTGATAAAACTAATGTATAGACCTGCAGGGACAGTCCTAGTGATTTACAATAACAGATATTCCATTTTGACTAGACCAACTAATCTTGTTTAAACGGATCTATACGGATTATAATGATACATATGTTACAATAACACGCACAAGAAGGATAAATGGCATGCAATTAATGACAGTTAAGCTAGTAAAGACAAATACTAGCACATTTAGCTACCGTAATCTCCCGCGTATAAAGCGCGTCTTATACGGGGGGTTTTAATTCTAATTGGATCCACAAGGGGGACACCAAGACCTTTCTTTTGATATGTTACACTACCATATAAGCTCATCTGCTGTATTTGGGGTCCAGGAGGGTCATGGGGGTCCAAACAGCACATAGCTTTTTGAATTTTGAAAATTCCATTCATTAGAACAAAAGTTATGAATTTTTTTATTTTTTTGACCATATTCTGAAACTCTGGGTGCGCCTTATACACGGGATGCGCCTTATACGCGGGAGATTATGGTGTAAGAGGACATAATTATGGGGGGAGGGGCATTTGGGATATGATATCCAAAATTAACACAACTTGCGTGGTATCAGTGATAGCTCCTTCCTAAATTACTCCACATATTTGGCGGTGCTAGACAAACAGGGGTTAACACGCTTGGATTCTACCCGAAAAGTGTGTGTAAAGGTGGAGGTATGTCGGGCAGAGTGACAACATGGCCACGACGGCTTGGCAAAGTGAGTGGAGCGCATGCGCTTACAGAATGTCTTCTCCTACCTTAAATACAGGGTTATAAGGTAAGAAATTAATGGATGAATAAGTACGATAAACGCATTAATGTGTTGATATTGGAGGACTCGGTGACGTTTGCTTGAAATATTCACCCTCCCACTGCGGGGTCGGGATAACATTTCAAGCAAACGTCACCTCGTCCTCCAATATCAATACATTCAAGCAAACGTCACCTCATTCTTCAATACCAATACATTAATAGCTTACTACTCCACTGCACTTTAATGATTACCTCAGGTACCTCAGGTAATCATTACCCCATATGCTCGAATGATTTTATTTTTTTCATTTCCGTTCAATTGTGAAGGAATCCCCTATTCTCGCTATCCTGGATTCCAAGAATGGAGACAGGCATATACTGCACCACAGGCAGAGTGGAGTAATTTAAGGAAGGAGCTATCACTGATGCCAGGCATTCTGGACAAACTTGGTGAGATATCTGTAGTATTTTTCTTATAGATGGCATTTCATCCATATACAATTACACATTAGACATTTTCTTTGATTTCTTTCTGTATTGAATAACGGTCATTGTATTCTGTTTCAAATGTAGAAAAGGCTTTACCTGACGTAAACACATAATAGTGAACAAGTAATCAATGGATAATTCATGACGAGTGTGTATTAGTGAAGGATAATTACACGCGGGCATAGCCCGAGTATAATTAGCCTTTGCTAACACACACAAGTCATGAATTATCGATTGACTACTTATTTTATTCCATGAAACCAATAGATAATCAATAGAATACCAATAAATTCAAGTTGAAAACAAAAATTGTTCCCCTTCCCCGGGACTCGAAGCCAGCCATTCTGTGTACACGATCGGTACATACACCTCGGCGCCCGGCAGCGGACAGCTACAGCCCCCGTCTCGGTTTGGCTTGCTTTGAATACGTCTCACAGTTATGTTTGTGTACAATCGGTACATACACCTAGTCACCCGGCAGCGGACAGCTACAGCGCACACAGCGCAAAAAAGATGCGTCTTGCGGTTATGTTTGTGTATAATACACCTGATCACCCGGCAGCGGACAGCTACAGCTGAGCGCAATGCGCTAACCACTAGACCGCCGCGTCTCCTCCTTCAGCAGCCGTCTCGGCTTGGCTTTGTTTGAATGCGTCTCGCGGTTCTGGTAGCGGACACACAGTGAAAAAAGATGCGCCCGGACCAGGACTCGTCCCACCTACCTCTAACGGCTGAGTGCAATGCACTAACCACTAGACCACTGGGAGATACACCTCTGTGCCCGGCTTGGCTTAGGTGTTATTGAATGCGAGCAGTAGCGAATAAAAAAAATACGCCCAGACCGGGACTCGTCCCGCCTACCTCTACAATCTAACCAAGCAAACCCAGACCGTTCCACGTCAGTCCCTGTGGCGCAATGCATAGGGAGTTGGATTTGGGATGTAAGACTGCAGGTTCGACCCCTACCCTGGCAATGAAAAATTCCGTAGGTTTTAACATGTAACATATGACATGTAAGGACATGTAAGGCATGCAGGTTATCAATGGATAACCGCACTGCGTGCCTGTTATCCTTGGATAACCGCACACCTTACAAAAGTGATGCTATAGCCTTCATGGTGTGCAATATCGACAGGTATGTGCATGGGAATATCCAGAAAAATCACTCAGAATCCCAGAAATCGTGGAATAACTCCCAATAATCAGTAAAATGTCATCATGATGCCACCGTATGAATTACTGCTGATCCTTGATTCTTAACTATACAATGATAATCTTTGCTTCCTGAACTATATCTGTGCATGTTTCTATTGCAGCTGCTGGCATTGATATCTATGACATGGGAACAGGGCCAGGAACCATCCCCATATCTATTGCTGAGCAATGTTTGGGGCCTTGATATTTCAGAGGAGGGCACTAAGATGACTAGTATAATGGCAGATGAAAAATCACTTAGGAATATTCAATTCCATGTACAAGACAATTGCAATATGCCTGATGCCTGGACCAACAAGTGGGATGTTGTTACAATGTTTGATGTTGCCCATGATGTCCCATATACCACCAAAATGATGAGGGAGGTGGTCAGGGTTCTGAAACCTGGGGGTTATTTCTTGATAATGGGTATTGCTCTGCACACTGATCATAAGGATAACATCTCCCTCTGGCCCTACATGTCTATACAGTTAGTCTGTTTCATTTTATGGTTGTGTCACTAAATGAGGAGGGAGGGGAGGGCTGGGGTGCTGCCTGGGGTGTGGAAAAATCAGCTGAGCTGCTAAGGCAGTCTGGTTTTGCTGATGTTACCATGGGAGAGGGTCTGCGGGCTGTTTGCAGAAAGGCTGAGTAACAACTGTGTTTAGAATGAAGTTATTCAATGCTCAGAAAGTGAAACTGGTATTGATTTAGAAAGTGCTCGTCCAACTGTCACACTACTCGCTGGGTCCCTACTATTGGCTCTTGATTGTGCTGCCTGAATATTCTGAAATACAACCATAGCACTTAGACAAATACATCGTTTCTAAACGCAACTCACAATTCATAATATGAATCATATTTAACAATATAGCTAAAGCTGCAATAATTACCATCATAAACATAAACAGGTGAAACTGGCTCTTGTCTAGCATCCGGACCAGAGTTTGGATTATCTACTCAGAGTGTCAGGTACATGTATCTTTAATAGGTTGAATTCCACAGTGCGTTCTCCACCTTCAAAATCTCCGCATTCTATGTACCTTGCTGAGCCCATAGAATGAAAAAAATTGTTTAATATATTCCGTATCGCATGGTAAGTACTTGTCCATTTTGCACTAAACCTTGCATTCTAGGGACACAACACACCGAAACGCAGAGATTTCAAAGACTCGAATGCATAGTAGGATTTTACTTAATGCAAAGGGAATCGTCATTTTGCAAGGCATGATAGTTAGTATTGTTTAATTGAGCAGACTAACAGAAAATATATCTTTGTTCCCCATGAGCTGTAAATATGCTTGGCTGCACCTCTGGCAGCACTGTATCATGAGATTATACTGAAATATAGAACACGCTGGAATTCGATGTTTTTATAAATACTACAACTGTGGGATAACTCATACTTTTGTTTCTCATCCAATGAGTAAGAAACCTGTCTGTATGCTACAGTGACGGGAATTCAAATAAGACTGAATTTATATGAAGTTTAATTAAGAGTTATAAAAGCTAATATCCAAGGTGTTTTTTCTGTAGCCATTTGTTTTTAGCAATTATAGCAAATCCTCTTGATATCAAGCTGGTCGAGAGAAGAAGCCCACTATATCAAGCAGTGTCGAGCAGTGGAACCAAACTCAACTTTGGCTACTATTTTGGGATAATACAATTGTGTAAACGAAAATATGAAAAGTTAATGTATTATTCATTCATGCATTTATGGTACCGAACAGCGGTCATACCCTGTTCGGGGTATTGGTAACTAGGGGGCCCCCTACCTGTGTGACCCAGTGCCCTACCTGTCACACACCTCTCACCTGCACTCCACTCACCTGCACAGGCAGGCACAGACATTCAGTTACCTCAGCTCTGTCTGTTTTGTTCTGTCTGTTTGTTTTTCACTATGGGAGTCATTTGTGACTCTTGCGAGGAGCAATATCACGGGAACTCCAGGTTGTGCCCGTCCTGCAAGCACCCTAACCCTAAATGGGACCCACAACAACAATTGGGAGCTTTGAAAGGACAAGCAGGCCAAGGAGGACCACCGGCTACCACTGAGTCAACTGACCGTGACAACCAAGATGACTCCACTGATGACGTAAATATACATAATTTAGAAAGACAAATTGCCATAGAAAAGGCAAGAGAGAAGGAAATCCAGCAGTTGGGCAGACAGAAAGAGTTAGAACTGGAATTAGCTTCAATTTGTGCACAAAATACTCACACGTTAAAGGACATAGCTCAGGGGGAACGGGCATGGAGCGGCATGATGGCCGCGTTCCACTACCCAAACCCCAGTAACATTCCTCATAAATTTCCCTTGGTATCTGGCGATCTGCTGCCAGGGGTGAGGGAACAAGCACATAAGGAGGGCATAACTGAGCAGAATATGCCCAGTTTACAAGCTTATGTGCTACGGAGAAGGGCAGAAGAGGCCGCGGGTCCTGACAATAAACAGTTAGTGACTGAGGTTGCAGGCAGGGACCCGAACGCACCAGAGGATGTCAACATTCAAAATGGCGGCGTAGGCCTTCCGGTTCACGGCTCTACGGCCTCTATAGCGATGAATACAGGCCAGACTGGCCTCCCACAGGCCCCTACAGGCCCTCAGCAACTTGTAACAGGTTTGAACAATCTTCATTTACAAAATGCCAACCCAAATAGTCTTTTTGGTGCCCACGCGGTACCCGGTAGCTCCCGGTCGGTTCTTTCGACCACCGCGGGTGCTGGGTCTAGCTTGAATGCAATGACAGTCCCTCCCAGCAGTATTCAGGGAGGTATAGAAGGGAACTCTAGTGCACAACAGGCATCTTCAACTTATTCCCAAGCCACTTTGGATGAGTACCAGCAATTTCTGGCTTGGAAACAGCAGCAGCAGCAGCATACTTCAGTCTTCACCACTACCCAGGGTGGTCTACAGCACCAACAACAGTCATATATAGATGTCATCTCAGCGCAGCAGCAGCAGCTTCAGGCTATGCAGCAACAGCTGCAACAATTACAACTTCAGTATCAGACCCGCCCTGCGGGCAATACCAGTGCTTCCAACCAATATTACCGGGGCAATCCGGCCCCCCTGTTTTCCGCGGAAGTAAAATCTCCATACCTACAAACCCTTCAATCAGGCTTGACATCAGCAGGCCTGACAGCGTCATCACTAGGTCTTATCGACGGGAACCTGAACAGTTTATTTTCAAATCAGGGGGGTGTTTCAGGTATTGATGACCCATTTCTCAAAAATATGAATTTGTTCTCAGAGGCTAGCAAGCGTAAACGCTCTACCAACTGGCTGCGTCCAGATTTTCATATTGAGTCAGATAAAAAGTATGAAGATATGTCTGTTACGGAATTATTGTATGGTATGCAGGGGGTCTACGAAGTCCTTATTCAAAAGAATTTGCCTGAGCTTCCAGCATCAGCTTATCTCGGACACATGAGATGTGTGAAACTGAAGGCTCAGGGAGGTGCGTTCTCAGCCAAACAGTTGGCTAGGTATGATCATAAGGTAGTTACCAGGGTCCTCGAAAAAAAAATCCCATTCTTCGTCGCGGGGGACGAATTATCCATTCAAGCCTGTCTCAGTTCGGAACATATGTCCTGTGTTCATGACCCCAAACCATTTCCTACAGCAAATCAGGGCAACCGTAGATGCAACCGCGGTAGGGGGACCCGGTACGAAGATAAGAAATGGGAATATACGGATGTATGTATTAATTGGAATTTCACTGCCTGTTCTAATGACGAATGTCCCCGCAAACACATCTGCAAACACTGCAGAGGTTCCCACAAGGGAAAAAATTGTAGTCTAGACCGCAACTACCAGTCAGCCAATCAGGGTGGTAACCAAGGTCAAGCATGACAAATTAAGACTGTCCCGGAGTTCAGTTGTAATAGCACTTACGATATGAAACTTAGTGGTCTCTTTCCGTTAACCTTTGATGACATTTGTTGTTGTAGTGATTTAAATGAATTTCTTCAGATGTACACAGACTATGCTCCTTTATGGGACATTAATTCATGTCACTTTTTGTGTGGGGTCAAATCTCAAATGAACTTAGCAGGCTGGAGGAACATGCTGTCGGGGGGCCATAGTCAGGTATACGGCAAAGGCATATGGGATCATAACGCCCACTTCCTCCTTGATGGCATCTGTCACGGGTTTAAACTAACGGACCCAGGTGTGCATATAGAAGGTTATTGGTGTAAAAACTATGACTCAGCCACAGTCACAGCCTACCAGGAAATCAGTGACATCATCTCAGAGGAGTTAGCCTCGGGTAAGCTAACGGAAGTGAGTGTCCAGCCTCAGTGTATTCACGCTTTAGGCGCAGTTAAAAAACCATCAGGAGGCACCAGGCCAATAACCGACACTAGCCGTCCCGACTCGTGCTCAATCAACTGCCATATGAGTCAAACTTTCAAGTCATTTAGTTACAAATCGGTAGATACTGTATCGGACCAGTTAAAACCCGGCTCGTACATGGCAGTGACTGACATTACAGCAGCTTACCGCTCGATCATGGTCCGGGAGTGCGACAGAGCTAGGCAGGGCCTGTCTTGGGAGTCTAAGTTTATTCACGACAACTTCTTGTCTTTCGGTACCCGCGTTGCACCGTACGTGTTCAACAGTATTACAGACTCAGTAGCACGGTACCTCATGGCACACGGTATTTTCTGTGTCAATTACTTAGACGACATTTTGGTTATGGCGGACAGCTTTGAAGCCTGTCGGGAAGCTCAGCTCTTCCTCCACAAGACACTGCGCTCTTTAGGTTTCTATATTTCCTACAATAAAGTGCACTCCCCCAGCCAGATTCAGACTTACCTGGGAGTGGAAATTGATTCAGTAAATATGCAACTGAGACTACCCGCAGACAAATTGCGCAAACTTCATGCATTTATCTTTAAATCTAATTGTATTTCCGTCTTGTTTGAACCTGTTACAGGGGAAAAAACGGTGAACATAAAGAAGACCAGGGCAATTTGGTACTGCTCAAAACAGAAGTTCAACACCTTATAAAGTTGGAGGGGTTCCTCCAAGGCTGGTCCAGTCCTGTTAGGCTACTGCTGCATGGTAGAGAAGGTGAAGTAACAACTCAAGAGAGAGGCTGGTGGTAACTTAACTTTATTGCTCAAACTCAGGGGCTTTTATACAAAGTCAGAGCAGTTCCCCCTAAAACTGCCCACACACAATACCTGGAATCATGGTCCTTCATTGGTGATTCTTAGAAAACACACTTTACCTAAAAGAAGTCAATGACTGACATATATCTGATACCATATAAGAACAGTACTAAAAGTAAGTGACACACTTAAGCAGTTGTACACAATTCAATGGAATATACCCTAAATTCCAAGTATACCCCCTCCCACTTTGGGGTACCCACAATAACAAAACAGGCTAATTCTAAGAAAACCCAGTTCTATAAGTAGGTGTAGCACCCTTACTACTAAATGGCCCCACACCCATACAGTCCGAAATGACCCTACCCTGGATTCTTAACTAGAAACCCAGATACCTCACAGCGAGCTGCTCCATCAAACCCACAGTAAACAACCCACATACCACACTGATACCATACCAGGGGTGTGGTGGACCACCAGTACACGACCCTTTAAGGGGTCTGCACTCTACAACCTGCCCAAGACTGAACATAGTTCTGGATGGGGTTGAACGGGAACAAGTTAAATCATACCCATACCTGGGCACAATTCAGTACCAATTCCTCTCTATGGAGGAACAAGCAGAAAAGGTTCAAAACAAAGTTAATCAATCAGGTTCCAAACTAGGCAAAATCAGGTACCTTAGGGAGCGTTAATTATTTATGGCAGGGGGGGGGTGAGCAAATTAGGGGGGGTCAAAATTTTTAGAGGTTTTCAGAGGTGGGGGATCATTTTTCTTCAACTTATTGGGAGAGGGGGTATCATTTTTTTTCAATCTAGTCCTGAGGGGCAGGGGCAATTCCTTTTTTGGGGTATTTGCCAACACAATGCAAAATTTCACAACACAACATGATTTTTTTTCACGACACGTCGCGAAGTTCACAATTCTCCACCAAGTAATAGTACTTGTTAATGATTGCAGCCACAATTTTGCCCAACATTTTCTTATTGCCTATCATTCATATCCATTTAATCATGTTGGTGAACTATAAAACAGAATTGGTCAACTTGCTTACATCACTAGACCTGGTGCTCCTTTAGACGTTGCTTAAAGGTGCTCATGGTTATATTTTTTAAATTCAATAGTACCTCCCATATATAACATGTGATTTGTGGATAAGCCACACTGTAGGAGCAAATTCAAAAGATCAAATGAGAATATGAAGTTGGTTCCAGAAATTCCAAAAACATTCTTGGGAGATACTCTCATACTCCATTATTATTGCTCCCATGCTGTACTACTTAACTAATGTGGTACAGTAATAAAAATGTATTCTCTTGCATGAAGTTTGTATTTAGGTACGTTTTAGTCCTGACTGCTGCAATGTCTCGCATGTAAGGCAGGTCTTATATGTGAATTAGAGCTGAGTTAAGGGTGCATCTTATATGTGGGGTATATGGATTGCTTTTTATATGACAAACCAAGAAACCCTACTTTCAAATAACGGACAGTAGTGCAACCACAAAAGCAAAAAAAATAGATGAAAAATGACGACTTATAGGTAAATATATATATATATATATATATATATATATATATATATATATATATATATATATATATATTGCCAATAACATGCCTATCTCAGAGGTTCGATCTTTCATGGCCACTAAGGCCAGTAGGAAGGTTGTTTTTGAAAAAAAAAAGAATCACTGGCCCACACTCAAAATTACTGGCGATTGGCCACCGGGCCAGTATTAGTGTCTACCCCTGGTTCATACAATGAACTACCTGTTCTGAGGACCTCATTTTACAGTTCCAGTTCTCTATTTACTATATCTTGAGTATTGGTTGGACGGAGTTCAAAATCAGCTAAGCTCAGACTCGAACCAGCAAACTTCACTTTTGAAAATGGTTGACTTATGGTATAAAAGGTGGTTGAGTCATGGTACCAGATATCATTCATCAGGGAAGAAACTTTACATAGACATATTTTACCTCATAATCATGGTATATAAAGCAAGGATTTTATCTTTGTGAAATCTAGGGATGTCAAGTAGTCGAATCGATCAGAGGCGACTTCCACTAAACCATGCCACAAATATGATAGACTCCACAGCCGGGACTCACAACAACTATGTCCATAGGGATTCACCTTTATCAGTTTGGATTTTGTTTATGCATGTTCAAAGAAAATACCTACCGTAATACCACGCGAATAAGGTGCGTCTAGCATATAAGGTGCACCCCGAGGACCTATAACCCACTTTTGAATCAATAGTCATAATTTGGACAGTTAGATACTGTTCTATAGTATAAAATCATCGCTTATCTGTAGAGCCATGGAACCAAGTATCATTTGTATTAGAACAGACTACAAGTGGAATTGATCTAGCTCTGTCGATTGCACTTACCCTATAGCTCAGACCTATACCTTTGGCTCCCTAGCGAGGTAGTGTCAGAAAATAGAAGAAATGTCAAAAACGTTTGCGAAATCGTTTGCTGATGTTACCTTAGGATAGGGGCTACAGGCTGTCTGCAGAAAGGCTGAGCACAAAATAGATACACAAACCTCTTTGACTGTACTCGCTAAATTGTAGGCTGAGTAACAACATGGGACAAGAATACCAAAAACATGAATTCAGATAAAATATCATGAATGATGTACGAAATCTTGTGTATCCTATATACTGGCATAATCTGATAAGATAACCTGTCTTTAGTACTTATATAGATCGCTCTTACATCTCCTTATCACATTCGTTGGGTCTGTGGGACAGGAATAACTAAGGAGATCATTTGTTTTAAGCTACAATATAAAGACCTGTATTTTTAGCTTCAGATCATTGCAAGGGATATTTTAATTGAGTAAGAATTAGTATAGGGCCACCCTTAAAAATATTTTCGTTTCCTGTTTTTCAACCTTCTTCGAAGTTTGTAAAATATTTCTAAGTTACATGTTTTAAGCGTTGGTTCCACAGCCATACAATCGGTCGGAATAGCCCTAATCCGACGGTTTATAATATATCAAAAGTATAGAAAAAAAAACTTCCACCCCATAAAGCAGGATTTTCACGCACATCCCATAGAGTAATGGAAATCCATGGGTGAAAGGGTTATAGTAATTAACTTAATCAAATCTGATTTTTCCCCACATTAACATGGCCTCTGATACAGATTTTTGACATTTCTTCTATTTTCTGACACTACCTCGCTAGGGAGCCAAAGGTATTTATAAGTCTGAGCTATAGGGTAAGTGCAATCAATTGTTAGTATTACACGATAGATAATAAAAACAACAACAACAAAACAGTCAATATCTTGTTATCATTGAAGTCTCTGCTAAGTTGTTGTTTTTTGAATAATCATACATTGGACTAGTTGTTGCCTTAAGCGCTGGTTCCACAGAGATCGGTCGGACTTAAAAATGAAATCCGACCGAGGGAAAAGCGCAAATCGTGGTACAAAGTTGGCTCCACTGGAGCTAATCCGATTGCATTACGACCGATTAAGAGAGCAGTTGGTTCCACTAAGAGAAATCGGTCGGTCTGTTTTGTTCATTTACATGTCTCACGTTACTGATGACGTGCTAGAAAATGGCGGGTCACTATAGACAGAGGTGTATTCAGTAGACGGCACGCCTAGCCATCGGCGCGCGCCGGAGCTGAACATGCTCGCACTCCAGCTAGAGAGGAGTTGCTCCTGTGGCGCCCGCCGCGTGGCTAGCGTGCGCCTATTGAATACCCCTCTTTGTTTAAAATGGCTAAACGCAAGCGGGAGCAGTGGAATAGATTCTCTGTCATCGCAGCAGCAGTCTCCTATGCTGTTTATGACCACCTGGAGGATATTGCCATAGTGAATGGCATCAAGCGAAGGAGGCCGATTTGGTGGAGAGATCCCTACTCGCAGGCCAGGGAGGATCCTTCACAGAGAAACACCATGGCGAAGCTAGAGGTCGATCTGCTCAGGGTGAGTAGTTGTGTATGTTATGTTGTCCCACGACCGATCCACTATATAAAAAGGCATAATCCATCGTACTCCACCCAAAATGAATCTATATGCCCCAATCTTTGAGAATCTCTGCAGGAAATGACATTTAAGTGCACAGAAGCATTAATATATTATTATTTTCAGCTTGGCTGTGTTGATGAGTTCAGAAGAACAACTCGTATGATGCCGTGCTTGCACCAAGAGCTATTGGATTTAGTCCGACCACTGATCCAAAGGCAAGATACAAATTGGAGGAAGGCGATTCTAGTGGAGGACCGACTGTCCTTGACCATCAGATACCTAGCCCACGGTGAGCAAAATAAATCTATGAAAAATTACTTTTTATTTAATTTTTTTCTATCTGTTGGACACTGTAATTTATAGTTGATCTGTGTGTCTGTCTGAAAGGATATAGCACATGTAGGTAATAGGTTCTCATTAATTCGTATAAGATACTGATGAATCAGATTTCTTATCAAAAATTTTAATTGAATTTTTATTTATTTTGACAGGTGACAGCATTTTCTCCCTCCATCAGTCGTATTTGGTAGCAGAGAAAAGCGTCCTTCCTATCATCAGGGACACCTGTAGGGCCCTGTACAGAGTCCTCCATGAGGAGTACCTAAAGGTAGGTGTTCCTATATGTAAACCTCATGTCCATGTGATTCTTTATATATAGTCTGCCGGTCGTATACCTGGTTCCAGAACGGGTCTAAACAGATGTCGTATTAATTTTTTTTTAATTTATATTGGCACAATCATGGAAAATTTTCCTTTTTTCTTATCTATGAAACGTAAATAGCTGAATAAATTATTTCAATTGATGAATTGTGAATAAACTTAGATTTTTAACTATTGTCTTATGTCTTATTTATTTTTAGACTCCAAGGACAGAAGCTGAATGGAGGGCGGTCGCGCAAGGATTCCATGACAAATGGAATTTTCCTCATGTGCTGGGGGCGGTGGATGGCAAGCATGTGCGGATCAAACGTCCAAGAAATTCAGGATCCGAGTACTACAACTATAAATCATTCTACAGTATAGTTCTCCTTGCTGTAGTAGATTCCGACTACAAGTTTCTCTATGTTGACGTTGGAGCTGAAGGAAAATCATCCGATTCTTCCTTGTGGTCAGACTGCCAATTCAACATTGACATCAAAGATCCTGCCAACCCTTTGGGTATTCCCCCCGCAGAAGATTTCCCTGGCCATCAAGGAGAGATGAATTATTTTTTCATTGGGGACGATGCTTTTTCATTATCTCCACAAATGATGAAGCCATTCCCTCAGGCCAAGCTCAGTCTAAAGCAGCGAATCTTTAACTATCGTGTCTGCAGGCCAAGACGAGTGGTGGAAAACTCGTTCAGAATTCTTTGCACCCGATTTTGCATCCTCAGACGAGAGATCGACATGGAGCCAGAGGGGGCTAGGGACGTTGTGATGGCAATCATTTGCCTCCACAACTTTCTCAAATCTAAGGTTCCTAACTGCTACACCTCTAAACCAGAGACTGACTGGGAGGACAAGGATTACAACCTCCACCGTGGTGAGTGGAGGAAGGAAATTGAACTTGTCTCCACCGACCGACGTCTCACCCAAAAAAATCACTCTCAGTATGTCAGGCAGGTGAGGGAGCACCTTATGTACTGGTGTCTCACTAAAGAAGGCGAATGCCCCTGGCAATATGAAGCAGTGCTGAAGCCTCTCTTCTATGGCGACTGAACAGTGTATATTATATTAATATTCTAGGTTCCTTGACTTTGTGTTGCTTTTGTGTACATGTGACATGAGTTTAGATTTAAGAAAGACCGATGGAAAACAAAGTACAAGACAGAATCAAAATATCACGGTGGATCTGCTTTATGTACATGTATGAGGATTTTTATATTAGAGGACACAAGAGGAAATATGTAATTCAAAAAATAAACTCTTACTTTATTAATAAAAAACAACTGCAAAATAGATACGTAGAACAGTTTTGGTGCCTTTTTGATACAACATCTACCTTGGCCTTCACTCATCAGACTGTCCAAAAAATTGTCTGTCACAATTTTTAACCAACTCGAATTCTTTTTGGAGTACATTTTCATGTACATGTACCAGTAGGATACGCAACTACAGTTGCCTACAAGATAAGCTACAGTCATCTCGTTTTCATAGTATATAGATATATGTCAGAAAAAGCCACATGCTATATTGATATGTGAAACATGCAAGAATCTTAATGTCAGATCTGATTAGTCCACACCGTGCGATTGTTTGATGAGGTCTTTCAGACCGATATTTGTTGTCCTTTTCCACGACAATGTATTTGCACAGGTTCAAACATGTTTTTTATCACTCATGTGATCTAATTTTATAATGGACGGACCACATAATAACACATGATATCCTGATGAATATTATAGCTGTAAGGAAGTCTTGGATTGACTTCATCAGATTTATCTTTGTGCACTTCAGGTGTGCTGAGATCGGTCTGATTTCAGACAAGCAGACAAGCAGAATCAAAATAAAATATCCAGTTCAAAAGATGTGAAAGTTGTACTTTGATTATTCATTGACTAGAGTAAAATAAGAACACATGCACTAGCCTGTCACGGCTACTCTTCTTCAGCAACTAATCATAGTCCTATAAAGTAGTTGCTATGCAACAAAGTTTAAGTCTGGGATAAAAGCTGAAGTCTGGAATAAAATAGTTAAAAAAAATGATTCCCTCTCAAATTTGAATAAAGAATCATTTAACAAAAATCTAACTACAATACTGAACAAAATGGTCCAAGTTTTTCGACCGATGGATCAGAGGACTGTCAGTGGTTTTCAGATTTTGAAAAATAAGTCCTATCACAAATCACATTTCTTTTAATTTTCATCATCCTCTATGGCTTCAAATAAATATTGTGTGAAATGCATCATCACTTTCCTCTTTTTCTTGGGAGTGAGTTCACGCAGGTGAGGGACAAGGGTTTTCACCCATTTTGTGTCTGCACAGTCGGATTCATCATCTGCCTGAGTGTGACGTGCCATATCTCTTCCTAGATTTGCCAAACCCTCAGTCATTATAGCTAGCTGGTTAGTTTTTTCCGTTAAGGTCTTCTGAATATCCTTCTTCTCATTTGATTTTTTTTTGCTCATTGACCCGCCGATAATTTGCACCTTGCTGCATGAACCATTCTGTATTGTCTATATCACTGTAATCCGATGAATAATTCTTTTGAACACGTTCCTTCTTTTTCATGGCCTCCGACTGCTGTTTCTTTCTGGCTTTTATTTCCTGTTTCTTTTTTATTTCTAACTCCTTTTTTTTCTCAGCCTCTATCTCCTCTTTCTGTTTTAATTTGGCTTTAGAGACAGGATAAGAGATGGTCGGTTTCTTAGCTTTCTCAGCCACTAAATCCTCTTTGCTTTTACTACCTTGCCCTTTGACAGGTGCCTTACCTCCACCCTTCCTAACCCCAGACGTTGAGGCAACCTCCTTGGTCTGTTTCTGTTGTCTAGGCGACCGACGGGCCGTCTGAACAGGTTTGAAATCGTCGTCATCTTTGTCATTGTCTGTGATATCAATAATTTTTCTAGATAGTGCTTCCTTCTTTGATAAGAACTTTCTCTCTGGAGGCTTACTCCTCTCTATTACAGGAAGTTCATCACCCTCGTCCATCTCTGTCAGATCAACTGCCTCCACCACATCCTTGGATTTCACACCCAGCGTCTTGGAAGCAGCAGAAGTCTGTAATATATCAATGACATGATAATTTATTGACCTGTAATTTTGCAAAGAAATGTAACAAAATAAATCTTAATTCATGTACTATACAATATATAAAATAAGGCCCAAAATACAGAAAAATATGTGACCCCAATAACCAGTCAGTTGTAACAAAAAATTTCTAATGTTTCTAGTTCATGATGTACACTCACCAAAATAAAACGTGGTTTCTTGGACTTTGGGGTAGACAAGTCCCTTATCCTCTTTGGGCTCTCATCTGGAGTGTCATCGGTAATGATCAACTTCCTTTTGTAATTTGACACAGTTTTACACGACGCTGGTTTACCCCTCATGAAACTACACAACCTGAGAATCTCTTCCTGCCTGTCTGTAGTGTCTCCTCTGCCAGATCCACTAGGGTTTTCTTTGATCAGCTTAGTGTACTGCGTCCTCAAAGTATTCATGCGCCTCCTGACATCTTTTGCTGGCAAAAGACAAAAAAGAATAATTTATGATCCTATTGTTATCAGAACAGATTCTAAAGTGATACTGCAATTTACATTTTGATATATATAAAACAAAATTAAACTGAAGAAAAAATAAAAAGTTTTATACGGAAGTCAGAAAGCTACTCACGTTTCACATTCAGTATAGCTGCAAATCGGCGTATGGTGTCATCCCTCAGATTCGGATCTCTATGCTGCTTATGGCTCATGACATATAAATGTCTTTCTTCTGCCCACAATTGGCACAACTCTTTGCCTCCCTTCCACAAATTGGAGTATCTGGCATGCCATCAAATTCGTCATCTAGAACTAAGTTCTCTTCTTTGCTATAGTCTATTTCGTCGGGATCATCAGCCAGATAATCTGATCCGATTCCGACCTTGAGGGGGGTGTTTTCCAGCTCGCTGTTAGTAAGTGATCGTTCTAGTTGTTTTTTAAGTTTTCAGTTCCTTCTAAAGATTGCCCCATTCAGCAATTGGATTATCAAATCATACCAGTCCTCACTAATGATCACCCCATTTATTTTCATATATTTTTTTAATTTTTCATAACATGTACGAGACAAAAATGCCATGGTCTACCCAATAAATTCTATCAGGGTCCGTCAAGATATCATACATCATAGAGTATATAGCATACCGAGCAGGAACATGAACAGGCTTCTTAAACGATACTCTTGCTGTACACCTGCGCTTTGGGTGCCTAGTGCAGACTGTTAACAATAAACAACAACACAGTCAAATGACGGAAATATACAGATGAAGGCAGGTAATTGGTACCAAAAGGACTAATCCGATATTGAACAAGACCCAATGAGTCTGTCACATTTAGGTACACTGCAAAAAATGGTATTTAGATCCTAAACACAATTCTAAACATATGCTTGCAACGTTCTTGTAAACATGTTTAGCCAAACAATATGCTTAGCTCAAGTGTTTAGATATCTAGGTATTTAGGTTTAAAATTCTTCGGATGCAAAACTTTGTGTTTAGATCTCTAACCGATTAGATAGAAGCTTTAGGTTTATAAACACATGTATTGAGGGAATAGATCATTATCTTCTTCTTTTTTTTTTCATTTACGTAGTGCTGCTACCCAGTGTGCATTTGACATCCAAGTATCTAAACATATTTATGTTTAAATCTGAACACATACTGTTTGAAATGTTTAGACTCTAAACTTCTAAACATGTTTAGCAAAAATGTTTATGCATTTATAATAAAAGTGTAGTCAATGAGACACCTAACACACCTATGTGTTTAGGTTTTAAACATGTTTAGACCTACACATGTTAAAACCTAAACACCATTTTTGCAGTGCAGAGATAAGCACCGTCCCATATATAGGCCAGTAAGACTTAACCTATCTGTCACCTCTGTGAAGGTCAAGATTTATACCAGTATCTCCTAAGGAGCTTTTTTTTTACGTGTTTATTTGGTGATAATGAATCGTTACATTTGTTTAAGTATCACTATCAAAACAAGAACATAGGTTGATAAGTGAAAGAAACATAATATAGGCTTAATGATATAGCACATCCAATTAACATGTCACAAGACAATTATATACAGGGAAAAGCCAATAGGTTAGGGGTACTGATGTTGACTCAAAAATATTACTACAGTAATACCAGATAACAAATCAAAGATAACTATGCTTAGAACCTTTTAGAAGAAAATATTTTAGATGAACAGAATAGCAGAGAACATATTATTGTTTTACAAATTAAAACAAAAACACTTCAATGGATGGCGCAGTTTCTACACCTATCCTTACCTCAGTTATAACCCATTTTTAAGCTCTCTCTTAGATTAGGGATTTTCTTAAGTTCTGATTTGAATTTAACCTTTGTTGTTGCCCTCTGTATGTTCACTGGTAGGACATCCCATAAGATGACACCTCATAAGGTGACCTCTTATAATGTCTAGCAACTTTCCTAGGTAAAGGAAAGATTACCTTATCAGTAGACCTAGTATTATATCTCTGATTAAGATGATCATTGTTGATAAACTTTGATCTTTTATATATCATTGATAACAGTAACATATCAAATTGTCTCTCTAGCATTTCTACTTTACAAATTTCATGTAATTTTTGTGTTTGATACTTCATAATATTACACTTTAAACAAATACGTAGAGCCCTGTTTTGTAGTCTTTGCAGTTGCTTCATTCCATTTTCATTACAGCTACTAGTGATGTAACAACAGTATTTTAATATGGGCCAAATTGTTTTTGTATAAATCAGTATGGCATAATCCCTTGTGAAACACTTCCTTAATTTGGCCAGTCTGAAGAGCTTATTACAGACATTCCTCTTGAGAATTTTCAATTGTTTATCAAAAGTTAGCCCTCTATCTAAGTGGACTCCTAGGTAGGGGAAGAAATCTACAGTTTTGACAACAGTATTGCAAAATTCAATTTTACTATCCAAACCCCTTTTGATTTTATGAGTACTACAAAACCACATGTATTCTGTTTTTCTTGGATTAACTGTTAATCTATTTCTAAACACCCATTGTTTGAATTTTTCCACTTCTACATCTAATACAGAAGTAACTAGCTCTGGAGATTTGGCTGCATAGTATATGACAATGTCATCGGCATAGAGTTTAATACTGGCTTTGTCAAAAATCTTAACAAAATCATTAATATATAAGACAAATAATAAGGAACCTAGGACAGATCCTTGGGGAACTCCATAGGAAATTTTGCGCTCACTAGATATTTCGTTACTATAGCTAACCCTTTGTACTCGATTTTCAAGGTAGCTCTGGAACCACAAGTAGTTATTTTTGCTTAATTTCAGACTTTTGATTTTTTCCAATAGTGTACTATGAATTACACTAACAAACGCCTTTGTAAAGTCTACAAATAAGGCACCTGTTATCAACCCTTCATTCCTATTTTGAAACAACTCATTGACAAAGTCAAAAGTAGCATCACCAGTTCCTGAGCCTTTCTTATAACCATATTGTAATTGACTAAAACTGTCATTATCAGCCATGACTGACGTCAAATGAGAAAACATAACCTTTTCAATAATTTTGGATGGCAAGGGTAAGAGTGATATTGGTCGCCAATTTTGTACTCTCGAGAGATCACCATCCTTTGGGAGTGGCTTAACCAAGGCTTTGGCCCATTTATATGGGAATATACCTTTATTAAAACTTAACTGACATATATGAGTGAATTCTTCAATTCTAGTTTTAATTGCACATAGTAAAATATTCCCCCTTAAACCTTCAATACCTGAAGATTTATTCTGATCAATTTCCTCCAAGGCAAGAGTAATATTCCATTTATCAATAATTAGATCATCCAAATAATCTGCATGATACTCATGTAAAGTTGGCAATGTATTTTCCATCTTGACCTGAGCCTCTTCAACAATGTTTTTATGTAGCTCATTACCTATTGTACTGAAGTATTCATTTACATAATCACATGCATCTGCAAAATGGATTCTAGCATTGGTCATATGGTGTCTCATATCTGGGTAAGCAACACCTTTTTTTTGTAATTGAATAGGGTATTGATGTGTTTCCAGAATCTACGAGGATTATTGATGCTAATGTCCAATTCCCTTATAACACCCACTCTCTGGTTAAATTTTCTTTTTCTTTGAATATGACGTCTGCAATCTTTGATAGCTGTTTTTTTGTTCAGGAAGTTTGTAAACACTATATAGCTTTAACCAAGATTCCCTCTCAAAAACCAAATCCATTACTTCATTATCTATCCATTCCCTTATTGTCTTTTTAATTTTGCGCTCTATATAAGGATGGTGTTTGTCCAGGTACATGTTAATTGGTAAGATGAATAAATCCCATAATTCATTTACATCTTCAGAGGAGTTTTTGAATAGATTCCAATCACATAGATTTAGGTAATCAATGAATTGCGAAAAATTAAAGCCACAATAATCCCTTCCCTTATATGCCGTTACAGTATATTTAAAGTGAGTGTTACCCTTACATGCAATCACGGGTAGATGATCAGACAAGAGTACTCTGACAGTGCCTGATAAGGTAACATTTAAACAATTCGTTACAATATTATCAATACAGGTTCCACTGAAAGGTCGTGTCACTTCATGAATCAAATTCCTCCAACCAAAATCCTTAAACATATTTCTGAAATCTTCACATCCTCTATCCAGCTCATCATGCATATTTAAATTAATGTCACCTAAAATCCGTGTCTCATGTCTACCTTGATTATCATCATACTCATACATAGCAACATTTCTTAGGAACTCAATAAAATTAGAAACACTTTTATTTGGTATTCTATAGATTGATAAAATTAGCATGTTCTTCTCTCCTGGTAGTCTTAATAGACCTGAAATACATTCATAGTCAACCGTAGTTATGGTGAACTTGTCTATAATATTGAAGTATTTTACAAGACCATCCTTCAGGCTGATACCAACACCTCCAGCATTCTTCTCTTTTCTATAATTAAGATATAATGTTCTATCAGGATGATTAATCATCCCTGACAATAGATCAGGCTTAAGCCATGTTTCACATAGGCATAATATATCACTTTTACCTAATAATTCATATATTTGAAACCTTTTATCTCCAAAACTGTGACAATTAAGTGCTGTCAACATCAGTCCCTTGGTTACTTGTATTTCTTTTAAACTAACTACCATGTTCTATCATAGTTATAACTAGCCTTAGCATAAATCTATTTACACACATGATAAAAATCAATGTCACGAGTTTGCATATAAGACACCATAATGCTGAGCAATTACAAGTATAGTCATATCAATGTTAGCAACTTCAAGGCAAATACAGTTAATAACTATGTACAGTTTGTTAACCCATGCCACAAAAGTCCACTAGAACATGGCGTGTGCCGGAGCAACTCTGCTTTATATTTCGAGTTGACTTGCTACAGGCAGTATTTACCCAAATTAGGTTTAGGGAGTGATCATTTTTTAACAACAGGGGGGGGCCGGTGGGTTTGAGGGGGGGGGGTCAGAATTTTTTCAACCCCTTGACCGGGGGGGGTCAGAATTTTTTCAATACCTCTGTTGGGGGGGTCAAAATAATTTCACCTGTTTTCAGTGGAAAACCCCGCGCGTTACTATAGGCTAAAAGGGGACGTCCACGTGCGATTTTTGTCCCTTATGGGGGGGGTCGAAAAAATTTTACCCCCTCAAGAGGGGGGGGTCGAAATTTTTTTCGGGCGTCCGCGCGCAAACCCAACAGCCCCCCCTGTTGTTAAAAAATGATCACTCCCTTAGAGCCTTGCTGTAGAGTTTTGATTTGATATGGTATCGCAGGGTTAATGGAAAATTACCAAAGGAAGTCACAAGAGAGTATTCTAATCAGAAAATATCAATAATAAACAAATATATTATATCTCATTATTACAATATATCATCCTAGACAAAATTGGAATAGAGAACCAAAATTCATGCATCTTTGAATTTATCTATTTAAGGCCACCACTTATTAGTAGGTTAGCCTAACCATCATTAAATGAAATATTATACACCGTGTAATACTGCACTCCTTAAAATGATACATCCCTACCCCCAATAACCTCACTAAGATGTATAGCCAATGTGTGAAAAGATGTATAGTCAATGTGTGAAACATGTTATGTATGATGTCCCAGAAGTACACAAGAAAACCTATATATATATGGGGTACTTTTTGAAGCCTTTGACCTAGAATAATAGGAAACAATATCTTATTTCCATATCTATTAATTTCACCACTGGAAGCCGTTCCACTGCTATACCCCCTCTGTATTTACAAAGACGGACCCTAAAACTCAAATATGGACGTCCTTCTTTGCAAAGACGGACGTCCAACCATGGACGTCCGTAATTTTTGATTAAATGTGGTGAAACAGCCTGCTGGTTATATACCTCTTCTCACCGAGGTGCCCTACATGCAGGACACTATACGGTTTTCTGGGTTTCTGGGTTATCTATGGCAGCACTTCACGCTGTGTTTGGATTACTGACTCTCTCCTCTACACGGAAAAAAATCTGAGTTAGGGAGTGATCATTTTTTAACAACAGGGGGGGGGGCTGGTGGGTTTGAGGGGGGGTAAGAATTTTTTCAACCCCTTGACCAGGGGGGGTCAGAATTTTTTCAATACCTCTGATGGGGGGGTCAAAATAATTTCACCTGTTTTCAGTGGAAAACCCCACGCGTTACTATAGGCTAAAAGGGGACGTTTGCGCGCGATTTTTGTCCCTTATGGGGGTCGAAATTTTTTTCGCGCGTCCGCGCGCAAACCCACCAGCCCCCCCCCCCTGTTGTTAAAAAATGATCACTCCCTTAGTGAAGTATAATTAAAGCTAGGCAAAATGCCTAATTGGGCAAAACAACTGACATATGACTAACAATTTCTTACTATGTTAGTAACATTGACTAACCGATTCCGGCAACCTAACACGACTAAGCCAAGAGAGAAAATTAGTTACTTTCTCTAAGGGGTAGTGTAGAGGTTCACTATAATGTACATACATGTAACCCCTTTAGTGTCCAGAATTATTTTGAAAAAGCTGATTTATTCAACAAAGATGACAAAGCACAGGTCATTACATGTCTGTATGTCTATATCATGTTGAAAATAAATTATCCATTCGAATAGTGATTAAAAAAGGCAGTAATACAGGTTTCAGAAGATGTGATATAATTCCTATGTTAGAGTGATGTATGAATGAATAAGAAATGTTAATGGCCTAAACTTAGTACAGGCTGAATTGGATGGATGTACCCAGAGTGTCGCGTTTGGTTGAGAATTGACTATTTCCAATTCATAAAATGATATTTTGACATTGCAAATAAGGTCATGCAGAAGGAAATTAAGAAATACTCATTTCATATTCGAAATCCTTAGAGGAAACTATGTAAAAAAATATCTTATCACCATTTTTTGTACTTATATTGATATCTTTATCAATTTAGTGGATTTTCTTTATCTTTTTCTGTCTCCCTCATGAACAGAGTGTGGATTTTCATGTATTTTAAGCTATTTCAAATTCAATATTTTCTGTAACCAGACCTGCTATCAATCACATGATTAATGCACCATAGCGAGTTTGGTATCGTTAGAAAGCCCTTGACATCGTGAATTTTCCAGTATTGAAATCATCTTGACCCGATCAATATTAACCATATTTTTTTTTAAGGGTTGAAGGTTTTTATTGTCAAGTCACTAATTAAAATGAGTGATGAAATCTGACAATATGCTGATTCCTTTTAGTCATACAACAGTTTCGTTTTTCCAGCACATTCTAATGAATATAATGATACGATGTATATAGGTGAAGATGAAGCATACAAAATACATATAAAGCTTAATAACTAGATTGGAGTGTATTTACAAAAGTAACAGGTTACATTATGTACAATTGACGAATGATTATCATTGCAAAGGTTGGAGGTGATTAATCCCCCATAAATACAAATGCTTAATAAAAAGCTGATAGACAAATTTATGATCAATAAGGAGACTTAATTATATTCTACATATCTGAAGCAATATGTTTCACTAGAAACATAACATAAGAGACCAAGAATTATTATTGTCGGCCATAGAATTATGAAATTTTGAGATTATGGCACCTAAGGATAGTGATATCACTTGGATGAGAGGCCATGTAGCTGGACGGATGGTCACCATTAGGATTCAATTATGAATAGAAGCCGAGTTAAGTCATTACAACCCATCCAGAGCTTCATTCACAATACAATAAATAATAATGGTCATGCACGGCTAGATGGAGTCAATACAACCCCTCCCAGCAGCGCAGGACCATCATCCCATAAGAGAGAGGATGAGACTCTGAAATGAGGTGAAGTCATTACAACCCATCCCCTAGGACTCATACATCTCTCTTTACCTAATCGCCATCTGCCTGTGCAGGGTTGTTACTCTGTTTAGTTAAATCTAGTATAGCATTTATTCTTTTCTTGAAGGTGAATTTATCAGCACTCAATTGGTACCACGAGCCCAAGTTGTCCCAAAGGCTTATACCCCTGAATAGCGGTGAATTATGATAACCATTGTTCCTTGCCCTGAAAGTCTTGAACTTTATACTGGCCTCGGAGCGCAGTCCTTCTCGCCTTTCACTATGATCAATCCACTCATCCTTTTTGGACAATTTAAACATGTAGCTCAACAAAAGTCTCTGGCGTAGGACTGCCAATGTGGTAATGCCAGCCGCGACATACATGTCGTCATCTGTCATATTTTTGCCCCTGTATATGGTTTTGAGTTCCCTCAACTGCATTCTCTCCAGTTTCTCTAGCATTACATCACTTCCTCCATCATGAACAAAGCTTGCATAATCAAAAAGACTCATAATTGTGCTTTTATAAACTTGTACAGCGGCATTTTCAGTTAACAGATTACGCAATTTGCTGAACATAAAAAGCTTAACATGAACTTTTGAGATCAAGTCATTTAAAGCAGGAATGAAATTTAAATTAGAATCAATTTTAAGTCCTAAATATGAATAACTATTCACAGTTTCAAGCATATCACCATACAGATAAAAATTTTTATCTTTACATTTTTTTAGTTTGGGAGAACTCCCAAACCAACAGATTTTTGTTTTGTCCGTATTGACCGTTAAAAAATTTTCAGTACACCATAGGCCAACCTCCTTGATGGCGTTTTGCAATCGGTCAATTATTAGATCTATTTTGTTATTTGCCGAATAAACTACCAGGTCATCCGCATATAAAGAGAATTTACATGGACTTATTCTTGTTTTTACATCATCAATATATAGAATGAATAACAGCGGGCCCAACACAGACCCTTGTGGGACACCAAAATTCACTTCATTTACCACTGACTTAAATGAACCTATTTTTGTATATTGACTTCTCTTTGTCAAATACGACATTAACCAGTTTAATACTTTATTATGTAAGCCAATTTTGCAAGTAACTCTATAAGGTAACCATGGTGCACACTGTCAAATGCCTTTTTTAGATCTAAAAAACAGGCTCCTGTTAGATGACCCCTGTCTCTGCTCTCGTAGATATCGTTTAGAAAACTGAAGATGGCATCACCAGTGCCAACACCCTTCCTGTAACCATACTGCTGTTTACTTAGAAGACTGCGCCTCTCAATTATATCAGTTAAATGGATGTGCATTATTTGTTCCGCAATTTTGGACGGTACAGGTAAGAGGGAGATTGGTCTCCAGTTTTTCGTTAATTTTAGATTACTGGATTTAGGTATAGGACATACCCTCCCTATTTTCCAGCAATCAGGAAAAATAGCAGTATCGAATGACAATTGCATTAACCAAGTAAACTAATGTAACAAGAACTGCAGCGCTAGCTTGAGGATATCACTCCTAATACCCTCTATACCTGATGTTTTGTTCACATTTATTTCATTTACAAATAATTCCACAAGACCTGCATCCACTTTAATTTCACAGCTATTTTCCATCACTGGCTCTTGGTAATCCTGTCTAGCAGGATGTCCCAAATCAATTATATTTTGTGTTAGTTCACTTCCAATATTCAAGAAATACTTATTTATATAGTCAACTGACTCCTGCTTCGACTTCATCATGTTATCATCACCTAGTATCTCTGGAGGTTCAATCTCCACACACGGTTTTAATAACCCATTAATTATTCGCCAAAACTTCTTAGGATTATCCTTGTCATCTGATATGATAGTCTGTTAAATATACCTACATGCTTAAGAGCGCACGTTTTTAATTCTGGGCACGTAAGGTTACGTAATAGAGTTGTGTCTGTCGCGGTAGGTGAGTCAGCTAGCTTGGTTAGTCCTCTCAGGCAGCGGGTAAGTGGCAGAACCTTTCAAGGGCTCGGAAGGCTAACACTGGATGACACCATAGTTGTTCACCTGTATACAGGTAAGGCTCAGCATTCACAGCTGAAGGTAACGCATTGCCTTGAACTCTCCAATCAAAGTGAGAAGCAGATGATCCAGAACAATCTGCTGCCTCCGGGCAGCCATGTAGCTGTCTGGTAATAAATATACATCGAATTCAAACCACCACAATAGTATAGTTTTGTCTAATCTGGCCCTAGCTCGACCACTAGCGTGAGTCGTCTCTGGTAATCAGCCTTTATGGGTAAAAGTAGTTCTTGCTGCTGGTTGATGTAGTGGTAAAAATTTATTTAATGTAGGCAGGTACCATGCATAGTAATATTCCGCAGAAAATGGGGACCCACAATCCGCAAACAAGAGAGAGGGAGTTCCCTAGAATCCCGACCGGACGAGACTGAGTTTTGTCTAAGGAATAGTGATCATCTTCACACCAGGTGGCACTATGGTTTGTATGAGGATTTTTTTTCTGGTAGGTGCATACCACGGAAATATTTATAAATATCAAAATTATGGTGGTTTTGAATGACTATAGATGTTTTACAGTCTAACCTGACATAGTATTTAACAAAATACATATAAAAAATAATATGGTATAAAAGAAACAAACAAGAAACACACAAACACTTTTTCCGTGGATATTCGATAGACTCATATATCCACATTGTTGGATCTATGCTGGTGGACCTGCCTACATGGACTATGGGTCCTGCCCTGGGCCCTCCGAGGTGTCCAGGGTATTCAAAATACCACCTATGTTGTTTTGATACACCCAGAGCAACCTAGCTCATATGTATTGAATAATTTCAATATGATGCATTGAAGCTGCTTCTGAAATTGCAGTGCTCTGTTGTGGGTTTTTAGATCTCACCGTAGAGGTTAAAATCAAATCAAAGGAATTGCCATGAAAGCATACTCATAGGCCACACCCTGAGCTAGAAGAGCTGAATGGCAGTCAGAAGGTCTCCGGAACTTAATCAAAATCAGGCAAGTTAGGACATCGTCCTAAATGGTTAGTTGTAAAATCCTAAGAAAAGTTTGGACATTTAGGCACGTGCAAAATCCCAACTTGGCTGCACAAATTAGACTGTTCGACTAACTTCTGACTAAGATAGTTAGTTCCTTCTTTTCTGTGTAATAGCTGATCCACCCCCTCCCACACACTTCATGTCATCTTTTGCACTGCGCAACTGTAGCCTCTTAGGACTCTGGACTTAAGTCGGTGAAGACGTGCTTGGAGACTGGAGCAAGAAGCTTCAATAGATAGGAGGTGAAACTCAGAGCTTTACCTATGGACACAGTGTAACAGACCCCCCCCCCTCTACCCCCCCTTCAAAGTAGGCTCCCTTTTGTGTTCAGTATTGAGTCCTATGTAGGATAAGGGGGTTTATAGAGATGTCAGGAATCTTTATCAGAATGATATCAAATGGAAACAAGGGGCCACCTATACCAAAAACTCCTGCTGAATCCAAAATTTGTGATCTTGATTCTCAAAATTTGACCAAAAGTACCTAAAAATGAGGTTTGATGATGAGAATATTTTAAAAATGTACAAAAGTTATATTGAAAATGATTTGAAATTTTTATAGATGCAACATGCTAATCAAAGTCAATACCTCAATCTACAAATCCCAATGTCTGCCTATCTCCACCTGACAAGTACTCTACCTGTGTATGGCTCTGCCTCTCCAACATACTGCCTATCCCTTAGTCTACCTATCACTCATACTACATGTACCTATCCCTTGAAACATCTATAGTTTAATTAGGTTTTCCCTCAAATGGCTTAAAGGATTAAAGTTTACCCCTCACCTTGGTACCCAATTTTCTCTGTACATTCTTACCATTAGTCTACCTATCCTCAATCTGCCTATCATTCACTTTACCTATCCCTCATAGTGACTATCCCCCAACTCTTCACATCCCTCATGTTTGACTGGCACATCTGTGATATTACCTAGCACCAATGTACCTTTTGAATATGCTCACTTCACAAGGTACTCTCTATGCCTATCTCTTAAACTGTTTATTACACATGCTACCTATCCTCCTTGCTACTCATCCTCTTCAATACCTATCCCTCATGTTCAGCTGGGATAGCTCACAACCAACCTTCATTTTGATCTCTTAGTCAACCTCTCCCCTAAGGAGAAAATTTAACATTCTACCTCACGCATACATCTACCTATCACTCATGCTTCAGGCTACCTATCCTTCAGGCTACCTATCCTTCATGGTATAGAGCCCTCAGTTTATTACCTTAAAAAATGTTTTGTTGTCAAGTGGGATAGCATGAATGATATGCAGCATGGAGGATAGGAAGAGGGGAATAAACAACAGACATGTAGGATAGGAAGTTAGCTAGTCTAATGATAGCCATGGTGAGGCAATTAAGAAAAGCATTATAATTCAATGGGCTGAGGGATATGTAAGGTAAACATGAGTGATATGCAGACTTGAGGATAGGTACAATGAGCGATAGGTATATTTCACAAGGCATAGACTATAAGAGCTATTATAAAGGTAGAAAGAATAGAATACAAGGTGAGAGATACATAGATAGCTGGTTAGGTAGACTGAAGGCTATATACCATGAAGGATAGGCACCCTGAAGGATAGGTAACCTCAAGGATATATAACATGAGTGATCAGTAGATGTATGCTTGAGGTAGGCTGTTGGATTTGTTCTTCAGGGGATAGGTTGACTAAGAGATCATAATAAAGGTTGGATGTGAGCTATCCCAGCTGATCAAGCTGTGATAGGTAGGAAAGCTATAAAGTGAGCTTGAGGGATAGGCATTGAAGAGGATGGGTAGCAAGGAGGATAGATAATAAACAGTTTAAGAGATAGGCACAGAGGGTACCTTGTAAGGTGAGCATATTCAAAAGATACATTGGTGCTAGTTAATATCACAGATGTGCCAGTCAAACATGAGGGATGTGAAGAGTTGGGGGATAGTCACCATGAGGGATAGGTAAAGTGAATGATAGGCAGATTGAGGATAGGTAGACTAATGGTAAGAATGTACAGAGAAAATTAGGTACAAAGGTGAGGGGTAAACTTTAATCTTTTAAGCCATTTGAGGGAAAACCCAATTAAACTCTAGATGTTTCAAGGGGTAGGTAGTATGAGTGATAGGCAGACTAAGGGATAGGCAGTATGTGGGAGAGGCAGAGCCATACACAGGCAGAGTACTTGTCAGGTTGGGATAGGCAAACATTGGGATATGTAGATTGAGGTATTGACTTTGATTAGCATGTTGCATCTATAAAAAGTTCCAATCATTCTCAATATAACTGTTTTACATTTTTAAAATATTCTCATCATCAAACCTCCTTTTTAGGTACTTTTGGTCAAATTCTGAGAATCAATACCAGAAATTTTGGATTCAGCAGGAGTTTTTGGTATAGGTGGCCCCTTGTTTCCATTTGATATCACTCTGATAGAGATTCCTGACATCTCCATAAACCCCCTTATCTTACATAGGACTCAGTACTGAACACAAAAGGTAGCCTACTTTGAAGGGGGGGTAGAGGGGGGTGGCTTGCACTATAGGACTCTATGGAGTAACATATCCTAGGGAACCTATACTATTCTTGACTGGAGGCCGAAACTACCATAGTGTTCTACCCACACAAGACCGACACAAGAGGTACCATGGCGGATGAATGGCGCAAGTAAGAGAGTAGTAGTACTTTAATAGCGAGTTCGGTGCTCAGGCAATAATGCGGCTTCCTATCTGTCACAGTGTTAAAGAAGTGGTTGTTATGTGGCTCTCTATGGGTAGTTATCTTATATTAACCTTTATGTGTAATATCTCAATGGAAAGATACATTATTCCCCTTTAAGGATTGCTATACAATAGTGTTCAAAACATATTTGTTTTCATTTTGAGAGCCTTTTTATCCCTTGATGGCAATGGCAATCCCTATAGTGTGTGCTCTGCGATGAAGTGCAGTGGGGGCTACATGGGGTGTGTCATGACGGAAAAAGGGGATATAAAATTATTATATTGGGCTCATTTTATATGGGCCATCAGTGAAAATCACAAGCTTTCGACTGATATCATTATCTACGAATTTTGTCGGTGTTACATAGATATATAGAGGTATAATGTACCTCCACTTTGAATACTTCTAGCAAAATGAATTACCAACAATACAACCCAGAACTAACCTATCATAATCTCCCGCGTATAAGGCGCACCTCGTGTAAAAGGCGCACCTAGAGTTTTAGAAAACAGTAAAAAACTTTTGTTCTTCTTAATGAATTTTCAAAATTCAAAACACTATGTGTTGCTAGAGCCCCCAGGACCCCCAGGCCCACTTAGATCCTATTATGACTTAGGGGGGAGTGAAAGATATTAAATGAAAGGTCTTGGTGTCCCCCTTCTGGATCCAGTAAGAACTAAAACCTCTCGTACAAGACGTGCCTTGTGCGCCGGAGATTACGGTAGTATATACTCCAAAATCAGCTAGAAACAGGTCTGCTTTCAGAATTGATGTACAGTCGGCCCTTGGTTCCTCGAATATCAGCGGTCGCCACAAAAATGTTCGAGGTGTCAAGTTATCTGAGGAGATAAAACTGGGGTGGCTGTGGTCTGGTTGGGAGTGGGAGCGGTGGGGGGGGGAGTTGGGGGAGGGAGGTGTACATGTATACTATAGTTAGTCCAAGGGCTTCAGGCACTATGCCCTGTAAATGTAACATGCATATAGACCAAGAAAAAATGAATGCATGTATCTATGTTATATTTAATCTAATTTTCTAGAATAGGCTCTAATACATGTTAATGAGAAATATGGTGTCCAAGTTGATATCAGTTCTACATACCAGTTACAGTTTGACTTTTAGAACAGGGTTTAAAGGGTATATGTATTCATGAGAGACATGATGTCTCAGTCTTTGTTGCTAGCAGTTTACATAACCACATAACTATTTTAGAATATGTTCCAAAATATATTCATGAGAAATCTGGTGTTGAAGTCTGTGTTCATGTCAGTTCTACATGGTCATAGCCATGCTTCACAAATGAAGGGTTACCTTACTTAGACTTAAAGTAGTCCTTAATTGATGTCTGTACAATCTTAACACCAGCATGCTCCTCTGCCAGATCACGGAGACTTTCTGTTTGATTGACACCCTGGAGGAGTCCCTTATCTTCAAAGAAGTTCTGTAACACAGAAAGAGTCCTCCTTGCCTCAGCTAGTGTTACAGGGGGACGGGCAGGGGGGTCCTCCTCCCCATCCTCCTCCTCCTCCGGTGACTGTGAGTAAGTGCTGGAATCTGTTTCACTGTTTGTTCCCTTCACAATCTGCAGTATCTCATCATCTGACAGGTCTTTCCCAGTCTCCAGTCCATTGTCTGCTGCCACGTAATCCTCAGCAGTGGGTACATCCTCTTGTTGGGGTAATCTCCTCAGCAGGGCCTGTAGCTCTGCTAATGTCATGTCATCCTCATCAATCTCCTCTCCCTGGTTGTCAGCCACATCTGGAAGAATGTCAACATGTCTCCAGACGTTTTTAATGGTAGTGATGGTCACTTCATTCCATGATGCCCTAATCATACAGATGGCATCCCTTACAGTTGTGATCTGGGGCTTATCATCCTCAATACACATGAGGAGATGCCTCACCAGCCTCTTCTTGTAGTGTGCTTTAAATGAGGCAATGATTCCCCCATCCATTGGTTGAATGTGGCTTGTAGTGTTGGGTGGGAGGTAGTGGACAGTTATGTTGGGGTAGTCAGTCAAACACCTGTGACTGCCAGCATTATCACATAGGATGATGTAATGTTTGCCATGGGCCCTTGCCCTGTTGTTCATATAGTATAAGAACCTCTCCCATAGTTCTGATGTCATCCAGGCTTTTTTGTTGTTGCAGTAATCAACATACATAGCAGGCTCAAATGTTTTACCAAAGCATCTAGGCCTGGCTGCCCTCCCAATTACAAATGGTTTTATCTTTTCAGTTCCTGTTGCATTGCAACATAATGTCACAGTCAGTCTGTTTTTTGACTGCTTTTGGCCACTAGAAGGTGCCATTGACAGGGTAGAGTTGGGCTTTAATCTGAAAAATAGTCCTGTTTCATCAACATTAAAAATGTCCTCAGGGTCTACTCCTTGTAGGAATTCCTTTAGTGCTCTCCTTCCCTCAGCTACCACTGTAGGATTTGCAGAGGCAGCCTCTCCATGTAACTTGTGGCTTTTGATGTTGTGTCTGGATTTAAAGTTATGAATCCATCCTTTACTATATAAAAAGTCAGTGATACCTAACTGAGTCCCAAAGTACATGGCTTCTCTCGCAACATGTCATCTGATAGGATAGCCCCCTTAGCCCTGACAGCATTCATCCACTCAACCATAGCAGATTCCAATTGTTTGTGTTTTTCAACACAATCCCTCTTATTGCCCTCATCAGCTATAGGTACTGAGAGCCACTGATTGCTTTTCTTTAAGATATCACAGACGGTAGATTTACCAAACTTCTTGTTAAATTTTGCTTTAAATAGTTCATGTAGCTTGTCCTGGGTGGTCTTAGAGTTGTCCCTCATATATGCACAGATTTCTTTTTTCTCCCCTTTAGTCAGCACAGTGACGGTGCGCTTCTTTTTTGTTGGTGGTGATGTAGACATTGTAAAGGTTCAAAGTGCAATGACTGATAGAGAGTGTGAGCAGCTCACTTCAGACATTACAAAATAAATGCCCTCACCATCAGAGTGTTGTCATCTAGTTGTATATACTGCCCACTTTGTGTCAAACCAAATGACAGGAAATGATACCAAACATCAAAGCCCACACTAAACTCTAGACTCTTAATTACTCCCCCACCCAACTCCTCCGAATGCCAGACTGCTAACAGAAATGGCCTCCATGGCAACAGTCCCCATCACTTTCAAGCGCCGACACCCCCATCTCCCACACTCCTCTCTCTTCCCTCTTGTACAACCACTATCTGTGTGAGAACCACTCTATGTACATGGTTGACCATTTAATTTCTATCTGAGTAAAAATATGTATATGTATCAAATTCAGTGTGTCAAAAGATTATCAGTATTAGATTCCCTCTTACATTAAGTGAATTAACATTGCTTGTGTGCATTAATGTGTTGAGGGAAAAGTTTGTGGTCATTTACACAGAGAATGGTGGTACATCCCACCTGCTATCACCACTCACTGATAGTAACAGGGGTAGTATTGTATTCCAAATTGTGACCAAGCTCACTCCATCCTCCACCAAGGGGAGGTGGCCACGGACTCACAGAGCAGGGACAGCTGTTGTGTGTTTGTGGTTACAAGTGATAAATTGTGCTGATAACATATACAGCTCTGGTCTCTGAAATTTTATACATCTGTTTTTTTTGTTCGAGGATGTGAGTCCTGTTTTAGTACTTAAGCTATTAAATTGATAGGGGAAATCCATCCGAACTCGAAGTAGTAAGATATCTGAGGAAGCTAATACAAATATAGAGAGAAAAAGTCTGTAGTCAAGGTCAAGGATCGAGGTAGTGAGGGATTCGAGGTAGTAAGAGCTCGAGGAACCAAGGGCCAACTGTAAATATAAGCACATTTGTGCGCACAGAGCACATGTACAGGTAGGTTTAGACCATTGTAGACAAGCTCTGCAGACTGCACCCAGGGCAGTACCTGCCGTCAGAGCTGAGTGGACACAGCAGTGTGTGCATGACTGGCCTGTCTGCACAGAAAAAAATCCAAATTAGTAAATACTATTTAACTTAGACAAAACCACTGATTAGGAAAAATACCCAACATGTTAGTAATATTTTACTAACGTGTTAGTTGTATTCACTAACCTATTCGGGCAAGCTGGCTTGATTTAGCCAAGAGAGAAAAGCGGGAAGTGTCTATCATGGAAATGCCTACAAATGTGAAATTAATGGCACTTCTAATGACCATTGATATGATAAGCCTTCACCATTCAACCTGGCATAGGACTTAACATATTACAGTCTATAGGTTTATTATGTTATTGATGGAGCAAGGAAGAAGAATGTAAACACCTTTTCTCTGGAAATTCAGTTTTCTCATAAATCCACATCTATGGCCCTATGAGTCAAACCCAGAACAACTAAGTTCAGGGGTTGCAAATGAAAAAAGTGATATGAGGCATTAAACTTGCTTGTCAAATAGATAGGCTCTGTTCTGGGTGTCTTAATCCATGTGGAGTTTACACCTGTCATTTGAATCAAAATAAAAGAATGGGTATTATGGGTATTGAAATAGTCCATGTAGTTAGTGAAAAAGCCTTAGGCAAGTTAGGAAGAATGCCCAACTTGCCTAATTTCTCCTAAGGGTTAGGCATAAACTCCCAAGAAAACTTTGGTGGTTTGGTGACATGCAAACTCCCAACTTGCCTTACACTGCAAAAATGGTGTTTAGATTTTAAACATGTTTGGATCTAAACATGTTTAAATCCTAAACATATACGTCAGTTAGGTGTATCATCAACTACACATTTAGGAAAAGAACACTTTTATTCTAAATACATACACATTTTTGCTAAACATGTTCAGACATTTAGAGTTTAAACAGTTGAATATTAGGTGTTTAGATTTAAACATCAATATGTACCAGTGTACCAGTAATAATTAATAATGATAATGAACCATTACAATAATTATAACAATAAATATGGAATAAATAAGAAGACATTGGGTTTGGTGAGAATTGACTTTGTCAATATCAATCCTATACATGCCTTTATTAAATAAGACAATAATTTACAATACAATGTCATAGCAATATAATATAGACATATAACAATATAATACAATATAATAATATAAACAAAAATATATCACAGTAACAATAAGGTTTAAAATTTCCAGCACCACCCAGCGTGGTGTATGCTGTCTGAGTGTACGAAGCCAATTGACCGTTAGTTCAACTGCTGGAGTTTATATACTGGAGGTAATGTTATGTGTGACGTCATAGAAAACCATGCGCCCAGGGTAAAGTAGTACCAACATATCACTCATTAATTATATATATATATACCTGGGAGTATATAGTGCCATAAGTTAATGTGTTGATCGAGTGTACCGGTAATAATTAATAATGAACCATTACAATAATTATAACAATAAATATGGAATAAATGAGAAGACATTGGGTTTGGTGAGAATTGACTTTGTCAATATCAATCCTATACATGCCAACAACCGCCAAACACAATGTAAAACATTCCGTAATAGGTATAGCATTAAATCATTACATCTAAAGCTAGCAAGCTGTCCTTAGACTCATGTAAGTATTTAAAAATAACATTAGATTTCCAATTGGCTTGCCTTATAATATCCTAAACACTTAGGCCTGCATCCTTCAATAAGGTTGCACCACCATGCCTAAGAGAGTGAGTTGAAATACTACTAGACAAACCACACTGAAGGGCAATAGATTTTAACTTTGTATTCACATAGTGATTATTCAACGGTCTAGACTGGATGGAAAATAGAAACCTGCTATGCTTACAGGCTTTTACACATTTCTTAATATATCTAGCCGGACACAAATCTGAACTATCATCTCTTTTAAGATACACCACATAAGAAGATTTGCCAAATTGGTCAGTTTTAGATGAAATAACTTTAATCTCTATACAATCAGAAGAAACCCTAACGTTCTTCTTTAAGAAGTTATGAGGTGAAAGTACTACATGTCCTATCCTGAACACACCTCGGTAACATAACAGTATTGCAGACCAAAATACCATATACTCCATAGTGTCCAAATTAAGTCTAGATTTAATTTGAACCATATCACCAGGACTCAGAGAGTAGGTTGTACTACCAGACCCCTTACACATCCTCTCTATACCATCAAGGGTTTTCTTTACCACAAAATTACCACTATAATCAGTATAACCTTTTAATTTCTGGTAATACCACACAGCAGACAAATAATTCCTGACTGAAATAGGTTTCATAAAATCAGACAGGTACGCACAATATAAAGAAGCTTGAGAAGGAGAACAAGGAAGAAGTGTAAAATTATATTTTCCACAAAATTTTTTGTACCTACTAAACTGCTGCCTACGAGTCTTACGAGTGGCCTCAGCTACACCTCTATACAAGGATTTTTTCCTTCTCCTCTCCAACTTCTTGAGGTCTGCAATCATAACAACACATGTTATATTCACTCAAAACATTTTTACATTTCCTTGGGACACCTCTATAATTTAATCTAGACAAATGGTCAGCTAAGATATTATCCTCTGATCTAATATATGTAGAATATATTTCGATATTATGGATAAAACATAACCAGAAAATCTCATGTAACCACCCCATGCAATTTATTCTTGGATCTACCAGTATTTAACATGGCCAAGACCCGCATGTTGTCACTGATACAGTGGACTCTAGTATTACTAAATTTCTTCAAACCCACCATTACCGGGTAGAGCTCATATACATTGATATTTCTATGATGAATCTTGAGATTATCCAAACTAGGAGCAAGGGTAAAATGGCCACAAAGACCCGGCATTGGGTCTATATCATTCCAAGTGCCATACAGGTAATCCCTGTCTAACCAAGCCCCGAAACCTTGTATCGAGGAATCTGAAATCATAGGAGTACATACACTATCATTTAAAATGATATTTTTACAGTTGAAGACTTTACAAAAATCTTTCCACCACATCAAATCCTTCCTGGTTTCTTCGTCCAGCTTAATAACACCCCTATTTCTAGCCCTGGCACAGAGATCAAACAATCTTCTGCTGAAAGTCCTACCACCACGTACTACTTGTGAACAGAAAGACATTAAGCCACCAATTTTTTGGAGGATTTTTTTTATACAAACTTCCTCTCTAAACATTCATCCAGGGCCAGACTCATTTTATCTAATTTCTTCTGAGGTAAAGACAGCTCCATACTAGTGGATTCAATGGTTATACATAGGAATACACATATCTGGCTAGGTTCAGTTACCTTTTCCATCGAGACAATGAAACCCATGTACTCCATACATTCAATAAGGATATTCCTCTTACGTAAACACTCCCCCTCAGTTTTAGCAATGACAATAAAATCGTCCAAACAATTGTGACCCATCTGGAGAAAACGTGCATCGGGGGGGATTTTTAGTTCTGCATTTGGCCACCAGGGGGCAATGTATGAGTAAAACACTGAAAAATATACCAAAAAATGGCTTAGATCAATTTTTGATGGGGAATTCAGTGGTATGCTTAAAATTATTCAATTTCTACTGAAAAAGTTCCATTTATGGAATGCAAAAGAGACATCCTTTGCCATGGAAACATAGATAATTGTCAGATATGGCAATTTCTGTTTGCCATGGAAAACACTTCATTATTCTAAAAGGTAATTTTTGCCAAAAATGTGTTGGATATTTCCATAAGGAACTCAAAACCGAAAACAGACCCACAAAATTCCCCCTAGAACCAATTTTATGATAAAAAAAAAAAAATCACATTTATTTGTTTATTTTTCCACAAAACTGTATTTCTTGCATTATCACTATTTAAAACTAGGATATAATGTATTTAGAGCTTATTTGCCTTTTTCAATTGCTCACAGCGACCTAGGTTTGACAAGCAATTACAGAAGACCTACCTGGAATATTTTAGCTCAAGATATCCATTTTAAAGCACATGACTTCAACTTTAAAAACCCATTTCCCCCCCTGGATGCAAGTTTTCCCCCATCTGGTCACAATTAACTATCCTATCAACACCATAGAACTTAGCTACCACAGTTAAAAAATCAGATATTCTATTGAAGATATACGGGGCACATTTCAGACCAAAGGTCAAGCGGTTGCTCTCAAAAAATTCTTCTTCATTACCGAAATCCCATCTGAAACCCTGGTAACCTATATGTGGACCATACACATTGATACTTCTATAGGCAGATTTTAAATCAACCATGCTCATATAGTCATTCTTATCCTACTGATATGTTACCGTATTTCTGCTGGCATGCTACAATCCGTGATAGGTTTTAATTTACCATTAGACTTTTCTACACCACCTAGAGAGTGAATACACTTAGGTTTATAGGCTGTCTTCGTGACCAAGCCCTGGGACAGCTTGTCCTTGATAATATCACACATTTCGTCATTAAATTTACCTTCTACAATAGACTTATAATTTTTACAGTCATATGCTGTATCACAACACATTGACACATTGACACAACTATCATAAACCCTGATGCTGGGTCTATTAACACACTCCACCGTAAAACGGGCTTCCCTAGCCCACTTAAAAGGGTCTATATCTCTTCTTTCCTATCCCCTCAGGATGTGTGTCGTGCACATATGTGCGGGCACTGACACAACTCCACCGTACACAGTGGTTCAACCTCGCCCTGTACTGGGCCACTATGGGTTATAAAAAGATTCTTGTCATCCACACAAGACTCATTAACATCATTTTTATTATTTTCACCCGAAATGATAGGAACGGGGGGCTCAGGAGGATCTACCGCATGTACTATATTAAAATCAGGCACCAATACATCAGACTCTAAAATAGGACCCTGCCTAAGAACAAAATCCTAATCCTTCTTATTCTTCTGGCATTTATCCTTGCCATAGTTAGACAAACCACAAACATCACAGGCATGTCGATATCTACATGGGTCCTCCTTACACCCCTCGGCCCTGTTAAACGCATAGCAAGTGCGATTGGATTGTTTGCATTTGAAACTTTTAGGCTTGACTACACCCGCCTTCTGGGCCTGAACCGTCCCATCATAGGATAAATGTCTAAGAATATCTTCACTCCTTACATCACTGAATGAATCCATACCATCAGAATTAGCCCTGTTTTTAACAGATGAATCGTATGTCACTACGGCTTTGAGAGTATATATCTTGGTTGAGGATTTTTCCATCAACACCTCTATGTGTTTTACTACATCGAAGACATCCTCCCCCTCCTCTATCAACTGTTTCATCATTCTTACGTTAACCAACAGTAATTTCTCAATGCTATAGAGTTTCTCACCCTTTTTAAGAAAATTCTTTTGATCGAACATACCTCTAGCTCTATGTGCATGACGACGACCATTCCTAGAGGAGATTAAACCTGTAGATGTGGAGGAATTAGAAGAAATGCTATGGCACTGCGTTTTCTGTCGCTATGGAACTCGCAGTAGTCCGGTGACCGTTGTTGCACGCCCCCATTGCTTGGTTACTGCCAATTAACCGTTAGTTCAACTGCTGGAGTTTATATACTGGAGGAAATGTTATGTGTGACGTCATAGAAAACCATGCGCCCATAAACGTCTAAACGCAAAATTTCATCGATATCTAAACACAAATTTTGAACCTAAACACCTAGATTTCTAAACACTTGAGCTAAGCACATTGTTCGGCTAAACATGTTTAGGAAATTAATCTGATTACAAAAACGTTGCAAGAATGTGTTTAGAATTGTGTTTAGGATCTAAACACCATTTTTGCAGTGTAGCAATTCCAACAAATGTTAGGCGAACAGCCTAAGATATTTAGAATTTTTTTGTGTGCACGTGCACAGCACCTGCTTGAGTTCTAGAAATGACAGACTAAGGGGGTGACCAAAATCGAATAAAAAGGGCAAAATATCACTTTATCTACACGATTCTTCAATATCCCTTTCAGGGATCTCAATATCTACACAAGTTGAGTTTTGAGTTTGAAAAGCGTTTATTGGCCAACAATATCTTAACATATTGAAGCTTTTACAATTATCAGCCATAGGAAGATACAATCGCTTGATATTAATCAGGTGGTTTCCATGAAACAGTCACATATCACATAATATTCACATATACTATAGTTCAGGACAATCACAATTCAGAGTCATATTAACATTTCCCATAAGTACTTTTTAAACTTTTGCAGATTTTCTGCAGACTGAACATGCACCAGTAGATCATCCCAAATGATGTTACCTCTATACAATGGACTCGATCTATATAATTCTATTCTAGGTCGATTTACTCTGATTTTTATTCTATCATTGCCCCTAAGAGGTCTTACTGGGGTTATTATATTCTCCGGTTTTTGTATATATTTATACATCATGCATGCAAGTACTACTTTCCTTCTAGTTACCAGACTTTTCGCATTGCAAGATAATAATAGGTCAACAACATGTATATCCTGTGGTAGTAGAATCTTTTTACAGGCTCTCAGACAATGATTTTGTATGACATCTAAATGGTCTACTAAGGTAACAGGTCCACTCTCCAAAATATAACTACAGTATTCTAACAAAGGAATAATCATCGTCTTATAGATTTTAAGGCTTGTATCTGTATCCAGGTATTTAACAATATTTCTCAGTTGTTTCAATTTGGCAATACCCATTGAATCCATCTTTTTACAATGTTGTTTAAAGTTTAAATCAAAATCAATTACAACACCCAAGTAATTGAAATGTTCGACACATGCCAATTTTGTATTGTTCATGGTAATATCGTATTTAGTAATACGTTGCATGTTTGAATGGCACCAAAGGACCTTGGTTTTCTTGACATTCATAGTAAGAATATTTTGTCTACACCACTTTTCAATATTATCCACATCACTCTGCATTAATTTACTCATAATCTCAGTATTCCTACCATTCAGTACCAGCGCTACATCGTCTGCATAGAGAAAGAATTCACAATTGGTTATTACTTCAGTTATACTATTAATATATATGTTGAAAAGCAAAGGGCCCAATACCGTCCCCTGTGCTACCCCACAGTCCAATACTTTTTCATCTGAGGTGATGCCATTTGCTACGGTTATTTGTTTTCTATTGTATAAAAAACATTCCAACCATTTTAGACAGTTATTATCACAACCAATACACTGAAGTTTCCTCATCATTATATCTAAATTTACAGTATTAAAAGCTTTTTTTAAATCCAGGAACAATACAAGGGAGTAGTCACCTCTATTTCTAGCTTCTATTAGATATTGTATTAACCCAAAAGTTGCATCTACAGTTGATCTGTTAGGTATAAAACCGTATTGTCTCTCACTAATTATATTCTTATCAATAATATAATTCATCAACTGGGTGTGTATCAGTTTCTCTGTCAACTTAGAGAAAATATTTGTCATCGTTATAGGTCTCCAATTGGATACATCTGATAAGTTCCCAGTTTTCAGTTCCCAGTTTCATAATATCTGGCAACACTCCAGTACCAATAGAGTCATTTACCAGATTCTGTAGTAGATACGGTTTGTGACATAGTAGACTTTTTATAACAATACAGGGTATATCTTTAATACATGAACTTTTATGTCCTTTTATAGCTTGAGCTATCCTCTTACATTGTTGTACAGTTACTTCTTCCAGCTTCATAACACTATCATTTATTAATCTCTTTGGGATGCATTCCGTACCAACTATTTGACTAGCCAGGTCTGCACCTATATCTATATAATAATCATTTACAAAGTTGGCAGTATATTGCTCTTCAATAACATTTCCATCAGAATCCTTCAAACACATTGTTGACTTAGAGCTTTGTCCCTTCCAGACTCCATTCAAGACCTTCCAGAACCGCCTTGGGTCCTTCTTAAACCTGACAAGAAGATTTGTGATTACATTTTTCTTTTTGATGACCAGTTTTTTATTAATATTCTTTTGGATCTGTCTGGCTCTGGCTAAGGCTCGGTTTACTGTATTTGGTCTACATTTTTTAGCTTTATTAAAAAATCTCTTTTTTACAGTTATCATACGGCGTATGTCTTCATCAAAAAACATATCATTCTCTCTTACAACACGAGTTTTTACACGGTGATTTATATTTAAGTATCCATTAATATTGTTTATTATACATTCATACTTGTCATTTACATTCATGTCGTTCCGTGTCAGAATATCCCAGTCTAAATTATCCATTGCATCCAAAAAGTCTCGATCAGAGAATTGTCTCATATCTCTATTACGTAACAGCAAAGCTTTAGGCTTAGTAATTCTTTGTTTCTTTCTTATTACATATATAGGAACGTGATCGCCACACAAGTTATCAAGAACACCATATGTTTTGACATATTCACAATTTGTATAAAAATGGTCCAGGGTGGATTTCCCAAACGGATGATAGTAGGTTGAAGGGGTATGCAAATATTTAAGCCCAGTATGTCTTAAAAAATTTGACATCCTTTTAAATTTTATGCAGTTTCTGGCTCTACTGTTAACATTAAAATCTCCCATGATCCAACATTCATTATGGCGGACAATAGTACAGTGAAACTTGGTTATAACAAACTCCCTTATAACGAAATTTGGATATAACAAACAAAAATGCTTAGTCACAAACCTCTCTTATACTTTTCTATAGTAGAAAAACTTGGTTATAACAAAGTACTTTAGGCATAAACCTGTTTATAACGAATTAATTTTGGGAAATTGGGAAAATATGCATTAAATGATTTATTTATATCAATATAACTTGTGTTCATGTCCCCAGATTAGGTATAGATGTCCTTAAACAGGCCTTAACACCTTTTAGATCTCGGCCACTGCTACAGGTGACAGGGTGAAGGGGGGGTAGATGTCCTTAAACAGGCCTTAACACCTCTTAGATCTCAGCCACTGGTACAGGTGACAGGGTGAAGGGGGGTAGATGTCCTTAAACAGGCCTTAACACCTCTTAGATCTCAGCCACTGGTACAGGTGACAGGGTGAAGGGGGAGGGATAGATGTCCTTAAACAGGCCTTAACACCTCTTAGATCTCGGCCACTGCTACAGGTGACAGGGTGAAGGGGGGGTAGATGTCCTTAAACAGGCCTTAACACCTCTTAGATCTCAGCCACTGGTACAGGTGACAGGGTGAAGGGGGGGGGGTAGATGTCCTTAAACAGGCCTTAACACCTCTTAGATCTCGGCCACTGCTCGTACACTGGGGTGGGGGTAGAGGTCCTTAGATATATTTATACAAACTTTACATATAAATGTATACCCATAATTGAATATATAAAGATTTTGAAATGTTTTTCTTTATGTTCCTTTTGTAGGGCCTACAGACAAAATTAAGACATCATTTTCACAGTGAAATAACATTATGTGTATTTCTGTTAGCTGGATATACATGTAAAGCTAACTGAAGAATCATTAAACCTTTCCAAAGTGCTGAACTTGTTTACAACAAAATTTGGTTATAACGAATTTTTTGAGCCTGTAACAACTAGTTTGTTGTAACCAAGTTTTACTGTATGTCCCATACATGCTGTTAAAAAATTATAACACTCCAGAACTTTCCCTTTGGGAGGGCGGTATACAATACAAAAAATTTTACTTTTATGACCTGGATATTTCAATTTTATGCATAGACATTCAATGTGTTTATTTACTGTTGTGAATTCCTGTATAACTTCCATATATGGAACTAATTCGTTCCTAACATAACATGCTACTCCACCTCTTTTACCTCTATGACGATCATTTCTAATCAATGTCATATTATTTACATGAAGATGGTTACTTGAAATTGATGTCTTCAGCCATGTTTCAGTGATACCTATTAAATCAAAGCCTTGCAGATCTGTACTAATGAAGTTGTATTTGTCTCGAAGACTCTGGGCATTCATTGCTAGGTATTTTAAACCTGTCTCGGAGACTACCTCCTGAGGGCTCTTACCCATATTTTAGTATACAACTGTTCCACCTGACACTACCAACCAACGTTGGGCCTATTTGTAACATATTTACAAGTGCTAAGTAGATATAGACACTACAGTTATTAGGGTCTAATATCAGGATAACGAAGATGGTTGCTACCCTATACAGTGGATCCGTATCACCCAGCAGTGGTATAACTGAACCACAAAAATGCAAGGCAATGGTCCATGTGGTGAGAGACATGATAATTTGAACAACGAGTTAATGCATCGATAAACCTACACCAATAACACAAACAATCAGTAGTGCTAGCTTAATCAAGAAATACGATACATATAACTTATAACTGTATGTGGTTCATTAAAACAATAATTATTCAAAGGTGTTGAAAATTGGCATTTACTGCCGACCTCGCGAATGTACTTGAGAACAGAAGCAATTTTTCATAAAAACATAGGACACATCTATTAACCCTGCATGCAGATTATGGTTACTGTAGGGGGCCTGGCTAAAAGGTTCACACTTAACAACAACTTTTCTGCATTTTGATGTCATTCACTATATCATTTAGAAATATCACAACCAAAGAGTCTGACATGGCCTTAAATAAAAGGCGATTGTATGCCTTCCACAAATTTTCATTTCTCTCTGTAGAGTGGGTGAGTTTACCATGTTTTGATAATATTTCCACCAACCGAAAAAAACAAAAACAATAACAGCATGTCTACAGCGCTCTGCTGGAACATCTGACATAACATAACCCCTTATCTAAAAGAAAAAGTAAAGTCAATAAATAATTGCCGCCATGGGATGGGACGGGTGTGGTGGTGAGCAGATTTTGGAGGAGGGAACCCGCAGGAGGGGGCATGTCATACCAAACGTTGGACGGGTTGGAGCAACACGACTGTTGGGCGGATCCAGGATTTTGAAAAGGGGGGGGTTTGGGGTCCAGCCTAGACATGTGAAGCTTACCCGTGAAACTTCAGCTGTCACCGAAGTCGCTTACAATTATAAGCCGAGCATTATTATATGTATATTACTGTACTCTAGTGACTCTTTTTATAGGCAGGCAGAAGTCAGAACATTTTGAGAAATTCTTTTGCTGTTTATATTTTAAATGCTGTACTATCATTAATTGTCAAATTGACTAGCCGTTTCATATTACACGTAAACACCTTTGATAATATAGCATCTACTACTAATAAAATATATTTCTAAGTCAATCAGGTATCAAAGTTACCACATTTGACGTAAGAACTCTAAATGGTGCTGTCAACGTTTTAAAAGGGTAGCCTCATGGCTTGTCATGTGCTCCCCATTAGCCTTACATGTGTTTGCAGAGTGTCTCATACTAACAATGAGGTGGTCTAATTGAAGTAGGGGCGTCAGTTCGGTGTATAAAGGCTACCATTTGTGATTTGTTTGATTGCCGGCTTGAATATTAGGGTACACATGAGAGTTCATTAGTTGTTTTTTTTTTCCTTCATTTAGTTTTCATCCCATCAAATAAAGACATGTCACGCTTTGATGACTTGAATGGAAATGGCGAAGGCAGCATTAGCATTCAGACAGGAGTTCACTATAAGACCCTTTATTACTTCAGACAGAGGACTGCCTCTATGATTTCTATTATGTTTGGACTTAAATCCTCAGATAATTTGCTTCCTCAGACATTTTTCTTTGCGTTTACCATATCTGAGGTCGCAAGGGCTCACTGTACATTCAAAAGGATTTTTAACAACTGCTAGGTCAGCAGTTTAAGTTTGAAATTTGTTTGTGAAGAGTTACCACCGTAATAGCCTCCTACGTGACAAAGGAAAATACGTATTTTTAACGTTTGCAAACATTTTTATTACGTTTGGGTAAAAAAAAAACGTTTTTGAAAAGCGTTTTCTCACACCTTCATTGAAAAAAAGACCTTTAAACACAATAAAAACGTTTCAACGTTCGTTTTTTTTTTGTCAACTTTAACAACTTTTTTAATTTGCGTTATTTTAGCCTAAAATAAAACGTTTGTATAGAGCATTAAAAACGTTCATGTTTTGACGTGTTTTTGACATTTAAAAAGGTGTTTGGCAAAATTAGGAACCTAAGAAAAACGATTTCATGTTAAGTTGGCTACACTGTAAAAAATGTGTGTTGCAGGAACACACTAAATCATAACACACATGGATATTCAAATCACTTTTAACATTTTACTCACTTTCTGGACATTAGCGCACATATTCTAACACACATACACACTTTATTCTGAAATGTGTTTAGATCCTGAAAAGTGTGTTCAATCAACACACATTTCATTAATCCTTTGCAATACACACATGCCAGCTCAGTCTTAAGTGGCATTATGCAACAGATTAACTACCCCTCCCCCCCCCCCCCACACCTCACCAAAGGTCAGTTTTAACAGTTACACACAGTCAGTTTGAATCTGAACCTGCTGGAGAGAGGAGTGCCTTCACTCAGGGGCGTGGGAAGCAGTTTCAGAGTGGGTGGGACCAGGGGCGTTTTCTGCAATTTTTGACCTCCCTGTGCTTGACCTTTTAGTTTTGACCTTTTGAGGAGTTGGCCAAAAGTGGGGGGACATGTCCCCTCTGTCCCCCCTGCTTTCCACGCCCATGTCACTTATATGCTATATGTCTGGTAAGTAATTTTATATAATCCTCTTAAAAATGATTGAAATACCAGTTGTAGTACAATATGCAGGTACATTGTAGTAATTCATAGCAATACAATGTCATTTATATAAAGGAATAATTTTCCTTTAAAGGCTTTATGACTATGTAACATGTTGTGTTCCATCCAGTTAGTATCTTTCATGTTGTACAAAGTGATCATTTATATAAATACATGTAGTATATCCTCATCGGGTTTTTTTTTCTCTTCAGATAATTGCTTCTTCCAATGCCTGCAGGTACCCACATGGACTTAAGAAGAGTAAGTTATCAGGAACTAGCAAGTGGGGCTATTCTACATTTTGAAATGTTGATATCATTATAGTACAATGTATACATTGCATGTATAGTTCAATGATGGCCTTATATAGACATCCTTGTGAGTTCTCAAAAAGAAATTAATGAATTAATCATGGAGTATTCTAATGTACTATCAATCACTCCTGTGGCATTCATTTCATGACTAATGTTTTATCTTTATATAACATGTTCCTTTGCTCTTCACCTTAAACATTAATCCTTTGTTTTCTTGATATTTCAGGTCAGAATTTGCACCATTCATTCATCATGGCTCAGAGAAGAACTGTATAGTGATGGACTGGCTTTAAATGCAAGAGGCTGGAATAACTTAACAGACACACTGAAGTGATGAGAAATGTTGGAAAATAAAGATACCCCCCCCCCCCCACTAACACTGCCTCCCCCTCCCCACCCTCCACCCTCCTCAAAGTTTAACACACACTAATCTCCACACACTTTATGTTTACACTCTTTTGATGTCAACACACTTTTTCTGTCAACACACTTCTGAGAGTTACACACTTTTTAACACACTTTTGAGTTAAGTGTGTTGTGTGTTGAAAAAATAAAAGAGTAAAATGTGCTGCAAATAAGCGTGTTACAAAGTGTGTAAACTCAACACACATTTGTTACAGTGTATATATATTACATACTGTGTCTTATACGAGGGGTTTTAGTTCTCCTTGGATCCATAAGGGGGCCACCAAGACCTCTCTTTTGATATGTTACATGCCATAATGGTCATAATAGGGCCGGGGGGGGGGGGGGTCCAGGGGGCCCAAGCTACACACAAGTTTTTAAATTTTGAAAATTCACTCAGTAGAACCAAAGTTATGAATTTTTCATTTTTTTGAGAATTTTCCAAAAACTCTAGGTGTGTCTTATATGCGCACTGTGTCTTATACGTGGGAGATTACCGTAGTTTATACATGCACGAGGGCCTCCTACCTTTGGTATCAGCAAATGTTGGGGGTGCGCCTTAAAGACAACGATATTATACAACAGAATGGTACAATATTGTTTGGAATCTAGCCCAAAATATGCCTAATAGATTTATCTTAAGTTGGAGTTACGTGATAAGGGACACTGTTTATCTAGTGATAAGTCTAAAAACGTTTTTCTCATATCTTACTAGCATTAAAGGAGGAGTAACAGGGTCCAAAGTTGAGACTGCTGAGCTGTTTAGTGAGAAGATGAACCGGATCATTGTGCACAGCTTCTTAGCAATGTCCATTGAGATCGGGCAGAGAACTGGACTCTTTGAGGTGATGACAACATTTACAGAACCAAAGACATCACAGGAGATTGCCGATGCCAAGGGGCTTAAGGAAAGGTAACGTTCTATGTGATCCCGATACAGAGGGCTTAATATTCATCATTTCTAAATGCCATATTGAATATATCAAAAGACCATTTTTGCACTTCTCCATGACCGTAAAGACACACACGACCGCCAAAATGCATTCCAGTTCCATGTGCTTACTCAAGTCTCAACACTGTAGTTGTGGAACCAGATGCTCTTTGTAGATTTTTCCCTGTCATGGTATTAACCCTACAAAATATAGAGGGTTCCTGCGCAGTAATAGTATATATCCTTTATCTTTTACTTTTCTAAATAAAACACACTTTGCAGCACCTTCTATGTATAGGACTCGGTATGGAAGCCTAGTGGAACCGCCATTTTGAATTTCGCTGGTTGAGGTAAACCCTACTGATAGCACCTACCATGATGGGTACCTTAGTTAACACCCACTTCCAGGGACATGCTGGTCCTATCCTATCACACTGAAAACCCTCCAGATCTTTAAACTCGTCAGATTGAGGACCTATGGTCATCAGAAGAGGTACAGAGAGAGGGCAGCACCTTACAGGGAGTGAAATCCCTTAGTCTACATCTCCCCAGTATGAGGCTATGGCATACTGTTGACAATATGTAACAAATACACAAGGTGGCAGGTATGTGCCACTCGTGTTTGATGATTAGGCCTTCAGTTTTCAACTGAAGGTCTTCACCGCTGAGGACTAGGTGCTCAAGTTGACGAAACCCAAAGCTACAGCTTTGGGTAATCAGATTGAGGATCCAAGGTAGTCAGCACCAAGGTTGTCACTCTAACAACATTATGTAATCAGTTTGACCTCCTTCGATAAGTGTGTTGACCTAAACCCATCAGGTTGATTACCCTGGAAGCTCAATCTGATGACCCTAGGTTGTAGATTTGGGTATCAGTCTGACGACCTTGGGGCTTTCAGTGCAGTTCTTATCAGTGTGTGTTGCCGGAACCAGCGCCACACCAGCTAGTGGCCAATACTCAATGAAGCACCTGATGCATTTGGAAAATCATGACGTCATCAGATGCACCACATAAACCTGCTGCTCTCCTCTATAGGGACACACACACACACACACACACACACACACACACACATATATATATATATATATATATCAATGATCGTGCCAGATTCTTCATATTTGATTTAAGGACATGAGAATACTTTATAATGAAAATAGGGTAGTGTTCTCCTTTAAATACGTGTATGGATACATAATATCACTATTGGAATAAATAAGAAAGGAAAGCTATAAAACACATGTATATTGATATGACCAAGTTAATGGGTATGGGCCAATAAATTCGACATGGGGACATGGCCATTTCTTAAAATCGACATGTGACATGGGCCTTAGTGACATGAGGCAAAACAATTAGTGACATGACATAGGTGCTTTCTTAAATTCGACATGGGACATGATAGGCTCTTAGAGGTGAAATGGGACATGGGGATTTAAGTGACAAGTGCTATGACCATTTTTTAAAATCGACATGTGATATGGGGGACCCCTCATCCACACCCCAAAGTTATCATGAGCATTACGATGATATGAAGTGTGTCCTTATTCTCTATTCTAAAATAGAAGTTTATGTAGTGTATGGTGTTTTGTGTCCGAAAGCATATTTCATTTTGAAATATCTCCATTCAGAGAAAATGATGTCTACAATCACTGTATCAAATTATAATCGAGTTTTATCAAGTATGAAAAGGGCCGACAAGTGTTCATACGCAATAGAAAAATATATATCCCTCTCACGCTGGTGAAGCAGTATACATGTAGAAAGTAGACTTTGATTTCAATACAAATCCATGAAATGAACTTCTCTGCACATATGACATCATCTTCATATGTTCTAATAATTTTTTTTTCACTTAACATTTGAAGGTATGTGCGGGAGTGGCTTGGAGCTATGGTGAGCAGCGAGGTCATTGACATTGATGACGACAAGAAGTACTTTTTTTCCAGTACATCGTCATCAGCAGTTTAAGGAGACAGGAAGTATGGTATGCTGGGCCCCCTTGATGCTCATGTGTGGTCAGGTTATGGACGACCTGAGTGAGTGCTTCAGGTCTACAGGTCCAAGAGGTATGTGGGTGATACTATGTTGTTATTGCTTTCTATATTTTCTGAGAAAAGGTATCATTTGATACTGTGGAGAAATGCTATAATGTGTATTCGGGGCTTTTATTACGCTCAGAAAGTTTTTTAACGAACAAGACGTTCTTTAATGATATAGACTTGTATCATTTTTACCAGTAAATACTTTTACAGATAACGGTTCACAGTGAAATATGCCTTTATTTATTTGTTAAGGAATCCCTTATGCTCGATATCCTGGATTTCAAGAATGGAGACGTTCATTCATCACCCAGCAGGCTGAGTGGAGTAACTTGAGGAAAGAGCTCTCAGTGATTCCCAGCATTTTGGACAAACTTGGTAAGAAGAGGGCATTCTTTTTCAGACCTTCCAAAATGAACATGTCAGAAATTACTTGTTAGGAATAGAACCCAGTGTTTTGGCATTATCATATGAACCTTGTACTTCAAGGAGTAGTCACCTTCCATTATATATATATATATATATATATATATATATATATATATATATATATATATATATATATATATATATATATATATATATATTCCATCACTTCACCTGACATAAGGCAATAAAGAAAGAGACATGGTCAGCTGGTGGTTCCTGTAAAGATCGAAAAGTAACTTTAAAATCCCGAACGTTCAGGGCCCATTGGGTATGGAGTTGTCTTTTGGTAACATGCAGCCAAGCATAAGTCTCTTAGTGTCCTGTGGTCAAATGTCCTGTCGTTGTACCATGTAGCCATCTCTTGGTAACAAGCAGCCACCAAGCACCCAAGTGTGAGTCGCTTGGTAACCATCTCTAGGTGTCATCTGGCCATCTCTTGGTAACATGCAGACAAGTGTGAGTCTCTTAATTATTGGTACCTTGCGGCCTAAAGCCATCTCTTTGTTGGATAAGATATCTAAACACAATATCTTAAAAAACGTCTCACCAAAGTGTCTCAATTTTGGGTCCTCATAGACATCTATGAGATATTTTGTGGACGAAAAGTGTGGACATTTTAAATTCCTATAGTAACGGATGGGTACTCAATTTCTGTGTAGATATCTTTTTTGTGTGATTTGGGCTCTTCATTTCTAAGGGAACTAATTTCACAGATACAGGATGCACTTATTAGATTTTTTTTTGTAGATAAAAGACGATGAGAGTCTATATAAAAATAAGTTTTTTGGAAATGACATTTCATACATACCACCCATAAAAAAGAAAATTTAAGCAAAAACGGTGAATCTTGATTCCAACGCCATCTCTTACCCTCATGTACCTGCCAATAATGTTATGCTGATTTGTACAATTGTGCTTTTTGGTAATGGTTTCTATCTACATAAGGTAAATTTGCTATTACAGAGGAGGGCATCATGATCTGCGACATTGGAACAGGAGCAGGGACCATCCCCATATCTATTGCTGAGCACTTCCCAAAATCAAATGTGTGTGGTCTGGATATTTCAGAGGAGGGTATTAGCATGGCCAAGACCATGGCAGAAGAGAAAGGGCTGAAGAATGCTCAGTTCCATGTACAAGACATATGCAATATGCCTGATGACTGGACCAACAAGTGGGATGTTGTTACAATGTTTGATGCAGCCCATGATGTCCCATATACCACCAAAATGATGAGGGAGGTGGTCAGGGTTCTCAAACCTGGGGGTTATTTCATGATGATGGATGTTGGGCTGCACTCTGAGCATAAAGATAATGTTGCCCTTCCTATGGCACCATTGATCTACTCAGTCAGTCTATTTCATTGCATGCCTGTCTCACTTAATTCTGAGGGAGGGGAAGGGTGGGGAGCTGCATGGGGGATGGAGAGGGCAGTTGAACTGCTGAAGGAGGCTGGTTTTGCTGATGTTACCCTTGGGGAGGGGCTACAGGCTGTCTGTAGAAAAGCTGAGTAAATAAATGCTTTGAAATGATGAGAAGTGTCTTACCCAAACGAGGAAACACACAGTTATAAGGGAGTGGTCATTATTTATCAACAGGGGGGTGATGGTGAGTGTTTGCCCCCCCCCCCCCTCGGCAGCAAGTTCAAAATGAAAATTTTACCCCCCCTCAATCCCACCACCCCCCTGTTGATAAATAATGACATATCCCTAAGCTCATGACCTCTTCAGTCGGAGGGCAGTCTCAGGTATACGAGAAAGCTAGGGGAATGCAGAACAGTTCAAAATGTATACTGGTTCCTGTATGTTTTTTTGTTGTGTTTTTTTTTGTTTGCTTTCAGATCCCCTACAGTTTGTGTTGAACAACTACTCCCCTGATATTATTGAAAACTAACAATACATCCACACATTTATTCATCCACTTATTATAAATGTATTCATTCTATTTACAGCGACATTTGCATGTCTGCAGATTCCATATTGTAAACGTATATGTAGCTAAACATGTTGAATATCTATTATCTGTGTTCTGTATCAGTAACCTAGAATTAGCTGACGGCCTTCTAGAAATGGGGATAGAATGACATTGCTTATAAACATAGATGCTCTATCAGTCTAGTGTAGCACTTGATATAAAACACCCGTGGGCTATTTCAGTAGCTGCCAGTATCTCTGACGACAACATAGGCTTCAATCTGTCAAGAAATAAACTGTGTGCTATTACATGTACACCGTAAATTCTCTCGTATAAGCCACATCTTATACCAGAACTAAAATGAAAATTAGGCTTATAGGATCAGTCCAAAGAAGGGGTTATATGAAGGTATTTGCCACTATGAAATAGTATTAAAACCACAATTTTCAATCACCAGATGCACCTCATAAGCCCTTCCAAAGTCGTGGGTGCGGCTTATACGAGGGATGCGGCTTATATGAGAGAATTTACGGTACTGCTTAAACTGATCTTACGATGGAATGTCTGGCGACTGCATGTCTCTGCAGTAAGGTATAGCCTAATTGCCAGTAAATTTACAAATCGTCATTTTTATTGAAATAAGCCCCGGTGGTTACTTCATAAGATGGTACGATAGGTCCACTAGGATTTGAAACACTGCAATGGGTTGTTTCAACACGCTTGTCACAACATAGGCCCCAGGGCCATAGACTCAATACAAATGTATATCTACTATTTTGTCGTCAGGGATATTGGAATAGGCACCAGCTTTTAAGATTGAGGCCTATGCGTCACCATATCTGACTTTGGTAGACATGACGTAGCAGTGTAAGGATTAGGATCCCGGGGGGGGGGGCACTCACTATGTGTCAGAGACACGGGTGTGCGGATGGCAAGGCCACTTTTTGGCCAAATTGCCTCTCACCAAGGGTCTGCTTTTTGCCAAATTGCCTCTCACCAAGGGTCATTTTTTGCCAAAATCACTTTCAAGGGTCACTTTTTCCAAATTTCAATCTCACGCGCAAAATTCACGTTAATTTTTGGAGATTTCACAAAAAAAAACTGCCATCAATGGATACTTTTGGCAAAAATCCCTCTCAGCAAGGGTCACTTTTGGCGAAAATTCCCTCTCAGTAAGGGTCATTTTTTATGAAAATACCTCTCATCAAGGGTAAGGGTAGTCAGAGGTCCAGCCGTACACCCATGTCAATAAAAAAATTAAGTGCCCCCCCAGGATCAGGATCCACAAACGTGGGTCTGTACACATGTTGTCAAGAATACTATGCCATTGTCATAGTAGCTCTCACCACGATCTTGAGTAGTCGTACAGGCTATACGAAAAGCCCCCCCCCCCCCCCACAGGCTATTCGGTCCTGCAGATCTTTTTGGTCTACAGGCCCGGACTGATTTTGGCAGGACCGGAAACCAAAATGTAGCCCAAGTCCTAAGATTACAGCATACATGCCAACATTTCAGGGGAAAAACCGGGAGACCCCGGGAATTTCCCAAATGCCCTATAGGCTATACAAAGTTTATCAAGCATTTTCACAATTTTGGTATCCTTTGGATGCTTTTCTCAGCCTGAAAATCCCAAGGCATATCAAAATCTGGGAGATTTTATATGTTTAAAGTGCATAAACCTGTCAAAATCCGGGAGAAGTGTGAAAATCCGGGAGATTTAAGGGGAGAACTTCAATCCGGGAGAAACCATAAAAAATTGTCAAAATCCGGGAGTCTCCCAGCCAATCCGGGAGTGTTGGCATGTATGTTACAGCCAGACATCATTCGGTCCCGCAGTCTGGTCATTTCTGCAGGCCCGGCAGTGATATTGACAGCAATGACCTCAGTCCTGTGAGTTTTCGTATTGACTGGTCGTAACATAATGTGCAGTAACCTCCTGACAAAAGCTTCTTTTTTTTCTGTTTACTATGTTACATAATGGGCGTTCCTGTTGATCACATATTCTGCTTTACTGTCAAATAAACGCATCATAATCTACAAAAGAGATGCATATTCCCTTTTCCTTGTATAAACATAATATTGACTACCGGTAGAATGGAGAAAATATCTTCATCTAGAAGTAATGTAAAGTGTCACAGGTGAAGAACTCAGTCCTAAGGAGATGCCCCTCAATGTGAAATTATTCAGTACTATTATGGGACAATGGTATTCTCAATTCTATGTCAAATGACCAAGCGGTCAGTGCTAACAACTGAGTGACAAATAGACTAATTGCTGACATATATTGACTAAATGCGAGTAAGTACTGACATATATTGACTAATCTACTGACATAAAATGTCACAGGTGAAAGAATCAGTCCTAAGGAAGAGGCTTCAATGTCAAATGTCAACTGTCAATTGACAAGTGGTCATTGATAGTATGGAGCTACTGACATTTTGACTAGCTACTGACAAATAGTGAGTCACAAAATGTGAGTAAATACTATCATGTATTGACTTATGGCTGACAAATAGTGAATAATTACTAACATATAATAAATAATTTCTTACAAATAGTCCATAGATACTGACAAATAGTGAATAATTACTATCATACCATAGCACTAACACTAACCTGTTAAAGCCCTAAACTCAATACATGTACCATAAAAACACAGATTAAAACACAAATTAAAATACAGAATGACGTCAACATTTTCAATCAAACACCAGAGAATGGAGAAATGGAAAGATATCCATTCAGAGCAGACAGGGCTTGTGCCCGGGTGGCTGCAGGTATTGATGTGTAAAGCTTATCAACAATGATAATGCACTGGTAACTAGCATTTGGATCTAAAAGGTTTAAGCATGTGATCAAACAATGTCTGCCTCCATTGAACAACTTGTTTGATGCTATAGGAAGGTAGGGGAGGGGTATTTCTTTTCTATTGTTCAGATTCCACTAGTCACTAGGTGCAGTCAGTAGTTTATACTTGCAAGCATACAAATTTTATAAGGGACCAATAGAACATATCTATATTATATTGAACAGTACCAAGATACTGCATAATTATGCAAATAATATGTGCGGATATGGAATGTTTGGTATCAATCTGGGGTGTTTCGTCCCCCTAAAGAACATGCCCCCCTAAAAAATTTGTTTCAGAAAAGAATAAGCGAAATAATCTTTTTAACTAGCGGCCTTTTCGGCCTGAGCCGGTCCACCTGTTCCCTACCTCCAGCCAAACCTATCTGTTTTAAGTGTCAGCGGCTAAAAAGGGCAGGTTTGAGGAAGGAATAGATCGAAATAAAGGGTTTTTTGGGACGCGGCGGCAGATGCCAGTCCAGGCACTGGCAGAGAGGTCCACGAACTGGCAGTTTTAAAAATAAAAAAAAAACTCCCTTAATAATAGGAGTTTCCCATAGTGTAACCTATAGATTAAGGGTAGCTCGAGCTGGCGAACGTCATGGCGGTCTTTATTTTAAACTGCACAATGGGAACAAAGTTACGATAATTTTAGCAATTTTAGTGATGTTTTGAGGGTATTGATGAAAGAATGACACAGACCTGTTCTTGGACAAATCTTTGTCGAAAACCCAACTAGGTGTCAGTAGTTAATACTTGCAAGCATATGAATTCTATAAGAGACCAATGGAACATGTCTATATTATATTGAACAGTACCAAGATACTGCATAATTAAGCTAATTATGCAAATAATATGTGCGGATATGGAATGTTTGGTATCAATCTTGGGTGTTACGTCCCCCTAAAGAACATGCCCCCCTAAAAGATTTGTTTCGGAAAAGAATAAGCAAAATAATTTTTTTAACTAGTGGCCTTTTCAGCCTGAGCCGGTCCACCTGCGGCCCACCTCCAGCCAAATCCTATCTGTTTTAAGTGTCAGCGGCGAAAAAGGGCAGGTTTGAGGAAGGAATGGATTGAAATAGAGGGGGGGTTACATGCCAGTGCAGGACAGGCAAAAGGGGGTGCAGGGGGTAGTCAAAAGCCTCATATAGGAGTTTTCCCATAGTGTGAGTTATGATTTAAGGATATTTCAAGCTGGCGATCATCATGGCGATACTTATTTTCAAATCTGCACAATGCGAACAAAGCTATCGATATTTTTAGCAATTTTAGCGATGTTTTGAGGGTATTGATGAAACAGAGGTGTCAGTTGGGTGTTGACCCAACCTCTGAAAATTTTAGGGCCTTTTAACACTTAACAAGTAAACGGATTTCTCAATACAAGAAATTGCATTGATGTCTAAATATTAGGGGCCTCTAAACCTCTGAAAATAGATGAATCTCTGAGGGTCTGACATCTCTGATGAAAGAATGATAAAGACCTGTTTTCGGACCACCAATCTCGGACCACCAACAGGGCCGCGCAGCAGGCGGTGTCATGATTTGTTCAAATCTAACCATTTCCTGCAATTTCTTGGCACCATGCGGCAAACAAGGACGAGTTGTGATAATAATCCATGTGTACTGCGACAATAAAGCAAGATTTCTTTCAAATAACAACACATTTGGGCCAAAAACGCAGACACATCGCTGCATTGTAAACAAACAACACTTTCCATGGTACTGCAGCAGTACCAGCGGTACCAGCGAACACGTGGCTTCTGGCATGAAGAAACTGGGTCAGGTCACTACCAACAGCCAATCAAATAGTGAGTATGCACCAGGGTGACGGATCACGCCACTCCGTCAGCCAATTAAAGACGGGGACGCATGGTCAATGCGTCCTGCGTCCGGCTGGGTAAACTGCCATAAATCGACCTTCTATCAGCAGTTAGTCAGTGCTATAAGTGCTATATATTGATACAATTGCACAGGTCGACTCATGGGTAATTGAACTGTCTGATTCTGTGTGCAATCGACCTCCCATGTCAATGCAAAGGCATCTCTAATAACACTTTTAATGTTATCTACACAGTCGAAACATGTTAGATGAATATTAGAGAACGTTGTTCCTGTGTTTCATCACAAGTCAATCTTATTTTTTTAAATACGATGTGTGAGACTATGTGCATCTCGAACCCCACGGTATTATAAAATTGAGTTGGACTTCAAACGTAGCTACAGTAAACTTCTTTTTTCTTCATTAATTTCATGTGGCTGATTTTATATATCTGTGCTCCAATAATCATAAATCAACTTAAACAACTTGTCTACAATGTTTTCTACTTGCATTAAACTACTAAATTCGCCAAACGAGGGAACGAGCAAGAGGAGACCGCTAAAACTCACTCTAGTTAGTGTGTATATTTGTGGGCATTAAGTGAATAACAAGGTGCCGTGCTATATTGTGCATAGTGCATGGTAATGTGTCTGGAATCCATAAAAAAACAAGTCAAGTAAATGTGGGTCAACACGGTAAATTGTACGCCCCCGCACCCCCTTGTAGGAGTACCTTTCAACATGTTGATCTGCATAGAAACCCCTTTGAGGGTCCAGCCCGAATATGTACATGTATTAAAATTTGAAAGTCCCAACAAAAGTCCCAACAATAGTCCTATCCATCCATCCATCCAAGACAGTCATTGTTGATCCTACAATTAGCATCACAGACAGTATTGTCAAGGTGATGTGACCTTGTTACAATTACTTGTTACATTTCCTTCCTTTCCCATGGGAAAATGAAGTGCTAGCCCTTCCTCTTAAAGGGGCCACAGCTATCTCATTGCTCAAACAGGGTTACGTCTTTCGAGGAGAAGCGCTAACGCGGCGCCATTTTCGCTTGTAAAATATGAGCAGTAGACTTTCGCATATTCACCACCGGAACCAGGGAGGAACTTCCGATCATTCCGTTTCTCCCTGAAAGGGATCACGCTCAAACAGGGTTACGTCTTTCGGGGAGAAGCGCTAACGTGGCGCCAATTTCGCTTGTTAAATATGAGCAGGTAAACTTTCAACTTTCGCCGGTACCAGGAACACACTTCCGATCATACCGTTTCTCCTCGAAAGGGTTCACGCTCAAACAGGACCAAAGGTGGTGCCACCTTCTGGGTATTGAGTGAACTAACCTACCAATATGGCAATAACAGCTCCACAGGTTTTTTCATGCCACAAATATTTTTATGAATTTTTTTATGTATCTTACCTTTTTGTGAAGGAAACGAAACGAAAGGCATTTATTGTCCGTTATCCAAAGAAGCTATTTTGACCCTTGGTAACATTGTCCCCTTCTCCTGGGGCCTGTTGCAATTTTTTTTGTGATGTCACACAAAGCCATGGATCTGGAGAATTGGGCCAAAATGAAAAAAAAATTCACAACACCCCCCCCAATGAAAAAAAAAAAATTTGAAAACAGTGACAAAAAATCTAACTATGGTCATACTTCCCCCAAAAAAAATTTCATGGACATAGATTGGGAATTAACTGAGATATGATTTTTTTTTTGTTTCATAAAGCCCCTTCTATAAACAAGTTCAAGTAGAAAAATTGAGATCTGGAGATAATAGAAAAATGGACAATGGTTTTACTTAACTCATCAATATAGTATCATACCAGGTCATGTTTTCTATTCCATTTTATTCTTTAAGCATGCATTTCCTATGCAAGGAGGATCAACATGGTAATAAGTATACGCGAATTTCATGCACATTATATCTGAAAACATTGCTTCTGGAATGCACAAAAATGTTGAAAGCTACATTATCAATGTAGGAACCACGTACAATTTCATCCTTATCTACTCTTCAGTAGATGCATCAAGGATAAACCTGAAACTGACATAACTGAATATAAGGAATCAAATGGTAAAGCTATCGGTAGCACCTTTCTCTGCACCTTAATCGACGTAATGAGAGCACACACTCTAACATACCGGACTCCCTCATTTTGGCCAACTTTTAGACTGCAAAGTGCCAAAACATATCCAATGTTGGTGGCCCATTAATAAAGAACTAGACATGCTTTGGAGTCAAATATGACCTGAAACATCACATAACAGCAGCTACTACTCAAAGATACAAGACAAGATATGGCAATGTTGAAACATTCAAACAATACCACATATTTAACTTAAAAGTCTTGTTTATTAATAGTATCAAAACAAGACACAAACATTAAACGAATTTAGCCACTATCTGTGTAAGAGCTCGAGAGCATGCATGAAACCCATTAACGTATGGCCCCTTACTTGGGACAATTGAACTGTTTATGGTCTAGGCATGGGACTGGGTTTCTAAGAAATATTCAAGATAGTATCGAAATCCCTTCTCCAGTATTTGGGATATATTTTATTGGATGTAACCCTTTAAATGTCTACCTCCTTATTCTTGTAAAGTAGTTTTCTTATTACATCTGTACAAATTACAAGGACCACAGACCTGAAACACTGGATTCGAATCAGTATAGCATTGCAGTCTATCAACTGTGTCATGGGTCCCTGGTGGGAGATATGGGAACTACTGATGGTAGACCTTAACATGACCTACAGAAGATAATAATTTGCCCAACTTAGCTTTGTCACAGCTCTTTGGTTTAAAAAGCATCAGAAAGCCCTTGATTTGTAGTTTCTGACTGACCTTATTTCATCACAATATCAAAAGTGGATATTTGTGAGAAAAGGCTCTGATTTTGAAGATTTTTTGAAAAATTGCCCAAAATTGCCCCCCTCCCAGAAAATTTTCTTCTCATGATTTCCATAGGAATTCACTTGGGTCACTTAGATGAAGAACATAGCTATCCAAATCCTTTTTAATTATGGATCTATCACAATTCTAAATGACAAAAGAAAATTGTCTCCTGACTGCCACTTTATGAGTTTGGGGCTGAATTAGCTTTATATTTATATCAGAATGACCAATCTGAGATAATTTCTTTTGCAAACTTAGCTATGTCACAGCTCTTTGATTTAAAAAGCATTAGAAAGCCCTCGATTTGTAGTTTCTGACTGACCTTATTTCATCATGTTATCAAAAGTGGATATTTTTGAGAAAAGGCTCCGAATATGAAGATTTTTTGAAAAATTGCCAAAAATTTACCCCCTCCTTGAAAATTGTCTACTCGTGATTTCCATAGGAAATCACTTGGGTCACTTAGATGAAGAACCGAGCTATCCCAATCTTTTTGAACTATGGATCTATGAAAATTTTAAGGGACAGAAGAAAATTATCTCCTAAGGGCCAGTGACTGCAAGATTGTGTAGGAGGCTTCCATAGTTACCCACCAGGGGGCAACACACTCACTTCTCTCTCTTTTACAGATACTGTTTTCATTGCATAGATAACCTATCTGTACATTATCATAATGTTAAGTATAGTAATAGCTACAAAAATTACATATCATTTGTAAGAATGTTATGAATGAAAAGAATATAAGATGTTTAACATGGGTCGTTTAACATGCTGGCTCTGTGCTGCCACCTAGTGACAAATATGGATTTCCATTGCCATCTAGTGGCAAATGGTGAAAACACACCCATGGCACACCTCTCCCAGAGAAGGCCTATCTTTCATATCCAGTGTTTCAGGTCCGTGCAAGGGCGAACCATTTAGCCTTAAAATATCCCAAAATCTGGATATATATCAGGAAGAGTCCCATGCCTGGCAATCAGGTGGGTAACACTGTTGCGCAAACATGTATATTGTAACAATTGTTATGGAATGATTATATTTCATACAATATCTGTGACAAATGGATGCAACAAACTATTGCTCAAACCGTGTAAGATAACCTCCTCCATTAGAACGTAATTAGCCGAAGCAGTTGGCTTAAATCATAGTCTTCTCTATAGTTTTAATTTTGCCATCTAGCATTAGCATATTTATACACCGGCCTTGCTATCTACATGTACAATGTATTTACATCAGAGAGAACAAATATGATACAGCAGCTGTCTTCTCAAGACGTGGTTCATGTTGGGATGAGACTCTTCATTATCGAAATACTTTGCTCCCGATAGCCTGTCCCAAAATGATTCCTGAAATAAAGCAATATTATATTTCCCATTTATAGTCAAATTCATATCCAAATATGATAATGTCAATAATTTTCATAAGATCACATAGTTGCAACTCTTCTAGACATAACCCTTTTACCCATATGGAATCCTAATATGGACACCCACTGGCTATCTCAAATAAGACGCACAATGGTCGGTACCCATGTAAAATCCCTTAAGCCACCGACAGGGTATCCCCAAGAACACGGCCAATACCCACCTAACAACACATCTACAATTACCAAAATAGTCACTGCGCTATGAGCCTTGTGTACTCTAATATTGAATTATCTTTATACATTGAGCTTTCTTGCTTTTCACTGAAATTCCATACTAACTGTTACTGGTAGTTGTAGAAATACTGCATACCGTAATCTCCCGCGTAGAAGGCGCGTCTTCTACGCCAAACAAAATGCTGCTGGGTCTTATACGCGGGAGGGGCATTGCCTTGAGTTTGGGGTGCGCCTTATACGCTGGTTTTTCCAACATCTCAATTGGCAATTATCATAGTTTAGCAGGCTGAACTCAAGAACAGCATTTTTTTTATAAGCTGAGTTGGTATGGCTGTTTTGAGAGTTTAGATTTCTAAGCTAAATTCTCGCGGCAGACCAGTAGGTGTCAACGCGCTCATCAAGCCGACCGTGTGCTGATGACAGCTTGAACTCATATAGCCAGCAGCGCGGCAGCCCGGTCGGTGTACAGGCGCTCGGCGGGCATTACACCGACTGTGTGCCGATGACAGCTTGAACTCATAACGCCCTCACCGCGGCAGACCAGTAGGTGTCGACGCACTCGCCGGGGATAAGGCCCACCATGCGCCGATGACAGCTTGAACTCATATAGCCAGCAGCGCGGCAGCCCGGTCGGTGTACAGGCGCTCGGCGGGTTCAAGCCGACGGTGTGCCGATGACAGCTTGAACTCATAGCGCCAGCAGCGCGGCAGCCTGGTCGCTGTAGATTTGCTCGGCAGGCAATACGCCGACCGTGTGCCGATGACAGCTTGAACTCATAGAGCCAGCACCGCGGCAGACCGGGAGGTGTACAATAGTGGGGGGTGGGGGGGGGGGGCGCCTTATACGCGGGTTTTTCCAGAAACCGATCCAGAAGAGGTACGTGCGCCTTCTACGTGAAAAGGCCTTCTCTGAGTTGGGGGGGCGCCTTCTACGCGAGCTGCGCCTTCTACGCGGGAGATTACGGTATATACCCATTTTCAGTTAACTCATCATTGCTATGGACTACAGTTACGACATGGTGTTTTACAATGACGTATACATACCAGTGATTTAAGTAGTGAAAGAGTTTGTAGAGAGAAACCCTCTTCCTCAAACCCGGTGATCTTGGTATCAGTCTGTGATATGCATCATAAAAGTCCTTGCTGAAGCCTCCAAACATACCAGCAATACCTAATTCATACTCATGGTGCCCGTAGAAAGATGCCGCATCAAATATGACTGTAATAATAAGGGAATAAAAACTACTCAACTAAAGCCTTGCAGAGCAGCATTACATGTGAACATCATCTACTACTACCAAAAATGTTTTATTTTGTTTTTCTTTTTATAATATACAATGTATACATATATTGACATATTAATTACACATCTTCTAAACAAAGGTCAGAATGCAAATTATTTCTCACTGTGTTCTTTCGTTGTTATACAATTTATCTTATTGGTACAGCTGTGAAAACTGAACCTTTGTGAAGATGGTAGCAAATAGTGCATTTTGCCCTTCCCCATTAATAGTTCTCTTACCGGCTTCATTGTCGGTTTCAGCCACGTTACCGCCCCACAGGTCACCGTGAAGGAGTGCTGGGTACACGGTCACTCCCTCAAACAGGGCAGGGATAGCAGGGAGTAAGCGCTGCCACAAGTTACGTGCCCCTTGGTCTCTGTACTGAAAGTGTCATACATGTACATGACATGGCTATACCCGGGTCGTAGCAAATTAATTACAGGTACATTATAGATCTTCTAAGAGGATACACATTGCAAAGATGTATTATAGTTTACATGAAAGGGTGTACAGGTATTAAGTTCAAAGTTCACATCACAGAGAACACTATCTCTATCCATACACATTACATGGAGATACTTATTAATAGATGAATACTGCCATATATATGTATTTCATGGTACATTTACCTCCTTTTCAATCATGTCGAGCTGTGGTTGCAGTTTATGCCTACAGTAGAAGGTCTGCAAAGGGAGAGTTTCAATGTAAATGGCACCAATAACTATAGAAATGGAAATCTAGTATAAGACTGACAAACTAATAAACAATAAGTTAGATTATTCCTTAGGCCACAGCAAATTAAAAAATTGGTCTATGGATTTTCTATTTTAGAAAATGGGGCGGGAGGGCGAAATTTTTATTTTATTTTTCTAGGAAAATTTATTTGTCTATGGATTTTGCAAAGCCAAAATGTTGAGGAGGCAATTTTTTTTTTGCTCCTTTGCTCAGATGTCTATTTTAGCATCTTCTATCAAAGCACATCATAAGTATTGGAATTAACATCTGTAGACCTTTCCCTATTCAATGAGTGGTCTGCCTTTTCTCTAACTTCTTTGGTTGACCTTTAAAATAAATAAAAAAAATCTAAATTTCCCAGAAAATGATGCGGGCGGGATCCATAGACATAATATTTTTCAAATAAAAATAAAATATGGATTTTAGAAAATAAGGCGCGGGAAATCCATAGACCAACTTTTTAATTTGGTGTGGCCTTAGGGAAGTTGGGGCGAGGAAATAAAGATTTTGTGGCATGAGTGTGATAGGGTTGGTGGTGGGGGTTAGAGAAAAGCAAATACACGTCAATTCCTATACAATGTATTATTTTAGAGGCTGATACAGCAGTTCTTTTTTTATAATTGAGCTAAGCACTCCTGTTACCGTCAATTTAACAAATAAATATAAAGGCCTCAAATAATAGCAGTACAACTATGTGCGTGTTATCAGTAAGTACTTACCACCCAGTCGTCACACCACGTGTTTTCCTGGGGTATGATACCACAACACGTAGGTACATGGAAACCAAACTTTGTCACGTGACCTCCGCATGCCTCACCTAGATCTCCCTTATGCACGAAGCCCTCAGCCTTTTCCAACTTCTTCCCAAGTTCTTGATTTGCAAGGTGCATTCTAAAGATTTATACATGGACACTATGAGGTGAAAGGGAAATTTAAAAAAAAAAAAAACTTTGTGTAAATTGAGGCAATTACAACAGCCGTTTCTCAGCATTTCAGCATTATTCCTTGGTAAAAGGTGCTCTTGATGTTAATACCTCTTTTAAAAATGTCTTAGTGAGTTTTTTTCAATTTTCTTGCTTTCATTTTTACATGTTGAGAAGTAAATGGACAATACATATATAGCAAGTGAGTGTATTTGGATACTTTCAGAAACAAAACCTGACCTTGCTAGATTTGTTCCCAGTTCAGCTGATCGTGAGGCCAAGCCCTTCATCTCTAGGTACTCCGTTACTAACACAGCACCACCCTTAGGGTCGTCTAACACCTAATACAGCAGAACGCAGAGAGAGGACAATCTTTGAAAATCATTTACGTTTTAAATCTATATCTGCAAGATTGTAAGACTCTATACCTACACAATTGTGACAAAAATGCTTTGTGAGGAAACGCTATCCATCAAATGTGCAGTATCACGAGTAGAGGGTCAGGGCCAGGTTAGCTATAGCACCTCTTGTAAAAGGAAATCTCTGTTTATAGATACCGGTAGGTGGAAGGCAATAGAATTGTCTCACTTTTTCAAACCCATAATCAAGGTGGAAACAAGCTTATTCAACAAGTGATGATCTCCTTATCGAGTGCACCGTGAAAGTACTGCAAATGTTCTCTTTGCACATTGGTGTCTCACCTTTATAGGTTTGGGTGCCTTGATCACTCCTGTGGACAAAATGGCATTGAGACTGGCTTCTTCTCCCTCAAACATCAGCCTTGACTATGTGCAGAAGGAAAACAATGTCTTCGCAACATTAGTTTTAGATTAATGAAAAATAAAGTTACCGGAGGCCAGGCAATGATATAGTATACGTAAGCATAATATCGAGGACAAACCTACCTGAGGTATACCAGCAATATATATTAAGCACTTGAATGTGAATACATGTGGGATGAACACACAAGAGGTTGTTTCATTCAATCTGAAGCTCTACTATGTACCAGTATCAGGAAAGAATTATTACGTAAGATTTAGGCCCACCTCTGGTTTTGAGTTCATCTTGACAAAGATCTTGCCTTGATCTGTGAGATAGCCCTGTCCATGACTGATGCATCCTCCCCCGCCGCTGCCGAAACTCTTCAGTGTGGACGTGCCCAGTTCAGACTTCAGGAGGGCTTCCATTATTTAAGCTTTTATTTCAATCTACCGGGTATACAGAAACATAAGGTAAGCGAAAATTCTTGCATCTCCCACATACACTCTGTTTTGCCCATCTTCTCCAAAAAAGAAAAGGATTTTAGAGAGAAGGGAGGGAATTTTTTTAAGGTGAAATTTCGAAATTCCGAACAGGTAGGAAACGTAGCATATCTATTGCAGATGAAGGGTGGCAAGAGAGTGAATTTTGTATGGGCGTCGACTGGTTACCTGTCTGAGTATGAAGGCGTTTTCCATGTGTAATACGAAGGTTAAGACAGTAAAGGACATTTGCTGCCCTCTGTCAGATGCCCTGTGAACTATTTCCTATACATAGACCTTGATTACAGAGGTGAGTAGGGACTTTGGCAAAGTCCCACTTCACCTCCGTAATCAAGGTCTATGCATAGCAAATAGAACCAACAGAGGGCAGCAAAAGTGCTTTACTGTCTCACCCTTATATTATAGTATATAGATAACACCTATGCAGACTCAACCTGGCAACCAGTCCACGCTCGTGGAATTTTGAGTCAGATGCAGGGTAGAATGGAAGCCTCCCCAAACTTTGCTCCCTCTACATATAGGACAGGAAATGGTCTGCAATGACTACAGTATGGCATGGTGATTTAGTAGTGTTACAAGGCCAAATAAAGATCCTATAAATTCTTTAACTATATCATGTACCGGTATTAAGAGATTGCCCCTATTCTCATAAGTGATCTTCTTCCAATTTTTGCCTGTAGGAAAAAGGCCCGTAATGGTAAAGCTAAAATCTCATTTAGAGGTAGAGTTTATAAAAACTACAATCTTGAAACCTCAACTTTTTTTACAGGAAAAGGATTATAGCTCTTTATACACCATGATTTATATAAATGACAAGTGGGACATGGTTAAAAGAGAGGAATGCGCTTGTTCTAAACCCTTTTAAAATATAGCGAGGTTTCAAAGCAGGGGCGTAGGAAGCAAATTTTTATTGGGGCGGCCCAGGGGTCGCAGTTGGGGGGTCTGCTATATTTTTATATAGGCTTATATAGGGAACCTCCTCATTATTGGGGGGGGGGGGCCCAGGCATCAAGGAGTCGACCCTCCCCCCTCAAACCCACCAGCCCCCTCCCCCCAGCTCAGTTCCTGAACTCTCATCTCCGTTCCTCCATGAGAGTTCAGAAAACCTGTAGTTTAAAAGTGGAATCACAGTCAGCCCTTCGATAGGCTGACTGTCGTCACCAGTGACAGAATCGGTCTATCAACATGCTGACCATGGTCACTGGGCCTGTCTGGAATTAAATACATTCAAAATCCGGAACGGTTTGAAAAAAAAAAAATGCCCTAAAATATTCAATTTTAGATATTTGATTTCTACATTGGGTGAATTGGAAAGCAAACAAGTTCGCCATTCTCATGCAGTTGAAAAAAATCACAAAATTCCAAGTATTAGTGGTTAAAAAAGTGCTCATAAGCCCCCCGCATCCCCGGGGGGCCACTCCCTATATGTTCTATATGCCCTATATGTTCTGCGTACATCACTCTTGACATAGATCTAGTACCCCTTATAACGGGGCACTTTTCAAAAAATATATACCCCTTTGGGCGGGTGCTTCCTTGAAATCTACGTCCCTTTTTCCCAGTTTTTAAATTATACCCCTTTTCAGGGGATCCTTTATATAAATTGAAAAAAAGTATACCCTAATTTTCACCTGACACTAAAGTTTGGGGCCCTTTCAGCAGGGGCATTTTCCGCAAAACCAAACCCTTTTACTTTAAATATCATAGATTTCTTTTTGAGACATCCACCATAAAATGTTTAACCCTTTTGGCCAAAAATGCCCCAAAATGGACCCCTTATAGAGGATCCTGGAGAATCGCTACATAACATCACTGAGGCAGCATGACGTCACCAATGATGTCATAGGTGACAGGGAGAAAACCGAAAACATTATGGAGTTGCTACGCTCCCGGCAGCTGACGCGGCTTGCATCTCCAAAAAAGGACCCCCTTTCCCACTAGTTTGTGTATGCACATGGTAACCATAATTCCGTGAGTGCCCCCCCCCTTCAGGTCATAAGCCCATGTAAGCAACCCTTTCATCCAGTTTTAAACTACAGCTTTCTCTGCCTCTCTACAGGAGTAAGAGAGGCACAGTTCCTCTGCCTACTCCCTCCAACCCCCGTTGTTAAAAAAAAAAGTTCATTATGATATAGGGCTCTATTCATCAAAAGGTAGGGCCAAGGGGCCTTGGCACGGCGAATGCATGCCCGCATTAAAAGGTCACGTGACCACCCATTGACCAATCAGGGCGCTCCGCTGGGTCCTGCGATTTTACCAACGATTTTTGGGTTGGTACCCATTTTGTAGTTTGCCGTGCTACATCATAGTACATGTAAATCTGACGAATACCATGAAAATGAACGGAAGATTTATAATGAATAAAAAAATGTGGAGGTAGGGAAGGGAATACGGTAATACCCACACTGCCTCATGCTCAGTCAGTGTAGCCTACTGTGTAGCGTAGTCTGTAGTGTAGATCTCGGACCACCATAGATAGAGGTCCGCAGTGACGACGATCATACAGTAAATGTAGGCAGTTAATAGATGGTGGCCTCTGATTGGTCTATATTAGTGTGTAGAAATTATTGTCAGCTTTGCTATAAGGCATCAAATAAATCACTAAACTGTACTGATTCATAGAATATAAATTGTGACACACTGGCCCTTTGGTTAGGCACTGGTGGGTGGCATTAAAAAAATTTGGCTGGTCTCCGGCCCCACCTCCCTCACTCGGTATAGGACAGGTAGCTAGCAACTTCAAGCATTGGCATTTTCTAAATATCGGTATAGGCGAGTGAAGTGCGCGCATGGGCATGCACATGCGCGTGCTTCACTCGCCTATACCAAGGCTTTGTACTTTGCCAATGCTAGAAGAGTGATATGCAAATCATAATTTATGATAATGATATTCTGGTCACGTGTTAGCTCTACTAGAACTCGTGACGTCATAAGGTCAGTTAGTAGCTACCAGCGGGCATATCGCATCGATCCCGCAGTGGTACCAGCGAATAAAAAAATAGTGAGCACTGTTGAATTATTAGGTGCAGAATAGGTCAAAATGTAGGTGGGTACGCATGCAGGCCAATAGAAAAAAACTGGATTGGTCAAACCTATTTTTTTTTCATCTCAGATTAAGGATAAAAGATGTATCTAAAGATTTGTGGTCATTTTGGGCGATTTGAATCATTGTAGGCGGGTTTTATCGGCGGTTGAGCTATATTAGATTATAGTGAGAAATGTTTTGGTGGTCCGAGACCTGTAGCCTAGTGTAGCCTGTAGGGTGCAACTGCAAGTGCCATTCTTAAGATTCTTGCATTATCGCTCAGTGTAGCACCAAAAGCTTCAACTACATTACTATTCTAAGCAGTGTCAGTAGATAATCGGAAAACATTAGTGACAATAACAGTTTACAGTTGCTTCTGGCGCATGTCTCTCAATGAACAAACTCATACAGTCGTACCGGTACTACCTGTGAGTCCGGTAGTCGTCTGTCACCTTTTTTTCAATGTACAGCGCCAAGCGCCAACTTCTGGGATACGACAGCGCCATCTGCGGGTCAAACGCAGACTAAACTTGGTAAAACACACCACCCGTCACAACGTATTTTGATTGTGGTGCGCATGTTCAAACGGCTGTGCTATCATGGCGGAATTTTAGAAAAACAGAAGCCCTGCGCTTAGAACAAAGTTGTTTACTGGATCGTTACGTACAAATACCGGGAAACAAATGGGCTGAGATGAGTCTCCTCACTATGGAGGATTCGGCCTTACCCGTCGATTTTAACGAAAGGTGAGCGATTAAATTATACACCATATTAACTTGTGTTACTAGGCCTAGCCTACTCTAGTCTCTACTCTACTAGCTACTGCCGCTGACAGTGGCACTGGCACTGAGTCTGACACTGTACTACCTAGTCTAGTCCAGTCCAAGATAGGTTATTTTTAAGGTACGTGAATGAAAGGGCTGCTAATGTGCTATGAGCGCGGACCATGTCCTAGAAAACTATGACAGGTTTGGGAGGTGTGTGCAGGGATAGGTCTCAGTGATTAGCTTTAGAATTTTAGAAATAGTTGATGAATAAGGTTCCTGATATTTTATCTGCCAAGAACACAAGATTTCCTTTGATTTAGTGTTTCAATTTTGTATGAACTCTAATTAGTTAATTAATTACCACCTTAATTAGGTCAGTGTTTTAGTAATCTCTCATTCATTATATGATAGAACTTAGGAAGTCGAACAAAAACATATAGAACAGCAAGTACATAGTCTTAAGTTAGTAAAAGACTTAACCTCATCTCTACCAAATATGAAGGAATTCTATCGACGAGCACATAGGTTTCTAGGATCAGCAAACTTAAATTTCAGCTAATTTTGATGGTTTTTCTCAACTTTTTATATTCATAAACACATTTCTCTGACCCTAGTGGTCGTATCAGCTTCATTTAAACTGCATTGTATCTGTAAAGTTATTGGCTTTCAGGAAATATATGGTTTGCTATGATATATCTCTTTTCAAATTATGGCAATAATGTAGCTAAAGGTCACAGACAATTCCTCTTTGTAGAGTTTAATTTCATGACAAAAATTTGGCCAACCTTGTCTCACAAAAACCTCAATAACTCACCCAAAAATGACCTTAAAATTACAATTCAAAAAGCATGTTGCTTCTCACATATGTGCGGAAAAGACTGTGCCAGAAACCAAGAGCTGTCAAGTGTTTACAATTTTTAGTCACATACCTATCCAAGACCAGAGAACAATAGTGGCAGACGGTATAGTCTAGAGAAAATCCCGGGGGGGGGGCACTCTTGAATTTATCATTTTATGGAAACCATGTGCGTACACATCCCTTAACTACATACCCCTTTTAGGGAGTGATCATTTTTTAACAACTGGGGGGGGGGGGGGCTGGTGGGTTTGCGTGCGGATGCACGAAAAAAAATTCGATCCCCCCTCTCGAGGGGGTAAAAATTTTTCGACCCCCCCCATAAGGGACAAAAATCGTGCGCGAACGTCCCCTTTTAGCCTATAGTAACACGCTGGGTTTTCCACTGAAAACAGGTGATATTATTTTGACCCCCCCCTATCAGAGGTATTGAAAAAATTCTGACCCCCCTGGTCAAGGGGTTGAAAAAATTCTGACCCCCCCCCCCTCTCAAACCCACCAGCCCCCCCCCTCCTGTTGTTACAAAATGATCACTCCCTTAGCGGGTCATAAATCCGCAAAAAGAGGTGCGCTGCGGGGTGTACTACCAAAATCCAGAGAAAATGTACCCCTTTTGACGTGATGCCCCTCTAATATGGCCCTAGAAATATACCTTTTTTAGAAAGAGATTCTGTTGGTGATGCAGGCCAAAAAAATTATACCCCTTTTGGTAGGATGTTAGGGAGTGATCATTTTTTAACAACAGGGGGGGGCCGGTGGGTTTGAGGGGGGGTCAGAATTTTTTCAACCCCTTGACCGGGGGGGGTCAGAATTTTTTCAATACCTCTGATGGGGGGTCAAAATAATTTCACCTGTTTTCAGTGGAAAACCCCGCGCGTTACTATAGGCTAAAAGGGGACATTCGCGCGCAATTTTTGTCCCTTATGGGGGGGGTCGAAAAAATTTTACCCCCTCCAGAGGGGGGGTCGAAATTTTTTTCGCGCGTCCGCGCGCAAACCCACCAGCCCCCCCCCTGTTGTTAAAAAATGATCACTCCCTTATCTGAAACATACCCCCATTGGCGTAGGACCCCTCACATTCAGCTCCCAATATATACCCCTTTTTAGAGAACATTCTGTCAGTTATCCAGGCCCAAAATCGTACCCATTTTGCTCTAAAATTGCCAAAAATAACCCCTTATATTAAAGGATCCGGCCGGATCCAGCCAAAGGGCAAAAATAGTACCCCTTTCCCTCTAATTTATGTATGCACATGGTTACTATAGTATAGGCCATGTATGGAGTGCCCCCCCCCCTGGGAGAAAATCACTCTCTTATTTAGAGAGTACTGTTTTTTGTTGTTTTTTTTTTCTATTGATCCTCATAAAGATACAGTATGATCTTCCAGATGAACGTCATCCAACCTGTATATGTTGCAAACTACACTGTTAGATTGAGTCATTGTTTAAGTGGGGGATCCACTGCCACGAATTTCTTGCAGATTGTACTCGTGCATGTCTTCTCACAGAAACTGTTCCAGCAGTGGATCTCCTGATGCGACTATGTGTATGCAACGTCCAAGCAGCCTGCGACTAGATTCGCAGAAATCAAAATAATTTGATATTTGCGAGAAGACTCGCACAAGTGCAAGTCACAAAAAACTTGCGTCAGTGGATCCGTAGCTTTACAGAGGCTGATCATAAGATATTATTGTCAAGGACAGGAAGGAAATTTAGCTGCAAAAGGAGACTGTTAACAGTGACAAAAGGATATTAACACGGATGAAGTATCTACAAATGATGAATGAGGAGGTTGCAGATTCTCTTGTAATTCTATTTTTCTATCACCGCGTGTCCTGGTATTGGTGGTGGTGGGGTGGGGGGGGGGGGGCAGATGTTTTGATTTAGAGAAGATGTGGGACAGGAGCAGCTCTTTTTTGGTCATCTAGTAGGGCCGTTAACTATTAAATACTGTTTTTACTTCTTTTTTTTTTACCCCAAAATTATAAAATTTTCTGTGTTTTTTTTTTCTTGTTTTTCTTTTTTTTGAATGATGGATTGATATTCAGTGTTGCCGAAAACTTTTTCAAAGTGGCCTGCATCATGGCATCTTATTCAGGCCATTTCCGCAGGCCATATGGAAATTGATGTGTTAAGGTACAGATAAAAACTTCATTGTAATTAAAAAGAAATCAGAAAATGTTTGAATATAAAAAAATTCACAAAAAAATTGCCCTATCTTCTCTTCTCTTAGGCTGATTTGACTAATTCTTTCACCATTAGAAAGCTGAGATTATGGCAGGCCATTGTGGCCTGCTGGCCATTAACAATCTATGCCGGCGTCCCGTTGTCATTTCTCCAACAATGGATATTCCCCAAGATTCAGGAATGACTGGTGCTTGACTGTCCCTAGTGCCCAGGCCATGGTCTGGGTGTATGTGGATAATCCATTCTTGCACACATCCCCACGTGTTAATACAGCCTTGCAGTGAGCATACTTGTGGAGGGGCAAGGCTACTTTAGGCCTCCAGCAGACTATAGCCAATCCTCTTATAGGTTTCTGGCGCTCTGCTCTGGTCACTGCAGGTGAAATTAAGTTTAGAAGAAAGAACATTTCTTAAAGTCTACTCTTTACACCCAAAAGAATAGTCAGTTAATTAAAAAATAATAATGGTAATAATATATTTATTCAAGTAGGTTGGTGTTGTTAGACTTTTGTTAAAACCTCACTTAGTCTTCCCCACGTCCAGGTTAACGGCTCCCCGCTGCCCCCCCCCCCTCCCTAGAATTACAATCTGCCAGATACCAGCAACTGCATTATCCTGCTTAGATGACTGGGCCCTTAGTAGAATGGTTGGGCGAATCTCATTGGTCAGATAAGCAGGGTGTGTGGCACAGAGGATGCATGTCCGCACTGTGTGTGTTAAACCAATAGATTGGGTGGGAGTGGGAGGGGGTCAATACACATTCAAGTTCAATCAGATTCTTATCTAGATCAAAGGGGGCAATATATTAAGTAAGTGATTGTAATGTGAAGGTCATTTCAGCATGGGCTGATACCTGGGTGAGTATACGCACTGCGCGACGATCCAGAGTATGCCAGTTTACCCCCCCCCCCCACACACACACACATCCTTCTTCCTACATGTACTCAGTGGACTACATCAGTTTTGTTGTTGTTGTTTTTGTTGTATTTCCACGCCTGTTGACTTCCATGCTTAGTATCCTTGCCTGCACTGTATCGTTAATACCAGGACCATAAATAATTGTTGGGAGGTGAAATTCTAACCAAAGTCTCTGCATTCTTAAATACAACATGCAAATCCTAAATCGATATATTAAGTGATTGTAGGTAGCAGTCTTCTGCCAAGCTGGCTCATGCTAGCCACTATCGGTATTGAGGCTTTTGTTGAATTGCCCCCATTGAACTTTTCTATGGGTGTGTTTAGGGTTGCATAAGGTGTCAAAACATAATGCACTGCCCCCTTCTGAGTCTGTTGTGGTCCTGTATAAGAAAATCCGTCCATGCGAGACCTCTTTCATTGATACTTAAAGCAAATAGCAGTAATTTAAATCCCAGATTGGGCAAATTCTTAGGCTTTTCATTGATTACTTCTATTAACGTACTACCGGTAAGTGCCTAGTGTCGCGGTCGGTGGGAGGGGTCCATGCAGCCGATTCTCCACTAAGTTTCAAGTTCAAGTTTTCAAGTTCCAAATATTTAACTCATTCAGATATCCATTTGACACATGTAAGAAGGAACTCTCTAGTATTATTGTTCCTAATATACATCTGGTAGTATTAAATGGGGGAGTGGTTTATTCGTGACATATTACTAAAATAAGAAAGATATTGTGTTCAGGCCTACCCTATTTATTGGCCCTTCCCTAAAATTTGTTGGCCCGAGAGAGAAATCTTCAAAAACGAAAAAAAAAAAAAAAAAAATCCTACATCCCTACCCGAACGTTTTCGACCCCATCACCTGAAAGCAACATTTAGGGCCTAATCACCAATAATGCTGACCTTGCAGTGTCGATATACTTCCAAAGGACTGGCAGAATGCTTAAGTCTAGTGGTGGTAATTTGTGCATCAGTGTTGACAAGGAGCTTGAATTTTCAGCCATGTTGCGGCCATTAAAGAGCTAAGATTCTACAATCAGCCCCCTTGTAAAGGCTTTACCCCCCGCTTTACCCTGTAATACAAAATGCCAAAATATGAAATATAGCCCTGGTCGCCGTTTATTAGATCAAAAATAAAGGGGGGAAAAACGAACCCCTGTCACAGGCTGTCAGTGTCCAGCAAACCCTGACGTGTATCCTCTCCATGTATAGGACGTCTTAAATCTGTCATAGTTTAGTTGCTTGGTATCGACAGGCACTTAGCAGGCATATTGGTGATTGATTATATCATAGATATACATGTATTGGTAAATGTGGATCCTAACGCAGTGGGGAATTGATTATGATATCGGTGTTGATCATATTCTCTACGTCTCAGAAGTGGAATGAGACATTGACGAAATGGCGTTTCTATTTTCTGATCAAGCCTGAACCCATACAAACTTTGTCTACAAAGAACATAATGTAGCACTGCAACTGCTAGACCACCTATATGGACCTTGGGGTAGTATAATCCAGCCCCCCCCCCTGGGGGGGGGGTAATATGCTAATTGTCTCACTCTCTTACACAACCTCACACCCACAGTCAGTTGAAAAGGACCTTTAATAGACACCCAACACGATTGTGTATGGATTACCAGAGATGAGCTGAGATTAGGGGATTAAAGCAGTGTAACAAGCGAGGTTTCCATACCTGGCTCACGGTTCCTGATATAACCACATGGAACTTTCTCTTCTTTGAATACTGTTAGAAGGGAAGCAGTGACATTGACATTATGGAAAGTTCTAAGATTTAGAAAATTAGGATAACTCCGCCAATAATGTGCAGTAATAGACACAGCTTGGTCTCAGTATATTGCATTACTGAAGCGCACAGATAGTACTATAAAAACTGGTGACACTCAGAATGGATTGTTTTCACCTACTGCCCTTGCCCTAATCACCCAGGATGGTTGTATAACTGTTAGTGCTAAATACCACTTCTTGTTGTAATGTCAATAAAGTCCAAATACCTGTAATATTGGCCTAATCCTGGATTAGGTCGCTATGTAAAATAAGGAATGTATATGTAGCAAAAGGCATTACAAATAGGTATACATGTATACAGCGACTTATATTAGCGACCTAAAACGGGAGTATATATGCCACAATAAGTACACAAAGTGGCATGCCAGAAATAGATTGTTTTCATGGAGTTCCAGAGCGACTTATATTAGCGACCTAAAGCAGGAGTATATATAAGGGAAAGATAACAAACTTAAATCATCTAAGGGAGAGGGATCCCCCCAAAGAGGGTTTTTTGAAGGGGCCTATATAGGAAAAACTGGGGCTTGGCTTTTTTGGGGGGAAAAGAAGGTTAAATGGTTCATATTATTTTGTTTAAATAAGTCGCTTAAAGGCAAAAGCCTTATTCAATTGAAGTTTTTTTTGTTTCTTATCTTCCCATATATACTCCTGGTTTAGGTCGCTAATATAAGTCACTGATTGTTTTGGTTTGCCTATCACAGGTGCCTACATACAAATTCATCCATTTGTATGTAATATGAACTATGCAGCGACTTATATTAGCGACCTAAACCAGGAGTATATATAAGGGAAAGATAACAAACTTAAATCATCCAAGGGAGAGGGATCCCCCCAAAGAGGGTCTTTTGAAGGGGCCTATATAGGAAAAACTGGGGCTTGGCTTTTTTTGGGGGAAAAGAAGGTTAAATGGTTCATATAATTTTGTTTTAATAAGTCGCTTAAAGGCAAAGCCTTATTCAATTGAAGTATTTTTGTTTCTTATCTTCCCATATATACTCCTGCTTTAGGTCGCTAATATAAGTCGCTGATTGTTTTGGTTTGCCTATCACAGGTGCCTACATACAAATTCATCCATTTGTATGTAATATGAACTATGCAGCGACTTATATTAGCGACCTAAACCAGGAGTATATATGCCAGGATAAGGGTAGGTGTGAAATGTACAAGTTGGCCACTCCCCATGCCAGCCACACAGCGACTTATATTAGCGACCTAAAGCAGGAGTATATATAAGGGAAAGATAACAAACTTAAATCATCCAAGGGAGAGGGATCCCCCCAAAGAGGGTCTTTTGAAGGGGCCTATATAGGAAAAACTGGGGCTTGGCTTTTTTGGGGCGAAAAGAAGGTTAAATGGTTCATATAATTTTGTTTTAATAAGTCGCTTAAAGGCAAAGCCTTATTCAATTATTATTCATATTAAGCACTGTGGAAGATTAGGTCGCTATTAGGATCTTTATTACAATAAAAAAAGAATATTGGATGAATAAAGCCTTATTCAATTGAATTTTTTTTTTTATCTTCCCATATATACTCCTGCTTTAGGTCGCTAATATAAGTCGCTGATCCATTTGTATGTAATATGAACTATGCAACCTTCTTTCCCCCCAAAAAAAGCCAAGCCCCAGTTTTTCCTATATAGGCCCCTTCAAAAGACCCTCTTTTGGGGGGATCCCTCCCCCTTGGATGATTTAAGTTTGTTATCTTTCCCTTATATATACTCCTGGTTTAGGTCGCTAATATAAGTCGCTGTTTGTTTTGGTTTGACTGTCACAGGTGCCTACAGAGTTTACAGTTAGCTATGAATGGGTAATCAATGTGCTGAAGTGGGTGGCGCCATACTTAATTGGGAGGTTGTACATTGCTGTCTGGGGCCGCTATACACGGCTATGGCCCGCCCTACCCACTTATATCTCGCCTATAGCCCCCATAATAGACACCCAATACCCCCCCCCTCTAGGGCGGGTACATCCACCTGTATGCAACCCCCCCCCACCTCCTCCTAATCACCTCGTAATAGTATAGCTGTCAGACCCCCCATCTCCCCTCCACCTATATCGCTAGGTTGGTATAATAGACTCTACACATTTTTATTAGCCAAGAGACCCTTGGATCACCTGTCATTTTATTCCATAAGGTCAGCGTGATGCACCAATGCATTTATTTGTCCTTAAAAGTATCGATAACTTTCTTCCCATTGTGCAGATTTGAAAATAAAGACCGCCATGACGTTCGCCAGCTCGAGCTACCCTTTATCTATAGGTCACACTATGGGAAACTCCTATTATTAAGGGAGATACGATTTATTTGGTAAAACTGCCAGTTCTTGGACCTCTCTGCCAGTGCCTGGACTGGGGTCTGGCCCCGCGTCCCAAAAAAGCCTATATTTCGATCCATTCCTTCCTCAAACCTGCCCTTTTTCGCCGGTGACACTTAAAACAGATAGGTTTTGGCTGGAGGTAGGGCGCACATGGACCGGCTCAGGCCGAAAAGGCCACTAGTTAAAAAAATTATTTCGCTTATTCTTTTCCAAAACAAATTTTTTAGGGGGGCATGTTCTTTAGGGGGACAAAACACCCTAGATTGATACCAAACATTCCATATCCACGCATATTATTTGCATAATTAGCATAATTATGCAGTATCTTGGTACTGTTCAATATAATATATATATGTTCCATTGGTCCCTTATAGAATTCATATGCTTGCAAGTATAAACTTCTGACTGCACCTAGTGACTAGTGGAATCTGAACAGTAGAAAAGAAAAACCCCTCCTCTACCTTTGTATAGCATCAAACAAGTTGTTCAATGGAGGCAGCCATTGCTTGATCACATGCTTAAACCTTTTAGATCCAAATGCTAGTTACCAGTGCAATATCACTGTTGATAAGCTTTACACATCAATACCTGCGCAAGCCCTGTTTGCACTTAATGGATATCTTTCCATTTCTCCATTCTCTGGTGTTTGATTGAAAATGTTGACGTCATTCTGGTTTTAATTTGTGTTTTAATCTGTGTTTTTATGGTACATGTATTGAGTTTATGGCTATAACAGGTTAGTGTTAGTGCTATGGTATGATAGTAATTACTCACTATTTGTCAGCGGTTAATCAATATAATTTTTATGTTAGTAATTACTCACTATTTGTTAGCAATTAGTGGAAATATGTCAGTATTTACAGTATTTTATTGATACCGAACACTCCATATCCGCGCATATTATTTGCATAATTAGCATTATTATCCAGTATCTTGGTACTTTTCCATACATTGTTCCATAACAGACACCCCTCCACATTTTAATGAAGGGGTAGATAAGCCCAAATACCAGTAACCACCTACACATAGAGCAGCGACTTATATTAGCGACCTAAACCAGGAGTATATATAAGGGAAAGATAACAAACTTAAATCATCCAAGGGGGAGGGATTCCCCCAAAAGCGGGTCTTTTGAAGGGGCATATATAGGAAAAACTGGGGCTTGGCTTTTTTTGGGGGGAAAAGAAACAGGGGTAGATAACAGAGAAGGGGGCCTGTTATGGAACAAGGCACAGTTTTAGACACAAAATATGCCTTGTTCCATAACAAACACCGCTCCACATTTTAACGAGGACTCACATGACTCTACGATTATTTTCATGACTATGATCATTATAAAACAAAACTTAGTCCATATATGTCAGTAATTACTCACTATTTGTCAGTAATTAATCAATATATGTCAGTACTTAGTCACTATATATATATCAGCAATTATCAATACATGTCACTATTTACTCATAATCTATCAGCAATTAGTCAATATATAACAGAGAAATAGCCATTGATTCAATTGTGCATCCTGTCTTGACTGGTATTTGTCAAAATATGTCAGTATCTATGGACTATTTGTCAGCAATTAGTTAATATATTTTAGTAATTATTCACTATTTGTCAGCAATTAGTCAATACATGGTAGTAATTGCTCACTATTTGTCAGCAATTATTCAATATATATTAGTAATTACTCACTATTTGTCAGCAAATAGTCAATATATATATATATATATATATATATATCAGTATTTACTCACAATTTGTCAGCAATTAGTCAATATATGTCAGTACTTAGTCACTCTATAACAGCAATTATCAATACATGTCAGTATTTACTCACAATCTGTCAGCAAATAGTCAATATATAACAGAAATAGCCATTGATTCAGTTGTGCATCCTGCCTTGACTGGTATTTGTCAAGATATGTCAGTATCTATGGACTATTTGTCAGCAATTAGTTAATATATGTTAGTAATTATTCACTATTTGCACAGCAATTAGTCAATACATGGTAGTAATTACTTACATTTTATCAGTATTTAGTCAATATATGTTAGTAATTACTCACTATTTGTCAGCAATTAGTCTATATGTTAGTAATTACTCACTATTTGTCAGCAATTATTCAATATATATTAGTAATTACTCACTATTTGTCAGCAAATAGACAATACATATCAGTATTTACTCACAATTTGTCAGCAATTAGTCAATATATGTCAGTACTTAGTCACTCTATAACAGCTATTATCAATACATGTCAGTATTTACTCACAATCTGTCAGCAAATAGTCAATATATAACAGAAATAGCCATTGATTCAATTGTGCATCCTGCCTTGACTGGTATTTGTCAAGATATGTCAGTATCTATGGACTATTTGTGGCACCCTATTTGTCAGCAATTAGTTAACATATGTTAGTAATTATTCACTATTTGTCAGCAATTAGTCAATACATGGTAGTAGTTACTTACATTTTATCAGCATTTAGTTAATATATGTTAGTAATTGCTCACTATTTATCTGCAATTAGTCTATATGTTAGTAATTTCTCACTATTTGTCAGCAATCATTCAATATATATTAGTAATTACTCACAATTTGTCAGCAATTAGTCAATATATATATCAGTATTTACTCACAATTTTTCAGCAATTAGTCAATATATGTCAGTACTTAGTCACTCTATGACAGCAATTATCAATACATATAGGTAATTACTCACATTTTGTCAGCAAATGGTCATTATATATCAGTATTTACTCACAATTTATCAGCAATTAGTCAATATATGTCAGTACTTAGTCACTCTATGACAGCAATTATCAATACATGTCAGTATTTACTCACAATCTGTTAGCAATTAGTCAGTATATAACAGAGAAATAGCCATTGATTCAATTATGCATCCTGTCTTGACTGGTATTTGTCAAAATATGCCAGTATCTATGGACTATTTGTTAGCAATTAGTTAATATATGTTAGTAATTATTCACTATTTGTCAGCAATAGGTCATACATGATAGTAGTAACTTATATTTTATCAGTATTTAGTCAATATATGTTAGTACTTGCTCACTATTTGTCAGCAATTAGTCTATATGTTAGTAATTGCTCACTATTTGTCAGTAATTATTCAATATATTAGTAATTACTCACTATTTGTCAGCGGTTAATCAATATATGTTATTAATTACTCACTATTTGTAAGCAATTAGTCAATATATATCAGTATTTACTCACAATTTGATAGAAATTAGTCTTAAGATACTAATAAAGAATTCATTACAGCACTGCTGTACCTATTTCAAATGTTCTCAACAATTAGATTCTCAACTAATCATACAAAATCCTTAAAATCATCCTAGAGTCATGGGAGTTCGCCGGGAGTTCTCGTTAAAATGTGGAGCGGTGTTTGTTATGGAACAAGGCATATTTTGTGTCTAAAACTGTGCCTTGTTCCATAACAGGCCCCCTTCTCTGTTATCTACCCCTGTTTCTTTTCCCCCCAAAAAAACCAAGCCCCAGTTTTTTTCCTATATATGCCCCTTCAAAAGACCCGCTTTTGGGGGAATCCCTCCCCCTTGGATGATTTAAGTTTGTTATCTTTCCCTTATATATACTCCTGGTTTAGGTCGCTAATATAAGTCGCTGCTCTATGTGTAGGTGGTTACTGGTAGTTGTGCTCATCTACCCCTTCATTAAAATGTGGAGGGGTGTCTGTTATGGAACAAGGTGGTTTTCGTGTCTAAAAGTGTGCCTTGTTCCATAATAGACCCCCCCCCATTATTGATATGTGGAGGGGTGTCTGTTGTGGAATAAGTTGTATTTTCCATTTACTTTATATAGGAATCCACTTTTTACTTTCACCTCTTAGAATCACACAGTAAATGTAGTCTTCAGCGACATAAACATTCCCTCAGCGACCCATTCATAGAGAAGGCCGTAATATTGAACATTTCCTTGCTAAGTGAAGACCTGAATGGATCCATTAAACCTCCATTGCTGATTTATGGCATATAGGTCATTTCTGTGTCTCAGTCGGTAAGTTCGACCCATGGCTTCGTAACTTACGGAGTTCCGCTCCAATTACCAACTGGGTTTACTTGAGTAAGGCCAGACCCAGACACATGTATCACAGGAAGTCATGTGACATCTGTTTGTAGCATAGGAATGGTGCACTGTGGGATACAAACAGAGGTCTGAGGCTCTGTAACTTACACAACAACCTGCCCTGACCCATTTATGATGTCACAGACTGGTAGCCAATCCGATAACCCGGCAGGTTACTCAAGTAACTAACGCAAGTCAGTTTGGACAGGGGTCGAACATACCGACTTTACTTGTGGTCACCTGAGGTCATCTAAGGGAGCAACCCGCGTTTCAAAGGCCCTTATTTTCCCACCACACTTAGGGTCGCTCTACAGCCTGTCTCTGCTACTGAGTCAGTAAACCTTGTGGGTGTACTGTGGAGGACATAGCCATACCCACCCATAGATAATAAGTGCTATTAGATGTATAGTCCACATATCAAACAGTAAAGGTACATGTACTACCTGTATGATTGACAGGTATACTTAGGTATGGGCAGTGTGTACAGTGTTTGACCAGTGCCCTCTGCAATTGTCATGGATGAATGAACACCCAAACACTGAGTGCTCCCTTAACCTTATTACATTGTTCCAACAAACAGTGCAGGGGTGGCTGCCATTCTGTAAACACTGGATTTTATGTCCCATTGGGGATGAAAATACACTGTATGGGAATACTTGAGGGCTGGACACATAATAAATGATTGAGCCCAAGGAGAAGGTATACCTACCAGTACTACCGGGCTACTCAACAAAAAAATTTAACTCCTTTTCACCCTGACTGCGTGTTTGATGATAATATCCTCTGGTAAGTTACATGACAGTTGGATTTGGGCACTAGTCTCGAGGTCTGGGCTGCTGAGCTGGGCCACCCTTAAAAATGTGTTTGTTTCCTGTCCAGAGGCCTGTGGGTTTTTTTTTTTATGAGAATGGAAAAATATTTTCCTGAGTTCTGAAAAGCAATTTATTTTTTTTTGTCCATCAGCACAAGAATCTAGATTCCAATCACAAAATCTTAAATCGTAACGACAAATTCATGACGTCCCCACTTATGATGTTCATGACAAATAAAAATATTTTCCTTAAAAAAAAAAAAAAAAATTCCCTCCCTCCCTCCCTCATGGGCTTGAAAAATCCCACCCTCTGGACAGGAAACGAATATATTTTTAAGGGTGGCCCTAGACTGCATGGCAGCCAGAAGGAGCCGATGAATTTTATCGTGAACCCCGTGAATTATTCAATATTTGGTCAGGTAATAGTTGATAAATCATGAAATGTCAGGTAAAATTCAGTTAAAACCATGACCTGTAAAATTTGGGAACCATGTCATGGTCCTGAACATTAATGAGCTTTTTAGCCTTTCAAGGACCGCAATGTGCCTCCTCCCCCCCCCCCCCACCCCTGAATATGTCTTCAAATTTCCTATATTGATTTTAAGCCTCACCTCAGAAGATAATGGATTGATGTATGGGGTGTTGCTGTTATGTTTTCTATGCAGGTTATCTATTGGAAGAATGTTATCAGCAAATCACCTCGTGTATGATTCTCAAGTTAGGACTTGTATCATTTCATTATTCAGGGTTAGTGGACATATAATGAGCTTGGTAGAGGGTCATTGAGTCAAGCAGTGGCATTATACGTTATTACACAACTGTACCCAGCCAAAGGAAGATAAAATAACTTTGAAACCAGGAGATACTGATTAATACTTACGTCAGACATTCTCTCGGCTGCGGCGACGAACAAGTACAAACTATCGGTAATCATGATGGTCTTGTATATATTAAGATGACAACGGTACTACTAATTGCATTAACATATGTATATCAGGTGCTATTCGCAACGGTTTATTAATGGTATTAATAGGTAGCTATTGTGCATGCAGTAGGCGTCAACTTCCACTTATAAGGCACTCATGATCTACCACTCCACTGGACTCAAGCACCAACCCAATGGGCACCACAAGGCAGATGGAAATCCAAGGGTTAAGGACCGTGGGAGGGCCAGTGCATGTGTGTACATATATGAGAGTTACACCTTATGTATGGACACACACACACATACACACAGTACATGTACATGTGAGTGAGGAGTATATATGGTTAGGAAGAAACTAAACTCTGGGATGTGGAATATACATTACCCGGTAGATAAAGTATTATCAGTTCACAGGTGTGTAAAGTATAGGCCCCCAGGTGTGTCTAGATATAGCGTGGAGAGTGAAGAATCTACCTGAGTGACGCAGCTGTAATAGTAGACTTGTATGCAGGTGATTAGTGTTGGTGAGAAGATTGGATTACCTGGACTCAGCACACCTGCAGCACTGGTCACTACACAGTATAGCCTCCAGGGCTCACCCATTCTTACCTAGCAGACCTCCACTCTAGATTTGAAAAGCGCTTCCATTTTCAATGGGATCCGACGTTGTGAGCATCCATCGACAACCACTTTAGGACAGACAGGCTTAGTAGTTTCTCCAGGATAACTCCAGGAGCCCAACGAGCTGAGCAGTAGACCCAGGCCAAGTCATTGTGTATTGACTACGAGCAGCATCAATAAACGTTACCATACTCTCATTATGAGAAGCTGAATGTCATTTGACACCATCAGAAAGTATCTGCGTCATACACACAAATGTAGTGCCATAAAATCCAGTGACTCCAGCAGACAAGAACTCAGGTCTGCCTAGGGACGATATATTCCTGCTTTATACCTTGGGTAAGACCCAGTCTAGTTGTTATACCCTGTGTGATAGTGGGAGCTGGAGGGAGAAGCACTTCCAACACTACATGGGTTGTATGTAGCTCGGTGCGAGCTGCTCACTGAGCTACTCACCGACAGGGAGATTTACTCACTCAGACACACGGCAGTACTTAAGGGGAGTTTCTCAGGTCACCTACTGGAGGAGGCTCGGGGAGTTTCTCAGGTCACCTACTGGAGGAGGTACCACATAATAGCACAGACATGGGGGCAGCGGCCAGCGGTGGCATGGTCGACTAGTAGGTTTTCTTCTTTCTTTCTTAAAATTCAATATCATTCTTCGCCTTGTCATTTATGGATAACTCATAATTCTCTGTATAATTGTCCTGAAATAAGTCGTTTTCGTGTATATCTATGATATAGAAGTTTAGGGTTCGGTAAGGTCGTGTGTGTGTACATCTCTTTGTGAGCACACAGGTTCTACCCTCAGTCTACGTACATGTAGACCTACATTTTTGTAGGTAAATACTGATGGATGTTTGGGGTGACAACTGAGGTGCATCTAATGAATTAAGAGTGGAAGTATGTTGTTGGGCATTTTGCGTATTGGCCGAGTGTGACAGAACAGGCATCTCTGCACCAGTGAGAGAGATAATACAGGTTATGTGAGTTAGCATGTAGACTGTGGGGTTTTGTTCTAGAGCCCAAGGTCCGGACTAGGTACCGTTAGTATCAGTTTAGGAGTGCTAGTAGTGGTATGATGTGATATATAGACAAAGGTGCAGGAGAATTGGTCAGCACTGAGGGTTATCACACGAGGCTAATCAATTCTAGTGCTCCTTTGTATTTATCTCAAGTTATCTTAGTCAGATATGTTCAAAATACCATTTATTTGGCATTAGAAATTATTTTATCATCAGTTATTTGACCATTTTGGATGTTTTCCCTAGCAGTGTGATACGGGGGAGGGTTATATCTGCGGGCTTCGCTCACCCTGTAGACATACAAACACATGGCCACGTGTCGTCCTGGTCCTGTTTACATCAGCTGACTCGTGCTGTGTGAGCTGCTCTTACCTCTGTTTTCAGCTGCTCACCATAACCTCAGCCTGCTCCCATTTATAGATTTGGGGCTCCCCTCAGTGAGCATCGCTGATGTGATATTTCAGAGTAAAAAGGGTACCACAACATAGCACCATATACTGTTGTTTTGATCAGTGCTTTTAGTGTACTGCCTTCTGATGGTTAGCGTGTTATTTCGTGAATACAATTTGAAGTTCAACAGGGGCCACCGGAACCCACTATTGACAGTCTTTTGTATACTGTGACCGAACAAATGGCATTGTTATTATCAGTATCACTGTTTAGCCCCATTGATCATTGATGCTGGTTGTATTTGAGATTTATTAGATTGTGCCTGGGGAGTCTCACCATACAGTACTGCCTCTATGCAATATATACATTGATACAGTGTATGCATACCAAGAGAGGCAACTATGATGGAAGTATCACCTCTCCTTTAGTTTCTTATGTGCTGTTAGTTAATACATCATTACATGTGCTACAGGAAACACTCCTAACACACAATCCGGTATCTAATTGTGAGACATTGCCTTATTTTTTACTTAGTTACTGTGATTTTTCTGGGTCACAAGGTCAGACCCATGTACAGTTCAGTTCACAGTTCACATGGGGCCAGGTCAGAGGTGAGCGGAGGTGTATATAGCTTTAGATAGTGAGGGGTACTTAAATAAGTCTAAATCCCTGTCCCAGGCGGGGTATTTGAGAAATGTAAATCGTGTAACATTCGACATAGGGCTCTATTTTGATCCTTTAAATTAAAATGTGTTACATCAACTTATATGTAAATGATGTATTACAAGTGAACCTTTATCTGCACATGGCGGAAGCTTTGACTGTTAAATTGTTGAAAACATAATTTCATAGCACATATTCTGAATTCAATACAGTGGATTGCAATATAACCCCCCCCCCAACCACCTCGTTTCACCCCTCCGGCCGCCCTGTACTTCCTTGTAGAGTGAATATTTACAGACTAAACACTAGACTGTCAACATGTGGTGCTTTATGTTAGGGATGCAGTGATCCATGAAGCCCTTTCCTGCTCCATATTCCACCCACACTCAGTGAGCAGCAGACATTTATTCAGTGAACTGGAACACTGATTCTGAGCAGCTCATATGCTGCTCAGTATGTACCCACACAGGAGTCCCTCAGGGTTCTGTACTGAGCAGGACAAGATCTACACCAGGATAAAGGCGTGCTCTATTCAGGCTTTATTTCCATGTATCACATTCGCAGATGGATTGAGTTAATGCCCCTTGAGTTGAGTTGCTCTAAAGGTCAGCGGAGTTGGCCGTTGAGGTGCTCATGAATGGGGCCAGTGGCAGTGCTGGAGCACACCTCAGTATAGCTATAGGTGTAGACAAACCGGTATAGACACATGTGGAAGGGAAGGTAGGCCTTACTACAGATATCAGACATAGATAAATACAATTAGGAACTTCCAACACACATAGGTATTTTAGATATTCTCTATAGATTATTCTGAGACTACATGGTCTAGAACTGTAGAACCTTTGAATCAGCGGGGATTTTGATGAGGTAATTGAGTGCACGTACCCGTTAAATGTTTTCCTTAGCAGTACCTCGTTTTCCTTAGCAGTACCTCGAACCAGGTTATGTTATATTGAAGGACAGGAGCAGGCCTTAGAGGAAATAAGGATACACTGAAATACCAGTTTGTGGATGGAGGGTGACTTACAAAGGACACGGTACGACTGAGAGGTCTGAGACTGTGTGAATGTATTTCCTAGGGTGACAGTTGTTTGGACGATGTTTAAAGTACGACACACTCAGGGTTCAACCCATGAACACCTCCACCACCGACACAGATGGATGTGAGTTACCGGGGTACTCTTTTATTATGTTTCATTCTCAATACGACAGTCCCATTGGTTTACCCAAAAAGATCCGTGTCTAATACCCTGTTAGCTAACCATTTTCTGTATTACACAGGCATTCACAGCATCCAAATCTAGATAAATACATGTGTGTGAATTCATACCATTCATATGGAAATTTAAACACTACTCGCATAAAATGAATTGGCAAAGTTCGCTAGTTTTGATCTCACCGATCCCCACCCGGCTCCTCCCCTTCCAATCCCTTCTACTCTACCCATTCCCTCCCCTCTCCCGTCACCCACGAGCAGGATGGGTTGACCCTGTTTCACTGGTTTAGGTCGTGTGGCAGAGAAGGGTGAGGTGTGAGCCGGGTACCAGTGGAAGTGTTTTGACATGTCAGACGTGTTTGATATGGGTCTCCATGGTAACACGTCACGTCACACGGCACGTGTTTCTCATGGGGACGCGTCAAACTGATTAAACTAAAACACAATAGAAATGGGGCAGTTGCATTTCCAGTATGGGATTTGTATAGATGTTTGTAAATTCTAGCGTATATTCAGAATGTGGTGGAAAATATTGCTCTTTTTCTAAATGAGACTTACGCAGTCCCCCCTCTAACTTGGAATTGAAATTATACACTTGTCATGCCTTTCGCTTTTTAGTTCATATCCGTATTTTCAATTGATGCCTGGTATGTCAAATTAAATATTGACATTTGGAATGCAATGCCATGTGAAACACATGGTAGGATAGAGCGAACTTCATTATGTATTAATAATACTATTATCAGTAACCCAAGAGATTGGTGCACATGTTATAGGATTAGTCATTAAGCAGAGCATGTTGTTGGTCCGTACATAATTAGGCTTAGTGTAGGCGTAATAAGTCCTGCTCTTAGTCTTACTTCTTCGAATAAGGCCATTCCAGCGTAATACATGTACATGCCCAGCTCGAGCCTCCAGTCTCAAGCCACGCTGGTAAAAATTTTCACACGGTCCATGCCCAAACTGAGAGCACCCTCAAACCCAAATGACCCATTAAATATTTCAAATGACTGTATCACCATATTGAGCAAATGTGGCTACCGGTACATGTAGTAAGCTAGAACCATAAGTCAAGGTTGGGGATTGTGATTGTTCTGATACAATATGTAATATATACATATATATACTGGCACTATTGGGTAGGTTTTGGGAAAAGTAGGCCAAATGTCACGGTGTCCAAGAACTAACTGCAAGGCTTTATCAGGTTTGCTTATTATTATTTTTTTTTTTATGAATAGATTAAAAAAATAGAAGCAAAAGTGGCATGAAAGTTCACTATTAAAGATACGTACATTCTGAATATTAACCAAATCTGTCATGATTATGAGATCAAGTTTGTTTTTTTTTCGAAATGCCTCCACTAGGATTTTTTTTTTTTTTTTTTTTTTCACGAATTCAAAATATCCCTTATACAGTTATGGGGCATGTAGTAAAGCTCAAAAGAAAAATGCTCAAATTCTTTGCATAGAGCCACTGAAGGACTGTGAAAATATCTCAGGAGAGTTAGAATAAATGGAACATTCCTCTTTCTCTTACTTTTTGTCTCACCAGGTGGGCGATAGGTGGACATGTAATACCTGACTGTAAACACAGCCTGTAGGTCATCAAGTACCGAGTTAGATAAGGTACTGATAACACAGGTAACAGGATATACAATGTATGAATACCTGGCAGGTACTCCCGAGGGCACTTGCAAGGGGAGGGGGGTGAGGGCTCTTGGAGCTTATAACATGGATTAAAGTGCCATATTCTAAATGGGATAGATTTGATCCTCTAGTAATTATGAGGTTAACTAAAGTGAACTCTGTCATCATCCAATGACTTGTGGTGATAATGTATGGGCCTGGACGGCAATTGATAAACTTTGATGCAACTAGAGAACTAGAGTGTAAAAGTTCCTCTAGACTCCATGATGCAACCAATGACCCGTGATGGCAGTTAAAAATTTCTGATGGCAACTGACGAATTGTTATCATGATTGTTTCAACTAGAAAAGAATTGGAGTTATTGACTGGTGTCATATTTGGTGCATTGAATGCATTTGGTCCGGTATTATTAAACTGGGATAGTTGGGTCTCCAGTCATCTGGAGCCACCGGTCACACCATAGGTGGATTTAAATTAGGTTGAAATGACAGCCTTATGTGTAAAGTGTCTGAACTATGGTATCATTATCATCACTGTTTAACCCCATTGATCAGGCCACCCTTAAAAATATGTCTGTTTCCTGTCCAGGGGGTGGGATTTTTCACACCCATGAGGGAGGGAGGGTAAAATTTATTTTTTTGAAAATATTTTTATTTGTCATGAACATTGTAAGTGAGGACGGCATGAATTCGTCATTACGATTTAAGGTTTTGTGATTGGAAACCTAGTTTCTTGTGCTGATGGACGAAAAAAATAAATTTTTCTTCAGAACTCAGTAAAAAAAAAATCCCATTCTCACAAAAAAATCCACCAGGCCTCTGGACAGGAAACAAACATATTTTTAAGGGTGGCCTCATATATGTATGGGATAGAGACTTTTATGGGGTTTCCACATGATATAGACACCCGAGGAAGGGTGTCTACCCGAGGAAGGGTGTCTATATCATGTAGAAAACGCTGGTTGTAACTCTTTGCTGCATTTGAGGGCATCTATATGTTGTAGTCACCTGGGTGATAAAAGCATCGTATTCTAAGTAGGTTAGACCACCTTATCTCAAGGCCTACAGGGTTATATAGTATCCATCATCAGGTACTATAAAACCCTGTAGACCCCTCGATTGCGGGGTCTGACCCTTACCTAGGAACACCATAAAAGTGTATCCAACTTAAAAACTTGATGCTTTTATGGCCCTGGTGACTACGGCATATAGACGCCCTCAAATCAAGCTCTCTCATTGGTCAGTTAAACCATCCAGTTTCTAAGTATACGCCATGTCATATTATGGTACTGAAGACACTATTACAGCACTACCGGTAATGGTGTATTGAAACAAGAATGAAATAGCATCATGCCATAATCAAAGGGTTTACTGTGGTGTGCCAGTACTATAGCATTGACTATATCCACAAATAGACAAATCAGCTGAGTATAATAGAATCAGTATTGTTGTCAGCAGGTAGGTAATAGAGGAGGATGGACAGACCACACTCAGGGCGAGAAGCAGGTTACCATCCTAATATTGATCCAGGCTGGGACCCATAGGGATGTTTAGTCATGTGGGACCGACTACTCAGCCGTAACCCGCAGTTCCGGACCAGCGGCACAGCACGTACAGCGTACTTCCTCCTCCTAGTTGTTATTGTCCAATGTATTAATACACAGGACCCTGGAATAAACAAGTGAAGGATCTGGGTGTAGTACTAGTAGATGGAGGTTACTCTGTTTTGTTCTGTCAGAGATAAAACCACTGAAGGGACTATTAGCTGTTGAACTGAGTCCAGTATAGGATTAGAAGGGAGATCACCTTGGTAGCCACCCTCACACACTTCCTCATCTTTGATGTAAGGACTACCTCACCACCACTGGAACTCACTTATCAGCATCGGCAAGGGAGTGAGATGTTGATAAAATAACAGGTCCATACTTCTAAAGATAGTTTGAAGAAGGCAGTGGTGCTGTGACCAGTGTTGAACCCTGGAACACGTGTTGCATTCTCGGAATGAACGACTCAGACCTAGTGGTGTATGGAATGGGAGCACAATATGCCATAAAGAACTGAGGGAGGTGCCAGCCATACTTAGTGTCTATAGGATCATTGTACCCAATTTGTACCATATGAATGGGTTTTATGATAAATCCTATTTATGGGTTCAATGTCTCATAACACCAGATTGCTTACAATTCATCATACAAGGACTTGAAGGAGGGATTGTACCTTCTGAACGTGTTGATGATGAGTATGAATGGAGAGCTTTGCCTGGTATAAGATTAGACCAATTCCATACATTGCAGTCCTTAAGTCTGAAAGGACCCCGTACAGAGACTTCTAGCTGCCTGTCTCCTGTCTACACATTAACAATGTCACTTGGCTTTGCCTCCTTGTAAGTAAATTAAATATTACGTATATTTCTTTACGTGTTCCATGGTCTGGGCGTGGATTACATACACCTTGTAGAGTCCTGGGACACAGCCAAAAACCCACATTCAGTCTATAGTAGTTTGTTTAAATAATTCATAATCTTCTGTACTGTATGTAATCCTTATAGAGGAATCAAGCCTACTCTAGATCTATGAATATAATTTGGCACACCCAAGTGTTCAGTGACCTCTCAGCTTTTGATGTTATGGGCTGTTGGGGGATTAGTATGGTTTGAACTATGAATGCTGCTATACTTTCATGTTCCCCTTGATTTCTGCAGTGTGCTTTAGATTTATTTATTTTTATTTTATTTTAGTTATGTAGGGATGTTTTGGATCTGTTAATGGAATATCAGAACGTCTTGTAGCTGTGTTAAGAAAATATTCACATAGGTTTAGAACAAACGATTGGTGATTGGTAAATGTTTATCTACCGGTACTTCCCAAATATTGCTGAGGTATTGTTAGACTCTTGTGTTGTGCAGGCACGTAAGCTGCTCATTAAGCATGCCGTACACCATGTCTGAGTACCAGGAGTGTGGGGCTGTAGACATGAAGGCAGCTAATAGTGACATTAATGATGTAACGAGGTCAGCACCCTGCTCATACTGCATGGGTGAGCAGCTCCATAGGCCTCAGGTGTTAGGATATGGAGCAGCCTACGAAAACACAAATAAATGACTGAAGTGGTGTTGAAGAAAATGCTTAACCTCCATTTGACCATCATTCCATACATCGGTAGCTCTATACATGTGCTAACCATTTCGATGATACTAATTTTTTCATTTACACATTCCCACAAAAAAGAGCACACCACCAGTAGGCGTCCCGTTGTCATGGCACCACTTCCTGCTCCTATTAGCTCAGTGAGCAGTCATCACAGATTACAACTTGTACACATCCAAATCAGTGGATGCCTCAATGAATTGTACACAGTGCAACTCAATATAGGTTAAACCCTAAGAGATTGTTTCCTCAACGCAGCAGCTTTTTAATGGTCTTAGGACAGAAGTTTACTGAACCAGGCTGGGACCCATAGGGATATTCAGTCATGTGGGACCGACTTTTCAGCCTAATTACTTTTAGTAACTGCGTATCTCCTTAGCAGCGTACCATTTTGCCCGTCATCGGTAACTTAAAGCCCTAGCCCCAGCCATCTGGTGGTTGGTACCTGTGGGTATGGATGGTGGTTGGGATGAAAGAAGGGCAAGGGGGTGTCCATCAATAAATACGGCTACTACGTATTGATCTCAATGATTGATTTTCTCCTTTCCCCTTCCCGTTCACCTAGCCCCCTCAATCACACTTTGTTCAACCTGTATTTATCTACTGTCAGACATGAATTTAACTCACCCTTTTATTTCTAATAGCGTGCAATTCGGGTGTCATTTGTATTCGGGTCAGCTTTTGATTGCTGTTCGTTGAAATGAGTCGAACATTGGCGTTTAAATAAAAGGGGTACCCAGGAACAGGCATAAGAGGTTTAGACTTGGTGATGAGTATTTCATATAAACAAAGTATGTTTGCACATGCTTATATAAGAAAGGGATATGGTTACAGACGAATATACCAGGTAGTCCATAAACTTAATGTTGTTAGCTCCAAACCTTTTGGACGTTGTAGTGGTTGGCATATATCTCCCGGTTAGGTCCTGATGACAGGTAGAGTGATACCAGTTAGTATTAGAAAGACCTCAGCCTTCATGTTTTTCCTATTTTCAGCAAATCATCCTCTCTTTTTTTTCTTTTCTTTTTCTTTCTTTCCTTCTTGCTAAATTCTTTCTTTTTTTCTAATTACAGCAAAATTATCCCATTTTCAGGAAGATGGGTGGAATTTTTAAAAAAAACAAGAGAGAAAAAGGAAACCCTCATTTTGAGTTGCAAGATCTTACTAAAAGCCATACAGTAACAGCGTTAATACTAGTTAGTAATATGTGTTCAAAGGGAACCGAAATGTAAACACTAATTCTAACAAAGTTAATAATAGTTGAATCAATTATATTTTTCGATCACCAGCCTATGTTATTCCTGGTGATTTTTGGCCGTTTATACTGACTGAAAGTTTGCCCTCCTCTCTGGCCCCGTACATGTTTCACCTGTAAATTGTGCCCGTCCAAGTGGTGTGATGATTGGGGTGTACATTTCAGACGAACCAATTAACCTTTCATTACCAAGTCTCATCCTGTCCCCCACCTAACCCTTCACCTGTCAATGCACCCCACTCTTATGTTTTAAGTGTCCCAGACGTGCCCTTGAATATATGCCCTTTCCTCATCCAGGTACCTCAGTGGGGGGACAACACTGAGCCCGCGATCTGTGGTTTGACTGAAAAATTCAGGTCGTTTTACATACTGACCAGAATATAGTCATGCGAAATTTAGGAATATAGCCAGTACCTTGGGTACCTTGGAATTCCAATGTCTTCAACCGGACAGATTTTTCTGTGAGAACTTGGTGTGTGTGTGACCTTGGTTGGCTATTAGCATTGACACAACCTTGGGACCATTGCTGGTTGATAATACAGCAGGTATTAGAGGGATACAGACTTGTAATGGTCATATGTAGTGCTGTCATGGAGCATACATGTGGGGCCCTCAGAGAGTGATACCCCCCAGGTCACCCTGCAGGCAGCCCGCCATTCGTAGGTGTGGTGGTGCAGGGCCAGCACACGGCTACTGCCGGCTGCTAAGGTGAGGCAGCATCACTTACACCTGCCATCAAACTAATTTTACCCCGCCCTGCTCAATTCAATTCAATTCAATATTCTTTATTTAGGCTGCATTCGGGGGACACAATGACCTGAGTTTCTCAATACAGCAAATCTCTTAATACATGAGTCGAGTTGATGGAAGCAGCATAGTTATTAAATAGTGCACCAATATATAGATGTTAATATATGCCGATACAATGGCGTGAATCTAATGATCTTGTAACATCTGTATGTTGTCTTACTGGTTTTGCATCAATGGCATAATAATACAACAATATCGCTTTGTTAGTTAGGCCACCCTTAAAAATATGTCCGTTTCCTGTCCAGAGGGTGGGACTTTTCACACCCATGAGGGAGGGTGGGAAAAATAAATTTTTAGGAAAATATTTTTATTTGTCATGAACATCATAAGTGAGGACGGCATGAATTCGTCATTACGTTTTAAGGTTTTGTGATTGGAAACCTAGTTTCTTGTGCTGATGGACGAAAAAAAAAAAAATTTCTTTCACAAAAGAATCCACCAAGTCTCTGGACAGGAAACAAACATATTTTCAAGGGTGTAACTATTAGTAAAAGTAAATAGTCTTAGCATTGGATGAGCGTCAGAGTAGGCATATATGTGTGTCACGGGGTGATAGCTCATGAGGGCCCTGGTCAACTGCAATATTGATGTCTCAAATTATGTCGTATTATGCCCTTCAATTCCTTATACATAAGACATGGGTTGGGCGGGGGGCTGGGGTGTTTTCATTTGGGGTCTTATATTATTTATAGAATCTTATATATCCTGATATAGGTCTCCTCCTCGCCCATCTTTTTGAGAAAAGAATATTCACATTTTGAAAAAAAAATACTTTGTATATTTACTTTGTAAATTCACCATTCATTTTCCAAGAATTATCAGTAAGAAAACGTAAAACTTTGTTCGAAATTGACCACATTTGGACCTATTGGGCACAATATTCCTGTATGGGGCACAAGTTTCTTCTCTAGCTTGATTTGCCGAACACAGGGTGTCACACTCCTGTTAACGCACACTCACAGGTTATTGGCCCAGGGTATCCCCTGGGCTATTGGAGCCGGGTTTTCAGTCAGATCCACAAATTTGTAATCACCAACTTTAGGGTGTAATCATTCAGTGATATACTGTTAGTTTACCCATTTTTCAAAAGCCAAAGGAAAGTTTCAAATCTCATCTATCAGACAACATTTTGTCCTTTATGGTGAGTGATGTCTTTCTCTACGGAAAAAAAGCTGCTGTACTTACGTCATGTTTTTGGGAGCTATACTGACTACAAGTTCTTTAACCATTGGGTCTATGGGTCAGATAGATTTTGGTGATGAAATTAGCACATGGAGTCCTATGGGTAATCACCAAGTGAGACCCTTTTTTTCAGCAGGCAATGTTTACAGTGTCCAAGCTATACACATAACACATTGGGGACTGAGCGATAAACTAAGCATGCTAAGGATAAAGTTTTCTGTGGGGGCCAGGTGTCCAGGGGGCTAGGTGTCCAGGGGGTCAGGTGTCCAGGGGCCAAGTGTCCAGAGGCCAGGTGTCCGGGGGCCAGCACACCATGGGGCCAGCGGTCCAAGGGGTTTTGTAAGAGAAGATTATGCCAGACTGGTGTCAGTACATATAGATAATAGTCTCTATTTGTAAGTAATTAGTCAATATTTCGCAAGTGCTGATTCCTGTGACCCTACAGGGTTGATAGAGGGTTTTATGGTACCTACCCTGAGCCTTCTGTGCTTCAATGCACAATGCCCAATTTTTATATTGGGGGGGGGGGTAGTAGACCCTGGGCCATATGTGATATATATCACATGTTAAATCTTATTATATACCGTTATTGAAGCTTAGCTCCTACATGAGTGCCCATTTCTTGTAGTGATATGAAGAAATGGACAGAATCACGGTAGTGAAGTTGTACTAAATCCTGTTGTGACACCTATAACACCTGTTTTCTCTTGTCCTTCCTCAGTGCCAACCCTGACCAGCTGACAGACGTGGCATGGAACACGCACCTGGAGTACGCCGACGGCTCCAAGCCGAGTAAGTAAATACTCAATGATAGTATGTGTGTGCTGCCATTGGAGGAAGATAGGAAATACGGAATACGTTTGTATGAAGTTATAAACAGCAACTATTGATCAACATAAAAATTCCTGACAGCTATAATGACATATATCATTTCATGGTGAATACAACCGTTCCATATGTTTAACCGAGAAGCTCTGTATTCCATACTCTGCTCACATGATCTTTTGATGACGTCACACATTCAAAATAGTGATGTAAACATGCTGTATGCAATTTTCTTGATTAATGATGTAAAGAGATGATGTAGCCTTCCCCCAACCATGATATAAATGCAAACGACCACTCCCATGGAATATTTTCCATCGTATTAAGGTATTTGAGCGATGTAATAATACTATAAGGCACACCTGGGGCTGAGTTTTAGACAGATTATCTTTATTACGTATGTAATATAAAACAACCCCTGCCTATAAGGAGCACCCTAAGTTCAGTCAGCTACATTCTATAAGGCTTGGCATGTATGAGAGGCATAAATAGTATGTGCCGTAATAACCTACAGATAAGGCCACACCAAAAAAAATAAGTTTGTCTACGGATTTTGGTTTTGAAAAAAATGGTGCGAGCGAGCGATTTTTTTTATTTTATTTTTTTTAAAGATTTTTTTAGCGTCCAATGGATTCCTTGCTGGGAAATTGAGGCGAGCAAACAATTTTTTTTTTAATTTTGCCAAACATCACAAAGAGAAAACTTGTAGAAACTGAAGGCAGGACGCAACTTGTTACATCGGACTATGCCCTTGGGGCATTCAGATTTCCGCGTGGGAGTGACGCGGAAATTACTTTCCCACACTTGGTGTGGGAAGGGGACAGAGGAGAGTGCATGCCCCCGGGGCATCGATGCCCCTGGGGCATAGGTACTGCGATCTTGTATAATGAGAGCTCCTACAGCCAATAGACCTAGCTGTGCCCTCAGGGAATGTCAAGAGAGCTCTGCCCCCTCACTTAATTGTTATTTTAATACAGTCTATAGAACTTAGAAGAAAAGAAGGGACATGCCCTGAGGGCATAGATCATGCTTGTGCTGCCCTGAGGGCATGCACTAGTCAATTAACTCTAGGCTATAACATGGAGGATAGCCTTGGGCTGATAATCACTAATGCCCTGGGGGCATGCACCTACAACAAACCTATAGTCTATGGATGTGATAAATATGCCCTGAGGGTATAATTATATTGGTCAATTATATACTCTATGGAAGTAGACCAACATATATGCCCAATGACACTATGCCCTTGGGGCATAGCCTACCGCTATATTGAGCCCTTAGGGCCTGATCTGGACTAGGCCCCCTATACAGGAATGTTTATCATCAGGACATCTGCACGTTTAGGCTATGAAGCTCTAATGGCATTTTTATTATCAATGCCCTCAGGGAATCAGTGCTCACTCATTGATGCCCCCAGGGAATGTCTCTTCTCTGAAGGCAATGGACAGAAATATCTCCTGGAGATAATAATTACCCCCTAGGGCATAATTCCCTACCTAAGTATGGTATAGTTTTTGTATTCAAAGTAATGCCCTTGGGGCATTCATACACTAGTAATGCCCTAAGGGCATGCTTTGGTGGGGAGAGTGGCCTGGACAATGCTGATGTTGCCCTGAGTAAAAGGGTAGGAATATGCCATCAGGAACGATGCACAATGCCCTGAGGGCATACACTAGAATAGGTCAATTGTTGATATGTAAAGGCCAGCAATATGCCCCCAGGGCATGCTCAATCCCGCGTGGCAGTCCCAGAAATATACGCGTCACCAGTGGGTCGGCGCTGAATGCCCTTAGGGCATAGTCCGACGTAACAAGTTGCATTCTGCAAACTGCAGCAAGCGAAATCCGTAGACAAGATTTTTTTCAGAGAAAAAAAAAAATGTATTTCCTAGATTGGAGTCCTAGATTTTGTGGCTGGTTTAGAAAAATTTAAAATGACATGCGCATGACTTTCATTCAATTGGATTTTCAAAATTTAAAATCAAATGGGCAGCCCTGCGCTGACCCTACCCCTAATAACCCTAGACAGAGATAGTGGGAGCCTTGGGCAGATTTTACACACACCCCATTCCCCACCTATATGTATAGCATCAGGGGTCCATCTTCGCGCATACAGTGTATTACGGTATGTGTCTGGCCACTTGGGTTTAGCTGCTGTTCACAGATACTACCAGGGTAATAGTCCCATATTGACCTAATAACTCCCCTATTCCCTAATCACCACTAATTAATGTAGTTGTAATTGGTAGCTATAGGGGTGACCCGCAGTCACGTGACTCATATAGGGGTCATGAGGCCATGAGCAGCTCAGTGTGTTATAAACTGGTTCCTGGTGAGTTGCTCTTTAAGTGGATGACTCCAGGATACATAGTGACGTATACATACATACTGGGACCAGTGTAGATTTATGATATACACACGCACAAAGAATCTCACATTCTCTGACAATAACAGGATTATTGTGGATTAGAAGTTGGAGAATAGTTATGTGGAGTTCATAGAGCCTTGTGGTGGAGTCCGATGGCAGGGCGTGTTGATGGTGGGGCCCGTGTATGGCTGCATATGGCTGGTGACAGTAGTTGGAGCAGTAAGTGTCTAATCTGTATAGTACTAGTGTGTATGTCTGACTCAGTGCCCTCAGGCTCTAGGTCTGTATGTGAGTGTATCACTGAGTGACTCGATAAGCTACTCAGACTGTAGACGGTATACGCTACTCTGTCAACGAGAATAGAGGACACAAGTCAAAGGAATTTCCCTGTTTTTGTTGTCCCCCTAGTGAGCCATTCACTAGTGAAAGATAAGGTGGGCCCTTTTCTTTTTGATATGCCCTAATACCTTTTACATGGTGAGATATCATTATATGGCATAATAAAATGACTGCGGCTTGACGTTAGTGTCAGTTTCGGTGTGCTACCCTTGGTGTGCAGCCTATTATATGGTATATATAGAAGTGTCTGTTGGTCAGGTATTTCTATTGTTCAGGTAGAGAAATACAGTTATACAAAAAGCATGACCCATCAGCCTATAATGTAGGCAGTATTTGGCCACGTCTTGATAACATGATCCAACACACTAGTTTTCTACTCCATCCAAATGGGTGTGGACCACTAAAATTGACATGTCGACATGGGCTATTTTAGGCTTAGTGACATGGGACATGAACAATTTCTTAAAATCGACATGGTGACATGAACAATTTCTTAAAATTGACATGGTGACATGACCATTTCTTAAAATTGACATGGGGACATGGCCATTTTTTAAAATCGACATGTGACATGGGGGACCGCCCATCAACACCCCCATCCAAGTACTCTCCATTATGGAAATATCTTGGTTTTCTTACTCCACCTCGTCACACATCATACCAAAATCTGGTACAGCCATGATGAGGCCTATTGGTCGCACAAAATCCTTCTATTAAACATGTATTAAATTTGAAGCACTTCACACTGTCTTCTCCAATTTATTGCAGTGGTAACAAAGGCAGGCAGTGGGCGGATGTCCCCTGTGAGAGCGCGCACAATGAAGGAGTACGATCAGCAGATAGCCGAACTAAAGAAGGAGAACTTCTCACTCAAACTGCGCATCTACTTCTTGGAGGAGCGTATGCAGCAGAAGTTTGATGGAGAGGGGGAAGACCTCTTTAAAACAGTAAGTAGAATTGTAGATATCAAATCCAAAGTCTGTCAAATCATCATGTGTATTCTGTTCACTCTGACTTGGTGTTTCTTACATATAGAATGAATGTCTCACTTTTGTGTCTTTCTAATTAGGCCCAATAACTGCCAAACGTCATAGATCGTTGTGAGAGTTGTAGAGGCATTGCAGCGATTCAAAGAATTTATTATCTGAATCTTAAAAATTGTTGTTTTTTTTTTGTTTTGTTTTTTTATCTTTGTTTGATGTGCATCTCTGGACGTAAATGAATTTGAATAGATTTAGAAGTCTATCTTGTGCAGTACATGAAGTAGCAGTAGTTCTTTAGAATAGCTGCCATGTACACTAAGTACAAATGCACCCTATACCTATAGAAGTACACACAAAGTGTACATAGACTGTGTGTATACATATGTATAGTGGGGGTAGTAGTAGCTCTCTCCTTCACCTGTCTCTATAAGGGGATTTAGGCTGTGTTTACATTGGGAAGTAATACCTGTACCAAGTGACCACTACTACTCTAGTACTACCCACTGGTGACGGGTCCCTAGAGGAGGAGGCTAGTTCACATGGTTTTCCTACAGGGCTCACTAGACTGACCACACCATGAGATTTCTATCTGTTACAACAGGTCTATACACATACCACACAGTTCACACAGTCTGAGAGATTTGCTGGGCAGGCAGAAGACAAAAAGTAAAAATCCAGGGGGTAAAATGACAGAAAATCTCAAATATTATGAAGAATGCTGCAACCGCTTATATGAAAATACGTATAGCCTTCATGTATATACTTCAGATCTACTTTAAAAACTCCGCGGTTTAAATGCCTTTTCAGGCACCTCCTTAAGCACCCCCCACTAACCTTTGCAGGGGTTGGGTTTTGAATTTTCGAAAATTCATTGGCAGGGAAAAAAATATGAACTCCGAGTGCAGCTTATACTCCGGGTTTTATGATAGCTCGCTTATGAGGCGACCGGGGGGGGGGGCTTGATTCTCCAAGCTTTAATAATATTACCCTGTATGCAAGGGGCACAGTAACTTGCAAGGGCACAAAATATGTTTCATTAGTTCATGGCTATGTCGTAATTTGTAGCTGGCTTTGGCTTCAAGTATAACCCTGTCCTTACATGGAAAGTATGAGGGTATTTATGTTAGAATAGACCACTACCGAGTTATTTATATTTTATCAAGCTTTCACATTGAGGAATACATATTGTCGATCTACCGAAGTCTCTTGGACGATGTTTTTAAAGATCTAAATATAGCCATACTTATAATACTCGGTAGTTCAATATGATGTAGTCAATAAGAACGTATGCCGGTTTGAGATTTAGCTCTTCCCTATATTAGTACCTTTTATTGGTGTACACATACAGGGTTTCCTTTCTGTTGGGCTGGGGCACGTCCCATAGCCGGGGGCTGTGTTTATCTGGTAGGCTTACACTAATCTTAATACCCCTTGTCCATATGAAACCATGTATAGAGGAAATCCACACGTCTAATCCGTCAAGAAAAATCTCTGCCCCACCTCCCCACCCCTGCAACTACATAAACGCTGTTACACAAGACGGCTGTTTTATACATGGGGTCAAGGGCTAACATTATTGTTAAAGAAGCCAGGAAAGAAGCATATTTGGTCCCCAAAAATTCGATGGAACCCTTTATTCACAATCCCAGTGTAATATGTCTGATACATAGAACAGTCGTGTGATTTCCAACCCTGGACACCTGCCTGCCCCTTCATACCCAAATGTTATGGCTTGTAAGTAGCCATAAGGCTATACTGGCGTCAGTGTTTGATTGATCTCACGGTATAAACAAATATTTTCATCATGCTCATGATGTAACATTACGTCACTCAATAACCCAACTCATTCTCAGTCAGACAAAAGCAGTGCCAGAACCAAATTTACATTGGCTTATATCGCCAATAATGATCAAAGATGAAATTACCACACATCAAAGTGTATTGGGCATGTGATGGGAAAATGATATTTAGTTCTAAAAGAGTAGGGCACGTTTGCACCAAGTGTGGCGTTTACAGCAGTACAGTAGCAGTAAGAAGACTTAATGTGTTAGTGTTAGAAATGTACACTGTACAGCAAACACACCCCCTCCTCCTCCAACACACACACACATCTACCATCCAAACTCTTTGCTGTCAGTCATCAATCGTCTACTTAAGTATGGTATTGAGCACTGACGTCTTGCTCGTGTTTATATCTACCGATGCTAAGTTTGTCATTTTGGTGACATTTCAGAAGGGTAAATTCTTATCTTCTGAGTTCATCTGGCACGTTGATAGTCTTGTGTTGGCTTCTTTGATTTTGGACAGCATTGAAAAAATGACATACCCCGGTTAACAAGGGTGATCATATGTATGTAGACTGATGGTTATGGCACGTTGTATCATTATTGATCCTTATCTAGCAAACATAGAAGTACCAAGTACCTAGAGATCGACGTGCTAGTTTGTGTCTGTAGTGGGGGAGTGGTGAGGGGGGGGGGGCAGATTGAGTGAGCTTTTGTAGACACCCAAGATGGAATACTAGGAATTCAGGAATTACAGGTATCTATTGTATCCCTGGACTATGCTATTGTACAAAGTGAATTGTAACAGTGATCTTTAGAGTGATGTTGAAACATCGACAATATAAGAAAATAATCCGCAAGATTAGAAACAAATTACTATTTCAGCAAATATTCAGAGAAAATGTCTTATATAATAATCCGGGGAGCCTATTACATACCCAGGTTGGTGTATTGGCAATGTGCCCTGTGGGCAGTAGGCATTGTGCACACTTGTTATCATTGGGTCACCCTTAAAAATAAGTTTGTTTCCTGTCCAGAGGCCTGGTGGATTTTTTTTGTGAGAATGGGAAATTTTTTTCCTGAGTTCTGAAGAAAAATTTATTTTTTTCGTCCATCAGCACAAGAAACTACCGTAATCTCCCGCGTATAAGGCGTGTCTTATAGGCCAAACAAAATGCTGCTGGGTCTTATACGTGGGAGGTAAATTGCCTTGAGTTTGGGGTGCGCCTTATAGGGGGGGTATCCTTTACTATAGAACAGTACTAAATTAACAAAAAATCTGCCCTCAGAGGTGCGCCTTATACGTTATAACAGACCTCCCTGAGTTGGGGGTGCGCCTTATACGCGAGAGATTACGGTAGGTTTCCAATCACAAAACCTTAAAACGTAATAACGAATTCATGCCGTCCTCACTTATGATGTTCATGACAAATAAAAATATTTTCCTAAAAATAAATTTTTCCCTCCCTCCCTCATGGGTGTGAAAAATCCCACCCTCTGGACAGGAAATGGACATATTTTTAAGGATGGCCTAAGTACAAGAAGCTAAGTTTCCAATCACAAAATCTTAACATGTAATGATGAATCCATGCCGTCCCCACTTACGATGTCCATTACAAATAAAAAAAAAAATCCCAAAATTTTTTTTTTCCTTCCCTCCCTCATGGGTCTGGAAAAAAAAACACCCTCTGACCAGGAAACGGACACATTTTTAAGGGTGGCCTTAGTCTACCCCCTTAAGGGCCACCCAACACTTTAATGCACTATGCCCTGTGAATCAGACTGATTAGTGCTATGTATCATGCTGAGCAGGGCATCATCATGCCCACTCTATTCTATCCTGACCGGTCGATACACGCCCGAAGGGTTACCACGGTACACCAGTGGGTTAGCAATGAGCTACCTATTGGTGCATCACCTTGTGCATACGGGGGGCAATTGAAGATGGGCCTCATGCTGTGCTTAAAGTGTTTATCATTGAGGACCATGTTCAGGGATCCACACTCTGGCCGTCTTAACTGTACTCAAGTCAATTGGTCTCTTTATCAGCTAATCTTGCACTACAAAAATAGTACGGGTATATCTTAAACCTGAGAGACTCATGCTTAATTCAACCATCCTACATATTCCATGTTTATTTAGATCATAGAGCATTGCCAGTCAATCCTCAAGTCAGTACAGATTAGATCTAAGACTTCAGTTATGGCAGGGGGGGGGGGTCTTATCATCCTTACCTTTTATTATATCTACTCCAGAAGAAAAGAAAGGAGAGAGTAAATACATCGATCACTCACCTCACTTTTCTTTTCTTTTTTCATCAATCCTATCTGTTAGGAAAAGAAATAAGTCAATAGCTTTAACTGGGTCTCCTGATCCAGTGTGTTCACTATTGCTTCTTTTCTATTCTAAGAAATCACTGTTGTGGTATTAAGTGAATATACCGAATCCCCATGTGATCGTATGCATTACATCCAGCTAAATTCCCGTTTGTTTGTTCACCAGGTCAACCAGGTAGCCTTTTATTTTTGTTTGCATGATTCCCACATTCTAAGGAACCCCTTATATGTCTTAATTGTTGGGTAAAAGTGTTCAAAATTTCTGATCTGAATACTTCAATAACCACTGCATATATGATGTGTCATTGTAACTTTTCTCCCAAATACAAGTACTCTTCATTATAATCAATGTCCATGTTTCGCTACTTCTAAATGAAAAAAAAAAAAAAAAATTCTAAATGACTTGTATAACATGATAAAATGGTATACTCTACTAATATGTGTGGTGTTGATACTATAAGTATATTTGCTTATGCTTTTTACACTGAAGGGATTTTAGTGCACACGTTCAGATACTTTTAAAAATAAGTGGGTGAAGGAACTATATTCTTATTTTTTCACACGCACAGATTGCTGGGTTGTGGGTTTTACATTTGCTTCGTGACTGAGATGAAATATTATCTTTCCAAATGTCATAACATAGTCCTTTTTTAAAACTGTGGTTTCTTAGAACACTTCTGGATGTGAAATATAAATAATGATATGTGGTGAGCCAGCATCTGAGTAGAGTGAACAAACAGACTGGCCATGATAGAGTGTCTCCCCCTGGTGTGGAAATAGCGCATTAATAGCAGAGCTTAACATACATGTAACGGGAAGCAGAGAGCTTGGGCTCTTTGTGGGAGGTTTTAGTTCTTTGATTTCATAGTGGATTGATTTGGATCCCTGACGATCTGTGGGATTAATAACATTAAAAGCTGGGTAGGTATTGAGTCAAAGGTTCATGGTACAACTCAGGTTAAAGGTTCTTGGTGTTAACTGGACAAAAGATTGCCATGCTGGCTATCGTTTTCTTGTATTTTTATTTTATCATTGTCCTGTAAAAATGGTTGTGTAAATGATTTCAGATTCTAATATTGGCTGATATCAATTATTTGCAGAATATAGAGCTGAAGGTGGAGACAGAAAGTCTCAAACGTGAGCTGCTCGACAAACAAGACCTCCTCAAGAAAGCCTCGTGAGTAGTCTTTATAAGCCACATATCATGTATTATGCTCTGATTCACAATTTTTGTCAAATTGATTTTGCTTCGAATAAAAATTCACACTGATTACAATTAAGAACAATCTACTTTATTCATAAATTTCAGGACAGCGTTGGAGAGCATCTCAGCACAACACCAGGTGGAGTTGGACCAGGCGCATGCTGCCACTCACCAAACGTCTGACGAGCAGCTCCAACAAATACAGAGCCAACTCAATGCAAAGGACGAGGTGAGGGGTTCAGTCAAGTTGTCAAGGATAATGTTTTGGCCCAGAGTTCAGTTAATGCCAAACACAGTGTTTGGTTTGAATACATTGATACTGCCCGAAATTATGCTCCAAAGATTTTTTTTGAGTTGCAAGCTGCATCAGCAGCCGGGAGCGTAGCGACCGTAGCAACTTCATTATGTTTTCGGTGTCACATGCGAAAACTGGTCCGTGAGAAATATGGTCGCTCACTCTTCTAACAGACTCCTTACGGTAGAATCTAATACCAACCAATCCAGTTATCTGTTTTGAGTGTGATACATCTTTGATAGCCTCAAAACGAATCACATTTATTTTTTGAAAGGAAAGAACCATGATTACATCCTCCAAGATCTAATAGAATTTGAATGCACAACAACCCTAAGGGTACTGTCCCTATTACCGTAATCTCCCGCGTAGAAGACGCACTGCGCGTATAAGACGCACCCTAAACTTAGCACATGCATTTTCGCGTATAAGACGCACATTTTAAGGGTGATTTTTGTCAATCCAGTACATTTCTATAGTAAAATTACCCCTCGTATAAGACGCACCCCCAATTTCATTAAATCCTATAAGACCCCCCAGCATTTTGTTTGGCGTAGAGGACGCGTCTTATACGCGGGAGTTTACGGTAGTAGAAGTAGGATTTGGGCAAGGTGGGATTTTAGAAATAATTGAATTTCGGCGACCAGATTTTGCATGCCACACCGGGTCTGTCTCTGGGCACCTATGACGTCAGTTGTGAAGTTGGACAGCTCAAGTGACGTCACACACAGTGCTGGATAGCGATGTTGCGTAGCAGCATCGGCAAGGTGACGCCCTGACAACGCACCAACCAACCTGAGGAGGCGTGGGAAAGTACTAAACTTAACCACGGCTCCTGTAGTTCAGGGCGGCCTGTTTTTTCTATCATGACACCCTAGTAATTCTGCATGACAACCCTGGGATGACAACATAGGTCTATGACTATGTGTGTGCAAAAGTCGGTGGCGGTGGAGTCTGGGAGTGGTCACTTTTCAAAAAGGTGGGCGGGGGGGGGGGGGGTCAGACCACTATTTGGGTTGGGGGCAGCACACACGGAATTTAACCAACCCCTCCCCCCCACCCCCGTTGTTAAAGAATGATCACTCCCTACCCTAGTCTAGGTCTTTTCAATTCAGAGCTACGGTCCCGGGGACTATAGCCTATGGTATACCAGCACATCTATGACATCTAGGCCCATCGGCCTATATACTCTCCATGGTAGGTATTCTGAGACTGACGTTAAAATCTCAGAGGACGGGTGTAAGTCCCATCCACACCTCAACACTACCACTATTCTGAGACTGACGTTAAGTTGAACCACTCACAGCCTCACCCCCCCCCCACCCCCCCCCCCCAACCTGAAAGCGCAAGGAAAATGTGGCTTGGACCACGGGTAAGAGTGGCAACTCATACCCGTGGTCCTTGCCACATTTTTGTAGTTTAAATTTGTTCCTAGAAAACGAGTGTAGGCATTTCCTCACACTGCCAGAGCTAATTTCTGTGTGATCCAGAACCATTAATTCAGTACCGGTACTAACAATTGATCTAGACAAATGATTTTTCAGTGAAATAGAAATCAAAGTTAGGCCACTATTGCCACTGTAGAAGCTGATCACGCTTTTCATGTTTTCAGGAATTGACGAGCATTAAAAGGAAACTAGATCAGGCAGAGAAGGAGCTGCTGGACATGGTAACCTCTAACCGTCTGAGACTGGACTCACCGCCTGGGGACGACCAACCCGATAAGGTGTGTACGTCTATCAGCCAGGAGGAAATGTGCTCCATCACCTCTATACTACCACCTGTTTGTGATAAGTTGTAAACCTATTGTGTTATGAGACGGCCCTTAGGTCAGGTTGTTTATTTTATAAGACACTCAACCATTGCCCAACTTGTCAGGACAAAACTGGAATTCTGTGATATCTTCATACATGGCCCCTGAAAAATATCGGAAAGATCCTGTTATCTTTTCACGTCAAAGGGTAAATGATTTAGTAGCTGAGCAAACTAGTAAGTTATCTAGTACATCAAAACAGTTGGAGGTAATCCTATAGCACGAAATATCCTCTTTTGCAATAAACCTTTACATAACTTTAATTGCTGTCATCTGTTAACTTCAGGGGCGTAGCGGCTGTAGTTCTGAGCTGGAGGAGAAAGACAAGTAAGCGTTTTGTTCTTGTAAATTTTGAAAGTATTAATTTGAACCACATCTTGTTAAACGTCTGAGTTACCTAGTACTTCGTCAAAAGAAGACAGTTATTTGTGGTTAACGATTATTAAACATGTGTCTATGCTGGTAGAATATAACATACCGGTAAGCTGAAAATTTGTGCATTATGGCAGATATATAAGACAACTACAGGCAGTCCTCAAGACAAAGGAACTCATTATCGAGCAGCAAGACGAGGAGCGAAAAGATGCCTTAAATGAAGCACAGAAGCAGATAGAGGTAATCCTTGAGCACTATTGTCATTTGTGTTTTTAACAGTTACCTTAGTACCACTGTACAGAGTTTTGTAACTTGGAGCTGTTTGTCACTTTATGGTGTGTGGTGATATAACGTTTGATAGATTTCTTTAGATTTCATAGGGGGTGACTATTGAAGGCAAATCAAACGAGTGATTGTAACACATACAGTGTCCTAGCATCAATTTGGTATCTTTCAGTACCATTCTTTCTCCTCTCTCTATTTATCATTAATGACACTTCGCTAGTGTTTTTCTGCTATAGAAACATATTTTAGTATTCACTATCTGTAAACACGTGTTCCTGTTTTAATATAACCTTTTAAACCTTTAAAGATAAGTTGAAAAAAAAAACGCGTTTGTTATAACCAGCTTTGCTGTAGATTAATACTTACAATGCACATAAGGCCACACCAAATTAAAAAGTTGGTCTATGGCTTTCCCGCACCTTATTTTCTAAAATCCAAATTTTATTTTTATTTGAAAAATATTATGTCTATGGATCCCACCCGCATCATTTTCTGGGAAATTTGATTTTTTTTTTGGGGGGGGGGGGTTTGAGAAAAATAACTTCAAGGGTCAACCAAAGAAGTTACAGAAACGGCCGACCACTCATTGAATAGGGAAAAGTCTACAGATGTTAATTCTAATACTTATGGTGTGCTTTAATAGAAGATGCTAAAATAGACATCTGAGCAAAGGAGCAAAAAAAAATCCATAGACAAATAAATTTTCCTAGAAAAAAAAATACAAATTTCGCCCTCCCGCCCCATTTTCTAAAATAGAAAATCCATAGACCAATTTTTTAATTTGGTGTGGCCTAGAGTGCTGCCATCTAGCGGATTATGTGTGTTTTACTTTTAGGAACTTCAAAAAGCTCTCACGGCCAGAGACCAGCGTAGCCAGGTAGTAAAGAAGAAGCCCCTTTCCTTTTGTACAAATGTAGTAGTCTGTACTAATGTTTAAAGACTAGCATCGTCCTATAGCCTTTAGATATGACTGATGATATTTCTAGAATTGATACAACCAGTACCCCGGTCAATGTTAATTCTGAGATTAATGAACTCAGACCATATGATGCAGCTTCCTGTTAAAATGAACAATAACCATTTCCAATTAATTTTCTTCTTTGTAAGTTGTGCACTTGCAATTAGATTATAATGTACCGTAATGTCTCGCGTATAAGACGCGTCCTCTAAGCCAAACAAATCCCTACTGGGTCTTATAGGATTTCCTCAAGTTTGGGGTGCATCTTATACGAGGGGTAATTTTACTATAGAAATGTACTAAATTTACAAAATTGAGCCCTAAGAGGTGCGTCTTATACGCGAAAATGCTTCTCCCAAGAAGGGGGTGCGTCCTATACGCGCGATGCATCTTCTACGCGGGAGATTACGGTAACAAGGATTTTGAGTCATTCCATATATGTTTTTGTCCTTTCAGTAACGTTAATATGATTCAGTATAGTTACATAGTCTCACACATACACTTATTCAATACACCAAACTATCACTCCCCAAGTCTACACAGTGTGGTTTATGTGGATCCTCTAAACTCTTTCGGTTTGAAAAAGAAAAGTGAGGGGTTGGGTGTAATGCTGAGAGATCAGTCGGGGTTGTCTAGAGATTCCTGTGTTGAATTGTGCTAGTTTTCGAAGGGAAAAAAGTTTTCCTCTGTTTTTTTATTGCCTGTGTAGACTTGGCTTAACTCTTTAACTATCTGCACCCTGTGAACACGTTCTATACCACCCCACTACAGGAGTTGGACATACAGCTCGGCAAGCTGGAGAAAGAGAATACACTACACGAGGAGAATGCACTCAAACGAGACAAGGCTATCCAGGGCCTCGCTGCACTCGTACAGAAGAAAACCATGGAGGTGGCACCATTCAGTTTATTTATTTACATTCCTATTTCTGACTGATATGTAGCAAAAATTTTGCACCATACATATTTTGTGTTTTAACTTTTTATACCCATCGTAATATTTAAATATTTTCTCAGTTGGCTCAGTCACACACAGCACTGTATGTATTGTAGTCATGGCACTATCACCATGTCAGTTGATATTTAAGGTTATACCGAATTTAGTTGATTGCAAAATGTAGATCTGTGTATTGAAACTTTAACTTACAACATCTGCATTATCTTTATCAAGGTCGAGCGACTACAAAATGGTCTTGGAATACCTGACTCGGACGTAAGTCATATTTTCATCACAATGTGTAGTATGACTTGTGAAACTTTGTTTTGATACAAGTTGTAAATTAAGATTTTGTTCTGCTATGTATCAGGCTGATGATTTTCAGATTTCTTCTCTGTTTTTAAAATTTATATTTAATTTCCCTTGGAAGGTGAAGCCTGTCACCAATAGGGTCACTAAAAGAGTGGCCAGTATTCTCCTTGATAGGATCATATGGTGGTATATTTGCTGAAGAAGGACGTCATGTGTCTTTCCCTGCTGTTGATAGTACTGTGGTAGCAACATTACAATTTAACATTTGTTGACATATGCGGGGTATCAGGTTCTAATTATGACAGAACCTGAGAATGACGGTATATTGAATATGGCTGATTACATTTGTTTTTTAGGGACGGGAGAGTCGGACAACAGAGCTGGAGCTGGAGGACCAGGTGGCCGAACTTGAAACACTACTCCGTGAGAAGCAACAGGAGAATGATGTAAGTCCACTGCTTATTTGTACCTTTTCTTTTTTCTCTGCAAAAACACGTTACTCCTGCTCATGAAAGCCTATGACAAAATCCGTGGACTAATTTTTTTTGTTTTTTTTTTGTTTTTAAGGAAGTTTTGTGTGGAATAGAATGTGTTCACATCGATTGATTAAAACCCATTCCTTAACAAAGCCTTTAACCTTCCTCCGTATAGCGGATACAGAAGGCCATTAGTCGCCGTGAGGCAGAGGTTGGCCGGCTAACACAACAGTTGGAGAAAGCTGATGACAAAATGAGACAGCGAGAAGATGCACTACAGGTAGGACACCTCTCCTGCTTTAAGTTTCACCACTTCCTATTGGTTTTAGTCTATTCTGTTTAGCTAGTGTTATCATTCGAGGATGCTACTTTCCATTATATCGTCACCTCAGTGCAACGAGGTTGTAACTGCGTTTGGGTCAATAACGTAAAAGGTACAGGGGGCATCACAGACATAGCTTTTTCCTTGTTGACCCAGATGCAGTTACAACCTTGTTGCACTGAGGGGATGCTATAGTAATACGAATACTTCCTACTTTCTCATAGGATATTTCCTGCAAATGTCTTACAAATTTGAGTAAAATCATAAATAGTCCTACTTTTTCTTGAAGAGGAAATGGCATCCTTGATTATTACTATAATACACGTAGAAGATCTTGAGTTATTTAAGGAGAGTGATCATTCTTGGTTCTTGTATGCATCTACCACAATGGTTGGTGCTGCTCTCGGTGGTGGTGAACTGAACTAATACAAAGTCTGTGAGTCGGTAATTTCAAAACTCAAAAAGCAAAAGTAATATCACAAGTAGAAAAATTCACATACACATTTTTACATTCTGATCCTTGATTATATTCTATGATCCACTTTCAATAGTCAGTCCTAAAGATGAATTTTTCTTCATTTTGTAATATAATAAGTTTGTTTAACTTTTAGTATTTATAGGACATAAATAGTTCAATTCAGAACTGTACAATGCCTCAATTCACAATTAGGATTATAGTCTAAGTTTTGAAAGAAATATCTTACTTGAAAGACTATTATATTACTTTCGTCACTAATTATGACACATATTTCTGTACATATATCTTTGGTTGTGGCTGCTTCTGTTGCTCTGTAATGATCACTAATACACGCGGTGTCATTCTATGACGTAACGTGGTGACATCACTCAATACACCCCATCTGATAACTGTAGGATTTACGAGAACAGCTACGCGAAGAAAAAAGGCGAACTGCAGAAAAGACTGATTCACTGACGAATCACTTCCAGGTAAATCCAGTATACAGACCAGTGACAAGTCTTGAACAATAGATGGTTTGTCTTAGGCGTATCCATCTTGGCCATTGAATTTAGCGTATACATCATTCATAGAGTCACAAAACAATTTAAGAAAGTCATAAAATAGCCTTGGAAGCTATGACCTGCTGTGCTTGAGGTGCAGGTAGTTTGGAGCGATGGCTTATGTATCAATTCTAGCATATCTGTATGATGATTGCACATTTTCTACAAGTGTGTATGTGTATAGCACGTAAATCTAAAAGGCATTCGTGTAATGAATGCTTCTGCACAAAGAATTGATGTATTTTTTGTGACTCTGCCCGTTGCGTGAAATCAGTTCCTGCCTATATCGGTTTTCATTTTTAACGTTACCTTTTGGGATTTATTTTTGTTTGTTTTCTTTAATCATTTTAAATCTGAGCCCTATAATAAATAAAAACGAGAAATCAGCTTCATTGTTTTTATAGCTAGACATTAAACACCCTTCCATCTTCTGTTGGGTAGTAGAATTACAGTCACTGGTCTATATACGTGGCAGCCTTAACAAAGTAGTTGACTATTGATATTGTTACAATGTAGGACTGTCCGAATTAGGGATCTTTGACGGCTTAAAAAAATTGTGATTGTATTCCCACCAAATGTGCCTGAATGTGTACTTGATGACAAAATTTAATACCAATGTTGATGTACACTTGTGTACAAAGTATGTGCAATGTGGAAGGCATGCCAAAGTCAATATACTTGGCTTCTGACTGACAGTTCAAAGTTGAAAAGTGTCAAAAGTCCCTTTCGCTGGTCGTCCTATTGTTACAACAGAATTGACCAACCATACACCAAGGTCTGCGCACAGATACAATAAATTTATTATGTAACCATAAACCTGTGTTCTAAGACTGAATAGCCCTGTTATAAGTACACAAAACTAACTTCATTTTTGTCTGTTTAATAATTCCGTTGATTTGCATGTGCTGTGTTTGCTAAGTTCTAATCACCTCACCCCTATAGTCTTCACTTCTAGCACTTAACACCGAGCACTTTACAGTTGACTCCTAATCAAATATGCATCACTAGATATACCTCGCATCTAACATATTGAAATCTTACTTTGTATTTCCCAATGACACGGTACTTCTGAAGATAGTGTGTAAGTCAAAAAGAGGTGGAGGCTTTTAATTTTTCATCAAGTTTTGAATTCTATTAGTCTCACTTGGGGTGGGGGGGCAATGAAAAAAATGATATGGAATTTGATTGAAATTTTTAACCCTACCTTAACAAACAGTGTTACCGTAGTTGTGGCAATAATTGCTAGAGAGAGACAACAATATGGTTATTGGTGGCAGGGGATGATTGTGAGAGTATCATCCTATTTCAATCCCACGGTCCTTGATATGTATGGAATAAATTATTCTTTTCCCATTGGCAAAAGACTCCAAGGTTTTGATGGATACTCTTCCCTATTGGGGTTTCTCATCCAACATACTGTGTGCCTACCTTGTGAACTGAATCTCTTTAGTCAATGTACCTCTTCTTTTCATTATAGACATCAAAACAATAATGGGTAAGGATATTGAGCCTCGTTCTACTATAGATCACATTTCAGAAACCAGGCTTATGAAAAAAAAGTATTTCTCTCATATTTGAACATTACCAAACATGCTATGTTTTAGCTAGGCTTTTAGCTGCTTCGTCCACTGTTATGGTACTAATCCATTGTAAGGTTTGCACCTGTATGCTTTTCTGGGAATTAACAGCACTTTCCACATCTACAGTATAATGCACAATGTAATGTTTGACGTACGACGTCCCATGTTGCAGGCCATGTTGGACGATGCACAGCGTCAGTTACAGAACCAGGAGAAGATGCTACAACACCTGTCCAAGAGTCTACAGGACAAGGACCGTCAGCTGCACGATTACATGCACACCGTGCAGGAACAACAGGTACGCGGGTGTAACAAACAAAAAAAGGGGGAGACAAGAAAAAACAACAATAGAATTACATTGATAGCTACGTTTTAGCATGTGGTCACAGAACATTGCTGTGTATATATCGAGAAGGTTTACACTAGGGGGCGCGTGTGTGCTGCTATGCATACTCCTCTGCGGGGGGGGGGGGGCTCAGAAGGAACAGCAAGATTTAATGGTACATACACTTTTCATTGAATTATTTAGTGTACACAGAAAAAACTCAGACTAATATGGTCTTATCTTTATTGACTTGATTTTGAGATGCAACATTCTACTAAAATATGAATTACAAGATCCATGCATCGCAAAATAGCAATATGATAAATTAGTATACCTCCACCTGACTTTGATTAAGATCAATGGTATTCTAAGGCATGGTGGACTAAAATGTAAACTGGTACGTGGTACTAATGATTGCATTTGTAATTTTGTAATCTAAGCCAACCTCAGAGAAGCAGAGCTCCATCATAGCCAGCCTCCGCAATCAACTCCGTGACAAGGAAGAGGCGATAGAGGTAGGTACTAACAAACGTACAGTGCAATTTAACACCATGGACATTTAGCAATAATGTCCATGGTGTTAATACCTTTGTCTTTGTGTCTTTTGAATTTGATCAGTGCAGTTGCACAGTGCAGATTTCCAGTTATACATGTCCATAAAACTGTCTTTTTTCTGTAATATATACAGGCTGCTATTGAAGACAAATATAAATCAATAGAGGAGCGGGATGTAGAGATCAGGCAGATTAAGACTGCTCTCCGTGAGCGGGACCGAGATATTGAGCGTGCCAACCAAATGCTGCTCACCACTGAAGAATCTATAGACGTGAGTTACTTATAAATCAAAATTTTTTAGAGTCTTAGAGGACACAAAATGTTGGTCAAAATCTTGTACGTTCCGTAAATTCCCGTGTATAAGCCGCACCCATGTATAGGCCAGCCCAACATTTTTTTAGCAGATAATAGCCGCACTTGGGCTTGAGAATTATTTACCGTAATCTCCCGCGTATAAGGCGCGTCTTATACGCGAATCAGATCGTTCATGGGTCTTATACGCGGGAGGCAAGCTGCCTTGAGTTGGGGGTGCGCCTTATACGAGGGTTTTTCCAATTTTGCAATTGGGATTAAGTCAGGTATGATGCTGACCATATATTTTTTTTGAATGCCACAAATGAGGTGTGACCAGAAGTAGAACTTGTCTGTACAGTTTGAGGTAAATTTCAATTGTATACTGTCTTCTGACAGTTTTGACAAATCAACCACATCATGATGACCTATTTACATGATAGCATGAAATCTATCATGTAAAATAGTGATCTAAGTATGGATAACCTAAAATCAATTTACAACTACAGAACTGGGAATACAATCTAACACATAATAATACAAACTGTATCTTGATAATGATCATTTATAATCCTGTATTCAATAGGAATGGTTCCTAGAAATGCCACCAGATGGAGCCAGTATACCATTTATATACACTTGCTATGTGTTTGACTTAAGAATAGATGTTCAAACTATGTTTAGATAATGTTTTGATCTAAATTCTTTCTCTAACATGCTACAGCATTGATAGAATGCATGAATGTAGGAAAAGAAATCAAAAGAACTGATGATACAATGTTAGAGACAAGTTCTACTTCTGGTCACACCTCATTTGTGGCATTCAAAAAAAATATATGATCAGCATCATACCCAACCTGATGCTAACCCTAACTAAAGCTATCCCCAACTACATCCTGAGTTGGGGGTGCGCCTTATACGCGGGTTTTTCAAAATACCTGTTCAGGGGAGATAGGTGCGCCTTCTACGTGAACCAGCCTTCCCTGAGTTGGGGGTGCGCCTTCTAGGCGGGCTGCGCCTTCTACGCGAGAGATTACGGTAGTACTTTTCTAAACTGCCAAATACCTGCTTATAAGTCGCACCTTGGCTTTGGTTTGTGCATAAGCCGCAGATTCATGATAGATCAAAAGATGTATATATGTCCATGGGATGAAATTCTTTCAAAATCCTTTTTGAGTCGAGTCAGCCACTTTTACATCTAGGGACTGAGGGCAAATGATCCCCAAGTAATCCTATATAAATAGCACAATCCCAATATTCCTGATAGCCATTTCCAAAGGATTGTGTACTTAATATCCTGATATAGCCAACCAGTCAATGGGATTACTCTCATAGATGTAGCAGGTAGATTAGGGTACTGCCACATTTGTTAACAGCCTCTACGGTGCCTCATACCGCAGCTCGTTCAAGCAAAATACTAGTCAGTCAGTGTAAGGAGCATGGTTCTCCAGAAACAAAAAATGGTACAAACAAGCAAATTCCTTGGCTAAGCGCCAATCTTATCTGTTCTCAATTTAGTGTAAGTAATCTGCTTACCACAAGTAGAAGTTCAGTCAGCAGTTTAACACTTGAGATCGATATCTGATGTGGTCCCAGAGTTTCCACAGGCCAGGGAAAATAAAGTGTCCAGTGAAAATCAGGCAAACTCAGGGAATTTCATGAACGTGGAATCATTTGTGTTCTATTTGAGAGCATCCCCTTCCCTGGGGAAATTCAAAAATTATTTCGAATGGTGGAATTTTTCTTTTCTGAAAGTTAGGATTTGATTTATAATCGATGATTTACATTAGTGTTAGAAGTTACTAGTATGCAAGGTTGAATATTGGCAAGTTGTATTTCATGGAATTATAATTGGTTTAAGGAAAATGAAAATTTATGGTCAGGGAATTTTGATCCGAGATACTTGTAGGATCCATTGGTGCCCTTTCTCATCTAGTGATATACATACTGCTCTGTTATAAATAATGGTACATGCCCATGTAGTATGGGAAGTAAAAGAACATGACCACCCCGTGCAAACATCTCATATTCAAGTCAATTAACCCTATGGGCTGATAGATTTTCGAAGGGCCGGAATGATGCACCAATACAAGGCTGGTCCTCAAAGTATAAATACAATGTAAAAGTTGTTTCCCTGCCTGATAAAACGTGAGACTCTATTATATGCAGATAGATAATACCGGTACTCCTGGGCAGTATGTAGGAGATTGGGTTAATTCTAGGCCATGCGGCATAAACCATTACCAGGTGAACTTGCCATGACTTGTCTTGTGGGACACAATACCCCCTGGTATCTTTTTGTGTGTTGCCCAGTCCTACGCAGTTTAGTTGCCTCTACCCAACGCCCCAACTACATGCACCAATACCACTCAACAACTCGTGTAATTGTATACAGTACTCAATAGCTGTTTTTTTTTGTTTGTTTTTTTAATTTATTATTCATTCTGATTTAATTCGAACGTCGTGGGCTCGGGGGATGGGAGGCCACTGAGAATGTTGTAGCTGAAAAAGAAATGCTTTATGGATTGCTTCCCCCTCCTCATCGTGCCCCTGCCACGCCCCCCCCCCCGACATATGGGCCTGATGCATTAAGCATGATGCTGTCCTTAACGGTTCAAAATAATGTTAGAAGTGTTAACGGCTCTATAGCAGCTTATAGAGGGGTGTAAGGCTCAATGTTAGAGACAGGTGTGAAGAATGTGTTTTGAAGTTTAATAGAGCCATAGTATTAGTAGTAAATGTGTGTGTAGGACACATTACAGCTTAATGTGATTTATCTATAGTAGGTAATGAGCTCAGTCAGTGATTGGGGTGGGAAATAGTAGGCTTATTCATGTATGTAAAGGAGCCCAATTGTCCGTCTGTTTCGATACATTGGCCCAAAAGGAAAAAGAGAAGTGTGTTTCAGGTAACCTACTGCCAGCAGTGAGTTTGGTAGGATGAGAAGTTATGACTTTAATAAACTTAACTGACCCGACATTATTTGCCTTCCTTTCTGCCAAATTTTTGTACTCAAGTTGTTTCATTTTGATTCATCGGTTCTACAAAACTAGAAATGTTGATAGCATATACTTTCTCTCTACCAGGAAACTGTATCACTACAAAACAAAAATAATGTTGTATTTAACGTAGTTGGCGCCCAGGGCGCCTAAAATTTATATATGTGGTACTCTAGTACTTAAGAGTTCCAAACAGGGGATGTGCACCTATTATGTCGAATACAGTATACCTTAAGTTTTTAGAAAAATATCATAGGAAAAGGAAAATATATTTGGGTTGTCCTGGTGTACTAGGTAGGGACTAGTGAGCGAAAATAAAACTCTTTTCTTCTAGACTCCCTTCGCAGACCCCTTTCATGCTATGACCAGGGCGGTGCCCAGTCGGTCATTATGGGATCTCAGTGCTCAGTTAGGGAACAGGCCGATAGCAGCAACAAAGGAAGTTTAGGAAATCTGCTGCTGGTTACTGCAGCTAATTGGACATTAATTACTGACTCCAGGACCAAGACCCATGTCTAACACTAGACGTGTATAGGTCTAGGGAGTTGGATTTGTCACATGTAATAAATGTAGAATGATAGATCTTTTTTCCGGGGGGGGGGCTTCTATATCTGTGAGCTGCACTGTGTCTGGAAAGCACACATTGTTTTTCATATCCCTTCCACCCCACCCTAGGAAAGGGGGAATTGGATAAGTATCGGTAGATAATATACACATATAGGGCAGAAAAGCAGCAAGGGAGTTTTGTTTTGTTTTGTTTTTTTCAAGTCCACAGGTTTTTGTTTCTTTTATTATTATTATTTTTTTTTTTTTTTTTTTTTTTTTTTTAATTCTTCTGAGGGACTTGTACAAGTTTACCAACAGCGATTCTGATGGGGACGGGTCAGCTCGCCCCTCTATGGTGTTAGCCCCACACCAGGAGGACTGCCTGTGTAGGCTGGAGGAACATAGGACACCTGCAAGCTACATCTACGGGAATATATGTGAGCAGGTCTGGAGAAGGAACCACCCACCAGGAGACAGTCATAATTTATTGGATCACACAGGAGTTGGAGTAGGATTGGGGTAGGATTAGGCTTTGCGGAGTTACTCCAAGGTTGCTGAAGTTAGCTGCATACTTTTTTTTATCTACAATGCGTAATGATTTAATGGAGAAACTGCCACAAGCAGAAGTGAATTGCAGTTCCTTGTCTATTTGAAATCACGAAGTATGGTAGCGATGACAAAAAATGAAGCAAGTCAAAGGGAGTTATTAGGAAAGGCTCCACTGCACGTCTCCGAAAAGGAAAGCTATTTCAATCAAATTGTGCAGCTAGAAAAAAAAAAACATCTTCAATCAAATACAAATGCAGCCTTTCGCTCACTGCGCCCTACCTAGCACATCAGTGCCAGCATGACTTTTAAAACATAAAAGAATCATACATTTTGTAAAGTTTCTCATGTAGGTGCCTACTGGACAGATACCGGTAGTGACTGCTCATTAATTATCACACCGTACCTTGATTGATAACAGCTCACCACCGTAAAGACTTGATCCCATCACTGGATTAATACAGCAAATATCAAAGGGTGAGATAAGCCCTCCTGGATCTATGTCAAAGACCAGCAATGGTCAGGGATAGTGTGCTTATCTCACAATAAGCTTGGTAACACAGGAATTTGATAACCATTGCTGTCATTGACACCTGACATATGTTTGTATTACAGCTCGGATTACAGCACACCTAGGTGTCCCAAGCTGTCAACAGATGCAGTTGTTTTTCCTTCAACAGACTTGCCTTCCTTAAAATGAGTCGAAATCAACTCTTGACAATGTTAGGATATTTTTTTCCAAGCATGCTAGGCTGATAGCAGTGAAAGTATTCCCAAAGCATTAGAGTTCACCAAGCTGAAGGTGTGAGTTTTGGCACTTTTGCATGAAGTATCAGTTAGCCATCGGAGATTTATTGGGTCACTTGATAACAATTACCGCATATCAGAAATAACACGGCCCAGACAGAAGATCAGGTCTATGGTCTTGACGTGTGTCTCACAAGATGTTGTTTGTGGATGCCATTTGATCGGAGGAACTTAGATACAGTATACTTAACTGAGAACTGTGACAAGTGAAGCTGTAAAGATAGAATACTATCTACACTACTCAGTGCATTGACACAGCTGCGTCGTGAAGGGTGTCTGCACAATTAAGGTAATAGCAATGAGTTTGGGACAGGTACAGGACAAATTTACCATACGCTATAATGCTTTTCTCCAGGCCCAGGAAACTGAGGCGAAGGAACGGGACCAAGCACTTCGGCAGGCCACCGCAGCTCTCAAGGCCCAGCAACGAGCAAATGAGGTGAGTCTGTGAAAAGTATTTTCCTGTCAGTGACTCAACTTACTCCAGTTAGGCATATACACGTGAAACTGTAATGTGTTTTTTTAAAACCTGAACCTAAAATTGCCTTCATTAATTAAAAAAAAAAGAAGAATAAAAAGGATCTTGATTTGAATGAGGAATGGGGGCTCATATTCTGTTGATAAAAAAAGGTTAATCATAGGAAAAAATCCTGTTCATTCAATCTGCTTTCTTGCCCCATACACCCACTCACCCACCCGGGGGTGTTGTCGTAGCGTGGATTCGCTAAGTAAGCAGAGGTCTGAGATGGGATTAAGTCAGGTGTTGGGTAGGGTCCTAACGTTAATCCTACTGACCACTCCTCAAACACTTACACCCAAGTACCCTCAGGTGTGACGGAAACATTATGTAGTGAGTAAACAGGACTAGACACCCTGCGGGCTAGTTCTACAAGCTGAAGGTATTAGGTACTGTGTAATGGACATGCTACAATCAGGTACAATGTACCATGTGTCAAAGGTTTTTCGGGGAAAATAAACTTCATTTGCTATAAGATACTTGGTTTGCAGTATTTTCAAAACACTAGCAAATAAACTCCCTAACTTCCAATTCGTCACCTTGATCCCCAGGACCAGCAGGAGGACCACCAACGTGCTATGGAGGAGAAGGAGATCCTCATCCAGCGTCTTCAGAACTCACTCAACTTTAAGGACAAAACCCTTCAGGTCTGTATCTTCACTTCAACATCTACTTACCCCAACCTTGTTCAGGGTGATGTCTTTGATGTTATATCTATACTTAAAGTCAAGAATACAGTACATTGTATTACTCATATGGTGTGTTTCTTTAACCCAATGAGGGCTAGCATCGACTATAGTCGACACCATGGTAGGCCTAACATCGACTATAGTCGACACCATGGTGAGCCTAGCATCGACTATAGTCGATGCCCATTATATAGGATTTGTATAGGAATTGAAAATAGGCTCGTCCTCTAGGAACTATACTTTTTTCAGGAGCCGTCCCCATGGTCAGGACAACAATTTTTGCTCTGCCCTCAAAGGGTTAATATAGCAGTAATCTCAACATTGCATTTATGATTAAGAATAATACTAATTATAAATATCAAATGTACAGGACACCATCAGAGCGAGCCCAAGTGCGACAGATGCCATGATTCAACAACTCCAGCATCGTCTCCAGGAGAAGGATAACCTGCTGCAGGTTTGTAGAAACTGACTCACATTAGTAAGTTAATGGAAGATTCACAGCATTTCTACAGCACAGGGGGAGTGAGGGGAAATAAAGTGGGCAGGGAAATCAGCAGTGGTCGATTTGTAGCGTGGCGGTTATTTTAGTATTTGGTGTTTATGTGGCAGATAATGCTAATGTCAAGGTGACATAAAATCATACATGTTGCAGGAAGTAATGTTGGAGAGAAGTCGAGCAACTGAGGTGGGTGAGACATCAAATCGTGACCTGCACAATAAGTTACGGGGCAAGGACCGCGAGCTGAAGGAGATGCAGGAAAAGGCCAATGAGCAGGTTGCTGAGCTGACGCACCAGATTCAGAGTTTACAAAGCGATCTCAACAAGAAAGACTATGAATTACAGGTTAGGATAGCTGCAGTACTTCTCTGTGCTTTGGATGTGGTTAACTTGAAAAAGCATGGGGGTAGGTGGGTCCCTACCGTAATCTCTCGCGTAGAAGGCGCAGCCCGCGTAGAAGGCACACCCCCAACTCAGGGAAGGTTGGTTCACGTAGAAGGCGCACCTATCCCCCCTGAATCGGTATTTTGAAAAACCGGCGTATAAGGCGCACCCCCAACTCAAGGAGGTCTGGTCCGTGTACAAGGCACACCTTGTGCATGGCCTGTGTACAAGGGTCTCCTTGTAGTTGGGGATAGCCTTAGTTAAGGTTAAAATCAGGTTGGGTATGATGCTGAACATATATATTTTTTTTAATGCCACAAATGAGGTGTGACCAGAAGTAGAACTTATCTCTAACATTTTATCATCAGTTCTTTTGATTTCTCTTCCTACATTCATGCATTCTATCAATGTTGTAGCATGTTAGGGAATGAATTTAAATCAAAACATTTAAACATAGTTTGAACATCTATTCTTAAGTCAAACACATAGCAAGTGTATACAGATGGTGTACTGGCTCCATCTGGTGGCACTTCTAGGAATCATTCCTATTGAATACAGGATTATAAGTGATCATGGTTAAGATATAATTTGCATTTTTATTATGTGTTAGGTTGTATTCCCAGTACTGTAGTTGTAAATGGATTTTAGGTTATCCATGCTTAGATCACTTTTTTACATGATACATTTCATGTTATCATGTCAATAGGTCCTCATGATGTGGTTGATTTGTCAAAACTGTGTCAGAAGATAGTATACAATTGGAATTTACCTCAAACTGTACCTTAATCATGATCATTTATAACCATGTATTCACTGGAAATGGTTCCTAGAAGTGCCACCAGATGGAGCCAGTATACCATTTATATACACTTGCTTTATGTTTGACTTAAGAACAGATGTTCCAACTATGTTTAGATAATGTTATGATTTAAATTCATTCCCTAACATGCTACAACATTGATAGAATGCATGAATGTAGGAAGAGAAATCAAAAGAACTGATGATACAATGTTAGAGATAAGTTCTACTTCTGGTCACACCTCATTTGTGGCATCCAAAAAAAAACATATGTTCAGCATCATACCCAACTTGTTCTCAATTGAGATATCAGAAAAACCCGCTTGTAAGGCGCACCCCCAACTCAAGGCAGCTTGCCTCCCGCGTGTAAGACCCATCCACGGTCTGATTCGCGTATAAGACGTGCCTTACACGCGGGATATTACGGAAGTAAGAGTTTTTTGTGGTGTTGGAGGCTGATGGTCAAGTTTAGGGTCGAAAAAAAGAGGTTTTAAAAGTCGATATGGTTATCAAATGCATATTAAGTACATCCTATATATTTTAGGATAATGGAGGAATATCCGTTTTGTATTAAACATGAGCAGTTTTGTAATTATAAGGGAAAATGTGAGGCAGGGTCTATGTGAGTGATAATAGGTGAAAAAAAAGAAGCTTTTTGGCTCAATGCTGAAGGTTTAGGGAGGTGGGCCAAGGTATCAACATTGATCAATTTTTCCCGCCCTTTTTGCAAGTGTGGTGTGCACAGGGCAGTTTTGGTGGGAGTTATGCGAATAGTGGTTTGGTGGTGCGAATAACCTGGGTGAGTAGCATCTGGTCCTCTAAGCAGATGTCTTGTGAAAGTATAGGACTATAGCACTACTTAACATCTGCTTGGAGTTGGTTCCTGTCTGTGAATGGGAGTGCTGATGACAGACCACAAGCTAGACTTGCTCAAGGCAATTGATTTTAATTCTCAGGGGTGTGAAATCTCAGCCTAAAGGCGGATTTCTGCCTTTTTAAGCTCACCAGAAAAATAACATCATCTAAAATTGACAAATTCTAGTATCCCAAAGGTGATTTTTGGCCTCCCTGTAGATCAGAAAGTCTCATACAGTTACTATTAGACCATTTGAATCACTATTTTGTAATATAAAGATGCTATTTACCAATCTTTACAAGGCTGCTCAGTGCACTTCCGCCTAAATGGGTTTTGCTTTTTCACACCCCTGATTCTGGAGAAACAATGTTGTAGAAAAGACACAAGTATAAATGGGCCAGAGTTTTTGGACAGCAGAGTCTAACTAACTGCAATTAACTTAAATTCTCTGTTACAAGCATTACAGACCTTGCAATAAACTACACTTTTGATTCAATTCAAATAAGATCTGAACCTCAAATCAAAGAATTTATGGTACATAACACCTGCCGAAAAAATGAAAGTTTTATTTCTTTTCTAGTTACGAGCAATGCACAATGCTGCCCCATATTTCAGTAAATACTGGTATTTGCTCCCAGCTAGATGGGTGAATATCTGTTGGAAATGGTTTTCTTAGCTAGTTCATCATTTGGTTGGCCTTTTACACAATACAGATGTTAAACTCCCCCAAAGAACATAGTAATAGGAAGTTGACCTCAGAGACTAAGATTCTTAATTTCCACAATATATTGATAGGTTTGACAAAATTGCTTTCAGACTATTGAGAACCGGGCCACATGGAGTGGAGAGCAGCAGCAAGAGATGCTAGATAAGATGCGGGCTGCGATCAATGAGAAGGACAAAACCATAGAGGTCAGCATTTAACACAACTTTGATAAGGAAGGGATTACTGCTTCACATCAGCCTCATAAATATCAAGATGGCAGAAGTCCCTGCTTTCCTTTGAAAGCGTTCTTGAGTAAGGTCGAGCAAAGGTCAGCAAGAAAAGTCAGTTCAACATACTGGTCAATGGTAAAGATAACAGATGTTACGTCAATACCCCACATTCACCAAGTAATTTTTATCACCCCTATTTCTGGTAACTGCATGCTCTGTTTCTCCTTTTAAGACTCTGCTTGAAGGTGCTCATGAGAAGGACAAACTGTTTAGACAGATGCAGGAACAGTCGCCTGATGCTTTCTCACAAGCATCCACCTCCAAGCTGGCTGAGCTGCAACAGTCCAAGGATGAAGTGGCACGTCTTGAGAATGAACTTCAGAAGAAGGATGATCTCATTGACCGTCTGAGAGTGGCAGCAGAGCGCCGTAGCCCAAAGCCGGACATGGTGCCACGACGACAGCTGGACTTTGCTGAGGATGAGCTGTCTCAGCGGACAGAGGTAGGCATGGTCAGAAATGACTCAGACTTCAAATTACACCTTACAACTTTTGTGTTTTACTTCTGCACAATCAAATGCATGATGCTTTAAATGGCCAGAGTTACACTTATTTTGCAGATGTTCGATATTGCATGTGCACTGAGCCAGCATGTTACAACAATAGACCCTCGTTTCCTTGGGTGGGGGGGGGGGGGCTTGTTGAATTATATGCAATATCTACATTAGGAAATTAAGCAAAGACGGACATGAAAATACTTTTTTCATTCATTTTAAATTCATAGTTTAAGATTCGTGATTTAGAAAATGCCATAAATTGCCCTTTGTTCAAAAAAATATGGATTGTTGGACTGAACCTGGGGGATAAAGATTACATTTTATTACATCTTTGGCATCAGCCTACAGTTTATGACTTGGTTGCTACCTTATCTACATTCCCTGTGGCTGCTGCACTAAGTATTCATGTCCCTTTATGTAGGCTTTGACCCGGGCCCTCAGAGGGGAGAAGGAGGCCAAGAGAGGACTTGTAAGTGGAGGTTGTAGTAGTATCTGTGTGATTAAGTGTCGTCTGCCTTTGCAAAATGTCGTCTGCCTGACTAAATTCTCCCTTTGAGTGCTTCCATTTCTTCTGTATCATCACGCTTGTCTCTAACACTAACATCTGTCGAGATTTGGTCATTCCAATGAGTGTTTTCCATTTAATCCATCACTGATATGAGCCTTACCCCGGTAATTACAAAAAAAAAAAGCCAAAAAATAGACCGTTTCATAGCCATCGCAGTGAAAAGACGAGAAAGGAATTTTGATTGGAATGACGTGTTTTCTCCCATTCATTTCTGAAGACATACTGATGATATTTCCCATGAATTTCTTTTCTTAAAATCAGAAGCAGTGATGAATACCGGTACATTCAATTGTGAAAGTGCATTTTGATATTCCCATCTTCACCTCTTCATTTGTCTTAGTTAAGCTCGACATCCGCCATGATGATACTTTTGTACATTATTCCATCCTCCTCGAATCCACTGCTTATTCATTTCGTAGTTGTGTAAAATTTGAAATCAGTATTAGCCTACCTAACAAGAGTAATCTAGACTTTCATTTTCGCAAATAAGTGAAATGAATTTTTATTTTAATTTAAATCTAGTTAACTACCCATAAACACGTCCGATAGTTTTGGTTTGGTATGATATAGATATTATATGTATAACGAAAAGAGGACTTATCAACTCACAGAGAAGGATTCATGGTACCGTAATCTCCCGCGTATAAGACGCTTCCTCTACGCCAAACAAAATGCTGGGGGGTCTTATAGGATGTACTGAAATTGGGGGTGCGTCTTATACGAGGGGTAATTTTACTATAGAAATTACTGAATTTACAAAATTGGTACCTAAGAGGTGCGTCTTATACGCGAAAAATGCATGTGCTAAGTTTGGGGTGCGTCTTATACGCGCAGCGCGTCTTCTACGCGGGAGATTACGGTACTTAAAGTTAGTGTCGAGATATGTGTAAGGGCGTTCATTCGTCCTCTTAAGCTGTAATAATGCATTGATATTATCAATCTTCTAATTTTGGTTTAATATATATTATGATTATATAGATTGAAATAATCCCTTAAGATTTCATCAAATATTTTGTATTCCTTCTATGTAGAATGAGCTGCGTAAGCGGTTACAGGCTGCAGGTGTATCAGAGTTGTCAGATATTGGCCGCCTTCGGGATGAAATCGCCCGGTTACGAAAAGAGGTGGAGCGTCCAGGTACACCACAGAGACTGCAGACCACTGTAGGAGGGGAAACAAACCTGCACGTAAGTTTTATATACTTCTGTGTGGTATTCATCATCCATCTTTGTCACAATATTGGGATTCTCTTAGCTTTTAAAGCTAAGTCCTATCATTATTTGTTCAATAGTATTATCATATCTGCAGGAAAGATGGATAGATAAAAAAAGTTAGTTTTTTAACGCTTACCTGTAGTTGCTTATGCTAAATGATTTAGATATGACGGTGTATTTGACTGTCATTTTGTTGTGTTCTTCAGCTGACTCAGATGTTAAGGGACCAACTGCAGGAGGCTCAGCGTCTGAGTGAGGCGCTGCGTAGTGAGCGTGAGATCTACGTCAACATCAACCAAGTTGGCAATGCCCCACAGAGGTAGTGAATTTATACATCTGAATACTCCTTCAAGCCCTTGTCAAATCGTATTAAAATTCATATGGATGCTCTTCATCAATTTTCCTGATATCAAAATTACTGACTGTATTTGCGCCTGTGATAACCTGCAAACTCCTCAGTTTTCAAAGATCGGTGTACCTGGGTCAATTTTGTGATTCGTCCAGAACCAATGAGATCTCATTCATCTCATTCTCATCAGGGGAAGGGGTCTTTTGACGGGCTCAGTTTTTTTTTCATACCCGGGGTTTGCAGGTAGATTGTGAAATATTGAAGTCAGATTAAACAGAGCTGCTGTAAAATATAACTTTATGGGTTTGTCTTATTTTCACTTTCCATGGTTCTATAGGCATCGGTGAGAAAGGCAAACAAAAACCTGATAAGATTGTTACATTTGAGTTTTGGTGTGTTCTTTTGCATGTTAATATTCTCATCCAGCATCCGTGATATTTAACCGTAATCCTGCAGTGGTAGGAGTTTCCTGAATTTGCTCAGGGTTATGTGATATATATTCATTGTAGTGTTCATTTGTTTTAATATAACAACATGAAAGCTAGGGAGGGGGGGGGGGGTCAAGCATTCCTGTTTTATCTTGTGTGAGTCCAGTAAGTCAAGCTCCTTCTCCAGTGTCGCATCATAGTTCTCATAATTCGCCTTACCCTGTGGTAATTGTATTGAATAGTGCTAAAACATGTACGTGTAGTAATGAATGAAAGAACTGTGTAAATAATCAAGCTAGGGGTTAGATACAAATGTATGCATCAGTCTAGGTAATGGATACTGCAATCTAGTACTTTTGGAATAGGAAAAGTAAACCTGTTCCCCTGTGGGACGAATGAGGAACTCAGCAAAAAAAAAAAAAAAAAAAAAAAAAAAACGGTTTTCTATGCCATAATTTGTTTTTAAACAAAGTCACTTGTTTTCAGTGACCAGGCCCGTGCCTTTGAGATTGAGTTGTTGGCTGTGCAGTCATTGCGGCAACAGCTCTCAGATGGCGTAGAGAGAAATAACCGTATCCGCTCTGCCCTGGAAGTCCAGCTAGCCACCAATGAACAAAATAAGGAGGCCAGTGCAACAGGTAAGCGTGTGTTCTGTACTATTGGTAATCAGTTCATAAAGATTCAGAAAGTAAGATGCAAAAAAAAATATATCAACAATAAAATAATTAGTTGAATAAATAAATGAAAAATTAAAACGTATACACGGCAAAGATGAAAACATTTTCGCTATAGTATTACAAACATATTGTGTTGTATATGCAAAATGTCTTACCGGGGTACATATGAATGATTGAGTTCATAGGAGGTAGCCTAAGAGGGTTATCCAGAGTACCGGTAGTAAATGGTTTCCAAACAAAAATCATAGCATTATGAATTTTGAGTTAATTACTGCCCTACCCTTACCTTTCATGTAGGTGACAACACTGAAACACTGGAGGCCATGAGAACCAAGGTGCGTAACCTTCAGACCCAGCTGGAGGAGAGCTCCAGGTGGAACACATCCCTCCAGGCCCGCCTCAGTCAGCAGACACTCGCACAGCAACGTGGTGGAGGTGTCGGTGCCACACAAGAAACAGACAATTCCATAGCCATGTCTCCTGCTCGGCCGACCTCTTCTGCTCTGGGTGATGACTCGCTAATGTTCTCACAGAGCTTTATCCCCTCCTTCCGGCAGCTCCCAGACTCTGAGTTAACGCACAGTGAAGCTGACCTGGAACACATGTCACTTAGTGAACTTAAGAAGGCTGTCATGCAGCTTCAGGAGGAGCTGGCGACAAGCCGAGGGAACTGTGTGGGACTGAGGGAGCAGCTCAGTAACGCACTGAATCATCTACCCAGGGACATACCAGGGGAGAACAACCAGGATCAACCAGGGGCTACTCTCTCACCCACTGAACAGAGAGATGTAAGTTTTCTTTGGGTTTTTTTTTTCAGTTAAATGAATGTCATAATCCCTTCCTTGAATATATCATAAGTATTTCTAGACTTATGGAAATTCCCAGCATTGGAATTCTAGTGACATTATTCATGAATTCATATTTTCTCATGCTTGTCCTGTGCAAGAATTCATTTCGTCATGTGTTTCCACTCCTTCAGATGATCAATGTTTATTGACTTGCTGTCTGAACTTGATGTACTATTCTTTATAAACTGCCTACTCAGGAAGTTAATTTGAAAGTGGTAATGCTTAAAGGAGTATATCTTATGCAGCAGGTGGATGAGCTTGAAAAGGATGTACGGAAACTCCGTGAGCAACTCCGCCATACGGAACATCTAAATGACCTTCTCAAACAACAAATTGCACTCAACACACAGACAGAGAGCGTACCGTCTGGTTTCAACCCTGAACTCATTGTTGAAATGGCCAATGAGATCCAGAGACTGAAAGACGAGCTAGACAAACGAAGACTATCTACATCTGATGCGGGGAGTAGTATGATACCACCGCCCAGCCCACTCGGGAAGAATGGCGCTGAAGCACAGCGTGCATTACAAAAACAGATGGAGAGCCTACGAACAGAGAATAATGAACATAAGGTAAGACACTCAAAATATTGTTAATGCAGACACACAGGCAAGATCCAAATGGTGGCTCATTATGAGCCAGAGTGAAATTCATTCGATAGAATTACTGAAATCTTCAGATCTTGCTTCGACCAAAATTTGAAAGTCAGGTTAGACAAGATAAAAACAGCTTAAAGTCAAAAACAAAAATCTGCATGCAGTGTGATTTCTCACATCTTGTACATAGCTAATGTTTGATGTATTTGATCCTCGTGAAAATGTAATTTATCCAAAAGTGGATGATTTGATGTCAATTTTTATGTATATAACTTTCTCAGGCGGAGTCCGCAGAAGACTTGGAGGTAGGAATTATTGTCAGCGATGTCTGAAAAGATTTTTTTTCTACATTATGTCTTTGTCATCCCCACATTCCAACAATCAATATACATATCATATCCCCTGGTAGATCACACTTGCCCACATTTTATCTGAAAACCTTGACATTCTAGATTGTCTTTCATTCCTTCTTTTTCAATCAGTATTTTCTAAGACATTTCAGTGACAATTGATATGGTCTGAGACGACTATGCCCCACTGTCCCGATACAATTTACAATTACTTCCCTTTTTAAACTATTTTGATGTGAGGTCTGAGTGTCTTGATATTGTGCTTTTGTACCAACTACGATCGCTAAATTTCTAAACGTCAGAGTTACATCCCTCCTATTATCAGTTGTTTATGTTTGCAAGTGGCTGATTTATTTGTATGTTAAATTACAATAAGAACCTTTTATTTCTGTCTAAGTGTGACAAATTTAGTTAAAAGATTCAGTTAAATTTGTGTCCTTAGCACCATGTAAAACATATTACTGTTAAAATACTATATTTGATAATAAATAATAATAATTCGGCCTTCTTGCGAGCTAGTAATTAAATGGATTCCGTCACATCGGTCTTTCCTAACTTCCCCCTTCCAAGACATCTATGTTTCATAGAAACACACTGGTATAATCAATCCTAAGCAAGAGATTTTTCTATTGATAGATTTTAGTGGCTAAAATAATTGACCCAACTATGTAGAGATTGACATTAGATGGCATTTTGAATTAGTTGTAGCTGTGGCTTTGGCATTTCTGGCTTTTAAGTGGAAAGAAATCAAGGAAAAAATATCATATGGTAAAGGGGCTTAATTGATCAATATGGACTAGTTTAACACATGTAGTTATAAATAAAATCTACCGCAGTGATTAGATAATATAATAAAGATCAATTTATTGATAAGCTCTTACATAACACATACCGGGGCATGTATCACATTATTCTGACGTCATTTAGATAAAAAATATCATACATTGTGATATGAATAAACCCAAGAGTAATGGAAGCGGTGCTGAAGATGATTCGTGATGGTGATTGTGTGCATTTTGCTTTCTTTCATAACATTCAAAGCTACAATGATGGCCTATAGGCATTAGGCTTGAATGCATGTTGACGTTGACTATCTTCAATTAAATTTGAAGTTTATATCAACGTACCAGCAAAGCTTTAGAAGGTTTTGCCCCTGCAGGTTGTGATGTGAAAATCAATGACACTGCTAACATCAACCATCTTTAGTTCTTGTTTGAAATTGTTGAAATTCCCTTCAATATGGATATTTCAGAGTTCGTTGTCAGTACATAACCTGTAATAACAATAATTATATTTAACCCGAAATGGGTTATAATCATTCTGTGATCGTCCATTGTCATATGTAAAGGAATTTGAAAAAAAAATGTGTTTGTCATTGTTGATTAATATACCCGCATGAAAATGATTACCATCACCAAGCATTAATCCATTGTTGGCTTGCACCTGAATCCCAGGTCTTAGATCTACCGACCGTCAGGTCCCTGTAATCTTGGAATGCGGCAATGTGGAATACTTTTCAGTATGATTAACCGCACTTGATGTATAACAACCAATATTATGTGTGCCTCATTTCCCACATCCAATTTGACAGAGTCAGAATAAGATGCTTCGTGGGAAGTTAGCATCTACGGAAGCCACGGTGCGGAGTCAGACAGACAAAGTGCGGCATTACCGCCGCCTCCTGGAGGAAGCTGGTCTCCTCACCCCGCTACACAGGAGGAGCTGTAGTGAGTCAAGTCTCTCAAACCTTGGCACTGAGTCACCGGGAAAACCACCAACAGGGAAGGGACGCCTGTCCTCTGTGTCCACTGGGAACCTTAGCGGCTCACAAGCTGTTAGTGAAGAAATGATTCCAAAATTAAAAGTAGGTTTCTGTAAAAACGTGTTAATAGATTATGTGAACCAGTACAAAAACTGAACTCCTAAGGGTGTTTGGGGTGGCATGGTTTTCTTAGTCTTGTACCATTGATATTAACACCCATGCTTGTAAAAATAAACAAATTGGGAAACATACTAAGCATAACTAAATATAATAAGCATACCTGAGAAATAGAGTACAAAATGTGTAAAAAGCTCTTAATCAGGTGCAAAAAAAAGTCAGTTTACAAAACCATGCTGTGTCAACATCTAAACACCATTCTGGGTTTTATCTTATCTGCAAGAATGTCTTTAATTCTTGTCGGTTAAAAAATGCATCTACCCGGTAATAATGATCTTTGCCTATAACCCTTTTCCAGAGTCGGAAGTCACTTACTGGCGGTCACAAGACATTAGCCAAACTACGTCATCGAGTTGAGGAGTGTCGTGATCTTACCTCAGAAATGACATCACAGAAAACAGAAAGTGCAAGTGTCAGAATTACCCGCTCCGGGGCGTTGCAGGACAAACTGGGGGAGGCAGCAAACCTGTGCACTTCATTAGCTGTTCATCTTGATGGTAAGCAACATTGTATTATTCATCATAGATAGTACCGTTATCTCCTGCGTATGAAAAAAATAATAACTTATCTTCCACTAAATAGATTTTCAAAATTAAAAAAGCTATATATGCATCTCAGGCCACCCTGATCCCCCTAGGCCCCCCTATGTTATATTATGACTTAGGGAGGGGGTGTAATATATCAACAGAAAGCTCTTAATACCCCCTTGCGGATCCAGGGAGAACTAAAACCCCGCATATAAGACGCGCCTGATACACAGGAGATTACGGTAGTTTTGTGGTAAGGAATATACAGAATTATGAATGCTAATCGGTATGGTGGCACATGTGTTTTGAATCATATAGCAATTCCCAAAGGACCCTTGGAAATTCTAGTTCCCGTCAATACGAGTTTCTTCTAGGAGCTACAAGGTGGAGCCACAGTCGTTTTGTTTCGCCTATTACTAGAATATTTATCTTTGTCTGAGAGGTTGAACACTGTTCCAGAGATCCCACTACCCTAACACAGTCTTGGTGTGGACATCGCGTGTACAATAAAACTGCCCAGCATACGCTCCAAAAAGATAGAGATGGGTACAGATTATTACTTTAGATTTATATGGGCAATTCTATAGCAAGTAAATTTAGAATCCTTTTATTTTCGGGCCAGTAAAAGTTAGGTTACAACAATGTAATTAGACTGGTTTTATTGATTTGGCCTTCACTCTATACCATCCCCTTATTGATACTTGCATGTGATACTGGCAGCGCATCTCACGTATAGGGTGAACCCCATGGGAATCTGAGACAAAATTTTGGTCATTTTAATACAAAACTATTTAAAATCCTCACTTATAAAGCACACCCTAACTTTTGCGGATTGTATTAGGTGCACTACAGGTTTGTGCTTGCGTATGAGCAGCAACTTATACATGGGCTATTACGGTAGGATGTTAATGAAATATATCTATGCTCTATTTTGTTTATACCACCATTTACCCATCAATAATCAATAGAATGTCAATAAAAACAAGTTTAAAAAAATCGTTCACTTCGCCATGGGATTCATAGCCATGCAGCCAGAGGGTATTAGTATACAGAACAGAACCACAGCAAGATAACAAAAGGTTGTACTGGCCGAGACTTGAATGCCTGCACCAAGCACATACAGCCCGACATCCTATCAATGTGGCCACAGGGACTTGGGGCTAGCTAGTTATCGGTACCTGTAGAGGTGTGAACACCTGCAGCAGTACAATGCTATAGCTATGTGAGACCTAACCAGGCCAGCCGCCTACTACCACTACTGCACCCATGGTAAAGGATACAATTCACCCCATTAGGGTTAAGTTTCTCGCAGTAACTCAAGCCATCTCGCCACTGCTTCTACGAGGATCTCCCGAGGTTATTCTATTTTTTATGTTTACTTTCAACTGCAATTTCTTTGATATTTTGACGATTTCATTGACTATCGAGCCAGATATAGATAAATCAGACCCACTTTTACTAATTTTGAAGCTGGGTTGAGATAGTTTTGCCCCTGGGTTAAGGTTGACGACCTCAAAGTAAACATAACCAAGAGGGAAAAATCGGCGGAGCCTCGAACAAACATCCCCGAGAGGCCGTGAGTTGGTGCGAGAAATGCAACCTTAATGGCCTGAATAGGAAGGTTTAGCAAGCACGACGTACGTCACCTGTAACTCATTTAACATTGACATGCCAATGCTGTAGATATGCTGCATGTCTGTGTTTTTTTGCCTGCGTACTGGCTGCTAAACCTGCTTAATATAGCAAGTGTTTCTCTCACCTGACATGGTGGTCTAATGGCTATGATTCTAGCCTGCCACCAGTGAGGCCAAGGTTCGATCATCCTACCTAAGAGTTTGCACAATTATTCACTTGATAAATATGGTGAGATTGAAAAAATTCTATGTCCAACTTGACCTCGAAAAAGTATATCCAAAAATTCTAAAAAATCACATGGGTTGTATATACCCCTATACGGACTTAGGTGGTTTGATTATCAGCCAATGAAATGATCCCGTCTATTCACTGTGGTCCATTCGGGGGGCAGTTGGTACCCATCTGATAGCTCTTATCAGTGGAAACTGCTCATAGGACAATCGGCTACCTCGGTATAACGCACGGCTGATATAACAATATCGGCACTGAAAGTCCAAAAATCGTATAAAGTAAAATACAGACCTATTCTAGTGCAGTCAAAATGGCCGAACACACTGTAGCCCACAAGTAAGTTATACATAAAGCACCAACCACAGTGGTATGTACAGTTATGGTATAATTCTCCCTGACTACCCTATCTGTAGTTCACAGGCTGTTATCAGTAGGAGTTATCTCCTGCTACGCTCCCACTCTCAGGATGCCAGGATTACTGCGTGATTAAACCATGTGTGAAATTAGCAAGGTTCACCAATAGCAAACATCATCACCACCTGAGAAGATCGGTTCATTGAACGTATTGATGGTTTATGACCCTTAGAAACAGGCTTTTCATTGAGCCCCATTGAAATTTATATCCAAATCAAAATTCCAACTTACTTCTACAGGGTGACAATTTGTAATCGATCTGTAAAAAGAAATGCCAAGAGTAACCATGTCCGAGATTTGAATATCAATATGAAAACGTTTTTATAGGGTATCCATAGCACAGGGATAAAAGTTAAATAAATGGGGGGAAAAAAGAAGTTAACCGAAACACGGGGGGGGGGGCGGTATACAGCGAGCGTGAAAAAGGAAATAGGTTGGGAGAACTGTTGGTACGGGATACTTGAAAGCACTTTGGTATACCTACATGTGAAACTTGAGTTGGAACCGTGATGGTATTTGTACGTTGTGCTAGCGCTAAAATACCTATATATGGTAGAGTAGGTAATAAATATCCAACCTTTGTAGGTGTAAACACGATTGTCTAGCTAGGTTTTCATCATTCAACTAAACTTACACCCTCATGGTATGTTTTGACAATATAGAACAGCAGCACTACGTAAAGCGACACATTTCAAGCCCCAGGTGCGGCTTATATATTTCTAGCTAACTGAGAGTTGTCCTACTTTTACACAGGGTTTTATGGTATTTATTATAGGCCCACAGATAGGAAGATTATGAAATACTAGATACTGACGGTGCTGACCGTGTATTGAATTTTGGTCATTATAGATTATTGATTACCTTGATGGATCAATATCATCATTAAGCCCTGATAAGCCCGTTGATGACCACACCCTGCCCATGCCCGTCTCCTCCCTGTACCCTACACCAGACTGCAGTCCCTATGCATATACTAATATTGACACAGGCAGTCACCTGCCCACAGGTCCACATAACCTCCTCAGTAATAATAATAAGTTAAGCACACACCTGTGAATGGGTCTACAAGGGTGTGTGTAGCTTACCTGGTGAATAAGGCACTGTGCCTCTAGTTGTAGACCCCCACATCCCACCCCTTAAAGCCTGCAGGCAATGCCTGTAGCAGCAGGAGGACCCCAGGTTCAAGGAGTTGTACCATGGTCAGTTTGTGTTGGCTGCCTTACAACCCTGACTCCTTGACACAGGCAATATGCGCATAAGGATTTATGTAGTCCCACACCTACAACCCTCACCCAACTACAGGAATGTACATATATTGCTGCCAGATCACAGAGCTATGACCTCCAGTAGCCAAGGATTATTTATATACATGGAATATTGAAAGGATATCCATGTCAGACACTATGATGGACTTAAAATGGTATTCCATATTCCCTACCTCGAAGAGGAACTATTTCTATAAGTAATCATATTACTGTCCGCTATCAATTACCGACTTAACTACAGCCAAACAACAGAACCATTGCCTAAATAAAGTATGCTAATGCAATTGTTGTACCTGCTAAAAGAAAAGGAGGTCAAAAGGAGAGGGAACATCGTATTGTAATCAGAGAGGACAGCTGTTCAGAATCCCAATGACGCCATAAGTGCCAGTTTTTGAGGAGATTGTTGACCCTGGAGCTAGTATATCATGTAAATCATGGGTAACCATGCATCAGTTTATTCTATTACATGCACTCATTCTACAAGATAGCCATGTTATTGGGATTCAGCCAGGGGGACTTTAGCACGTGAGGAGGATCCACACTGAAAGGTGGGGGGCATGGGGGGCTTATCTGGTAAGCACCTATCAGGTACACAGAGCCATAAAACCTCCAGGGTGTGTGTGTTAAGGCACCACTTGGCGCCTGATAGCACCTACAGTGGGAGCAACTGTACTAATTAGGGATACCTGATATCTGTAGATAAGACAGTCCAGTCTGATATCTGGCACCGTGGACTAACACCAAAGGTATATCTGCTAGCACCGACTAGGCTGGAAGACTGTTGGTCTGCGGGAATATGCTGAAGGGAGTATCTGATGGAATCAAATGAACTGCATGTGTATGTATGGAGAGAGATATCAAGTAATCAGATATAAACTGTATGATCTGTGATAAGTGTACACATAATCACCAAGGGTAGTATATTTATACGTGGAAATCAGTACTATTAGGCGGATATTCAGACTCTTAGGCGCCGTAGGGTTTGAAATATCAGTGACGTGAGAAAGAAATAACATGCTGACGCGGGACCGTTGAAACAACAGACGATTAACTAGGCAGCCAATATGGAGTTCTATCTGTCAAAGCGCATTGGTTCTACAGTCCTTAAGACTTTCCAAGGAGACAACTCTGACTCCTCTGATCTCTCAGATATAGATAATGGTTCTGTCTCAGACATCAGTGTCGACAGTCATTATGAAACATGTCCTGAGCCATCAGATGGGGATCATGCACCAATGAAAGCCCGAACCAAAGTCCTGAAGAAGAAGTATGCCTCAGTACAGAAGAACGTGCAGGACCTCCAGGACCAACTTGATGCTATACTCAACAAACAGGAGAACAGCATATCTAAGTATTACCAACAGCGAGAGTCAGCACTCGCCGCCTTATCAAGGCAAGACGCTGAAATCCAAACAGAAAAGGTACCATACGATCAACCCATTTCTGAAAATATCGGCACACAGACTGACAAGTTGACAAAACAACCAGCAGTGAGCAATATTGAACCACTCTGTGAAAAAAATGTACAGAATACAGATTGTGCAGATACTGAAATACATAATTCCTCTGACAGATTCGATTCATCTGATGAACAAGGAGATATGATTGCTTATCTTGAACCAAACAGGGATGTTGATGATGAAAACCCACAGCTGAGTCTTATAGAACATATGATACAGTCACAGCAAGACAAAGAACCCGCTGTAGAAAACAGCGATGATGGAATAAAAGCACAAGAGAAGGGAGATAGTTTTGAAATAGATATGAACGTACCCAATACTGGAAGTAAGAAATCGCCGGCAGAGTTTGAACAAGAAGAGAAATCAACCATGCAAGGATGTGCAGCTTCCCCACGCGATACTCATCATGGCAAAAACAGTATAGAACAAACAGATATGGCGCGGCCTCGTCACAATTCAACTAGTGATCGTCACAACCCTAAGAGCATGTCTGACTCGGTGGCACAACTAGAGGTGAGCCTGGAAGCACAGATTGTTGACCAATCATCGCCATTGTCTCAGCCGCAGAGTGTCCCTCCACAGTCCGTCACTCAAGTTAGTGCAGACAAAGATGTTGACATTGAAGTCCCACAGCCACCCACTCATAGTTACCAAGATGATCGAGAAGCTCCTACAGAGGCCTCCATTCCTCCTGATGAGCTGCTCGCTGTAGCTGCTGAAGGTGAGATGCTAATGGCAGAAACAAAACAACTCCAGGCCGCATGTAACACTGCTCCACATGAGCAGCAACCTGCCATTGTCAAGCAGGAAAATGATTCGGATTATCCTGGTAATGTGACTGTTAGCCTGGATGCCCCGACCACTCAGAGTTCTATTGCCATCCAAGAAAAGGATTCGGGTTTCCCCACTGAAGATTATGTTCTCACTACACTGAGTTCTGTGGAGGGTAGTGGAATTGAGCCTAGTTTTGTGATGCCACTTCAGGAACAGAGAGGTCCATGTGATGTAGAGGATAACCTAGTGGAGGATAATCACGCTGTAACAGGCGCTCCGGAAAATGTTAGAAAGGAAACACACAAGACTGAAGCATCTGCAGAAATACCTGTCACTAGTGAGTCACAACTGCTGACACATGACGGCCAGGAGTCGCTAAAAAATGAGACCCATAAGCGAGCAATAAGTGAGCACACTGCACTGAAAGCTGAAAGTCAAGATCTGCATGTACATGTGACATCTGACAGTGGGATTAGTACAAGTTTTCTAGATGTCCATCCTGCGCCAACGAGAAATACTGATGGTAAGCCAGTAAAGGCGGAATTTTGGCATTATTATGGGGAATAGAATTAGCTACCAGCTATAGGTTCATCCTTAAACGTATGTATACCTTGCCATGTATTCTTTTTCTTTTTCTTGAATAGGGATGAAACTAAAATGTCTCCAAAGAGTGTGTCACTTGGAGAGAGTGATAATGATATAAGATGGCTGCTGAAAGCAGAGTGATCAGTAAGGTGTATGTATACCGTCCCCTAATAGATCTACCTACCTTAGGGGAAGGGTATTTGTCAAAATATGTACTGTTAAGTCATGAGCAGTTTTCATTACATGGCATGTCATCGAGCTAATACATGATTTTTTTTTATACAAAAAGAATCAGCTCAAATGAGCAAATCACTGACCAAATTCCTATTGTCTTGCAGATGGTGACGATGGCAGTCGTGGTAGTGAAATGGACCTGCAGGGTCTCTCCTCCAGGCACGAGGAGGCCCTGGATAGGATCCGCCAACTGGAACAGCAGCTGGAGAAAAGGTAGGATCTACATATGACCAGAGATGCCACTTTTCCTAACTTTTTAGGAATTCCGAATTTTTGGATTCATTTTCTGTGGGCCTCTCCTATTGGGAGTACAGAAAATTAGGATTATTTCCGAATTTTCATCGATCAGTGAGTGGCATCCCTGTATGACATACAAATTGCATGTTAAACATGTGATATTCCATATTTAGTGTTAATTGTACATTAAAAAGTAGTATCTGATATCGCTTGCATACAATTAGTATTGGACTGCACTGACTGTGAGTGTCATTTCAACTGACCTGTCTGTCATACATTAACAGTTCAGTCACAGCAACACCCAACGAGGCACCATCCCTCGTTAAGAAGTTGGCGCAGCTAGACCAGGAGCATGCAGTTGTCACTGAGCAAAGCGCTTTGCTGGAGATTGAAGTTGCCAAATTACGCAAGCAGGTTAATATGAACTAAGGTTGATTAGAATAAAGTATACAATTTATTACATGTATAGTCTTAAGTGTAGTCGGGTACACTTTTAGTTTGAGTTGAGTTGAAATTCTTTTATTTATCCTGCATAAAGGTAGAACCAGGTCCTGTCTTTCCTTTTACACAGTAGGCAAGGAGCTGATGTAGTGCTCTTGCATCATAAAATTCATTTCTTTGGGTGGATGAAGTGTACAGAGTACCATTATGGCATGTTTTATCAACTGTCTTGGTTTTAAAGCAGGTACTCTTATAGGTAGGGTAGAAGGAACTTTTAAGATGTAAACATTTTATTTATCTATTTATACCCCAGATAGGTGCAAGTTTCTGAAAAAAATATCAGCCTGGCGTGATCTGAAATGGGCTACTACTGTATAGTATAAATATAAAAAAAAGAGAACTTATATTGGATTACTATTCACTTTTCAGTTGTCAAAAGAGCAGAAGCGAGCAGCTAACGAGCAAGAGCAGCTCAGACAGAATGTAGAAGAGCGTGATAAGCTTAATGCCAGCCTACGTGAACTGCTCAACGACAACCAAGTTGTCGCACAAAAATTACAGTCAGACGTCCAGAGGTAAGACTAGAAAGTATCAATTTGTGCTACTTAAACAGGTGAACAATTAGTCTGATACATTATCATCAGTTGCGTGTTTGTTTTTTCTTTTGACTTTTTTTTTCATAGATTTTATTTGAAAATTGAAATTTGACATATGAAGAAGAAGAAAATGATGTTTTCTATGACAGTGCTATGACATGCATTGCTTTGGTGGTGGGAGCGTTTCAAATAGTTATATCTCCAATAACCATTAATACCACTTGTCTCCACGCAATATGTGATCAGTGGTGGTTTTCCAACCTACATTTTGTAAGTCACCCAATCTAAGATTAACTGGGATTGATTCAGTTTACAAAATGTCATGGGATCTATTAAAATGGCATACGGGTGATTTTTGTTTTGTTTTTTCTCGACTTTTTTTTTGTATGATCATTGTATACGGAAACTGAAATCTGGCAGAGCTCTAGACAATTCCCTCTTAAGACCTACCCCCATAACCCCAATTTTAGTTGTAATTCTCACGGCTACCGCTCTGTCCCTCGCTGCTAATCCCGGTGGCAGGTTTCGCGACCTTCACTTGGAAAATCAAAACGCAGTCAGCAGAATGACACACAAGATGCAGAGGTGAGGTGTGGCCGCCCGCATGCCCTGATCTCTCCGCTCCATGTTCAAGTTCCTGCACTATTGCTGATGTTATCGGCACTCGTTCCCTTTCATATCACTCCCTGCATGTTTGCTATGCATCTTTCCCAGCGACAAACACTCTGTTTAATAGCTATATTATGAGTACAGTCCTGTGCTGTTAGCCTTGGTAATGTGCAGTCCATGTACAATGGTGAAGTACTGACTCAGGCAAATATACTTCTTTATTGAATACAATAGAATTTTCCGAGGATATGGTTTCACAATTCAAATACAAAATTGTCAGGGTTCAGATGTGAAATTCAGAAAGATTTCAAGTTGAGTCTTCACTGCTCGTAGAGTCACTTCGTTGTATTAGATAACCTGGGACTTCGCTTGGTTACTGTGCTTTTGTTACAAATGTCCCATACCTTGGCTATACCCCCAGACTACTGTAATTGTTGTCAACATTGCCACGTTCGTGAGTTGTTGGACTGCGCTTTTTCTATGCCACAGAATGTGTCAGTGATGTTTGAATGCACACCACAGATGATATGATATTAGCTACATACTACAATACTACATACCAGTAGTTTTGACATCCAATTGACACCTGAAGAAGTATCGCTAATAAGATATCCTTATCTCGAGGACGCCTTCCTTTGGTTTTGAATTGCTTTACTGTCCATCGTTTATCTATCACAGTTATCAGTCCGAATCCAGATTCAACACTTACTTCACAATAACAAACGTTATATATGTCACTTCACTGTGACCTTGTGATGAGATTTACCAGTATGCATGGCTTGTATTGTATGAAATGCTAAAATCTAAAGGTCGCGTTCACAGGTTGTGTTAGTCGTTAAGTGTTTCATATTGTTGAATGCAATCACATTTTTTCTGCGTCTTTAAATAGTGTGCATCATCTATACAGTTTACTAAGAGACCAGCCATTTAAGTTAGATTCGAAGGAAGCGCATGATGTGAAAAGTAAATTTACTTCACTGCATGATAGTATTAAGAACAGAGATGCCACTTTTCCTAACTTTAGGGAATTCCGAATTTTTGGCTTTATTTTCTGTAGGCATTTCCTATTGGGGAGTCCAGAAAATTGGGTGGTTTCCGAATTTTCATTCATCAGTGAGTGGCATCCCTGTAAGAAGGAATAATTACTTTTATCTTAGACAAACACGTTTTTGTCTAAGCTTTTAATAGATAAAACACAATCAAAATTATGACCCCCATCTAGATGCAAAGTAGTCCCGTCATGTGCTATAATTTCCAAAGCTTTAGCTTATTCCTTTCAAATTCAGGAATTCTTGATGATTATTGATAATGCGGGAGTCATAAAGGTTACCGGTTCCCCTCCTGGTACAGAAATAAGAGACATTTGTACAAAATAAGGTGCTCCATGAAGTCATTAACCAAATGCATCCCTTCTGTAGGTTGAAAGCTGAAGTGAAGAGGCTACAGAAAATAGAGGCTGGGATCGCCAATGGAGATTCGCGAGTAAGCATCTATTATCATTTTTCTTCACCAAAAATTATATTAAGCTGACAGAATTATGCACATCTTTTTACTTGGCCACATTTTGAAGACTACCGGTAAACGCTAAAAGTTAAAATCGCCACTTGAGATAAAGTTCAGATATTGGTGGAAATACACCTTTGTGTGTGTCTCTCTCTTTAGTATACATGAATTTGGGTTTTGATTTATCAAACGTGTCTCGTCGATAACGCTATGTTTCCCATACTTGTAGATGTCTATTGAGCGGGCACGGCACAAGACAGGTGACTCGACTGTACCGCCAGTGTCGGGTTTCAGCCCAGAGATGGTGGTTGAGGAGAATGCCTCCCCCTCCACGGGATCCCCACAGTGGAGCAGCACTGAACAACTGTAAGTAACACGCATTGTTACTGGTGATATATCCTTATCTTCACCTCCCAGCAATATGTCTTTATTTATTGATCACTTTTTAATGCAGTCTTTTAGTGTGTCATAACAATGTCAGATGTCGGTTTAATCATATGGATAATAAACCTATAGGTTATTATTAAGTTAAGCCGCACCAGCGGTTTTCTGCTGACGACCTTTGCCCACAGACAATAGGGTAGGACGAGGTATCCCTTCACACTCCATTTCTGAAAACTATACAGTATCCATCCAATGGATAAAATATAACTCCTCCGATTATGCTTACTGGCGAAAGAAAATTCTTCATTCATTTATCTAGAGAAGTCTCAGGCATGACATTATTAATCCCATTAGTGATACTTTTACAACTGTAGTATACAACCTTATGTAATCCTGCAAAGGATTTAATCCCCTACTTACACCTATAGCTGGGACTGTAACTTACCCAGAGTGTTAAAGATATACAAGCCTTCATATTTGACTTTGGTTCTCTCCTGCAGAAATATGGCTCTAATGAAGCTACTTAATACAAGATAAATGTATCCACATGCTTTCCCTTTCATAGAGTTGTACAGTTATGTATATAGAAGTTGTTCTGATAGTTTATCCTTCCCCAACGGAGGGGATGGGGGTTTAGTAGTTCTTACAGCTTATTGAGTCTGAAATCAGTTCAAGGGATTGCCACCATTAGGCCCGGGCGTATCTACACTCCAGTGCCTTTAACTTCCACAGAGCCGACTCAAGTCGTCTTACTGTAGGCCGTTGTCACTGACTTTGACTCTAATAATAACAATAGCTGATACATGTATGGTGTGGCTATCCTCAAAGAGCATTAAGTAGCCAACTACAACTAATTCCTATAGCAGTAAGCCTGTTAGATGGACTAGAAGTGCAGAGGTAATGGTCCATGTGCCTCACAGAGAAAGCAATAGCAAGTAGTTTGGCAGTCATCACTAGAGTTAAGGTATACTCGAGTGCTCCAAGGAGGTAAAATTCAAAGTCCTCATAGATGTAGATCTCTGATAATGGTATGAATTCACTGTTGGTACTAGGACTGGTAGTTGGTGTTTTAGGGCAGATGGTGCAGCAGAGGTTCACTGCTTCTAGGCACATACTGTATGTACAACCCAGGCTGGTACATGTAGTTCTTACTTCTTTGAACAATCTCTACTAAACTATTGCAGATCCAGAAAGATGAATGACTCCAGTATTTTGAAGTTGTCACCAGGCTCCCATCAGGTAAGATTCTACATCTGCATTGAATCTTTTTCATCTAATATTTCTATGAATCTGGCTTGTTAAATCCCAGCCGAAAGTCAACGGTTTTGGTGCTCTCCATGACCAACTGGAGGTCTGTGCAAATCCGCTGAAAAAATGAATAACCATTTATTGGGGGTGAATTTTTCCCTTATGGTTGATCTAACTTTAGACCAAATGCAGATGAGTTAGTATGCCTATGGTCATTCCTAGCCTTCCTTTACAGCATAAGATGGTACATATATAAGGTATTGACTATTTTAATCATTTTCATTCAAAGTAGAAAAATAAACTAAAAACCCATATAAGATAAGTGCTATAATACGCTTGAGAGGAAATGGGATTCATGATTTCACAGCCCTGATGAATACATTCTCCTTGTCTGGAGAAAGAGATAAGGGAAGAAGTAGCGTCGTCAGAGAAGGATCTTATGATGTTGTCCGTGGTCATGTGTGGAGAGGGTTCTTGGCTCTTAAAAGGCTGAGAATAGATAACTGCAGGAAGGATATAGCCTGGACATGGCCTCATTTACAAACATCATAGCAATTCTTAAGGGTTTTGGTGTCATTCCGTAGAATAGTTGGACAAGTCATAGTCCCACTGATTCAATATGAGGTATGGGGTATGTATGTTATGCTGATTTCCTCTGCAGTCACCGGATATAGAACGTGCACGTCACATGACAGAAGGTTCGGAGGGACACCCTGAGAATGGGATCCTGCCCATTGTAAACGGAGAACAGTCATGGACAACTGGTGGGTATTATGTTCAAAACATAATTACAAGTGGTTATTAAAAGGGAAATAGTTGCATTGATCTATAAAGCATGGGAAATGTGGTTACTAACACCCACAAGAGGTGATTCACAAGCATTACAATACCAAAAAAAGGTATCTATTTGAAGTTTCCTAGTTCAATCTGCTATATGTTCAGTTGTAGAAGTCGCTTCTTGTCTATTTACAGCTATGAGCAGTTCACCAGATAAAGATAACCGTTCAGCGCTACAACAAGACAATGAGAGACTCAGGTCAGTCTTCACTCTGCTCCTGGTACCACAATCATCATATTTGATATTTATGAGCATCATTCCTGAATATATAGAACTGTTAGTAAATGTGATTTGAAATAATAAACATAAAGAGTTAGAACAGACAACAATATATGTATTCCTTATTTGATTTTAGGATGATTCTTTTGCATTTCAGCAAGGAAGTTTTAGATTTACAACACCAACTTGAAGAAAAGTCAGCTGAATTGAGTGAAACAGAAGCAAAGCTACAAGGGGCACAACGAGACCTCCGACGGTAAGCGCGAGACACATCTAAATATTTTCTGCCATGTAGTATACATATGGTATGGGGACAGTTAAGCATTCCAGTTCTGTACATTCCATAGAATAAGTTCTTCTTTACCCACTCTTAATAGGCTTTCCGTAAAAGGTCCCTTGAACAAAGTTTTACTTACTGTAAACGTAGATATTTTCGCGCATATAGTTTTTTCACGAATTTGACAAAAAAGGACAATTTCGCATGTATTTAAATTCGCGAATTTTAAATTTGAGTTATATAGGAAAATATAGAGCTAAATGAAATGAATGAGGATCATTATTCATTGTCATTACTTTTCACCAGTAACCCCAATGAACTAATTTTCACGCTGGACATAAATTCGCGATTTTTTATTTTCCGCGAAATTCGCGAAAATATCTATCTATGTTTACAATAATTTTTATTCATGTCTTGTAACATTGTCAGGTTAAGTGAAGAAGTGTCGCGGATGAATGAGGAGCTGCAGGAGAAGCATAACCTCAACAACACGTTACAAATGGAGCTTAGCGTCTACGACCAGATGCACAACGACCCTGTACGCCTCAGTGAGTACACATTGACTCTCACATATACCAAGGATAGCAATAGATCCGGAATTCCAGTTATATCTAGTTAGGCCACACCAAATTAAATAGCTGGTCTATGGATTTCCCGCATTATATTTTAAAAAATACAAATTTTAATATTTTTTTTAAATTTCATGTCTATGGATTGCGCCCGCCTCTTGTTTGCAATTTTTCATTTATTTTTTTTTTCATTTCTTACATAATTCATGTGAGACCTTAAGGACAAGGGCTCCTCCAGGTGACCCAAACATTTAATTTACAAAGGATTTCCTTGTAACTTGAAATTTTTGTTTCTTACATGATGTGTTATTGAAATGTGGAATAAAAAGTTTGGGTACTACCTTCTTCGGTACTAGCCATCTTGAATTTTGGAAGAACTTTGGGGAATAATTCCCAAACTGGACAAACAATTTTTTTCAAAAACTACAAATATGTCCATTGGCATGTGTTAATCAAGTTAGAAATGTAAAATCATATGGTTTCAATGCTGCTTTTTGCACAAGATGAGTGTATGCAAGGGACACAAAAAAAATTTGACCTTCCCCTCAAAGTAAAAATATTTTGATCCCCTGTAAGGAAAAAAATCAAGCGCGAATGTGCCCTTTTACCCAACATTGTCTTTTTCCCTCCTACTTGTTATATGTATATATTGTGGCTATAGACTGAAAAATATCTATGTTATAAGCTTTATGGCCAATAAACTTTTGAAACTTCAACTTCCCCCCGTTCTTATAAAACTATCACTCCCTAATATTTAAAAAAAAAAAAAAAAAAAAAAAAAATCGCCCTCTCCACATCTTTGGTATGCAGAATCCATTGACAAAAAAAGAATTTCAAAAAAAGAATATATATATTTCGCCCTCCCTCTCCATTTTTTCAAAACGAAAATCCAGACCAACTTTTTAATTTGGTTTGGCCTTAGTGTACAGTAACTGTTTCATCTCCTCTGTATAGAATAAAAGTTATATTTCAACAGCAAGCAAATTAAGGAGAAGAGAAAGGGAAAAGGTGTGAATTGTAACTCATTAAGGGCTCACAGGAGCTGGACTGGGAAAAAAACTCTTTTGTTTATTCCAGCCGGGAGTGGTGAGACAGGGGGTTCCCAGGTGGACCTTACCATGTTACTGGAGGAGCTGCGTCAGCTGCGGAAACAACTCGTACAGACCATAGAGAACAACAACAAGCTGCGACAGAAGCTGGAGGAGCAGCTCTCACAGGGCCCCACACGAGCGGCTCACCACCACTATTACATGAAGGGACCCAACGACCGTGAAGGTAAGCACTTTAACTTTTGTATGGTGCAGACATTATATATGGCTTCCGGGGGAAAAGAAGAAATATACTTGGTTTACATGGATATGGCATGGATTGGGAATGGGGTAGTGCCCTTCAAATACCTTGCAGGCGTCTGAAGGCTTTTTACAGAACATTGAGTCGGGACATTCCTGTATCCAGTAGTGAGTACTTCGTTGGTCTCTGATTCAATTGGTGAATCAAAGCTCTTGAACTGTTAGGCACCTTGCTTTATCATTCATGTAAATGCCAATCTGTATAGGTGATAAACTTAGATAAAGAGCAGGAGTAGGGCCGGTATTGGTAAGGAGGGTTATTTGTATAGGATTTGTATAAACTGTACATACTTGATGTTTCTAACCAAACCATATCCTTTTGAAAAAAAAATTCTCCTCTGATACATTCTGGCTAACAAAGCTGTATTTAACCGGAAACTAATATAATTAAGAGTGTGTTTATTAACACTTGTTTTAAGGCTACTACCCAGGCGCCCACATTGGTTTCACACATCTTCCTTTCGGTGAAACCTATCTAGACCGAACTGAGCGGTACAGGAGAGGTGAGAACACAATTCTAACAACAGGAATAGAGACATGGGGGATTCTAACTACCGTAGATTCTCTCGTATATGCCGTGGCCAATACCAGAATCCAAAGTTGGGGTGCGGCTTATATGAGGGTATCTTACACTATAAAATAGCACTGAAATGCCAATTTTCAACCCTTGGCTATGGCTCTAAGCTTCTCCCAAAGTCAGGGTGCGGCTTATTCGAGAGTTGCGGCTAATACGAGAGAATTTACGGTAACACAGCCTAATTAGGAGTAAATTCTCAGGTTTACGTTGTATCTTAGAATTCTTTAATTGTTGGTAGTATCCTTGGCCGTATCCTTTACTAATCATTTGAACGGGATTGAGTTTTGAAACTTGAATATTGTATAGCCTATAGGGCGCCTTCTTCTGGATATTCTGGGTACTTTATGAAGGTTCAATGTATACGGGGTGTTGGCATGACTGTGTGACAGTGTATAGTAACGGTACCGAGGTAGTATATTTCATTATGAGAAGTAGAAAAGTGGTGGAGAGCTTAAAAAAAAAAAGAAAAAAAAAAGAATCCCTCTGATGAAGCCTGTCGTCTGAAGTATTAATATTGAATGAAATGTTGCATGTGGATAGGCCTATGACCTTTTAAGATTAAATAAGGCTACTGGTAGTGAGATATAAGATGCATGGCGACATTGCAGCCCTCTTTGTTTTTCTAACAGTATGTACACATGTATGTGGTATATTGTTCAGTTCTCGACTGTAAGATGTATACATAATATTAACTTGCTCTGCCCTGCCTGCACCCTGTGTCCTTATGTTTAGTGCGATTACCAACAGAGGGAGATTTGGCGATTTTAACTCTCTAGGGGTTTTTATTGATTTTAATAGTTTGGAACCGGTCATTTTGAGCGGGGGGCATAAATAAACTCATCCCCAAGAAGAGAAAAGGATGGGGGATGTCTTGTTTTGGGACATGGCCAATTTTCTCCTCGATTTTCACTGGAACCTATTTGATTTGATTTTGTTCTGTAATGAAGCATTAATGGTTAATGGTCAAGAATTGAATTGATAAGTTTTATTTATTCAAAATTCACTAAGTGCACATATAAAAGACTGACAAGCCAGATTATAGCTTCCACTGCCCACTGATATGTGGCAGATGTTTGGTTCAAATGTCGACCAGCTGTTGGTAGTTCGCTCTAAGTACAAAAGGCCTTCCCCCTCTGAGTGCCAACATTCACGTGTGTCTTACAGTGCCTGGCATGATGGCCAATGGCCAGGTGTCCATCAGTGGTCACGTGGCCAACAATAACCACGCCCCACCTGATCAGATGGACAGGCTGCACGGTGAGTCGTTTTGTTTGAGCATTTCTGAGCGTCTGCACCGCTGTCAAGTCCAGCTCACGCTGACTTGATTTCTTAAATACTGGTACTCGAGTTGGCGCTAGCACCCAAAGCTTTGTAGATTACTGCCGGCAATCATTTATTTATAATACGACCATAGGTCATCTGCATGATGCAACTTTCTGGCCTCATCTCGTAAATTCGCACAGCCCTTTGCCAGGTTCCAAACATTTTCCCACTTCCTGGTGTCTAATTTCACCTCATCTAAATCCATGTATGCATATGCATTTTTTACTCTCCCTTCATCATATACACTAGACATGTCCATATTGCACCCAAATATATTACCCTGATGTGCAGATGTAGAGTCACTGGAGAGTCACGAAATTAAACATTAATAAGTCATATAAGGCATATAATAAGCGGGAACACACACCCATCAGAGTGTTTGATATATGCAAGAAATGACCGAGGTTTGTCCACGCCGGGACAGTATTGTATTGCTATAGCAAAATCTAACCTGGATGCTAGCGCTGATTGGTGTATGAGCAATCCAGGGTGCCAATTTTTGTATGACTTGAACTGCACGCTTGATCTAAACGATTTGCTTGTATTGCGAAGCAGATATATGTGGAACTCGTATTTGACTTGTCCTGCCAAGTATATTTAAATGTGGTAGAATTTGTTATTTGCCGAGAGGCATACATGCCTCTTTGGCTTCAGTACAACTACCCATACACTACCCCTAGTCGGCATGATCGTCGTCACAAAAAACACTACTCTCTATATTCTATAGATCAGCTGAGGAAATCTTGTAGGGGGCCCCTCGGGTATTCTTTTATTATAGGTTGTATAGCAATAGTACTAAGTCATCATAAGTAAATATTCAAAAAACAAATCTGATATATATATATATATATATATATATATATATATATATATATATATATATATATATATATATATATATATATATATATATATATTACAAGACATATGCAAGTCCATGTGTGTGACACCTACGTCATGGCATTAGACGGACGCCGGACAGTACAGCCACAGCCCGCACTAAGGTCCAGTCAGGGCGTCTGCAGCTCTCCTACCCGATCGGCTATTGCACCTTTGGTGTACTTTTAACTCACAATACAAATCAATAGACATTTTAAATCAATCTCTTAAATACAATCCTCTCCATGCGAGATCTCGTATTGTGCTGAATTAATACATGAATTGATTTTGCATGTAAAAACAGCCCTTCTCTCTATGCATCTTTTCTATCTGAATCAAGAAGGTGACAATATCATGATCATAACTACCGGGTGGGGTATGACTAGACAGGAGAAACGTATGCATGTATTGTAGCATTATTGAAATTCGAATTGAACCATGGACCTATATTTCATTTAGCTCCAAGACTGAACATAAAGCAGAATCACAACACATCTTTCTGTTTTTGCTAGATCATAGTATTATTCATTGTAGATACCTCAATAGACTTTTAAAGGGGATCACTGCTATATACCCATTGCATTTTCACTATTTAGAAACGGACGTTGAGTCTCGACTCCAGACTGAAGCCCTATACTCATCTACTGATAGTCAACGGTGGCAGAAATCTCATGGGCGGCAGCAGCCAATGGGAGGCAAGAGATCCAGTATGTCCGGTCCTGTTGCAGCACATCGGAATGGAGGCGACTATGTCGACAGTAGATTAACGCCCGGCAGTGGATACAAGGATAGTAGTATGCGCTACAGCATCCATGATCCCATGAGACCCCCCAGTACGTACAAATATTATTATAAGTAAAATATACATGTAATGTATATGCAACTGGTATTGTTAGCTGTTTCTAATCGTGATGCAGAGATGTCACTTTTACTTATTTACCAGGAATTCCTGATTTTCTTTTTGATGTTTCTGCAGTGAATTACCTATACAAATATATCAGTTTACTGAGAAAAGGTCTCCAAAATACTATGTTTCCTGGATTTTATAGCACCTCTAATGGGGGACATCTATCCTGATAGATGCAATACCTACAGCATGGATCCAATACTTGTTGAAAATAGCATAAGCTTGGTGTAGCAGTACGTTCCCCATTCTCTGCTTTGCTGGGAGAACAAGAAAATACATGTAGAGGATCTAGTGGTGGATAAAGGAGTTCAAGATAGTTTTGATGCATATCCAGTTCACTGAAACTAGGAAAATGCGTTTTCTTTGCAAAGTACTGAATGATTAGTAGTGAAGTATGATCAAGAAACAAAAATACATCAAAATGATATATCCAGTAATGCATGCACTGTCTTATAGATGGTAAACTTGGAAATGGCCTTGAGCATGCACACTCCGACTCAGGTAACTAAGTGTGAACTTGAAGGGTTGCGGTTCATTGTTATGTTGTGTTTTATATTGACTAATATCACCACACAAAACAGAAATAGGATATGGAATATCGCACCAAGTAATTCCCTTAATTCCCCGAATTCCTTACTTATTCCCCGGATTCTTTAATTATTCGGAATGGACTATTTAATTATTCTTACATGTTAGTATCCTCCGTATCATTTTCATTCTTTTGACATTGATATCTAAGTAAGTAGGTGATATTTGGTGCTTTAGTCCATAGGAATTACACGTTTTGAGATGCATGGTCCAGACCCAAACACATTACTAATACTTTCCTAAGTGTTAACATATTGAGTTGAGTTAGAATGTCAGAATCATCGTTAGGAGTTATTGGATGAAGGGGTTATAATAGGAGTTGTGATGATACATACTGTGTTAAATAAGTAAAGGTTACCACGGTGTATTTATAGTTAAATAAAGACCCTGCATTATTGGTTGTATAAGATGAAACGCACAGGATTTTGAACGACAGGTGGACCTGTCTAACAAATATTTGTCACTATACAACCAACTTAAGCTGGGCTTTACATGGGTTTATATAGTATAGCATTGGAGCAGGCGTTTTTGTTATTTCATTCCTGGTCTTACATTTCCTCCCATTTTTTATGCTGTAAGGATATTTTTACAAAATAATACTACGATAAGCCATGGTAACGGATTAGCCAATAGAGAAACTGATAGTCTTCCAAACACAACCAGTATAGATACGGTAGTAGCAACTTCTTTTCATATCTTTACTTTGGTTAAGATGTCATAGAAGTGACATATCCAATGAAGGTAGAATTCTATAACTTATATATGAAATAAACTCCTATCTATATAAAGATAGTAACTCAAAAAGATCAGTGTGGGGTGCCATCTACCAGTTAAACCAACGCATGCAATGTAGATATAGGTTATATCATAACATATTTGAATGAATTACCTTTTATTGACCCCTGTTTTAATAACTGTCGGAGATGCAAAACATTTATTGTGCCATTTTTATTATTTGTTCAAATACAATATGATATGTGATACAGTTGGCTAGCTATTCTGACTGACTCATTCATCTAGTATCGTCATTCTCAAATGCCATACCACGTTCATTAGTCCAAATGTTCTCTGTACAGATCTTTCGCCCAGTCGTGTGGGGTCAGACCTGAGGAGCCTGTATGCTATCGGTGAGCTAGATGACTATGAGTTATTAAAAAAAGAGATCAGTGAGAGCATCACCCTTCTTAGTGGATGTGAGGCCAGGGTCAAAGAGCGGCTGAAACACTTCCAGCGCGCATCCCCTTCACAGGTGAGCTGCTTATGCTGTATGATAACATTGGTACAGCTTGCCATTCACCTCTGTCTATTTTATTGTAGACCTTCTGATCACTGCCTTCAAATGATTCAGGTTCTTATGTATAGAAATATAATTTGACCTTTCATCTCTCTGTGCTCACTGGGGTCTTTTTCTTATTATTAAGAACACTTGCCAAGTGGTTTTGCACTCACCAGTTCAAATCATTTCCATTTTGAAATTACTGCATTCAAGTCGGAAGGCATATTGAGTTATACTGAAATAAGCATTCTCCTAAGTTTACCTGCTCAAGAATTGAGTTTGTCATGTTATTCTTTTGACCTAGTTGTACTCTATAGTGTAAACACAGAATTATCGTAACAAACTATGTTCAAATTTTCTTTGTTTCACTCTCAATTGGTTCTTGTCAAGAGAATAACCTCCAAGCCAAGATTTGCCAATTGGGGCCATGTAGATCACATGGATGTTTTTTTTTTATTTCACTCACACCTTGTCTCACTCCCCTGCACTGCTTACAGAACATAGACCATGCCACACTACGCGGGGTGAGTGGCTCTATTGAGCAGCTCACTTTCTGTTTACGTGAGCAGCACCGCCTCGTCACTCTGTTTTGGACATCTCAGCTACCGAGAAGAGATGACCAGGGTAGTACTGTAAACCATACACTGCTCAGACAGGTAAGTTCCCGACCAACCAAAACCACATCAGCTGCCACATCTTCCCCACCCAACCACAATAACCACATGGTCTGGTACTACTTCCACTCCCAATCATAATAACCACATGGTCTGGTACTACTTCCACAGACAACCACAATGACCACATGGCCTGGCACAACTTCCACACCCAACCACAATGACCACATGGTCTGGTACTACTTCCACACATGACCACATGGCCTGGCACAACTTCCACACCCAACCACAATAACCACATGGTACCATTTCCACACCCAACCACAATAACCACATGGCCTGATACAACTTTCACAGTAACCACATGGTCTGGTACAACTTCCACACCCAACTACAATTATCTCATAGCCTTGTACAACTTCCACACCCAACCATAATAACCACATGGCCTGGCATTACTTCCACACCCATAATAACCACATGACCTGGCACAACTTCCCCACCCAACCACAATAACCACATGGCCTAGTACTACTTCCACACCCAATCACAATAACCACATGGTCTCGTACTACTTCCACACACAACCACAATGACCACATGGCCTAGTACTACTTCCACACCCAATCACAATAACCACATGGCCTAGTACTACTTCCACACCCAATCACAATAGCCACATGGCCTGGTACAACTTCCACACCCAATCACAATAGCCACATGGCCTGGTACAACTTCCACACCCAATCACAATAACCATATGGCCTTGTACAACTTCCCCACTATGTATAATAGAAATCATTAGAGTCCTACTAACTAGCTTCTTTATTTGATAAAAGGGCAATCAAAATATAGTATCATGAAAACGGGGCACTGATTTCTTTTAAATATTATATATTCTTTCCTGTGTATATGTTAAACCTTACAATGCAACCTGAATCAGGTATTTTCTTCAGACGTTGTCCTAGAAAAGAAAGAAAGTTTTACACCTGGAAATCTAAATAAAAACGTGCAAATTCATAACCATTTTCTTCAAAGACCTTAGCATACAATGTTTCATTGGTAAAAATAGATATAAACTGTTATGAGTATGCTAAGCTTTATTTCATGGTAGATTCGACCGTTACTATAGAACAGTACTGGACATGCCATATTCAATGGGGGAATGGAATACAATATGTCCGTATTCAATGGCTGCCGATCATGTGACCTGCTGCAATGAGCACAGCTAAATATAGTTGAATTTCTTCATTTAAATGCTTTCAAACCTGTGTAACCAAAAATATTCCATGGTCATTGACATTTGCTTATGTATTTTGGCTCCTCTCTCATTATTTCAGGGGCTTCCCTAGCCCACTTAAAAGGGTCTATTTCTCCTCTTTCCTATCCCCTCGGGATGTGTGTGGTGCACATATGCACGGGCACTGACACATTCCCCTGTAAATTGTGTAATGTAGTTCTCGCCATGAATATGACCTTAGCTGTCGAAATGGCGTTAAACATCTATTACTCACTCACTCACTCATTATTTCAGAACAACGATCTACAGAACCAACTGGCTTTCCTTGCTCCTAAATACGAACTCGCCAAGAAACAATTAGCCCAAGCAGAAAAACGACTTAAGGTGAGTTTTCATTGCTGACGATTCCCTATGTTTCGTCATAGAGCTAAACATTAATGCCATAGTTAGAAGGGAAAGGGGTTGTACTTATTTCTTATTTGCCATATTTCTTTTGTGAACTGAGGATATCGGCCGTCAAAGATCCAGAGGATGCCCCATTTTGCATCGAGATGGGTTGACATGTATGATCTGCAATTGAGATACAGTATCTTTATCCTTTGTCTTTGTTTTGCTTTGTATATTCCGTCCATGCTTTTCGAGCTTTGAACTCTTGTAAATAGCTTTGAGGATTTATTATACATATTTTTCTTTGACATTGTTTTTAGGAAGTCAATAACGGAAAGGAACAACAAGAGGCTCAAGCCGTGAAGGCATGTAAGTAGCACATTTTACTTAGGCCATGTAATGAAAATAACTTGGATTACAGACTTTTTCACCTGAGTGTATGGTCGGCCGTCGGTAAAAAAAAAAGAAGAAAAAAGTTCACTAAGCCCCCTATCTAACCACTAAAATTCAACATCGCCAGGAGGTAAAAAGAAAAAAAGTTACATGGAAAAGCACTTTTTTTTCTCCATCAAACATCGGAATATGGTGATATTTCGACCATTGAAAGGCAGTTACAGGAAGGTTTTTTGATTACTAACTACTTTTTTCTTCAACAAATTGTTGGTTTTTTTTTGTCACATCCTGCAAAAATCCCGTCGGCCATCGGGAAAAAAATAATTATAAAAAAAAATCTCTTCGCCGGATCCATAATCCAAGTTATTAGAATAAAACGGCCTTATTAATGTTTCCGAGGTGTTGATAAGAAAATCTATCTATTTTGCATGTTAATGAACCAGGCGTCCCCTACTGTAATCAATCAATATCATTCCGTTTATTACTCATTTTCCCCTCACAAGCCGCATCATAATTCCCACTCTTCTTTGTGTCATATCCTCCCCATCCCTATGTCTTACCCCAGCCCATCTCCTGTTGTATAGGATATGGGGTGACACGTATAATGACATGTTTCAAGAAGATGCATAACTGATTGTGTTTTCTCTGTTACTTTCAGTGACCCGACATAGTGGCGTACTGTGCAGCGTAGAAAATAACATGCGGTAGTAACGGATTCGATGTATATGACATTGAAGGAGTCCTGTGGAAACCTCCCCTCTACTCATCTACCCACAACAACTCCAGGTTATAGTCCAACATCAGCTAACGAAGTCTGATTCAGAATGGAATAATTGTATAGAAAATGAATATGGGGACATTTACAGCCAACAGAACAAATGACAAGATGGGCTTACGCAATTACCCCGGTATTATTTTTTGGGGGGGAAAAGCAAATATTCATGCACTCCTGCTTCAAATATATTGAAATATCTCCACATATCGCCATATAATACAGAGCTGTTAAATTCTTCTAAAATAGACCAAGGTTCTTACTTATTTAGAATACCCGCTTGAGCTCTTGAGAACTTAAAATGTGCCTTTTTTCTATTGTATAAACCGAAATGTGACAATGGAAAAACTTTCAATAAACATGACATATCTCTACAAGCTGCCAAACATAACATGTTGCCCTTCTCTGTACAAATGTAATTGTATGTCATAGATTATATATTTATATTGTAGTTTTTGTATAATGTAGATGTTACTTTGTGTACCCAGCACTGTCACATTGACGTCTCGGGAATGATATTTGACAAATTAGATTTGAGAAAATGACTGTTTGTGGGAGAGTTGAGAGCCATTCTTTGAGGATTTTAATGATTGTGAACTTTTTATTCCGTTTAGGTACACAATGCTTTGTTTTGTATTGGTAAATCTAAAATTTGATTTGCTAAATTTAGACCTTAATTCTGAATGTATTACTGTTACATATACATTAGGCCATGTAATTAGAATAACTTGGATTACAGACTTTTTCACCTGAGTGTATGGTCAGCCGTCGGTAAAAAAAAAAGAAAAAAGAAGTTCACTAAGCCCCCTATCTAACCACCAAAATTCAACATCGCAGGGAGGTAAAAAAAATAAAAAAAAAAAAAAAGGTTGCATGGAACAGAGATGCCACTTTTCCTGGCTTACCAGGAATTCCTGGTTTTGATTCCAAGAATTCTGTATTGAATTATGTTAAATTCCTGGGAAAATGTGTCAATAGTCCAGTTTTCCTGGTATTTGTTGGCCAGTGAGTGGCATCTCTGATGGAAAAGCACTTTCTTTTCTTTCCAGGTTTTTGGATTACTAACTACTTTTTTGTCGGCCATTGGGAAAAAAATAAAAATAATTTCTTTTTTTTTTAAATTGCAAAAATCTCACCGCCAGATCCGTAATCCAAGTTATTAGAATAAAACGGCCTTACTGAGTAAGACGAATATGTACTAATATTCATCAATATGGTAATTAATTTCTCAGGTAAATCAATATAAACAAAAGACCCCTTTCCATGGTCTTCAGTATTGCAAAATAAATAAAAATTATTATACATTTACACATGTGTCATACTGCGGCACATACAACAGTATTCACCTCTATACTGCTGATGAATGACCAATCCTAAATAGAATACCTCATTATATTGTAAATGAATATTAGTAATGTAAAATTGATGCTTGATGCAAATAACATTGGCTCGTTCATGTGTACAAAGTTCATATAGAATGTACTCCCAAGTGGATTCAGTCTAAATCAGTAAAATGTGATAAATTTCTATTGAGTTGTGTTTGTGCATTAGTAAAAGTGTGTAAAGGACTTCTAAGTGCTTATATGAATGTGTATGCATTTTGTTTGTGAAATCAGGTGAGTTTCACCAAAGTATGGCTGATTGGTAAGTGAGAGATATCACTGAATGCATTAATGCTTGTCTTTGATTATGTAATAAAGGACTTTATTTAATGATGTTGTTTTGGGGTATTTCGTTCTTGGCCCTAGCTTTATAATTCAACTTACAAAATGTGTTTTTTTTTCTCTATAAGTGTGACACTGAAATTTGGCATTTACAGTACGAAGGAAAGACAGGCCTGGAATGATGAAAATAGAGGAGGTACTTGGGGAGTGGGGCACTGGAACAGAAGGAATTTAAGTCTTGTAGGGGAAATGTTCAAGTGGCAGAGGACGTTGAATAGAGGTGGAAAGGCAGCCCTTAATCACAATGTGCACTCTTACAGGAACTGAGTGAGACTGAAAAGGACTGAGAAAGCCAGGAATAGGGAGAGACAGCAACTGAATATCCAGTGCTGGTCTACATTGTATACCAGATCTTCTGCTGCCTGCACATATGCGCGGGCACCGACACATTCCCTGTAAAATTGTGTAATGTAGTTTTCTTGCCATGAATATGACCCATAGCTTTCGGAATAGCGTTAAACATCTATTACACACCCACTCTTCTGTTACCTCTGTGTTTGTATGTGCAACTGATGTGAGTTTGTTTCAAACCAGGCCACAAGAGGGTAAAAGCTCTTCACTAGGGTGGACCACCCAGTGAAGGGTGTGTGGGGCTCGCCCTGCGGCAATGCCACCTGCAGCCCATAGCCACAGGAATCTATTGACACACACCATAGCTAATGAGGTCCATTGGTTATTGCTAGTTATGACTTCTTCTGCCTCAAGTGATTTAATGCATACTTTATGTACATAGAGTAGCTATTCCACATACTTAACCTTTGTCTTGCCAAAGCACCATTCCCCTGTCATTTGAATGCTGCATATCAATCCAGGTCTTGCGTTCAGGTAGCTTTGTGCAGTGGCAATACCATAGCTACGGAGGTTCATCCAAGGCATTGTTATTGCTAGTTGAAAACAAGCTTTCCACGTAGCTTTGGGCAGTGGCAATACCATAGCCAATGAGGTTCATCCAAGGCGTTGTCATTGCTAGTTGAAAACTATACCCAATTGCCCCTGGTGTCGTCCTGAAAGATGGATCGGCAATCGAAATTTCTGACATCTCCTAAGAGAGATGGCAATTAAATGAAGATTAAACCCTTTCCCCCCACCTAGTACTATGGTTAGGTATGTGAAAATCAGGGCTGCTGTGCGCGCGGACATCGTCACATAAAAGTGTGCCTGTTTTTGGGGCTTGGTGCAGGGGTACCTCTCAGTTATAGCATTATATGTAATGTTTAATATGGGCATATCAGTGTACCTTTGATTTTTACCAGCAAGGTATAATTAAAATCTCAAATACTACATGAAGGAACTTATAGACAGTAACGAAAACATATAGAACAGAAAGGGCATCATTTAAACCCCTTATATACCAAATTTCAAAGAAATCTATAGATGAGCAACAGAGATATAGGATCCACAGGATTTAATAATTATTTTCTCCAAATTTCAAGCATTTTCCTTACAATTTTTCTTTAAAAAATCATAATTCCAGTTCTATACATCGGAGAGACTTCGGCATAACATTATGTCCGCAATGTTACTGGCTTTCAGAATACATAAATTTTGGTACAGTAAAGGTGATTTAAAAATCATGGTAAGGTCACAGTGCATTGCTCTTTGTATAGTTTAAAATTTGGACGAAAAAAAAACAACCTTGCTGTACAAAAATGTCCATAGCTCAGCCAAACATGATAGAATAAAAATTCCAAGAGCATTAAATTTCTAAAATGTACCTCCTTGTCCTATGTGAAAACCAAAGAGATGTCTTGCATTTGAAATTTTTATTCACATACCTACTATGGTGTGTCACAACCATTAATCTTAATGCCATGATGCATGGGTGCATCCCTGGAGAATACCTTACTAAAGCACTTCATTCATGTATTGTGTTGACAGTATTGGATTTATCCAATGCCTAATGGTCAGCATGATGCTGGCATGCTACCACACATGCTTGGGCAATTCAGCAATCAAAAACAGCTGAAAAAGAAATTTCAGGCATCATGGTCACCTTAAGGGGTTAACACCAGCGTACTCTATGCAGGTATGAGTGAGAGATGGAGGGACTCATACAGAGAGGCCTGCATCAGAGATTGAGTGAGAAATAGAGATGAAGAGAAAAGCAGGCATCAACAGATTCAAGGCATTCTTCATTATGGCTTTAAAACCTAATGTTGAATGTACAACGCCATTCAGTACTGGTCTGTATTAAATCTGCTGCTGCCTCCTGGTGTTGGTTGGTCCAGTAGATGTGACTTCTTCTGCCTTGATTTAATGCATACTTTATGTGCATAGTAGGGTCTATGCCACATTCTTAACCTTGTCTTGCCAAAGCACCATTCTCCTGGATTTGGATTAGATTTTCTGTTGGCTTCTGCCTGGGAAGAAGTCTCTCTGACATCTGAAGGCTCTAAAAGAAAACACATTTCTATATCTCTGGCAAGGGGAATCAGGCGTTCCCAACGGGGGAACAAACCCAAAACTTACCTGAACTTTGTGAAAGGCAAAAATCTAGCACGGATTTTCGAGAAGACTGTCACTCCATTTAAAAAAGCTATGGGGAAATTAACACCCAGGTTCAAAGCGGGAAAATAGCCGAAGCCAGTCCATTTGATAGTTGTGATGCTATTAGTCCCACTCCACAAACCCCCGTAACAACCAAACAGCCCCGGTCAAGCTCTCCTGCTATGGACCCATCAGAGGACTTGTTTGGAACTCCCTCTCAAGGTGATAACAGTCTGGATGTCTCATTTTTTCGGTCTATCTCAATGCCGGAACTCTGACAGCAGCGAGTCAGAGAACATCGAAGCACAAGCAGAAGCTTCTGACTCGAATGATACTCTTGTAGCTGCAGCTACTGTGGTTGAAAAGGAGCACCGCGAGTCAGGACACGGCACAACCCAAGAATTCCAGACTCCCACCATAGCTTGTGCGACTGTACCACCGACTACTGAGGTTCAGAGGGAGGAACGCAAGGCAGATCACTGCATGTCCCCAGACCCCCAACAACCTCAGATTCCTGAGTCGGATAGTGCTACTGTAACAGCAACTTCTGTGAGTGAGAAGGAACACCATGGGCCAGTTCACCACGTGACAATACCTGAAACTCCCGTCTCAGATAATACCGCTCTGCAAATGACTACGAAGGCTGTGAAGGGACATCATAAGGCTGAAGACAGCAAGACAAAAGATCCCCAGACCTCTGCCCCAGATAGTACTATTGCACAGCTAAAAAGCCTGTTAATTGTAAGTGAAAATGAGAACCGCCAGCTCAAACTGGACCTGCGGGACACAAGGGATACCCTGGCAACAAGAGATGCCGAGCTAAGTTCCCTCAAATCCACTCATAAGAACTACCTGTATGACTTATCAATTACAGCAGACGGTGGTAAAAGTGAGAGGCTCGCTAAACTCCTCATGGCGAGTGAGGATGAGCTGCAACAAACAAAAGCATTCCTGAATAAAATGAAAGAGACACTCACCACAAGGGAGGCCAAGTTAGCCACATTTGATACATTCTAGGCTGCCCATTCCCTACTGCGTGATGAGCATGAAAGTGCGAGGGACCAGCTAAAGGCCCTTCAAGAAAGTCATAATGATGTCATCTACTTCAGGCAAGCGTAAGCGATCAGAAGTCAACGGACAAGGATGGGGATAGTAATGCCCCTAGCCCTGCCCAACCAAAAGTGCCACAAGCTCAGGCCCAAGCATCCCAGCCAAGCCAGAGCAATCAAGGGACCGAAAAAAAGGACAAGGGTAGTAATACCGCTAGCCCTGCCCTGCCACAACTCCCGGCCCAAATCCTGCAACCAAACTTCACCGGGGTTACTGGGCTCACACAAGTGGTGCCTTATGTCCAACCTTTAAACCTAGGTCAGATGTCTTACCCACAAATGCCCTTCACACAGATACAGAGTGAGTTTGGTCAATTACCAACTAGTACCCCTGCTCAACCTAGCATTGTCTATAAAGTTGGGCTTCAGCCGTACCACCCCAGCTGGCAGGGGATGGCGCCCGGCGGTTGGGGCCAGAGCCTATGGGGACAAGTTCCAATGATGTTACTCCGTTAACACCACCCCATGGGCATGGTTTCTCTAACCACCCACTCTCAAACAGTTTCTGCAGAGGTCCGGGAGCTGAGCCACACCCGTCTATGTTGGTCAGTCCAGAGGTTATTCCCACTGTGGATATCAATTGTCAAGTCCAACACCTGTGAATACTAGGACTGAACGTCTGTGGCCTTATCTCGAAGATAAACTATGCAGTACTCGAAGATTATATCTATGATAACTTTGATGTCATCAGCCTATCGGAGACAAAGCTTGATGCTCTTGATGAGGCAAATATAGACATAGAAGGTTTTACCCCATTTTATCATCACAGGGAGAAGTTCCCGAGGAAGTCAGGGGGGCATAGCCACACTTGTTAAAAATGAAATAGCAAAATATGTTAGCTCCCTCAAACCTAGTGAGAATGAATTTGTTCAGTGGTTAAGACTAGATCCGATAATCATAGGCTATAACCTCATTTTAGGAACCGTTTACATTCCCCCTCTGACTCCCCCTACAGTACAGGTGAGGAGTTTGAAAGCATACTGTCTGACCTTATCAATATACAGGGTCTGGACTCTGATTGTCAAATATGTCTGGTCGGTGACTTTAATGCGAGGACTGGTGGTGCACATGACTTTACAGAACCAGGTAAACATGTGCAACAGGAAACAGGACTGGAGGACATAGCAGGTGAAATCTACTTAGATACTGCCACAATAAGGAGGCTGGGTATTGAAGTAGAAAGCATGTGCTCTGACCAGAAGCTCGACTCAAATCAAAAGAAACTTATTGACCTTTGCATAAGTGCGGGCCTCCTCCTCGCTAACGGTAGATTTGGCAAAAGTTCTGATGAATTTACATGCAAAGGTGCGAGCACCATATATTATGCTGTTGCAACTGCATCATTGTTTCCCTCTATTAACACTTTCTCTGTTGGTACTTTTGACTTCTGTCTGTCAGATGTGCATTCCCCTATCATTTTGGAGCTCTCTGCATTAAGTACACCTGTGGTAACACAGAATAAGCCTATTACTCGGGATATTGACCCCCAGGTACCTTCCACTAGAGTATGTTGGGAAGCTGGTAAGGGTCCAGAGTTTAAAGAATCGTTTAATTTGGATACTGTTGGGAAAATAAGTGCAATTATCAGACATATGCAAGAGGCAAGTACTGAAGTAGCACAGGCGGATATTGACCACATATCAAATCTGGTCACCCAGGTGTACATGGAGAGTGGTAAGCATACCGGTGTCATTAAAACTCGACCCCACAGAAGGGCTACAAATGATAGCACAGATTTGTACCGGAAACACATGATCCCCAGAAAACCCTGGTTTAAAGATGAATGTGAGAAATCCCAAAAGGAAATGTTCAAGGTAAAAAATCTTTGTGCCACGAGCAAGGACCCTGCAGATAAATCTTTCTTAAAACAGCTAAACAAGAAATACAAGAAAACCATAACCCTGCTAGCAGAACTCATCCAAATGATGTCTCTTTTTATGTAAATCCCATGAGTTTTCACGTAAGAATGATGTAAATTGCATGAGTTGTGCTAGCTGGGAAGGTTTGCCATATCTAACTACCACAGCAAGTTGACTACAAAGCTACGGGGCATAAAAAGTATAAACCCTAAAGAATACTGGAAGGTCATTAACAACACCCAGGTTACAAAAAGCAGGAGTGCCCTAATCTCTCTTGACTCTTTCAAGACCCACTTTGAAAGTTTGAATGTGGTAACGAATGCACCCTCTGAGTATGGAAATAATGATGAGGTGGGTCTAAGGACTGATCATGGGGACCTGTTGCCTGATGCTAGTAATTTACCCTAAATGTGAGAAATTTACCCTAAATGTGAGAAATCCCAAAAGGAAATGTTCAGGGTAAATACCATACCCCTACACTACTGTTGCCCTCAGTCTGCTTTCCAAATACCCTTGAAAAACAGTTGTTGTCTGAGGCATGTGCCAATACTGAGATTCCAAGCTTATAATTGGTGTTGTTCTGTAATCAGGTTTGGTCATTCCGGAAGTCCCCTCTCTTTCTTGTGTAAACACAACTTTCTAATTCATATTGCTACTTTGAATTTACATGGCCCAGGATGGTCGATTGTGTTGTGTCAAGCCTCGAGTGCAATTGACCATTGCCTAGCTTGGTAAGTACTCACAGGCTGTGTTGAGTACCTCAGGATTATCTATCTTCAAAATTGCCATGTGGATTCAGGCAGGTCTTTTGTGATAAAGGGGAGAAGGGGTACCTTGAACTGATTTAACTTTCGGGAGAACAACACTTAGTATGTCCTTGGTAGTTCCATGCCTGTGGCCTGAGGGCACCACTGTCTCATGCTGGTATACATTTATCACAAAAAATGTTGTGGCTTTAGATTAACACAACATGGTTCTACATGACAAAAAAGGTGACATATATACAATGTAATACTAGATGATACTGCTGAAGAAGTGGTCTGAGAGGCAGAGCTCTAAAACTCATTACACTCCTGCTTACTCCCTTTCTGGCCCGGAAAGTGACAATCCCCAGCATTTAAGTGATGCAAGCCCTAACTGCATTATTTCCACCATTCTGGTCCAATTTCCAGTCCAAACCTTGATACATCTAGGAGCGTGATGGTGAGTGACTACCTGTACAAATCGTTGCCTTAGTGCAAGAAGGTTGTAACTGACATTTTGGCAAAATTGAGTTTTCTTCAGCTTTAACATCTATCAATAATTATCTAACAACTGTGAAAGAACTGGAGTCGTGGCTATTGAATGTGTGCCTACAGGCCCCATTGCAATGTTGCCGTCTCCATTTTGTGCTATAGTAACTGGAACCCTTCTTTTGCCTCTCCTGCAAAACTAGAAAAATGTAGATACAACCTTCTTGCACTAAGGCAACGAAATACAGTCCCCTTTGAGCCAAAGTCAGAGACTCTGCTTTGGTATTCCCGCTGGTCACTCCTGGAGTGCTTACAAGCAGGGAACCATAGTCCACTTGTACCTTCTGAGAAAATGCTGGAAATACTATTTATATTAGGCTCTAATCTGCTAACTTTTAAGTACAGTCAGGCAGCGATAATCCTGTGTGTAACAATCTGGTGATTTACCTTCCAGTGATATTTTCTTTTGGGCCATTGTTATGACACTGAAATTAGGCTTGATAATCCAGTGTTTCAGCTTCTAGTTCCAGTGAGGGAATTTGAGAGACAGCATATTATATGTGTTTAGCATCAAAACATAACTTGATAATCCAGTTTGCCAGGTATGGTACAATTCTTAAGGATATTAGAGTGTGACATTTGGAGTCATGGGAGGGGTTTGCCATACCACTGTGTTGAAACTATAATCAAGTTGTATGTGTTTGCCTCTCCAATTCCACTGTCACTAAGTCATGGTTCATTGAGCAGAAATCCCATGGCACATCAACAGCATTTAGACTTGGTGATGGCCCATACAAAAGGTCACATGGTGCAAGTGTACCTACAGTAATTAGGGTAGTCTGTTCCTTAATGCACCCAGCCCAAAGATCCCACTCCAAAGGAAGAATCTAATTTAGGAGCTAATACAGAAAGTGAACTTCAGGACTTCAGGAACAGACTTATGATGGCTGCCAAACTGAACCATATATTACACTAAACTGCTAGATTGCACCATATTTCTGAGGGTTACTATCAAGAATAATGCATTCATTAAGAATCATTCATATTCTTGCAAAATTCAGAGTTGCAATCTTGATTGGTTAAGGATTTTCAGAAAGAAGTGATCTACATCCAAGATGGCTGCCCAAGAGAGTCTCAAAAATGGTCACATTCAATTCCATGACCCCAAAATAGTACTCCTAGCATTTTTATTTGTGTTTGTAAGTGAATTAGATTAAAAAATACAGCTTTTAGAAGATTTTGATAGTAGCCATATTGAAACAAGGTGGCCATATTGGATACAGCTGTTGCACTGAAAGGCCCCAACTTTCACATGATTCTCCTAATTATAAAGGATGCATCTGACAAGTTTAATTGATTTCTTCCCATAATTTCATATTTTTTCAGAATTTGTCATAATAAAAGTGAAAATACTTCATAATTTAACGTTCGTTTTGCATAAATTATGCAAATTAGACTGAACTGAAATTTTCCAAAATGGTAAAATCTTATTACCAGAACCTATTTCATTGAAAACTAACCATTTTAGAATAATTGTAGTCAGTTTTGATATCGTTTTTCAGGTAATGAGGTAATTTTGCCTATCTGATTAAATATGCAAATTAGGGGCCTTAATAGGCAAAATACAAAATGGCCCCAGGCAGATTTTGATTCTCTGGAAAAAACTGAGTAGGACTCAATCATTCAATATAAAGTACATATCATGGTTAGTAGAATACAGATTTTGCCCTGTCTACTATATTTAGCTGGTTTCATATGATGTCTTTAATATGGACGGCCTCCTACGAGTTCCCAAAAGTTTCAATGTCCAACTTGACCTTGAAAAAAATGTACCAAAAATTCTAAAAAAGCACTAGTGCAGTATATGCACGGCAAATACATGTATAAGCAGATCGGAACTGGTGCACCCAGAATCTTAAGGCCACACCAAAAAAATAAGTTGGTCTATGCAGGGTTCGCACTAGCCATTAGCCAAATCGCCAATGGCAAATCAAAGTCCATTTTGGGTAATTGCATTCCTTTAAAATTCGCCAGTTTGGCTAATTGAGGAAGTGGTGTGCGATAGCCTATATTTTCATGCCTTGTGGACATGTAATATTTTGTTAGAAAGGAAATTTCATGGAGAATACGGTTAGATGATGATAGGATCGATTCTTTTTAGTGCTGTAATGATAAAACTAACAACAAGTCTAAATCTACAATAATTTTATGGGCTTGGGCTTAGGCAACATCAATATAGGTTTGAAGGTATGAGACAGTCTGTCATTGTGATACTTTAATGGGTGAGTTCATAGGGGTGTTGGGCAAAATTTTAGAATGAATCTGTGGGTTCTTTTTTTTTATATGTTCAATACATTCCCAATTGTGAAAAAAAAACTTGAAGTACAATTATTGTTGCCTTAGTGCTAATTACTATTGCACCAAGTCGACACAACCTTACTGCGAAACAATTACTATAGCACCAAGTTGACACAACCTTTTTACACTGGAACTGTGGGCACAGGTAGATTAGGGTAAATGTATGTTAAAATAAAAGAGTGTATGAACCACACTTTCTTCCACTAATCAATCCATATAATCATGGACCTGAAACACTTTCAGGTCCTGAAACACTTTCAGGTCCATGATATAATGTATGATATCTGATCCTATACCCTGTAACAAAATTGTATGTAACTAACAATTCCGAAATATGAACACATTGATTTCCCTTGGTACAAAGGTGACTAATGGTTGAATTTATTATACATAGTAGAATCACAGCAAAAGTGTTTGGCTAATTGTCAGTGGTTTTGGCTACTCAAAATCAATGCAAATTCGCCAAATTGGCTAATAGAAAAACTGCCCTAGTGCTAACCCAGCATTACAGATTTTGGTTTTGAAAGAATTGTGTGAGCGAGTGAATTTATTTTTTTTCTCAAAGAACTTTTTGGCGTCCAATGGATACCTTGGTGGGAAAGTGAGGCGAGTGAACAAATTTTTTTTTTTTTAATTTTGCCAAACATCACAAAGAGAAAACTTGTAGAAACTGAAGCAACCGAACGCCGTAGACAAGATTTTTTTCAAAGAAAAAAAAACAACAACTGTATTCCGAAAATATGGAGAGGGCCATCCGTAGACCAACTTAAGTTTTTGGTGTGGCCTAAATATGAAATGAAAAACATGAAAAATCTTTTTGTTCCATTCTTTATAGAGTGGGCCCTATGGGTCTCCAGCTGAAAAAAATGGTGAAGATATGTTCGGACTACATCCATCCATCAACCATCTGATCTATAGCCAGCTCTTCCTACTGAGCTAAGGGAGTGATCCTTTTTTAACAACGGGGGGGGGGGGGGGGGGCTGGTGGTTTGGAGGGGGGTCAGAATTTTTTCGACCCCTTGACCTTAAATCCACCACCCCCCCCCCTTTTTTTTTTTTTTTTTAATGATCACTCCTTAACCGGGCAGCTGTGATAGTCAAAGCAATGCCCTCAGGGCATGCTCAATCATGCGCGGCAATTCCAAAACATACGCGTCACCGGCTGGGCCGCGCTGCATGCCCTCATGACATAGGCCGACGTAACAAGTTGCATCCTGCACATTGCAGTCGCCATCTGGTGAAAATCGAAGAAACCTCTTTTACTGGTTCTCGGTGTAATTATTCAGATTGCCGAGGACCAGCAAATCAAATCAATATGGCGGGTTCAGCCGGAGTTTTATCGGCCACGGTAAGTGAAGAAAATTGTGATTATAAAGCCTTTAGTCTTTGTCTGACCTACCAAAATGCAGGGAAAGTGGGCATCAGGTTCTGCTTCCATACTCACATAAATTCAAACTCCATAACCTTTGTGTATTTGTACAATTGTCCCCGATTTTCACTTGGTCGGGGAGGCTGCATTCGGAAATTGCGCATCCCGCGGTGCCCCTATTATCGCCCGCGCTCAGGAGGGTAGACGGGGAGGGTACGGTTACGGTACGGTAGCCCCTCAGTGCGCCGTGCAGTAGCAAATAGGTCCACCACACGACACCACACACCTCTCATAGACCTGGTGTTTGCTTCCCCTCCTGGGGATCTGCCACTCTTCACGGGAGCCCTGTCCGCAGTTACCCCTATTTTCGCCCATGCAGCGACCTTCTTTCCCACATCAATCTCACAAATCTACACTAATAAAAGTTTTATGTCATAGTCACGGAGGTGGACTGGAAGTTAAGGCACCCCTACCAATCTTTGTTTAGTCTGTATTCTTTAGTTTAGGGGTATATTTTGATGAAACAGTGACAGCACTCTACCCAGGTAGCACAGAGACATTGGCATAAGGGAGTGGTCATTATTTATCAACAGGGGGGGGGGATGGGAACATCCACCCAACACTCCCCGCCTTAACCGAACATCCACCCAACACCCCCCGCCTAACCCAAACATCCACCCAACACTCTCCGCCTAACCAGAACATCCACCTAACACTCCCTGCCTAACCCGAACATCCACCCAACACTCCCCGCCTTAACCGAACATCCACCCAACACCCCCCGCCTAACCCGAACATCCACCCAACACTCTCCGCCTAACCCGAACAATCACCCAACACTCCCCGCCTAACCAGAACATCGACCCAACAATCCCCTCCTAACCCAAAAATCCACCCAACACTCTCTGCCTAACCCGAACATCCACCCAACACTCTCCGCCTAACCCGAACATCCACCCAACACTCCCCGCCTTAACCGAACATCCACCCAACACCCCCCGCCTAACCCGAACAATCACCCAACACTCCCCGCCTAACCAGAACATCGACCCAACACTCCCCGCCTAACCCGAAAATCTACCCAACACTCTCTGCCTAACCCGAACATCCACCCAACACTCTCCGCCTAACCCGAACATCCACCCAACACTCCCCGCCTTAACCGAACATCCACCCAACACCCCCCGCCTAACCCGAACAATCACCCAACACTCCCCGCCTAACCAGAACATCGACCCAACACTCCCCGCCTAACCCGAAAATCTACCCAACACTCTCTGCCTAACCCGAACATCCACCCAACACTCTCCGCCTAACCCGAACATCCACCCAACACTCCCCGCCTAACCAGAACATCGACCCAACACTCCCCGCCTAACCCGAAAATCCACCCAACACTCCCCGCCTAACCAGAACATCCACCCAACACCCCCCGCCTAACCCGAACAATCACCCAACACTCCCCGCCTAACCAGAACATCGACCCAACACTCCCCGCCTAACCCGAAAATCTACCCAACACTCTCTGCCTAACCCGAACATCCACCCAACACTCTCCGCCTAACCCGAACATCCACCCAACACCTTCCGCCTAACCCGAACAATCACCCAACACTCCCCGCCTAACCAGAACATCGACCCAACACTCCCCGCCTAACCCGAAAATCCACCCAACACTCTCTGCCTAACCCGAACATCCACCCAACACTCTCCGCCTAACCCGAACATCCACCCAACACTCCCCGCCTTAACCGAACATCCACCCAACACCCCCCGCCTAACCCGAACAATCACCCAACACTCCCCGCCTAACCAGAACATCGACCCAACACTCCCCGCCTAACCCGAAAATCTACCCAACACTCTCTGCCTAACCCGAACATCCACCCAACACTCTCCGCCTAACCCGAAAATCCACCCAACACTCTCTGCCTAGCCCGAACATCCACCCAACACTCTCCGCCTAACCCGAACATCCACCCAACACCCTCTGCCTAACCCGAACATCCACCCAACACTCCCCGCCTAACCCGAACATCCACCCAACACTCCCCGCCTTAACCGAACATCCACCCAACACCCCCCGCCTAACCCGAACAATCACCCAACACTCTCCGCCTAACCCGAACATCCACCCAACACTCCCCGCCTTAACCGAACATCCACCCAACACCCCCCGCCTAACCCGAACAATCACCCAACACTCCCCGCCTAACCAGAACATCGACCCAACACTCCCCGCCTAACCCGAAAATCCACCCAACACTCTCTGCCTAGCCCGAACATCCACCCAACACTCTCCGCCTGACCCGGACATCCACCGAACACTCCCCGCCTAACCCGAACATCCGCCAAACAAGAATCGATTCAAGAGTTAAGGGGATGGGGACATAAAAAAATTAGACCCCTCCTATTCTGCAGGCTGGGACTGGATCAGGCTGATGGGGGTCTAAAAAAATTTGGTGCTTCTAAGGGAGTGATCATTATCTAACAACTTAGTGACGAATATCGTGCGCAAACGTGCCCTTTTGATAGTAAATGCGCAAGGTTTTCCACTGAAAACAGGTGACATTATTCAGACCCCCTCCTGAGGGGGGCTAAAAAAAATTTGACCACTCTTGAGGGGGGGACTAAAAAAATATACCCTCTTTTTAGCAAAAAAGCCAGTGCGCAACTATAGATCAAAGAGGGGCGCGAAAATTCTCAGCGCCTCTGGTGCGGGGGCGCCAAAAATGTTGACTGCCATCGAGGGGGGGGGTAGTAAAAAATTTCTGCGCATCCGCACAAAAACCCATTGCTCCCCCTGTTAATAAATAATGACCACTCCCTTAAGGTGTCACCACCCTAAAAGCCTTGTGGCCATCCAAAAATCAGATGTCTTCCACCTTTGACCTGATATTAAAAATACTTAAAATTCTCACAGTGCTTAGCAACCTACACCAAATTTTAGCTTATGAAATGGAGAAAAAAAAAGATAGGTCCACATAAACATAGTCAGGCTAGATTTTGTGCAAATTTTGCATAGTGAGGCCTGATCAGCGCATGAATACACATCAGGACCCCTTCACCCCCATAAACTTCCACTGAATTTATGTTTTGAACAAAAAATATTCTGGGACTATTGAAACACTCCTACTTATCATTCTGATACCAAATAACAATGGGTTTGGCCCCTCTTTCCCTCCCCTTGGGGCCAAATTCCTTAAATTAACTAAGTTCAGAAGGAAGTATTTGGCCAGTAATCCCGGAAGTGGTCCGATTTAGGGTGGTGACACCATAAACAGACCCTGCCAACTCTTCCAACATTAGTCCTTCCACACTGCCCATGGGGGAATTCGTGAGAGGCGGTCGGTGCCCTACACTGTAGTCGTACATGTCCAGTACTTGGAGCCACAGGGCCACCTGAATCTAAGGCTCCTCAAATGCCTTAACCCCTTTCAATGCTGGATGGTTGGTCCTTATCTGCACATGCCTACCGAGTAAATAGTGCCAGAAGCGCTTCAATCCAAAGATGATGACCGAGAGCTCCCACCAGGTGACATAATAGTTGCATTCCAGTTTGGTGAGGGTTATGCTGGCTTATGACAGCACCACTTCCCTCTCGCTCTGCCGCTGGGACAGGAAGGCCTCCAGCCGGGTATTCGAGGCATCAGTATCTAACAAGATCTGTCCCTCCTCTTGGGGAATTCCTAGTATCATTCCCTAGGTCACTCCCACACTGCTACCAGCCTCCCAGATCACTCGCAACCTCCTGCTGGCCTTCCTAGGATACTCACACACTCTCGCCGTAGCCCCTAGATCACTGGCAACCTCACACCAGACCCCCTAGATCAAACATGGGTGAGGTTGCCAGTGATCTAGGGGCTACGGCGACAGTGTGCGAGTATCCTAGGAAGGCCAGCAGGAGGTTGCGAGTGATCTGGGAGGCTGGTAGCAGTGTGTGAGTGACCTAGGGAATGATACTAGGAATTCCCCAGGAGGAGGGACGGATCTTGTTAGATACTGATGCCTCGAATACCCGGCTGGAGGCCTTCCTGTCCCAGCGGCAGAGCGAGAGGGAAGTGGTGCTGTCATAAGCCAGCATAACCCTCACCAAACTGGAATGCAACTATTATGTCACCTGGTGGGAGCTCTCGGTCATCATCTTTGGATTGAAGCGCTTCTGGCACTATTTACTCGGTAGGCATGTGCAGATAAGGACCAACCATCCAGCATTGAAAGGGGTTAAGGCATTTGAGGAGCCTTAGATTCAGGTGGCCCTGTGGCTCCAAGTACTGGACATGTACGACTACAGTGTAGGCCACCGACCGCCTCTCACAAATCCCCCATGGGCAGTGTGGAAGGACTAATGTTGGAAGAGTTGGCAGGGTCTGTTTATGGTGTCACCACCCTAAATCGGACCACTTCCGGGATTACTGGCCAAATACTTCCTTCTGAACTTAGTTAATTTAAGGAATTTGGCCCCAAGGGGAGGGAAAGAGGGGCCAAACCCATTGTTATTTGGTATCAGAATGATAAGTAGGAGTGTTTCAATAGTCCCAGAATATTTTTTGTTCAAAACATAAATTCAGTGGAAGTTTATGGGGGTGAAGGGGTCCTGATGTGTATTCATGTGCTGATCAGGCCTCACTATGCAAAATTTGCACAAAATCTAGCCTGACTATGTTTATGTGGACCTATCTTATTTTTTTCTCCATTTCATAAGCTAAAATTTGGTGAAGGTTGCTAAGCACTGTGAGAATTTTAAGTATTTTTAATATCAGGTCAAAGGTGGAAGACATGTGACTTTTAGATGGCCACAAGGCTTTTGGGGTGGTGACACCTTAAGGGAGTGGTCATTATTCATCAACAGGGGGAGCAATGGGTTTTTGTGCGGATGCGCAGAAATTTTTTACTACCCCCCCCCTCGATGGCAGTCAAAATTTTTGGCGTCCCCGCACCAGAGGCGCTGAGAATTTTCGCGCCCCTCTTTGATCTATAGTTGCGCACTGGCTTTTTTGCTAAAAAGAGGGTATATTTTTTTAGTCCCCCCCTCAAGAGTGGTCAAATTTTTTTTTAGCCCCCCTCAGGAGGGGGTCTGAATAATGTCACCTGTTTTCAGTGGAAAACCTTGCGCATTTACTATCAAAAGGGCACGTTTGCGCGCGATATTCGTCACTAAGTTGTTAGATAATGATCACTCCCTTAGAAGCACCAAATTTTTTTAGACCCCCATCAGCCTGATCCAGTCCAAGCCTGCAGATCAGGAGGGGTCTACTTTTTTTATGTCCCCATCCCCTTAACTCTTGAATCGATTCTTGTTTGGCGGATGTTCGGGTTAGGCGGGGAGTGTTCGGTGGATGTCCGGGTCAGGCGGAGAGTGTTGGGTGGATGTTCGGGTTATAGGCGGGGAGTGTTGGGTGGATGTTGGGGTTAGGGGGAGAGTGTTGGGTGGATGTTGGGGTTAGGCAGAGAGTGTTGGGTGGATGTTCGGGTTAGGAGGGGAGTGTTGGGTGGATGTTTGGGTTAGGCGGAGAGTGTTCGGTGGATGTTCTTGTTAGGCGGGGAGTGTTGGGTGATTGTTCGGGTTAGGCGGGGGGTGTTGGGTGGATGTTCGGGTTAGGCGGAGAGTGTTGGGTGGATGTTCGGGTTAGGCAGAGAGTGTTGGGTGGATTTTCGGGTTAGGCGGGGAGTGTTGGGTCGATGTTCTGGTTAGGCGGGGAGTGTTGGGTGGATGTTCGGGTTAGGCGGAGAGTGTTGGGTGGATGTTCAGGTTAGGCAGAGAGTGTTGGGTAGATTTTCGGGTTAGGCGGGGAGTGTTGGGTCGATGTTCTGGTTAGGCGGGGAGTGTTGGGTGATTGTTCGGGTTAGGCGGGGGATGTTGGGTGGATGTTCGGTTAAGGCGGGGAGTGTTGGGTGGATGTTCGGGTTAGGCGGAGAGTGTTGGGTGGATGTTCGGGTTAGGCAGAGAGTGTTGGGTAGATTTTTGGGTTAGGCGGGGAGTGTTCGGTGGATGTTCTTGTTAGGCGGGGAGTGTTGGGTGATTGTTTGGGTTAGGCGGAGAGTGTTCGGTGGATGTTCTTGTTAGGCGGGGAGTGTTGGGTGATTGTTCGGGTTAGGCGGGGGGTGTTGGGTGGATGTTCGGGTTAGGCGGAGAGTGTTGGGTGGATGTTCGGGTTAGGCAGAGAGTGTTGGGTGGATTTTCGGGTTAGGCGGGGAGTGTTGGGTCGATGTTCTGGTTAGGCGGGGAGTGTTGGGTGGATGTTCGGGTTAGGCGGAGAGTGTTGGGTGGATGTTCAGGTTAGGCAGAGAGTGTTGGGTAGATTTTCGGGTTAGGCGGGGAGTGTTGGGTCGATGTTCTGGTTAGGCGGGGAGTGTTGGGTGATTGTTCGGGTTAGGCGGGGGATGTTGGGTGGATGTTCGGTTAAGGCGGGGAGTGTTGGGTGGATGTTCGGGTTAGGCGGAGAGTGTTGGGTGGATGTTCGGGTTAGGCAGAGAGTGTTGGGTAGATTTTCGGGTTAGGCGGGGAGTGTTGGGTCGATGTTCTGGTTAGGCGGGGAGTGTTGGGTGATTGTTCGGGTTAGGCGGGGGGTGTTGGGTGGATGTTCGGTTAAGGCGGGGAGTGTTGGGTGGATGTTCGGGTTAGGCGGAGAGTGTTGGGTGGATGTTCGGGTTAGGCAGAGAGTGTTGGGTGGATTTTCGGGTTAGGCGGGGAGTGTTGGGTCGATGTTCTGGTTAGGCGGGGAGTGTTGGGTGATTGTTCGGGTTAGGCAGGGGGTGTTGGGTGGATGTTCGGTTAAGGCGGGGAATGTTGGGTGGATGTTCGGGTTAGGCGGAAGGTGTTGGGTGGATGTTCGGGTTAGGCGGAGAGTGTTGGGTGGATGTTCGGGTTAGGCAGAGAGTGTTGGGTGGATGTTCGGGTTAGGCAGAGAGTGTTGGGTAGATTTTCGGGTTAGGCGGGGAGTGTTGGGTCGATGTTCTGGTTAGGCGGGGAGTGTTGGGTGATTGTTCGGGTTAGGCGGGGGGTGTTGGGTGGATGTTCGGTTAAGGCGGGGAGTGTTGGGTGGATGTTCGGGTTAGGCGGAGAGTGTTGGGTGGATGTTCGGGTTAGGCAGAGAGTGTTGGGTGGATTTTCGGGTTAGGCGGGGAGTGTTGGGTCGATGTTCTGGTTAGGCGGGGAGTGTTGGGTGATTGTTCGGGTTAGGCAGGGGGTGTTGGGTGGATGTTCGGTTAAGGCGGGGAATGTTGGGTGGATGTTCGGGTTAGGCGGAAGGTGTTGGGTGGATGTTCGGGTTAGGCGGAGAGTGTTGGGTGGATGTTCGGGTTAGGCAGAGAGTGTTGGGTGGATGTTCGGGTTAGGCAGAGAGTGTTGGGTAGATTTTCGGGTTAGGCGGGGAGTGTTGGGTCGATGTTCTGGTTAGGCGGGGAGTGTTGGGTGATTGTTCGGGTTAGGCGGGGGGTGTTGGGTGGATGTTCGGTTAAGGCGGGGAGTGTTGGGTGGATGTTCGGGTTAGGCGGGGAGTGTTGGGTCGATGTTCTGGTTAGGCGGGGAGTGTTGGGTGATTGTTCGGGTTAGGCAGGGGGTGTTGGGTGGATGTTCGGTTAAGGCGGGGAATGTTGGGTGGATGTTCGGGTTAGGCGGAAGGTGTTGGGTGGATGTTCGGGTTAGGCGGAGAGTGTTGGGTGGATGTTCGGGTTAGGCGGAGAGTGTTGGGTGGATGTTCGGGTTAGGCAGAGAGTGTTGGGTGGATTTTTGGGTTAGGAGGGGAGTGTTGGGTCGATGTTCTGGTTAGGCGGGGAGTGTTGGGTGATTGTTCGGGTTAGGCGGGGGGTGTTGGGTGGATGTTCGGTTAAGGCGGGGAGTGTTGGGTGGATGTTCGGGTTAGGCAGGGAGTGTTAGGTGGATGTTCTGGTTAGGCGGAGAGTGTTGGGTGGATGTTTGGGTTAGGCGGGGGGTGTTGGGTGGATGTTCGGTTAAGGCGGGGAGTGTTGGGTGGATGTTCCCATCCCCCCCCCCTGTTGATAAATAATGACCACTCCCTTATGCCAATGTCTCTGTGCTACCTGGGTAGAGTGCTGTCACTGTTTCATCAAAATATACCCCTAAACTAAAGAATACAGACTAAACAAAGATTGGTAGGGGTGCCTTAACTTCCAGTCCACCTCCGTGACTATGACATAAAACTTTTATTAGTGTAGATTTGTGAGATTGATGTGGGAAAGAAGGTAGCTGCATGGGCGAAAATAGGGGTAACTGCGGACAGGGCTCCCGTGAAGAGTGGCAGACCCAGGAGGTGAAGCAAACACCAGGTCTATGAGAGGAGGTGCGTGATAACGCCCGTGAAAAACGCCCTACCGCGATGTATTTGACGGCAATTTAAGCCATCTTCCCATGGGCCAATTACTTTGAGACTATATTTTTCAGCTTTTTCAGACAATTTCCTACAAGATACACTATTGTTTTTTTATTTTAGGCCAATTGAGCCCCAAAATACATGAGATTTAAATTTTCATTGACAGACTGCAGACCGACCTGCAGCGTGGTTTGTTGTTGTTTGACACGTGCGTCATGACGGCGCGCACCCTCCTCGCGCAGGGCATTATGGGATATGCGCAACGTCCGAATTCAACTTCAAAGTTCAATTTCAAAACACGCTCACGCTGGACCATGCGTAGCGAAGAAAATCCGGACCTCAACAGAATTACGCAAATCATCATAAAAGCATGGCTCGAGCTCGAGTGTACACTCTGAGGTGTACACTTTCAGGTGTACACTTTGGAGGGGATGTGTACAAATGCATGTCGGGATTCCCCGACGGAATTGGCAAAGTGCAAACTCGCAATTGTTCTTTAAAAAAAAAGCAAATAGCCTCAATGTAGGCACTTACCTAATATTTCAAGACTTTATCCCATTAAACCTATCTTATGATCAATGGATGGATCTTGAGAAAAGAAGTGGATTTGCTTTTTAAATGAAGTCTCTATGTCAATTTTAAGTGTAATTACGACCGGTCAAAGGTACCAAATCAGACCCAGAATTCTGCCATAGTTAAGAGTTTAATTTGGATCTAATTTTGTGATCAAGCAAGATGAATCCAAGGTATACTAGATCACTAAAATGATTATTTTGGGCAATTTTCTTTTCAGATAAGCAGGATATACCCTCAAGAATGTAAATAATGATACATTTTATCAAAATCAAACAATGAAAAAGCAAATTTTTGATGTCATCTTTTCTCCTGAACTGTGCTCTCTGACAGAACCATGGCAGAATATCGTCTTTGACTCAGGATGTTTGAATGATCATAACTTCCATTCAAATCGACATAATAACTTCATTTAAAAAGCAAATCCACTTATTTTTATCATAGCTATCAATTTCCCACCATATAAAATACAAACAATAAGGTCTTAATTGATAGGTAAGTGCCCAACTTTGGGGAGGTTGGGATAAGTGTCCAGAGATAATCTCACCCAAAAAGTTTGCAGGGTCTGTCAAACATACTGCAGCCCCTTAGAAAAAGAAAATGAAAACATTTTCTAGATCATTTTTAACCATAGAACAGGTGGGAACCATTTATTTTTAGGTGCTCCATGATCTTCTCATCATAAAATGGTTCTAAACTTTTGGTTGAACTTTGATGGGGTCAAAGGCAAAATTCCCTGTATTCAACCTTGTACAAAAAATAATCATTTTAAAGGTCTAGCCAAGCCTGTTAAAATGAGCCCTTGTTTGTAAAGATCCTCCAGTAAATAGCTTCAGAATAAGCTTGCAAAGAAAGGAGAGTTTAACACTACCCAGTTTCAGCTTTATCACAGTTTCACACCTCTCCTGCAGCAGACTCACGCAGTGGAGGTATTTCAGTGCCTACTCAATGCAAAGACATTTTTGGCAAAAATAGTTCTAGGGCGTAGGGACATTATCCTTAGCCCTTTAATTGTCTCTAGTTCTATTAGAGCTTGGAGTATGATTATTTGGTTCACTATGAATCCCAAATGCCAATGTTTTCATTGTCCCAGCTGGAATCCAAACAGTTGCGCGGAAAATTTTTAGAGCCCCCCCCTAGATGGCAGTCAAAAATTTGTGTGCCACCATCCCCCTTTTTTTCTTTTTATAAAAAATGACCACTCCCTATATTTAGGCACTTACCTAGTTTTTCAAAACTATATACTATGTATTCTATTTGTATACCATTGGATAGATCACAAGAAAACAAGTGGATTTGCTTTTTGAATGAAGTCTCTATCTTAATTTAAAGTGACATTACGACCGTCCAAAGACCACAAAATGACCCTAATATTCTGCCAAAATAACCCATACTTAAGAGTTTAATTAGGATTCAAATTTTGTGATCATGCTGACTTTGGTCAGAAATGCCTGGAACACTTAAATCACTGTTTCTCAAAAGATATTGACACTAGAAACTTGAAATAAAAAGTAGAGGAAAGGTCCTTAAGGGGTGGTTCTGATGACCTATGGCCTGACCTTGATCAAAGTCACGGTCAATTTAAGGTCAAAGGTCAAATTTATTAATTTTTTGTAAATGGGTTAACATTTGTTGAGATTTAGCAAGATGATCGAATGATTTAATCAATGATTAGTTGACCTTTTTCAATATTTGACCAAGAAGGTCAAGTTGACCTATTGAAGGTCAAGGTCAAAGGGACATTTTGTGTCCTTACTTCCATATTTAAGGGAGTCTACTGATGTCCTCTCAGTCAGATAGGTCTTGGCCTAGGCCCGGGCTAGGGAAATGTCCACCTGACTAGAATGATCTCACCCAGTCCCAAGGAGGAATCCTCTGACTGGACCCCTCCCCCACTCTGTCATTGATGTGCAAACATCAAAGGAAAGCCCTCCTAGTCAGTCAGAGAGAAGTCCTGGTAGTCAGTCCTACAGTAGAGGCCACCTCCATGTGGTCCCTCCAGTGGTGGGCCTACAGGTGTGGTGCAGTGGGGTAGGTGTTAGAGCTAATCTCTCACTCCCCCTCACAGAGCAAATAGGTCATGATTTTGTAGTTGCTTAGAAAACATAGTGCTGCCTATTAGAAAAAAGAAAACTAGACATTTTCTAAACCTTATTTAACCAGGGAATATGTGAGTACTATTTTTAAATATGTGAGATGTATATTTCACACAATAAAAAGCTTCTGAAGTTAAGTTTCAACTTCACCTGGGGGAAACATATTTTTTTACTTCCCAAACTATTGAACAAGTACATGCATATTAAAGCCCTCTTCAAGGCCGTTAAAATGATACCCTAATTGTCCAGATCCACCAGTAAACAGCTTCAGAATCAATAAGTTAAGATGGGTCACCCTGAAGAGCCCCCACTTTTGCTTTATCACACTGTGGGCGTCCGCGAATGGCAGAGCCGCCCATGGGAGTTATGTCAGTGCCTACTATATTAAACTACTCTAACCCTGAAAGTGTACACTTCAGAGTGTACACCTCAGAGTGTACACTCGATCTCGAGCCATGGTGCATTCCAAATCATACATCAAATGAAAGGGCTTAAAATTTGGAATCAATAGGTTTTTGAATGAAGTTGATACTCATATTAGATGCACTTCTATGCCACCTTATATATTGGAAAAATGAAAATCTTTCTGTCACTGTGTCAGTTCTCAAGCCCATATCTTTACCCAAATATGCAGATAAGATCGACAATTAAACATGCACTGCGCATGGGATATTTGGACAGCACTGTACATAATAACTCATAGATTCTGATTGGAAAGGTCAATCTTCTAACCAAAGACACCAACTTAAAGCTGAGAAATATGAGATTAACATATCTAAGTGGCAATTTATTACTAGAGCCAGAAGTGTTCTAAAAATCAAGTAAAATTCTAAAATTGAAATTATTTTTTCATCAATTTTTTGGGAGTAGGCATGCAGCAGATTCAAAATCGCAGAAAATCGCAGCACTGTAGGTGTATAAACTGACTTGATTTTGATTAAATAGATGTTGTAGAATACCTCTGTTGTTTCAGTTAGCTTCCTTCTGAAATATTTTTTAAGGAAAATTGATCCAAATGAGTACAAGTTTGTGAGACCGCCCTTCGATTAAAAATCACTGAAAAAAATTCCAAATCTCATCAAAATGTAGGTCAATATGTTGGTTACAGGTGTATAATATTGTATTCCATGTAACTTTTACTATAAAGGGCAATATCCATGCATTTCTGCAATAAGTACAAGCCCACTTGTGTGACTCAAGCAGGGTGGTCTGACAGTATCACCAACTTCACCCAAATGTTCACTCACTGAAGCAATGGAAAAATAGAAAATGAAGCAAAACTTTTTTACACTGAGATAGAGCTATCTTTTCCCTTTAGTTTGATACTTTATAGAAGTGAATCTGCCCAGTAGAAGCCCCATAATCAAGATTTTCCCATCACATGTTTACCACTGTGACAGATAAGGGGAGCAGGCAGCCAAATTCGGCTGACTTCGCTACCATGCGCACCATTCGCCCCAATTAACTGGCTGTCGCACCTCGCCTATAACTTATAAGGTGCACCCCCAACTCAGGGAGGTCTGTAATAACGTATAAGGCGCACCTCTGAGGGCAGATTTTTGTTAATTTAGTACTGTTCTATAGTAAAAGATACCCCCCCTATAAGGCGCACCCCAAACTCAAGGCAATTTACCTCCCACGTATAAGACCCAGCAGCATTTTTTTTGGCCTATAAGACGCGCCTTATACGCGAGAGATTAGGGTACCAGTGATATAGCTCTTTGGGTACCGGTATAGCAAGGCCAGTGCCACGCGCTAACTTTTGATGCTTCACCAATGTCTCACTCATTTGCATTCTCAGAAGTTGGCAACCCTGGGATTTTGCCCTCACCTTAGGGGGTGGTCATTATTAACCAACGGGGGGGGGCTGGTGGGTTTGAGGGGGGCTTAAAAAATTCAGACCCCTCCCGAGGGGGGGCTAAAAATATTTTGAACCCTCTTGAGGGGGGGCTAAAAAAAAATCACCCTCTTTTTAGTAAAAAAAAAAAAAAAAAAATCCTGCATGCTGCTAAAGATTAAAGAGGGGTGCAAAAATTCTCCAGCGTGGGGGGCGTAAAAAATTTCGCGCGTCCTAGCGGTAACCCACCACCCCACCCCCCATTTATAAATAATGACCACTCCCTTAGTGAAATATCCCACACATTATTATAGAATAAAGGGAGGGGGGGGCTAAAAAATTCTGACCCGTCCGAGGGGGACGGTCAAAGCAATTTTGACGCACCCACCTGAAAATCCACCACCCCTCCCCTGTTGTTAAGAAATCACCACTCCCTAAGGGGGTAGTGTTGCTCAGGAGTTCATGTCTGTGCCATGTGTATTATACTAAAAGGCGACCACAGTCACAATCGGTAGTTAGTGAGAGTGGGGCTGATCCGATCGGGGACATAAAACATGAAACATAAAACATAAACAACAAACAGATTCTTATCAGTATCAAAGGGGAAATAAAACTATTAAGTTATTAGGAAAATTACATTCATAAGTTAATTAGCTGTAAGGAGAGAGAGAGCGTTTGATTGTGAGCAAATTCATTGTTATTAGATATATCTTCCAAACCCAGGACATGGATGTAGTACCCAAACCTACACATATCAATATGACTACTATTATAGTATCCATGTGACATTTAAATCTCTGCAGGCCCGCCTTCACACTGCATTCACCAAATCCCTGCATCAGAGATGTCAGGAGATCACCAAGATCATCGAGGACACCAGCACCAAGGTGAACCACTGAGCTTTCTTTTCTTTAAAGAAATTAAAGATCTCTAATCTGATAGAAATTGAAGAAAAATGAGTTCAGCTTCTGAGATATTCTGGCATGGAAATACATTGCTCCTTAAAGAGACTAAAATAATGTGTTTTTGTTTGTTTTGCATTCAGGAACTTCACTCTGTTCTGCCGCTCTTGTTGGAGAACATGTTCGGTTTCAGTAACCAGATGGGCTGGGGGCTAGGGCGCCTAACCAAAAATCACCACCATGACTTTGCAGTCCTTCGCCATTTCCTTGCACCCCAAGGCCCATTGCTGAATCTCATCCACAAACTCTTGCTGGACCCATATTGCCGCTATGAATTTCCTATGGCTTGCCTGCCGGTGAGTAGTTCCTTGTTGAAGGTCGGAGGTGCAGATTGGAAGTTATAAATATGACTCATCTCAAACGTATTTTGTGTGATATCTGGTATCAAAATTTGCCTAGCCTACCCCGTGGCATATCTATCACCACCTCGGAGTAAAAAGGTGTAAGATATATTTCTCACATGATGCACGAGAGATAAATCTTACATTTATTCTTACATGAGTGATCGATAGGCATGCTATCAAATTTCTTGAAAAGAGAGAGAGGTTACAAGTGTAAATTGCAAGCATTCATGACAATTCTGCTCTGTACTTTCAGTACCCAAGCCGCCATACGCTGGAAGGTTACAAGTGTAAATTGCAAGCATTCATGACAATTCTGCTCTGTACTTTCAGTACCCAAGCCGCCATACGCTGGAAGAGGGTGGCATGTGCGCCTTCTATGCCACCAAGGTGCAGTTCCACCCTGGGCATGGCCGACCCTTCAACATACTCTCACTAAGTATCCTTCCTTACAACAAGAAAAATGAATGTACATATCTGTGTTGATGATCATAGTGAGTACAGTGAAACATAAATTAAGCCTGTTCTTCTGATGAAATGGATCGGGAGAGTGTCGTAACTTGACGACTAAGATGAAAGAACCCAAATGTGTGGTTTAATCGGTGGCCTGTCATACAAGATAAAATCCTTGTTAAAATCAATATTGCCCGCGCTAGAAAAGGAATGGGCAGAATCTGAGAGATGCACTTTGACCTGCATATAGAAAAATGTTCTTAGCAACACGAAGATTATGTTCAAGTGTTTAAGACGATAAAATCCATTATATTAGTTTAACACCTCTTTGCAATGAGATTTCGACAGGGCTAGTTGATGTACGCCCTCCTCTCACTAAGCTACCACTCAGAATGACGGATTCACCCGATGGGCGTGACGTCATTCAGAAAAAAAAACAAAAAAAAACTCTTTGCAATGAGAGAGTAACAGTTTGAATTCAATGCATCCAGCCGATACCTGGTGGCTGAAATTACTAGCACATAGCAACTTGTATATCATGTCTGGTCAGGGATATATCAAGGGATATTCTCAATGTTCCAAATGTACCCAACCACATACTTAGGAGAAAATGAGACGTTATAGAACAAACCTTGACGGTTTACCAGATTCCTTCGAACTCTACTTCTTCCACTTTGCCTATGTTTTGGTAAACCCCAATTCACAAAAGGTATGTTCTGGTTAATTGTACAGTGTATGTATATGATAAAAAATACTAAAGAATTTGTTGTACTTAATGGGGATTTAGGGTAATCAGCAAATTAGACTTAGTGGCAACCCAGTATCAAAGACGTGTGTATCCATTTCTATATAAGTACACCAACTCTGCAACAATCCTTGTAGTGGGACAACTTAAGTATAATTACTACCAACCCTCTGGGCAAAGGACTCTGATGGTCACCTTGCTTACACACAACGCTCCTTTGGCATTCAAGTCGTTAGACCATAGAATATTATCAGTAGCGTAACCACTAATAAGTAATTTCCTAAGTCAACCACTACAGCAGACACAAGCTTTTTTTAACGTTATACCAATTAAAAAAAATATCAGTATATAAAAACTGGTATTTATCGTTTTGCCAGATGAGTGCATGGAGTTCACCATCTGATGCGCTGTACCCTGTGCTCCTGGAGGACTACTTCAACTACTACCTGCCCCTGGAGGGTCGTAAGCTGCCCCCAATGCCGCATGTTGCCACACCGGTACGCAGCCCAATCTCACAACCGTCTCCACTGCAGCGCTCACAGAACACATCCAGGTAAAGTCTTATAGTGATAACGATTGTGGTAACAAGTGTGTACTACAAGTGTGTATTCATAAGACGTTCTTTACTTTACAGCTAGCCAGATTTAACACCAAGGAAGTCTCTTTTACAGCATATTTTCTTCTGATTTCTCTTCCTGCCTCAAGAAAATTATGCTTACAAGGGAAACTTGCAATTAATCTAGAAGTACATATATGGCAGCAGGTCTTTTGCACATGAATTTCTTTTTTTAATGTATTTGCCATTTCTAGCCAACACAGAACTCTTCACTTTCTGGGATGTTTAGACTTGCATAGGTCACCATAACCCTTAGCAAATAATCTTCACTCATATAATCTGTGACTCTTAATGCATCATGGATACCTTAGCAACACATCATGAATACCTTAGCAACACATCATGAATACCATAGCAACACATCATGCACCACATATACCTTAGCAGTTCACCAAGAATACCTTAGCAATTCATCAAGAATACCTTAGCAAAGCACCATGAATACCTTAGCAACGTATCACAAATTCATATGCATATATATATATATATATATATATATATATATATATATATATATATATATATATATATATATACATATATATATATATATATATATATATATATACATATATATATATATATATATATATATATATATATATATATATATGTGAATTTGATTACCAACAAACAATCATATTTAGATATTAATCTATAATAACCAACTGGCATTATAGCTGTGCTGTACCTTCTTAGCTATCATAATATCTTTGAATTTCTATCTTTAATTGAAATCTACAATAGTCCATAGTCTTTGATCAAAATCTTTTAAAATTTATATCTTATCCTACTTTCCCCTTGTTTGTAAGGTATTTGGAATTTTGGTTAGCCATGAACATGACATTTTTTGCAGGATCTTTCCAGGGTTTGGTAATAGTGACACAGGTCGGCTGTTGGATGTTAGCGAGCAGCCACCGTCCTCTGGCTCAGGGGCAAAGCTGCCCTTTGCCAATTCGCTGGGTAAAGTAGCTGTGATGATTGACTTACTTAGTCGGTGAGTCGCTGCGGTTATAAACAGATTTGTGTCCAGCTGATCCCATCATACCAATCACTTACAGTTACTGGTAAATCAATGCTGACAGTTAAAGTTTCTGGGATTTACAGGCACCCAAACCACTAAAGATGTAATCTATGCCTATATGTATATTCACTACATTAAGAAATTCCACTACCTTTCCCAGACACATTAAATGCCAGGAATGATTTGACTCTAATGATTGGAATGATCCAGGTTGGGTTTGTGTTCGTTCTATGTGAGATCATTCGTAGTACTCCCATGTCTTTTGTTATGGATGATCAACTTATTGGATCGTAAACAAGGCTATGCATAGGGAAATATCTCAATGTATTACCTATGCAGTTGTATTGTAAGTACCTCTTAGTTCCTTTAAGTTGGTGCAAAACTGATGCCTCTATGTCTATTGCTGACTGGATGACCATCGCTGGCACACAGAACATCTGAGGTTGGAGCTGCCATGCAGAAGTATCCAACTGGAAGGTAGTCGTGGGCACTAACTCACAACACTCACTACCAGAAGTGATCTCACTGGGTGCATCTACATTGTTTGCTTTTTACCATCTAGTTATCCCACATGGTTACTGTCATGAATGATAGACCGATGGGGAATTCCTTTTGCATGTTTGATTTACTTCACAGGGGGATCACACACTGTAATGCTCTGCGAAACTGCTAACATTCCATATCCCTCCGTCGAGGTTATCGCTGAGAATGTTAGACTGTTCTTGGTATGTCTTGTCTCTTCAAAACACCCCGGATCTCACTTATACTCTCCTGTGTCTACTCCTCTCTCCCTGTACGTGTTGTAAATGGTATCAAGATTGGATGATTGTTGCATTTTCCTCCGGAGTCAGTTTTTCGTATTCTGGGCCTTCTGTCCTGTCAGTTTTATAATCGAGGTCACAGTTGGAGGGGTTTTAAAAATCATGTTGATCATATCGATGGCCATAGCATTTGAGTGCCATGGGCAATTTGTTTGGAAACATCTTGTATTACAAAAGGATCTTCTATGAAAACGAAATATTTAGTTAGTCTTAGTCTAATCAGCCAATATGTATACTGCGAAACCTCGTGTATAAGGCATAAAACAAAATTTAGGGAAAGTACTAAAAAGTAAAGAACAAGAACCCTATGTAGCTTAAAAGTTTCTATCAGATTCAGGATGCGTCATCATAAGCGTTGTAGAGTTTAATCAAACGGCTTGACTCCAATGCCCCTGTTTACCTTTCTATGGTAGTATATCTGTTCCTCAACTCAGGGCGTGCCTTGTACATGACGTACACGGTAAACGCGAGGTGTGCCTTATGTGCGAAGTGCTATGGTACATGTAATTGTACAGATTTTCACGATAAATATTTGCTTTTTCAGTCCATCTACAACTCCAAGCCGGGTGCCGTTCAGCCTGTTACGAACCAGTCTCCACCAGAGGACACCACTCTCCCCCCACCAGGTGGCAGGCCAGTCCACCGACCCAGTAGAACAGGAGACCTGGCGCTCACAGACACTCATAGAGGTGAGTCATATGCCGTTTAATAGCAAACTTGAAAACTAATTGTTACACTAACAAAATGATCTCAGTTGGGTCATTTACCAGTGGCATGTGCTGTCAAATTTCATTTCACTAAAAACGAAAGAAGGTTTTCATAATATCGATCCACTGCTCCCAAAATCAGAATAGTGGTGTGAATCACATGGAGTGGTCTGACTGATCTAGAGTTCAATGTAACTGATTGAATCCTATATCTGATTGATTAGCGCCGATTGATTCCTATATGAAACTTTTTTTTCTCCGCCCAGATTTGTGTTGAGTTCTGGTTGAATCAAAACACATTGGAGAACAACAAATCAGCATCAGCATTCTCCCAGCACGTCACGGTAAGTCATAACAACTCTGTCCGCACATAGCACATTATAATAACACTGCCGTATAACTTCTTTGTTGGAGCACAAATTGCTACCAATTGTCTGCACAATTCAAATATCAAGGAGGTGCTTATTTTCACATACTGACATAATGAATATAATGGTTGTTGCCTCTTGTAGAAATGGAAAGGTTAGCCTATTAAACCTATGAAGCTCAGTAAGAATGAGACCCATGTACCTAACACCCACCCAACTACACAAAAAGGAATGGTATTGTGGCGGGAAAACCACGCACACGTGAAAGTGAGCCAGTATTCTTCTATAGAACACTAACTAAGACTTAATCCTGGAAACATGGGTTACCCCAGAAAATAAAGCAATAAACCGATGGGTGAAATATTAGGGTTGGCGAGAAAATAAGGTACAATGTATATGTATTGTCCACTCCACGACATGGAGAGTAGTAAGGCCCTAGTTACTGTTAATGCCTTGTCTGTTCGTTTTTGTCAGTAACCAAGCATGTAAAGAGTGGCTAACAGCATACCTGTACATCTAATGTTGTGTCCGAGTAGACCTACAGAATTACCGTAATGCCCCTTATATTGATGACATTTAATGGCACAGAGCTAATATACCGTAATCTCCCGCATATAAGGCGCGTCTTATACGCCAAACAAAATGCTGCTGAGTCTTATACATGGGAGGGACATTGCCTTGAGTTTGGGGTGCGCCTTATAGGGGGGGGTTTATTTACTATAGAGCAGTACTAAATTAACAAAAATCTGCCCTTAGAGGTGCGCCTTATATGTGGAACAGGCCTCCCTGAGTTGGGGGTGCGCCTTATATGCGGGCTGCGCCTTATACGCGGGAGATTACGGTAGGTGCAGAAACGTTCATATTTCATACTTTTACACTCCAAGCCCTACTTTTATACCAATAAACAGATGCTCTCATTTGGTTTATAAACCCGCACATAGCAGTGGTTCTATTGATCCTATTCAATGATATCAAGTGAAGATAGATGAGTCTTTTCTTAATCATCTGTTTTAATAATCATTTCTTGAAAAGAAAATCATAACGAAAAATAAGACTTTATGACACTGTATTAAAATGGTGTCTTTTTAACCAATATGATGCTAGTCAGGAGTCAGGTGGCTCAAACAAGGTCGTTCCATGTCGCCACTACCTGTTGTGTTGTACGCCTTAGTTGTGTTCAGCTTCATGTTTATTGTTATCATTTCTGCTCTATTCTGTTGGAATTATGTTGTAAAGAGATATAGGGTCAGTAAAAACTGATCTGATCAGAACTGAAGACAAATCATTTTCGAAACACGAAGCCTGAGGTGTATGTTCTGATATAATTCGTTGGTTAGATTATTTCTCTAATTTACGTGTATTTCTTAAGTGAGAAAAATGTGCTTGACATGATATTTACTGTAATCTCCCGCGTAGAAGACGCGGTGCGCGTAGAAGACGCGGTGCGCGTAGAAGACGCTCCCCAAACTCACGGTAGACTGGTTCGCGTAGAGGACGCATCCAACCTCCCTGGATCGATATTTAGAAAAAAAACCGTACAAGACGCCCCCCCAACTCACCAAGGGGGGGTTTGCGTATAAGACGCACCCCCCCCACCCCTCCCCCCCAAAAAAATTAAAAGAAATCTTTTAAGTCTATGCTGTCATTGGCCCATGCGTTCCCTACACCCCGGCAAGCCACGCCGCTTTGTCTATAGTGTCAACCTGTTCCAGAGCGCAACGATAGATGTCGTTGCGGTCTATCATAGGAGATGCGCATGCGCAGATCCGTAGATGTCAGACTGCTGTGTATTTCCATAGAAGGAGGACGTCTCGCAATTTGGCTTACAATTCGAGTGAGTTTTAGCAATTTCGCTAAACTTCCATTTTTCATATCTGATTTTATTCTTCTTTAGGGGGTTTAATTCGCCTTTAAAGTCTAAATTAGGCCTCTTTAGGCTAATTTTCTCAAAATTTGTAACGATCTCTGTTTTCCCGCCGTGTACGGAGAAGCAGTTTGGATTTTATCCCGATCGTTTTACTTTAGGCGAGTTTTTCACCCTGTTTTCATTTATTAAAGATCATTCCTTTAATTTTTTGTTAATATCTACTGTTTTTGGCCCTTTTCCGTCTTAAATTGATCGAAATTACGATTTCGTATACTTTTACGACACCAACATGACTTAGAACCGTTTGGCGGCAAAATCCTCGGCTGTTTCCGGTATTTTCCGTCAATTTCCGGTTCGGCGCCGAACTTTTCGTCTCGGCTCGCCGTTTTCTCGTTTATATTGTTATTTTAGTGCAATTAAGACGGATTTTCCTCCAAAAACAGTGAGATTACTCCTTTTTGTATCCGTTTTTACTATATTTCTTGTCCAATTTTACTTGGATTGTTTTATTTGTGAAGTTTCAGCTTGTTTGTTTTGGGTGATAATGGAGGTAGTTCCCATAGACCCAGGCCTGTACTGTCACTCTAGTGTCAGTCTGCCTGCTGGGGTGGTGGTTGAGGTTATCTACCTCCACACTCCTGCTAAGGGTAACTTAGGAGGATTTCTGCTTCCTTTTACCTGTCAGTTTACCTCTTTTATCTCCAAAACTAACCAAGTTTGTCAATTTTAGGCTTGTGTTCTGAAGCCTTGATTGACACTTGATGTTTGTCAATCTACCCATAGGTTCATGATCTGGAACCTGAGTTGACATCATCAAACGAAATATTTTTAGTAGACCTTTGCACTGGTTAGATAGTCACAGATATGCCTCTTGATGGAGTTCAGTCTGTTGACCCACCTGGCTATGTTCTGAGCTGGTGGACTTAACCTATGGTATATTAAAATTATTTTGTGCCTGATACACTCAAAGTCGGACCGCTGCAGGTCTCCACATTAATTTCTGATGAAATGAAGTGGCATTTAGCCATCCTGTTCTCACAGACTGACTTGTGAATGAAATGGCTGTGTATCAGGGAGGTTGCCTACACCAACTTAGACGCTTGAATCTGTGCTCGCTGTACAGATAGCCACTGTTATTGAAATTTGGGTACATTTCTTAACAGTAACTCCAAATTGAACAGTCCCGGCCTGTGGTAGGACTTGTCAGAGGAGTTGGGTGTACTGTGACCTTGACACCGCCATATATTGTGGCCCCCCGGCACAATTATGGTAAGTTGATAATAAATTCAACTTTTCGATTTCGTTTGAAATTTTGACCTGCCTCCCCGGGGAGGGTAGAAGTCTTAAGAACGGTGTCAAAATAAGGCTGTATAGGTTGTGAAGCGTAAAAATGATTTTACCTATACCTTATGCCGAAAAAATTTCTCAGTTGGAGAAATTATTGACTTACTTTCTCGGTGAGAGTTCAAGTCAAAACTGTGTCCAAGCCAGGTTTATAGGTGACTGTACTGTAAAATATTTTCACCTACACCTTATGCCGAAAAATTTCTTCATTGGAGAAATTGTCACAGTTGGGGTTAAAATGGTAAGGTTTGAATAGTAAATTCAAAAACACCCATACCTTATGCCCAAAAAATCCTTTGCTTGTGATGTTATTGAGTAGTTATAAATGCTTATAACTAAAACCAATAACTAATACAAAAATTCTGTTGAATTTTTGCAAATGCCTCTGATGGTGGTTAAACTTCCACAAGTCCTGAAAAAAGTTACATCGCTAAGACAGCAGACGGCAGTAATCAACGCCATCATGAAGGCGGAAGGCAGCAAAGTCAGAGAATCATATGAGACCCTTACCTTATGCCGAAAAAAATTCAAAAAAAAAAAAAAAAAAAAAAAATTTTCCAGAGGGTCGGATTACAGTCACAAGCCTTACAAGCTTGCTTGGGGTTGAGTGAGATTGTGATATCACAATTTCCTTTACCTTTGCCTTATTTCTCTGACTGTACAGAGGCACAGGCTAGGTTGATCACCCCTCCTTGGTTGACTTCAAACTGATACACTATAAGTGCAGATAAAGTTATTTAATCTGCTGAACACTCCTACTCATGTTTTTCACCTAAGATTGGTGATAGGAGTTGTGTTTTTCAGTTTACACCAATCAATGTCTTTGGTAGCTGTTAGCTTAGACTAACTACTGCTATAGAATCTGGTAAAGATTCGTTACAAAAATTTTCACTGTGGTGGGAAAAAATTTCCAGACATTTTAAGATTGGTTCTTAAATAAGGTCTATGGCCTTATCATGTCACCAAGTTAAGCAGGTTAGCTACACCTAAAATACAACTCTTTCTGTGCCTGCTCTACAGTTAGACCACTGTGTTTAGAATTTGGGTAAAATTCTAAACAGTGACTCCAATGTAACTGTCCAGACCTGCGATGGGACTTGTTACCGGAGTAAGGTGTAAGATGATTGACACCACCAGTTTTGTGACCTTCTGGCACAACACTGGCAAGCTGATCTTTAATCAGCATGTCAAATTTCTCTATGCTACCTTTGTGGTGAGAATGATAGAGAAAAAATTTGACCTGTCTCTCTGGTGAGGGCAGATTCTTAATAAGGTGTCAAAATCAAGTGGTTTAGGTTGTGATTTAAACAATCAAAATTACCTATACCTTATGCCAAAAAATTTCTGTGGAGAAATTTATGACCTGCTTCACCTGGGAAGGCAGCTTTACCGTTTTCCTGGGCATGTTGCAAATAACCGATAAGCTGCCTTGTAGTGATTTCAATTATCACTGAGACCCTTACCTGTGAAAATTCCTCAGAACTTTCTTAAAAGGTCAATGGGTAGCCACAGGCCTGTTAGCTTGTGTCAGGTTTTTCGGGCACTAAAGTTTCCAATACCTATACCTCTTGCCATAATTTCCCTGAAATTATGCTAGCACAGGATTAGGTTGTCCAACCTGGTGTTGAAACTATACACTGATACACTGAAGTTTTACCTAGAGCCATAGCGGCACCCTAGGGTACTTATTTGATAATCACCTAGACTGGTGACCAAATGAGTTGAGTATCAGGTAGCCAGTTACACAATAATTGTTTTATTTGGAAACTGTAACAGGCAGGTTACTTACACCCTTAAAGAGTACAGAGATTTCTGTATTTGCCCTACCTTTAGGCCACGAATTTAGGTCTAGAATTTGGTAAAATTCTTAACAAGTAACCTCTGAGTAACTGTCCAGACCTGCGGTGGGACTTGTTAATAGAATTGGAAGGGCAGAATGGTGTCTAAATTCTGGCATAAAAACTTTTTGTATAGGTTGTGAATTGAGAATTCAAATATACCTATAATTTATGCCCAATAAATTCACAAGTATGGTAAAAATCTTCAAGCCTGTTTTTAACAGCTTAAGAGCCATACTTAATGTCATAGAATTCTATGAGAATTGCAGTTGACTCACCAATAACCACAAAGCTGCTTGGTAGTGATATATAAATCACTGAGACCTAATGTGTTACATTAGAATATTTCTTCAGAAATATCATATAGGTCAATTTGCAGCCACAAGTATCCTAGCTTGTGTTGGGTTATTTGAGTGCTCAAGTTACTGATAACTTATACCTCATGTCATAAATTCTCTGAATTTATTTATCTTAGGTTAGGATGTCTTTCATGGTGTTCAGTTTACTTTGATAAACTAAAGTCTACCGGTGGCCAAAGTGGTAAGGCAGTTGACTGAAGTAGTGTACTCATCTTAATTCACCTAAAGATTGGTGATAAAAAACATGAGTTACATATCAGGAGACACCAACAAATTTTTCTGATTACTCAGAAGAGGACAGAAGGACAAAATCTTACCTATTAAACAAGAGTACTGAGGTAGCCATTGCTAAAACCCAGCAATTTCACTGATATTAGATATCAGATGGCTACCAACTGCCTCTCGACAGGACCGCAGTAAATAGTTGTTGTTATGTCATTAACCCTGATAAACTCTGTTTTGGAATTATGAGTAAATTTCTAAGCAGCTACTACTATGTAACTGTCCGAACCTTTTGGAGGACTTGTTACTGGAGCTTGTGCAAAGATGACTTTGACACCACCAGGGCTGTAGAGTGAGGTGACTGTTTTTAGAATTATTGGTAAATTCTAAACAGGGACTCCTGTAAAACTGTCCGTACCTCGATAGGACTTGTAAATGGAGCTGGAGACTAAGATGAACTTGACACCACCAGAACTGTGGCCTTTGGCACAGCACTAGTATTGCTGGTCTAATAGACCCGCAGTTGAATCTATCTCCTCTACCATTTGCCTAAAAATGATTTTCTTGATTTGCTCCTCTAAAGAGGGCAAAAGTCTCAAGAAACGGTGTCTAGATTCAAGGTTATAGGAAGTGTTTTGCAAAGTCAAAATATCCTTACCTTATGGCCCAAAAAATTTCACAACTGGTGAAATTTATTTCAATGAAAGAACTAAGACTCGTTTATAGCCTTGGTTGACCTTGTTAATGAAATTAAATCTAAATACTGAGTTTGTCACCATTAAAGCAGACCCACTGCATATCTCTGAGTCAATTGAAGATGGGTCAGGCTAATCATTCATACCAAATAAAGAAGTTTGGTATAAGTCTCAATCTCATTTTGTAACTGTCCAGACCTGTGGTAGGACTTATTACTAGAGTTTGTGGGCAAAACGAACTCAGCACCACCAGAGATGTGGCTCCCTGGCACAACACTGGAAAGCTAATCTTCCAATCAGCATTTAGGACATGTCTGGTGTACTTGTGTATAATACTGTATGCAGTATCATTGTTACTGCTTGTGCTTGTATAAACAACATAACGGTTTATTCTTGTACAACATACACATAATTGTGTGGTACTAGTTATGGTAGCTGATTATGCTAGATAACATAGGTAGTCTATTTACAATAAGTAAATATGTCAAGCTGTTGATAAGGTACAATATGTCCAGTTTCTAGGACAAAATTGTACAAACGTATAGTTCCAATAAACTAGCTTCTTAGCTATTTATTTGGCCAACTTATGTGTTTACCATATCAGCTGAACCTATCTATGCAGTAAAACATGTGTATACTTTACAGTATTAGCAACTTTCACTGTTTACACTATACTGTTGCAGCAGTAGCTATCCAAGTACTGTCACTCTACTATGCCTAGTGGTTCTGGCTTGTACAATAAGTCATAGTTGCTGATTTGTACAAGTATAGGTAATAGCTTCATTTGAAGCTATCAAGACACTAGACAAACAGAGTGTTTCTTGTGTGCTACAAAAGGTCATTATACTATACCATACTGGTATTTAGTATTAGTGTGTACATCATGTATAGACTGTAATTGTTTTACTTTACATTATGAATGTAGAAACCACTCTCTACATAGTAAATGTGGTCGCTGTTTTCCTGCACCAGCTGAAGCTCACATTATATATGTAGATGATTTATATACATTACAGTGTGCTAAGTTGTACAACATATGGATTAATATACTTGTCCAGCAGTCATAAGCTGCTTATGTTGTACAACATGTGTAGGTATCATATTTTGCACCTATATGTATGTACCAGCTGCTCATGATTTACAACTTACCTTTATGGTGAGCTGTTTAAATCTACATTATAATGTAGAAATCTCTTTCTACATTGTGAATGTGGGGGTTAACAGATTAAGCTGTTTAAATGGTACAACAAGTTGTACATACCCCACCTTTTTTCCATTTAAGCAGTATCTTCTTACGCAAGAATGATATGTATCATACCATAACTGACCAAGCAAGCCTTAGCTGCTCATATGGTACATATGCATGCCACTAGGGTGTACAACTGATAGCTGTTTGTGTGCCTACTATTTTTAGTAAAAACAGTCATAACTACTTGTCTGTACAAAAATTGTGCAGCAGGCTTACCTGCTTACTTTGCACAAAATTGACTGCTATATACTTACCAGCAAGATTGTACCTTTTCTGCATGTTATGTCTGCTAAGGAACTTTAACATGCTTATATATCTCAAATTATGTAGTATTAGAACTACATAGATTGTACAACATCAGGAGGTACTATACTGTTAAGCAGCCGTTAACCTTTGAGAAACTCAAAATCTGAGGAAATTTAATTAATGAATTTCCCAAATGGAAAATTCCTCTCTCTAGCACATGACTAATGTGCTATTTACAACTAAAATCGATTGGGATTGTTGTTTGCCCTCTTTGAATCTAAAAGAAGGGTAAATGAAAGTAAGCTTTCTTTTGGTTTAACCAAACAGACTTTTTCTTGAAACCTGACTGCTTCTTTAGTCAGGATGAATTAAGTTATTCACTTCTTTTCCTAAAAAGTCCTGTGTTACAAATCCTACAAGTTTGTGAGGACTAGTAACATTAGATAAGATAGGACTATGGAAATGGGCAGTGAATCAGCTGAACTTTAAAGTCTCCTATGATAGACCGCAACGACATCTATCGTTGCGCTCTGGAATATAAAATTAATCGAGTACTTACCTGTAAGTATGAAGATTAATTGTTGTTCCAGGAGCAACGATAGATCGTTGCGGGGTACATAGGCCCACCCATCCTCCCTAGGATGAATAGATTAGTGACAGTCAAGCATAATCATTAATCTACAATATTCAAGCATTCTTGAATATAATATCTATATATAGATTTTATTCGACGATACGAATTCATCTATATAACTACGACTATTGAATAGTTTAGATATTGATTTCCTATGTACCAGAAATGAGATTTCTTTCAGCGATTGATTCACTGCCAGCGGACGTCTGACATCTACGGATCTGCGCATGCGCATCTCCTATGTACCCCGCAACGATCTATCGTTGCTCCTGGAACAACAATTAATCTTCATACTTACAGGTAAGAACTCGATTAATTTTATATTGAGTTGAAGCTGTCGTCGGTCCATGCGTCCCTACACCGCGGCAGGCGTGCTGACCATTCCCCGGTCTGCCGCGGCGCTGGCGCTATGAGTCGATGCTGTCGTCGGCCCATGCGTTCCCTACACCCTGGCAAGCCACGCCGCTTTGTCTATAGTGTCAACCTGTTGAGTATATGCTGTCATCGGCACACGGTCGGCGTTTTGCCCGCCGAGCAAATCTACAGCGACCGGTCTGCCGTGGTGCAGGCTCTATGAGTTCAAGCTGTCATCGGCACACGGTCGACGTCAAACCCGCCGAGCGCCTGTCGACACCTCCCGGTCTGCCGCGCTGCTGGCTATATGAGTTCAAGCTGTCATCGGCACACGGTCGGCGTATTGTCCGCTGAGCGCCTGTACACCGACCGGGCTGCCGAATTGCTGGCTATATGAGTTCAAGCTGTCATCGGCGCATGGTGGGCCTTATCCCCGGCGAGTGCGTCGACAGCTCCCGGTCTGCCGCGGTGCTGGCACTATGAGTTCAAGCTGTCATCGGCGCATTTTCCCAAATGAGATGTTGGAAAACCCCGCGTATAAGACGCACCCCCAACTTGAAGAAATCCTATAAGACGCACAAGGCATTTGTTTGGCGTAGAGGACGCGTCTTATACGCGGGAGATTACGGTAGTAGAAATCTTCCACTTTTGATGAATTAAGATTAGATCAGGTGGGGAAAAAAGACGTACATAATGATGAGAAAACGAGTTTGATTTAAGGCTAGAAAGTATAATGAAAGTATAACATATAAGGAACATTAGTGCTGTAAAAGGGTTAAAAGGGAAGAAGGAAAGAGAAGAGGGGCATGGCTGAAAGGGATACCAAATTGATATTGTGACTGATTGCCTGTTTTTCTGCCAGCCGTACGGTGGCTCCGGCCTTGGACAGGGCAACCTCAGCAAAATAGACCCCTATTATTACATCATGTGTGTAAGTATGGGCACCATGTGTACCCACAGTGCCTGCCGGGACGCTTGTATTGTCAGCGCTTGCCTCTCCTTCGTGTGCTCCATGTCTTTTACTAATGCCTGGAACATTTACTTACTTTACCTTATATCATCCACAATACCCCACAAAGTTGGATATAGCTAAGTTTGGGAAGTATATGGAGTCTATTTGGTAGTGTTCCCTAGCATAACAAACCACGAGTGGGTATGGTTATTATTTGCACATTCTGTGGAATCATAGGTATACAGATGAACAAAGTCAATGGCTTCATTCGATTCACTTTAAGAAGTTATCAGAAAGAATCGTTTTTTTTGTTGGGTTTTTTTTCCTTGTTTTTTTTTTTTTTTGGGGGGGGGGTCGATATCAAAACAGATTTTTTTTTTGTCATTATGATTTTCATGATATACGATTTTTTTAACTGTCCACTGTAAATTGATCTTTTATATTCATCCATTACTCAATTCATTATTTTTCTGATGGGTAAAGCGGAATTCTAGCTTTGCATGCTCTTTGCTTTAAAAATGATCTGCTGGGCTCAGCTACCACTGCCCTTTTGTAACAGTTCTGTGTCTAAGTACACGTGGCCTCCTGTTGCTGTGCAGTCATGTCAAATTCAAATTCTTTTCTTTAAGAGGAAAAGAATCAGAGAAATGAAAAGATCAAGTAGTGTAAAAAGAGCCGAGCATGGTTTTGTTACGAGTGTTTTACCTTTTAGCAAAGATGTGATTCTGTATTTATGCTTAGATATTTTTGGTACTCTTCCCTTCCTTTTCATGGCATGTAGGTCTTTTTCCCTTTGAGAACCTTCCTACCTAAATTACTTTCGTGGTAACAGGCATACATTTTATGGATTAAGACACCTCTATTTCAGGCTCATTGATATTTGACATTTTTTTTTAAATAATAGTCCAATTGCAGGGCATTGCGTGTAAGGATAGATTAAGTGTCAGGGATGTAAGTTTTCAGAATTTTGTCTGATTACAAAATTTGAACATGATCATACATATACCAAAATTTTTCTTTCTTGGATCAACGGTTTGTGGTATTTTACAATGAATTCAGAATTTCTATGCGTATTTTCAGAATTTCCCATATATTCTAACTTAAATCCCTGAAGTGTATGTGATATTATATAGAATACATTAGAGTATTAGAAGCCCAACCAGTAATTGGGCCGACATTTTGAGCTCTCAGTACAGTGTTCAGCAGAAGATTATGACTTGATTTGTCACAGACAGCACAGTATACTAAGTTAGACCTCTCATCTCTAAGAAGAGTTAATGCCATACAAGTATTACATTATTTACCCGTCACGTAGTATTAAACTCTATATTACATTACCCTCACTGAAAAAGAATGGACTTAATTTTGACAGGCGGGAATTATGTGTTGTCTTGTTCAAGGTGTTCTCTTCAAATCATATAAAACATCTATGGCACACACAACAGAATGACGGGCTTCCCTAGCCCACTTAAAAGGGTCTGTATCTTCTCTTTCCTATCCCCTCAGATGTGTGTGGTGCACATATGCGCGGGCACCAACACATTTCCCTGTGAAATTGTGTAATTAGTTCTCACCATCAATATGACCTTTGCTGTCGAAATGGCGTTAAACATCTATTACTCACTCACAACAGAATGAAACACACACACACACTTATCCTCGGCACTCCTGAAGCACTGACTATGTACTTGTAACCATGTACACTGTGTACCTTATAGACCTACCTAACACGTCAGTACATGATGCCCTGTACTTTGATTAGACAACACAATTCCTCCAATGTCCGATATAAGAGTGTAAAAACATGGGTGATGTCGGTACGTTTTCTCTACAGATAAATTCATACTTAAGAACTTACATTTTCTTTAGGATTATTTTCATTTACTCCCTAATTTGCTTTTTGACAAATTAACCAAAAATAAAGGGAGATATTGGTAATATGTAACAAACTTGCAGCCGTACCAAGATAAACATTGGTTAACCTGATTAGTTAGTTCAGTTAGTTCAACAACTCTTGTTTTAACACTTTCTCATGATTTATTTTTATAACTGTTCCTTTTTTGCAGTGTTTCTTAATGTGATTTATTTCAAATTTATTTTTCCCTACAGGAGAGTTTCTTACCGAACAGTGACCATGTGCGCGTGGTGCGTATGTTTATTAAACACCTGCACCTCTTTACGGCTACTGCCCGTGTAGAAGTAATCTCATCTCCCTACAGCACGCAAATAGTCACTCCACTTGACGAACTGCGCAGGTTAGTTTTTGTAATATGATGAGATTCTCATGATTTTGTGATTTCAAATTGTCCCTTAGTGTTTAACTGATAAATGGCTGATATTAACTACAGTCCATAACAAGTCTTTGGTCTGTGGATTCCCAGAAGGGATGCATGCAACATGTATGTTTTCTCACTTTGTGTCTATGTAAAAAGTAGGGCGAGGTTAGTTAATTTCTCTACTGTAATGAAACTTTTGGTTAACTTGAATTAGCTAAGCGTTTAAATTCGTTTCCCATCTCTATACAAACATCTATTTCAGGCAAGTTTGGCCACAATTTGCACAGAAGAAGTTGTATGCCTTCCTGAGGCACGGCTTTGAGCGGTGGCCACTCGACTCCTCGTTCAGGCTGGTGAGTGTTGTAGAAGGCTGGGAGCTTACCTTAAACGTCACCTACCAGATTGTTTATCAGGATGGGAATCAATGTAGCTGTATTACAATGTATAGGGATTTTGCACTCAGTCCATTGTGTAAATAAATGATTTCCAAATTCTGATCCAAGCAAAGCATGAGTGTAGAATATTACTCTAATAATTGTTAAAATCATACCATTATCAGATGCTTGAGACGTGGTTGAGCTTCATTCAGCCATGGCGGTACACAAACCCTGCCCAGCAATACCAGCGGGACCGGGACGCTGAGAAGGACAAGACAGTTGACGACAAATGGTAATAACCCTTTCATATCACTCTTTGACCGGGATCTTAAACTGAGGTTGCTGCGGCTGAACTGAAGGCATTCCTTTCCTTCAAGGCATTGAAACAGTGGACATGCCATCAGATAGTCATTTGATATACATAAAGAGTGAATTCTATGTCATCAAAGCCGAATTGTCGTGTTTCTTTTTGAATTCCTAGCATGCTTACATATATTTCAACTAGACAATCTGTATAAAGGACACTAATATTGTCAGATTAATTTCCCTGATGATCATAACGCCGCAGTCTCTATAATAGTTATTATATCTATACTTTGTGTGTTGGTTATAATTTGCAGTGACACTGAGATCTATCTTCCGTCCCACAGGTTCCCGTTTATTGGAGACAACCTACTGTTCTACACAGTGCTGTTACAGGAGTTCCTGCCGCGTGTATTTAGGATGGACCTCTCTGCACCCAAGAATGCCTACATGCTGTTTAGGGTGTCCAAGGTGTTCAATCTGACAAACCTGGCCAGTCTGCTCAGGGACGGTTAGTAATGTACATTCAACTAATGCCCATAACACTAAAATACGAAAAATCGTCTCCTAGAATGCTAATTACCAGGTAACTATAGAAGTTTAGAAGAGCTTTACAGACAGCTTTAATGAAATACTTAGGTTGTCGAATGAGGGATATCTAAACCACAACGAACAGATCCACGTAAATCACAAAGGGCTGCAGCTAAGATATTACATGTACCTTAAATTTGTTCTAAATTCTCACCCTCCAGCTGAGAGTACATTGTTTGAGCCGGTGCAGCGAACACCCGGGTCGCGCACAATGGACCTAGGGGGCAGCTACTTGAGCCCCTCACTGTCCTCCCGTGTGGCCTCCCTAAACCTGCAGCTCACAGAGTTGGAGGCACCTGGCTTCACGTACAAACCATTCTTCTCTGACTTCACCGTTAAACAGGTCTGTATGGTATCACTCCTGAACAGAGATCCTGAATCCTACGGGCTTCCCTAGCCCACTTAAAAGGGTCTACTTCTCATCTTTCCTATCCCCTCAGGATGTGTGTGGTGCACATATGTGCGGGCACTGACACATTCCTCTGTGAAATTGTGTAATGTCGTTCTCGCCATGAATATGACCTTAGCTGTCGAAATGGCGTTAAACATCTATTACTCACTCACTCCTGAATCCTACATAGAGGTCCAAAAATAGTGCCATTCTTATTGAGGGATAAATTCTAAGTTATTTGATGAGGTAGCAAGTTTATGATCGAAGTAATATAATTCATTTTACACTGTAATACTATCAATATTTTCAAATATGGAATAGTTCATGGACATATTAACCTAATAACATGTGACCAAATGTATTAGGATGCACAGAATACTATAAAATTATGCCGGCAAAAGCCATTGTAAAATCCTAATGGCTGGTATGGGTGCCCTTCAGGTGCAGACCTTTTGCCACCTCAGCTTTCAATGGTGAAAGAATTTTTTTCAAGCTGATATGGCCTGCGTAAGAAAGAAATTGCATGGGTAAGATGCCAACATGCAGGTCACTTTGGTCTATGTTGATAAAAAAGTATATCTATCCATTCCTTTGATCCCCTTACAGATAGAGCAGATTCTCCTCACCATAGCCCAAGCCAAGGTCTCGGCACAGGCAGCACAGAACAAGACAGACTCTAACGGTGGGTCATGGTGGTCATGGCTGTTTGGTTCTGCAGTAGACTACAACACCCACTCATACGCTAGTTATGACTATTACGACGACCTAGGGGTAGGAGACAACAAGCGGCTGGAGGCACATCTAGACCAGGCTACCGTCAACCTATGTGAGATCTTTGAGGTATGTGAGTCCCTTTGAATGTCTCTACAACTGGTTTACTTCGCCAAAAAGAAAAGAAATAATATATAGCCCCACCGCAGAGAGAACCAGGACCAGGTGATAATTTATCAACATCATAATTAGGACATGTATGTCCCCGTCTTTACTAACAGAGCTGTTGTGATGCACAAGAAAAAAAACAGCCTTGGGACAGTGGGAAAAATGAGGAAGTTAAAAATGAACTCGTAATGGAGACTCTGAACCTATTGTATTGAGCTGCTGTACTTTAAGTAAAGATCTTTCGTCAGACTGTGTACATAATTAATTAATGTGAATACACTCTGTATATACGTTGAACTATGATGTTTTTGCACCATCCTATAGATTCCAATGCCACAGGACATACAGAACATGCCGTGGGGACATCTCAACATATCAGCTACACCCGAGTCTCTCTCCCCTGATCACTTAGACACGGATGATGGGCCTGCACTCACACCCCTTGGACGCTATCAGGTAAGGGTAAAATGGATGGTAACTCCTCTGACTTTAAATTTCAGAATTGTGTCTGATATCAGAATTTCAAATGAAACCATAGCCTGATCGGTAGGGAGATTTGGAGCCCTATCCATGTACAAGGACTGATGATGGACTGATTATTACTAAACCTGACATCATCTCCTTGGAATTGGAAAGTGTGAACACGAAAAAGGTACATGTAACTTCAATGTAGAACCACATGCACTCTGTTCACCTACAGACCAAAAGTATATAAGTATATTATCCTTCTGGACTGTGGGTATGGATGGTGTGTCTGCTTGCTAACCGCCCCCCGCCCCCAACGCTGAGACATACACTCAGTGGGGATTTTTTCACCAGAAATTTATTTTTAATAAATTTCCTCTGAAAAATTAACCGGTATGTTACCAACAGTAAAGGGAAAATATCACTCATATATTATCCTTCTGTTTATAGATGATGAATGGTTTGCGGCATTTTGATGTACAACTACGCGGTGACCCAGAAACACAGCGGATACGTTCTTATGAGTGTGCCTTCCTAGTGCGGCTTTTATATCAGATCTCTGTGTTTTTAAATGACAAGGTGAGTATTATACAATTATACCTCCATCTGCAGCGACAAAGACACCATGTTTTTGTTTATTACGGCACTATTAATACCTAAAATCATGTGATCCTTACAAAAGAAAACTTCTCTATTGTAATGTTTAAGCGCCGGGATTTGAATTCTTGTGGCAACCATGATTCTTAATGATCAAATAATTTCTCTTCTGTCCACAGTATGCCCAAGAGATAGAAACGCTGTACCATCGTGAGGACTTCCTGGGTCGTCTAGCATCACAATACCTCACAATACCACAGAGCACTCGCTCCCCTCCACGTCATGGACGAGCTGTAGCATCACCACGCACCCGTGAGGCACGCGCCCTCATGTCACGACCCCGGATCAGCCTGCGATGGTTGGCTAGTTATCAGAACATGGCATATGTCGCACTCTTCTACTTAGCGACATACTTCTGGCTCGGGCTCGGAGGTGTAGGTGGACTTATGCTACTTATAGTAGCTGGACTCTTGTATGGCATTTTCATGGCTCTTTTTGCGCCGCACCCTCGCACCAAGAAAGACTAAGAAAAGTTCGAAATATTAATTTCTATTATGTCACATTTAACCCTGAAATAGGGAGGTTACAAGCCTGTTTGTCCAGGCGACTTCTACCCCAAGTTGAGGTGTAACGATGGCAACACACCAGTCACCGAGCTATCCTTGTCCCTACCAGTTATTCAGTGATTTTATATGGCACTCCTTTACCGCTTGTAAAGGAGTAAAGTTTCCATTCAGGTTGTGAACGCTTATGTGCTGTAAGTGAACATGGAGAGTACATGTACACGTGCCATTGACGCTAGAGACGAGCCATTCACGCCAAAGGCTCTTGAAACACCTACAATGGTTTTTTTTTATATACATATCGTATTTATTTATCTTCTTTTTTTTATAGAAAGTTATAGCACAAGCATTGTGCACTCATGGTCATTGGAGAGCTTGGCATTTAATGTAAGGATGAATTAGATGCTAACGCTGTCCTTTCATCATCCCATTCAAATCAGACATTCATATCCTTCATCCAAAATGACAGGTGACTCCGACACAGCGTACCAAGCTATAAAGTGTTTATTCGGTACTCCATTCCAACAGCTATATTCTTTCTAGACCGTCAACAAGCAGCGACATGCCATCATTTTGCTCGGGAATTTATTATTTGCTATAGATATTCATTAGGAATATAATAAGAGATTGTATCCAATACATCAAGGCAGCCATCTTGTAGCCCACAGAGATTACGTACTATTTATGGGAGTAATGAGTGTATTGTAGCTCAGCAGAGCCCAAATAAATTTTGTTGAGATGGCAGCTGTTGTATTATGCAGATGTCTCAGAAAAAAGGTGTGGATTTTGTGGAAAGAAAGAAAAGATACTGCCAATATGTGAATTTTTCCATGTTCATATATCCCTCCCTGATATTGTATATGTGATATATCTAGACGGTGCACCGTTTATCAGGCTGATGTGCACAAAGTCAGTGTTCTGTAACGAGTCTGATAGCGTTTCCAATTTTAAGGACTGTGAGATCAGGTCTTAATGACTATATCCAAGAAAACCTTATTGTAGAAAAGCCGAAGTACCAGAGGGTATTGGTCGACTGGCACTTGTCTTGTCAGAATACCACTACAGCATTCACAACATCAATTTAGTTGATTTGGTATGACGTATAGTGCACGACTATGGTAATACTTAACATGTCTCATATCATTTCATATAAGCGAAGTTAAATCCTTTGTATCAGGGGTTTGCTTAAACGGAAGATGCTGCTATGTGGTGGTTTTTTCATAATACCACACTAATACGACAGAAAATCAACCCCAGGTGCGACTGACGGCATTCTCCCCATCTCGCCATCTCGGGATGAAGTTTGTACTTAGGGTTGGGAGTTTAAATCAATTTTCGTTCCTTTATTATTCAGATACCAGTTTTAAACTTGCACATGTCCATAGGGAATTCTTACCACGACATGTGCAGTGTTAAAAGAGATACTGTTTTCTTGTAACACTAGTAGAAATAGGATAGTGCCATGGTATTAGATACCAGAAGGAGTGCTTATAATGGTCGGGTTTAAAGTTAACATCCTGAGATCTATACTGCTGGAGGGGTTCCCGAATCGAGGAATATATTCCCATGGTGAACGGGTTGTTAGAATCAAAATGCCAACGTCCAATATAGATTATAGTATCCTTTCTTGCGACTTTGTTATGACTCGGAAAGTAATATTAGTGTGGTTGAAAGATATTGTGAAATATCTGTGTATGTGAAGTGGACTTGGTATCATGGGCCACTGTTCTATAACTTAAGGCTGAGAGTTTGCTAGATGGGATACATGGAATTGGTTTTATTGAAAACCAATTGTTACCCAGAATTATAATTTTCATGTATCAAAATGTAAAATAAAAAGTTTTGATTCTCTAAGTAAGCATTCTTAAAATGGTCTATAAATATATATACCAGGTACTCACAGATAGCGGCGGTCTCCAATCTAATGAAGGCATTCTTTGATAATTTCCGTATGAAGAATGACTGTTTAGAGAAACTCTTCCAAAACATTCATCAATGAAGGTGTGTTTGCATCATGTGCGCTGTATGATTGTTTATTCTACTTCCTGTCCAGATCGAGAATATAGGGGTTTATTACAAAGGATAAATCGATATTCATTTTGTGTAAAGAAAATAAAGATTTATTCTATGATTCAGTGCATGACATATCCACAATAGATTCTTGTAATGTAAGAAGTAAAATGTTTTTCATCTCATGAATGTTGGTACCTACCCAGAGGTAACGTCTGAAATAAAAATACTGAATATGACTGGGTGTTTTCTTATCATTATCAACCAACTCAAAACTTCAGAATTACGTCTAAGATAATGGAAATAGACTCGTGATCATTTCATTAGAACAACTAGTGCCTAAACAGAGGCACAAATACCCCCAAGTAGTAGGAGAATTATGAATATCTTATGTCTGAATGTATTACACAAACCATAATGGAAATTAATTCTCCAGATGTCAGGACAATTATATTGTCCCTCAGATTTGTCACACGTATCGAAATACACATGTATTGGCGCACCGGAATGGAATTCTTTTGTTGCACTTACCAAAGAAATAAGCAGATATAGGAATTAGGGTTGTGCTAGTTTAGAACTATAGCCCAACATTAAGTTACAAACAAAAAAGATACGACCAGTAGTAGCGGATACTTGGTTTTTCAAAAAGGGCAAATTCTTGATACTTGTTAAAATCATTTTGGACAAGACTTCAGGCTATCAACCATAAATGTCTCAAACGATTTTCAAATAAATATTGCTCACTTATTCATAACCAACATTAATACTGTATTCTAACCTCTTATCTTGAGAAACATTTTCACCATACATCAACGTATGATGTCTCCCTGACTTCATGCCTTTTGTAAAAGAAGAAAGCCAATAACGTCATGAAAGCTTCTCACAAAGTGTCATTTAAACAATGTGTGATCTCACATTTTCACAGAACACTTTCTTAATTTAGGACATCTTTCACATCATACAATGTAGTTCATAACTATTTCTCACAAACACACATCGTGTCCCTTATCTGTTAGAGAGTTCTTAGACTTCCATAACTAACGCTCGCAGTTAAAGCCCCTTTCAACGCCTGATGACAAGCACTTCTTGGTGAAAATAGGGCGCTGGAGACACCTTCAATGTCTACATTTCACAAAATAACAGCTAAAGTAATCATTTATTAAGCAACATGGCTCTGAAGTCCTTATTTGACATCTTAGCAGTGGGTTTCTCTCCGTTTGCATCAGCTGGTGCATTTGGGGGCCGGCGTTGTAAAGACCGGGGCATCAATGTAACCTGTGTTCCTGACCGACCCCGACTGTGGGAATAAAGAGACAGGATTAAATCAGGGTAATGAGGATCACATGCTGAATACATTCCATTCACAGACAGCTATATCACAGGTCGTTTTCGCCTTTCACTTACATTGTATCTGTTCAATATCATTGAACCTGGTTGTAGAAATATCTGCAAAGTTAAGGGGTGTGATATAGACGGCGTAGAAAAGGGCAGACAGTTGCAACATAAGGTGAACATTGTTACCCAGAATTATAAATCTGTATTTTCAAGTGTCAAAATGTAAAGAAAAGTTTGATTATCTAAATTTCACTCAAAGTGACAGAAATATACACACCTGCCGGTGTCCCGCTTGCCGCCTCCCAGTGCAGGTGTGAAACCTTTAGATACAGGCGCCTTACGTGCAGGCGGGTTACTGATGGCCACACCCATTGTGTACTCCCCGATCACATGACCGTCCATCTTCATCACTGCCTGAGACGCATCACTCTGTAATTGGTATTCAATTTTAGACACTAGTAAATAAGTGCCCCTTAGCTTTCAGTGTAGTCTGCACAAAAATAATTGATATGTTACAGAAATACGTTGACATGTATTCATTAGACAATAGTTGCCGTAACACTTTTCAAATGATAACGTTGCGTCTCCTGAGGTACATTATAAAATGCAATACTTTTTAGAACCATGGCCAAGTAGAACTTACCTCTTTTTCAAAATCGATATAGGCCAGACCTTTTGACGCCCCACTGCGGTATGTGACCAGTCGTACTTCCTTTAACTTGCCATGCTTCACAAACAGTTCGCTCAGCTCATCTTGTGTCATGGAAAAGGGTAAACCACGTACGAACAGTTTGTTCCTCTCCATCGTTGTTGCATACTGCAAAGACACCAGAAAACAAGAAGGACGTTAGAACGGCCCATTTGATAAATCAAATATAGGACAGCATTTTGCAATGCAAGTAACTCGAAAGGGCACTTAATCTCTTCTTTTAGGCCCCTTCTGATACTAACCTCATGTTTTCTTCGAGCATTATCACTGTCAATGGTTAAGCCTATGAAGAATGCATCCATTATCGCTCGTTTGTTTCATTGGTGAATAACTCCTCTCTTGGCAAGTTAAGCATTGCAAAACAGCAGCAGCTCTTGAATAAGGATCCATATTAAGCATACAAACGCATGAGACAGTGTAATTCTCCTCCATTTTGTTATAATCCAGCAGTTTCTATGGCACCGTGAGTCGATCGTCTTGCTGTCCGCCATTTTGGATTTTGATGTTCTGTGCACATGCGCGACCCCTCCTTGCCGGAAGTAGCAATTTTTGACAGAGAAATGATATATTCTATCGATTTAACTTGAAATTAATGGCTTTTTGAATATAATCTATGCATCTTTGGCAATATCAGTCGAATTGAATCAAATATATCCTATCTTTTTACTGTTATAGCCCCACAATTCGATTATCTCGCTGTCCGCCATTTTGGATTTTGGTATTCTGTGCGCATGCCCGACCCAATTTCCATAGTTATTTGGGTCAATTTGCACCACCACGGGCTTTGGGATGCGAATTAACGACAGGGCGAACACATAATTTTTTTTACCTTTTTAATAATAATTATCGATTCAAATGATATCCTTTTACTATTCTTTATCATATTTCTATATCATAACACTGAATAATTGAAAAAAAAAAAATAACGACCATTTTTACGACAATAGAGACGCGCGGACGGATCGAATGATGGCAAATTCATCAACATTCATCAATTATTTGCACCACTCCGGACCAAAGACGAGGGAACTTTGATGAAATTCGCACCTCTCATGGGATTTAACATAGACCGGAAAAGTGTCTTAGTTTTTCTCACTGTTACTAGCCACTGAATCCTTCCATTTTTACCCCGGCTCTTATAACTCTTTCGAGTTAAATATGGGAAATCATGATATTTCTATATAAATTTCCTATAGAAAAGCTATGAAGCATTACTATTTGCAAGTGAAAACCAGAGACAGTTTGGTGGTGGCAAGGAGCAAGAGCTGTGGTGTCCTTTGGTGTCATAATCCAAAAGTACATGAAGCAAGTGTTGTGGTGCCCCCTGGTGTCAGCTGATTACAACAGCGAAATTGAGGGTGTGAGACATCATGACGACTGCTTAGCCAATCACAACACACCGATCCAGTTACAGGGGAACACCCCAAAACAACCCCCCTGTAAGGCCCAGATTTGACTATAACTATTCATGGGAGATACTATGGCATTCTACACTAAGCCACTGACATTTTCGAGTGCCAGCACATATAGAATTCAATAGATCTACCATAAAAACTTACTGTAGTACCCTGTGCATGGTATTAGATAACTTCTTTAAATTTTACACCCCAGCTTGATGCTTCACCTATATTATAAGGCACACCTGGGGTTTGGGTTTCTGCAGTTTTATACTAATCCAATGTAAATCCTACCGCACCTGTTACGTGCACCCTGAATTCAGAAACCACCTTTATGGCTCAGAAGGCCCCTGATTCGTGTCAATGTCTCTCATATCCTCACCTTGAATGATGCTGCGTTGTTTGACCGCTCATTGCAGCGGCTGATAAACATAGGTCGACCATCAATTGGTGTTCTGTCCAATTTGACTGCCTCTCCTACCATCAGCTGAAAAACATCAGAAATCCTGGCTTTATGACTTGGGGCCTCCCTTCAAATTTTAGCCTATCGTCTACAAAGAAATTCTACCTTAAGTCTTGGAGCGTGCTTCACACGTGAAACACTACAATGACAGACAAGTGGTGTGATAACTTATCATCTGCTTCCTGTGTACAAATCGTTCATGAAAAGAATCAACACATTACCTCATCCTGAAATTCCACGTAAGCGAATCCCTTAGACTTGCCAGTAAATGTCTTTATCAAGCGGAAATCCGTTATCTCTCCAACCTGGAACAAAGTGAAAAGGTACATTATCTGTTAATAAAATATTTCTGTCCCTTCAATCAACACCGGGAATCAACATCAAGAAAATGGTTAAGATCACAGGTAAAGCCAGAGGCTATCAGTGATATCTATGCCCAATGGGCTACATACTATGTACTATGATAACATGAATTAATCTACATCCTGAATTTCGCTGATGACATATGGCTGTTATCTGGATTGTTATTTGTTTGTATAGGTTAGGGCTGTGTCCAGGTGACTGGTGGCGTCTTGATTACGTCTAAAAATGATCTAGGTAGTAGAGAAGGGCCAGGGCCTATCAGTGGGTCCTGTACTGGATTGTTATGTGTTTGTATAGGTCAGGACTGCGTCCAGGTGACTGGTGGCATCTTGATTATGTCAATAAATGATTTAGGTAGTAGAGAAGGGGGGGGGGGGGTATTAGGGAGTCTATAATAATGGTCATGTGATGTCCTGTTCACAGTTTGTCAATAGCTGTGGTAGACGTGCTTGATACTACAGATACCATAATCTCTCGCGTATAAGGCGCAGCTCGCCTATAAGGTGCACCCCTAACTCAGGGATGTCTGTTATAACGTATAAGGCACACCTCTGAGGGCAGATTTCTGTTAGTTTAGTACTGTTCTATAGTAAAAAATACCCCCCTATAAGGCGCACCCCAAACTCAAGGCAATTTACCTCCCACGTATAAGACCCAGCAGCATTTTGTTTGGCCTATAAGACGCGCCTTATATGCAGGAGATTACGGTAACTTTATTACATTGCTGTAATGGTTAAAGCCTATGGGCCACACAAACAAAATAATTCTAGGACTTTGCCAAGCACATCATAGAAATTCGTTGTTTCTCCATACTGTCAACTGGTTACAGTGATGTCGACATCACTGAACCAACAACCAAACGTTTGAACATTTTATTGGCTCTCCGCTGATGAAGAATTTTAGAAAGCATTTAATATCATTTTATGCAAGTTCATCTACCCCGTGCAATCCATTTTATGCACGTTTATCTACAGATTGTACCGGTACATTTGTATATGATAAGCATACACCATACCAACAGGATTCTGAAATCTGAGTATCATACTAAGTTATCATTCATAAGATTGGATTTACTGACATTTACCACTACTTAGGCATCCCTCTTAACTCTCAGTTGTGAGATAAGCTTTATTGACGTTATCCAGTAACTTATTGCCACTCTAATATTTGTTATAACACTGCTGGGCGAAGCCAGAGTGCATTATCCTGAATGCTGCATTCTGATTGGCTGATTGACCATGCATTATCTAGATGGATAATGCACTCCCAGCACAGGAGGTCAACTTCATCTCACATTTAGACTTCACAATTGATATTCATATGTTGTCAGGTGGCTGATGGGTTATTTTTCTGTGTTATAACGGGAATAATGCACTAAATAGAAAATTTACTGACTTCATCCAGGACTTTCCTCACGTCCGCCTCAGTAGATTTAAAGTCAAGATTACTGACAAATGCTGTCCGAGACTCCCGGCTGGCGTCCAAAACAAATGGTTTGTCTGTGTCTTCAGCCTCCTCCACTGCAAACATAAAGGACATTCTTAGAAAAGTTTGTTCAGAGAACACTCTTGTTATTAAATGGGAAAGTCTGGGCATGGTAGATATGGGCTATGCTACGGAGAGGCATGAACCCCAGGTGTGGCTTGTAGAAAATATACAAAACAGACGTGCTGTTTACACATGAGGTGCGGCTTATACAAACAAAAAAGCCATGCAGTAAATCGAGAAGCTAAGTGCAGTGGCCTTGTGGATCCGGTTCTATTCCGAGGTAGCAGGTTGTCACATGGGCGCGGCCATTGCTGGAGCTTGTTACAAGTGAGTTTTACTGATAAGACATATCAGATGGGTACCAGTTGGCCCCCAAAAGGCCGCAGTGAATAGATTGGAGTTCTCTCATTGGCTAACAATTAAACCTGCTAAGTCCGTATAGGTTTGACCCGGGATGCATTTTCAACCAATCAGATTATTCCCCTTATTAACTACAGAATTTTTTTGGGTACATTATGTAACACCTGTTACCCATCATGCTGGTGGCTATCAGTGATTATCTCGCCAGGTGCCATATCAAGCAATGGCCGACCCACTGGACGTCCATACCGAGCCCTATAGTACATATACTAACCTCTTGGCTTTTTCTCTGGAGGCTGGTCTGTTGGTTCAGTAGGTGCTTTATATCCAGGAGGTGGGGCCTTGGGACCCTTGTAACCAGGGGGTGGGGCCTTCTTTTTGGCTGGGGACGGTTGAGCTGGGGAGGTGGGCACTTTGAACTCCCCCGAGTCCTGAGGCTTGGCCTCCTTAGCAGGAGATTCTGAGTCAGCCTTAAATGGATAAAATAAGGAGCACATTTTACAAGGATATTACCTGGGAGTGAGGGACCAATCATAACTTTTTTTCGGAGACATGTCCAATGACGTCGAACAGGTAGTCAAATATGCTCATAAAAACTTGATATAAGAGGAATTTATGTATCAGATTCCAATATCCACGATGTAATGGATTTCGACTATATTCCCCAGAATGCTTACCTTACGTTTATAGGGCCGTACCTCTGTCTGTGGTTGTACCGTTGTGTCTGCTGGCTTCTTACCACGCACAAACACCATAGGGGCTCCCATACCACCCGCCTGTTCACCCTACAAGACGAATTCACGTTTTACTACGATATGGAATACTCGTGTATCTAATCACTAGGGCTGCATTTTGCACTATGTCGACCCTTTGGGAGTGAATCAATCTAGTAGACTCATCAGAGCTGTATTTTCATACACAATGAAGACAAACATAATGTATTGTTAGCACAATGTACTATGTGCCCCTTAAAAATATGATTCCCGAATCTAGTCGCCATATCATCATATATCTTTTGTTACTTCCACCAAAGGGAGGAGAATACACTAAAAGCTCACTTTATTGGAGGGTGGCTTTTTTGGTTGTTCACTTGTAGACTGCTTTTCTGCTGCCTTCTTTGCAGATTTCTTCTCCTTCCGCATCGTCTTCTTCTGTGCCTCCTGTGCAGCCTCCTTCTCTGCTGCCTATAGACAAGGTAGACCATATTTAATGGAGAATAAAGGGAAACACTCGACACATTATTTTAAAATGTGCAAAATCAACATCTTATATTCACCAGAAGTGTGTGGCTTGACGTTTATTTTTGTTTATTTCATGGTAGGGACTTGTGGGTGAATATGGGTGAAATTAGAATAAACTGGTCGTGTCGACACTTTACCATGCAACTCTGTCTATTTACTATACATTTGGGCATAAACTCCTATGCTTTAATCACTTTTGGCCCAAAGATCAATTACAGTGAGTGAGTGAGTAGTAGATGTTTAACGCCATACTGACAGCTAAGGTCATATTCATGGCGAGAACTATATTACACAATTTCACAGAGGAATATGTCGGTGTCCGCGTATATGTGCACCAAACACAGCCGAGGGGATAGGAAAGAGGAGAAATAGACCCTTTTAAGTGGGCTAGGGAAGCCCGATCAATTACATTATAAGGTTTTATCTCAGGCTACCTTTGCACGTCTCTCCTCTATCCGAGACATCTGGGCCTCACATCTACACACCGCTGTGTCATATGTGTCTACCGTGTCACCTGGTGTGGAATTGAGTATGCACATTAACATCACCACTAGAAAACGATATGTTAATACTAAGTCTTATATTACCGATATTCCAATTCTCATACACTTCTTTAGTTGGAGGCTACTCAACCCCAAACAAGTAGAATTATATAAGTTATCTCTCTTAAGTCTCACATAGTTTTCCACTGGCCCATCAATATTATTACTTTTTCAAAAAAGAGAGGCAATTTTTTTACGCCCCCCCCTCCCCCTCAAGAGGGATCAAAAGTTTTTGCACCCCCACCCCCAAACCAACTACCCTGCCTGTTGCTCAGAAATGACCACTCCCTTGGAAGAATCTGAGGGTTATCCATCATGTGTGGGTCATTGAAAATGAGAAAATTCATTATCAAGTATGAATATATGTATGTTGTTATATAAATAATGTCACCTACCTTCTTCACGTTCAAATTTTAAGTACGCCTGTACGATATACTCAGGCCAGTCATTTGCTGAGTTAAGCGCTCTCTGTAGGATCTTACGTGCATGTTTATGGTCACCATAGGATCTGTGTTAACATGGTAGTGATTATTGCAACTGTATCCACAATGAAATAACTCTATCAACCTTGGCCATGTAAGATTTAAAGAAATTTGATAATGATTCAGTTACTAGTTTAGCTTGCAATTCAGGCCATATTTGTCATTGTTTCACTGATTAGATACTGACCCAGTAAAGAGGAATAGGTAAAGGGGAATAAGAACTAAATTACCTGGGGAAATGCCCAGGAATCTCACAGTGAAAACCACAGACTACATAATTTCCAGTTGTTCAGTGAGGGTGCCTCTTTATTTTTGATGAGATTATACCACATACCGTTCTAGGTTGAAGTACTCTAACCACATCGCTGCCTTGTTACCGTGTCCTGCCTGCATCACCTCGTTCCATGCGTCACGTGCCGACGCCATGTCACCCAAGTGTTTAGCCTGTAACAAGAGGGTAAATAAAGATCTCACTGATAAACTTTGACCAAACCAATGAGATTGAACTTGTGATATTGATCACAGATGGCCCAGGGTTTCATGCATTGAAAAGTTTTTGTTATTTACAACCTACGGGAAGACAAAGGGTCAAATGATAAACTCAACTGCCAAAATATAGGAAAAAAAAGTAACGAAAGTTGTTTACTTAGTTCAAATCTGATGTTTTCAAAGGTGGAGAATCACCAAAAAAGACACCAATGACCTAAGGGACCTGGGCCAAATGGTATGAAAATCTTTTCTCCCTGGATTATGAAGAGTTTTGACATTTTCAGTCATAGTCCTGGCGAAGCTGACACACCTGATGACCAACTGGTGACTGTGACGAGGTGTGCTTTGACCTTACACACAGTCAGATAGCATGGGATGGCTGCTTTCACAACCTTTTCTCAGAGTCTCCAGTGATCCATCTAAGCCTTTTACCCTCCCGGCTAGGAACACCTTCATCAACATCTGATATCTGCTATCTCTTTACCAGTCGCAAGTGCACAACATCTACGGGCAGAAGCGGACCAGTGCAAGTCTCATAGAAGACCAGAACACTGTGGGTTCACTGCAGTGTATCGACTGACATTTACAGACACGACCAATGTCCTTTGGGAAGTGGTGGCTCTAGAGGGATTTGAACCCTGGTCCTCTCCCACACTTTCCAGCCCACTAACCACTGAGCTACCGAGGCAAGCTCAAACTGGATGGTGGTTTCCAACTCTATATAGATTATGAGCCAATTTACTTGTGTGTGACATGAGTGTTAAGAGATGGAAAGAATATCCTTGTGACCCACCCATCATGATGACCTACCCTGACCCATCATGATGATCATGGCAACCTGTCATGGTGACCCACTGTGACCCATCAAGGTGACCCACCGTGACCCATCATGGAAACCCATGACCATGACCCAATGTTCCATACATCTATCTTGATTTCATACCAGTAGATAAGTTCCCTAGTGACTCAATCCTGCTGTTCTAATCTACAGGTTAAGGTAAAGTGAAGCGCAGACATAGGTGTAGTACGGAAACTTTATCCTTAGCATGCTAACTTTATCTCTCATAGTCCCCAATGTGTTATGTGTTTAGCTTGGATGCTGTACATATTGCCTGCTGAAAAAAGTGTCTTAATTGGTGATTACCCATAGACTCCATGTGCTAATTTCATCGCCAAAATCTATCTGGCCCATAGACCCAATGGTTAAAGGACTTGTAGTCAGTATAGCTCCCAAAAACATGATGTAAGTACAGCAGATTTTTTTCGTAGAGAAAGACATTACTCACCATAAAGGACAAAATGTTATTTGATAGATGAGATTTGAAACTTTCTTTTGGCTTTTGAAAAAAGTGTAAACTAACAGTATATCATGATTACACCCTAAAGTTGGTGATTACAACTTTGTGGATTTGGCTGCAAACCTGACTTCAATGACCCAGGGAGACCCTGGGCCAATAAACTCATATAAATGTTTGAGGGAACTGTTTTGCTGTCTCTGTTTAGGATTTGTGGCGTACCCCTAAGATCCCTAATAGTTTCTACACTCTGGCAGTGCTTACCTTCAACCGTGCTTTGTAGCGTAATAATGAACACTCAGGGTCACCCTCCGTGTTGAAATCTGAAAAAGAATCCATATACCTTTGTTCACGGCAATTCTATATCAGATTCCACTTTAATGTTTGCATACAATTTTAATGTTTGCATACAAATTCTGCTGCATGTGCACTCATCCTATTCTGTCATCACCCAAGAGAATAGCTACGAAAATACAATAAGTAGATGATGAGATAGGACTTACTTTCATACAGATGTTGGATGGCTTGGTTGAAAGTCTCCCACAACTCAGACTCCTCCTCACTCGGTTCTACAACAAAAAAAATGGCCTCTATTGTATACAACCCCAACTTATCTTACCTCCTCAGTATAGCTCATAATTTAAACCAATTTAAGTTTTTGAATTATGGATGAATATGGCATACCCTACGATTGGAACGAACATGAAGGCTTTTACCATAGAGGTACATAAGTATGTACCTCCATGCTTTTACCAATAATATCTTATCATAGGACAGCCCAAATTAAATATTATATACTTACTCGTTAACTTACTCTTTCGGAATCAGCTTCAATACACGTTCATTTACATTTTCTTCCTGGTCAGATGAGGACCTGAAGGTCTGTGCTAAAACTATCCCTTTATCAAAGATTTAATTTCCATGTACTAACAAGGTGTACTGGGTGAACATAAACTGACCTTGATCTTCACCTTGTCTCCATGTAATGCGCCGTCTGAGGTAGTCGAGGTGTGCGTTCCACACAGAGAGATACTCTAATGCCGATGTAAAGCCCCCCATAAGGGCACGTGTAAACACATCTAGTAAAAAGAAAAGACAATATATTAGGAATCTAAACTTAACTATTACCTTGTATTTTCATTTTCCCAGTACATGTACTAACCAACTGCTATGTTAAGGTACAGGTTACAGTGGCCTTACCTTTGGTCTCTGAGTGTGACCGTGAGTAGCGCTCTAGGGCCCGTCCATAGCCACACCATAGCTCCGAGCTCCAGGGACAATTCCGCACTGAACGTTCATACACAGATAGCACCAGGTCTGGTATCTTCAACTCTATGACCTGCAAAAGTCAATTATATTACAAATCTGAAAGAATTTCACTAGTTGTGTTACATAACCAGATTGCACAAGCCATGGTACAAAGACCGTCAAATGGCCTGACACATAGAATTCACTTATAAAAGACATTATTGCATTATATTCTTAGACAGAGGTACCCTGTCCCGGTCTTCCTAACGCCACATAGAGGCTTCAGAGGTTGCACTTCTCGGGCCAAATCTCGCAGTGTGAAAGCTTCCATTACGAGGATCCCAGGTTATTTCTCTCGGTCATGTTTTAAACATAAACATTGTTTACTTCAATAGCAGATTATTCAATTAGTCAATTAAGTTATAAGGAAATGACAGCATCTTTCAAAAGTTCAGAGCCATGTCTCTGTTATAACTTACCGAGAATAATATAATCTTATCCCTTCAGTTATTTAGCCATGTGGAAAATAAACATGGCAATGAGAGGAAATGCCAGGAATCCTCGTAATGGAAGCTCTCACACTGCGAGATTTGGCCCGAGAAGTGCAACCTCTGGAGCCTCTATGGGACAGGGTGCACTGGTACAGAAGTAGTGGAGGTTGCTTGGCCCGCCCTCTACTGTCATGTTTGGGCGAATCAACAGTCTACAGTTTGTTTATATGTGTCTCACCGATATATTTAGAGCTAATTCTGGTGATAATCGTGAAGATGAACAACTATATTGGTTATCTCTAGCAATTTACAAAAAATAGAAGTCTAATTCATACAGGTTCGATTTTCTTAATTTAGAAAGGTCGTACCTCCACCAAATGTTCGGGACAGATTAAGCGGGGATATGTCTATGTGCAAACTAATTTTTGGGCAGATCCATCAAAGGAAAAGGGTGCGGGGAGAATCTCCCCGCAGGACCGAAACATTTGCTATTACAACTCTCCCACACCATACAGAGTGATCTTGGAACAGCAGACGGTGTGGCATACCCACACTATATATTCTATGTTATTCTGTGAATACGCATTGGAGAGTAAAATGATGGCATACCAGGTATTGTGTGTACCTAATCCACAGTCGAGGGATGAGACAGTGCGTAACCAGTGCACGTTCAAAAATACTCTGTATCCGTGAAGGTTCCCCTTTCTCTAACTCAGCATCAATGTAGTCTTCAAAACCAGTCACGCTATCTGCAGCTAACTGCAAACAAAACACACATAGTCCCATACTTCAGACTGGGCTGGTGATAGGACCTTATGTCTTTGACATACTTGAAACAGTAACTGCTCTGAATCAATGGTTAATGGTTAAAACAATACCTGACATGGTAATACTTGACACCTTATAAAACTGTGTATGCTGTACAATTATGCCCATTATAACTATTGAATATACCCGGTAGGCTACATGTATTTCTGACATACGATACTGATTTTTAAGTAGAATCATAATGTAATTAACTAGAAGATTAAAATTTGTCGACTTACCAGACCATCTTCTAGAGGCAGGAGTTTCTCCAGCTTGGCGAGCGTCTTCTCATAGAGTGGCCGGACCTTCTCTTGGTCCTCCTCCTCAGCAAAGTCCTTAAACTCCTCCCACGTACTCTGGATGTCTGTAACATAAAGACACATCTGTAGTAGTATAGAGGATAAGTCATGGGTGAAATAACATGTACCGAATTTAAAATCTGCTCAATGAATTCTACCTGCAAAGGTGCCAATTCCTAAAATCAGCAGTTCTAACGATATGGGTAAACCTTTTGCAAGAAATTAACATCGTTTAAGATAGAAGGTTCACAAAAAAGGCCCTTAGTCGTGACGTTTGGTAATTACCGGGTACCTGCAGTGATCGACCTGACTGGTCTAGATTTCATCTCATTTAATAATATAAAAAATGTATCGTTAAAACCCAGATTCATAGACAGCACTCACTGTTTAGTGGCACGGACAGCTGTCTGCGGAATAAGGTCATGAGTCGTTTTGTCTGTGCAGATATCTGCTCCTGCTGTGCAGGTGTTGCAACAGAACCTGGCATTGGCTAAGGAAAAAAGAAGGAAGTTGAAAATACATGTACATAGTGGTTCAACAGCACTTGACTGGGAATTTCTGGTAGCATGCTTTCACAATTTGACATGGCAGCGGCCCTCTGCTTGCAAACTTCACGCTCTGTATGTGTTCAACTTTAGTCTATCGATCACAATAGAAAGCGGAATAAATGTTGTCTTCTTTTCTCTGATAAAAATGTAAATCTAGCAGTGAATAATGGACGAATACAATGTTCCCTATGAACCATGGCGTATTGGTATGGGATGCATAACCTGAATAGAACTTACCTGGAGGCCCATAAGGATGGCGTTCTCATACTCTCTGTATGCCTCCCAGATCATGCAGCCCTTAGCCACATGAAGCCCGGTAGCTGTAATCGCCTTCTCACACACCGCTCGCACTGCCTCCATACCGCCCTCCGCTGCCATCCCACCAATAGAGAACTGGATATACTCCAGCCACACTTCTACAGCTGCAAGCAAATGATAATAATATTGGCTTCTTGTTTTTAAATTTCTGGTTACATTTCCTTGCCCTAACATAGCGGGAATTCATTAGTTTACCTCTTTTAATGTGATGTGCAAATATTACTCCATCAGAAAAGCTATGGGCAAGTTCATTTCTTATCTAATAAGTTACATCTAAAAAAATTGTCTGTTTTGGATCTGTGGTTTAACTTACTTGTATAGTCCTTGACGGCACGTTCAAAGAGAGCATTGATGTTACTTCTGTCATCTTCCTGCATCACCTTCTTCTCGTCATCAATCCACTCTATCCACAACTCTTGAAAAAGGATACATGTGTGAAGACTAAGTTCGACATGTTAGGTTTACCTTACTTGATGATGGGTATGATAGATCCTAGACTAATCATAATTGTGCTTAGGCTTAGCATCAACTAAAAATTGATTTTGATGTGCAAGTTAGCCTTTGACTAGGTTGTATAAGACTGAACATGATGTTGAACGCCCATCCTCTTTGGGGAAGTCATTTAATATGTATCCTCCTAAAGCTGAATGACATAAAACCTTGTGTATAAGCCACGGCTTATAGGTGCAGCTTATAGGATTCCCCTGAACCCAGGGTGCGGTTTATACCGTGGGTTTTACGGTAAGTAGACTCCTAAATGTATGGTATTCACAGATATTGAAAAGTGTCACCTTACCTGCCGTGAGGGGAAAGATGGCTGCCATACGTTCGCGGGCTTCCTGAAGGCGTGTCAGCTCACCAGCCGCACGCAGCTTCTGAATGAGCAGCGTGTGGGAGTCATACTGATATGGGTTTGACAGCACCTGTCAAAAAAAATGAAGGAGATATTATCCTGAAAATGTTGACATGTCAGCTGAAAGTACCGTAATCTCCCGCGTATAAGACGCGTCTTATACGCCAAACAAAAGGCTGGTGCGTCTTATAGCTTACTCTCAAGTTGGGGGTGCGTCTTATAGGCGGGGTATTTTTTACTATAGAACAGTACTAAACTTACAAAAGTCTGCCCTAAGAGGTGCATCTTATACGCGAAACAGCCTTTGCTGAGTTTGGGGTGCGTCTTATACGCACACCGCGTCTTCTACGCGAGACATTACGGTAATTACAAGTGAAACTCAATAAAGCTTACCGGGTATTTGTGTACCATAAACCTGGAGATTTCAGCTGAATTATTTAACTTATTGGGGTCTTTGCCCAAGACCCCTTCTCTTCCTTTCTTCTCTGAAGAGTTTGATTCTCCAGAAAGATGTTTCATAAGCCACAGCAGGAACTACTCTTATACCTTGAGTATAAAGTGCACTCCACAGGGGTGTCAAAAAAATTTGACCCTCAAGAGGGGGGGGGGGAGATCAAAACTTTTTTCGTGCATTGTGCATAACCCCCCCCCCCCCTATTAAAAATGATCACCCCCTTAGTAACAGGTTAGGCCTACAATACATCTGATGGTTGCATGACACCAATTGACAGGAGGTGGCAGCAGTAGTCACTTTGCAGGGCCGCACTGAAGGATGTTGTACAAAGATTATTAGTCTAAGATTTGACAGTGGTGCATGGGTATGCAAACAAGGCTTCAAATTAATCCTTAAGGTAAATATTTACCGGTAATCGATTTGAGTGTAAGTTAGGTTGATATTTGATGTTAAGTTGACGGGGCTGCACTCTACTTGAATCTTGATTACAGAATTTTTTTGAAATCTTTTACTGCAAAATCCCGAAATCTGCCATCTGGGCAGAAAAGCGAATTACATTGTTACCAGTACGGTTGTACCACATGTTGTCGTAAATCTATGGGGAAACTGTACATCTTAAGGAAAATACTAGTGGCTAAGCCCAGATAAGCACATAAAAATTTATTTTCGCCCATAAGCTATATATAGGTATGTGACTAAAATTTTAAAATACATCAGATCTGTTTGAATTAAGCAGACCACGACGGGCCACATTTGAGAAACAACATGCTTTTGAAATTTTTATTCTAACATTATTTTTGGCTGAGCTACCGGGTAGAAAGATTTTGATGGAGGAAGGTTGGGTATTTTCTTTTAATATTAAACTGTACAAAGAGGATTCACATGTGACCTTTCCCATAAGTTCTACTGATTTTTCATATAATATTTATTCAATGAAACTTATATTATCCGAAAGCTGGTAACATTGCAGACCTGATGTCGTTTAAATGAAGCTTATCCGACCTCTAGAAGCAGAGATATGATTTTTTTTTTAAATAAAAAAGGTAGGAAAACCATTGAAAATGCTCAAAATTAGTTAATTACTTTAATTTCCGCATCCTAGAAACCTATGTTTGCATCGATAATTTTGTATAAAATTTGGTACAGTTAATGTTTAGATAATTTCCTAACTCTTTAAATACTTTTTGAGTCACTTGAAACACTCCTTCATATAAATAATTAGGTTTTAATTAGACATTGACCTAATTAAGGCCACAATTGATTAACTAATTAGAGTTGGTAAAATTTTAAAGTACTAGGTCAAAGGAAATCTTGTATACCGGTACTTGCTATAAAAAATAAGAGATGTGAGGAGATTCCAATATGAATTGGCATGGTGCCTTTAAGCACACATAGCTCAGGGACGGTTATCCACACAATACCACATGTACCTATCCATGTCCATACATGTACCACACCCTCAACACTCATAAGATTGAACGTGTGATATAGATCACAAAACCACTTCATAAACCCTTTTTCTATCTTTTAGTACACTAAAGTTTTTAATCTTGCTCAAAACTGAAATATGATGATCTAATATTGATCTCCATAATGTGTTACCTCAAAATGATATATTACAATGGTTTTTACTCCTATTATTAACAGAGATAGCAATTGTCAAGTTAAACATGCCGGTAATGCCAGTACCAGGACTAAACACGGACATCTGCACTCCCTTTAAACATTGTGGTGATTATGCTACCAGTTGGTGGACACAATCGACTATTCAACTATTAAACATACACTGCTTCCAGTAGAAATAGATTGGAACAGCTGGAGCCAGTGGGTAGACAGTCAACATGTCATCTTTTCTTACTGAACCCCCTGGCATGCTGGCCTCCTGGCCCCCTGGACCCCTGGACACCTGGCCCCCTCACCTGGTATGGTTACTAAAATAAAAGATGGCAGATTGCTGTATTTATAGTAGAGTTCTCGTGCATGGGTAGGATTAACGAAGCAAGAACTGTCGCGCCAATTTCAAAATTTCTATCTGGGAGTAGAAATTGTCATTTCAGAGAGGGCAAAGCCTCTTAATTTCAGATGCTTTACATTTATCCTGGAACCTTTTGTATTGGACTCTATGAGGAAATGACTTGAGAAGAAATTGGCTTATTTATAGGTTTCAATGGGAAACGCAAAAGTTTGGTTTTCAGCGATTTTGACAAGTCGTATTTTGATTTTCATTTTGACATGTAAGTACACATTTTTTTTATTTGAACATCGGTCACAGTACACATACATGTCTTTTCTCTTGCAATTTTGGTAGTTACATGACATAAAATCTTTAATTTCTAATAAAAATTTAAGATTTAAAACTTGATGTCCAATGATTTGAAATTAGGGATGGTAGTACTCGCCAGGTGGCGTGACCAACACTCTGCCTGCTGAGGCAGCCATTTTTCTATCTGGATAAGGTCAACTTTGCCCCCACCCTGGAGGAGTACCTACAAAGGTATTTACATCATTTCAAATGCTATGATTGCCTACAACACCTCTAGTTTTAGTATCAGGCTATAATTTTAGTAAAAACAAATTATCAATGATATATATCTGAGTTTCAAAGTTAGGTTATGCTTTAAAATTAACAAAATTAGTGATACTCCCTAACCACTATATTGGTGATGGAAAGTCATTATTTTTCTATATAAATTAGTGTAATGTTCATTAATTTGTGCATGATAGTGTTTGTGGGAAAGTAAGGTTTAGAACAAGGTTGACCCCCAAATTCTAGCTACTGTAATCTCCCGTGTATAGACGCAGCCCGTGTATAAGGCGCAGCCCGCATATAAGGCGCACCTAGAGTTTTGGAAAATTCTCAAAAAAAATGAAAAATTCATAACTTGGGTTCTACTGAATGAATTTTCAAAATTCAAAAACCTATGGGTAGCTTGGGCCACCTTGGGCCCTCCTGGGTCCCATTTTGTCCCATTTTGACCAAGGGGGCATGTAAGATATCAAAAGAAAGGTCTTGGTGTCCCCCTTGTGGATCCAATGAGAACTAAAACCCCCGTATAAGACGCGCCTTATACGCGGGAGATTACGGTATGTCCACTTTCTTGGTTTTGAAAATCATTAAATCATAACAGAATATCTAAAATGAATCAGTGATGTGATAATATAATGTTTTCCCTATTAGGAAAACCAAACAGCATTAAAATCCATTGAGAATTCAATCATTTATGACCATTTATATTGAAGATGTCTAGTGTGCCTTTTTATCACTTTCTGTGAAAACACCCTTTGACAGCCTATACACAATCACCTCCTGTACAAAAACTACTGACATTAGGAAGATAAATCCAACTGATACATATAGTGAAAATATTGGGCTTCCTCATGACAGGTGAGAGCTAGCTCTATAATGACATTTTCATTTTCTTAGATTCTTGCCAGAACCCCATGCTTGGGCAGGTTCATTCTCAGTGAAAAGCCTTCTCGAGACATCATCTCAACATAATAGATTTTGCTATCAAACCCATTTCAAAACCTGTCAAAAGCACACTTTTCACACTTCTAGCATCCTAAAGTATTGATAAATTTTGCTTTCGGAATTTTTGGAAAAAAATTGGGTGATAATTCGAGCGTTTCAGATTATTGGTCATTGCTGGTGCCTGTCGGTCGGCTTCCCTTAGGATGACTAGTGCTGCCACCTATGGCAGCTCCTCACACTACCCTCACCGGTTGTTTCGACTTCAGTTCTCCATTGTTTGTCGCCCACTACGGTTCTGTGTCTTAAACCTTAAAAACCCACCCACCCACAACCTTTATAATACCCATACATGTATTATGATTATGTCATTATCTGTCATCAATCCTTATTCTATAAATTCATTCCTGTGTATCCATAAATACATCTGAAATAAGGCGGTGTATCCACAAATACATCACAATGTCACTATAAACTCCACCATTTCACTGTCATATTTATTCTCATTTGTTTTATTATCAACTTCTTATCATCAATGTATTCTTATAATTCATTCATTTTATCCTTCTCCGTACATACATTCCTCTTAATCTTGTGGTTCTTAATAACATGTCATAAAGTGTAATAGGTGTATGTACTTCAATCTAAACCTCCTCTTCTCTGTCCAAGGGGGGGGGGGCTAGCTGGGGCACATAAACTTTAAAGTTTAACCCCCTGCCATGCCTGAAATGGACGCTGCCAACCCGGCAGCTTTGACTCAGGGAGGACCTGAGCCAATTAATCATATTAAATAGCTGATTACATAGACTGTGATAGAGATGTCCCTGCACACCCCCTCCGAAAGTGGCACAGTTTTCTATGACATGGTACGCGCTCAAGAGCACGACCGACGTTTCACAATGGCTGTGTGGGTATAGCTAGATCAGAGTGTGAACGGTCGAACTAGGTCAAGTTGCAGATCTGCAGTGAAGGGCAATTAAAAAATATTTTTTACCAAGAATGGCTGAAATATTAAAATCTAGTTGACACATCCTCCCTAAAAATGAATATTTTGTATGTCTTATATTTTCTTTGCATGCTTTAGTCTAGAAAGTGGGCGGAGCCAATGTTGTTGTGTTTTGTTGTGGCCATGTGGTCACTGAATGATCTTCACACTAGATGGCAGGGCATTTCATGGGGAGAGTTTCCCTACAGGTTCTGTCCTTAAACTAGTGAAAGGTTGGCTACAAATGGTCAAATGTAATTTATCTTAATGTATACAAAAGACAATAGCATCAGCACTCTTAACTCCAGTGGAATTATAAATACAATATGGCTACTAACAAATACAGTAATATGTAAGGTGTTGCAGGATGTAGTTCCACTGACTATTACACCTCGTTTGTGTTCACAGGAAATATATTTATACCCCTGCTCTGCTTGGGTCAGTTGCAACAGCGGATTTGCCTGTAGGTGGTCTATACCGGTAGGCCCAAAGGCTTGTCTGTGATTAGGCTTACAGGGCACAGAATCATGTGACCTGCCCAGCATACTGGCCTTATAGATCACAGAGGCCCATTAAGATTTTTAGGGGGAGAGTATAGATCTACAGGTGTTAAAATTTATTGTCCCCCCCACCCCTCACTGCTATCATTTATGAACAGCTGGGGAGGTCGTGCATAAATTCAAGCAGGCTATTGAAAACCTTATGCCCCAACAGTACCAGTAGACTCCCGCCCTCGACGGTCCAAATATTTGCGGCCCCCCCCCATACCTGGTACTGGAGGCACATTCAAATTTGACAAGGATGTGCGATAGATTATTACGCCCCCCCTGCAATGACGGTCAAATGTTTTGTGCCCCCTCAGCACACAGAATTTCAACGCCCCTCTTTGACCTGTAGTAGCGCACAGTTTTTGTTGCTAAAAAGAGTCAGGTTTTTAGGGAGTGGTCATTATTTATCAACAGGGGTGCTGGTGGTGGTTATTTTTGCGGATGCGCAAAAATGTTTTACACCCCCCTGAACGCAGTCAAAATTTCGCGCCCCTCTTTGATCTTTAGTAGGTTGCTGCCGTTTTTGCTTAAAAAAGAGAATAAACGTTGTTAGCCCCCCCTCAAGAGGGGTCAAAATCTTTTTAGCCCCCGCCCCTCCGGAGGGGTCTGAAATTTTGACCCCCCCATCAAACCCACCAGCAACCCCCCCCCCCCCACCAGTTGTTAAATAATGACCACTCCCTTTAAATAGCACTCCCTATTAAAGGGGCCCTGGCATGGTAATGCATGCCCGCATTAAAAAGTCACGTGATCACCCCTTGACCAATCAGGGTGTCGCGATTTTTCCGCTGGTTCCCGCGATTTTATGATCACTGTTTGAATTGGTACCCATGTTGTTAATTTTCCATGCCAGCCCCCCTTTAAATGACCGCTCCCTACTGGTGTGGGGTAGATGGTGTCATTCTGAAGTCCTCAGTCTTGCCCCAAAACCTTTTTGTTAGGTGCATCATTTCTAGACAATGTCACCCAAAATCATTTACACATACCATGCAAAATATCTTATGGGAAAGAATCAAATTCATTATTCTCAAAGGGAATCATCCATTCATACCTTATTTGGCTTAATCACAAAGTATATGTCAACAAGGTCTATGTTTACATTCAGGTAAAGGGGAGGAGCTTGGCCACTGAGCATGTACACCAGGTCTGCAGTCACACACTTCCTGGATTCCAGGTGAGGGGTAACTGGTGTCATTGGTGTTGGCTGGAATGAACACCTGATTCTCCCTGATAAATGCATGTCAGCATAATCAGACCATTGCAATACGGTATCTTTATTGAATACTCAGCTTCAGGCCATAGCTTATTCCCCATCAAATTCTCATGATAACTATGTGTAAATCATCAATCTGCTGGGGTGAGGGGTAACTGGTGTACGCGCTCCTAGCAGCCTAGTCACAGATGAGACCCTAATGACACTACGTTATAGGGTCTCAGTGATCCCCTCATGAGATGCTGAGGTTGACAGTGGGCCCATACGGTAAAACCGGAAGTAGCAAATGCATTGTTTACATGTGCTTAGTTTGAACACTTAGAAGGAGAATTGAACTAAATCATCAATGTCGTGTAAACTTTAGGTATATATCTAGAGGATTTCAAAAGATTGAATCATAAGTCAGTATACTCCTAATGCTACATCAGCTGTAAGTTCACCGAGTGCATGTCCGAAAATTCAACATGGCCGCCATGTTATTTCTCCAGAAAAGAATGTCAGGATTTTTAAAATCGTACTTTAGGCAAGTTAAAAAAATCGCAGCATAATGAAATTGATTGTGGTGCAAGTTAAAGGTTCAAAATATCCACAAATATAAGTTATATTTTATTTGAAGTAGGAATAAAGACAGGAGAGTGCGCCTAAAATGCAGGCGCATCCAATCTCAAAAACTCAAGCCCCAGTATGCCCAACTCACAACAAGTATGTGAGTTGGGCGCCGATCCAGGATACAGCGTCTCGCAGGATACAACTTGTGTACTTGGACTATGCCCCCAGGGCATCCCGCGCGCTGCTGCACGCGTCACAGTGGTGCCTGCTGCGCCGTGCTGTGTCCACACTGCATCCTTCCGCCAGAGCAACATAGTCCTTTTGTTTCGGTACACATTACAAGCGTATGTTGCATAACAGGACCAGGCATATGTACCGATGGGTTTTTCTATTATTTATAAATGTAAATACCATGTCTATGTAACAACTAATGGCCTAAGTTACTGCTTGATTCAAACACAAACATTACAGTCTGCTGACCTAGTTTCACGCACATGGCCAGGGAAAGTTGTTGGGGTTGGATGATGCCCCCGGGGCATGCTTTGGTTCCTTATAACCTAGAGGAGTAAGGAAGAGGCCCCGGGGGCATTGACAGCGCCGGTGATGCCCCCAGGGCATGCTGTCCCCCGGGGCATGCTGTAGTCTTTTATGTCTTATAAGAGCAGGGAAGATGCCCTGGGGGCATTGTCGGGCAACAGTACGCAAGTTGTTCTTGTGAATGCCCTGGGGGTATTTTCCTACCTCCTGTACATGACCCTATCTATACATGCCCTTGGGGCATTGTCCTCAGTGTTAATAGTCTGGGAGCATCTATGATAAATAGAATGCCCCCAGGGCATCTAGTGGATGGACCATTCTAGGGCCCCTTATCATTTAATACTGTGACATGTGTCATGGGTGGATGATGCCCCGGGGCATACACCGACAGCCTTACATGTTGAGTTTCAAAGCCCCCAGGGCATCTGTGGTATAGACTATGCCTCAAGGGCATACAGTTAAAGGTTTATATGAGTTGAGACAGTTGGTCAATGCCCCCGGGGAATACACCAATAGACACACAAGTTAAGATGGTTGGTCAATGCCCCCAGGGCATCCAGGTTACGGAAGATACTCCCGGGGACATACACTGCCATTTTGTCGGTCAACATCAGTGATGCCCCCGGGGCATGTCATGGTCGTATATAGCCTAGAGGAGCAGGGAGAAGGCCCCGGGGGCATTGACGGCATCGGGAATGCCCCTGGGGCATGTGGTACCATAGTGATATCTAACTTGGAGTTAGCAGAGTGTACGAATATGCCCCGGGGGCATTGACGGCATCGGGAATGCCCCTGGGGCATGTGGTACCATAGTGATATCTAACTTGGAGTTAGCAGAGTGTACGAATATGCCCCGGGGGCATTGACAGCATCGGGAATGCCCTCGGGGCATGATGCAGTTGTGTCATAGAGTAGAGGTTGCTCAGTGTGCAAAGTGCAAAACATCTGCTTGGAAAGTAGTCTCTAGCTCTATCCTATGTTGGGAGAGTGATGCGGAATTTACGCGTCAGGCCGCGTCGGGTAGTACTACTTTATAATCCATACGCACAGCATGCGGTATGCCCCGGGGGCATAGTCCAAGTACACAAGTTGTATCCTGCTGATGTCTCTGTCTGAGACTGATGTCATTCTGGGCGATATTAGGGGCAGATACCGTTTTAAGGTGTGCAAATGGGAATATACCTGCTGCTCTAGTGCTGCAAGTTGTTCATCTGCTTCGGCGTCAGACTCCCCAGAACTGTCATCACTGTCTTCTTCTTCCATCTTTTCTTCTGCTTCTTCTTCCTGCATTTCTGTCTCTGCCATTTCGTCGGTGCGCGCCGCCATTTTGTAGTTTTAAAGTTTGACGCCAGGTGGCCTCTGTCTACGTTGTAACCGACGGTAACCGAACGTGGTATCAGCACGGTATCAGTTTTACTAAAACTGTGTTTGTTGATGAAATCATACGGCGGAGGATCAGTTGTTGTTCATCAAGGTGAGCAGGTGTATCTCTCCCTTTGAGTAAATATGAGCTTTTTAACAGATTATCTGGTCCTTGTAGAAAAGGTCTAGACTCGACCTAGGCTGCTGCCTTTATAATTTTATTATGGTGACTGAGAGTGACAGTGTCGTACTAAACCTAGTTGGGCCCAAAGACCGACGGGTGAATGTTGGGGTTAGTAAGACGGAGTACTCCCGCTGCCTCCCGTAGGTTTAACGTTGTGACGGGGTTCTCGACACGCCCAGGGACCCAGTGTGCAGCCAGGGTGTAGATGCGGGGGCCTCCCATAGAGCCCAATGTTAAACAACACATTTTCCAAACCTATTTAAAAATATTAATCCTTGGAATATTGAAATAATTCGACCACTGGGTGAAAGGGCAGGACTCAAAGATGTTTATTCTTAGGTTTAGATATTATTTATGTGAACTGTCTTGTCAGGGGAGCCTTGGATAGCCCACGCAACTTGTCAATTTTGGGCATTTTCTACCGAAACACATGAAAACAACCCATGTTCACCCTATCAAAATAATTATTTGTATTCCTTCCACAACTTCCATATCATAGTATATGACAGGGAATGACCTAAATATAAATTGTATGTACTTAGATTTTTATTTATTGGCTCAGTTTAACCACACTGACAGTGGAAAGTGAAGTTACGAATCTGAGCACTCTGTGCTTCGTGAGAGGAAAGGCCTAGCACAGAGGGGTCAAATTGTCAAAAGTGTCCTTCGTTTCGGGAATGCTGATCGCTGCACATCTCATTTTTCTTTTAAATGATCTCAATACTGATTTAGTTCATGTCAATAGCTATCTACAGATACCAGAATTAATTTTTAATTCCAAAGATTTCCATTTCAAAATTGCCGATCAAGTTGCGATGTTTAACATTGCGCTCTATGGGAGCCCTCGCGTTTACACCCTGGTGCAAGCTGGCCCCATCTCCTATGATTAACGCAGTTCAGGAGCTCAATCTCTCGTCACCCAATACGGCGGAGTGGGATCTCTTATACTAGATTATGCCTCTTTGTTGGGCCTCCCAACTCAGTCTCAGATACGGTACTAGTGTTTCTTGGATTACGATGTACAATAATTATAAATATGAATAAATAGGGTGAGTACCACTTAATACATCTTTTTCAACATGGCAGGAATTCAATTTTGAGTGTTAGCAATGTCCACTGTGTTGGTTTCAGCCTTCAGGGTGGAATGTGATATTAACAGAGACATTGCCAGAGATATGAGGTCCGGCGAACATGCCTGTGGCAGCTGCAGCCATACCGGCCACGTTCGGAGGTAGTGCCGGGGATGAAGTCCAGGAGGCCCGGTCACCTTCTGCTGGAGAGGCGGTCTCTTGTCTGTGGGTAGAGGCTGGGATAAGTGCATCAGTACGGGGCCTCTTCTGGCCGGTGGCTATCATAGACATTGATTTCTGCTGACCCTTAGAAGCTATAGCATATTCATTGAGAGAGTTCACCCGTTTATGGCCAGTGAGCTGCACGCATGAGGTTGATGGTATATCAGCTTCAATTAAATTCTGACAGGTGGTTCTATGCAGGCTGTGATTTGTCAGCTTTCCCTTCAGTCCACCACGTTCAGCAACCCCGGGGACCACTTTGGAGAGCATATTAATGCCCATGGGGCTATTCTTGTACCATACACTATCTTCAGGTTTTGTATCAACCTTTGGGGTCAAGTAGAACGGTGAATCTGCCTTTTTCATTTTGTGTGGCCTCTGGCGGCTCTCATGACAGCCTCTGAAGCCGAAACCTTGTGTAAAAAAAAGAAAAGTGTATCCTGCAATGTACACCCATCCCTACCCCCTAAAGCACCTGTAGACCACAGTTGTTCCATCTGTACTGGATCAAAAGCCTCAGACCGGTTAGGTCTCCCTCCCAGACCTTGTCCCTTAAGCTGTTTCCTACAGCTTGCCAACACTGCACAAGCTCCCTCGAATTTGTCATCTTTATGCAGATCCCAAGCATAATGGTTAAATTGTCACGTAGGTGCCTAAAAAAATCAATAAAATTGGTTTAAAATTGTGTGTAAAAATAATAATCAAACGCCCAAAAAATGTGGTTGAAAAGGGGGAAAATTAGAATTTTAAAGGACCTAGAACAGTCAGTATAATGACAATAATGGTAGGCCTAATAATAATCAAATATACATTTTTTTTTTATTAAAAAAAAAAATACTCACCTACCCAGGCCTCTGTATATAGAAGTTAGGGTATCAGGCTCGTAGGGCGTACCATCAAGTCTGCATGCCGACAGCAGGTAATTAGATATGTAGTTTGCAAGGACTCCTGCTTCTATGCCCCACATTTGTCTTGTCTCCATAAACTTCACTTTAATGTACTCAGGGAATTTATTGACAATCTGAAAAATTAAAATAATGCTGAATAAGTGTCTGTGGTAGCCATATATATTTCCTGTAGGTTAAAAACAGTTTTTTTTGGGGGGGCGGGTGATGTAATTCATTTATTTCATCATTTTTTTTACATTTATTTTGGACGATTTCTTTTTTTTTTTTGTAACAATTTTTTCTATTTTATCTAGAGGATTTATTATTATCACTCACCTGGCGGGTTCTTTTGACAGTGTTGGCACTTTTCTGTGCCTCCACATAATTCTCTAGTTGTTCGTCATTGAGTACATCTCCCTCAGCTCCACAGGGGGCCTGGTGGGGGGGGGGGCTGTAGAAGTGGGGGGGGGGGGCCTTCCCTTTCCTGCTTTTGGCTCTACAGTCCTCGTTAGGGATGAGATCTGGTCCTGTATAGTCATTCCCTTGAAAATCAGTTTGTAGCTTCTGCATTTCCTCAACAGTGGGTAGGACATCGTCTTTTTGGTCGTCTATAGCAACACCACAGTCCACTACTTCCATATGGGACATATCAACGAACTTACCCAGTTTGCTATACAGTATCGTATGGGGGGTGTAATAATCACTGTAGCCTCACTGTCAGTGACACTGTCGTCACTGTGACTGTGTGAGGGTCTCAGCCATGGAAATACCTTTTCACTATATTTTAATGTAGCATGGCATGCCATAACTAGTGTGCCCTGGAGGTATAGAGCAAAAATCTCACGTATATCTTTAGGGACAATCTCAATTTACAACATATAAAAAAACAACCCCTGCGCATCGATCACGAAAATCTGGAATGCTGGCCATAAATGTAGGCCCTACAGACACCTGCATAATTCATTTTATATCATATGAATAAGTACAAAATTAGCTAACTATTTTATCCACCCAGAACTCATGTAGTATTCAGTGCGGAGGTCTTCTGTCGGTAAGGATGTACTGAGTGACCCCGGGGCTTCCCTATGTAAGACCTGAAGGGACAGGTGTGCTTTTGAGGTTTTCAAAAAATCACTTTTTTATGTCCTTGAGTGTGTTTCACATCTGAATATTGACTTTCATTGCCTTGGAGAAGCTCTGTCTTCTAATTCGTACAGACGGTAACCACGTAACCTGGTAAGTCGCCAAGGTAACGTGTCACATGCGCACGGCCCGCGCCATATTGTGCGGGGGACAGATTTGTAGATGCTTCAGTACAGCTCGCAATAATCGATGGCTAAATTCTCCAAAATTAGAAATCTGATGACTTTTCCATCTACACAGTATAGTCTAAAGACAGAGAAAATGAAATCCTTTGAACCAATAAGAGATAAGATCATTACCATGGCTGTAATACGTAGTTAAAATATGCGCCGGCCGTCAGTGTAGCCATTTTATTATGCTACGTAAAGGGGAGCGCAGAGCAGCAGTTTGTCCCCGGCGCCCTCGGCGCAGACGTCGGAGTAACGGTACTTTTCGGCTCAACGAATAAACCAGCTTCTACAGGTCAGACACCCAGCAGAGCAAGTGTCATTTTCAAATCATACAGGGGTGTTCAATCAGAATAGCCCAGAATCTTCTTTTTTTTTTTTTTTTTTTGAATCGTTTATTTTTTCAGGCCAGGGGTTACCTGGACCGATCTGCCTGGTGGGTACCATGCTGCGTACCCGGCTTTGCTTTGTGCTTTATACTGTAACAGTTTCTCTCGCACTTTACCTATCTTTCTAGCACTATATTTAAATAAGGGAAACAAAAGTAAGGATGAGACCATCCACAGGACTGTACAGCAAGGTTAATTGTTAAGTCATGTTCTTAGGCAGTTCTCCTAGCATTAGCCAGGGTCTGGTTTCCCCACTCAAATACTCCGCGTCCCTCACTGACTAGCAGATTGGTTCACAACTTTACCAACTAGTTCCTGTTAACGAGGGCATCGCCATTGACAATAGCTCTGTCCACCCTGTCAATACTGTTGATTGTTTTCGCACGACTATTGGTACTTTGTATATTAGTTCTTTGCCTTCAGTACTTTTTACTCTTTACCTCTTACAGGGCTCGACAAATCAGTTTGAAGACTGTCTGCCCACTGGGCACAAGGGCAAAAAAAAAGTTGTGCCCAATAGGCAAGGTCGGTGCCCAACACCTTTGGTTTCTATACTCAAAATTAAATATTTAGATAAATGGAACACACATAGTTTTAAGATGGCTTGAGTAGCTTTTGGACAGCTGTGCCCATTGGGCACAACTTGGATTTTTTTTGTGCCCAGTGAATTTTCTTTGAGTCACGGGCATTGGGCACAGGGATTTGTCGAGCCCTGTCTTAGGATCCTCTCCATTGACAACAGGAGGCTCCCTGCCCTTACTCATTAGCTCGCTCACATAAGTCACTACCTGGGGTATCCATTGACAACAGACACCCTTCACCTCTGACTTTATTCTATTGAGCTTTTACCTGTGTACTGAAGGCATGAATGATCATTTTCCCATGAATCATAGAAGTATTTGATGAGCGTGCTTAGTATTTCCTTTTTGAAGGCCCCGTTATCTACTGTCCATCTTATCTCAGGCTCCAGGCTGTTCCACCTGGAGAAGGCCTGATAGGATGGGTTCCTTATGAGGCTTGTGAGTTTTGGTTGTTGCTGCATAATTATGGGCGCTCTCGTGGCTCTAGTGCCGAGGTAGGGCAACATGTCAAGTTTCCCAATGAAGTGTTTTACGAGCCCCAACCCTGCCAATACAATGAAAAATATGGTCTGAAAATTCCAGAGGCTATATTCTGCAGTAGACACCCCATTTTCTATGAACCTACCTCCATTGTTATAGGTTATTTGGGTCAAATATAGAAAATAGGCAAATTTGGCATTAAAGATTGCTACCGTAATCTCTCGCGTATGAGGCACACCTCGCGTATAAGGCACACCTAGAGTTGAAGAATATTGTCAAAAAAATCAAAAAATCATAACTTTGGTTCTACTGAATGGATTTTCAAAATTCAAAAAGCTATGTGTAGCTAGGGCCCCTAACACCCCCTTGAATCCCCCTATGTTATTTTTTTGAGTTAGGGGGAGTGTAACATGTCAAAATAAACCTCTTGGTGTCCCCCTTGTGGATCCAGGAAGAACTAAAACCCCTTGTATAAGACGCGCCTTATACGCGGGAGATTACAGTACCCAAAAGTGAGATTTTAGCAATTTTCAAGTGATATTACACACCACAGATGTCTGAATCGTGCTAAATCTTACATAACTAATGGAAACCAATAAAAAAAAAAGAGCCTTTACAAAAATCTCCCAGGCTTTTTAATTAAAAAAACTCTTTCTGCTGCAGGTCTCTACTAATCCTTGGAATATTGAAATGAATCTCAGACCCCTCCCTAGCGGGGGGATGGGGCTAAACAAATTTTGAACACTCTTGAGGGGGGGGGCTAAAAACATTTATCCTCTTTTTAGAAAGCCAGCGCGCTACTATACATCAAAGAGGGGCACCTAAATTCCCTGCGCCTCCAGTGCGGGGAGGGGGGCGCAACAAATTATGACTAGCATCGTAGGGGGGGGCATAAAAAGTTACCACACGTACGCACGAAAACCCACCACTCTCTGTTGATAAATTATAACCATTCCCCTCTCGACTGGTTTTGAATTTTGGGGTTGACCACTGATACTGATCCATTCATGTGACCAGGGTCAAATAAAAAACGTTTCAAAAAACATTGTCTTGCTGCCCAACACAGGTCTTTTAGCGCCTCCCACGCCGCGTAGTGGCGGCACCGCCAAGCGGTATGGGAGTGCGCTATGATGATTGCATTTGCCCCATATGATGAGGTCTCACAATACAAAATTACTGAATAGAGAAATTGATAATTGTGAAATCTTCTTTATGTCTGCTTTTATGAGACGTCACATGTCATCAAACAGCTGGTATACCGACATTAACGGTGGGAGGCGTTTTTTTTTTACGCGGTCACAACCGCATTTCTTGTTCAATCAGAATAGCCCAGAATCTTTTTTTTTTTTTTTTTTTTTGAATCGTTGTTTATTTTTTCAGGCCAGGGGTTACCTGGACCGATCTGCCTGGTGGGTACCATGCTGCGTACCCGGCTTTGCTTTGTGCTTTATACTGTAACAGTTTCTCTCGCACTTTACCTATCTTTCTAGCACTATATTTAAATAAGGGAAACAAAAGTAAGGATGAGACCATCCACAGGACTGTACAGCAAGGTTAATTGTTAAGTCATGTTCTTAGGCAGTTCTCCTAGCATTAGCCAGGGTCTGGTTTCCCCACTCAAATACTCCGCGTCCCTCACTGACTAGCAGATTGGTTCACAACTTTACCAACTAGTTCCTGTTAACGAGGGCATCGCCATTGACAATAGCTCTGTCCACCCTGTCAATACTGTTGATTGTTTTCGCACGACTATTGGTACTTTGTATATTAGTTCTTTGCCTTCAGTACTTTTTACTCTTTACCTCTTACAGGGCTCGACAAATCAGTTTGAAGACTGTCTGCCCACTGGGCACAAGGGCAAAAAAAAAGTTGTGCCCAATAGGCAAGGTCGGTGCCCAACACCTTTGGTTTCTATACTCAAAATTAAATATTTAGATAATTGGAACACACATAGTTTTAAGATGGCTTGAGTAGCTTTTGGACAGCTGTGCCCATTGGGCACAACTTGGATTTTTTTTGTGCCCAGTGAATTTTCTTTGAGTCACGGGCATTGGGCACAGGGATTTGTCGAGCCCTGTCTTAGGATCCTCTCCATTGACAACAGGAGGCTCCCTGCCCTTACTCATTAGCTCACTCACATAAGTCACTACCTGGGGTATCCATTGACAACAGACACCCTTCACCTCTGACTTTATTCTATCGAGCTTTTACCTGTATACTGAAGGCGTGAATGATCATTTTCCCATGAATCATAGAAGTATTTGATGAGCGTGCTTAGTATTACCTTTTTGAAGGCCCCGTTATCTAATGTCCATCTTATCTCAGGCTCCAGGCTGTTCCACCTGGAGAAGGCCTGATAGGATGGGTTCCTTATGAGGCTTGTGAGTTTTGGTTGTTGCTGCATAATTATGGGCGCTCTCATGGCTCTAGTGCCGAGGTAGGGCAACATGTCGAGTTTCCCAATGAAGATTTGCCTATGGCAGGATGTGATTTGCAAGTAAATTCTTCTTAGGTCAAGCGGGAGTAATTTGCAGCACTTGTGTAAGTCTTTCACATGTACTTGCTGCGCTTGCCTCACACCAAAGCATAATCGGAGGGCCGTGTTTTGCAGTACCTGTAATTGGTCATGTTGGTTCACATTGATCCCTGTGCGGAAGATGCTGCCGTAGTCCATATATGGGAGAAGCATGGTCTTATAAATCAGTAGCGCCATGCTTGTGTCTATGCAGGCTCGCCCCCTCCAGCCCGACAGAGTACGGGCTGGCTTCAGACCTTCATCTGGGTAGATTGTCGCCCAGGCGGCGAAGCTCACTCCCCAAGCAGATGCTTGACTTAAGGAGTGACCCAACATCAGCTTAGGGAGTGAATACACATCCCAGATCAATCAGATTCTTATCTAGATCAAAGAGGGTAATTAAGTAATAAACTAGAATACACATCCAGTGGAAAATAGAGCTGACCCCAGGCTTTTGAACTGAGTATCAATAGACGCTGGCCGAGGCTGGTGTCTATGAAGATTCTAATACATCTGAACATCCACAGCTTATGGTTCACTGATTGCACCATTCGCTTGAACTGGTCTTGATAGCTTAGGTTCTTGTCCATGTCTATTCCTAGGTATTTTTAGGAGTCAGTGCTCTCCAGATTTTCGCCTTTGAGTTTCAGTTGCAACTGGTCTCCTCCCTCTGTGTGTGAGATCAGCATAGATTTCCACTTGTTCGGGTTGATAGTCAGTTTGTTGGCCACACACCATTTGTCTAAGGTGTCTGTCCAAGGAGGGGGTCCTGGTGAAAATGCAAGAATATCAAAAACTTATAGGGCCATCCACAAATGACGTCATGCTGGAGGGGGCTGGGGTGTCTGGCCTGGCATGATAATTTTCCATATACCTTAAGCTTTGAAAATTGGCAAAAAAATATGACGAGGGGGGGTCAAAAGTGGTCAAATTCTGTATGACGTCATTTATGAATGGCCTCTATCCCACAGCCATCTTTTAGTAGTCATAAGGAACTATGGCTTTTTTTTCTTTGTAGATCATTTGGATTTATGGTGTTAATGTCAATAGTTTTTCTATAGGAGGTGATTGTGTACAGGCTGTCTGAGGGTGTTTTCACAGAGAATAATAAAAAATCACACCTGACATCTTCAATATGAATGGTCATGAATCATTGAATACTCAGTGGATGTTAATGCTGTTAGGTTTTCCTTGTAGGAAGACTGTATCATCACATCATTGATTTATTTTAGAGATTCTGTGACGTTTTTCCATCCACAGTCATTGAAAGTACTATTGGACAGAATTTAGGGCCTTGATATAATTAGCATTTAAAATAATGATATAACATTGCCATTACAAGTTTCTATGGCGTAGGGACAGTGTCATTAGGGTTGCTAACCTTTCAAATTATATAAAAAGAGAGGGATATTGGAACTCGCCAATAAAATTACAATATCTTTATTGCATTAGTGACTCCATCGTTGACATGATTAATCTGCTATGAGCAGTACATGCTATTGCTTTAAATGGAATTAATAAACATTATGATGAGACAAGCTTTATACACTGAGTTTCCACATTGGCCTTACCTCCTAAGATATACAGAATCCATCACTGCTCCTTAGTAAAGGGGTTGATACTACTATGTACTACATGGTCTCTCAGAGCTACACCACTGGTGTGTGTAGTTTTCCTCCTCTCTGATAAGGACACCCGGCTGTCTATTGTGTTTACTATTTATAATGCTACAGTGAGGGACTGGAGGATATCTATGGTTTTGGTTTCATAACACTATCCAATCCTTGGGATACCATGCTGGAGGACCCTCCATGGCAATAACTATCCTATGTAATGGAGCATTATTATGAAGTACACGATTCTATTACAATCATAGGTTTGAAATAGACTATTAATGTTGGGCTATTATTTATCATATTCTATATTCTAACAATATCATCATGGTTTGCATTGCATCTAAATCTGTCAAAATGTCCTGTCAAATTGTCTAACAAATTACAAAACTCCGTCGAACTGGCAGATCTGGCAAACTGCGGCTCGACTTGTCCCACAACCTTGGTTTCGGTTCAATGTAAAGTGAGTTTGTGCATGCCCAATACACATTCAGCAAGTGGTCATTTTTTATCAACCTGGGATGGTGGGGGGGGGGGGATTGAGAGCGGGACAAAAAAAGTCAAATACCCCAAGAGGGGTTAGGCAAGGAAGGAAAATCTCCCTGTTCTTTAGGTTCTTATCTATGAGCTGAATGGGTAATGTTTGAATGTATGTACCAAAGTTATGCATTATGCAGTTCATTACATAAAAATCAGTGGTTGGCGAATGGCATACCACAAGTTCCGAAAGGCATACAGAAAGTTGTGGTATGCCATATACATGTAGCATGTAAGCCTTTTGAACCCCTGCATAATGGAGGTAAAATCAACCAAACCGAACCAAATTGGCAAATGCGTGTGCACATTCAAAGTCAGTTTGACGATGATCCTAAATGTCCACATATCATAAATCATGATCTTTGCCATCGTATGGAACTGGTGTTCATGGCAAGCCATAGAATAATATGAACTTTGAATGGATCCCCTAGTACTGAAGTATAAAAGAACTGTCCCCTGGAGAAGTAGGGTGTAGCTTTACAATACAGACTTGCTAGGTGCATTAGTTACCCCCAGAACAAATTAAATTGAATTAACGTGACAGGGGGCCAGGGCCTATATTGTCTATAGAAGGGGTGGAGGTGGGGACATGGTAATTTCTTGAATCTTGCCATTTAATTTCATTGAGTTAACACCAAATACTTTACTTTTTTCAGGTGAGATTTGAATGCGGGTGGACAAGTTGGATGTCTGAAATGGCCTGGCCTACCTGATACCATGATTTAGTCATTCAATAGCTCTATGCCTTCGAATGGCTGAGCATATCATTTTGTAGGCATACTCATTTCATTTATAACGTTAAACCGCCATACCCTCATGCTGTATTCCTATAGAACCTGCTGCTTAGGGTAACAGTAGACCTACTTTAGCGGACATAAATACTACTGGTACCGTAGCAGTGTTATAGTGATAGCCACCTCAGGGACAGCCATGTGTACACATACACTCAAGTCACTTCTCCTTTTGAGAAGAAAATCATGTCTATTCCAAAAGAAACTGCTCAAACTGAGCCAGCTGAACCAAGCAGCTCACCGAAGCAGTGCATTGAGAGCCACCCTCAATTTCGTACCTGCTCACCGGGATCCAGAACAAGGAGAAGTGGAACAGCTTCAACACTTTGTCTCTGATGCCAGGCGCTTGCTGGTCCTTACTGGTGCTGGATTGTCCACAGAGAGTGGCATTCCAGACTATCGTTCAGAGGGTGTCGGTTTGTATGCGCGGACTACACATCGGCCAATGCAGTACCAGGAGTTCATCAAAAGCGAGGCAGCCAGGCAGCGATACTGGGCGAGGAACTTTGTTGGTTGGCCGCAGTTCTCATCATTTCACCCTAATATGTCACACTTTGTATTGCGGGAGTGGGAGCAGCGAGGGAAGCTGGTGGGTCTGGTGACGCAGAACGTGGATGCGTTGCATACCAAGGCAGGATGTAAAGATGTTATCGAACTTCACGGCTGTTCTCACAGAGTTGTAAGTTCAAGTTACAGACATTTTAAGTTAATGAAGATGTTATACAATTGAAGTAGTCCAGAATTGAACAGGGAGAAGGTATTGTGAAGTTATTGATAAAAAAACTAAAACCCTGCGTAGAAGCCGCGCCCTGAGTTCAGGGCTTTGTTATGAGCAACACCAGGGGTCTGAAAAGGTTCCCATTTCTTCCTTTAGTCTATATAAGTAAAACCCCGCATATAAGCCACACCCTGAGTTCATGACAATGCTATAAGCCGCACCAGGGGCTTAAAATGTTCGATTAACCGCATCTAATATGCAGGGTTTTACGGTGAGTCTTAAAGCTGCTACAAGATCTCAAATATATGGATCTTTCACTTTGTGCATGTCTATCATCACAGTACTTGTTAAAGTGTTCTGGTAAAATCTCAATCTATTTCATAAGTTCTAACCATGCTAAATTTAAGCATATATATCTGTTTGAAAATAAAATGCTTCCATCATTTTATCCAGTCTTGATTGCACCAGCACGGTGGCACCATCTGAAGCCATACAGCCAAGTTTTATTACCTATTGGTGGTTACTTTGATTTGGATGTGTGACAGGGTAGCAGGCAAGTGGATAGGTGTCGGACACGCTATTTGCGCTTGTGTCAGCTTATTACCTGTGTTTGCCCACTACCAGCTACCTCCTCATTTGCATATTTGGCTATGAAACTTACTACCCTGTCCGACCGCCAGATCTTCCGGGGTAGCAGGCCAGTCAGTGCTGCCACCTGGAGGCTGAGACCATTACCAATTAACCAAGTGGTTTCCCTCCCCACCAAAGGGCCAAACTGATGTCCTGTATTGTGCATACAATGGGCCAGCTATTACCAGAATAAATTGCACCCTATTACATATGGAGCAGTATACAATTCTGTGATAAACATATCAGAAAAGGCTATACCAGATTTTATATCAGCTTTAATAACTAAATCAATAAAAGTAAAGTAAATACTGGGCCAAATACTGCATAAAGTTAGTTACCGGTAGTCAGTTACCGGTAGTCCAAGTAAGTTATATTTCTAATTAGTGTTTTCTAGGCTTGTTTATTAGGCTTATGGTTGCTTTGGTTTACATGATGTTTTCTTATTCCAGAGATGCATGACATGCCATGTGCTAACGCCCCGGACTGAACTACAGACACGCTTCATGTTGGCTAACCCAACATGGAAGATTGTAGAAATGCCACTAGCGCCTGATGGTGATGTCTTTCTTGATGATGAACAGGTCAAAGATTTCAAGGTCAGTTCGACATAAATTATGTAGCGTATGTAAACTTTTATTTTCACCATGCTTTGATAATTAGTGTAGATATATAATGGTACAATGTTGTAGGGATGATCGCCTCTTCCAGCCAGTAATATCAAGTTTAATCTATTTCACAAAAAAACCAGAGAGATATTCTCGATTTAGTGCGGTCAGCAATGTTTATTTCAATAAAGTGTACATATAGTGGTCAATCAATTCGAACTAAAGTTACTGAGGAGGTTCAGTGTATGAGGTCTTACCTCAACGAGAGCTAAGGCTTGACTAACTCCTTACCCGGCCTCTATGTAGAAAATAATGCTCTCGGAGTCTCCTATGTCGTGTTTATATTTGATTCAGGTCCCCCCATGCTCAGCCTGTGGTGGAGTGCTCATCCCAGACGTTACATTTTTCGGGGACAGCGTCCCACGGACCAAGGTGAACAAGGTGTTTGGGATGGTGGATGCATCCAATGCGCTCCTCGTCTGTGGCTCCTCTCTGTATGTGAGTAGACTTCCTGGAAGTTTTATTCATTTGTACAATTGTATACATGCCTGCTGTTAGACGGTTTCCCCATTTACCAAATCTTTAGTCAGAGCTTGAATATGGAAGTCAATGGCCTGTTATCCTGTACATATTGCAGGTTGGCGAAGCACATACTCACAGTACTGATTTGATCACGTTCAGTGCCCCCTCCCCCTCCTCGTCCTTGGTCCACTCCTTTTAAGCATTATGTTATCCTGTATGGCGAATAAAGATGAGAAATAGCCTCTCACTTAGAAGACAGAAAGAGGTCCTTCTGGATCCGGCCCAGTATGTAGTCATACTCCATGTGCTCTATAAATGAAGAAACAAAAATTATCCAGTTGCCATATGCCACTGAAGGACTGATTTGTTACTGAAGTACATGTATTTATAAGTCAAGCATTGTATACTTTACCTCTTATTTTCATCATATAGGATCATATACATTCTGTAAGTCGATATGTACAACTACCCCCTGTAATTCTCTTGATGAAAGCTTTCTTAAATGAATTACAACTACTGACTTGTCCCCCACCATTTTACCCTTTCAGGTTTACTCAGGATACAGGTTCGTTTTACGGGCAGTAGAAAGGAAAATCCCAGTAGCTATAGTCAATATTGGGCCTACACGTGCCGACCATCTCGCCAGTCTCAAAATAGAAGCACTTTGTGGATCAATCCTACCAGAAATTAAGATCTCAGGAGATTATAAATCCTGATAGAGGAACACTTGTCTTGTAGGAAATGGTACTAAGGTGAAGGATATCTATTGCCTCGTTATACCTTGACCTTTGTCGGTTTTAGTCATTTAATGAATTGTTAATACGTGTTTTTTTTTTGTTTTTTTTTTTTATAAATCAGTGCCATTTAGTCTTCTCGTAATTTTCGCACGTCTATCAGAGGAGAAGGGTTATTTTAAAACATTTTAACAAAAATATGTGTGTAACATTCACAGAATACCAGGTAGATCTTTAGACAATTACAATTAAAAGGTACATATCTTAATTTGTCCCTCTATGAAGAAGAACGAATGTAGATACTCAGGGTATTGTGGTTAGTCACTTATACATGACTGAATTGTAAAGAAAATATTTATCGCTAACATTTTAAGTATTTATGGTGAATTATTTGGCCGGTCAGTATTTATGTATCTTATTGGCACTAGCCAGGATAAATAAACAGTTCAAAAGTGAAATATTATCAAATAAGTTCGTTATCGTTTACCTGTTTTTTTTCATGTAGAATGAAAAGCAGAAGTGATTCCTGCTACACGATGAAAGTAATTGCCATAGAACAGAAAAAAACAACTAAAAATGTTCATAACATTTATTGCATAATGGTATAGCTATTTAAATTTGTAATATCAAAATCAGTTGGACATATCTGTATACGGCATGTTTGAGCAATATTCCATGGAATTCTAGGATATCTGATCAACTAACCAGCATAGAGGTCTTCTGATTGACTGGGTTAACACTTTGGGTTGTTCAATCAATGTATTCTTTATCAGTGGGCACTGGTATATGATGCGCAATGAGCGAGTATTTACCATCCTCAATAATTTGAAATGAGTAATTTTATCACCGTTTACCATCTTATGGTATCAAGCGAGGGCATGAATGGTCACAGACTGCCTATAGTTTCTCACCCATTTATTCTTACATCTTATGCTTCAATAACGGTGCTGATACGCAAAATGAATTATTCATTGGGGAAATTTAGAACTTGGCACTGTTTTATTTGTTAAGGTCACAAATTTCCAGTTCTGTGTACTTTTCTTACTTCATATCCTCACGTACATCTGACAGGGCCCGGCAGTGACGACACAATTTCTGTATTCTCTCCTTTTTCTTGGAGTAAAAGGAGATGACGGCAGCTGACCTCTGCTCACAAGATTCACAATGTCCACCTCTCCTCCTCCCACATCCTCCACCAACCCCTCCCAACCCGCCCTGTCCTAACTCCTCCTGCTCCTCACTACCTTCATCCTCCTTCCATTCCTCCATTCTCTCCTCCCCTTCTGCCTCACTCCTCTGTGTCCTCCTAACCAGCTTTGCCCTCTGACCCATAATAGCCGGACTTCGCGTTACCACTTCAGACCTCTCCGTCTTTACTATGCAGCTATCGGTATCAGACACTGCACTTCTACGGTTATACTCTGCATCTCCATAAAATTCTAGCATGCCAATAATGTCATGGTCTAGTTCCTTTTTGTTTGGGACAAAGTGGATGCTCTTCTTTGTAATGGGTTCTTCAGATAGATTTAGTTTGTTAAGCAGCAGTAGCCTATCATGGAGCTTCTCGTGGCTGGATATCAGAGAGCTGTGGTTGGTGCCATTAACTGTTTTCTGCAGCTCAGCTTTCAGACAGGTCAGCTCATTGAGCTGATCATCGAGCTGCTCCTCATTAATGTCAGAGACCAGGGACATGACCATGGCCTGCAGATCCTGCAACATTCTACCTTTGGTGTCTTCGACTTTAGCCACTACCAGCAGTGCCTGGAGGCAGATCGCCTCATGAAGCTCACTCAGCAGCTTAGTCTGGATCTCCTTCCTCTCTTTAATAGCGCCTTTGTGGGCGTGTAACAGCGCCATAGTTGTCTGCACTGATTTTAGATCCTTCCTCAGTTTCTGCCGGAAGTGCACAACAGCGTCTCTAATGTCACACATGTCATGGTCGGTGACATTGTGCTGTAGGACACAGATAGGGCATAGTGTGGCATGTGGGCGGCATGTGGTGCACAGGAACTGGATACGATGCCCCCAGTGGTGCGCACAGAACGAGGCTCCCAGTACCCCTTGTGATGCTTCCTCTGGTATTAGCTCTGCAACCTGGTGGGACTTGAACAGTGGGCTGGACTCGTGTTTACGGATACACTTCTTACAATAGTAGACAGAGCACTGGGCGCAATGAAGTGTAGCCTCCTCCGCCTTACACACTTCACAGTCACTCTGTTGTAATGCCCCTAACATGTCCTCTCCAGCCTTCCCACCAGTCCTGTCCTCAGCTTCAATTTCTAGCAGTTCCTTCAGCTGTTCAGCCTTAAAGTCACTGGGCAGACCTTTGACCCCAGTAAGCGGCATGTGGCTGGTGTCCTTACAGACTGGGCAAGTGAGCGTGATCTGCCATGGGGTCCACATACCCAGCAGGCACTGGGAGCAGTAGCTATGGAGACAGGGCAGCACTTTGGGGTTCTCCAGCACCTCGAGACACACTGAACATGTGATGAGGTCACGCATGCGTGTTGTGTTGAAGGAACGCAGAGACGCCATCTAGAAATGATCCACTTCTGGTTCGAGCTCACAGCCTCAACAACCTATGTTGACAAGAAAAAGAATATAAATCAGAGATAATATTTGGAACAGCAAACCCCCTAGTGTTTTAAATGCTCTACTTTCTCCAACAGTCATCATGAATTTATGTAAGCTTCTTGCATTCACTGACGGGTTTGAGCAGACGTTTTCGCTGAATTTCATGTGTACCTTTAAGGTAAAAAGGCTGAGACTGGTGGAAGTTTACTACCACCTTGTGGTAACTGGTAGAAACACAGGCACACTAACCAACACACCCCACACACCAGTTGCACACCACTGCCCCCTAGCTGTAGTAATGAATACGCCTTCACCCAGTTGGAATACTGTAGGCCAATTGTAAAGCCATGTATCGTTAATTCTCATGTATCCCCCATCACGGTGACCATGTATTCTCTAAATACTCATTGAGGCACATGAGATAAATCAGATGCCTCTTGTGTCTAAAAGAATTAAGCCACCAAATCCCCACCCCTTATAACCTTAGGGAGTGGTCACTATTTATCAACAGGGGGGGAAGGTGGGTTTGAGGGGGGGGGCGTAAAATTTTAAGACCCCTCCCGAGGGGGGGCTAAAAAAATTTTGACCCCTCTTGAGGGGGGGCTAAAAAAATTCACCCTCTTTTTAGCAAAAAAGCCTGCACGCTACTATAGATCAAAGAGGGGCGCGAAAACTCTCCGCGCCTCCGGCGCTTGGGGGGCGCAAAAAATTTTGACTGCCGTCGAGGGGGGGCGTAAAAAATTTCCGCGCGTCCGCGCGAAAACCCACCACCCCCCCCCCCGTTGATAAATAATGACCACTCCCTTAGTTAGGGTATTTTTACTCAAATCTACTCAGAGTTTTGTTTGAGCTTACCTTTTTTTCTTGACGACAAGTGGTATTGAACCCTAAAGGCAGAAGTGGGGCTTATAATTGTTCCCTAGTGTTTAGGAAAAGTAAACTTGAACCATTTGAACTGCGATATGGCAGTGCAAGAATGTGTGCATAGTATTTGAGAGAGCAATTAGAATGTCAAAGATATTTTGAAAAATTTAAGCGGAGAGGAACATTGTTTGGGCATGTTTTTATGCTGTGAGCAGGATGTAATTTAGGGAGTGAGTCTGACCGGGTGGAAGTAACGCCGGATAGAAACATGATCTGGCACACCACTCCCACACTGTGGCCAGGAGCAGGTCCTGGAGCCTGTTGTCTTTTCATTTTTTGGCAGATACAGGAAACTTTCCCTGTGCCTTTTTTCTATAGATTTATTCCTAGCTGTAATTTCCAGTCGCACTTTATAGGCGAAGCTAACATTAGGCCCCAGGTGCACCCTATTCTTTGGGGGGGGGGGTCTCCAGTGAAAAAAACCCCTGATGATCGACGTCTTTATAGTCCTACCACGGTATTAGCCTCATTAGCCTCTTTAAGCATAATACAGTTATCTTACAGTTGTATTGCCCAAATTTGCAACATACAGAGGGTGTTCAAGGCCCGATGTTCAAGGATTATCCATACAGGGACTGATCATGTACTCAAAGTCCATGTACCCTATGCTCCTCAGTTTGTGTAGGGTTAGAAAATAGCATAGCTTTTATGGGAGATCTATTGAATCTGTATGTGCTGTTACTCTAAAATGTCTCAGTGTTTTAGTGTGGAATTCCATACAATCTCCCATTAATTGATATGGTCATAACTCGGCCTTATATGGGCATTTCTTTGGGGTGTTCCCCTGACACTGGATTGGTGTGCTGTGATTGGCTGGTAATAAACAATTATTGGAGTTCTGACTTTGACACCATAGGGCACCACAAAATGGATGTTCTTCAGCTGCACTTGCTCCACTTTCACACTAGGTGCCACCACAAAAATGTCTCTAAACTGCAATTGCAACTAGAAATGCATCACAACTGTACTCTATAGCACTGATACACTGTAACAGTTCCGTGGATCTCCCATATTTGATTTATCAAATGCCCCCATCCTCACGTCCTTCTTGTTGATGTTTAGAATCCATTAAATTAAGCACAAGTTATAACCTTTGAACCTTTTCTTAATCAAATTTACAAATTCTAGGTGCAGCATGTATATGGTGTCACCTTATACGCAAATTACCATCTGTGACACCTATCTGTGGCAAAATTAAGCAGGAATTATGGCAAATAGATGCCGGAGTGCCTTTAATAAGGTTGGCTGCCTGCCATGTGACAAGGATGAACATTAATTTTTATGAAAAGTTATCTATACACCTCTTGCCTGACCGTTAACCCCTTAACAGCTGATCCCATTGGTGGTCCGGTCCGGTCTGGGGTCTTTCCTCCCTCGGGGGATGGGGGGGCCTTTGAAAGTTAATCATCTATTATCATCATCACATTGGTTATCACAATGCATGAATCCTGCCCTATCCTGATTATTTGAGTCTACTTGCCAGGACTGCATTCCTACATCATGCCGACACTCCTGTAGGAAGGGTATGATCCGGGGTATGATGCACTAATGAAGCATTGGCAAGCAGACTTGCCAGATTTTTGTTAGTGTATCATGACGACCAATGGACATGATGCATTAATGCAGGGGTCGACACTAACACTGGCCCGGTGGTCAATGACCAGTAGTTTTGAGTTTTGGCCAGTGATATTTTCAAAAACAACCTTCCTACTGGCCCGGGTGGCCAGTGGGTTTTCACCCCAATAAAGCCTACTGCATATTATATGGGAAAAATACATCATAACTATTAGGGTTCATACATGAAGATTTATAGTTAATATCTCTCACAAATGGCTCAGGGAACAATTACTTTTCTGATATCATTTGTGTCAGTAGGAAGGAAGGATAAATTGTATATCTGAATATAAAACTGGTGCCTATATGGGGATTAAACTGGGATTGAGTTAGAAATCCTGGACATTTTCTAATTATTTTTTTTACCTACAAATCCCGGGCCAACAGCTTTAGCTGCGGGCCAATAGATTTCTGAGGCTGTTGGCCCAGGTGGCCAGTGGCTAAAAAAGTTAGTGTCTACCACTGATAAATGGCATAGAAAGGGTTAAACAATCCGATTTTGAAGTTAATATCGGAAACATAGTACACACTGAGATTCACGCTACCTTCTCCGACTCGGAAATGCACGGAAAAATATTTGAGGAAGAAAATTATCTGAGTATGTAAGTCCAAATATGACTGCAGCTGCGGATCAAAAAGTACCATTTTAGCATGACAGCGAAGATTTCTTACAAATATAATCCTTTTTATCTCAAAAATTACTCACACTTCCGCATATTATAATGAACATGATCATGTAGTCCACTATACCACAGTGTATGCATAGTTTCATCCCATATTTTGCAAATTAAGTTTATTAAACTACTTATATGAAGTATTAAAGAAAACCTTACCTCTTAATCCCGTATGGTGAAGTTTGTCGCACTGTGATCCTCTCTCTGTATTCGCACTATAACTGCACTATATGTGGGTCGTCCTCCTTGTGGTGCCTTTGTCGGAGACAACTCAAGTGTCAAACTACTGCTGGGGTTTTCCTCAAAAGTGTTTGGACAGTGAGACAGATCCTCACTGTATAAAAACACGTGTGTTTATGTCAACTGTACGTCATACAGCACATGGGCCAGGGTATAGATGTACAGGAATGGGGACCACCAGGGAGTGCCACTGAGCTGCTCTCACAGCACCTTTAAGTACAATCATGTATTGTGTAGTGTATCTGTCTACATTAAAGAATATGTGTGGAGAGTGAAGTGAGTCAGTGGCTTAGGATTGGGATTATAAGGATGTAGGCCGGGGATGTAGGACGTTGCATGGGATACATTATATGTATATTACATATATGGGATATGTACGTCATCTACACACAGCTACAGTTACAGGATATATAGTGGTGTAAGACCAGAAACAGGGTAGGACTGTGGGTACTGTGGTTTCTCTTGACAAAATATCTAAATAGTTTGGTGCCCTCAATGACTACCCCATTTTAATCCCTCTTGTTTGATTTCCCTTCTTTCATTACTAAATCCCCAAGGGACAGCTCGAATTAAATGCAGCTTTATGTATTTTTAACAACACCCCCCTTATGTCTCTTCTATCATAGATACCAATACTACAATAATGATTATTGGCAACTACCCTTGAATAAAAGGGGATATCAGAAAAAAAAAATAGTGGTGTAGAAAGAAAAAAAAAAATTGAGCTTAAGGGAGTGATCGATTTTTAACAACAGGGGGTCGGCGAGTTTGCGCGTGGACACGGAGGACAAATTTTGACCCCTTCTGTAGGGGGTAAAATTTTCTTAATCCCCCTAAGGGACGAAAATCGTGCGGGAACATGCCCTTTTAACCTATATTAATGTGCAAATTTTTCCACTGGAAACAGGTGAAATTATTTTGACCCCTGCCTCCATCAGAGGGATTGAAAAAAAAATTCTTACCCCCCCCTTGGTCAAGGGGTTGAAAAATTCTGACCCCCCCCCTTGGTCAAGGGGTTGAAAAATTCTGACCCCCCCCCGTTGAAAATGATCACTCCCTAATATTCAAAGTATTGTAAGAGCAGCAGAACAGCTGGACCAAACAGTACCTCCCTCTATGGAGAAAGGTCTGAATTAGATGGCGCCAGTAGAGTAAGTGTAATGTGAGAGGGTAAATACATGTACATGTAGTACCTACAATTATGCCTGGATATGGGTTCATTAGAGCTTATGTCATCGTCACAATCGTTCTGAAATGTGAGAACCGTGGTATAAGAATTGATAGGGCAGTCTTAAGCAGTTTTAAAGCAATAATTTATGCATGTATTTAAGAGTATTAGTCACTTTAAAGATGATTTGAAGGCTATGTTGTCGAAGCAACATTGGGATGGGGGTACAGGTTGGCTTTTTCTATGGTGGTACATAGACACCCTCTAGCCTCATTCATATAGGTGTCTATACATGGGTAAAAAGTGGTGCTTGTGACGTAGGGGTTTTGAGCACCCATGTATGGGCATGTAACTATACTACATGTATAGCCAACCTATACCATCAACACAGCAACCCTTTACCACCATTAACATAGCTGTCCTCTACCACCATAAACGTACCACCATCAACATAGCCCACCTCTACCACCATTAACATAGCCACCCTCTACCACCATGAACAAAGCCCACCTCTACAACCATTAACATAGCCCACCTCTACCACCATTAACATATCCCACCTCTACCACCATTAACATAGCCCACCTCTACCATCATTAACATAGCCCACCTCTACCACCATAAACATAGGCCACCTCTACTACCATTAACATAGCCACCCTCTACCACCATGAACAAAGCCAACCTCTACAACCATTAACATAGCCCACCTCTACCAGTATTAACATAGCCCACCTCTACCAGTATTAACATAGCCCACCTCTACCACCCTTAACATAACCCACCTCAACCACCATTAACATAGCCACCCTCTACCACCATGAACAAAGCCAACCTCTACAACCATTAACATAGCCACCCTCTACCACCATAAACATATAGCGCACCTCTACCACCATGAACATAGCCAACCTCTACCACCATGAACATAGCCAACCTCTACAACCATAAACATAGCCCACCTCTACCACCATGAACATAGCCAACCTCTACAACCATTAACATAGCCACCTTCTACCACCATGAACCGCAGTGGCCCATTTAAGCACCCGGGCGCTCATTAATTTCAATACCTCTGTAGCCCTGGTGCTTATTCAAGACCGGTGCTTATTTAAGACCCCGGCGCTTAAACGGGCCATTACGGTAGCCAACCTCTACAACCATTAACATAGCCCACCTCTACCACCATGAACATGTAGAGGTCAGCGGAAAATGTCCTGGAGAAACCGGGAGTCGAACCCGGGACCCTCCAACCCACAGGCGGAAGCTCTACTGCTGAGCTACTTCCCTGTCTGACATTTTCTACCTTCCACCTACACCTGGATCGGTATGACACACACATAGGGGCAGCTACCACCGGATGCCAGCCCCTGGGGGCTGGTACATCCAGAACCGGGCTGCTGGCCTTACGGCAGAGCTGGCCCCTACACTCCTCCCTACCAGATTCAATCTAGGGTTCGGTACCCTAGGTACCAGATACCCGGGACTAGTACTGAGTCGCTCCCAACCAAGGTGTCTCCTGTTCCCAGGACTTAACTAACCTCTACCACCATTATCATATTCAATATCGATCATATCTACAGCAACTCTTTCCCACCATCAAGGTACCAACCTCTACCTCCATTTACATTAACAGTTAAGTAAATGAATGTCTGAAACCTACCACCTTTCATATACTGGGTCCCTTTTTCCATCAATTGTTTCATATTACCCTCTACACCCGGGCTTACCTACTGCATCAAATCAAAATAATAAAAATAAGGAGAAACATATATGTATGTACACACTGATTTTCAGTTTTCTAGGTCATCTTTGAACGATTCTGCCCCTGCTCTTGGAAATGTGACTCAATATAGCAGAGTGGAACCTATGTCGCACCTTAGACATTTCTAGTTAGCTATGCCATGTTATAGAGCAAATCAATACCTTTCTATAGAGCCCTTGCATGAGTCACTACCCAAATTCTAAATATTTTATTTTTCTAAGTTAAAAATGCCAGTCACTGCTCACCCTGCTCACCCTAGAAATGGGTACTTGTATTTGAGATATCAATGTGAAATCAGCAATTGTTTTAAACATATAGATCTCGTACATAGTCAAAAACAGGGTATATTGGAGAAATATTTTTATTCATGCATCATCATCAAATAACATGTACACTTCCCTGAAAAAATGACTGAGTTAGTGGTTTAGTCGAATAGTCTGTGTGATCAATACCTGTTCCTTGTGTAGTTTGGAGACAGCTCACACATTCTCAAGGTATATCAGCATTGTCCTTTGAGTGTTTACACCTCATAATACCAATTAAAGGTAGAATCCAAGTGGTGAGTGGGCTCCTCCATGTTAAATGTTCACACCAATTTAGATCCAAGTGGTGGGTGTGCTCCACTGTATTCAATGTTTGCACCAATTGAAATGATAAAATAAATGAAATAAATACATCCAAAATGTTGAGTCTATAATGTTCAAAGTTGAGATTAGCACCATAGTGTGCAGTGCATGTGATTCTAACTAGAATCACTTGCACATGCAGGCACAGGTGCAAGTGATTTCAGTCAGAATCACTTGCACTCCACAACGTGTCAGTTGAGTCATCTTCTGATGAAGGGTCCTAGCCCTTTTCTTTGATGTGACACCTTTAGGTTGTCCTCTTGATCTAGGCTCCTGTTCTTGGCTTTGAGCACTGCCTCTGCCCCTGCCCCTGCCTCTGCCCCTGCCTCTACCAGTACCAACAGGTGCCTCCTGCTCTGCTTGTTCACCATTACCTCTGCCTCTTCCTCTAGCCCTGGGCCCCTTCCACAGCCTCTGAATGATTCTTGTTCTGTCTGTTGGTCCTCGGTCTCATTAGCCCTTTGTCCTGAGCTCGCCACTGGCTTTTCTACTGTTGGCTTAGGATAGGTGATGTCTCTGGTGGAACTGGTGCAGAAGTCCCTAATGTTCTCAAACAAGTACCATTACCTGAATGGTAGGAGACCTAGAGATGGGATGATGGCAGGCATGCCCTGAGGAACCTCTCCTACTTCCTTTGTCAAGATGTTACAGAAGACAGGATTTTCATCCACCATCTTCTTCATGGCAACCTGTCCTGGGTGTTCATGAGTGGACTCAAAGTGATAGTACTGTTTAATGCCATGTCACTGTCTTGCTGTAAGGGGAGAGAAAGGTTTGCCAGTCGTAAGCAGGGACTGTTACATTCCCCTGCTCATCCCCCACTTGGAATGGGATGTTGACACCTTCCAGGGTGCTTCTCTGGACAACGGCCTTCATGTCATCTAGACTAGATACATCACACTTTCTGAACTACTGCTTAAGAAGCCCAAAACACCAGTTAGATGCAAATTTTGTGTGCCCTGTAATTAGAAAGTTCAGAGTGATGGTGATGTTTAGCCCAGTCAGACACCTGCACATCAAGTAGGCCAACCTGTATTTGTTTTTATTTTATCCACTGCAATTGTTACAATGTAAATCCAAGTGCTTGACACCCAGAGAATACTGTTCAAAATAATGGTAGAGATATGAGATTATAGTGTTAGAACCCTTACTACTGCAATGGGATTCATCTATCAGGTAGTTCACCTGCCTTGGTCCTGCTTCCATACAGACACCAAAGATGCCACACTTCCTAGGCACTAGAAAATATAGTGAACAAGGTTGCATAGGGTAGGATGGTAGATGCACCTGCTGGGCGTAGTCAAAACTTACATGTACCCGCTAATCTGTATTGCATGGAGGATGAGGGCCAAGGGGAGGTGAACCTGTAATCTGCCTTAGCCTTGGCTACTAAGTCCTGGTAGTATTCCCTTTCCTTTGCTACTACATGTAGATGTTCTGTCTGCTTCCAAAGCTTTGCTTCCTTGACTTGCTCAGGAAAGCAGCTGGACGGGTGAATATCTCTGTTATTTCTTTGACATTTCCAACAGAGGTCAGTCATTGGTCTAGCACACACTATACCCGGGAGAAGCTTGCGGCACAAACTCCTGAAAGTAGACAGGGCAACAGCTCTTTGCTCAACATCCACCATGGCCTTCTCATACAGCCTGTATATGTCAGCTTTGGTGGTAGAAGAGAGGAAAAGTAAGATGTCATCCCTCTTGTGCGACTGTATTTTCCCTGGTAGAGCAATGGCATGTGTCTCAGCATGGGACTTGATGAAAGCAACGACACTTTGAACATCACTAAGTTCCAGTGACTTGTCTGTCTTCCGTGAACCTGCAGCATGCAGTCGCCGCATGACCACACCATTGGCCACATACCATTTGATGATACATTTAGCTTTCCTGTGCTGATACTGAAAATAAAAAAAAATCAATATTGTAATTATTGAAGATTTAAAGTGCATAAATGAATCATATGAAGTGATATTTTAAAAATCATTTTTGCTACATTAGGTAATCAGCTGTACATTATGGAGAACCTGACTTGTCATCTAAACAATTTAGAAAATAATATTGACACCGCACTTACCGATAGAAAAATGCAAAGGTGTGATGGCAGACCTGCTTTTTGCCTAGCCTGTAGTACATCCTAGTGCGCTCGCGGTCCTTCTTCCCTTTATCACCCTTCTTCCATGTAGAAAGCCTTGCACTATTGTCTGTTGACCCCCAGTAACAGCATGTCGAGCTCATCTGTTAAATTGACATGAAAAAAACATTATTTTCACAATTCTTGCCATAATAATAAAGTTCTCTAGACCCAAAGTGTATTTAAAATAATTATCAATTGAATAAACTGAATCCTTTTTGAATTTTCAAGTTAAATTTCAATGATTTTAATAAGATATTGAAAATCAAGTAACGAGGAGAATTTAACATTTAAAACAGTTATTGTAGAAAAGCTTACCTCTGTTAAGCTGGGCAACTTTCTCACGTCTCTCTCTGAACTCATCAGATGTAAACCTGGTACTACACGGTTTATTATCATCCCCATGCTGACAGCTACACCTGAGAATCAGGGGCGTAGGAAAAGGGGGGGGGGCAGGGGGGCCCCAATAATGAGGAGGTTCCCTATATAAGCCTATATAAAAATATAGTAGGCCCCCCCAACCAAGACCGCTGGGCCCCCCTGATAAAAATTTGCTTCCTAAGCCCCTGAAAATCATAGTAAAATAATAGCTAGTCCATTTATAAAATGAATGTGAAATCCTACATCAGACAGGCACTAGATAACAATTTGTGAAAGAAAATGCTAAACACAAACACACATGTTGCTTGATATCTTATCTAGGTCACGGTGGCGTCCCCTGAATAAATTCATATCTACGTGATGAAATAATAGCACTTTTTTAAATTCTTACAGTCATAGACATGCACAAAGGTGTTGTGAACACAATGGTATTACTTGATTTCATTTTGGGGATCTAAACCTAAGAGGACACAGGAGAATAAAACCACTTGCTTCAGAAAGTTCGCCATGCAAAATTCGCCACCATCCTGAAGTTGTCATTCAATGCCTTCTCTTTATCACACCACTCCTGCACTGGATCAGTTATAACTAGAGCTATGTCTTCCACATCAGATGATTCCTCAACATCCTGCCCGTCATTTTCCTGAGACTCAGAGTCACTATCAGAGTCAGAATCCTCAGAATCGTCAAACTTGTCAGGGAATAAAAAAATAATCATTGACAACCTGATGCCATTGTTCCTGGTCAGCCACAGCTGATGATAAGTTTGCCCTATTTATGGCATTTAAAGCATTTGCCACCTTGTCCAGCTCTGCCACACTTTGTTGTCCAATGTGTAAGGATCCAAAGTACACTGTTTAGGTCACGGGAAGCACCACTCTTCAAGCAGAGGCGCTTCAGAGAACACTAATAAAGTATAATAAGGGAGTGCGGGCTTATTTACCTCTAGATGGCGCAACCATCAATATCAATATGTATACACCAGATGGCACTACAAACTGGCTTTCAGATGTAAATAAACAATGGTGCATGGACATGTGGCATGTGTATGAATCTATGCATTTTACCTCCATGCACTTTAAAAAAATGATCTACCACATGTGCTGACATAAGGGAGTGGTCATTATTTATCAACAGGGGGGGGTGGTGGGTTTTTGCGCCGACGCGCGGAAATTTTTTACGCCCCCCCTCGACGGCAGTCAAAATTTTTTGCGCCCCCCCGCGCCGGAGGTGCGGAGAGTTTTCGCGCCCCTCTTTGATCTAAAGTAGCGCGCGGGCTTTTTTGCTATAAAGAGGGTGAATTTTTTTAGCCCCCCCCTCAAGAGGGGTCAAAATTTTTTTAGCCCCCCCTCGGGAGGGGTCTGAAAATTTTACGCCCCCCCCTCAAACCCACCCTCCCCCCCTCTTGATAAATAATGACCACTCCCTAATTAGACATCTGACAGGCTAAGAGATATGTAAACATGACCAATTGATGGAGCATATTGTCTGAATATCTTCATTTGTCCACATGGTCCATTTCACAGGAAGCAGCATGTGCCATGTGGAAAATGATCAGGGTTTGTCTTTGTTTGTTGTGGCACAGGAGATTGTGTCACATTGAAATACTCTACTAAAAAATATGTGTCAACCTAAAATAATCACCATTTAATATAGCATACTCGTATTAAGATCTGGTAGCCCCAGTAAAGATTTCAATAATTTTATTTGAATCTGTTCCAGTCATGGGTATGGGGAATGAAAGTACCAGCAACATGACACAGGAGACTGTGCCACCCAGCCTGCAGACGCTGACCTTACATCATGCATCAGTCCATATGTACCGGAAGTGCTGATGCGCATGGTTTAGGTTATTCCTTGATGATAATACACGGATAAAACAGGTAAAATCACCGCAGAGTGAAATTCCAACTTGCCGCCGACATATGACAACACAAACCAACATGATGAAATGTTAATGTAGGGTGTCTAAAATTGCGATAATTATTAGCACTGTTAGGAATATAATTTGGATGTGAAAGTCCGGGGTTAGGTTGTCAACACTATAAATTAAAGGAATCCGCTTGAAACAAAATTTCGTTAAAAAATTCATTTTCCCCTTCAGACCCCATTTCTGAGGTTAGTGCCGATGCGACTTAAGGTCCACTCTGCTATATTGAGTATTGAAAATAAGTGATGAATAATATATCGCTTTTGGAACTGATAAAAGTGATCTGGATGGGTAGCCACTTGTGGTGGCCTCTATGTGTCACTTGTAGAACCACAATCCGCCCATATCAAGCTTGGCAATCTCCCCAAGCAGATGTCTCACATCTCCCCATACACAACCATTGGGCTACAACTCAGCCTGGTGCAGGCGCCCTTTATCTGATGTTGGATCCATTGTTGGAATAGATACAATGTGGGTGATTGTAAAGTGGCCGTCCATGACACCATAAGGAGAGACTCCTTTTTATAAGTAGGTCTTTTAATGTCTTTTACTGATAGTTATTATTTTTGTGTTAATCTAGCCCTTACCTCTCACATGAATGATGGGTCTGAATGCAGGCTTTCATTTTCCTGTAGCATGAACATGTTTGCATAGGGCCTATTAACATCCCTATTTATGTGAAGCTTCTTTGAAAATGAAAATTAACAAACGAAAAGGAAAAGCAACGTTCTTACTAAAGTATTCCTTGTAAGGGTGGGTATCAGTACAACTGAAATTAGCTTATGCAACCATGTTTGATCAAGTTTGAACAAAATGAGTTTCGTAATACATTTCAATAACACTTCGGGTTGCATGGCCCCCAGGTCTCATGGCCCCCACCCACCTATAGCCCACTGTCCCTTAGCCCTGCAGTGGATCAGCCCCACTCCCCAATGGCCCCCATTCTTATATCTGAAAAAGCAGTTGTTATGATCTAAAACCTAAATAATTCACTCCTAAAACACCTTTACGTCTTTTCTTATTCCCAATTTTTTTTTACTTCAATTCATCCTTCCCTGTACACCCTATAATACCAATCCATACCAACCTGTACCTACCCAGTACCAATCCATACCTACCAGTACCAATCCATACCAACCCGTACCTACCCAGTACCAATCCATACCAACCCGTACCTACCCAGTACCAATCCATACCAACACGTACCTACCCAGTACCAACCCGTACCTACCCAGTGCCAATCCATACCAACCCGTACCTACCCAGTACCAATCAATACCAACCCGTACCTACCCAGTACCTACCAGTACCAATCCATACCAAACCGTACATACCGAGTGCCTACCTACCACTGGTCACTATCAAACTATTCCAAGAAGGCCAAAAAACTTCAACAAACTGGCTGAAAAACGTCAACAAACTTGTCATGATGCACCAATCTAATTAAAATTCTGAAGTGACAGAATGTTTTCAAATATTTTTGTACCCCCTACATGAGATTATTTGCCATATTTCTGCCAATTGTTTTAAAACGTTTTTCTGGCCATGTTTTTTTTGGACAATATATTATGGGAATCTTTAACCTGATTCCATAGAGAGTAGGTTCTAGCCTCAGTCACCATCTTCATCCTATTCTGTGCTCACATTGCAAGTTGAGCCAGCATCTAGGGCTATGAGTATAATGTCACAGGGTCAAGAGTAACAGTAACCGGAAATGAGTTGTATAACAAATGACAATATTAGGGAGTAGTCATTTTTTAACAACAGGGGGGACAAAAAAAATTTCAGACCCCTCTTAGGGGTGGGACCAAAAAGGTTTTTGCCCCTTTTGAGCGAAATTTTTTAAAGCCCATGTACCCCTAAAGAATAAAAGGAGGGACGATAAATTTCAGACGGAGATGGAAAAATTCTCATCCAAATGATGTCTTTTTTACGTAAATGAGATGAGTTTTCACGTAAGAATGACGTAAATTGTACAAGTAGTGCTTGCTGGGTATTTTGATAGGTATGGATTGGTATGGGTTGGTACTGGCCTGGTACAGAATGGTATTTTGATAGGTATGGTTGGTACGGGCCTGTTACAGGATGATATTTTGATATGTATGGTATGGATTGGTATGGGTTGGTACTGGCCTGGTACAAGATGGTATTTTGATAGGTATGGCAGGTACGGGTTGTTACTGGCCTGGTACAGGATGGTATTTTGATAGGTATGGGTTGTAAGGGCCTGGAACAGGATGGTATTTGGTATATGGGGGTAGGTATGGATATGTATGTGGACAAAAAGGTAGGTATGGTGACGCACTGGTAGGTACGGTGACGTATTATGAGGGCCATACATCTGTTGGGCAAGATGACAGGAGGGCCACGGGAGTGGGGGCCATGGGTATGGGGGCCATGAGACCTTGGGGCCACCAACCCTAATTTCAGGGATTGCGAAGTCTGGCATGGAGACCTAGTGCCGGACTTTGCAATCCCTGTCCATCCCTCGGCTTGAGAGGGGGGGCAACGATTTCAGTTTGCAAAGATAAACATTGCATATATACTAAAGCATTTGCAAAGTAGATGTGGTACTGAGAAAAAAAATACTCCATTCAATATGATGGAATATAACACCAAGTGTTGGAAATGGTGTCAGAGATAGGCATGCATATACAATTCAATCCATATTTGCAGTTTTTATTAGAAAAGTACATGTAGATCTACTTGCCTTACATGGATATCAATGCAGGCATTATAAGTGTTCAAATAGAGATACACAGGTGTGTGAGGCAAGCCAAATGTTCACCCTTGATATCAGAGTTTCTTTATTTGATATCACAGTTTTAGAATATGATATCAGGGTTTTCTAACTTTGATATCAGAGTTTCCTAGTCTGATATCAGAGTTTTTCTGAAATATTGCCTGATTAGACTGATATTGCGAAACAGTCATTTCCCGACCTTCTTTCTCATTTAATACATAGAAAAGGTATATGCACGGTGACGTATTATGAGGGCCATACATCTTTTGGCAAGATGACAGGAGGGCCACGGGAGTGTGGGCCATGAGACCTGGGGGCCACCAACCCTAATTTCATCATTCAAATGGTTTACATAACCCTCCCATAAGCTAAGCCTATACAGGCGTTTGATGGATAGCCAACATGAGACATGATACTTTACTTTCCCTCCATTTTGTAGAATGAAGTTAGGCAAGACGAGAGGACTGTAGAAGGAAGGCTATGGAACAACGTCCACATGTAGTAACTATCATAGATCTTACTTGCCATACGGGGCTCACCAGACAGTCTTCATTTGGACCATATTAAAATGAATCTCTTTTACCCAATATTTCATGTGCTTATGTGTTGCCAGTTTTGGCACGTTGACTGTTGAAAGGTGTCAATTGTGATTTAAATTATGTGATGATATGTATGTACTGAAAGCCTTTGAAAAAGTACCATAGTTGCCAAGAAAAGGATACACATGTATCTTTATGGAACAATAATGTTGGTTCCCTTACAAAAGACATAGAGTTGCTCTTGCAACTTAGGAATTATTGACAATTAAATGTATTGACATATGTTAAATGAAGGTGTATAACCATGTTTTGTCTAAAGTACTCGTGCATGGATCACATGCATAGTTAGGTGGGCCATCAAACCAGTTACCGAGCTGACACAAGGATTGTTGTAGTAAAAAGAACTGCTGAATTAAGCGAACTGTGTCTCACTCCAGACAGATGGTTTGCAAACCATATTTTGAGAAAACTCATATTATGTGTTTAACAGTGTCTGTTATACAGGTATAGAATCAAATTTGTGTATTATTCACTTTCATATTGATTAATTTATTTCAAATCATTATTACAGATAGAGAATTGCAGTTTTCAACTACAAACCTTGGCATAGTTTCAGCTTTATAATGAGCCTTTGTGTTGATTATTTCCTGTTATTTCTCATATTCTGTAAACTCCAGTATTGGCGCGAAACATGAGTTTATCAGAAACTCTGATATGATGGTTTTAAACTTTGATATCACAGTTAATAACTCTGATATCAAAGTATGTAACTCTGATATCAGAATTAAGGCATCAATATCACATCTAAAAACTTTGATATCAAAGATAAAATCTATGATATCACAGCTAGAAACATTGATATCAGGGTAAAAAATTCTGATATCAAAGTTTTTGAGAAACTGCTGTTTCACCCCGATATTGAAGTTTACAAAACATGCTGAATAATGAATAGATTGCTCTGATTAACTGGAATATCAGTCAATTACCCCCAATTTCTGGTGTAAACTGCATTATCAGCCAGATACAGAAGTTTTCCTAGGATAACTCTGATATCTGGCCACACCATCTACTCGGAGCTCTCTGGTCCTCCTTATTTACTGTGATTACTCATATCTGCAATAAACCTTGGTGCCAAACTGAATTAGTGTTGATTCCCGACTTCCTTATATAGTAGTGATTGTCTCCATCACTGGGCCACCCCAGCGTCGGAGACTCGTCTTACATTAACTCCGATCTTGGCTCGGGCTCCGGGAAGACAAGGCTCCGCCGCCCCCATCCAGGATGGTTTCAGCTTTGCCCCACCTCCCTTGGCCTTACCACCACAATTATATCATTATAATTGGCAGGTCAGTTTTCACTAAATGCGTGTCCTGACTATACTCCATTCGCTTTGTTGGCATAACACCAGATTAGTGTCTGAAACGACTAAGTCTATTTTTTAAGTAGAACAAGAATCCATTATTGTTACTTTCGAAGCATTTCCAGACACGATTAATTGGCATGAATAGAATTACTTCTCTTAGGGAATCTCCTGGGCTTTATGTCATTTTGCATTCATATAATACTGGAATGTCTTTGGGACTTTGGAGTTGGAGCTTCGCAATACATTCCAAATTTCTAGGTACGTCCAACCCATAAAGTGGCTTCAACACGCATCTTTACTCTGTCTACCAGTCTGAGGACCTCTGGATACCTCTTGAGACTTGAGTCTGATTAAATATTCTCAGCCATGTCTACTCAGGACATAAGCCCGACATTAGCATAAACAAAGTTAATACCAAAGGCTCATTTAGGATGATAATATTTATGGTGTATGTTACTGATACTCGTACACTAATCTAACAAAATATGACTAGCAACACGAATTCATTAATGGTTAATACATAATTTCATGGGAAAACTTCATACGAACTAGAAGAGCATCTCCCGAAAGCTGACATAAGTGCGGAGGTATTCCCATAAAGATGACCTGACATGTATTGGACCTACTGGCTCTATTTGCAGGGTGGGGGAGGGTTAACAAGGCGGGTGTGAAGTATTTGTGTACATATGCACACGACTTTTTACATGTGGCCCTCTTTCCCGCCATCTATAAGAAGTATGTACCCTGTACCCTGCACACCCACCTACACATTACTGCTGTGTTCATATTGCCATGAAGCTGATTTCATTAGAAGGCTCTGAGTGAGAACCCTACCTGTACAAGATTGGTATTATTAATAGGTCAGAGAAGATGTCAGGTAATCCCCCCCCACCAAAAAATGATAAAAAGAAATAAATAAAAAGAAAGAGCACTTTCGTATAAAGCTGTCATGTAGGTGCATACTAAGCTAATAGATCATGGATATTGGAGCCCACGGGGAGTCTATGCTGGATATACCCGAGCCGCGGAGCGGGGAGGATATATCCAGCATAGACTCCCCGTGGGCTCCAATATCCATGACCTAATAGGTTTATACCACGATTTCCTCCATTTTGCATTAATTTCTTACCTGATATCCACAGAATATAGCCACGAGAAGACATTTTGTAAAAGCAAGCGACACGGCCCGTGTTCGCTCTGCGCAAAGCCATTGTTTTTGTTCCTTGCCGGGAGAGGTACCGCTGTGTATACAGTCACTTTTCGTATGGAATCCAACCATGACAAGTCTTTAAAATAAAACATACACATCCTTAGATAGTCTAGATGATCCCTCCATACGTATTATGTCCAATATATTCAAAATAAAGGAGAATCCATTGATTTTTCAAACGGGTCCGAAATTTTCGGCATCTTTCTTGTACGGCGAGCAGTTGACCTATATCTACATCCGGGCCACTGATACACTTTCGTCGGACAAGGAGGCGGGTGGGAATGGCCGGAACGTGACTCGCTTACGATGGAAAAATCAATGGATTCTTATTTATATCGAAGAAAATGGAGAAAATTAGCATGCATTCCTCTTCTATGGATCGAAATCTTCTTGGGATTTCAATATTATAATATGTCAAGGTTGGAATCAAGACGAAAACTGACTGGAAACATAGCAGGTTAGAACTTATTTACTTTCGCATTAGATTTCATCACCGTTCAGTGTGGCGCTATGGCTAAGGCCTTCGCCTACCACCACTGCGGCCGGGGTTCAATCCTCATGCGAGTTGGGACGATTTTTCACATTGAAACAATGGCGAGGCTAAATTTCTATGTCCGCCAGCATCTCCCAAAAATATTCTAAGTCCAACTTGACCTCGAAAAATATACCAAAAATTCTAAAAACGCACATGTGTGGTATATGCAGAATATACCATGTATATATCGCATATAAAACCACCTGAAGTGCCAGAATAGTGGTATAAGTTAGTTTGCATGTATTCTGCATTACCTCGGGTGTGTTCAGGATGCTCAATATGGCCGAGACTTTGTGACACTGCTAGTAGTAGTAGTTTCTCCGCTGAATATGACCTTTATCAAACTCAATTCTCTGTGATACATAATGATTACATCATTATTTTTAGATATCTGCTTGCCTCCTTTCATTCATATAATTGTACATATGGATGAATATCCCTTTTCACCACAGTATAGTTCGGTTCACACAGGAATTCATAAGGATAAAGCTCATATTCTGTATATCCAAAGAAACGCTTTTGAAACCTTCAGAACCGATTATCTGAGCTCATTCATGACCACTCTTTAGTTGACATTCAGAAGTACGCTAAAGGAAAAGAGGGCAAATGTTTTAGAAACTACTTTCGTCAGAAGAGGTCTAATAGTTGCATTGAGAGACAGTTAATTTGACGTATACAGGCCAAGGTTAATGTTTTGAACCTACTCAATATACTATAGGGCAATTCTTTATTTCCCACTTTTTGATCATGGGTCATTTCTATCACACCTTCTTTCATAACCCATTTCAGCTAGTTCATTAGTCTGTTGGATACATCCCAGGGTTCACCCTCATGATGCCCCGCCCCTGCCTAGCTGTAGAACTGCGGGTCGCCTTGGCACGGGCTCCAGATAGGGCTCTGTGTCAGCACCTCATTCATGGGGCACTCAGTGTACTATAATGTATATATTGGGAATTACATTCATACCTACCGAGAATTGTCTCTACAATCAAAGTTTCAACAAAAATTGACAACATTGTCTTCTCTAAGATAGATACCTAGGGCTTGCATTGTATCCTGCTGCTGGAAGAACAGCACTCCTGTGCCGTTCTCCCTCCCCTCCATTTTTGAGTTGTTCATTGACAGCAAACTTATGGTATCCTGACCTTTGCTGTTGGTTATTCTTTTGGATATAGATTATTACCTATTTGATATTTACGTACAATACAGGTCTCATGCTGTAAATTATTCATGTGTGCCTGCCTGTACGTCTCTCTACTTTTTAATTTTGAATCCATGTTCCTGCACCTCACATTTGTAAATTGTTGACATCATGCACCCCATGCCATATCTCATTATCATTGCCGCACCCTGCCCCTTGTAGGGGTGCCTGGTTATCCATTTATACATGGATGTACAAGAGGCATGTCAGTCTCTGTCACCCACATTCTACTGTCACTATACATTGCTGTCACCTATGTCACCATGGTTACAATACCTACAGGTTTCAAGAACCAACTGGTTGCACCCCGACAGGGCAGCACGGACTATGTTTTATGAGTTCATTCCTATGGCGACAACTAAAGCGGGTATTCCACTGCCGTCGGTCGGCCGAGATTTTACTTATCCGACCGATTTTTTCTATACTTTTGTATAATCAAAAATAATCGGATTAGCAAAATTTCGGCCGACCGATGTCAGTGGAATACCCGCTTTAACAAAAGGTGCTTATATTCTTTAATTTATATGTCCCTCAACATGAAGTGTATCTTTTTCATAGTGATGTTGTCGTAGGTCTGACAGGAATGCAGCATCATCACAAGATTGGAGCTGCCATTAGTGTCACATATACCGTCACCATCGTACAACATCATACATGAAAACAGCAGGGTGAGCATAGATGGTGAGCAGTACTTGGCATCCACCTGGAGTAGGACTCAAACTTTAATGTAGGTAAGGACTGTACCTGGGGCACATCTGGCTGCCATCCAGCTGTCCTGCACATAGCATTTTGAATTTTAAAAACTAATTTATGATGTGCGCTTGCTGAGATGGATGTGATTATAACAGTCTCACTACAGACATGAGGAAAGTAGAAGATATTAATTGGTCTCAGTAGGGTAAGCATGGCAATTTCCTACATTACTTTCTAATTTACTTATTCAGTTTCAGCAGGTAGACATAGGTCTAAAACTTCACTGGAGTTCTGGTGTGAGGGAGTATGTATACAGGCCTAGACTAACTGCATTATATATTTCAGTTGCTGCATGGGGCAGCCCCAAAGAGGATGTTTTAATGGCTGGGTGTGCTATTGATATGAGAACACCACCTTTATATCCCATTTTGGACACGAGTCTAGTCTGTGTGTGGTCCTAAGAAAATATCATATGGTAAGCCGATTAAGGAGGCGTATCAATCAGATGGCTTAACATCTTGAGATAATAATAAGACATCATCGTGACATTGTAGTATTCTGAAGAATCAGAGCTCACAGATGTCCACGTACATGACAGTAAATATTTTCCCCATCCAATGAAATTAGTCCTTTTGATAAAGTCCACAGTTCTTTTTTCTTCCTTTGTCTTTTTGTTAGGTTGTTTTAATTACATGAACATGTGAAGAGATGGAAAAGCAATCCCATAATTTCCTATCAGTAGTATATAGGGGTAAACTCAGTGCATAGCTACAGCTACAGAAATCCGTCTGACCTACTTACGAACCGGAAGTGACATATTTTTAAACCGGAAGTGCCCATATATGGGCATGTGACCTACTTTCTCTGATTGGCTGAGAGCGATGACATCATCACATGATGATCACGTGACCACAACAAATAAAAGTAAACAAAAACAAACCGACCATGTGGTTGGCATGGTCACCGCAGTAGAAAATGTAAACAAAAACAAACCAAGTCTTACCAAACACACCGCCAGCTGTTGTAGCAGTCTGCTGCAGCTTTCTATAGTCCACATGGGGAGTCTACTATGGGGTGTGGTTTTTCTCTCTCTTTTATTTTTACTGCAAAAAGGGGTTACACACACACACAGACACACATTCTACATGCTAATAGAGTTTTTACAACAGTTCCAAGAACACCCCGATTTTCTCACTGCTAGCGGTGTTTCATTTTCCAACACACGCACTCTTTCCTCCAATGCGGTCATTTTGTTCACCAACTTGTCTATGAGTTCCTGGACTAGAGTCCACTCCCACTTTTATTTGTTGCACGTCGTCGAGCATGTTTGTGTAATTGATCCTAACAAGTACGGGATATCCCGTGCAAACTACGTCCTCATCCATGGTTGGACTATTTTGTCCATTAGGTTCTTCGGTAGTTGAGAGAAAGTTTTCACCGCGTGAGAGGGGTCCTTGCCTCGACATGTCTCTATGAGACAGTGGATGCAGTGAGCCCCACAGGTTTTGGCGTACAGGTTCTAAAGTTGCGTTCTGTTGAAGTGTCCGTGTCCGTCTGATGATTTCGACAAGAACTCGTGATGGTATATAGTTAGAGGTGGTATGCCATAGGGGTCAAAGAAGAAAACATGACGATTTTCTTTCACATAGAAAGCTACCCAATGTTGACCCGGTTCAGAACTAGGGTCATTGTTGCTTATGAAGCATGTGGAGGGTTTCACAGTTTTAGGACATTGGTTCCAGGTAGTGTCTTCATGTGTGCGGGTGGTTTTTCAACATGGCGGTGATGTCGCCAGTTTTCATTCCTAGTTCGAGGGATAGTTTGTCACCAGGAGAGGGACAGCCGTGAGTTGGATGTTGTTGTCGTAGAAGGGACACAGGATGGCCGAAATGGCGTGGGTGGTGGGAGTAGCGAACCTGAGCGCTATGCTTAGTTTTCCTTGTTTGATGAGGTTGATGCGAGGATCTTCTGGAGTTCTGTTAGGTCGAAAATGAAGAATGAGTGCCCATCCATGAACTCCTCCAGAGAGATGTCGCAGTTTTGTCCGTGTGCTTAAAGTCCGCTGTTGGTGTACATTTGGTGGTAAGCCGTCACACAGTTGTCGATGTCGAAAGCCATTCTCGGTTCAAACTTTTGGTCTTCGAATCTGAGATCGACCTCCTTCAGGTTAAATGCCTATAGTTGAACAGGTTCTTAATTTTGCTGCCTACCGATGCCGTCTCTTTGACCATAGCCAAGACCACACGGGTGGGGATTTGACTGGTGTCTGGTTGACTCTACCTGTAGACTTGCGAACCACCGTCCAGCGTGTGCTTGGTCACTTTACACCTCGATATGTAGTAGTTGAATGGTCCGAACTCCGGATCGACGACACATTTATTGTGAGTGTCGACCACCTTGTCGTCGACTGTCATCTGCTTGATGCTCATTTCAGCTTTGGTTATCTTGATCCAAAACTCTTGGTCTGCCGCTTGCATCATATAAAATTTGGGGTCATTCTTCTCAAAGATGAACTTTATTTCACAGTGGGGCACTGATTTCTTGCACTGACTGACAAGGTCCAGGTATGAGCGCATGATGACCGTGTTTTTCTTCCTGGCGACAAATTCGACCCGCCTTGCCATCCATCCCCTTGTTCTCGGCTGTTCTCACCTCCATGTGACCCACAGTGTCCTTGTAGTATTTCTGACATCCTTCCAGGTGGGTCTCTTTGGCTTCTCTGTTGCTGCTCAAGCTGTCCAGGAGGTGAGACTTGTAGGAGTATTCCTCGTTGTTTCCCATTACTTTTTCACCTTTGATGAATAGTTGACATGAAGAAAACAGAGCGTGAGCAATGTTGTTGACCGGTGCCGCCTCGTCGGTTGCCGGCAGGTGGGTAGTTCCATTGGCGGCTACCACTTCCAATTCCAGGTACAGTTCGGCTTTGCTCAGGTCTGTGTACAGGATGGTGGCTTCGAACGTAAAGTCGAAACTTTCCGCGTGTGGAGTGAGCCCATTGTTCAGGCCTTTGATGATGGTCTGATTTTTGACGATGTCCTTCTGAGTGACAAGCAGAGCTTGAAGGTCCAACTCGCCAAGGGTGCACACCCGGCTTTTAGGGTGTAGGAGACTCATCTTTTTGCTCATTTTTTCAAAACAGAGTACCGCGTCCCTTAAGTAGATTTTTATTTGTCTCTTGTCAACGGGGATGTAGTTCAAGTTCTGGAAGCACAATATGAGCATCTCACCCATCATGGAATCCACGGCGAAAGGGCGCAAGAGAGGTGTTTTCTTCGCGCCTACCAGACTGTGTTTCACTATGTCCGTGTAGACATAGATTTGACGTGACTTGAAGAACTTGTTCAGGTAGGTCACAAGGTGGCTGTTGTTTTTATGCAAAAGCTGGCTTCAAGGCCAAGACGTGATAACACCTTTGGACCGACCAAACCTCACCCACCAGGGGCGTGAGCTGCTTGAAAGCGATGTGCGACTCGATCAATGAACGATCTTGCTCGGTGAGGGGAGCGTTTGCTTTGGACGGATCAGACAGGTATGTAAAGTGTGTGGTGCGCTCCCTTTTTTTCCCCTTGCTCTCCTTTGCCGCCTCCTTCTCACTAGGCGGGGTGGCAGCCTTTTCCTCAGGGTGAACGGGAGGTAGCGTAGGAGTTATCTGGTCACGACGACCCCGTGCCTGAGACACTTCTGGAGGACGACGACGTTCGAACTAGCGAAATCTTTGTCGAAAACCCTCTCATGTGTTTTCCCTCCTTCCAGAAAGAGAAAGGCCAGTCGTTCGTTCAAGACTCTCAAGGTCGGCCAGTACGCTCATAGACGATATGCTGGGTAGCGCCTCTCTCTTCTTGCCTTTGCTCCCTGTATTTCAGCACCTTCAAAGCTGGAACTACTTTGTGCCTTGGTTGTTCATACAACCTGTAGAACAACACCTTAGAGTTTGAGGGGTTGATGTCGGCGGGAGCGGCTCCCAATATTCTGTGGGGTGTTGTAATGTGTGAAAGCTATCCACATCTTACCTTGGAGAGTTGAGTTGAAGCGTTCCGCTAAAGCACATTTCATGTCGTCATTTTCGCCTATGAAAAAAGAGTTGCCTTCCTCTTCACAGTGTTTCTTGAAGGTTTTGTTCACAAACTCTTTTCCTTTGTCCGTCTGGATCTGTTTAGGTTGTCTTTTTTGGGTCATTTTGCTGAAGGCGGTCAGTACATCTTCGGCTCTTTTGCTCTTGACGGGTTGGGTAAATCCCTATCTGGAAAAGATGTCTATCCTGACTAAAATGTACTGGTGACCTTTGTTCTCCTTGGCGTTTTCTCACATGTCTATCAAGTCCAGTTGCCATTGTTTATCTATTCCCCACGTCTGTGTCTTGTGTCTGGGAAAGCATCTCTTGTAGGGTTTGTGTCTGGTGTAAGATGCCACCCCCTCTAAGACTTGTCCTATGTTTTTCCTTTGGGTTTTCTTGAAGTGTTGCCGTTGTTGTTTAGACACGCTCGGTTGTTTAGGATCTGTATAAAACTTGAGCACTTCTTTCTTCAGGGCCTGGTGTGCCATTTTATTCTGTTCCACCCTGATCCTTCTTGATCTACGTCTATTTTTGTTATCCCCCTATCTTTAGACAGGGTCGACTGCAAGTGGTGTCTAAGTCTTTTCGACCTAGCCTCCTCGAAAAGTTTCTTGTTTCTGACATATTTCAAGGACGGATTCACCCGCTTCACGGCTTTGACAAACAGATCGCGTCCCACACATACATGTATTTCACCATTTCAATCCTAGTTGAGCACCTTTCCGTCTCCTCACGCGTGGAGTTGCGTGTACAGTTTCCCAGCGGTAGCGCGATAAATCAAAGGAACACCTCGTAATATATCTTTTTCCCCGAGGGAAAGGACAGGTCTTTCCTTCTCCTCCTCCTCCTCGTGATTAGCGTCCCAATCGTAGTCACCGAGGAGGAGGGAGGATCGGTTGCATCATCAGTGTCGACGTCGTCACTGATGTCCTGCTCCTTCTCATCTTCATTCTGACTCGTTGTTCGAGGTCGCGTTCTTCTTATAGTTGGTTGTATCTCCGCAGTCTCTCTTTAGCTTTAAGGCTAGAGTCTTGGAGAACCTCTTGCACCTTTCTCTGAAAGTGTGTCAACACCTCTAAAACTGGTTGAAGTCATTCTTTCAAGAGTTGCTTTTCGTAGTATCGATCTTGGACCGTATCAGGTGGTGGAGCGACGGGGGCAGCAGCAGCAGGAGCAGGAGTGGGAGGCAGAGCAGGAGGTGAATCGATGTCAGGCGGTAACAAGTCTGCTCTCACCAGAGCCATCCTAGTGTAAGACATTCTTTAGTGACGGATGGTGGCAGAAACTATACCAGAAATCAAAGGTATGGCTAAATCTAGAAGGGTACCTAGAAATCCCCCTTCAAGGGTGTGTTAGGTTTCATGACGGCTTTCAGTTGTTTCTTGTACGGTGATAAAAGTTTAACTTCGTCCTCTTCGTCTTGCAGTAGGTTTTTGTTCAAAAAGGTTGATGCAAATTTGACTTATCACCCTGATCACCTCGTCGCTTAAGCCCCTGACAATGTGAGTGCAGTCGGACGTGGAACACTCGGAAATGTGCTTCAAGAAGGGATAGTGTTTTCTCAGGAGCGCTACACCGCTTCTTTTGGACAGGTCAGCACTGCCATCCTAGTGTAAGACATTCTTTAGCGACTGATGGTGGCAGAAACTATACCAGAAATCAAAGGTATGGCTAAATCTAGAAGGGTACCTAGAAATCCCCCTTCAAGGGTGTGTTAGGTTTCATGACGGCTTTCAGTTGTTTCTTGTACGGTGATAAAAGTTTAACTTCGTCCTCTTCGTCTTGCAGTAGGTTTTTGTTCAAAAAGGTTGATGCAAATTTGACTTATCACCCTGATCACCTCGTCGCTTAACCCCCTGACAATGTGAGTGCAGTCGGACGTGGAACACTCGGAAATGTGCTTCAAGAAGGGATAGTGTTTTCTCAGGAGCGCTACACCGCTTCTTTTGGACAGGTCAGCACTGCTCATTTTTGCTTGTTCTTGACGTCCTTCTTTGGAATGAAAACTAAGGTTTTCCAAGGGGTGGTTATGCTGTTTCTCACTCTGAGAGCGTCAGGTGTAGCTTGCTTAAAGTCCAGGACTACGTATGAATGTTTTTCTTGTGTCTCAGCATCTCAAGGTCCTGTAAGCTGGGTTGTTGAAGAAGAGGTTTTGGGTGATGAATATCACGCTCAAGTTTCTGTGGTGAGATCCTACAGTGAAGAGCTTCGTCACAGTTGGAACGTATTCCAGATGACGATCAGTCCTTGTTTTCAAACGTTTCGAGCTTCTTCAAAAAGGAATTCGTCTGACAGGAGTCCCTTGTTGAAATTGTTACATCAGACTATGCCCTAGGGACATACTGATTGCCGCGTGGGAGTGACGCGAAAATTACACAGACAGCAGCAGCTAAGACGTGCCCTTTCCCACACTCCCCATGGCAAATCTGGGAAAATGCCCCCAGGGCATCCATGGTAAGGATGATGCTCCCAGGACATGTAGGCCTTTATAGGGTATTGGACTATGCCCCGGGGGCATCGTTTAGTACATGGATGACCCCAGGGCATCGTCAATTTTTTTTATGCATGTACGATTATCCTTACTATGAATGCCCTGGGGGCGCTGTCCCCCATTGTTCTCTGTACCATGCCCCTGGGGCATCCATAATATGGATTATGTGTGATGATGCCCCCAGGGAATGCACTGATAGTCATATGAGTCGAAGGTTGGAGAGTGCCCCAGCCTAGTAGGCTCCTAATTCCCCCCTCATTAGCTTAAAGTCCAATATTCCCTGAGGGCATGCATGGATGTCCCAAGGGCATACCCTTGTTTAATACCGCTTCATTTATCATCAACTTTATGCCCTGAGGAGGAACATTTGTAGACTGTAGAAGGAACCCAGGAGAAGGAAGATATATGCCCTGGGGGGTATGCATAATTTGGCCCTTCTTGTAGCTAGCCTACAACTTTTGGAATTGTACTACATGCCTGGAGGGCATGCTTTGGTCAATCATGCTTTAAAGAAGCAAGAAATATGCCCTGAGTGTATGTTGCCCTGAGGGCATGTGCATGTTTAGCATCGGTAAATTGCTGATTTCTAGAAGGCCAGCAATATGCCCTCAGGGCATGCATAATTCCGCGCTGCAGTCCTGAAAATATACGCGTCACCACAGGGGGGCGGCACTGAATGTCCCCAGGGCATAGACCGATGTAACAAATTGTATCCTGCCTCCTGTCACAACTTAAAAAAAGAAGTCGTCAGACCAACTCAAATTTGCCAAGGACAACAGTACTGACAACAACAACAACAACGGCAATGGCTACAGCAACAGCAACGAGTCGATCATGCAAAGAGGACTCTCCCTGACAATCCACCTTGTACGCCGGAGGTTGACCTCATGGAAGTGAAAAAAGCTGCAGTGGTCGACTTGGTCAAGCTTTTTTTTTTTTTGTAACAAAAAAAGGGGAAAAAAATGGCTCAGAAAAAAGAAAAAAAGAATAACTTACACAGTCAACTGTCCTAGGTGTAACACGGCGAGACCACCGTGACTTTTGACAGTTTGACTTTTGACAGTTGCAAAACAGCAGAAAAACTTTATGTCACTCGGCCACCTGTGTACAAGAAGAACTGACGAAAACCACCTATGTTCCTGAAGTGATAGCCAAAGACCTGGCTTACAGTGAAACATATGAGGACAACTTCAAGTCTATAGCAGGGGGATTAGCAGTATAAGGAACAGTGCAAAGCAATTTCAACATCAGATTCACCTCCTGGGAAAGCGATTCGTCGGTGGAAAAAGTCATATAATGCCTTAGGGCTATACATGAAAATCAAGTCTACGCCTACAGAGTGGGCATTTCTTTCGGTAGACCTTTATGCAGCATTGAAGAGGGTGAACCGCCCAAAGTCATGTACTTTCAAGCCTAGAGCTGCCAACAACGCGTCTTTGTTCTACGACAGTGACAACCATCGAGACCCCTACTTCCTTGTGAGAAATGAGCAAGACTAAATGGCGCGTTGTCACCAATGTCAACGCCAACATCACCTGAGAATCTTACCGGGTAAATTAAACTCAATCTGTCCAGGTTTAGGACAGCAAGGTATGATACACTTTCACAGAGAGCCAAAGAGTAAAAGACCTTATGACAATCTATTGTGTTTCTTTCAATGCCTCTCCTATCACAAGTACCGCTCTCTGAAACACACTGAAGCACTTTTCCAGCAAGGCTTTCCAGAGGCGAACGTGAAAACCTTCAAAGGCGTAAGTGTCAACAAGTTGGAGAGACTAGAGAATCTTTTCGAGGTCGACATAAGATTGTTTCCTCTGAAATAGTCGGGAAAGAAAAAAAAGAACCGTCAGAGTGGTGAGAAGCAAAAAGTGTTACAGGAGAAACGTCATGAACCTCAACTTCTACAAATCTCACGTCAGCCTCATCGCGAACATAGGTCACTACGGTCAAATTTACCCCTGCAAGCAATGTCATAAGCTGTTCACTAGCGTTTATGCTCTCACGAGGCACAGGGGTGTGAAAAAAAATTGCATCAGAGTGACTTTCAGGTACAAAGGGGGCATCTATAAACCCGCCAGATCCATTTTTCAACTCTTGGAGGAGTTGGGGATAAAAAAAACTACATGAAAGCCTTCCTCAAAGGCAAAGTGGCCAAGGGCTATTTCCTATACGAGTGGATGGACAACATGCGAAAGTTGAAAAAACAAACAACTGCCGCCCAGAACGGCTTTCTACAGTTCTCTATCGGGCGCGTGTATATCATGCTAGGAGTATGAAACTTGTCAACATGTGTGGTCTGAACACAAGATGCAGTCCATGAGGGACTACTTAGTGTATTACAACAACTTGGACGTGGCTCCCTTCGTGGAAGCCGTCAACGAACACAGTAAGTCTTTCATAGAACGAGGTGTAGACATGTTCAAAGACGGCTTGACCTTGCCAAGTCTCACCTTGAAGTTCCTCTTTGAAAACACTTCTCCTAACGCCGCACCGTACCTTCTTTTGGGCACGCAAGAAAAGGATATGCACGACTTGCTGAGAAAGAACCTCGTCAGAGGTCCTTCTATCATCTTCCACAGACACCACAAGAGTGGACAAACTCGAATAAAGGGGAGAAAATACAGGGCGGAAAGCAAGGTGTGCAGACACATCTTAGGCATGGACGCCAACAGCCTCTACCTGAAGTGTATGGGGGAAGCGCACCGCCTAGGCTACTATGTGGTACGCCGCAGAGAGAATGACTTTCAAGCTGTCCGCAGTCAACAGGTCAGCTTTTCCACCATGGAATGGTTGCATTACCTATCCCACATCGAGGACAAGAAAATACTGCACCAATACAATTACAGCGAGGTGAGCAGCAGGAGGAAACTCGTCAGAGTAGACGGCTTCTCACCCACAGACAAGACCATTTATCAATTCCACAGGTGTTATTGGGCACGGTCACTTGTGTCATTTGACCAACTCTACTCTTACATCTCCCGACGGGCAAGCATGGATGGAGAAAAAGGCCAAGAACACGGCTCAAGTCACCGCCTACCTCAAGTCATTAGGGTACAAAGTGGTGGAAAAGTATGAATGTCAGTGGCTGAAAGAAAGAGAGCGCGAAGAATGCAAGGTAAAAAGGGAGCAGTGGGTCTTAAAAAGACCCCCTTGTTCAGGTAGAAAAAGCGAAGCGGAGATTCTCAAAGGTGTGATGGACGGTCCCTTTTCGGACTGATTCAGGTCGCATAGAAACACCGGAGGCGTTGAAGGAGAAGTTTGCGGAAATGATTCCCATTTTCAAGAACTGTTTGGTGAAAAGGAAAGACGTGGGTGAACACATGCGGCACTTCTTAGAACCCGTGGGTAAGTTGAAACAACCTCAATGACAGCTCAAAGGAAGTTATCACGCTCAGAAAATCCTCTTGGGCACCCCTCTGTTAGTGGTATATGGAAAAGGGGTTAGTAGTGACCAAGGTGTACTTAGGAAGTGACAAGTTTTTAACAACGGGGGGGGGGGGGCTGGTGGGTTTGAGGGGGGGGTCAGAATTTGTCCATCCCCTCGACCAGGGGGTCAGAATTTTTTAAACCCCTCTGATGGGGGGTCAAAATAATTTCACCTGCTTTCAGTGGAAAACCCCGCGCGTTACTATAGGGTAAAAGGGCACGTAAGCTTGCGATTTTTGGCCCTAATGGGGGTCAAAAGAATTTTACCTCATCAAGAGGGGGGTCGGAATTTTTTTCGTCTGTCCGTGTGCAAACCAACCCCCCCCCTTGTTAAAAAATGATCATTCCCTTAGTGGTGGAATACACGTCAGAAAAAACGTTTCTCCCCTTCGTGGAAGAAGTGACCGCGGCTAGGAGAAAGGGCGACAATAACGTCGACTGCAAAATTTTTTCAGACCTGTCTAAACTTCTCGGAAACGGGTCTTATGGTAAAACCATATGCAACAAGCAAAACTTTGTTCAAACATGGTACACGTCTCCCGCCAAAGCCAAGCAGTTAGCTTTACACTGGACTGTTCAAGGGGTGCAAAACATCAGTGCACACATGTTGGAACTTTCTTGCCTGCCCACCGCCATCACCTATGACCTCCCTGTGCAAATAGGGTTCATGGTGTATCAGTACACCAAATTGAAAATGCTGGCCTTCTACTACGACTTCCTTCTGGAATTCATAGACGAAAGAAACTTTGAAATGTGTGAAATGGACACTGACAGTTTCTACTTTGTGTTGAGCGCGAAAAGTCTAGAGGAAGCTGTCAAACCTGAGAGAAGAAGAGATTTCTTCAGGTGTCATAAATGGTTGCCCTCAGAGTCATGTGACAGAGTCTTATCATCGGGAAAGCTATGTAGAATGTAAAACCCTCCACCGTGTTGTAAACAATGTTTGGTGTTCAACAAGAGAACTCCAGGTCCTTTCAAAGTGGAGTGGGAAGTAGACGAGATGACGGCCTTAATTTCCAAATGTTACATAGGAAGTGGAGAAGGGGTCGAAAAGAAAATGAGCTGCAAAGGAGTGATTCAAAAACAAAATGAATTAACAGGTGAAGACTACAAAAGGTGTTGAAAACCAAAAAAAGCGTTTTGGAGACCAACAAAGGTTTCAGAGTGGTAAATCATCAAGTCAGTACTTATTCGCAAAAGAAACAGGGATTAAGTTATCAGTATATCAAAAGACGCGTGTGTCAAGACGGAGTAAGCACTTTGCCCTTGGAAATTTGAAAATCTCTGTCTGTCTTCTGTTGCACACGGTGAAATCTTGTGTGTGAATGTAACATTTTTGTGAAATTTCCATAACATTTTGGTAAATTTGTAAAACTTTACGGAAATTTGTGACACAACACGGGAAAAGGTAACATTACGGGGATTTTGTGCTATTCACAGCCACTAGGGGGCAGAACCAAATAACTCAAGAGGGTAATTCTGCTGTAATCTATCAGAACATTTTCTGTACGTCTTCTTACATATGTGGACAATTATAGACCCTGAATAATGGGTATACGCTTCTTTTATAGCAAAGTAAGCAACTCATCATGCCCAAAACTAATATTTTCTATGTAAGTTGACAGAAATTGCAATATTCCTAGTTCAGGTATGCCTATCTGATTAGAGTACTCAGTTGAACAAGATAATATCCAATGAATTCACTAAATCATATCTGTTTCAGTTGAAATGAAGAGGTCTTAGGGATCATTTTGGTATATGGAATATCAAAATCTGACAAGGAGAAGTGGGTGAAAGTTCCCTGACAATCTATGATGTTATACCATATGCAACACTGCTGAAGCCACCTGGTGGCCATGAATAACACTAAATCCCCGTAATGTTATGTTTTCCCATGTTCTGTCACATTTTGTAACATTTCCGTAGAAGGTTGCATTTCTTTCGTTTTGTGAAAAGAATACATAGGTTAAGGTCGTGTTGCAAGGTCAAATCTTGTGTGTAAAAAGTGGAATTTCTGTAAGATTTAGGTAAATATGTAAAATTTTTGTAGCATTTCTGGTGAAATAAGGAAAATCTTGTGTGTGTAAAAAGTGGAAACTTAGGTAAATTTCTTTCATTTGTGTAAAAGAATGCCTAGGTTAAAGGTGTGTGTGTATATATGTTTGTGTGTGCATAGTAAAAATAAAAAGTGAAAAAAATCACAAAAAAAGCCTTTGAGTTGATTTTCACATGTGTAACAACCAATGTCATGACAACATATTAGAAACGTATGTGCAAGCAGGTCCCTTTGATTATCTTTTTTTTTTGCTGTCTATAAAATAAAATACACAAGGGTTCTTAGTGTTGCACTGTACCCCTATATACTACTCCTCTTTCTATTTTGAGGGGAGGAGGTGAAGTAGTCTGCAGAGACTGCGACATAACGGTAGATATTTTACTGGGGTAATAGAGGACATGTGGCACAGCGGTCTGTTATCTGTGGATCCCTTCTTTCCCTGGATCCATTAACCTACCCACCACAGGAGAGCAGAGGGGGCGGGCATGAGACACACTGCACTGGAAAAAAATGTGTTTACAGTCTAAACACATTGCTAAACATTTTCTTGTCCCGTTTGTGAGGACACTTTATGAACCTAAACATATTTAGCCTCATAATGTGATTAGCCTTTGTGTTTAGATTTCAATGTGTTAAGGCCTATCTTGAGGTTTGTAAGGTGTTTACTGTGTTGATGTTTAGGTTTGCCCATGTGTTTAAATATGACATGTTTAGATGTTGTTTCAAGGTTATAATGTTTAGCATTATGATATGGTATCCATAGATTTTGACCTTTGTATCTCAATAATTCTACTACATCTATAGTAGGCAGAGAGTACACCTTACTCTCAAGGAAAAAACATCACATCTGTTATCCACAGTAGGGAGTAATCCTATATATGTAGATTACTATGAAATGGATGAATGAAGATAGCTTTATTTATTCTTGGACTATATAGAAAGGGTGTCTATGTAAAGAATTGCTCATTGATCCAAATAATATAGGATCTAAATAGCCAATCCAAAATGTTTGATAATAGGATTGATGTTCTTTCATTTGAAATTCCTAATTAGTGATTTACAAAGGATTTTTAACATATTTTTGATGAGAAGAGGGTATAACTCTTTTTAAAAACTCCATTCAAGCACTGAGTCTTTCATACTTAAACACCTAAACATATACATGTTGATATCCTAAACACCTCAACTTTAGACTGTTTCAATGCTAAACATCTAAACATGTTTAGCATATGCATTTAGAATAAAAGTGTTTAAACCCTAAATATATAGCCGAGAGAACACCTACCTATCCAATAGACTTAAAACATGTTTAGACCTAAACATGTTTAAAACCTAAGCTCCTTTTTTTACAGTGTGTTTATTCAAGCTGCACTCAATATGCACTACGCCACCAAAACTCTCCACAACCTGCCTCTTTACCAATGATATAAAGTATTTTTAGATGTAAGTGCTTTTAACATTTGGTAAAATCTCACGGTTTCCGTTTGTCATCAGGCTACGAATAAGAGCAGTGACAGGGGGCCCTTTTCATTGTGAAGCTGGAATGTGTGGACAGAACCATCTGATCTGCATCTCATCAAACCTACACTGAAAACCATGCCTACAAGAAAGTATTCTGTGTAGACTGCCTTAAGTCATCTTTGAGAATTGGCGACCCCAAGCCACCATATTTAAGACCAGATCATCATTTTTGACAACGCATTTTGTCACTGGACTACTATGCTGCATTGTAGTGTAAATTGCAAACTCTATGTCATCTGAACAGTACTTTATTGATTAAGAATTTTCTTATCTACACCAATGATGTTGCAATTGCCGCTTATGGGCATGTAGTGCATGGATAATACTATTGTATTTGATTCAGATGATTTCAAGTAAACTATGAGCTACCCACATGCATGGGCACCTTTTGAAGCTTCAGTCTTTAAATATGTAATAAAAGAGGTTTGATGCATGATGGAAGGCAGAAGCAGGTAGTGGGCAATAGTGAGTTACATGGTAAGGCCAATGAGCATGTTTCCCAGGAGATTCTCTCTCCCTGACACATTTTGTTCCAATAGAGGAGCACTCCTCGAGAAAGGCAGAAGTGATTAATCTCATTATTACTCAGAACGCCCCTGTTAGCCCGGAATCCATTGGGCTGAGCAATGGGCGTTGGCACATGGTTTTAGTCACGGTTAGAGGATTACTATCCTTATTGGGACCCTGGGACAGTGAGCTGGTGGTATAAGAGTTAGCCTACTGTGAGTGGCTGGGTCTCCAGATTTATGGCCCCCATGCCCCATGGCCTCAATCCACAAAGCCCCCTGGCCCATGGCCTCGCAGTGGGGCCGTTGTTTAGCTTTCAGTGGATCCAGGATACACAAGGAATAGTGGTTCCAGGATCCACAATGGACTGACCAATCAGAAGCCAGCATCTGCTTAGCAGATACATCTGCTGCTGTCCAAGATGGTGGATGTTTTTGTTAGCCAATTCTTGTCCATTCAATGCACAAATCACTTGATTACTCATGCTCTATGGAAAATTAGAGGTTGTTATTTGAGAAAATGAATGGGATATGACCAAACATAATAAAACATAAAGCTTCACTATTGGCATTGCATCTGGGCTTGCCCTCATACTATAGAGCCCCCCTGTATCTTCCTTGGAGTTGGATTTTTCAGGCTGCGCCCCCCCACATGAGTTGAAGATGGACGAGGGGGGGTGATCATTTATTAACAATGGGGGGGGGTTGAGGGGGTCGAAAAATGTTCTGCCCCTTTGAGTAAATACAGGTGGGGTGGACTAAATTCTTTCAGCCCTGCTATTAATTGGAGGGGGTGTGTGTCTGCTCTTGATTTTCAGCTTCTCCATGGCAGGGGAGGGGGGCAAAAAGTTTTTTTGTGGTTCTGAATTTTTTTTTTCTAATAAAAAAAGAAGAATTTTTTCTGCCCAAAAGGATCTGTGTCTGTATCTAGGATCCACAAGGGTCTGCTTCTGTATCCAGGATACACAATAGAGCTGCTTCTGTATCCAGGATCCACAATATAGACTCCTTCTGTATCCAGGATCCACAATAGACTCCTTCTGTATCCAGGATCCACAATAGACTGCTTCTGTATCCAGGATCCAGAATAGACTGCTTCTGTATCCAGGATCCACAATATAGACTCCTTCTGTATCCAGGATCCACAATAGACTCCTTCTGTATCCAGGATCCACAATAGACTGCTTCTGTATCCAGGATCCACAATAGACTCCTTCTGTATCCAGGATCCACAATAGACTGCTTCTGTATCCAGGATCCACAAGGAGCTCCTTCTGTGTCCACGCGGCACTCAGACCCAGGTCTCCGGGTGTGATGAGTAGTATCTAAGACGGTCTCCTATAAATCACACCTGAATTAAAGATTTTAATTTAAAGTTTGAATTTAAAAGGTGTGATTTATAGGAGACCGTCTTAGATACTACTGTGATGGGCGAGTCTGGATGGCAGGTTTAGCACCTGCTTCCGGGTTCGTATCCGTTACACCAGGGGGCCTTCCACTCGTCCGTCACACGTCACGTGACAGGTCTGAGTTTTGCTGGCTTTTCCCTTATATAAGGGCAGTTCCTACAGAAGTTCTCCAGTAGTGGTCCTACCACTGCTCAGCACACTTCTACTGTTACCTACGGGTAACCGAATACCATCCGGCATGTAGTCTCTATAGGCTGTGATCATATGTAACTAAGATCAGAATAAACGTTTGGTTGCCTACCCAGAAACTTCTTCTCTTTTCGTTATGATTTAACATCTAACCAAAAAGACGAACCACTACATAACGTTTTTTTGTTGACTATGTCAGTTATTATATAGATGCATAGAAATCAGGAATATGTTTTTTCTGGGAGTCTATTGTGGATCCTGGATACAAAAGGAGTCTATTGTGTATCCTGGATACAGAAGCAGTCTATTGTGTATCCTGGATACAGAAGCAGTCTATTGTGGATCCTGGATACAGAAGGGAGATCCTTGTGGATCCTGGATACAGAAGAAGTCGCTTGTGGATCCTGGATACAGAAGGAGTCTATTGTGGATCCTGGATACAGAAGCAGTCTATTGTGGATCCTGGATACAGAAGGGACCCCTCTTAGGCGGGGATAAAAAAATTCAGACCCCTCTTAGGGGTACAAAAAAAAATGTTGCCCCTTCTGAGCGAAAAAGCCCGCGTGCCACTAAAGAATAAAAGGGGGGAGAAAAAATTTCATTTCCGTCCCTTATGCGGGGGTCGAAATTTTTTTCGACCCCGCATGAGGGACAAAAATCGCACGCGAATGTCCCCTTTTAGCCTGTAGTAACACGCGGGTTTTCCGCTGAAAACAGGTGAAATTATTTTGACCCCCCATCAGAGGTGTTGAAAAAATTCTGCCCCCCCTCAAACCCACCAGCCCTCCCCCACCCTGTTGTTAAAAAATGAGCACTCCCTAATGTGGATCCTAGATAGGCCTACAGAAGCAGTCCTTGTGTATCCTGGATACAGAAGCAGTCCCTTTGTTGGTAAACAGCCCAGTGCCCAAAACAGCTAAGTCCAGTATGGACAGTGATGCTTAGAGAGTAAATCATAGTAAGATTTTTCTGACTTTCCAATGAAACTGCATTCTTGAATATATATAAGCTCGAAGATGATGTTGCTGCTTTTAATTGTACTTCATCTATCATAAACTAGCAGATATCTGTGATAAAATAAGCTGAACTGAGTGGCCAAGACATCCACCATCTTGAAAGTAGCAGATACATCTGCTGAGCAGGTGCTTGCTCCTGATTGGTCAATCCCTTGTGTATCCCGGGTACACTATTCCTTGTGGATCCTGGATGCCCAGAAAGCTGAACAACGGCCCCACTGCCATGGGCTCCATGACTCATCACGCCACATGGCCTCAACATGACAGTGCGAGCCCAGTACAATCCTGTACGAGCCCAGTACAATCCTGTACGAGCCCAGTACAATCCTGTGCGAGCCCAGTACAATCATGTACGAGCCCAGTACGATCATGTACAAGCCCAGATCGTACAGAGGCTGTACAGGATCGTACATAGATCGAACAGGCTCGTACAGGATTGTACATAGATCGTACATGATCGCACATAGCCGGGGTACATAGATGATACAGGCTCGTGGCTGGGGGTGAGGGGTGTGGCAGCAGGTCGGTGAGTTGGCTGTGTGCAGGTTGGTACGGAGCCCTGGAAAGGACATCTGTTTTCTACACATTTATTTCTAGAGTTTGTTTCCGCAAGAAGTATTTTTGTTTCCGCAAGAAGTATTTTTGTTTCCGCAAGTAGTATTTTCGTTTCCGCAAGTTTTATTTTCGTTTCTGCAAGTTTTATTTTCGTTTTCGCAAGTTTTATTTTCGTTTCCGCAAGTTTTATTTTCGTTTTCGCAAGTTTTATTTTCGTTTTCGCAAGTTTTATTTTCGTTTTCGCAACTTTAATTTTCGTTTTCGCAACTTTAATTTTCGTTTTCGCAACTTTAATTTTCGTTTTCGCAACTTATACTTTTGTATCCACAACTTAATAGTTTTTCTTTGTGCATAGTCAATCAATTGTCAATGTTATGTTGTGGAAACAAAACATAAAGTTGCGGAAACAAAATGTTTAGTTGCGGAAACAAAATATAACTTGCGGAAACAAAAATAAAAAGTTGCGGAAACGAAAATAAAACTTGCGGAAACGAAAAATAAAACTTGCGGAAAAGAAAATAAAACTTGCGGAAACGAAAAATAAAACTTGCGGAAACGAAAATAAAACTTGCGGAAACAAACTAGAGAAAAAAATGTGTAGAAAACGGATGTCCTTTTAGGGGCTCCGTAGGTTGGTGATGGGGTAGCCTGTACGGAGGGTGTTGGGTAAATAGTTACCGTAGTGGCCCAATTAAGCGCCCGGGCGCTCATTAATTTCAATACCTATGTGCCCAGGCCCTTATTTGAGACAGGCGCTTATTTGATTACTGTTTTCAGTGCTTAAGATTGATTTCAAAAGTTCTGTACCCCCGGCGCTTATTTGAGACCCCGGCGCTTAAACGGGCCACTACGATAGATATAGCTAGGTAAAGTGTCCCGCAGGGTGAAGGAGGCTCAGCAGGAGGAGTAAACTTCACTCCGGACTTCACTGGGAGATGAGATAGGCCCTACGATACTCACCAAGACAAGAGGGACGCATGCAGGCAAATCATGAAAACTAACATAGGAGATACTATCATATTTGCACTTTAAGTGTTCATGACAGGGTTGAGATGCCAGAAGGTTACAGGTAGGCACACATAGGCGTCTTTGTACCACGTGCATTGTAGAGTTTGGACACTTCCTATGCACCTTGACAACGGCTGCTAGAGATAAAATACACTCGCAACATGTAGAGTAATCTGTGAGTGTTTGCTTGCCTTGGAGTGTATGGGAATGATCTTAAATACTATACGGCACATGGCTATTGTATTATTGACCAATGGCAGGCACCCCTGGCATAAACTGCGGAGTCGGGGGCTGAAGGTGTTAGTCATAGTGGAGTCGGGGTCTAATGGCGGCCCCCAGCTGATAATGGCTATGTGAGCTATACCCCTAATGTGTCTTCTAGAATTTCTCGCTCGATATTTTTTTGTGTGTGGATTGTTCACATCGATTCCCTATAACGTATAAAATTATATGCTCCCTGCACACTGATGAAGAAGACTCTACCGTTTACTAGAACATACTTGTCTGCCCTATAGCATAGAAAATATCAACCTTCAATATCTATCAGGGGGAGGCGAGTTATATCGCTAACCTATTACTAACTACCTCAGTCTTTTGATACAGCTGGCTGTTTGGGGCTCTACTTTCCACCGCCTGTTTAGTTTTACTGCCTGGGCACTGACAGTATGCCTGAAATAAAGCTATGGCATCTCACTATTGTATCAAGCAATTTATATCGGATATCAGAAGCACATGCATGGGAATAACCCACTTATGTTTTACATGCATGTGAGAGCATGACCATTCATAGTTGCAGCCTTCTTCATTGATATGAACTCTGCCTGCCATAGTAGAATGTATATATATATATATATATATATATATATATATATATATATATATATATATATATATATATATATATGACTGCTATACATTACGGGGAATGATAATGTCATCAATGTGGAATCAATGATGCACCTATTACCACAAAGATCGTTATGTGCAAGGTCAACATGAGGTCTTGGATACCGTATATAGCCCCTGTAGGCTGTTGCTCCTATTGTAAAAAGAGCTGTGAGTATATGCCCTCTTTTCTAAACAAGTCGTGCACTGCTTCACCTAAGTACTTGCACTCACCACATTAGTCTGAAAAGTCACCTGCCTTGTTTAAAATAGATAGAGCTTCACTACCAGGTACCTACTCATGTCACACGCTCTATAGTTTATTTATAGTTTATAGTACTGACTGACTTCTCCCAACTAGGCACCTACTCAAATCCCCCTTTTGAGCACCGTACTTGAATGACCACTTGTGAGCAACAAAAGGGACAAGTTATAGCTACATGAAAAGAAAGGACTGGAAATGAGGGCATTTTTTAGCCAGCTCTTCCTTTTACTATAGGAGCAACAGCCTCCAGGATCACTTGGGATGACAAAACTTATGAGATCATTCCCTTCATTCAGTGCAGAGCAAATCTATCTATCTATCTATAACCTTTTAAATAGGGTGCATCTGGTACCCATCATGAACTGATAGGCAGCCAAATAACAGGAGTAGAGAAAAGCGGCAAAGTAATATGCTAGTTTGCTGTTTTCATGCTAAAGGATTATCTGAGTACATACATCTTGCAAAAACCCTGCAGGAAACATTAATCGGCCAGATCATGGAATTGATGTCTTTTATATATGCTGTGATCGATTGAAAAATAATAAAAAGGACAACAAAAGCTGACACCTCGGTATATAATTATAGATCTCTCATGCACCCTGACTCAGCTTTCAGGCTCATGCGGCAAGACGGACCCACTTTCAAATAAGCTGAAGTTTAAGCATGAGTTTCAAACAAAAGAGATGTCTTTTTATCGGGTTTTTATATAACCATCAGGCCTGATGTGCGCATAATTATTTGACTGAGCTACAATTCGTTTACGATCGTTTGGCAAGTACCGGCGGGACTGCCTTGCAGAAGCTTTTGGATTGTATCAACTTCGTGGTGTTGGAATGATATCATGATGAAAACACTACATTAGCCAGGGCTGGTTCCACGCCAGGCAGACTTTCTGTCAGGCAAGTCTTTTAGGCATCTCACCTTTGCCTAATATATCAAACCTGTTTTCATGAGGGAAAGTTAATTAAAGCCAAAAGCTGGCTTTTTACACCCCCCTCTCAAAATTTAGGATCAAGCCATTTAACAGTAGTTTAAGACAAAGATAAAAATAAAAAAGCCATCTTCAAGATTACCTTCAGCCCGGACCTTCTGCGCTTGGACAGTGGGGCAAAGGATTTCGAGTTTTTTCCTCTTTCCTTCTCCTACTTATGATCTGACATATTGAATGATCACATTTTCCTCCTTCAAATCCTAACCCCCTCTACCCCACCGCCCCTTTTACTGGTCAGTCTGATCAGATCTTTTGGTTTGTTGCCTTATATAGATACTGCATATTGAAATGCATATTGTTTCATAGAAACCGCTGCAAGGAACAGGAGATTTTAGAACCGTGCAGATCCATGGGACCCCAGGGGGCACTGAGCCTTGGTTTGGGTACCAACTTACTGTGGTACCGACCCGGCGGAGCAGTGGCTGTCGACTCGCCAAAGGGGAGAAAAAGAGGGGCTGTTAGCTTAATAATATCTTGAGATTAAGGGGCTGTTAATACCTTTTATACCTTGCATGAAACAGAAGTAACTTGAATATTCTACATTATCATTCTAGGGCTGTGAAATTCCTGAGTATTATTATCAAAGAACCTTGGTTTACATGGGAAAGGGTCCCAAATGGGGGGGGGGGCTGTGAACAGGCTTCTTCAAAAAAGGGGGGCTGTAAAAATTGAGCTGTGTTTAGAGGGGCTGTGATTTGGCAAAAAAAGAGGGGGCTGTAGTTTCGCAGTTGGTACCATCAATCAAAGACTCACTGCCCCCCCCCCCAGGCATGGGACCTTCCTTTTGTGTAACATACACTTTAGATATGTGGTACTAGTCCTGTTGTGTTGTGAAAATTGTATCTCCCTGCTAAAGTCACATAAATATATGGAAAATCACCATTTGGATATTTTTCTCACTCTGCCCTTGTTTGTTTTGTGCCTGTAGGGTTGATTTAAGGAGCAGGTGGAGTGTTTTTACCAAGGTTCCATTGTAACTGGACACGGGCAGGATACTGGTTAATTGTAGACACAAGTATCCCCTGGGAATATGTTTTTCTTCCAGTATCATTCAAGCCATCCATCACTATCTGCCCTATATAGTGTATGTGTGATATTTGTGTTTGTGAAGCATACTAAACATTGTAAGTGTATCATATAGATGTATGATCATATAGTATGGGATAACTGGGTTACAATTCACAATAACATGGTACAGTGAGAGGGGAGGATAGAATAATTGGTTATGCATGGTCTAGTATCATATTACGTCCTATGGTGAATGGCATGACAGGGAATGATTGTACTTTTTGTAACTCATATTTACGAGTTCTCTAATAGGATACAGTGATTTCTGTCATAGCAGCAATGTCCTTTAATATTATGGCTTGACAGTCGTACAAGCATGCAGGTGTGTCCATGTCATATAAGTAAATTACTGATGTATTTGGTTGCAGGTGTCTCTACCCCTGATGACAGCACAATAGGCTGTGTGGTATGTCACCCAACCATCATCTTGGGCCCAAGGTTACACAACAAGTATGGAGGAGTAATTCACCCTACTGTGCCTTCCTAGTGGTAAACCATGACACTGTATCACTATAGGAATAAAGGCCCTTCGACACAGGGTCACAGACACAGGCTGTCAAAGAAACGCTTGTGAGATTACTGTGTATCCTTTCGTGTTTTTACCCCCTTACTTCTCCTTCTCACCTATACCACCTATATCACACCTCATCCTATACTTACCCCTTACTGCTGCTCTCAGTCTCCGCTCTTCTCATTTTCTCTCTTCTGTTTGCCCCCCCCCTTTTTTTTGTGATCGCTCTATCCACTCTCCATTTTTTTTGTCTACTTCTCCGTTTGCCCTCTTCCCTTCCCCGTATTATACCCCCACCCTTTCAACTCTCACCCTCTCCCTTTTTTCAACCTCTATATCTATTTTCACGAATGGTGCCAGAAAATAACAAATGAAAGAAAACAACAACAGAAACCTTTGATACAAGTGGCGCAGGGTATGGTATATATTTAAAGGGTGCCACTGCCAGGATGAGACACTTAGGGAGTGGTCATTATTTATCAACGGGGGGGGGTGGGTTTGAGGGGGGGACGTAAAATTTTCACGAGGGGGGGACTAAAAAAATTTTGACCCCTCTTGAGGGGGGGGCTACAAAAATTCACCCTCTTTTTAGCAAAAAAGCCCGCACGCTACTATAGATCAAAGAGGGGCGCGAAAACTCTCCGCGCTTCTGGCGAAGGGGGGGCGCAAAAAATTTTACTGCCGTTGAGGGGGGGGGTAAAAAATTTTTGCGCGTCTTCGCAGAAAACCCACCACCCACCCCCTGTTGATAAATAATGACCACTCCCTTAGTGTAAGGCAGAGGATTGGACCCCCTAGGAGAGCTTAGGATGGGGAGGCCGTGAGTCTATGTTTCTAAAAACGTAGATGAGCACTGACAGTCGCGTTCTAATAACTCTGATTGACATGGCTGATACTGGGACCTTAGAATCACTTTAAGGGTGGATTTAGTACAGTGTCGTGGTGAAGGTCTATGTAGTCCCTGCTGAGCCAGTTCATCGTTTTCTATGGAAGTGATCACATAGAGTTTGATCCAGGGAAAGAGACAAATAAGGGAGCTGCAAAGATAGATGGCAATGTATGTACATCTGATGCTGGTCGACTGATGCTGAGTCCACTTCGCCCCGGAGAACTGCTTGATTACACTAAGGATATAATTAAGTACTTGGTGAGATGCAGCTTTAAATTCACAGCAATACGAAAATGTTTGCATTGGGCATTGTATTTAACATGGTACTGAAAGTTAACTAGAAAGACCTTAAATATTGGACAAAAAATGACTCAACGTGTCAACGCTAATGCGACTTTTTTTTTTTGGATATTCCGCCTGAATACTTAAAAATGTGTAGGCTTATATTATCTTAATCCATAACCCTTTTGTGTATCAGGCCAACCAGAACAAAACGGGATCCAAAATGTGTCTCAATAGGCTTTCAGCTCACAGCTACTTCCTAAACCATTGATGTGAGATGAGGACTAAGAAGTGTCCGTAATACCCTGGCCTGCCCTACACTGACCACTACAGTGTTGTGGGTATAGCATCTCCATGTTTTATACATGAAGACAGGGGGAGGCTGGTGAAGTGAAGGAGGTCAGATGAAGAAATTGGCAGAGTCTGGAGGAGACTTGACCTTTAGTAGATAGGTTAGTGTACACAGACACAGACACACAGGAGGTTATAAGGAGGCGCTTACACACAGATGCCAGGCAGTAAAGGCTTATGAAGGCAGCCCAAGACTATCGTCACCCAGTGAAGGTTGGGCAGATCGAGGATGTGTTAATGGACATGGGCAAGAGATTGTGTACATTTGGAGAATCGTTGCCAAAACACTGAGTACAGGAACTGTCCTTAATTGGAAAGGTGAATCATGGAAGTGCGTAATATTTCAATGAGTTATAGCAGCAGAGCATGCAAGACCATATCTCACTACAGACAGAGATAATGCCTGGGGATTTAGAAAAGAGGGTCTTTGTATCAGAGAAAACTTGAATTAGATTAACATTCCACCTGGGAAAAGTCTCAGACATTGATATGAAATTCATAACTGCTTTGATTATTCAAGATTAATATCCGTGAATCTCAGACGAGTAATGCTAGAGGTGTAATCTGCGTTGAAAAGACACCTTCCCTGGGAACATTATCTAACACCTCTGTATTGCCAGCCTCTGGAGAGAGACTGGTGTCCACTCTACGCTGGCTCCTATTACTGAGATCCCCGCCATGGGCGACAGGGCCGAAAGAAAGGAGATGGGAGAGGATAAGGGTGAGGACGGTGGCAACAGGGTGGAGGAGACAGAAAAGAAGAAGGACAAGAAAGGAAAAATGGGAGAGAATAAAGAAACCCCAGAAAGGAACTGTGAAGCGGAGGCCAATAATGAGATGAAAGAAGATGAATATGAGAATGGGAAAGGGAGTAAAGTGAACACAAATGTGAAGGATGAGGCTACGGATGGGGAGGCAAATGAATTAGAGGGGAAGGGGGAAGAAAATGATGGATTGAATGAGCACAATGGAATAAGTAGTAAGAAGGAGGAGAGATTGACAGAGACGCAGGGTGAGCCCATCATCCATAACCTAGCAGGAGAATGGGAGCTGGATAGGTCTGAGAATTACGACGAGTTTCTCAAAGCAATAGGTAAGTGGAGACAATATCCATCGCTTGCTGATGACAACTTTTCAATATTAAGGGAGTGATCTTTTTTATTTTTTTCCTTTTTTTTTTTGGGGGGGGGGGTTGGGAGGGCTGGTAGGTTTGAGGGGGGTCAGAATTTTGTCGACCCCTTGACCAGGGGGGGTCAAAACTTTTTGAACCCCTCTCGGGGGGGGGGGTCGAAATGATTTCACCTGAAAAAGCCTGCAGGTTACTATGTTATAAAGGCGCTTACATGCGCAATTTTCATCCCCTATTTAGGGGTAAAAAAATGTTACCCTTGAAATGTAGTCTGAAAACGAATTTGAAAAATGAGTATGGCATGGAAACACTGTATTGAAATTAATCAGAAGGGAGTTTCCAGAACGAAAAGAAGTCACTTTTGTCGGAGCAGCACCTGGGAAATATTCACATCAGATTTAACCGAAAATGAACGTACAAAGTCATTATGATGCATAAGGCCAAATCCCACTACGTGGAAAATGGGTCTAAAACGGCTGTGATTCTGGCTATCGGCAGCCTTGGAGTCTTGTCAAAAACAAAATTCACAAGGGTTCCCATGCCACCCCTACCTTTATCAAACCCCACTACTAGCCAATATTGGAAGGGAAATGTCTGTGAAATTCATCACTGTACTCAATAGTTGTTACTTTTAGTCACATATACAACATTCTTATGACTATAGTGTGTGGAACTTGGGTCCTGATTTATGAAAAGATAACACAACTCTTGTGATTTACTAGAGATTTTTGTTTTCCTCTAAATCACAGGGAATTTCCGTATATTACAGAGATTTCTGGCCTCTTGTGAGGAAAATATCAAAAGCTTTTGATGTATTTCACTCCTGAAATAACAACACTTTGCCAAGGATTCTTAGCCATTATAGGACTTCCTTAGACGATATTACCACCCCAATATTGGCTAAGTAACCACATATCCTATATCACAAGGATTTTCTGGCTATTTTCGCGTTGTGGGATTTGGCCTATATACATATGGAAAAAAAAACACATGTCTCATACTTTCTACACTTTGCATCCATGAACTGATTCTCCTTCCAATTTTAATTTTGCACCTCTGTCTGTCAGTGGGCTATCCGTCTGTCTCTCTCTTGCTGAGACAAACTTTTGGGGATCTCCTCTCTCTAACCCTTGTCCGTCAGCACGCTGACGCTAATGCATTGCTACTTACGATTTTTATAAGAAAATGTTCATTGGTGGCTTATCTCTGTGTCAGGTCCCCATTTCCCCTATCCTATTGACAGTTTGTTCTAATATGTGTGGTATAGTTTGGGAATCATCCATTTTGTTATAGTATAAGGTCTTGACAAACTTTTAGGGACCTCTTCTGTGATTACTCCTCTTTCCTACGCCGGCCCTGCATGCATACTTATTTTAAATCTCGTTGTCAACATAAGAAAATATGGATATCTTGACTCTCTAAAGGCTGAAGAGAAAGCATCTTTCAGCCATCCTCTTAGTATCCGTGGATAACCCCCGGGATAATTCCTAGGTAGTCTTATAATGGCAGTTCAATTGCATTGAAAATCATTGCCTTTATACTGATGCATATCTTGTGAAGCTAAAAACACACAATCAGCACCCTGAAGAACTCTATTGCAACCAAAAGCAATCAGACCTTTGCCATAGGCCACTTAGCAGACAATTAGCACGTACAGTGTATAGAACAGCAGCTGTCATGGTAGCCTTATGGGTATTAGCAGAGGTCATAGTGGTATAGCTTATAATGATACTGCTGGTTGTGTTTCAGAACCCTTCATCATGACAAGGTCATGACCTCCACTCATGTATATATAGGCTAAAAATGAAATGGCTACAAAGAACAGTCATTTTGTTTTCCATAGATATGAATGAACTTGGCTTGCTTTGTACTCCCACTCTCTTTGCTTTTTCACAGATATCATATTAAGTGTAGAAGTGTAAATGACGTGCAGTGCAGAGTTACTCTATTTTAGTCAACCACATGATCTCTCACTGACACATATAAATGCCATGTGTATTTAGTAGGAAGATATGTATTCTATAGTATGATTATGTCCCCATTTATACGTACACTCAACCTAATTTGTCTAATGGAAAAGTTATATTCTTGACAGTAAGTTACTGACTAACAGCACAGATCATTAGGCCTGTGGATAATAAACCAGTTCTGCTTTGTGCTTCATTCGGCTCAATTCTAAGTTAGTCAAATGATTGATACGTCTAGTGTGGCGGTATGGCCATACAGACATATAGTTAAATGGCGATCCTGGATGAGGCAGATGATAAACACTAATATCGACTGAGGTCAGAGCCTCAGGCCAAATGTGGTCGGTCAGTCACATACCATGGATGGGGCAGATGGCGGGGTGGGGGGGGGGGGTGCCGGGGGGGGGTGGCACATGTATTATTCATTTAGGCTGAGTAATATTAAGCATAGATTGCCCTGCAGAGGAGTTTATCACATGGCTGATGTCGCCTCATAACGTGCATATTTTTTTTTATATAAATACCGTATTTTACTCACGTATTTCTCATTATGCTAAAATACTCCTCACTCCTTACTATTTGGTCCACTCCGTTAAACTTTTTAATCTGTTTCCCTCCATTGGATAATCGTAGTCATAATCTGGTGACTCCAAACGTCAAAACATGGCCTACATTGTGATAAATTATAGAGAGGAATGATGCCAATAATTATAACCAACATGCACTTATCAATTTACACGGGAACGTCAATACAACGATAATGCCATTTTAGAATTCCCAAGTGTACCTGACACTTGGCATCTGGCACATTCCGAAGTCCTAGATTGGCTCGGGTATCCGTGATGCTTTCAGGCCCATAGGTTATGTAATTTTATCATTTTTCCTTTCCTTTATTTTTTTCATGACCAGGAAATTATATTTTGTATTTTTAGTCTTATATCTTGGGAGACATTGCATCAGGAAGTAGGCCTGCCTTTATCGAATCTCATGATCAATGTATGTAATTTATAGTTATTTGTTGGACTTTCAGCCCTCTCGTAATTATTGTTTACTTTTATGAGAGAAAAAGGGAGTGATCATTTTTTCAACAACAGGGGGGTGGGCTGGTGGGTTTGAGGGGGTCATAGTTTTTTTTTAAAAAGCCTGCGCGTTACCATAGGTTAAAAAGGTACGTTCCCATGCAATTTTCAGGCCTCCAGGGGGGTAAAAAAAATTGACCCTCAAGAGGGGGCGGGGCAAAATTTGTTTTGCCTGTCCGCGCACAAACCCACCAGCCCCCCCTGTTGTTAAAAAATGATCACTCCCTAAAAGTAAGTGTTGAGAAAAATGTTTATCTTTGAGGGAAAATAGTTATAACTTACACTTCTTAGCCTGTACCTCTCGTATTTTCATTAGGCTCAACCCAGAGGTGCTGTGTACAAATGATGTCATGAATTTTTGGACCATTTTTGACCCCCCCTCCCCCCTTGTCATGTTTCATCATACAACACTTGACCCCCCCCCCCCCTCAGCATGACGTCATGCAGACAGATACCCCCCCCCCCCTCAAAGTGCATGAATAGTGAAGGCCTATTGGCTATAAACAAATTAAAATGGTTCAAAGAGACATATAGTGGGTGTGAATTGGTAATAAAGGATAAGATACATGCAAAGTGAAAAAAAGAACTAGCACTGATCAACAAATGAACAGAGAAACATGCCAAACACTGTCAGCTTATATAATGTATGGGTCCCTATATGCAGGATGTCCCATTTTGTGCCTTATAGTTATACACAGAGTATTAGGGTAGTGATCATACACAAGTACTTCCTGTCACAAAAGGGCTTAAAAACTGTCTAGATCAATAGTCCAATACAGTTAATAATCTGCCTTCTTTGCAGCGAAAGTTGTACACTTGTCAGCGAAGAGTAAATTGAGAACAGTTATTATTAAGGATCATACAGTTCAAGAGCTTGAATGTATTGATATATTGAATGTATTGATTTAATCTGTAACTTGAACCATATACACATGTAGGCCTACTAGAAATAGGTTTCAGGCAGAAGACTCTGAATTTAGTGAGTGGCCTAATAGAAAAAAGAATCTCAGAAAGCATAACAAATTCTCAGGAGACCATCGATTGCAATCATAGTTCCAATTTATGATCTTACAAAGCAATCGAGTCACCTCAGCATTTTACTATAGAATCTGCAAATAAGGTGAGTCCGATAGAGTTCCATTCAGACAAAGATGTGGAGAGTAAGTCTTGGGGGAGTTCCCTTTACATCTCCCCAAGCATCCCCTCAGTTAAAATAGCAACAGGGTGGTGGAGAGCTCCAGGGGAGTGTTTGTTATTTATCAACAGTGGGACTCCAGGAGGGGGTGGATTGGGGGAGGAGCAACATAATTCTGACACCTCAAGGACAGGCGGGGGGGGGGGATATCACACCTTTTCAAAAAGAAGCCTGTGGATTACTATGGATGCTGCCCTGAGGCAACAGCAGCAGTTCAGGGGTATTTTAGATGCACCATTTGAGATCCTGAGGGCAGCAGGACATCACCTTTATTTTACACTGACATTGATGGCAGTGGCATACATTGAGTGAGATGTCTGAGGAATGCATGCATGTAGGGCCTATAGGTAATAGATCTATGTCAGATGAATGCATTAAACTTCCCTACCTTTACAAATCTTTTTACAAAAGTTTTTGCTCTTGCCAAAACCAAAGCATATTGTGATTTCTTGATGACATGATGTCATGCAGCCCATGACTCCCCTCCCCCCTTGTCATGCTTGGTCATGGCAAGTGGTACCCCCCTCCCCCCTCCTGTATGACGTCATTTGTACACAGCCCCTGAGACGTCCACATACTTTGAGTCGTCCACCTGTCATCTTACTTTTCGCACTGTTACATGTATATTCTGCACCCCGGAATTATGCCTGGGGCCCTGATATCATTGAAATATAGGTGTTGTTATACCCCATGGAATGATTTTTTTTAATATGTCTGGTAATTGTCATTGTAATGTTCTCATCACGATCAATTGGCCATTTCAACACAATTCCCTGGTTTGAGTTGCATATTCTGAGCATTAAGATTGCTCACATATGCAGCATATTACCTCCAGGCATAGGTGTATACCATTACTAATTGATAGCATTAGCAGAAGTAGAGAAATTTAGATAATGTCAGTATAAAAATCATTTACTAGGACACACCAATTTCACCTTGAGCCATCCACTCCTTTAAAGAGGTATTTATACATTTGATTGAGTAGAAACCATTGGTTATGTAGCATTACATCACAAAAGGCCAAATCCCACAACGTGAAAATAGTCGGGAAATCATTGTGAAATAGGATATGTGGGTGCTTAGCCAATATTGGGGTGGTAATATCATCTAGGGAAGACCTATAAAGGCTAAGAATCCCTGTCAAAGTGCTGGCATTTAGGGAGTATAGTACAGCAAAAGTTTTTGATATTTTCTTCACAAAGGGCTTGAAATCTCTGTGATATACTCAAAATCCCTGTGATTTAGAAGAAAACAACACTTTCTAGGAAATCAGAAGAGGTGTGTCTTTGATAAGTCAGGAGCCAAGTTCCACATACTACAGTCATAATGGGGTTCTGCTTGTGATTTATGCAAGCTACATTTGTTTATGCTATGCAGGAGACCATTGCAAACCACAGAAAATAGTCAGAAACAACTGTGATTTTAATATCAAATACTCTATCACTGTGAATCATTCTAGCAACTCATCTGTGCAGTAATGAAAATCACAGAGATTCCCCTGCTACTATCAGCTATAGTCAGATTTGGAGTGGTAAGAAGTGCAGTGAGTACCCTTGTGATTTAGGAAATTGGCAAGAGTCCAATGTTGCCGATATCCAGAATCACAAAAAATTCAGACCCATTTTTCTCGTAGTTGGTTTTGGTCTAAAAAGCCAGAAAGATTGGACGAGAAATATTACTGGATAATTGTCTTGTGCATACATTCCAACCTTTACTGTATTCCTACTATTATCAATATGTATACAGGACGCTTATGATACTGAGAGCATGATAATAAAGTTTAGGGCAGGGATATCATAGTGTATGTTGAATGTTCAGTAAAGTGCAGTCAAAACGGGGCCTCTCAAATGGAGGGCTAAGATTTCCACATCTATTTTGATAAGAGTTAAGTAACCATGAGCATAACATTGTCTGCAATTTTCATTCTAATCTAGCCTCTATGAAACATACATTTCTACTATGAAACAATAACGTCCACAATGTCAATTTATTACATATTCATTTAAAGCACTTACTCATTCTCAAAATTATAGTTTAATCAAAAGGGCTTCATTATAAGGGTTGGTTTCAAGTGGATGGCTCAAGGTGAAAGGGGGACGGCTCAAGGTGAAAATAGACTAGCTGGAATACTCTCAGAAATGGTGAAAAGAACAAAAACGAAATGTACATATGGATTTCAAAAATGAAACAGGTACGAATGTCCAAACAATTATCTTCCATTTAGTACCTTTGGGAAGACCAAGGAACTATTAGTTACAGAGATATTAGCTGCTAAAGATCATTTATTGAAAACCTGCACAGGAGCTAAGAGAAGTCTGTAACAATATGTTAGATAAAGAGGTATCGTAAGTTCGTACTAAAGATTATCAAAATATAGGTATTATAACTCAGCTTATTGTAAGTACAAGTGGCCTCTCATAATAGAGCAAAGGGGGGACAAAACATATTTTGCCCCAATATCTAGGATTGGAAGAGCCAACCCCCCCCCCCGTTCCGACACCCCTGTTACATATTATGATACAGCATATCCATCTTTCCCTCTCCACCAACATATAACACCATCTATCATCAGAGACCAATCACTGTGCATGGAGATGTTAGGACAAAAATGGCTGCCATTACCCTAAGGCACTTTGGCTAGTGTTGGCCATAAATTAATTGTCCAAGAACCAGAGACCGAAGTATACAATGGACCACCCTAGTGGTTTGGCTGGTGTCGTCCGTGTCAATATGCGTCTGTCATTTGATGTCAATTATGATCTATGTGTTGCAATAGGATTTGTGGGCTAGGAAAAGGTAGTTACTATGGATATAAAAAAAAGCTTTTTCAAACCTCAAAAGAAAGTTGGTTTTGCAAAGCTCTATGCGCCAAGCAGAAAGCACAATGGAAGGCTTAGGGGCAGGGGAAGTGGTGACAGAGAGTTAGACAGTCATTAAGGCAGAAAGACAGGCAGAATGGTGGATAATGGTATGGGAGGGTAATATATGCAAGGGAAGCAGATAGATGGATAGGAGACGGGAGGAAGAAAGTGTAATTGGGCACTTGCGCTGTCTATATACGACCTCACTTGTATTTAACTTATCACCGTGTGCTAGAGATGCCAGCAGACCTTTATCCTACTTTTTACCGCGCCTATATACTTTTTGGTTCACCATAGGTCTATATTGAACAAGTAACCAATGGATAACTCATGACGAGTGGGTGTTATCGACGAATAATGACACGAGGCCGTAGGCCGAGTGTTATTATCGTCGATAACACCCACGAGTCATGAGTTATCCATTGTCTACTTATTTTATACCACGAAACCAATAAATAATCAATATTATACCAATAAATTCAAGTTGAAAATAAAAATTATTCCCCCTCCCTGGGACTCAATCGAAGCCAGCCATGACAGTGTGTGTACACAGGTACATACACCTCCTCGCCCGGCAGCGGACAGCGACAGCGCACACGGCGAAAAAAGATGCGCCCGGACCGGGAGGCGATCCGTGTACCTCTCACGGCTGAGCGCAAAGCGCTAACCGCTAGACCACCGCGCCTTCTCCGTTGAATGAGTCTCGCGGTTATGTTTGTGTATAATACACCTCCTCGCCCGGCAGCGGACAGCGACAGCGCACACGGCTTCGTATCATAGGAAGACCTGGTTCTAACCGAGCATTTCTCGTCAGTCCTTGTGGCGCAGTGCACAAGGAGTTGGATTTGGGATGTGAGACTGCAGGTTCGATCCCTACCCTGGCCTGGAAAATTTCGTGGGTTTTAACATGTAATATATGATTTGGAAGGCGTGCTGTTATCCATGTAAGGCGTGCTGTTATCCATGTAAGGCGTGCTGTTATCCAGGATAACCGCACGCCTTCCAAAATTGATGTTACAGTCTACAGGGTGTGCAATATCGACAGATATGTGAATGGGAATAGACCCCAAAAAGCACTGTGTAAGCCAGAAATCGTGGTATAAAGATGTATACATTAGTGGATCCCGTGTTTTGTCAGCCGTATATCATTTCCTTATCAAAGCACCCAAAGAGGTCCCCATGATATTGCTCATCTTAGCAGACACACCTAAACGCTGTAACTGCATATTGGTCATATCACTTTGCTGGGTGCAGTCCTCGTTCCGATATCATTCCATCTCGTGTTATTTTCTTTTATTCAGTTTCGGTAATGGAAGCCCTCTGTGAGATACTAACTAGGTCTGGGTCTGTAGAGTGCATAACAGCTGTAGTACCAGTGGCCTGGAGGGTGTTTCTAAGGCAAAGAGTGGCACTTTGGTAGAGGCAGCACCAACTAGAAAGGAAGTCACTATTTTTGTGTCACTCTCTTGTCTCTTGTGTTTCCAACACGTGATTCCTATGATTATCCACCGAAAAGGCTCAAGTCAGTACTAAGGACGTGAGTTTTAGTAGGAAGTCACTACCTTCAGTACATGTATTGTGTTCTCATAGGGTAGATCCGGGGGGTAGGTATGCTGCTCTGTAATAGTGCATTAGCACCTGAGGTCCATGTGTCCACTACCATTATAAGGTGTGGCTTTCTTGGACCAGCCATATGTTTTCAAATACCGGTACTCTACCAGCTCAATGGCCAGAACTGGATCTAGAAATCAGGTGGGAGAATGAGGCTATATATATATATATATATATATATATATATATATATATATATATATATATATATATATATATATAAGGGTATGTCACTCTTGGAGCCACCATCCCAGGGAGCGATGAAACATTGGGCCAATGTCGGCTTATATTGGGCCAATGACGGCTTATATTGGGCCAAACACGGACAAGCATGGCCCAATGCTCCATTGCTGATTGGGATATTGGTACAGACTGCTTGACAGTAGGCTCAAAGCAGACATGGAATATTGCAGACACATTGTAGAGGAACTTACAATCGAAATTAGACTGTATGTTCTACATGTCTTGGAAAAAATATAGACTAAAAAGGGAAGGGTGATGCCCACAGAATCAAGATAAACATTGGTAGAGTGGAGTGTAAAGTGGTCTACATAACAGTCTAGATGTTGGTTGGTGACATTGTCCACACTCAGGGCAAACCACGCACTGTGGGATGCCCCTACAAAGGTTTTCCCTCTCTTATTTACATTTGATTCCACCCTTTAAACTATCCCTGAGTGGTTATAAATGACCACTTCCCTGCAACACTTGCATTATATAGAATTTAGATGGCATATACATTGCACCTTATATAGGTATCATTCATTCCTCTTTATCTAGTTATCATAATTGGGGATTTCTCTCACTACTTCAATGGGCCCTTGCTGTATGCCTTAGTCGAGGTGTTGATTTGACATGTACATAAGCAGTGCTATGTAAGATGTCAACACACCCTGACTCATAAGTCGGTTTACACTGACCATCTCTAATGTGTTAGGGATGTTTGAACCACTTCTTAAGTGTCTACCACCCCACCACATACCTCTCTAGAGTATAGTATATTGAGTTTGTGTGGCTGTCTTAAAAACGTTCTGTTATTTCTCTACCCAAAACATGGCAGATATATATAGCACCTTGACCCTTACAGAATAAGATCCACTTCTTGTCACTGCATACATCATTATCACGCAGGAAATAGCATTTAGGCATAAATCATGACAATGGAGCAACTAACATTTTCATAAAATGAAATGCATCTTTTGGTGTTTCCATTAGTGTCCCAGGAAGAGTAAGGGAGTCCAGCTAGTTATTGACAATATACCTGTGCTATCTCTGCTGGTAGGAGAACAGGTGGTACTAATTGGGCAGGTACCCAGTGTAAACATGTGGTGATGGGTGTTGGGTATGTGATGGAGCCCTAGCTGCTCCAGGCGTTACCAACACCTACAGGAGGATGCAGAAGGAGGTCTACTGTACCTGGGTAAACCGCACACCGTTTCTTCGTCTTCATCTCCCGGGTCAATCTAGGGAAGGTTTGGGATATCCTCTTTTCTGTTCGCATGGCATCTTTTTTTCCATCAACTAATTGACGTCTATCATCAAAAGGCTTTATATTCTGTTGATAAAATCTACAATATCAAAACATAGGCATGATAAATATAGCCCTGATGTACATATCATTGCTATCTGCATAGCCCAGGGCATGTGAAAGGTGTAGATCGCTAGTACAGTGATGGACGACTGCTGTCTTTGGAGAGACATGAAACATGTCTCCTGTTAGCCTTTAAACCCATCTGCAGTTTCCTTAGGCCACTTAAAAAGTTATCAGCCTTACAGACCCACCCGCACCACATAAAAATGGTCACATTGTATCTTTTTATTTCATATTTCCTATTAAAAAGACTGTAAAAATCCCGCATCCCCTGAGAAGAATTCTCCCCAAGAAAAATGGTTCATATCTCACACAGAAAAAAAAATCCAAGTTAGTCAGTCTAATTTAACTTAGTCAAAACAGCTAAATGATCTTAGTTAGTGCATATGACTAACAGGTGACTAACATTGACTAACTTATGTTAGACTCAGTGACTACCACAAGGTTAGCCACTTTGACTAAGGGATGATGCCACCTTTTCACACCAGGTGACAGGCTGGTTTGTAACAGGACTTTTGTGGTGGGTGTGTACCACAAATGGTTCTATGAATGTCATAGTTATAGTGATTCTTGATTGCCCTATATGCTCAGGGCTTTCACAAATCAACCTAACATCATGCTTGACAAAAAAAATACCAAATAAATTGATGATTTATCAAAGGAACCAGGTAGTAAGATAGATAACACCTATTCTGTGGTAATCTAGATAAATACATGTGTAGTGGTTCGTCTCTTTAGTTAACTAGGGTCCGGACATGCAACGCCACAAGGGTAATCTCACTTCGGTGTGGATACAACCTGCGGGACCTCTCACCCTTGAGTGTCGGCCGCAAGGAAGGCACGAGGTGAGATAAAATTCGTCACTCACTCTTTAGTTAAGCTGGGAGGCGTGGCGCAGTCGGTAGCGCGTCCGCTCACGGGCCATAAGGTTGTCGGTTTGGTTCCCGGCCCGGCCGGAGCACAGTGGTGGTTCCAAATGTCGCTGTAAGGTGTCGTTTGAGTTCCTCCCTGCTCTGGCTAGGCTGTGCTGGAAAGTCTCTCGGCTGTCATGGCAGACAAATGAATTAAAACAGGCCTGTCCATCTCTCACTATGCCTATGTAGTGACGGATGTTAAAGAACCATTGCCTCGGTAAATGTATAGGGGCGTGCTTTCTATCTTTCCATAGATTCGGTCGCCATCATCCCCCCTCCCCATTAGACTAGGGTCCGGGCAACAACGCCACAAGGGTAATCTCACTTCGGTGTGGATACAACCCGCGGGACCTCTCGCCCTTGAGTGTCGGCCGTAAGGAAGGCACAATAGGTGAGATAAAAATTCAATCAATCAATCAATCTTTAGTTAAATGTCAAATCATAACAAAAAGAGAAGAAGTTTCCGGGTAGGCAACCAAGCCTTTATCTTAATTTCAGTTACATGCGATCACAGCCTATAGAGACTACATGCCGGATGGCATTCGGTTACCCATAGGTAACAGTAGAAGTGTGCTGAGCAGTACATGGTAGGACCACTACTGGTGAACTAACGTAGGAACTGCCCTTATATAGGGGAAAAGCCCGCGAAACTCAGACCCGTCATGTGACATGTGACGGACCAGTGGTGTAATGGATATGAACCTGGAGGCAGGTGCTGCCACCTGCCATCCAGACTCCCCATCACACCCGGAGACCTGGGCCTGAGTTCCACTGGTACATAAACATTACGAGTGTAATATCATAATACAAATACCATACCCCTACACTGCCCCCCTTAGACAATAACTTGGGGGTAATTAAACCACAGTGTATTAATAACCTAATAAGTAATTGTCTTACAATACTATTTAAGGGGTATTAATTAATTACACTCACTCGATGTGAAATAGGCTATAGTATGAGACTATCCTATTTCTGAAAAATTATACAATAATAGCACCGAGTATCGTTCATAACAGTTCTGTATGTAACCTTATACAGTGTAACATGTCAATATATTAGTGACCATAGCAACCGGAAAAGTTCATATAACTTTTTTTTTATGGTTACCATGATAACCACTGTTGTAAGATAATATATCACAGACCATATTGACTTTGACAATTATAGAGTCCTGAAAAGGACTTGTGGTACATATTATACATAAATACAGTAACTATACCCGGAACGAAAATTTTCACTATTTTTGTTTAACAAACTTATTCACTATAAAGTGAACATGAACAATGAGTATCAGGAACGAGTAATTATCCTGACATTCTATGACTTAGTAAAAAAAAATATATAGCACCCACACTGGTGTGCTTTTTATATGAACAAAATTAGGTAATAATACAACCTGAGTGATATAATAATTAGAGATGTCCACTGAACCTTCTCTAGTTATAAAAATATATAAAATATGAGACACAGCTCAGATATATGTTTACCTTGTATTTTATATGAATAACCCTTTACAAAAGAAAATAGTCTCTAATATAATGAGACCAGGAAGGATCTGAACAATTGTAGGTATATTTAAACATTAATAACAAGTTTCACATTATTTATAATATAAATATGACTATACAATGTAATAACAGATGATTATATTTTCTGTTTGTAGATGGAGAATATTTGATGGCGCCGGATGCTGCTGGAGTTTTGGATGTAGCTAAACCCTGATGCACTGTAGTGCTAAAGTTCATAGTCCTATGTGAGGTGACTTGATAGTAGATTTGGGTGAGCTGAACCCTGATGCCTGAAGTGCTACTTCTTGGTTGATGATTTGTTGAAAATGGGCATAGCTAAACCCGGATAGTTGTAGTGCTAGCTAACTGTTTTTTGTAGCTAGATTCCAGGTGTGGAGGTTTAGACAAGTGGGCGTAGCTAAACCCGGAAGCCTGTAGTGCTAGCTGACATTTATGTCCAACCAACATGTAACAGATTTTTTGCTCCATGTTCTCCCCAGGCTGATCCTGGTCATGCTTTTGAACGGGTTGTTGAACAGGCTGACCCAGATCTGGTCCTGGAGGTGCGGGAGGTGCTGTGACAACCAGTACTAGGTTGACATGGTCAGGAGTGGCCAGGAGTGCCATCCCAGTTGTCCAGAATTACTCCAAACACTTTGAAGAACTTCTGTTGGTTCTTTATGTTCATTGCCCTCTCAACATCGAGCATCTGAGACGCAGTCTCCTTGTCTGATAAAGCCTCCTGCCTCAGAGCTGCAGCTTCCTGCTTCTCCTTGGCAACATCAGCCTTTATCTGAGCAGAGATACGTCTTATCTCAGATTTCTGGATAGCATCAATACACTGTAAGGTGCTTGATACCGTCAGACAGTACATGTCCAAATGGAGGTTCTCCATATGCTGCTGCTGCTGTCTCGAATTGCTTGGTCTGAATGGCACAAGACAATTTATTCTCTTTCTTGAAGAAACTTTCAGCCATCTGGATAACCTTAGGCCAATGTACCACAGCATCAGGAGGAGGTACCTGATTCTGTGGCATCAGATTCGGGTGCCCAGACCCACTAGCAGTGACAGACACCTGTGGGTGCGAAGAAGTAACCACGGTTGTCATCATGCTGGCAGTGGATGTAGAAGGTCCCTGGTTTGGTATTCCCTGATGGGCTAGGGGCAACCAAGCCAGCTCGCTTCTAAGCTGTTTTGCAGCAGCATGCAACCGGACGCTGCTGCACCACAGCACTCAGGAAGTCATTTCTTAACATACTACGACTAGCCCCCACTACTACGACGTCAACAGTGTATCTAATCGTAGGTACTATGTGTAAGACCAAACCTTGACCCACATTTACTTGCACTGATCTAGGCAAAGGGACATGGATAATGGTTCCTTGACTCTATCATGCAGCTATATATAGAAAGCTGTTTTGTTTTTAAGCACCCTTGACAAAATAACAAGCAGTCACATTGTACTTCAAAGCTATTGAAAGCCTCAGGAGACTGGGTTTATATTAGGATCTTAATTTAGACCCCAATTACTCTCACATTGAAATCTGTTTCCATGTGAAGCAGTCATCTCACGCTTCAGGTAATTTATTGCTTTATCCCCCCTATCCACACATCCATGTGCGTACGACAAAGGGAGGGAGAGGGGGTGGTGGATCTAGGGTCATTTTGGTATACTCAGTTTGTATGCGTAGGGATATGTTGAACCTGAATTTTTTAGGGTCTTTTTTGGCTATTGTTGACGAGTGTTTTACAAGGGCATGAAAAATTCAAATGTCAGAAGCTGTGATTTTTTAAAATTAGATGTAGGCCTATACCTATTTCTATACAAAATGCCTTATAAAAAAAGGTATGAATGGTGGTTTCTAAATGGGGGGTCAAATTTCGGCCAACAAGAAAAATGACCATGGATAGGAGTTGCCACACCTACCTGGTGTCCAAGCCACATTTTTCTTCAGCTGGTGCGGGGAGAGGTGTAGCCGAGGTGTTCAAGAATGATCCCCCCCACCATACCCTCACCATCCAACATCAGGATGAGCGTTAGCCCGGGGGAGCACGGGAATGTAACTGCAGCGTCTGGCTGACCCTTAACACCATAGTGACGCAACCATAGCAATGCCATGACAACACTGGCATGGTAAACCTCTATGGGCCTGTCATGATACCAAATCATGGCTGGGAAATTCATGACACATTTCTAGTGAACGTGATGGTCTCCAAGGTGATAGCTAATTGGAGCATGTTAATGCTAGTTAATTTTGCCCGGCCTGCGCGAGGTTAAATCACACGCCCGGGAACATAAGCACAGTGTCTCCCAAGGTTTTGCTCTCTATCTGAGGTGATATTAATGACCTCTCACAAACACTAATAAAATGGGAAAAGAGTAAGAATAACAACTAAATCGATGCCAGGTTTGTATTCTTTAGATGGGACTCTTCTTCTCGGGAAGCTGGCCGTCGGCCGTCGCACCTGTGGTGCGTCAGGCCAGCTATCCTCAACATCATGCCTTGGTCAGAAGCATTCTCATTGGGAGCCATGGTCAAATGCATAGACATCTCTGGGGCCCGGCTCTGGGGCCAGTGTGCTGAGTGGGTGGGGCATGAGTCTAGCCTTGTGCATTACATCATACCGGGCTGTGGGTGACGTCAAACAGCACCATGCGTGACTTCACAAGCGATGTCACACCGCATCATGGCGCTGCCAATGAGCAAAACCGAAAACATAATAGGAGTTGCGTTAGCAACATCGCTGGCCACTTCACGGCCTGGCAACTCCTAATAAAACGTATGTAATTAATGGACAGTCCCATACAACTCTGTCACATAGCAGGTAGACATGTGTAGTATATGGTGGAAGAGGTGGGAGGGTGCAAGGGGAGAGGGCAACAGATGGTGTCACTGATTCTAATGAGTGCAATGTAATTGAAACTGGCCTAACTAATGCCAGACTGGTATGGGTCCTACACTACTACTGCCTGGTACGACTGCATGGTACTATTTGTGGGCAGGTCTTACAGTGCCTGCCTTAACACCTCTGTCTGCTTTAACTTTGGTAGTCATAGTTGTGTAATCCTTAGTGGGGCTAAGCCCAGACTTCATTTTGCACACCTGTGCTATGATTTGGAAGGCAGCAGTCGTAGTCTGTTAAGAAATGGCCTCCAGAGTTGGTGGTTGGCCTTGACTTCCTCCAGTTGGCAGTTCCTGTTTGACCCTACCATATTGATCAAAGACTTGTGTCTCTGGTCCAGCTGGGCCCATAGGAGGAAAATGTTTAGGATCCATCGGGTTCAACTTTGGTCGTGGACAAGAGGCATGGCCACCCAGTCCACTGACATCAAAGAAGGTGGGGTTATTAGCACCACGTTGCGGTGCTGCTGCTCTAGGAGTTCCAGTGGGGGCAGGAAGATGTTGCTTCTGCTTTTTCGACCCATGCGACTAATTCTCCAGCGCTTTCATGGGTGATCTGGATCAGCTAGGAGAAGCAGAAGCCTGTCTCTTCCTTTCTGCAGCAGAGAGCCCATGACGGTAATCCCGGTGGCTACAGACTTTTCTACGGATGGATTAACATAAGCCCCACCACGTTTGCGGGCCTTTATTGCTCCTCCACGTGTTCAGCAAGTCATACTCCTATTGAGCATACTCGAGTTTACCTGCTCCAGGAGACTGGGCAAACCGAGCATTCAGCTTCTGGTTAGTACCAGGAACCATTGGTGCAAACTGCTTCGGGGTGAGGGAAGACATTTTCTCGGGGGTCAGTTTGTGAAGGTTATTGTAGAGTTCAGAATGTACTTTCATCCCAGCTAGCACAACTCGTGCAATTTACATCATTCTTACGTGAAAACCCATGTGATTTACGTAAAAAAGACATCAATTGTATGAGTTGTGCTAGCAGGGATGACTCTATCAATAGCATTCTCCAGCCCCTCTCCATGGACAACTACCCAATGCTGGATCATATCTCCTCTCCGAGGGGTGACACATCCTGCGCATTTAGCATATTTCTTGCCAGCCTCCGGGTCACAGACATCCTCCGGCCTCTGGTACATATGGAACTCTACCAGATGGCGCAAGAATACGTCTTTATCCAGAAAGAATTCCACCTCACCCTCCATCAGAGTACAATGTTGGAATGGGCAATCCTTATGCTCATCCCCGTAATACTCTTTCAAGGCGAACTATAACTTCGCCTTCTGGTCGTAATTGTACAGGCTGTTAGAGGAATTCTTAACGAATTCCCAGTACAACCAGTACATATTGGCTGGTGGCTGGTTTGCGGTCGGACAGCTTCTTACGAAGCCATTCCTCCATATCTTCAAACCCTTTGCATGTCTTCGCAGGGGGCAGTCTCCAGACAAACTTGCTACCCTTCAGATGTCCACGGTATCCGGGAATAAAGTTAGCGAAGTTATTATTGGCATTTTCCCAAATAACAGCCTCTTACTCATCGGTAGGAGTGGCGTCCAAAACTGGGTCAACCGGCTCCTCGGGTTCTTCTCCGATTGGTCCATCCACCGGTTGCACAACAGGTTGTTGACCTGCAAGCACCTGGGCTGCCACATCTTGAGCGTCACCACTCACATTGACCATAATGTCCTGGAGTTTGACAACTGGCGTTGAGAAACCTTCTTCTTATTCCTCTTCTTGGTTTTACCAGTGGAGGAGCCTGATTCGGATGCATCAGTCTCATTGCCAGAAACATCTGAAGCTTTAGCTGCCTTCCTATTGGCCGCTCTTGGAGACACACGATGGCTCCGAGTACCTTCGGCCACACTGGTACTGGCAGAGGGTTCAGCATCCGTATGCTTCCCTTTGCCTTTCCCTTTAGTGGATGGTCCTTTACCCTTTCCACTCTCAGTTTTGTCCGTCTTCTTCTCAGTCTTCTTGGGAGTAGACTGAGCAGAAGCAGGAAAACTGTCAAAACGGGGTGGAACAGGTGGGGCCTGCTCAAATGCCTTAGTCTTGTCCTCTGCAGGAGAGGACTTGACGGGGACATCAAGCAGTCCATCTTGCTCGCCATTTCTGGGGACACTTGCACTGATGCCTGCCCAGATGGGATTTCCGGGTGCGGCAGAGCATACTCTCTTTTCATCAGTCGTACCATCCCAGGGCGGACTGCTGGAGAAACACCAATACGGGCCTCTTCAGCCTCAAGTACTTGAGATGAGATAGGGACCCCTGGACTAAACTCAAAGACAGCATTAGGTCGAAAATCATAGAAGGTTTGCATATGACGAATTTGGAGGTATTCCAGCCCCTACTCTTCAAATTGTAGTTTCCCCCTCTATTTCTTTGGCTCAAATTGTCAGGCTGGATGAGATCTTCATGTTACATATGGGTTTTGTTGGTCCCATATGCATATTTTGGGCTCCAGGGGGGTAAAATGTGCCCAAAATCCCCAAAATTGTCTGGGCGAAAATTGTGTCTGGGAGAATGACATTTGAGTTACAAGCCATGTTGAGGACTTAATTTCCTACAGAAACAATCGTCATACCTCCATGCAAATCTCAGGTCCAGACTATTTTGACCTGTAGATTAAGAAAATCACATTATCATTTATGTCAGATGTGTCCTTGCTATTGTAAAAGAAGCATACTTATCAGAATTCTTTTTCTGGGCACATGTCTGGGCGAATGACATGTAAGGCCCCATATGCACACTTTCTATGATTTATGACCATTACCTGCTGCTTTGTATTCGTCTGCAGTTTCTAAAAATAGAACCTGGTCGCGGCCAATGTACGGAGCGACACATAGGATGGTCTATCAAACCGATTCCTTCTAAAAGCCATCTTTGCATCCCAGACAGCTTTGCTGAACCACAAATGGACCACCAATCCTTTAGCCATCTGATGGTAGTCCATCAACCAGGCTTCAGGAAATGTGTTTGCCCATTGGGGGTGCGCACATTCCCAGACTGCATTGACCACCCAGGGCTCAAACTCTCTAGGCGTTACTTCAGCAGTGGGTATTAGCATTTCGTCAGAAATAGCTAACATCCGTCCATGGTATGGACCTGCTACATCTGCTCATTCTGGGCTTCCGGGTGGTGGCATCTTGATGCGCCCAGGCCTCTCTACCAGATAAGAAGGGCCCATTGACACAGCTGAGGTACCAACACTCAGGTTGCAGTCCTGAGACAGCATTCCGGATGCTCCTCCACTGAACTGGTTCACGGATACAGGTGCTACATAGGGCATTCCTGGATCCGTAGAGGACTGACCGCTGGGGCTTTCAGGGCTGATTGTCTTGAATGTTCAGACGCATCATAGAAAGATTCTACATCGCTGTCTTCCATTCCAGAGAAGTACTGGTCAACGTTCATGCATAGATCCATCTGATCACAGTCTTCATCATACTGTTGATCGTCATATGAATAGGTAGGGATCTTTGGAAAACCACTACCATTCTTACATGAATACTCATCTTTTTTACGTAAAAAAGACATCATTTGGATGAGTTGTGCTAGCAGGGCAAGGACTGGAGGACAGTATTCATCCTGTTCAAGCATTTTAGCTATCTCTTCCTCAGCAACCCGTTTCTTGGTTAGAGGAAGTCCTATATGGAATCTTCACCGGTGTCAATTGTATGAAGCACTTTATCAGTACGTCCCAATTTTTCACCTGGTGCTGCAAAAAGCTTTTCTGTACTTGTCTAGCAAGTCAGTTAAGGCTTCACGTTGCATATCCATTTCGACATGAATTTTAGCTATTAGATTATCTAATTCCGGATTCCTTTTGGGTAATGAAGGGAATTCAGTTGCTAAAGCATGCTTACAGCTTTCTACTACTTCAGATGGATAACCGACCCGAGAGTCGTACCCTTCTGGAGATAGATGGTCTTATTACCCGGATTCGATACAGGAACTACCGTCCAAGCAGCATTTTCTACTAGAACATCAGCAGATTCAAGTCTAATACTTAACAGCATGACTACATCAGGCTCAACAACTCCAGTTTTTCCAGTAATCTTATGGTCTGCTCGACATAAGACATCACAGGCCGTACCTGGTGGGATCTTAACCGTCTGGGCTACACTTGCTACCCTGCTCACTTGTCTAAGTACACATTGTACTTCGAGATGGTATGGGTCTCTAACCTCCAATATTCCCCTCTGGGAATCTAACCTTGTAAGTTTCTTCTTACATCTTCAAAATCTACTACCTCATCTGGGTAGTGTTCCTGTGGATCTCTCCATCCTGTAGCTGGTGATCTTATTTCACCGTCTTCAATCGGGGAATCCAGGTCCATGTTTGGACCATTTCCCTTTACTGGGCTCAGCTCAGTCATTGCTGACTGCGCATACCCTTGAAAACTACTGGTCACGGCACCAGTGTAGTGGTTCATCATTTTAGTTAGATGTCAAATCATAACGAAAAGAGAAGAAGTTTCCAGGTAGGCAACCGAGCTTTTATTTTAATCTTAGTTACATATGGTCACAGCCTATAGAGACTACATGCAGGATGGCATTCAGTTACCCGTAGGTAACAGTAGAAGTGTGCTGAGCAGTGGTAGGACTACTGTAGGAACTGCCCTTATATAGGGGGAAAGCCCGCGAAACTCAGACCTGTCACGTGACGTGTGACAGATGAGTGGAAGGCCCCCTGGTGTAATGGATACGAACCCGGAGGCAGGTGCTGCCACCTGCCATCCAGACTCCCCCATCACACCCAGAGACCTGGGTCTGAGTCCCACGGGTACATGAACGTTTTGAGTGTAATATCATAATATAAGTACCATACCCCTACACATGTATGCACACTATTGCACCTCAATTTTTGTGTGGCAAACCCAGGGCTCTGGCTCAGGGTTTGCAAAAGAACGAAACAGGGTGCATTTATCATAATTCCTAAATGAAGATACTGTTTCACAGGTGTGTAAATCCTAAACAACTGCTAAATTGGCTTTAGACATACCTTTTACATAGAAATGGGTGCGTCAAAATATTAGCAGCCATGGTCAAAACCAAATCCTACCATTGAACCCAGTGTATGAGGTACGCTTCTATATACCCTGATTGTAAGCCTCATCCTAAGTTTAGGACAAAGATATAAGCCAAAGTAGGACATTTAGATGGTCTATAAGCCAGCAGTCAAAATGAGGCAAACCAAGAGAAGTTGGTCACTTTGACTAATAGTTAGCCGTATTTGACTAAGAAAAACTTGGACACATAGGCACCTGCTTTTGACTAACTATTGTTAGAAAGTTATCCTTTTTGACTAACATCTGACTAATATTTTGAAGATTATTTTTTTTCAGTGCAGCAATTATTTTGAGTAGAAACATATATAGAAACTGAAAAGTAGCTCATAATCTATACTTTTAAGCCACTGAGGACAGAAATCGATTGCCCAAGTATTCACCCTAGACCATCGTGGACTTGTTCACCTTGATTTGTTCTTTTTCTAATCACGTTTTCAAAATTACTGTCTTCTGCATATATGGACCTATTCTATCCCAATGAACCAGTATTCCATTTATTATGTCCTAGGTCTGAATGTGGTTGCCCGGCGTATAGCTACACAGACAATGTCAGTGACAGTAGAAATAGACCAGACTGGGGATGAGTTTGTTATCCGGCCACTGTCTGGTCCCTTCACTCCTGTACACACATTCACCGTGGGACAAACCTGCCACATCAGGGAACCTGATGGCACCAGGCTCAAGGTACTGTCGGCTTTAACACCTGTATACCCCTGGACCAGTGCCTATGGCACTGTGATCATGGGCAAAATTCAAGATTTACCCTAATTGAATATCGTCTGTATCACTCCTGTCAGGGACAGGAAGACTGTTCAGTCTCAGGCAAAAACATTGCAGTTTCTTACAACTACCAGTTTCTACCAATGCTCCCACACACGACATTGCAGTTTACATTGGGTCACTTTCGCTGGTTACTATAGGAGGCTTTACAACATCACACCATAGCCACTGCGGGCGCCAGCTAACACTGGATGCCGACCAATAGCTGCCTTGCCATTTTGTATCTATTTGTGGAATTATGTTTTTCGAACTTGGTTACGCAATCTATGCGAAAAGCTTTTCACCGTAAAGACAGTTTTTTGCACATGTACCTATCTCTATACATTAACCCCTGATAAGCTATTCTAAATGGCAATTCGGCACATATAGTATCTTTGGTAATCAACACTGCCGACCAATCAGTTTTGTATATACTATCTGTGCTATACCATGTCTTGGGCCCTCTGAACAGGCACCAGCTAATTTTTCGCCGCAGGATTGAGCTATCTATTAGAACTAAAAATAAGCGAGCCCTGAGAATGAAAGGTTATAGTTCATGGCCTCTCCACAGCATCCTCTTTCAGGATGTCTCACTTCCGAGGGATCAGTTACATAATCTATAATGAAATCATGAGTTTTAAAAAATGTTGTTCAACTGTTCTTTCAGCTGAAGCCCCAGTGGACAAGTAAAGGCCTTAAGGTGGAATGTACCCCCATTGTCTCGGGTACCAAGCAGACCAATGCCTACACCATCACCCGCCAGCCGACTTTAGATGACCGCCTCGTCACTGTAAGTTTAATAAGAGCACAAGATATAATTAAATGAATCAAGAAATTGATATACAAAGCTTTACTCTTGACAAAACGTTATTATAGTACAAAGGTGCAAGTCTGTCGATGAAGATTTTTTGAAACTATGAATGATTACATAAAGTAGGCCTAATATAGCAGGCCCTATCCTATTATAACCGGCGGGGGTTTAGCATCATCTTAAGTAGAGGTGGATAACAGACAGTAACTGTGTAGAGGCAAGGAGAAAGGGGGCTCCGTGCTAAAAGTCAACTTTAAAATTCAAATCACTGGCTTTTCAGTGATATATTGCAAGAGAAGATACTCCTGTTAGTTTTAGAGGAATGGCTTGCTAAACTTAGGTAGGTGTGACCATTTCCTGAATGGCAATAAGCTCTTTGCCTAATTGTCCATGAGATACATATATAAGCATAATTTATGCTAATTAGCTAAATTAGCATAAACCTTTGATCTAGAAATGGTATTTTCATTCTGTTTTCACCATAGTAAACCTAGTTAAAGATTCTTTCAAATGGGATAATTGATTTTCCTATTTAGAATGAAAATCATGTTTCCATGGCAACAGACATCAACAAAAATGCCTATTTAGGCCCAAAAACATGTCTAATTTGGAACCTTTCCACCCAAAATAGAATGTTTTATCTAAAATCATTGAATTCTCCATAAAAAAGTACCATATATTAGTTTTAGGCATATTTTTCCTATTCTAGGCCATAGTGGTGTCCCCTGGTGGCTAAAATAGGTACTTAATCCCGCAGGAACCCCCATTTCTGCTTGCTGGCTCACTGTTACTATCTAGTGTAATTGATTTGGTCTTTGAAACAACTTTAAATTTTGTTATGCACATACATCTCATATTTTGTTTGCACACATATCGCTGAGTCATGACTGTCTCCATTTACAGAAGCTTCAGGCCGGTGACGTTGTGTGTACGCGGGTTTTCAGGAAGGTCAGGAAGAGATAGGTCTATCACCAAGACATCGTCTTAATGAAGCATTGTATCATATATCATTCGTCATGTGTTGGTTGCATCCATATTATTATGTACCAACCGCGCCTCTGTCAGTACCTATACATACCTGTCTCCATATTGTAATGGATAACGCGTGTCTGCTTTGGAATCAACTTTCCACCAAAATAATTTGAGTGCTGTCCCGATCATTTTTTTTCTTGATGAATAGAACACATTTGACCTGGGACCAAATCCTATTCTGTAAGAATCGGGACATATTCTTACAGATACTAGTATGGCCCTGTTAATTATAGGCCTGGATCCTTGGGCCTGGATGTTAGTGTGGTCCCGTAATTTCTTGCAGATCCTTACTGTGTCGTCCTGTATCGTACAGATTTTCATGTGGTCCCACATCTTTCAGATCATGCGCTCTCATTTCCAATGTGTCCCGTTTCTTATCAATTCGCCTGTGAGTTTAAAAAAAGTCTCATATGGACGAGATCCCCGTCGTGATAACTTCAGTCGTGTAACACACTCCAGATCTCCATCTGTATAGGTGAGGCTCCACAACGCGATTTTTGCTGAAAATCGGAGCTATTCTCACAAAAGCAGACACAAACACAGATTATAGAGTGGTATTTGTTATTATTTCAAGGTGTAAATAGAAGATTGAGAGAGCTTTTTGTTTATGTGGGGAAGGCTTTGTGTACAATCTCAAGCACATTTTTGTTGCCAAAAGATGTTTTTGTTTACTAAATCAAGTTGACCTAATGTAAATGCAGACTTTCACACTGATGACTCTCTGCAACTCAATATCAGACAGGTTTGATTTTTACAGTACAATACCCTGCGATCTGTGTGACTGCTGTGTTGTTATTTATATTTTGCTGTGTTGATGTTTACATATTGAACTCCCACCCAATCACAGAGTCTATGCAGGTACAGGTTAGTTGGTAAATATGGCACACAAGGAGAGAGATCACCCATAAAATAACCCTGAAATCTCATGTTTACAATATAGGAATGTCAACACCCTATACCTTAGGCACTTTAGGATAAAATTAGGTGAGAATGTACCAAAAAATCGCGTAGTGGAGCCTCACCTTATAGCGGACGCTATATCTGCATGTATGCAACCCTGTCCAGATGAGATGAAGTTTCCATATACATTGGGCATCCATCCCAGGGCGTCCATTCGACATAAAAGGTCCATTCGACACACAAAAATTCATTTGTCTATAGAAATACTGAACTTTCGCCAAGTATTCGTAAGCCCAGTTTGGCGAGGAAACGAATCCTGTTTCAACGAGCGCCATTTGTACCATAGACACATCTAGCAAGAATATGGGTTGTAAAAGTCGGTACTTCATGGGTACTTCATGGTTAATGTACATGGAAACAGCAGTCCAGTTTGTGGACCAAGCGTTTTATGCATATTACATATATTACAACATGTATTTAAGGGCATAAATATTGCCTTATTTGCGAAGATTCTCTTTTGTAAAATATGGCATTATACCTGAGAAATTATTGTAACCTTAACTGTGCCATTAGTCCAAGGTACAGTTGAAAAGATGGCATTGTTATATGGATTTCAATCATAGAATCACATTAACATCAATATAAACATTACGTTTACAGCATTAGCTTTACATTTATAGTAAATATAGCTCTCGGAATAGCTAGGTCTATATCATTTTATACTCTGTCCAGATAAGCTCAAAATACATTTAATGCATGTACAGGATATGTTATCAACTATTATATCAGAAGCTTTGAAGAGGGTCATGCTGCTGGTAAACTGATGCCATTGTCTATTTTCTTACTAGATATTTTTTGGAGAACTTATAATGTTCCTTAATGTCTTCTGCTGAATCCTTTATAATTAGAAATGATCTGCAAGGATCACTCTAATTAGACTGGAGAACCAAGCCCCAAGAGAAGCCTAGATATCAGTCTCGACACATTCTGCGGAACCGACGAGACCCAAAATGTTTACAAACTTTTGTGAAACTTTCGTTTTATCCGAAAATTTAGAGACTTTCTCACCCAAACCCGTTTCAAACGTTCCCAAAAGTCGGAAATGTTTATTTGATAGGTGGGTACATGTGACACTGGTTATCTTTCTTCTTTTTTTATCGTTTTTGTCATTGTTATAAATTTTCTTTGCATCTGTGCTTTCACAAAGAACAAAGGATAACCAGTGTGGAAGTATCGTAGTGGCCTGCACATGAACCTGGCGTTTATTGATTTCAAACTGACATTACCTCCGACCATCATTCAAGACCTGTGCTTATTCAAGACAAGACTCATAGTGTATTCTTCAATTCCAATACTACTGTACCCCGGTACTTATTCAAAACCAGCGCCCATCCAAACACCCGGCGCTTTTTAAATACAAGCCTGATAAACTCCATACACCTATCCCAACTGAAAAAAACTTAAAGTTTGATATAGTTCTTTTTTATGTTTAGTGTCACATAAACCTATTTTAATGTGTATTGTTGGCTATCACTCTTCAGGATCACTTCAAGTTCATACTTATGACATTATGGCGTTGTTGACTGTTCGAATTATGTATAGATTCCACTTTATAAAACTTCTGCCTTTACAATTGTGTCATTATTACTCCCAATCCCATGCAGCATTATTCTTAGACTGGCTAAGCTCTGGCCCCCTTTCAGTCTACACTGAAAATATAGGTTATGGCTGAAAAAGGTACTCTGTAGTGCTCACCTTTTGTCATCTAAAAGATGATGACTGGGGAGAGTACCCAGTGATCTTTGAACTAATCATATGTGATCACCCTGGGTGATCACTACTGAGTACCTGTCTGACCAGAGCAGAGAGGAGCTTGTAAATGATCATTTTGTCATTAATTTACATACCGTAATCCCCCGTGTATAAATGCACCTCGCGTATGAGACACGCCTAGAGTTTTAAAATATTGTCCACAAATAAAAAAATTCATAACTTTTGTTCTATTGAATGGATTTTGAAAATTGAAAAAGAAATGTCTAGCTAATACACCCCGAAATCGAGTGAATACCACTACATCATATTATGACTTACTGGGGGTGTAACATATCAAAAGAAAAGTCTTGGTATCCCCCTTGCGGATCCAGGGAGAACTAAAAGAAAATAAGAACGGTCTTATACACGAGAGATTACGGTACTTATCATTTCCAAAGCATTGCATAATTACCCCCCTCCCCTCCCACCAGGCGAACCCTGTGAAATATTTCAGTTATTTCATCAAAAGTATTTTCTTACATGAAAAGTATTGAATATTTTGGTGCCGTAAGTTGGAATGCTCTCCCAATAATCCGTCGTAATACTGAAACTTTATCAATTTTTAAATCCAATAATAAAAAATTATTACGTGAACTTGTCCCTAAAATTGGGTGAGCAGCCCAACTTTAGAACTATTATATTTACTTATTAGTCAAATTCTGATTTGTCTCCCCTCTCCTTCGTTCTTCAAATTACTTAAACAGGTAAACTAAACTGACACTATATACCATTATTATTTTGTATTATATTGGTACATTTCTATCTTGATATGTTCTCCTATTTTTTCATGTGTGTCAATCCTATACAAACATTATTAACAGTGTAGGTAGGACCTGAAATATCAACCCATACACCCTACGTGGTGGGGATGAGGTCCGTCACCTTCTTCAGTCTCAGCTTGGATATCTATTCTTTATGATTTTCTCCATAAATTGGTCAATATATGTTTACATATTGCATACTTCTACCTGTAATGGTCGCTATACCTGAAAACTGAGACAATAAAGAAAACTTAACTTAAATCATTTGATGTACATTCAGTGTTGGTGCCATCTTTCTCCATTTCATCATGTACAATCAAGGCAGGCATATCATAGAAGGCAGGAGATATCATAGTCCCACAGGCCTGCAACAACAAGGCACTTTTTCCTATCTACAGAACTTCTACTTGACTGAGGACCTCTATGCAGTCCATAAGACAAGGGCATGGAGGTGCGTGGCAATGCCATATGTCTCCATGTACTGTAGACACTGAGATTATAGATTGTGGCTGCTGCTCAAATTTTATCTCACCTCATGCCTTCCTTACGGCCGACACTCAAGGGTGAGAGGTCCCGCGGGTTGTATCCACACCGAAGTGGGATTACCCTTGTGGCGTTGTGCCCGGACCCTAGTCTAGTGGGGAGGGGGGATGATGGTGACCGAATCTATGGGAAGATAGAAAGCACGCCCCTACACATATACTGAGGCGATGGTTCTTTAACATCCGTCACTACATAGGCAAAGTGAGAGATGGACAGGCCTGTTTTAAGTCATTTGTCTGCCATGACCATCGAGAGACTTTCCAGCACAGCCTAGCCAGAGCAGGGAGGAACTCAAACGACACCTTACGGCGATGTTTGGAGCCTCCACTGTGCTCCGGCCGGGCCGGGAACCGAACTCACGACCTTACGGTCCGTGAGCGGACGCGCTACCGACTGCGCCACGCCTCCCAGCATAGATTGTGGGTTAGCATACAATCTTATGGTATTTTCACTAACCCACACCTAAGGTGTCCAGCCTCTCCTGTTGAAGAGTTATAAGGATTGTGGGTGTCTATTTTGATATTCAATAACAAAGGCAAATTTAACAATGAAATAGAATTCACTACCATTCATTGATAGTATTTACAAATCTTAGTGATCTTTTCTTCATGAAAACAAAATGACACAGATACATCAAATGTCTCAAGTGTTGGTAGTACCTCTTGGTAGTGATTGATCCTGGTACCAAAATGGTTGTTTGCCACATCTAGTGGAATATCCTAGAACTATTATGTATGTCAAACCATCACATGTCATGTGCCTTTGACATGGCAGTGAACCTAGTCAACTCACAGCTGACATGGCATTTTAAGGCATGTCAAATCATATGAGGATTACTGTGTGCTACAGTTGTCATGGTGACATATGTGCACATGTCCCAATGACCTGTGTTGTCTGTGTCAAATCAAGTTGACATGGGTACAATCGGCCCTATACCGTGCATAGAGCCTACCACTAACTGTGAGGTCCCCCCTTTGCATTATACTCCCTAAAATACAAGGACTGGGTAAAATTGAAATTTGCAAAAATCATACATTCAAAGTCCAAACCTGAAAAAAGTGAAAGTAAACATTTTTCATTGGAACAAGAAAAGTAGGGGGTTTGAGGGCAACCCCTGGAAAATTGTGAAGATTGCAACTTCAAAATGTGCATTCCGAAGCTTTCTGAGCATAGCCGAGACCTTATGTAGGCCCTATTTTAATGTCACTATGTCCCATGTCACATGTTATTTTTTAAATGGACCAGTCAGATGTCACTAGCATTGCCATGTTCCATGTCAATTTTAAGAAAAAGCCATGTCAACATGTTGACTTTAAGAAATGGCCATGTCACCATGTCAAATTTAGGGGTCTAGAGCCATAACTGCGATACAATTTTACCTCTGTCTATTTCGTTGTTTTTTTTGTTTTTTTTTATTATTATTATTGTTTTTCAGGTAGGGATGACATTGCATACATTTCCTTGTGGGAGTGGATGGCCGGGTGTATGAGGGTCATGGTTGGGGTATCCAAGAAGCAGATGGTGATACTCCAAGAGTATCACCATCTGCTTCATTGGGGACTTCATGAGTCGGAAACCCAGTGATGAGGCTATGAGTGCAGCACTAGAACTCATTTCATATGGAGAGAAGATGGTGTGTTGCCTGGTCGTATCATCCTTTTGATGTCTCATCAAGATTCACTGTTATTAGGTTATGGTTGGAATTTCTACTATCCGATATGTTATAATGGGCCACATGCAGTCGCTCCATTTGGCGGGATTGTGTTAGGAAGAATAACGGTTTTATAAAACCCATTCTGACGTGGTTCTAATTAAGATTGCAGGTGCAGTGCATCTCTGAAAATGGTGTGGGCAGTGAGCTGTGTAAATTCTTGTAAATTCTTGTAAATGATTTGGTAAATTGTTATAATCTATTGGGGGTGTCTCAGAATAGTAGAACTTAGTATGACTATTCTGAAGAATATTTCATAACTTAAGAATTATTTGTCTCTTCCTGAGGTTTTTGGACACCGCAAATGAGGACATACTTACTGCCCAGGCGATGCTTTGTACCAAGAGATCAAATCATGGCCCCGCTAAAGCGACAGACACATCCCCAAATCCCAGAGAGGGTCAAATCAAATAGGCATTGTACTAGAAAGCATCACCGTATTGTTGTTATCTTTTCTAATAATGAGATTAGAAAATGATTTTCAGATTTTATAAAGAATTTTGCCACAGAGGGCCTAGATCTTTTTTAGTACATTTCCTAATTAACTAAACGGTCTGGAAGGCTCTTGTCTTTGGAGGAGATAAGGCTCATAAGGGCTGCTCTAGTCCGTGTGATGTCACTGCTGCCCATGATAAAATTGCAAATTCAACAACATAAAGACGATGTATGCCTTTTAATCAGTGAGTGGTAGATTTTGCTGGCGTATTAAAAGGCTCTTTTACTCCGATGTATTTTCATTTGAGGCTATCAATTGAATGATTGGGTTAGAATATAATTTATCCAGTCTAATATTCCTCTTCCAGTTGGTAATAAAACATTTTTCTGCATCTTTTAAATACATGATTGTACTAAAAACATATTTTTGTACACCATGTTTTGTACGCCAATCCCTGGTTTTTAGACGTTTACTTTTTAGGTAAAATGAAGTCCTTGCAATGCTTGCCAACTGTTCTTCCGCTTTGATACTTGGCATTCTGCATAAAGTGTATAGGGAAGACATATAAGGCCAAAGAAACCGTTTTATTTAGGTAACACTGAACAAGTAATCAATGGATAATTCATGACGAGTGTGTGTTAGTGAAGGATAATTACACGAGGGCGTAGCCCGAGTGTAATTAGCCTTTGCTAACACACACAAGTCATGAATTATCCATTGACTACTTATTTTAAACCAATAGATAATCAATAGAATACCAATAAATTCAAGTTGAAAACAAAAATTGTTCCCCTTCCCCGGGACTCGAAGCCAGCCATTGTGTGTACACGATCGGTACATACACCTCGGCGCCCGGCAGCAGACAGCTACAGCACCCGTCTCGGCTTGGCTTGCTTTGAATGCATCTCGCGGTTATGTTTGTGTACAATCAGTACATACACCTCGTCGCCCGGCAGCGGACAGCTACAGCGCACACAGCGAAAAAAGATGTGTCTCGCGGTTATGTTTGTGTATAATTCACCTCGTTGCCCGGCAGCGGACAGCTACAGCGCACATGGCAAAAAAAAGATGCGCCCGGACCGGGACTCGATCCGCCCACCTTGGACGGCTGAGCGCAATGTGCTAACCACTAGACCACGGCATCTCACACCTCAGCGGCCGTCTCGGCTTGGCTATGTTTGAATGCGTTCTGCGGTTATGGTAGCGGACAGCCCGCAGTCGTCGCCTCCCCGGGCTTTGTTTCATACGAAGATGTGGTTCTAACCAAGCATTTCTCGTCAGTCCCTGTGGCGCACTGCATAGGGAGTTGGACTGATTTGAGACTGCTGGTTCGATCCCTACCCTGCCTTGAAAATTTCGTGGGTTTTAACAAGTAACATATGACATGTAAGGACATGTGACGCATGCAGTTATCCATGGATAACTGCACGGGGTGCCTGTTATCCTTGGATAACCACACGCCTTACAAAATTGATGCTACAGCCTTCATGGTGTGCAATATCGACAGGTATGTGCATGGGAATATCCAGGAAAAGCACTGAGAATCCCAGAAATCGTGGAATAAGGTCTAATAATCTAGGACATGTAGGTTAGGGTTTTAGGCAGTCCTCAAATCTGCTCAGATTTTGGCTCCCAATCTGCTCCGATAGCTGATGAGTCGGGGTCAAACACAGGGGCGGTGTTTCTATTGGTTAGTCCTATGTATTACACTATACCTGTCTGTAGTATGATGATCACGTTGAACACCCTACAGATCAAGTGATAATATCCACTTGGCAGAAAACGTGTCCTGATTTTGACAAAACAATGTCTTTATCAGGTTCCTAAGTTTGCCAAACATATTTTAAGATGAAAATGATTTAACTTAAAACGAGTTTACATTAAATAAGTGTTTATGAACATCGACACATGCACTAGGCTACGGAGCGTGGGCCCGGGAGGAGTGGGGGAACTCACTATATTATGTCACTGACAGGGGTGTGTGGCTGGCAAGGTCACTTTTTGGCCAAAGTCCCTCTCACCAAGGGTTACTTTCAGCCAAAATCCCTCTCACTAAGGGAAACTTTTCTCATATTTCAACCTCACGCATCCAAATGAGTGCCAGTTTTCCATAATTTTTTCCAAAGTTTTTGTCAATTATGGTCACTTTTGACAAGAATTCCTCATGTCAAGAGTAAATTTTAAGATAAAAACATTACATGTGCACATGTTTTTTTTTTTACCAAAATCCTTCTCACCATCAAGGGTAAGGGTCGTCAGGGGCCCAGTCGCACACCCCAGTGTCAAGCGATAGATATAGTAAAAATAGATAAGAAACTCACCAATAGAATTAATGGATCCATCATTGACATGTCTTATGGATTTACTTCTCAACCCAAACCAAAGGCAAAATGTTCATTACATTCAAGAAGTGTTTTGATGACCAAAACGTTTTTAACTCAAAGGAAACTTTTTGTTACAAACGTTTTTATTGAAATATTAAAAACGTTTCTCACCAAGTGGGAACCCTATGGTTTATGGTTTTTATCCCCCCCCCCCACCAAGGGTTAATAAGAATGGCTTTTACATTAACGTGCGGCCCTCCAGGTATTCGACCCCGGGGTATTACTCGAGTACCTGAGAGTAGCTAGATATTGCTCTCTCTCTCTCTCTCTCTCTCTCTCTCTCTCTCTTTCTCTCTCCCTCTCCCTCTCTCCCTGTTTGCCTCTTTTTCCTTTTCAGATATATGATAACTGTGGGTTCTACTCATTTACCACATGGGTCATTCCCAAGGAATTAGACACAACAGTTTGCTATCACTGGTACTATGTTGCGCAACCATACAGTGGTGGTGATAATGTGGCATATCAGCTTAAGGAGGGTCAGGTATATATAAGGGGTTACATCTTGAGCCATTGTGTACATTGTGAGTATCCTAATACTAACACAATAACAACAATGGGCCTTCTTAAGTTGAGCATCTTTGCTGCTGTAATAATCAATACAGGTATGTAACAACAAGTATTTTGGATACGTTCATGGTTAATGTGCATACCAATTTTGATGATCGTATCAACATTCAAATGAATGCACCAAAGGACCTAAGTGTGATGGTCTTTTTTCATCATAATCTATGTGTGGTAATGCTGTTTGGTAAATTAGGGAGGTATGCTGACTGCAGCTGCACATGCATGGCTAGCACATGTATATATGTCAGTGAAACATCATTTTAAATATGTCGGACACTGAAACATCATTTATAATCCCAGTAGGGCGTTTTCCACGTAATTTTTGGTCCATATGTGACATACGGCTCCAATATGTACAAAAACCGTTTTTGTTTAGATTTCCACATCCTGCCTCAGTGGATACAGAGTTCCACATCCAGATGCAGACAAAAATGCGTTTTTATTGAAGATACAGAAAGTAAAAATCCTGCATCATGTCCAACTATGGGCCCCTAAAGAGCAGGTGGTATCCTACATACAAAGACTCTTCCTTCATATGTTTCATTTAATACGGTAGGTCGATCATATGTGGCTTATAGGATAAGCTGAGTTCATCTTATAGGCACGGTCAAATGGAAAAAGATAATTGGTAAGTCCTGCTGGAAACAGTTTAAAGTGTAAAGATGCTGCCCCTTAATGGTTATAGGTCTTAAAGTGTTAGTGATAACAGACGCTGAAATCCACGTCCCTTGTTAACCTTATAATGACATGTCAACGAGGAAATATTATAGTTTGGACACTTTAATTAAGTATTAGCTTAAATCAAATAGTACAATCCAGTGGTATGTGATTTAAAATCCATGTGTGGAAGATACAATAATACTATAAGTAATTAGGTCACCATAACCATGGCAACCAGGTATGAAATGTAATGTTTAACGTTTGTGTCGTAACCATGACAACCCGAACAAGATATATTAAAGTACATGATGGTTACTATGGTAACCAGAATGAGATCAAAGAGTTATACCTTAGGGTGTTTACATACACCTGTATATGTAAGCTATACCATGAATATGAACGAACCAGAGTCTAAGTAGGAAAAAGGGTGGCTAATGCAGATGCCACACGAGATGAGGATGGTGAGGGGACATATGGTCTCATGCCAACATCAGAGGACCAAGTCCCATGTTTCTGAATGTCTAGTCTGTTAGCTCCAGAGAGGACCGCTGCTTGTGACCCACCTCTATGTAGGGAATGCCCGGAAAACTGGTATAAAATCTGGTATAGCCTTTTCTGATATGTTTACCACAGAATTGTATACCCCTCCCTATGTAATAGGGTGCAATTTATTCTGGTAATTGCTGGCCCATTGTATGCACAATACAGGACATCAGTTTGGCCCTTTGGTGGGGAGGGAAACCACTTGGTTAATTGGTAATGGTCTCAGCCTCCAGGTGGCAGCACTGACTGGCCTGCTACCCTGTCACACATCCAAATCAAAGTAACCACCAATAGGTAATACAACTTTGCTGCATGGCTTCAGATGGTGCCACCGTGCTGATGCAATCAAGGCTTAAATTTAGCATGGTTAGAACTTATGAAATAGATTGAGATTTCACCAGAACACTTTGACAAGTACTGTGATGATAGTATGGGCATATGGGCATTTGAGTGACACAAGTGCTTCCCTGATAAGAGAGTTCAGTGTAGATGGTGACAAGGGTCGACCATCAAACAGTATAAATGCTGGTGAAGTAGGGGGGGGCACATACTTGTGCTGCATATATGTGTCCCATGCAGCTGAAGGACACGCTGGTGACCCCGGTATACGTGGTAAGCCAAGTACCACCGGTGGGGAGTTTGGAGAGATAGTTTTAGATGACCTGATAATAATAGTCAGGTTCAGGACTAACCTGTTTCTTAGTATGCCCTAAGATTGAATGATAGTCCCTGGATCATGGTGTGTACTAAGAACTTAGCCCAGCTAGCACAACTAGTGCAATTTACATCATTCTTACGTGAAAACTCATGTGATTTATGTAAAAAAGACATCATTTGGATGAGTTGTGCTAGCAGGGAGTACACTGTTTTATCATCAAATTTCTTTAACTTCTTCAACAAAATCCATAATTCTAAAGTCACCTAAAGGACATGGGGTCTATATTTTATATATGCACTTTTTTACAGAACTAAAATCAGAATATTCTCTGAGAAATGGCATGTATAAATTTCCCTTAGTCCTAGTATAGTTAAATCTATTTGCTAATTTTTTGTTAAATTTGCAAATAAATATGAACCCACAAGATTAAAGAATAGACAAATGCCTACGAAATGACGTTTTCATTTTAGCCAAGTGTTGTTTAATAAGGGAGTAAATATATCATTTAATGTAAATGTAAGTACAAAATAGTGGAGTGGTTAAACCATCCCACCTTTGACCCCAATAATGTATGCACAGGTAGGTGTCATGGTCCAGTGACCAAGGCTCTGATTGGCCCATACACCTGCAGAGGTGAGTGTCATGGTCCAGTGCACACACAAGTGTACTAAGATCCCAGTACATCCTAAGACTGTGCATGGTATCAGAATCTTAGTACAGACTAAACTAAGACTCTTGTACTATGATCCTGGTGTGTCCTAACAACATATCCCCATCTCCAACCTGATAGTCAGTCCAAGAGAGTGTGACACAATATCACCTCTAAGTAATGTGTGAGGACCTGTCTACAGGGTCACAGTTGGTGATAACAAGTTTGATGCTGGTAAAAAGGCAAAATGACCAATACATAAAGCTGCCTTTATAGGGGATGTGTAGTTAGCCTTATCCAGGTAGAGGCATACCTTCACTAGGTCTTGAGGCAGTAATGGTGGAGCTAAGGTAGGAATATGAGGTTTGAGTTCTGAAGCCCCTTTGAAGACTGATTGAGACTCATGAGAAGCTAGAGCAGAGGCATCACCACCTCGAGCCTCAATCCATTGTCTAGCACCAGACATGTAATTGCGGCGAGATCCGGGTGCAGCTAATGAGTTGGCCAAATACTGCTGGAACATAGCAGCATCCAGGATAGAGGGGGCAAGTACATCAATACCATGCGTAATGGCAAATGTCAGATAGTATGAGGCCTGCCTAAGTTTGTTCTGGTGAGTTTTTTCTGAAGATGCTGCATTAAATGACTTCATAGTCTGTAAACTCTGAGGAGGCATCTCCCTTTTACCTCTATTTCTGCATAGAGGCTTTTGGCTGGGTCATGTGACCTACTAAGTGCATCTGCTAGAGGGATGTCCTCCCTTCTTATGCTTGATAAGTAGGAGTGCATCTCGACGTGCAGCCTCTAGCCAGAGCTGTCTAGTACACACTGACAGAGTTTTGTCAGTAGCAAGAACTGTCTGGAGGGCTTGGCTAGATGCCATGTTGTCTGTGTAGATGACCACAGTATGGTCCTTTATATTCAATGGTAGGAGTGTGCACAGAGCAATGATCAAAGCTTCACGATGCACAATGAGAGGATATGTGGGTGGTAGATGGTTGGAGCAAGTGGACACCGTTTGAGATACGAGCATAGTGTAAAAAACATTGTACATCCAGTTTGAAGGGTTTTGAGATGAACACAGGACCCTTCTGAGGTGCTTGCCTAAGTGTCTGGAGGATCCTGTTATGTATGGACGCCCGGACGGGCGTTCCAACAGTTTTTAGTAATCTCTGTTACCCTTTTTAATAAACGAAAACCTGGTCTCTCCCGGGCAGCGCAAAGTGAAGTTCTTGAGATGAATGGTCCTGTTTAATTCTGCCCACAAATACAAAGCAAAGACATAACATGGCGCCAGAAGTGTGTGGTATGATTGGACCCATCTAAGTGATGATACTGTGAAAATACTGTAGAGTGAGTACATATAGTTTGAGGATTCAAGCCATCTGAACTGAACCTTGACTGAACTGACAAAGTGGAAAGTGTGTCACTGTGATTCTGTGTATTGACTTTTGTCCCAGACAAGTATTTCTAGTTGTTATTCACAGTGCTGAGTGAGAAAAAATGCCAACCTTCAAACCACCAAGCAGATTTAGCCCTCAGGATGAGGAGAACATAGCTCAGGCCTGGAAGGATTGGCAGCAGGAGTTTAGGTTATATCTAGTGGCAGATGAAAAGACAGCAGTGGGAGGGGAAACTAAAGTTGCCATGCTGCTGTGCAGCATGGGATCCCAATGGTTTCTGCCACTGCTGGGGATGAAAAGAAACTGGACCTCGTCCTTGGAAAGTTTGATGCATAATTTGAACCTAAAACACTGCTGAAAGGCTACATAACAAGGTTTCAACCGCGCACACAGGGGACGAATGAATCAGTGGCAGAATACATTGCAGATGTTAGAGAGCTGGCAAGCCAGTGTGAGTTTCGAAACTGAGAAGAGCAGCCAGTTTGTGTGCAAATATCGAATGGAGTTAGAGACAAGAAATAAAAGGACAAGTTGTGGGAGGATGATCTTACTTTAGAAGCAAGTTATCAAACAGTGCAACTTCTACGAGCAGAAAGAGACGATGAAAAAACTTACTGGTGCTACTCCTAGTACAGGTACTGAGTCAAATGTGAATACCGTTGGCTTCTACTCAGCCTGAGGCCATGGCCGCAGACGAGGTCAGGGTGCAGGTCAGTATCCGGCTCAAGGCCAGCACCAGAATCAAGGTCAAGGACAGCAACAGAGCCATTGTCATGACATCACCCGCGGTTGTGGAGGTCATGGGGGTAACAGAGGTTGTGGAGGTTGCGGAGGTTATGGTTACAATGAGAATGGACAGTTATGTGGGAACTGTGGTTATGTCCACAGACCTAGGCAGTGTCCAGCCTATCAGATGCATGGGTATGAGGAATATGGTGCAGTGGGTGGTGTTGAGTATGAATATAAGCCAGATAATGTTGATTTTGATACACTCAATATCCACATGGTTACAGAAGATGTAAATGTAAACAGACAAAAGAGTATGTGGTCAGTAGACCTGAGTACAAAGTGTGATGGGTTTATTTCATTTAAGATAGATACAGGTGCAGAGTGTTCTCTAATATCCAGGGAGACATATGAATCAATGTGTAGCAGGCCAAAACTCTTTCACTCAAACATAGCAGTACATGGACTTCTGGGTGACCCATCGAAATCGCTCGGAATGGTACAGCTGCCAGTAGAGTATAAAGGGGTATAGTATAATATAAAGTGTGAAGTTCTGGATGGCCCAAACATGCCAAACATATTGTCTGAAATGGATAGTGTACTTATAAACTTGGTAAAAAGAGTTGTTGATTCAGTTCCAAAAGCTGCAAAGGATATTTATGATCAGTTTAAGGATGTGTTTCAGGGTGTTGGTAAAATTCCTGGCAAATGTGATTTGTTGTGTGTCCCAAATGTTAAGCCAGTTGCCCACCCACCCTGCCCCATACCAGACGCTTTGCACGAGTCTGCAAGAGAGAAACTGAATCAGCTTGGGTCAATGGGTATAATTAGAAAGGTACCTGTGGGTGAGCCAACTGCTTGGTGCAGTGCTCTACATGTTGTCAACCTTTTGGCAGATACAAGTACCTACGTCTGCCAATGGGTATTTCATCTGCACCTGAGATTTATCAGCGTGCAATGAGCGAAATGTTTGGAGACATTACAGGAGTTGAGATTATTATGGACAATATTTTGGTACATGCACCTACATTTGAGCTTCACAACAGGAGACTTGGACTTGTATTACAGAGGTGCCATGAGACAAACTTAAAACTCAGTCCAAGGAAGACCAAGCTCTGCACTAATGAAGTAGAATACATAGGTCACAAGCTGACCGCAGAGGGGATTAGAATCAGTGATGACAAGGTCAAAGTAGTGGTGGACATGCCAGAACAAAAGTCGATTGTGAATGTGCAGTGTCTTCTTGGTATGGTGACATATACCTGTAAATTCCTACCAAACTTGTTATCGGTGACGGAACGCGACTTCAAGTTTCACTGGGATGAGATACACAAAGAGTCCTTCAACAAACTCAAGGAGTTAATGACAAGTGCACCGGTACTATGCTACTACAGCCTAGAGGAGCCGATAACTATATCATGAGATGCTTCACAGTCCGGACTTGGGGCTGCATTGATGCAAGGTGGAAGACCTGTTGCTTATGCCTCTAAGGCACTGACCAATGCAGAGTACGCTTATGCCCAGATTGAAAAGGAACTACTGGCGATAGTGTTCTCATTCAAAAAGTTCCATTCATATGTATATGGTAGAACAGATGTAACAGTTGAGACAGATCATATGGCACTGGTACGAATCATTGAGAAGCCACTACATCTAGTACCCCTTCGGTTGAATAAGATGAGGATGACACTCCAACATCATTCCTTTGATTTGGTCAGAAGGACATTACGGTTGCCAATGCGTTGAGTAGAGCCTACCTGCCTGAGACATGTGGTGAACTGATGAGGGAAGTGAATTACTTCAATATATATGCCTGTGAAGTGAGAGGTGCATTCAGTGAATGCAGGCAAAGAGAACTGCAGGAGGCCTCAAGAAATGACCCTGAGCTAGAGAAAGTGAGACAGATTGTGTGAGCAGGCTGGCCTCAACAGAGGAAAGACCTGGATCCGGAAATACTACGATTCAAGGGATGAGATTGCTGTACTAGACGGATCTGTCTTTAAAGGAGACAGAGTTGTAATATCTACATCGATGAGGAGTGAGATGCTTAAGATCATCCACAAAGGACATTTGGGCATGGTCCGTTCCAAACAGCTGGCCCGAGATGTTCTGTACTGGCCAGGCATGAATTCCCAGATTGAGGACACTGTTAACAATTGTGCCATATGCCAAGCCAGTCGTAGACAGCAACAGAAGGAACCATTGATGTCCAGCGAAGTGCCCACTGGGCCCTGAAAGGTTGTGGCAGCAGACTTGTTAAGCTGTGTAGGATCAACATTTCTTGTGGTCATTGACTATCATTCAGAATTCATTGAAGTTGAAGAGTTAACCTTTTTGTGCCCAGAATTATTTGAAGATTTTACATTATTTTACATTATTTCACGATTTCATTTTTTGTTTTATAAGACCATGTGTAATTTCTATCTTCTACCTTGATAAGGGCTTGGCATATTACATTTTCTTAATTCTCATAACTCAGTGAAGACTTTCAGTCAAGGATGTGATACTACTGGTCAGGTCTAGTAACCATAGTTACCAAAACATTCCATTTGTTGTCATTTAGTGGTATTTGGTCTCTATATATATCCATAATCCCTCCAATCCTGAGACCTTTGAAAGCTGATTTGCCTGCATGCATCTACATGTACTGGCACACAGGAAACATGATATGTTGTACTAGAAACAATGCATGGCTTATCTTTAGGATATGAGCACTTGCTGTAGAATATAGTGGAACCTATGTGTGTATGATCCATCATCATTTTGTTACCATATCAGATTTTAACTGGAGGGTTTCCTGTTAATGAATCACATAAAATGACAACTCATTTTAAGATTTTGACACACTGTGCCTGATATAAAGCGGATACAGCCAAATGAATAGTTGTATCATAATCGGGAGGTCATAAGCATTCCATAGAGGGTCTAACTTTGCAGATTGGACCAGTAGAAGTGTCTGGATGAAAATTTCCTTCAATATAGATGCATTTAAGCACAAAAACACGCTTAAATGCGTGCTTGGGCACCTAAGGGTTAAGAGAAGATACATACAGTAAGACAGTACAAGAGAAACTTGTTAAGATTTTTGCCGTGCATGGGAGCCCAGACAAACTGCTAACTGACAACGGACCTCAGTTTTCCAGTCAGAGCTTCCGTAATGAGTTTGTTAATGAGTGGAAATTCACTCATGTCACTACCAGTCCATACCACCATCAAGCCAATGGGATGGTAGAACAAGCAAACCAGACACCGAAAACTGCTCACTCAGGATCACCAACTCAGAGACTATTTGGCAGGAGAACTGATACTAAATTACAAGTGAGTGAAAAGCTTTTGAAGCCAAGAAGTCCACCCGGGCCAGTCCCACAAAGTCCACCTAGGCCAAATGCGCCTTATGTTACCCATGCAGGTCGATCAGTAAATGCACCCACCAAGTTCAAAGATTTTGACATGAACTGACAACAGTGACATTGAACTCTGATATGAGAACAGACATTGAACATGGACATTATATGCTATTGACATTGTCTTTATTATGATATATTATAGTTGTACTTCTCATTTTGTCAAACAAAGGGAGATGTTATGTACGGACGCCCGGATGGGCATTGCAATGGTTTTAGTCATCTCTGTTACCCTTTTCAATAAACGGAAACCCGGTCTCTCCCAGGCGGTGCGAAGTGAAGCTCTTGAGATGAATAGTCCTGTTTAATTCTGCCCACAAATATAAAGCAAAGACATAACAGATCCTACACATGAACCTGCGTGCAGGGGGTATGCATTTAGAGATATGAGTGAGTTTGCCAACTAATGACTGGATGTTCTTAACTGATGCATACTAGATGGAGGACCAACATGAACACTCTTTCTCAATTTCCAGCAGTTTTTGTTGGGGAATGGTCAGGGTCATAGCAATTGTATCTAGGTGGAAACCAAGCCACTCCATTGATATAGTATAGGTGGCTGGCATTTAGGAGGCGACAAGGCCACACCCACGTCTTGAGCAAGGTCCAAGAAGGCCTGGTAATCACGAAGAGCCTCGGTTTTAGTTACAGGAGCACCACAAAAATCATCTAAATATGCTAATGACCAATGACCAGACTTTGCTAGCAGGTATACCATGGCGCTTTTGGTCCTTTGGCAGGCAGAAGAAGACAATCTTGCACCAAAAGATGGGCAGAGGTGAATATAGTATAAGTCATTAAACCTGAACCCAAGGAGGGGGTGTCAACCATATCTGTACGCAACTGTCTATAGGCACGGGATAGGTCTGCTTTCCAGGTGTAACTGCCCTGACTGAGGATTTTAACTTTTGTGACAAGATCGTCTATGGATGGTAGTATATGGGCGTAGTTTGCCATCCAAACAGTGTTTTGTGATGCCACCATTAACTCCATTACCATCTGTAAATGATAGATCAAGAATGGCACGTCTATCCTGGGAGTCTTTCTTAGGGGCACTCATTAACGGTGCAGTATTAAACCAGGGAGTAAAGGGAGGTTGGCCAAAGGGGCCTAGTATCCCATTCAATTCCAGTTCCTTGTCAATGAACTTTTGTATGTGTTGGGGATAGTTCACTGCAGATTTGTGGTTAAACAAGTTGACAGGTGGGGGAGCACCAGCAGTATAACCCACTGGCCAACCATAGTGTAAGTACACCACCAAGTCACTATCATGGCAGTCCTTTAGGACCCACTTGGAAAAAAACGTTTTTAAACGTTTTTTTAACCAATTTTCAACCAAATAACCAATAGGGAAACCAATAAAAACGTTTTTTAACGTAAAAAAAAAACGTTTTTATGCCAAGTGGGGAGGTCATCCCACCTGTCCAGATTTAGGCCAGAGAGAAGAGTAAGGCTAGGGCCCATGTGGTTGGGAAGACCTGAATTTCTCACAGCAGAGTAGATCAGAGCATAATCTGGGTAATTTTGCCACTGGCTGGTATTAGGGTAGGGCCAGAAAGCGCCCCTCATAGGGGCATACTGCTGTGGGATAGGATTTAGCGATGACCGGGTCCGATGGTAATGGCGACCAGATGGAACGCCATGTTGATGTTATAGTTCTAGGCGTCCTACACAGGTGGAGCAGTTAATTTCCCGTGTCGTTGCCATTATCCGGTAATTCTTTGAATTACCAATAAGAGCTCTAAACCTCAAAGGGTGTAATAGGTGTCTGCCACGGTGCTGTCGATACGGACAATACATAGGGACACATACAGACATCCATATGTGACATATTGAGGTCTGTATATCACATACGAACGTCCGTATGTTACATATGGATGTCCGTATGTCACTTTTAGGATAACACCTGGTACCCCCTGAGCCGTATTTGATTTTCCAACATATGGAGGTTGATATGTTGCATACGGATGTCCGTATCTATCTATAAGATAAGGAAAAACAGGGCCCTGGGGCCTGTTTTTCCTTATTTTATGGACAGGCTCTATACAGATGTCCATGTCACATATGGACTCCCATATGTTGGAAAACAAAATACATGATTGGGGGTACCAGATGGAATCCTAAAAGTGACATATGGATATCCGTATGTCACATACAGACGTCCATATGTCATATACAGAGGTCTGTATGTGTCCACATGTTTCTCTATTATTTCGTAGTTTTCTGGTATATTTTAACATAGAGAAAAACAGGACCCTGGTTACTTCATAGCGATTTCGGGATGCATCAATTGATTTCCGTATGTTTGGCTTTGATATATACGAACCCTACACAGAGTTCATTTAAAAACAATTTTTTCATTTGAACTATCTTGTCCATATCTTACCCTCCATAATTATGTTGTTAACACCCATGTGGAAAAACGCCATCCAGGGTCTTTTTTTTCCCTATACAATACAGACATCCGTATCTGGGGGACATCCGCTGTGTCCGTATAATAAAACTAAAATTTAGCACATGCGGGGGTTTACATGCAGAATCCCATATCCACATACAGGAATCAGTATGCTGTAGTCCACATGCGGCGGGAAATGATGGAAGTCTTGGTTTAGTTTATTTGCATACAGGGGAACCCCTCAGAATTCCCTATATGACATCACTTCCGCCACCTCGTCCGCCATTTGTAAAAACTGTTTTCAAGTGTCGCACAAGATGACTCGACCTCCTAAAAAAGTGAGTAATAAGTTATTTTTTTGCATTTACCCATAACAATTCATCTTCCTTAGGCTCCCTAGGAGACTTGGGGTCATGTATGTGACGTAAACAGCTCATGTCATTCCAAATTTCATTCATTCTCGTTGATTTGTTCATGGGGCCTGTCTTCGCCAGTGTCACTTTTCTGTGTTATATCATATATATACACGTACCGCTAGTTAATGAATGTCCTCCGTCATGTTATTTTTGGGTGGTCAATTCTTCCTCACCAAATCTGTGGCCCTTTCTTGTTTTGTCCGAAAGGTGGGGTATGTCATAAGGTTTAGTATGACCTCCTTAGGACATTCAAAACATCTTTTTGTACATAGTTCGCTTATTTTTTTATATTTGTGACATGTACTGGGAAAGAGAGTCTTATTGCCCCCTGCACTAAGACCCCTTTTCGCAGATCATGTAACATTTGTAGCCCGACAAGCATACATTTGGCAAAGCTTTTCAGGGACTTCAAGATCTAAAGAAACTCCTTAAAAAACAGGGAGCTTAAAAGTCGGGAAGCTGACCCCTAAGTATTAAGCCTTCAACTTTATACTCGGTCTCTTTTATATAGTATTTATTTAATAAAAAAATTCTAGACATAGATGCTCACACAATCATGCCATTTTCTGTTCTAGAATAATAATTACAGTTATCCTAATGCATCTTTTTCCTATTGTATGCTTAAAAATAAATTAACTAAAAAAATTCCTGCATGTTTATGGGCCATCCAGGAATGACCTCAGGCCAAATTTAATCTATTTTGAACCCCCCTACCCCCCTGGTCATTTTGTTGCACAGGTCTAGGAATAAAGAAAATTAATTCCAACTTGGCTGACCAGATCCCCCCACTCCAGGTTGACCGCATTTGTGGATGAACCCTTTTGTGTTATTTTATTTTCTGTGGCATGAGGACAAAAAAGTTTATAATTGAACTCCACATTTCATTTCTTTGCTGGGTCCTCTCAATGTACCAAAGTTATTTATTCTATCCTTATCTTTGTTTTCCTATTCTCAGAGTGGTCCAGATCATCATGAGGAGTAGCAAGAGGTTTATGAAGAAGATGTAAACCCTGAAATGTTTGAGGGTGATGCTGGTGATCAAGCAATTCAATATATGGACTATTTAAATAGGAAGGAAATATATCTCAAAGGAGGGGTAAAGGTAAACCACCATCATCTCAACATCACTCGCATGAAAAAAAAAACAGAAGAAACCCCTTTTCAAGTCTCCTCCCCTAGACAATTCATTCAATGACCCTTCCTATGTGCCAAGATCACAAACACCTCCTCCTAGAAGGAGAGGCAGGGGAGGTTCATCCCGGGGGAACCGATCTATTGGGCGAGGAGCAGGGAGGGGAGCTTCCTTCAGTGTCAGAACCTCTTCTCAAAGGGGAGAGGAAGAGGGCGAGGCCGAGGAGGAAATGCTTCCAACAACTCTACCTCTACTCCATGTAAGGGAGAACACTGGCGCCTGAATGACTTAGATGCCCTTATAAAGGGTGCTAACCATTTACATCCGGTATTGAAGGGACATTTCAAGCATGCTACAGACGGGCATACTCTTAAGAACCTCGCATGGGAGAAGCTGCAGGGTAAGTTGATTCTTTGGTCTTAATTATGTTATATGGGAAAATACTTTCATTTTCTAAGTTTGGGTATTAGATATATATTTCTTATGTTATGATGAGCGTAAAGTAATGACATGACAGCTATATCTGACCACATAAATATTTTACCTAGAGGTCTGCCTCTGGTGAGGCCAAATAATCTTAACAATGGCTACATTCATGCACCATGCTGACTCAATGGGGTGAATACTCTCCTAAAAGGGTTAGCATGATGCTCATAGGCAGTGCTGGCGAGTCTACCCATCAGCCCTGCATTTATGTTTCATAATGATTAAGGGAGTGGTCATTATTTATCAACAGGGGGGGTGGTGGGTTTGAGGGGGGGCGTAAAATTTCCAGACCCCTCCCGAGGGGGGCCAAAAAAAATTTGACCCCTCTTGAGGGGGGGCTAAAAACATTCACCCTCTTTTTAGCAAAAAAGCCTGTGCGCTACTATAGATCAAAGAGGGGTGCGAAAACTCTCCGCGCCTCCGGCGTGGGGGGCGCAAAAAATTTTGACTGCCATCGAGGGGGGACCTAAAAATTTTCCGCGCGTCCACGCGAAAATCCACCACCCCCCCTGTTGATAAATAATGACCACTCCCTAAGAGACATCATATAGACCTTAAAGTCTGCCTTCTGTCATAACTATTCCACTTATATATATTTTAACAGTATCACAGCATATCTTTTAAAGTATATGTCTCTTGCAGACTATGTCAACGCTGCAGGAGGTCGTGACAGGTCGGTAATACAGTGCGATGACAAGCTGGGTTACTTTTGCCGGAAGGCAAAGAAAAAGGTAATCTGTCTCACTTAAACAAGTGGCTAGTTTCATCCTTTTTACCTGTAGAGTCTATCACGATTTCATATAGTTGCCCTTATCATGCAAGTATAATACAGGCTAAGTCACAAATGAAACAAAATATTTTAAACTCTTTTACTTCTCTCAGGAATGTATGTCATGAAGAATTCATTGTATTTAACCTTTCCATTTTCTTAGCGCCAACATATAGACGCAAAATACACCTCTGGATCAGGGCAGCGTGTTGCGGAAGACGTATTGCATGAACTGGAGCAGGCTGCACTAGACTACTGCGGTGAAGAAGTTGCCCTGGGTGAGTTCAGGAAATCATTTTTTATATTATTTATCGGATCAACGATTAACTTTTAAGTGCTTCATGCTTTGTTTTACAAAAAATATATGGAAACTCCCTCAGCTATATTGATATATAGCTCTATACACAATACACTAAAGCTTACAGTCAAAATAAATGGTTCACGTATAAGTTTTGTCTTAAAGGAGCCCATATAAAATATCCAAATAATAACTTTTTCTTGTCCCACATACTTTGTGTTCAGGTATATCAGGGATGAGGCCTGTGGACCTTAAGAGCAGGAAAAGGGCCCTAGGCCGTTGGTCTTGTTATGACCCCACGCGGCCGGAAAAGGAGGACTATGACAATTTGGGTATGCCAAGCAATACAATGACTGTCGCAGTCGAGGGTGGCTGCTAGAAGAAGATGCAGAGACAGGTATGTATTTCTATTAAATAAATCACGTCATACCTTTTTAACCAATGCTAACTGTAACTACTTATATGCTGCCACATAATGTGTTCTAAATTTTTATATCAGTGCACATAATATCTATTCAATAAAAATATATATGTTTTAACCTGAAGTCAAATATATCACACTACCTCCAGCTTTCTGAGCTGATGCATCACATATAGACAAATAACATCATGACTGTATAACTTTTTGAAGATTGTCCTACATGCAGCTAAATATATTTCTGGTTTGTTTTCAGAGGAAGTCCAAGACGAAGGGGAACTCCGACAGCGGAATGGGGAGGAGCCTAAGGCAGACGAAGATGAAATATATGAGGAACCAGAGGAGGTGCACTTATCTATGAATTACAACGAGAAGGAAGAAGCAGGCGATGAATTGTATGAAGACATGCAGCCCTATTCCAGTGTATCGAGACAAGACATGTTAAAAATCAACAGCAACTTTACTTCCTCTTTGAAGTTGGTCCAATCCAAACAAAAAATTCCTAAAAGAAATGCAGCTGAACTCCTCCTGAGTAAAGACAACACAAAGTCTGATCAGTCCCTCATTTCTAATGCATTAAGGGGTATAAGTGATGTTCAATTCCCGGGGTTGAAAACCTCAAATGATGTCCCGAGAAAAGATCCAGGTGGAGGGAAGCCTCCTAAAGGTCCTCCCAAAAAGCTAAATTCTGGACCTTCGCAGGAACCCCAACCTGGAGTTTCATGCCAATGTGTAGAGCTGTCTACATATCGAGCAGGTCCTGGACCCTCCACATCCAGACAAGTTGGTGAACCCTCCACATCCCAAGCAGGCTGTTACAACTTAACCTCTTCCACATGTGGGACACAGAGAGAATTTTCAAATAAAAGGAAAAATGGACCAAAAGTACAGGAAAACAATGAAAGACACAGGGAGAGAAGGGGTGCTAGTTTCTCAAAGTTAATCAATGAAAGTTTCCCTGACAATAAAACTCCCCCGCCCTCTCCCGAGATACCCAAGAAGTTGGGAGGAAAAACCTACACAGAAGCAGAGGTGGCAGAAATGATGAAGAAACTCAAAGCAAATACTTCACATGAGTTTACTACCAGCACCCCACAGGATCCATTCCCTATTTTCCCTAAAACTGTCACTGAGAAAACTAAACAAGACACTCCTGCATTAGATAGAATACATAGGGCTGTCAACGGTTCTTCCAGGAAGAACCTTTTCCCTGAAACAAGTGCTCAAGTTATAGAAAAGTTAGCTTCTGACATGGAGAAAAAGATGTCTGATGTGATTCAAAGAATGGTATCTTCAGTTTCTTCATCCATATTTGAAAACATGGAAGAGCATGCGAGATCTGTCTGTAGCGCAAGTCAGAAGTCGAACGAGGACTTAATGAAAGTAGTAAATGAGCACCGAGAATTTACTTGTCGGACTCTCAAGGAACACTGCCTAGACACCAGGGATAGGCACGAAGAAACTGCAGAGGCTATACAGACAGTTGATGAAAAACTCACATCTGTCGTTCTAAAAAAGTGTATGACCTTTGTCAAGAGCATGGACGACATAGGGACTACAGTCAAGAATGCTGCTTCCAAGGTAGGAGAGGCAAACCAGGTATACCTGGAGCACGCTGAAGAAACCGCAAAAAGTCTTTCTAAATTGAACTGTATGGTCAGGGCTTTGTCGGACAACTTAGCTGCTGAGTGCTAACATAGAACGTTTTGGCAGAGACCATAGAAAGACTATCAACTGCCCAAGTTAAGATATATTTTAAACTGTTCCATGAAGCATATATGTTGACCTAAGCATATATGTGTCCATTATTCATATCTCTCTTTTTTCAGTCCCTAAGAAGGAGGTCCCTTCAAAGGAGGAGACATGTAGGTCTAGAGAAGAAACTCCAGTTCCAGCATCACCTGTGCCAGGAACTTCAGGCGGTGCAACCATCCCTTCTGTATCTGTTGACCCTGAGCTACAAAAACAAGAGTCTCGACCTGAACCCTTCTCCCCAAGGAACACATCAGCGTACTTGACCCATCCAGAACCTGCTTGAGGTAAGTGGTGTGAAGGCCGCATGAAACATATAGCAATTTTAAGGCTGGCATGGGTATGTATACCTTGAGTGCTTGCTGAAAGTCTGAATAAGTTGTTGTAGAATGTGTGCAGCCATGAAACATTTCATGAATGCGGAATTTGGACAGAGTTCTCTATATTTTCCATTCTAAAGGTAAATGAAATATGAACTTCACCAAAAAAAATAAAGAGAAAATAATTTCCTCTTATGTTTGTTATTTTCAGAGGAGCCACCAGATTATTCATCCACGACTAAAGTGCCCGTACGTGAGGAACAGGACAGGCAGGAAGACGCGAAGGACAACAAAGAGGAAGTGTACCTCCTACCAGCATCAGGTGAGGCTTGTTTACTTGAGAAGAAATCCACAAATAATATCCAGAAGTCAATTAAAAGGATCCCACATTCAATGATGTATCATACATAACCATATGTTCATAAATGTATTATAAGTAAGCCTATATATTGGTCTCATGCCACAGCTATTCTAAGTACAAGTGTTGATGAGGAAGGAGGCCTCCCATCTTTTCATGTGCTGAATAGAACTGAATTGGTCATATAACAAGAACCCATGACTGCAGCGAGATCGATGCTCAACGAGCTGGCAAGTTTTGCACTGGATGCAGCTTCTTTGAGGACAGAGGGAGTGGAGGAAACAGACACAGAGCGCAAGATGGACAACGGGAGCGGGAAGCCGACCCTCAAGCGATCTAGATAAGAGGCTCGGTATCAAGAAGCAGAGAGATTGAAGAAAATCAGTCTGAGATTACTTTTAAACCAAAGTTCATGAGTGTCATGTTTAGTGTTCTGATACATTTTTCATAACAGAAACTGTTGTATGGTTAAACACCACATTTCTACTAGTCTAAGAGATTCTGTATTGGGTGTATGAGAAGATACACATTATGATGTTCTAGAGTTCAGCCTATGTGGCATTTTCACAATTGTAGCAGAGACGCCTAAAGTTCAGCTTTTAAGTTTGTTTCATGGATAGCATGTTAAGGTTTCCCATGTTGGACATATTTTATATAAGATGGGTGCTTACCATAAAAGTCATTGCTCAAAATGTATATTTGTATATCTTTATTTTTTGTTACAGTTTATCATATATGACATGTATGCAGGAACATGGGGTTGTTATGTAGATGTGATATATTACCAACGAGCTATATGCCTTTACTTGTGGAGACATCGATGTATACAGTTGTCAGTGCCTTACAACATTACATTTCAACCCACATGTCTACATGTGGGTTGAAATAAAAGTTCACAAAAATATTTGAGGATATATAACTGGTCTCATGTGTACTTCATTGTTTAATGCCCACGGCCACAGCCACCGTAACCAGGAGTCCTCTTCTTAGGCTTAAAGTGGTCCTCAATGAAGCTCTTGCGCAGGTTGGAGAACTTTGCCTTCTCCTGAGTCAGGTGTGGGTTGGGTTGAGTTATCCTTTGCTGGATGGGTTTGAATCCGTCTTCAGCAGAAGTCCCTAAGTAATTGTACCTTCCCAACTGTAGCACAATTGTGCAAACAAACGCAGCTCTCTATAATTGCCCTAGCTCATGGAAGGTCATGGCTCAGGTATCCTCCTGAAGAGTCTAAGCACCTGTTATATGGTACATATATATTAAATATGGTAAATATATATTTGTCATAATGTAGGTGGAAGTCTTTAAAGTCTGCCATCTCCCCTAGGGCAGGTGGCATTTGAAGTACCGCATGCGGACGCTATGCGGAAAAATAATTTTCCATATCCTGAGCATCCCATATGTGAGCTTAAAAGATACGGGAACGCCAACAAAAATGCTTTTGGCACATGCGGGGTCCGCATGTGACATATGGACCTCCGTATCTATGTGGAAAAACAGCCTCCTGGTACCCCCCATCATATATTTTATGAATTGAATTAAATTGAATTTTCATTTGGTAAGAAGTTTACAATGATGGGGCACTTTTCAATATGCCGTGACAAATACACTAATCCCAAAAAAGTTCAATACTCATCATGCTCTTATAGTTTTCATCTTTCAACTCTCAGCTATCCCTCTAAGATTTTGACTATGACTATCACAGCTGCCTGTTTAGCTCAGTAGGAAGAGCACTGGACTGTTGATTCGCAGGTTGATGGATCTAGTCAGAGCACATCCACAACATTTTCTCAGCTGAATACCCATGCCCACTTTGTAAAGACTGGAACAAAATGATTTTTCATGTTTTGGTGTTTTCATTTCTTTTGTTTTCAAGCATAATCGGATCAATAGAGATATTTAGGAAAAATCGTTGGTGATGCTATGAGAGGATGGAAAGAGTAGCCATCACATGCTCGGACAAGATCCATTAACCTTTGGATCTTGTTAAGATAGAGGTTCATTTTCAAATCAAACAAGAAGAGAAACGGATTTGGGAAGGCAACCAAATCTTTATTCTTATTATATTCACATGTGAATACGATCACTGCCACTGAGGGCTTGAACCAAGATGTTGGATATGCTTTCGGTTACATGGGTCAAATAATGATCTGGGTAATCAGCAGTATCTACCACTACTGGCTGGGTATGGCAGTGTTTGCCTTATTTATAGTGAAAAAAACCTGCGAAACACATGACATGTGATGGACAAGTGTGAGCTCCCCCTGGGGGCCAAACCATAAAGTTACTCACGTCCCAAACGTGAGATTTAGTCAACCCATAATAATCCCACGTTTCTAATGTGACCCCCACGTTTTATTCACGTTTGGTACTTGGAGGTCAAATGTCCAAGTTAGAAAAATATTTTACTTGGATCAAAAAGAACTTTTTTCATTTTTTCAATGGGCAACGTCAGGGAATGTTCTATGTATGTTTGGGGGGCCCATCCTTGTACTGTGTGAAACATATGGATTTGGAAATTAACGTATCTTGGGATGTTTTAACTCCAAAACGTGGACCAAACATAGATATCACGTTTCAAACGTGGAGGTGTATCATAACTCACGTCTGAACGTGGGGTTCACATCCAGATGTCCACCAAACGTGAATATTTTTATGGTTTGGCCCCCTTGTGTGATCAATACAAACCTGCATACAGGTGCTGTCACCTGCATCTGAATCACTCCATCACACCATGGGTTTTGCCTTGAGTGTAATTATAGATATCATGTATCATGCCCCTACACATATAACAATTTCAGTTACCAGTCTGCAAATTGTATCAAGGAGTGAGTGGGGTGCACGGGCTCCCCGGTCTCGGTCAAGGATGAGATCTCCAGTCTCTATGGTGTTCATTCACCACACTGCGTCCTCTCCCTGCTCCAGCCTCAGTGAGTGTAGCCTGGCTGTTAAGGGCATACAGAGGTACCATATGGACAATAATGGTAAGTATTCAAAGTATTTGACCTCGACCTATCAACAGGGGAATCTACTTGATCTAACAAGGACAAAGTAATTATGATTTGGCCTGATGGTTTGAGTGGCTGGGCCTGAGCCCTATCTATTAACATCAATAACATACAAACTAAAAAGAATTGACCACCTAACACACTACATGGAGGTGGTGCAGAGGAGTGGTATCCAATACATACAGGAGGTTAGCAACAAGAGGGTAACAGGAAGTAGGTAGTACCTTCCAACACAGTGGAGATACTGAAGGGGTTAATGAGTTTGCTCACAAATGCATACAAAATGCCGATATCCTATTTACCATAAAGTGCCTCGATCAACCTGAACTGAAGATTGAGGCACTTTTCAAAATAGGAATTACCCAAATTAATGGTACAGAGTTAAACTCTTAATACTGTACAGAACAGCCTCTCTTTGCTTGGCGTTGAACCATCACTTCTGTTAGCTGTCGGGACCCATGCAATTATAATTGACATGCAATAGCATATTTCTTAAATCCGAATGGCCATGCCCTGGGATTCGACCTGTGCTAAAAAATAAGACTGATGAATGCATGACACTTGACATAAATTTTTCTATATTTTCTCATGTTTTCAGGTTGGGCTGACATTGGGTACAGTTTCCTGGTGGGAGAGGATGGCCGAGTATATGAGGGTCGTGGTTGGGGTATCCAAGGTGCCCACACCCTTGGCTATAACTCTAAGAGTATCGCCATCTGCTTCATTGGGAATTTCATGAGTCTGACACCCAATGATGACGTAATCAGTGCAGCACTAGACCTCATTTCTTATGGAGAGCGAATGGTTTGTTGCCTATTCACAAGTTATGTAATCATGTCTCATTAAGATTTGCTGATATGGGTGATAATTCTACCCCTTTTATTCGAAATCTTTGTTTCCGTCAAGTTATGGACTATAAACACCCATTTATAGCATTTAGGATTAATAATACAGCCTGGTCCTAACAACTCTGTGCATCAAAGAGCTTGAACCCATCTTGGCTTAAGCCATTACATGTGGGCACAGAATGTTGAATCAATGTTGATTACTGGATGATCAACATTCATCAGCCAGCTATCGAAATTGATTCAATATTCTGTATTCCTCAGAGAGACAACAATATGGTGTAGGAAGGGCTCACTGAGCCTAAAACCGAGACCATGGGTTTATCAGGAAAATGAAATGATTGCAAGGGCATACATAATTTGCCTAAAACACTTTCTAGACCTAAATACTAAATACAAGTCATTCAAACACTTTTTTAACTTAACACATTTCAATCAAACACTTTTCAAGTATTAAACACTTTTGGCAAAGGTGTCAAGTGTTTTGCCCAAAAAAGCGTTTCACAAAGTGTTAAAAGAAAATGTTTTAATCAGGGGTAAAAGTGTTTAGAAACTAAACACATTTTAGTGTTTATATACAATGTCTTTAATACTGGCCAGAGGGGGCTCTCAGAATCATAAGACTTAGCATGACTATCTGGGAGAATATTTTAGAACTTCAGGAGTACACAGAATTAGTTTTGATATTCCTGTATTTATGTTTTACATTAGGGCCACTTGTCTCTCCCTGAAATTTTTGGACACCGTGATGGAGGACGTACTTCCTGTCCAGGTGATGCTTTGTATCGCGAGATCAAGTCCTGGCCTGGTTACAGTGACAGACGCATCCCCAAATATGGTTAATTCAACAACATAAGGAAGATTTGCCTTTATTTCTTGATGTGGACTGTATCATTAAATAAATAAATGCAAACAAAGTAATAAAAACATACTATATATCTTTATTCAATACATGTCACTGTCGCTAAGCATAAACTGAAGGAGAAATAACAGTAAGATTGTGATATATTGTGTCAGAGATGTGTCTATAGTAGAACTGACGTGATCACAGATAGCTTTTTACCACAACCATTTAGGGTTGTTATTTGGGACCTGCAATATGCCATATCTGAAGTAATAAAAGTAACACTTGGATCGAAACCACCAAGATAAACAGGAACTTGCAATGCAACACCAAACATAATTAATATAACAGCTGATCAACATCTTGCAACATGTTAACATACAATTAACACGACGATGTACACCCAGCGGGAACTGCTCTTACTTCAGTTATTAAATTAAAGCTCATCATAGATGTTGATTTCCTTGTTGTGATATGAGATACTGGAGCGTTACTCTATCATGTCCATAAGTGTACGGGAGTCTTTCCAATTCCTGTATTTTCTCTCCCTTTCAACAAGGAACTTGAGCATTTTACGATACTGGAATGATAAATAGATATGTCCTAGGCCTATAGCTAGAGGGTCAAACATCAATATGTATTCAATGTGCGATTCATATACTTAGTCATTTATCAGTAGCTGTAGTTGACGACTGGCATACCCTTATAAGCGTTTGATGCAACACAGCCATGTAACATCTTTTCTTCTGGTAAAACAAGCTTCATCCCCCCACCAACAATGAACTGTTGTTAACTTTAACCTGGCCAACTAACTCCCTTGCAAAATATAGAAAGAAAATATCCCTCACCTTGATTACCAGAATGATGAGGTATATCACATTGAAGACCAGAAAGGTGCATAAAAGCACCCAAAATGACACTGTGTCAAACACAGGGGCGGTGTTTGTGTCGGTCAGTCCTACGTAGTATACTATACCCGTCTCTAGTATAATGAGCACCTGGAATATCCTACAGATCAAGTGGTACCAACCCTAGAGCAGAGAAAATTGTAAACACAATGTCAATGTGTTCTTAAACTATAAATCAATGCCATCAGATTTTCTTCTTTCTTTTTCTTAGACCATTCACTAAATGCAGAGTGGTCTACCTTGATCCGAATACACTTGGGGGGCCTTCCTTAAATAACGTCATGCAAAATTTGACCATTTATTACCCCCTCCTCCCCCCCTCGCCATGCTTTTTGCCAATTTTGCAATGCCGAAGGTATATGGAAAATTAATTCTGTCATGCCGGGCCTGACCCCCCTCCCCCCTCCATCATGACGTCATTGGTGGATGGCCCCTTGTATAATGCTTATGCACATTCGGTTCTTGCTTAGGAAATCAATCATCTGTCATGTAACATAATTTTAATTCAACATACATATGACCATTTTTACAAAGGTGCCTAGCCCAATTGCAAGATAATTATGTTAGACCAATCAAACTTTCACCCGGCATTGAAACATGTAGCCATATTATAATGGGACTCACCATGATGGTAATATAAGGCACATTTGGCAGGTCACTTTGCACGACAAACTGGAAGGCCACGGAAGTCAGCAGCAGGGTGGAGGCCAGCGCAGAACGTTGTGTGAAATTCTCATATGGCTGGACGTAAACCAGGAACGTCAGTGCACCTATCAGGAACTACAAATTATGGTCAGCTTTAAAAAGGTCAGGATCATGAATATATATATCTTAATAGAGAGGTATCGGGACCTACAGGTGGTTGTCAATTATGAAAGGTCAGGATGGTGAACACCAGAATTTAGAGAAAGTTTTCAGAACCTACACAGGTTATTGTCAATTATCAAAGATCAGGATAGTGAGCATCAGAAGAGGGGGTTATCAGAACCTACAAGTCATTGTTGATTGTGCAAGGTAGGTCAGAATGGCTAATATAAGGATAGAGAAATATCAGAACCAAGATATTGTGAGTTATGAGAGGTGAGGGTTTGAACCTCAGAATAGAGAAGTAATCACAATATCAACCTGTGATTTGCTGTATGCAGACTGTGTGAATTAGTGTGTTGTGTACATGATTAGTATAAGTTAGATCTCATTGCGGCTCTTACAGGGTTAACCCACCTGAAGTAGGAGACCATTGACCATAAAGTAGGCAGGTTTCCTGGACACGAAACAGGTGAAGGCCAGCTTGGAGCTCTTTACATATTTATCAGCAGCTTGAGGGTCCGCCTTTAGGGAATGTACCTGTTGTTAATGTTAGAATTGTAGCAATTAGAACAAAATAATAAATGTGGCCAGGTGAGGGAAAACATGCCTCCAGGGGGAAATGGCTTTTTAAGGTTTGAGTTGTCAGGGTGGAAGCCATCCTTGATGGAGGATTAATTAAGTGTTCATAAACTTCTTCAAATTGAGGATAAATCAACAACTTCTCCAATTTGGATTTCGTCCTTCAGAAGTTTCCAGAAGCCTTCTCTTCCCAGAATGCACTGCTTTGTTTATTGGCAAAAGTGAACACAGGGGTCACATCTGAGTTGGATTCCCGCAACACTGTGCTAGGAATGACGATTGTAAGGTTATACTTACATAAGTCATGGGCTTTAAAATGAGATATCTTGAGCTAAAATATCCCTGGTAGTTTTGCCGTAATGGCCTGTCAAACCTAGGTTGGTGTGTACAAATGAAAATGGGAAATAAGCTCTAAACACATTATGTCCTATCATAAACACTAATAATGCAAAAAATACAGTTTTGTTGAAAATAACCAAAGAAAGGTGATGTTTTTATCATAAAATTGTTTCTAGAGGGAATTTTCAGCACTGTTTTTGGTTCTTGATTCCTGAAGGGATTTCAAAAAAGGTTTGTGGCAAAGATTTCCAATTGCAATAGTGGAGTGGTTTCCATGGCAACCACAATTTGCCCTATCTACCAATTTTCTGTTTCCATGGCAACCAACATTCCAAGAATGGAAAATTTTCAGTTGAGATGGAATAATTTTAAGCATTCCACTGGATTCCTTGTCAAAAATTGGTCTATAGTATTTTTTTTTTTAGCAAATTTGTCAGTGTTTTACCCATATACTGCCCCCTGGTGGCCAAACCCAGTACTAAAAATTCCCCCCAGAGGCACGTTCTCCCCCGTTGGCCCACATATATTAAAGCATTCTCTGCGTCGCTAACCCACTGCAATGATGTCTAATGGTCTACTGAACAACTGATTATTAAGTACAATGTATCTTCAGAGGTGACACAATATGGAAATGGGTGTGTGTGCTGTCTTTAAAGGCCTTATTCCATTTCAGTCATTAAAAGTCAAAGTCGAGATATGTCAACTTGAAAAGTCTGACTGAATAAGTAGTACCTAATTCCATTATAAAGTTGACCTTTTCAGTGAATTTCTCAGACTTTTTCAGTCAGTTCTCAGACTTTTTCAGTCAGTTCTCAAACATTTCAGTCCAGTTCTGACATAAGGTCAGTACACCTGATTCCACTTGCCGTCAGTCCATGGAAAAAGTGACTGGAAAACTCAAGTCAACAGTCAGACCTGAACTGCCAAATCTGACTAAAAATTGACTTTTTGAAATATTGCAAAAAAAGGTAATATTTGGAGAAAAGTCAAAAACTCACTGGAAAAGTTTGACTTTGGCTGGAAAACTGCTTGGAACCACTGACTGTCGGTCTGCTAAATAGTTTGGAAAAGTTGACTTTTTCAGTCAACTTTGACTGAAAAATTCTAAATGGAATAATGAAAAAAAGGAAAAGTCCTTGAAAGTGGCAGACAGCTGGCTGGAAAAGTCAGGATTTCACTATTTCAGTCTCAGAAAGTGGGGAAAAGTCACCCAAAGTGTTTTTCAGACAACATTTTGTGACTTTAAATTGCAAATTTGACTGAAGTGGAATAAGGCTTTAAGCAGTATACTAACCGACACACTGTCCCACAGTGTAAACTCCTTGGCATCACTGAATGTCTCTAAAGTGACGGTAGCCAATTCCTGCATGTTAGGTACCAGCTTTATCTCTGAGACTGGCTGCTCACTTGTCACTACAACCGTCAACTCCTGTAAGTAGACAGGGAACCAGGCAGAAGTACATGCAGGTACGTTGTGCTATATGGACTATATGAATCATTAAGGTGGGTCACTCCCATGGTCCAAAAGTAACTAAATCTTTACCAGTCTTTTACCATGTGGCCTTCATTACATGCTCATTTGACTGATGAAAAGAAAATAGGGGAGGGGGGGGGGTCCCAGGCTAGTTTCCAAGATATTTCATCTTGAAGACTGAGTGACTGAGAGACAATTAGAAGGTAGCTTATAATGTTACTGGTCCAAAAAGGCTATTTTGATCATATGGGCCAAGGCATATTTTAAAGGTTTTTCGCATTTTAAGTAAAAAAAGTAATAAAATCATTAACAGTATTGAGTGGTATATGTGTAGAACCTTCAATACTGGAATCTTACACATTGCTCGGTGGTGTGGTGGTAAGCAGTTAGACTTCTGACCTGAACTTTGGATGTTCAAGACTCGGCCAGGTCCAGCTTTTACCTGTGTGGACTTGGTGTACCATTTTGGGGCTACTCACACCACCAGGGAGCTCCTAGTGGTTTGTGAATGAACTACAAAATGCATATATATATGCTCAGAAACCTGTGCAATGGGCCTACTTTGCATGGGAGTGAGCCACCTTAAGCAACAGTATGTAAGTTACTACAAAGCTGGTCAATACTGCAGTTTACTGAAACCTACAACAACTCTAAGCAATATAAGTTCGATTCTAACGACTGAGAAATGCAATAAAGGGGATAAGTGGAAAGATAGTTATGCAGTCTTACATAGGAGAATATACCTGTTTGTCAACGGGGAATTCTCTAAGTTCCAGGCTCTCTGTGAAAAGCCCCCTGATTCTCCTGTGGAGACAGACAGTGGTGTCTAGTCCACCCTCAGTGGCCGTGTACCATGTCTTGATGCTGTCAGGCTCCCCTACGGCATTCACTAGCGCCAGGTCAGGCTTCCACATCACAGAGAAGTCCAGTCTGTCCAGGTCCTGCATGTGGATCCCAGCAGAACATACCTCTTTAATATTATGAGGAACAGTCTGAGAGAGCAAGATCTCTGTTGTGAAGATGTGAGCCATTATGGAATAAAACAATTTGAATTAACACATCTATTATGGTCCAGCTTCAATGTTTCCTCCCTTATAATTATGACTTACATCTTGTGCACAGTGATGGAGAGCTGGCTCCTTCCACTTGGCCTGGAGGTAAATCTCAGCATGGAAACACCCGTCCTTGGTCTTCACGTCAATCACATGAAGAAACGAGACTAGGATCTCCACCTTTGTCTGTAATTTATTTGTTGTTATGAATGATTTGCTTTCAACCTTGAATACAAATGCTACAACAACACAGAATTTGGTTCGACTACTGATAATGTCAAATAACTCTGGAGTTTATTAGTATGATGTGCTATAAGCAAATGCAAAAACAAAACTTGAACAGTATGGCAATTCAAGTGTAAAATGCCTTAGAGGTGAATGGGAAAACTATTTTTTTATATCATGTCTCATATGGGTAATGCCCCTCTACTGATTTTTTCTACAAGACTCCCTGGATAGAAGGAGGACATCAATACAAACATTTTGAAAAAGAAATGGGGGTCACAGTTGAAATGAAAACGTTATGATTTTTTCAAAATTATTTTCCCTTAACTTTGATATCCTATGGAAATACAAATAGCTTATAAATGGCTTTAATGTAATTATAGTTATCACAAATGAGTTGAAAAAAAATATTTACAGGTAAAATGGTCCGTTTAGGGTGTGCGATAACATTGAAATGGTATTATTGATGGGCTTTATCTTTTGCCACCAGGTGGCTTCTGTGTATCTTGTAGCATTTGTCTTTAGGATATAATATCAGGGCCTTTTGGCATTGGAGGCAATAAAGACACTGTAGGATGAATTTCCACTCTAAAACCCAAAACATGGACTCACCTGGCCGTCCCTGCTGACAGGTAGGTCATTACGGATACTTGGCGCGCCTTGGCGTGCACAAAGTGCCTTCAGGTAGAAAGTGTTCTGATGGATGGACTTCTGTAGCTCTTGAAATATTATATCGAAAATATCATTATATATAAATCAGCTTCATAAACGTTCTTATTAGTGACTCTGTGAAGATGCTGCTGCATTTATTCTCGCATGGGAACTTTTATTTCCCAAGTAATTCGCGGCAGGTACTAAAGAGATATCGTAACCTTGGTTTCTCCTAGTAGGGCGATCTCTCTATATATATTCTCTTGTCAGCATATAGCATTTAGAGTTAATGCATGAAGACAAAGGTAGATTTTTACATCTGGGATGTATAATAATATTTTCATGCAATGAAATTGGCCAGTAATGAATAGAGAGCTTGACACTCCACCCCCTATCGTGCATATCTAAAAGAATATTCCATAGTCTATGCCGTAGTACGGAGACCCTAATAGGACATACCAAAAATAAAATTTCCACAAAAAAATATTCTTGCGGAAACTGAACAATTCTTGCGGAAACTGAACAATTCTTGCGGAAACTGAACAATTCTTGCGGAAACTGAACAATTCTTGCGGAAACTGAACAATTCTTGCGGAAACTGAACAATTCTTGCAGGTACAAGAACAATTCTGGCTGGCACAAGAAAGATTTTATTGGAGGAAAAAAAGACTCTTTGGTAGCACCCACAAGGATAATTCTAGCACCTACAAGAATTCTTTGTGCACCCACAAGAACTCTTTCTGTACCTGCAAAAATGTTCCTGTACCTGCAGGAATCTTCCAGTACCCGCAGGAATCTTCCAGTATCCGCAGGAATCTTCCAGTACCCGCAGGAATATTTTTGGTATTGTTCAGTGTCCGCAAGAATTGTTCAGTATCCGCAAGAATATTTTTTCTAGTGAAAAATTGTTTTTGTACATACAGACATTGTTCAGTACCCGCAAGAATTCTTCAGTACCTGCAAGAATTCTTCAGTACCCACAAGAATTCTTCAGTACCCGCAAGAATATTTTTTCAGGGGAAAAATTATTTGTGGTATGTCCTTTTAGGGGCTCCGTACTACGGGCACCTGGTGGCCAAGAAGTGAAACTAGCAGAAAGCATGATGTATGCCCATTTTCCTTTTGTTTGATGTTAAACTTTTGTGTTCTTCCTGTCCAAGCACTATAATTCACTACTGGCCAACTTTATAGATGCCTGTAGCTAAGAAAAAAGAAAATAATATTATATGCATTAATCCTTAGCCTCTACATTTGGCCTTTCAACTATTCACTTGTAAAATATTCAAAATGATTATATCTTAATCTCTGCAAAGTTAAGTTAACAAATTCCTGGAAGATTCTTCCCAGTAGTGAGGAATGTAAGAAATTTCAATACTTTTGATTTGCCCCTAAATTACTCAGGGTTCTTTTGTTCATCCAGCAACTACCTGTTTTTATTGCTTGGATATGGGAAAGGTGACGTCTACCAAATACATGACAAGTTTGGTTAAGAATTCGCATGTAGGTTTTTAATATTTGAGAAAATGATGAAAAAATGGGGGTTTCTCCCATAACCAGTCATAGTAAAGAGTGCCCCATCCTCAAATGTCAATAAATCTGAAACTAGAGCAATGAACTATGGTTTTTATTGTTTCATCTATCTCAGACCACACAAAACTAATAATTAGGATCCCAGGTGATTTTAAGAAACTGATGGTAGTTTAGGGAGTGATCATTTTTTAACAACAGGGGGGGGGCATGTGGATTTGTGCGCGGATACGGGAAAAAGAAAAAAATTTTGACCCCCCCTCTCGAGAGGGTAATTTTTTTCAACCCCCCATAAGGGACAAAAACGTCCCCTTTTAGCCTATAGTAACGCGCAGGCTTTTCCACTGAAAACAGGTGAAATTATTTTGAACCATCCCCCCTATCAGAGGTGTTGAAAAAGTTCTGACCCCCCCCCCCCGGTCAAGGGGTTGAAAAAATTCTGACCCCCCCTCAAACCCACCAGCCCCCCTGTTGTTAAAAAATGATCACTCCCTTAGCATTTACCGATAATGGAATAACCATTTAAATGGTCCCAAAGAGGGAACTGGTCTAGGTGGTCCTAACTGAAAACGAAATTGGGCAGCGTTAAATTTGGAGTCGGCATTAGCACTCATAGCCACTTTGTAAGTACACTACGTGTTAGGCCTACCTTTAAAGGTTTCGCCCAGGTCTGTCCCTGAGGGTTTGTCTGCCTCCTGTACCTCCACCCTCCGCCGTATCCGCTTGTGCCGCTTTGGGGAGGGGGGATAAGGGACCTGTACCTGTAGGGAGGGGTGCACAACTGTGATTTCTATCAGAAATGTGATGTGTAGTAACTATCCCGTTTGGCAAAAAAGAAGATTTTAACGCAAGAAAAGCCCCTTCATTTTGGGAGTCATAAGTTTTGAAAATGTTTTTAGAATATCCAATAAATGCTTCACTGTGCACTCAAGAAACGGTTATAAAATACACAATAATGGTCTTACAAAAGCATAACTTAAAACATACTTAAGGTTTCCAAAACGTTCGCCTCACAGTCTTGCCATTTACAGGAAATTATTCACATCCATTTAAATAAAACATATCAAGAATTGTTACAAACAGCATAACATTTCCTGGAGGCCATTTCACCGCGTTTAATCATCAAACGCGGACGTCCGTCTTTGAAAAGACAGACGTCTGTGTTTCAGCTTTAGGGTCCGTATTTTGAATATGTGGCGTTCATCTTTGCAAAGACAGACATCCGTGTTGTAAAGACGGACGTCCGTAATTGATGATTAAACAAGGTGAAACGGCCTCCAGAGTGGTGGTACACACAGGCAGAATTAGATTAGTTTTGTAAGGTCGCACACTTACTGGGCGCTGTTTTCCCCATTCGGCAGAGGATCAGTATTTAATATACGGCATCCGCGTTTGATTTACCTGTTTAAGTTCAAATTTCCGCATAATATAATATGGAACCATGCCTAAACCCATTTTTCCCCATTTGGCGGGTATCAACACGGAGGTCCGTGTATTTATTTTCACACTGTTAACGCGGTGGGGTAGGGGGGTAGGAGGCGTTCATTTTAAATCAAATATAATAGCCAAAGCGGATCTGAAGGGCCGTATTGATGTCCATATACCTTTAAATAATGTATTTTCATGTGTGACCTTGACCTTTAGAGGGAGAAGGTGGGCTTTTCTAATGTGACGGTTCGAGTTGTCAGAAACAACCATCATCATGCCTTTCAAGATAGGTTATGTACGCACTTACGGGAAGAGAGTAGACCCCCTTAGCTGCTTCACCAACAAGAAATTCCAAGCCCGCTATTGTATTACCAAAGATGTCACCAGGATTCTAGTGAAGAAGTATGTGGCCACCAGGAAAAATAAGGTGTTGAGGGGCAAGCATGCTGTCCAGCACAGGATAAGAGTGAGTATACATTCAAGCATAGACTTCTACTTTCTGGCCTGTTTAACAGGGAATTCATTTTCTTTTGTGTGCCTTTTCAGGAAGGGGGTATCACAGAGAGGCCACAAATAAAGATTATTTACTCCAACCTGAAAGAATTGGGAACACTTGCAGCCACATCTCCTCAGGCCTAAAAAAAGAAATTCTTCTGTTCAGGTAACATAGCTCTTAAAATTAGGTTAGGTAGGTCAGATTATTTTTTTCAGATTTCTTTTTTAGTTCCTGAAATCCAAAAACTGCCAAAAATTATATAAAACATGGCTCAACATATCAAGTAAATTAAAGAATTATAAAAATGTTGGTTTTTTTCAAGCTAGTAGCATTCATGAGACTGTGGGCTTTAATTTGATACATATATATGCCTATATTTTGACATTTTTTGGCATTTTTCTTGATTTTTTTAGGCCTCAAATCAATTTTTTTTTTACTTTTCAGTTCTGCATTGCACTTAGGTATTTTGCTACCGGTGCCAACTATGGGGTGATGGCTGACTGTCACGGAGTGTGTAAGAGCCTTGTCTCTAACTGTATCCAGGATGTCTCAGAGTACTTTCGCCAGCACCTATCAGAGTATGTACACTGGCCGGACCTGGAGACTGAAAAAGCGGTGTTTTTTTTTGCGCGAGACCACCAAGTCAGGATGTTTCGGGTTATTCGACGGAACACATGTAGCTATTCACTGCCCCCGCAGCCTCACTCAGGATGAAAACCAGTATTTCTGTTACAAGGGATACTATTCCATCAACACTATGGTGAGTAAATAATTTTTGTTTTTACTAATGATAATAATTTACATAAAATTTTGGTATTTTTTCCCTTACTCCTTAGGCTAGAACAGTAAAATGTGAAATTATTTCAAAGAAAGAGACTGAAAAAACTTTATTCAAGATTAAACTTTTTTTTATTTGAGTGTGTGCCATATATTTCCATTTGGGTTTTTGTTCTATGTCTTTGCAGATTGTCTGTGATTACGATGGGCACATCATGCATGTGAATGCTAGTAATCCTGGAAGCTGTAATGACATCTATGTCATGAACGGCTCACAGATCCGGTTTCTTGGGGAACGCGCAGACCTTAAAGGCCTCTTTCTTCTCTGTGACTCAGGGTAAGTGTTATAATTCTGTTCTTTACACAGAGATGGGTATCTGTTCTTGTACCTTGGTTATATTCGTACTTTTTTTTTACTTCCTTGTCACTAAAATAATTTGAAAATTAATTTCCTGCTCATTTCTTCCAGCTACATGTTGACCGACTATATACTAACCACAGTGCGGTATGAGGAGACTGAAAATGACATCATCTATAACATCTGGCACAAGAAACCCCAGTCTGGCGTTGAACGTGTCACAGGTCAACTAAAACAAAGATGGAGGTTATTTTTTTTTCTCTCCTTAATTTTTGAATACTTTAAATAAAATATAAATCCTTTTCTTAATATTTTTTCCACATAGATCAAAATTTTAATACCTTTTTGTAGGAGACGCATATAGAAATAAAATGATAGACTAAACCCTATTCCTGATTACAGATGCCTGGACTCCAGTGGTGGATACTTGTTCCACTCCCCGTACCGCTGTGCCTGCATCATATAGAGCTCTGTAATTTACACAATGTTGCTAAAGCTGGTAGATGCCAACTGCTCCACGACTACCCGGCTCCTGATCAGTTCCGTTGGATATAAGCACCCATTGATCAACCTGACAACTTGGGAGGCCCAGCCCGGCAGCACTTTAAGAACCTGAGAGAACAGTACATCAAAGAGTGGTTCAACCATGCTCATCAGCCTCCTCATCTCCTGCGACGTGCACGGGCCAGAATTCAAGAAGGCAGTGCAGGACAGGGCGCAGCGCAAACCAAGCTCAGGCGAATCGTCGGCGTTGAACCCAAAAGCCAAGCTCACTTTAAATACCTTGTAGCATGCAATATTGTATCTAATGTACATCTTGTTCATGTGCTAATAACTCAGCCATTTTCGATGAAGGTAAAACAATTAATTCTATGTCTTGTATATATGAACCATTAAGACAACACAAATATAAGATATTGTCCCTTTATACCTTTAATAAGAGGCTGAGAACCTTGAGTAATGTTTAAAATGGCATGCACAGAACAAGTGATATGTATATGTATATATATATATATATATATATATATATATATATATATATATATATATGTATGTATGTATATATATATATATATATATATATATATATATATATGGGTGGGGCTCCAGAAAATGTCCATGAAGCAAATTTGTCATGTTTTCTTAAATAAATCTTTCATAAGATCATTTCAGGTGATATAACCAGTATGGTTACAAAGATCTCAATGAGTACTTATGTATTGATCCTAGCGAGGGAGAAACAGGGACAAGGTAGCCACTTGGGCCTGCGTGAATACGCCAGCCTATTTATTAACAACTTAAAACAAAACAAGAAAAGAAAAGAAAACACAAACAGACAGAGCTGAACTGAACTGGAATGTCTGTGCCTGCCTGTGCAGGTGAGTGGAGTGACTGGACTGAACTGTCTGGGCCTGCCTGTGCAGGTGAGTGGAGTGCAGGTGAGAGGTGTGTGACAGGTAGGGCACTGGGTCACACAGGTGGGAGGCCCTCTAGGTACCAATACCCCGAACAGGGTATGACCGCTTGTTCGATACCATTGATCCTAGCGAGGGAGAAACAGGGACAAGGTAGTCACTTGGGCCTGCGCGAATACGCCGGCAACTCCCAAACTAGGAGTAATTGTTCATAATTGTAGATTGGTACTTAGGCACTTAGACACAATCAGGTCTGTGTCAACGCGGAGGTGATAAGGTTTTGTGAGATAGATTAGGGCAGCCATACTGTTCCAGTTCCCCGCTTGACGGATGTCCTCCAGGGTGAGACCAAGGCTATACATATAGAGTGCCCCTGCCCGTCTTAGGGAGTGCATGCCCGTCCTCTTTGGGTTCATGCCTGCTGAGATCATAAGTTTTTTGAGGTACCCCAACAGCATAGGGTAGGTTACCGGGATGATGCGATTCCCTTTTGGTACTACAAAGGCTGGGGACATGGTATCAGAGGATGGAAATTCCTCAAGGTGATCCCGTACCAGGGAGGCTGCACAAAGGGGTGAACCCCGACTAAAAGTTATAGGTATTTTGTGGATTGTCTGACCATATTGCACTGTCTTAGACGAGGAGATACTCAGTTCTATGCCCCACTGTGTGAGACCTATCGCCCCGCGTCGAAGATAATGGCCCACTGGGTTTGATACCGAATCAGGGACGATGTTTGATTTCCGTAGCAGGGCCCGAAACGATACCGCTATACAAGTCAATAGGACCCTCTCCTCCACCCGATCCCAGTTAACACAGTCTGATAACAATAATAAGTCCCGAAGAGTGAAAGACGGGCGAGTCGGTTCCGGGTCACCAAGCCTACGGCGTATACCCGCTAGGGTGGCGATCAACTCAAACTCTGATCTAACACTTTTAATGTCGTAACCGGAATAATTGTTCAGAGATATTACTGCACTGATATAGTTCTGGATTGATCTATATTTCAGATCTGGAACCAAACTGACTGCGTAGCGACACAAAAGGGTTGTGTCTGTGGGTACTGCCGGGCATCGAATTGATGCACAGAACTTGATATATTTGCGCCACTGAGATGCTTTAGTCTTCCAGGTACTCGGCGCCCACGCCTGACTGCGAAGCTCCGCTGCGAGGTAGTCCAGTTCCCGGATTCGCTGACGGGCCTCTGCAACACAAAAAGACCAGTAACTCGTTGATGAGGGTAGCTCTGGAGAGAGTATCCGCTACCAGGTTGTCCTTGCCCGGTAGATACACTCCCACCAGATGGCAGTTGAACATCACTGTCAACCAAAATATTGAGAGGAGGAGATGCATTGAAGCTGAATTTCCGCTCTTACCAGTGTTTATAGCCGCCACCACTTGCGTATTGTCCGTGACGCATTCTACCCGGTGGTCCACCCACATGTGGCCCCATCTAGTGAGGGCCTCCACAATAGGGTACAGTTCTCTAACATTAATATTGCAGGGTACATCATGGACCGGTTTGGGGACACAGTGGTTGTGGCGGTCTCCCTTCATCTCGAAGTCCTCCTGCCACCTACCGCACAACCAATCCACGCCGGAGTAAGCACCAAAACCAGTACCAGATGCATCCGTGCACACCATAGAAGTATTAACTGGAGGCTGGATTATTTTCGCTGTGCCGTTGAACCAAGCAGCAAAGTCTCCCCACCAGGGTAGATCTAGGTGAAAGGACTTGGACAATGTGATGTACCTTTTCCTGGGGGTGAAACAACCTAACATTGCGATAACGCGATGAGAGAAAGTGCGACCACCCCGAACCAAAGTTGCGCAATGTGCCAGAACTCCGCATAATTTTTGAAGTTGCTTTTTCGTCGTCCTGCGACGACCACTGAAAAAATCCAACTCCATCTGAAGTTTGCGCAATTTGTCTGCGGGTAGTCTCAGTTGCATATTTACTGAATCAATTTCCACTCCCAGATAAGTCTGAATCCGACTGGGGGAGCGCACTTTATTGTAGGAAATGTAGAAACCTAAGGAGCGGAGTGTTTTGTGGAGGAAGAGCTGAGCTTCCTGACAGGCTTCAAAGCTATCCGCCATAACCAACATGTCGTCTAAGTAATTGACACAGAAAATACCGTGTGCCATGAGGTACCGCGCTACCGAGTCTGTAATACTGTTGAACACGTACGGTGCAACGCGGGTACCGAAAGACAAGAAGTTGTCCTGAATAAACCTAGAAACCCAAGACAGGCCCTGCCTAGCTCTGTCGCACTCCCGGACCATGATTGAGCGGTAAGCTGCCGTAACGTCAGTCACTGCCATGTACGAGCCGGGTTTTAGATGGTCCGATACAGTATCTACCGATTTGTAACTAAATGACTTGAAGGTTTGACTCATGTGGCAGTTGATTGAGCAAGAGTCGGGACGGCTAGCATCGGTTATTGGCCTGGTACCTCCTGAGGGTTTTTTAACTGCGCCCAAAGCGTGAATGCACTGAGGCTGGACACTCACTTCCGTTAGCTTTCCCGAGGCTAACTCCTCCGAGATGATGTCACTGATATCCTGGTAGGCTGTAACCGTGGCTGAGTCATAGTTTTTACACCAGTAACCTTCTATATGCACACCTGGGTCCGTCAGTTTAAACTCGTGGCAGATACCATCTAGGAGGAAGTGGGCATTATGGTCCCAATTGCCTTTGCCGTATACTTGACTATGGCCCCCTGAAAGCATGTTCCTCCAGCCTGCTAAGTTCATTTGAGATCTGACCCCAAATAGAAAGTGAGGTGAATTAATGTCCCATAAAGGAGCATAGTCTGTGTACATATGAAGAAATTCATTTAAATTATCACAACAACAAATGTCATCAACGGTTAACGGAAAGAGACCACTAAGTTTCATATCATAAGTGCTATTACAGCTGAACTCCAGGACAGTCTTAATTTGTCATGCCTGACTTTGGCTACCACCCTGATTGGCTGACTGGTAGTTGCGGTCTAGACTACAATTTTTCCCCTTATGGGAACCCCTGCAGTGTTTGCAAATGTGTTTGCGGGGGCATTCGTCATTAGAACAGGCAGTGAAATTCCAATTAATACATACATCCGTATATTCCCATTTCTTATCTTCGTACCGGGCCCCCCTACCGCGGTTGCGTCTACGGTTACCCTGATTTGCTGTAGGAAATGGTTTCGGGTCATAAACACAGGACATATGTTCTGCACTGAGACAGGCTTGGATGGATATTTCGTCCCCCGCGACGAAGAATGGGATTTTTTGTTCGAGGACCCTGGTAACTACCTTGTAATCATATTTGGCCAACTGTTTGGCTGAGAAAGAGCCTCCCTGCGCCTTCAGTTTCACAAATCTCATGTGTTCGAGATAAGCTGATGCTGGAAGTTCAGGCAAATTCTTTTGGATAAGGACCTCGTAGACCCCCTGCATGCCATACAATAATTCCGTAACAGACATCTCTTCATACTTCTTATCTGATTCAATATGAAAATCTGGACGCAGCTTACTAGCCTCAGAGAACAAATTCATATTTTTGAGAAATGGGTCATCAATACCTGAAACACCCCCTGATTTGAGAATAAACTGTTCAGGTTTCCGTCGATAAGACCTAGTGATGATGCTGTCAGGCCTGCTGATGTTAAGCCTGATTGAAGGGTTTGTAGGTATGGAGATTTTACTTCTGCAGAAAACAGAGGGGCCGGGTTGCCCCGGTGATGCTGATTGGTAGTACCGATATTGTCTGCGGGACGGGTCTGGTACTGGAGCTGTAATTGTTGCAGCTGTTGCTGCATAGCCTGAAGTTGCTGCTGCTGAGCTGTGATGACATGATGTAAAGGATCTGCCCCCCCTGCCGGAAGCTGAACTGACTGTTGTTGCTGGGATGGTAAATGGGTTTCTACAGAGGGGGGGTCAGGTAACAGTCCACCCTGAGCCTTGTATGACTGTTGTTGCTGTTGAACCCACCTCAAGCAGAGTAAGAAGTGTCCAAAATGTTCGTGCGCGCTGACTGGGTTATACCGGGTACCCCGTGGCCACTGCTCCGTACCGCGTGGGTTCCAGAAATAAAATTATTGCCCAAGTTTTGTGCACTAACACTGTTCATACTTGTTACAAGCTGCTGGGGGCCTGTAGGGGCCTATGAGAGGCCAATATCTCCTGATCTTGTCCATACATTGGCTGTATCACTGTCAACAGGAAGGCCAGGTCGGCCATGTTTACTGTTTGGTGCGTTCGATTCCCCACTTTCGTAGCCAACCGCACTGCGCTCTGGGGGGTCTATGCTAGTAGAACCTACGGTAAGAGATGAAACTTGGGGATCGAACACACTCAAGCTCGTATTCCATCGTTCAACTGACGAACAGAACGATTGTTATCGGCCCGCAGACTTGCTAGTTCTAGCTCTAGCTCCTTCCGCTTAGAAAGCCTTTCAATGCTGGCCTTCCTGGCCTTCTCTAGCTTGATTTGCTGCATTAAATCAATGTCTGGTTCCTCCATTGGGGAGCCTTTCTCCCGGTCGCTCTCCCCGGCTGTCCGGTCTGTAGTCCCGGCTGTCCGGTCTGTAGGACCGGTGGCCCCGTCCGTGGTCCCGGTTGGACAATCATTTGGTCCCCTGATTTCCATCGTGGGTTCGGGCATGTACACTCCGGACATGCCTTCTTATTACCATGGTACTCGTGAGTACACAAGTCGCATACCACCATGATTCAAAACACAAACAGACAGAGCTGAACTGAACTGGAATGTCTGTGCCTGCCTGTGCAGGTGAGTGGAGTGACTGGACTGAACTGTCTGGGCCTGCCTGTGCAGGTGAGAGGTGTGTGACAGGTAGGGCACTGGGTCACACAGGTGGGAGGCCCCCTAGGTACCAATACCCCGAACAGGGTATGACTGCTTGTTCGATACCAATAATTAAGGGATTAATAAAATTTTCCCTGTTTTTTGCTGAATTTTACCACATTTTGCTTGAAAAATACCAAAAAACAATGTCCCCTGAGAAAAAACCATTTTCATTCAAATTCTTTCTCTATTCAGAATGCAATTAGACATTTTGCAATTCATACAACACATTATAGAGATACTTGTCAACATCACCCTTGATTTCCAAGAAAATTTTCAATTTTTTTCATTATTTGGTGAGAATATTTAAAAATAGAATTCTCCTCACAAAATCACATTTTTATCTAAAAATGTAAATATTTAAATAAATAAAATGATTTTCTGTTAGTCTTTTGACAGTAAGTGAAAGTCAGACACCCATATATTGGAGCAGTTATGCGAAAACCTGAATATCTTATAGTTTTCTCCCCATAAATGAGGCCCAAAGAGGGGTAGGAAAGTGACCCTTTTAAGGCTATTTTCTTTGGGGAATTCTTTTTTATAGAAATATAAGGCAGATAAAGAAGAAATTCAGTTGACATTGTGTGTGGTTGGGGGCTCTACAGCACCTTGTCATTTGATTTCTGAAATTTCACTTCAAAGTGTGATAGATTACAGTAAATGGTGATGTTACGTTCATCAGATTGATGTTACATTCATCGGATTCACATAGATGATTTAGCTGTAATATTCCTAATTCCTCCATAACAGTGAAAACAACAAATATCAATTGTCTACCCAAGTAGTGCACTGCACCAGCTGGTGTAAGAATTTGGTCAATGTAGATTACCGTTCTGCTGTAAAATGAATGCAATCATAAGATTTTTTGTTAAGTTCATCAGATTTATGTTACGTTCATCAGATCATTTGAAGTTGCATTAGGCCTTGATGCAATATTAGATATTTCATAGTTGTATATATTTTTGAGCAGTAAGTCACATGTGTGCCATCAAAATGACAATTTTACTCAAAGTCTGTAAGAATATTTGAATTATTTCTACATTTTCCTTTAAGGCCAAAGCTATATGTCCCCTATTTCAAGTGATGTTATGTTCATCAGATATTTTTGAAATGGGAAAATTTCAATAATGGCTCTAAATATGATAATAAATTTCATATCACCAGGATAAACCTTTGACTTCCTGACTATATCCACTTCTTTTAAGCTACTTACCAGATGTCACCACTTCCATTCAGGTGTTATGTAACAGGTTCCTTCACTGGTGGCCTTTGTTTTCGGCCATATTGCCTAGCCCCAGGAAGGACCACCGGTCTCACATTGGTCTCACACCGGTCTCATCATCATGACTAAATGCGTGGCCTGTGATACTTCCTACCATGGTAACGCGGCCAAGTGCCCAAATTGCGGGGTGGCTAACCCGGGGAAACGCTATTCTCGGAGGATTCGGAACTATTACCTGGTTCAGTGGATTCAGCCGAGCGTGACGGGCAGGAGGCCACGGAGGCCAGGCAGAGCGACCGCCTGCCCCAGGGGAAGGACGGTCAACATGGTGAGCTTGGCAGCCTTGGGGAGGATCCTACACAAAATGATTTATTGCATCAGATTGAACTGGAAAAGGCCAGGAAATCAAAAATTGATGAAATGTGTAAACGCAAAGAGTTGGAACTAGAGTTGGCCAGCCTATGGGCTGAAAATAATCTATTCGCCAATTGAACGAGGGCGTACGTGCCTGGCGAGGTGCCATGGGTGCGTTCGAGGCCCAATCTTCTTCTCTTACTGCTAGCGCTACGTGTTGGAATCCTTCAGAGTTGGATATGGTAAGGAACGAAATGGGTGACTCGAATGCACCCGGTCCTCCGCTGGTCCCTGACATGGATACTTTGACAGACCAAGCACAAGCGAAACTAAATATTTGCTGCGGAGGCCAATATGGCCGACCTGTCCTTCCTGTTGACAGTGTTCAGGCACTTGGCACAGCTATTACAGGCCAAACAGGCCTTCCGCAGGCCCCAATTGTCGACAAACTGTACTGCAAGGACTCATCTGATAAGTTCCATGAGATTTCCAACCCAAACATCCCCAATTATGTACAAAAAGGCTCAGGAGGTCTATCGCTCACCGGAGGTTTGGGTGTCAACAAAGGCTCCGGTGGCCGCACGCTCAACGGAGACCCCTCATATCAAGAGTACCTTGCCTGGAGGAAAAGTAGGTCTGGTGTGGATACAGATACTGATGTTCTACAGAGATGGTACACCTTATTCCCCACCTGTCACACCTGTTAGTCAGACTGTCAATTGGCCTGGTGTGGGTCAATTTAGGGCACCAGATGGCAGGCTAAAGTTCCCACCTACACCTATGGTATATGGTACCCCGACTACTTCTCATATGTATGGGGTTCCTGTCCCAACATCCCATCAGCAGCAGGCTTCCTATCAGTTTGGGGTTATTCCTAACCCTCAGCAACAGTACCAGGCTGCGGGAATTCTACCTAATCAACAACCCCTGTTCCATGCTCCTGGTGTTCAGTCTGTGCAATCTCAGTTTCTACAAAACCCAACAGCATGGTATCCTAACCAACAACTACAACATCAGGCTCAAGGCGCCCCAATGGTGATATTTTTACTGAACAATGCCAGTGGCAGTAAGTTTGTGACCTATGACATTGAACAGCACATGCCGCATGACAAAGTAAAAAAAACGCCTTAAATGATGTTATTTCTGCTAGCATGGGTCTCTTGAATAGCATGTTGGCTAGAAACTTCCCATGTAAAAACTATGGTAAACATGTTAAATTCCTAACTGACAAGAAATCATTCTACAATGAAGATGCTCTCATTCAGTATGATCTTGAAATGCGTGAAAGGGGAGAATCGTTTGGTGAACACACATTCTGCTATTTCGACCACGACATCTTCTCAAACTGTGTTGGTCTTGAGAATCTTAGTGCCGAGCACTTATGTAATGTTCTTGGTATCTCAAAGTGGTGCTGGTACTGTTGCGGGATCGAGTAGTAAGAGGAAAAAGAACAAAAAGAAAAAGTCAGATGAAATTCACTGTTGCTATGCATTTAACGGTGATAATGGTTGTAACGCCAAAGATTGCCCTCACCCACATGTATGTCGTTCTTGTGGGGGTAATCACACAAAACTAAAGTGCACTGTGAAAAAATCAAATGATTGATATCAGGCCTTAGTGGATTCTGATTCAGGGGTTAGTGACTCCGAGGAATCTGGCATAGATTGTGGAATTATAAAATCCTCTGATTCTGACAATACCAGTGAACTAGAATACAGTTTATTATGGGATGTCAACAAATTCGTAATTCCTTGTGGTTCAAATCATGTCACTTCTTCAGATTCATTACCAAATACGGAAGACATTATATTAACTCCTACTATCTACACTTCCAGAATTGTCAATGGTGTTGAATGGTTAAGACCTTGTCCTTTGGATTGTGATTCCGTTCATGTCTTAGATGGCATGTGCCTCCAACTCAACCCACACGCCTTCTTTGATGTATGCATGGGGTTTGAGGAAGTTGATTGTAACTATGCTTATATCCTAGACAGTGTTCGTAACGGTTTCAAATTCGTTGATGTGGATTATAATGGTTCTTATTTTCAAAAAAATTACCATTCCATAATCAAAGAAGGTGTAAAATGCCAAATGGACGATCTGGTAAGGAAGGAGTTAATTGATGGTAAAGTCAAAAGGGTTCTTAGTAGACCCCAGTGTGTACATTCACTGGGGGCTATTTTAAAACCAGATGGCAGCTTAAGACCCATAACAGATTGCAGCCGTGGTGATCCCGATGATAATCTTAAAAGTATCAATGACTTTATGTACACAACTTGCCAACCATTTCATTATACTCAAGTAGATAGTGTTACTGATGCCATACATGAGGGCTCGTTTTTATGTGTATTGGACATCCAATCTGCTTATCGTAGTGTGGCTGTTCATCCGGATGATCGTTCCAAGCAAGGTTTTGTGTGGAGTCTGGATGGTGCACCAGAATATTTTGAAGATCAAGCCTTATCGTTTGGTCTTAGATGTGCACCATTTATCTTTACTCAACTAACCGAGTTTGTCATGAATCGCAGAGGTATTTTCAATGTTTTCGGTTACCTTGATGACTTTGTCATTTTGGCTGACAGCTACGAGGAGTGTGCGAGGCGTCAGGCGATATTGGTAGATCTGCTTCGACGTCTCGGTTTCCATATTGCATGGAAAAAAATCTTAACCCCTGCTACCAAAGTCCAGTATTTGGGTCTGGTAATTGACACAGTGAAAATGGAAATCAGCTTACCCCCACAAAAGTTAGACAACTTATTAGTACTGATCGACAAGTTCTTGGGTAAAACTGTTGCTACCAAAAAAGAATTACAAGAACTGTGTGGTCATTTGGCACACGCTAGTAGAGTTATTCGGGGAGGCAGGACATTTTCACGTAGAGTCATTAACCTACTCAAATACATGGCCGACAGTGTCACGGTGGTCAAACTACCTGATTGGTTTATGGATGACATCCGCTGGTGGAAAAGGTTCAGTTATGTATTCAATGGTTCTGCCAAAATTCTACGTACCTTTGATTATCATCCTATCGTAGACACTGACTCATCACTAACTGGATTTGGCTCATGTTATAATGGTGATTGGTTAGTAGGTGCATGGAAATTACCTGCCTATAATCAGTTGTATAATCGCTTTCCATTACATCATACTGTTGAACCCCCTTGTGAATATGATGAGACGGCTGACATTAACCTACTGGAAGTCTGGCCAGTGGTTGCCGCAGCGCAACGTTGGGGAAATGATTGGTCGGATACAAAAGTTGTAGTCAGAACCGACAATACCCAAGTCCAACACATGATAAATACTGGCAGATCGCGGAGTGTTCGCTGTATGTGGTGGATAAGAGAATTATTTTGGTTATCAGTTGTACATAATTTTCATATTGTTGCTACTCGCGTTAAATCTAAAGACAATATTGTTCCTGACTTTTTGTCGCGCTGTACGGATAAAAGGTGTGCAAAAGGATTGCCTTCATTTCTGATAAATGACTTCTGCTGCAGGGGATGTCTTGACTCACAAACTACGGAACTACCAGTCACAGTGGATGGCTGGAGCCACGGAGCGTACTAGGAAGAGCCAATGGAACTCTTATTTGGAATTTTGCATATTATATGGTGTGCTTGTTCCATTCCCCGCTAGTATAGAAGTTGTGTTGTTATATGTTACACACTTGTCTGAGAGACTGCGCTACAGCTCTATTAAACAGTACCTAGGAGGACTTTGGGTGTTGCACAAGGTCCTAGGTTATTCACATGTCAACCCTGATACATTTGAACTCTACATCACTATGAGAGGTATTCGAAGGACCCTAGGTGATCATGTGGACCAGGCGCGACCAGCGTCAGTGCAGGACTTAAAGCGTATTTATAAACTATTGGATATGTCATGTTCTGAAGATGTGGCATTTTGGATCACTGTTATCATGTGCTTCAGGGGCTTATTACGTAAGTCCAATGTTGTTGAACAAGGACTGGCAGTCTGCTTTTTAGGCAGATATTTGATACCTTTTACCTTATTTCTTATTGTGTTACGTTCATCGGCCTGTTACGTTCATCGGATAAACTGATGATAGCATATATATGTCATAAATCATCCATTAAGAAAATTTTAAACAACCATTATGGCTGAGAAAATCATTGTAATCATTATTGGATATAAATTTTCTGGATAGTTATATTCTTTTAAGAGATATTTCATAATATTTTCTCATTTTCCCAAAAATGTTACGTTCATCGGATTCAGGCTAAGCACCTAGAGGAGAGAAAATCCTTTATAATGCATAAGTAGATCAAAGAAATATCTTTAGGCGAAGCCAATATAGGTGAATACAACCATTTCCTATTGTTAGTTAGTGGAACATTGTGCAATGTTATGTTATTTTTGTTGTTTACAAGGATTTTTATATGTAATGAGAGCGAATCCCCCTTTTCTCCATTTACATGCTATTTCAATCATGACACAAGAGATGTGGAAACCACGGGAAAATACGGATATGATATTATGTGTATAGAAGAGACACATCTCTACCAGGATCCAGTGAATATATTTCATGGTATATATAGTTTGAAAAAAAAATTTTCACAATTTTATCTCATTTAACCAGATCTGATGAACGTAACACCCCTCTTTATCACTAAAATATATGCAAATAGAAAATTAGGGAAATATCCTTACTTCACAATATTTAGTATTCTCATTGTGTATCACCTCCTCCATAAACATGCAAAACTATAAAAGTCTAAGTATAGTTTCAAAAATTGATTACTTTTTCTCAAAATTGGACATTTTCTGGAGCCCCACCCATATATATATATATATATATATATATATATATATATATATATATATATAATATATATATAGTTTCAAAAATTGATTACTTTTTCTCAAAATTGGACATTTTCTGGAGCCCCACCCATATATATATATATATATATATATATATATATATATATATATATATATATATATATATGTATATATATATATATATATATGTATATATATATGTATATATATATATATATATATATATATATATATATATATCAAGTAGTACTCCTAGACAAGTTAACTGTTAAATAAAATAACTTAGGTCATTTGTTTAAGTCTGACTCTCGTTTTATCTTTGCAACCTATTACAGATACAGTTTACTGCACACCTTTAAAATAAACCTGGTCTATAAAAACATAAAAGTACATACATTACAAGTACTCTCTATTTTAGATGTGCCTCTTGAATAAAGCTAGCAACGTCAATGGTGTATCATATATTCCTGCAGCAACCTCTTAGGCACATTGTTCAATTACCACTAACAGACAAAACAGCTTAACAATAAGAATATCCAAGTACAACAAGTCATGAGTATCATTTTTTTGCCGTCAAACATCTGTGACACATGTTTAAATAACTGCTAATGGAATGAACAGCTTAACCATAACAATATTCGAGTACATGGAGTACAACAAGTGAGTCTTTTACATGAGGATCATGTTTTTGGCATCAAACCTCTATGGCACATTTTTAAATAACTGCTAATGGAATGAACAACTTAGCCATAACAATATTCGAGTACATGGAGTACAACAAGTGAATCTTTTACATGAGTATCATGTTTCATGCGTAATACCTATCATATTTGGTCTATCAGTGAGAATTACTTCACAAAGATGTTAACTGCTTCTTCCTCTTAATATGGACAGATCTTTTAAGAGCAGGTTTATCTGTGCATCCACAGTCAGACAATGAGCCTTCTGTATCTGCTCCCGACCTGCTGACATGTATTCTTCAGCCTGAGTGTTTTGCATAGATGTTATTATATTGGCCGCCTCGTCCTGCTCCTGTGCTGTCTGGTCACCAGCGTCTTGCACTATAAAAAAATTCTCAGAATTTACTACAGCGAAAGAAGGTAAACTGGCTCGATCCATTTCCGTAGGTTCTGACAAGTTTATCTCTGTGAAAAAAAAAATGTTTATATATATGTAATGGTTTGGGTTTCTAACCAGTTAGGTTCGGGTCTCGTGATTCAAAAGGAAAGACGAAGACAGTATTCCGAGTGTATGCCAACAGTTTATTTTGTACACTTTCCGGTTACCCTGTAGTTTTATGGATAGGGAAACATATTACTACATATAACATGTACGGAGGCCTAGATGGCCTCTGACGTGGTAGGTGAGCGCAGAGCCTTTTATATGGATGCTCCCGGTTCGTCGCCAGGTGTCCCACGGATCCGGATAGGTGCTGCCACCTACCTGGAAGCTCAGGAACACCAGGCGACAGGTCTCACCCGCCACGCCAGACGGCACCAGTTATTATTATACTTCTACACTACTCCCCAGACAATAGGTAGGAGTTATAACTATTAATGTATTATATAGGATTAACATATACAAAATGTCTATCCATACAATAGAGGTTAAATTATAGTTAAACATCTGTACCATAGGAAAGTATTTAAGTTTACATGTCAACATGAATTCGAAAGTAATAGTAGAGTTACGGATAGTTAGATAATATTAAGGTAAGTACAATATGGAAGTACCTAGTCAGATATATGTAACGTATCTGAATGTATAACAAGATATGAAACCTCGTAATTAAATTATCAACATATGAATCATTATTAGTCTTGAAAAAGACTCTAACCGTAACATTATTACTTTCTTAATACTGTGAAACCTTAGTTCTGATAAGAACTATTACAGAGTTATTAGGTTATTACAGTACACTCGGAAAAAAAATTTGGTATGACACAGCATCCGTCCGGTACATCAATAACTATTCGGAATGTAGGAAAGTATCGGAAGCTAAGTCGCTAGAATGTATGGAGTTTCAAGTAATAAACTGCATACTCTGTATACATTAGGGGTTAATGGGCTGGTTATAGAATGGAACCCGGAAGCATACTAAGCAGAGTGCTTGGTATGCTTCTTTTTAAGAAGTGCTAGAGCGGATTCGGGTGTGCCGTCCCACTCATCCAAATCCTCTCCGAACACTCTCATGAATTTAGTATTCAGTCGAGTGTTCCTTTGAACTTCCTCATTCACTCTCTTTTCGAGGACATGGACATCCATGGCTGACTGTTCTTTGGCAGCTACGGCTTCCTCTTCGAGTGATTTAACATCAGCTCGAATCTTTGTTTCCAGGCATTGCTTTTCAGCATTGCTCACCTCCTGGAAACACATCAGAGTGTCATTCAGAAGACCCTGGTGGTAATCTGTGGCTCTCTGTTTCACACATTTCTCCCAGTGGGTGTAGATGGCCTTTTGGACATCTGCTTCCCCCTGGTGAGACTTTTCAAACCAGACCTCTGCCGGACTAGCTTTAATAGTGATGGCATCAGCTGGTTTCGGGATTGCAACAACAGGTGGTGTACGCTGGTGCCCATGGGTATTGTGGACATAGTACCCACTGGCCATGCCTGATGGCATTCTCCCCATGATGTGGGGATGAGTACATCTGAAATCCACTTGATGGCATTGTATAAACTCCAAGCACTGTGTCTGTACCAAACATCTGTATAGGAGAGAAAATTAGTCCCCATTACATATGTTAGAGCTATCTTGGTGCCCTCTTTTGAGTAAGGGTAAAAACAGGGCATGATTGACAAGGGATTTCGTAGGCATGGCCTGCCTATATACATGTCCTCAATATACAGGAAAGGTGACCAGCCAACAGGTGGTGTAGCACTCGGGGGGAGTGCTTGTGTACCTGCTGCAGTGTTACTAGCAGTTCCGGGTGGGTTAGCCAGTACAGGAGACACACCCGGAGCCTGGACTGTGGGAATACAGTATGCCGAGGGCTATGTAGTGTTGTATCTGGTCCTGTGTCATCTGCGCCGCAGATCCAGCGGCGGCAGCAGGGGCGGGTTTCTTGGTTACCAAGTGCCCACCTCTGCCTATAGTTAGAGATTGACTTTCCGGTCCGGGTCTCTGAGACATAGAAGGATATGCCTTCATGTCCAGTTTACCCGGATGTTGTGCGGCTGATGCGTAAGATCCGACAGGCGCAGACTGTTTGAAGACAACAGGTACCTGCGACTGTTCATGCGGATGGCGTGCCAGCGGGGATCTGGAACGATCCTCCCTGGCTTGACTCTGACCTTCTGAGATACTACCTGGTTGTCCCCGGTTTTGATCTCTCCGGTTTCTCTCTCTGGCACGTTAACCCTCTCGGCCAGATTCCTTGCACAATTTCCAGATGCTATCGTGCATATCTAGTTTTCCTCGGCCAGTGGTAAGAACCATCCTAGCTCTGAGCTTTGACTCTTTCGCCTTGCTAACTTCACAAAGGACCTGGTCACCTGGTTTAATTTTAGACCAGGCTTCCGTATCAAGCTTTTCTACCTCTCTCATAAGCTCCCGCTGAAGTTCCATGACCTTCTTCCGACCGAGATCCAGACCATTCGCATGGGCTGCTTTCTGGTGTCTCGCTAAGTCACTACGACGATTGTAAGTTACCATCGTAGTGCACTTCTTCCCTCATTTGCCGATCGTTGGGTCACAGATGTAGACCGGATGATGGTGGAAGTGTGTCTTGACGAGATGCCTTTGAAGCGGAAGTGCTCCAGGTTTTGACAGTCTCGTCGCTTGCATCTTGGCAAATGGAGAAGGGGCAGGTTTTCTGACGATCGCCATACCACTTCTCCAGTGCCCAATGGAGCTTACGCTTCTGAGTGTTAGTATAGTACTTGTCAGAAGCATTCAATGTAAGCCATAGTTTCCTATAGGCTTTGCTCGGATTCGGATCTTCATCGGATAACCGCATCCAATCCTCATCATCTGACTCTCCATTCTTATTGATGGGTCCGGGACAGGCATACAACAGAGCCCCATCCTTCTTACGGTATCCATAAACACAGTCCTTGAAACAGGTGGGTTCCCGTTTCTGGAACCCTGATTTTGCGTTTCTCCAACGCTTTGCTTCGGTTTGGTTCGATGGTGCTGCATCATCATCGTACTCAAACGAAGATTCTCCTAAAGAGTCATCGTCGGAATAATCCACTTGCATGGAGTCTTCGGTGTTCCCGCTAGTATTCGCTTTACCAGCGTATTCCTCTGCTTTCACAGAGTCCGGGAGATGTTTCTTCTTCCGGGTGGAAGATTCTTGGACAATTCCCATTTGTCCTCGTCTGCTGGGTCCTTCGCCTTGGCTTCAGGTTTCGGATCCTTAGGGGAATCCTTATCCTTTGGCTTAGGGCTGGGAGTCGTAGCAGAAGCACCACTGGTTGAAGCCTTGGGGATATCCGGACTTCTACCAGCCATTTTCATAGTCGGGATGGGAGGAGCTTTGGTTTCCCTCAGCTTCCTTTCCACCTCGACTTGGTCCGACTCTTTTCCGGGCTCTGATTTCCTCAGTCACTCTACTAGTGATGATCATCTTCAGGGCACCATGTCTGTCTATCTGAATTGTAGACGAGGTTCGAGTGTGCTCGATTTCGGCTTCTACAATGTAGTAGCCGTCATCCCACTTTTTGAGTTCAGTAGCGGCGGTACGAAACTCCCTAAGTGTATGGAGATTGTACAGGAGGGTTTCCGGACGTGGGTAGACTTGCCCAACCTTATCGGCTATGAAGCCCACCCAGTCTACATCCGTTCTTACCTTATTCCCGGGCTTCCCTAGCCCACTTAAAAGGGTCTATATCTCCTCTTTCCTCTCCCCTCAGGATGTGTGTGGTGCACATATGTGCGGGCACTGACACATTCCTCTGTTAGATTATCAACTTGTGAAGCACGGGATAGCCACTTAGTGCCGCTAAAGTGCTGTAAAACACAAATCAATCAATCAATCAATTACCTTATTCCATGTGGTCTTATCAGGCTTCTGATAGACTCCCATGGCGATAGCTCTATTGGCCTGGTATACCACATCGCGGAACTCTGGGTCTACCATCAGTCCGCGCTGGTACCAAGTCCAATCCGTAAGCCACTCCAGTGGTGTCCTCTCAAGTTGGTACTCCGTCATAATGTCCTTGACGGCTTTCGGATCAGGGGGTCTATGCGAATAGGTTCCCCATCACTGGTAACTTGGTTCTGTAATTCCGGATGGATATACAGATACCTCCCATCATATATGGCGGGTAGTCGGGAGTCCTCCATGTCTATAGGGTCCTCCTGGATTTCAGAGTCGTGGGTCTCACCTTGGGTATCGGTTTGACCATCGACTTGTTCGGTTGACGCAAACGGGGTAGTATCCGAAGGACGACTATCCGGCTGCTCTTTTGTTTTCTCGGCTGTTCCCACTGGGGATGCCAGCGGGGAAATAGCGGCTCCTGGACTATTCAGATTGAACTCCTTCAGTCTCTTTTCGAATGACTGATCCACATGGGGTGCATCCACTTCCATCAGTTCATCCTCCTCCGGGGTTACTGGAGACAATTCCTCATGAGTGAGGGATTCGGAAGCGGGCGTCAGCTTATCCAGGTCACCGGATAGCTTCGCCGCAGTCACGGATTCCTCAGCCATAGGCTTGGAGGAATCCAATCCGGGAGTATAAGCACTCCTACCCTGACTTAACGGCGTCAGGTGCCGGAACAACACAGAGTCTCCTCCCTAGGGCCTTGACTCTGTCAGGGTGAACGCCTTTAGTAGTATATCGGAGAGCGGATGAAAAACTCGTCCGCCTCGTCCTACTACTAAAAACAATATGGCGTTACGCCAGGTTCTGCGAAAATATAAACAAATGAATGTTTTGATGTTATTATCGCTCATGCTGTCGACTCGTCTGGGGATTTGTGTGGAGTTTAGGGAAAGCTTATGCAAATCCACCGGATTATCCGTCCACTACCCACTGGTACATCGTACAGCGATGACAAATACACCTTTCAGGTCAATTGTTAGGCTCTCGCATAACACATAACACTAAACAGGATTACAGGACAACACACTCGTTGTGTATACGGGTTAGGTCACTGCAGTCCTCTGGGCTGGTTTCGGACCATTCAGCCCCCAGCCATCCGGCCCTTGACCATCTGGCCCCATCCATTTAGCCCCTTACCATTCAGCCCCTCATACATCATAACTACGTCATAACCAAGAAGCAAACAAAATTGACGTATTTATGACGCATTTATGATGTATTTATGACGTACTTATGATGTATTTATGACGTATTTAAGGGCAAGCCAGTAGCAAAACGTTGTAGACAGCATATGATGTATTACTGACGTACTTATGATGTATTAATGACGGGATTATGACGTATTTATGACGAAGTTATGACGTAAATTACAGCAGGAATTAAGAGAAAGGGCAGATGACGTATTTATGATGAAGTTATGACGGAAGAATGATGTATTTATGACGAAGTTATGATGTAATTATGACGTATTTGGGGCCAAAAGGCTAGGGGCCAAATGACAGGGGGCTGATTGGTAGGGGCTGTTTGGCAGGGGCCGAATGACCTACAATCCTCTGGGCTAATCTAGGACTGCGACGGACGATTACCCCTTCATCGGGTAACTCCTTTCCGAACCTGACAGTTCGAAGAGCCTTCTCTAGGGATCCTGTAGTCTTCAGAACCCCTTTCCTCTTCTTGCTGTCTACACCCGCCGAGACTTTTTTTTTACACCACCACGCTTATTCTTCGGTAACATTGGTGGCTTCCCCATAGATACTTTCTTTGGCCTGCCCCGTTTCCTTTGGGGTCTCGGGTCAGGTTCCTGGTCAGGGATTCGATTCACATTCATAACCTTATCCAATCCTTTACCATACATTTCATCCATATTCTCATTCACTAGTGATTTGAGAACTTGGATAAGAGTTCTATTGAATCCTTCTACTAAACTGTCGCTTTGAGGGCAATACGGATTAGTCCTGGTCTTACAAATAGCTAAGTATTCACACATACCCTGCCATAATTTAGATTCGAATTCTCAACCTTGATCACTATGTAGCATCAAGGGCACACCAAAAGTCAGCACCCAGCCTTTGACAAAGGCTTCGGCACATGTCACGGCTTTGTGATCCGGTAATGGGAAGACTTTCGTATACTTAGTATAATAGTCACACACTACCATCATACAGGTGTTCTCATTAGCAGTTTTATTAAACCCAATAATCATGTCCACACCAACTCATCGAATCGTACCCCAAACAGTTCTTGAGAGAGGGGTAATTTACCCATTCTGGGTCCTGGTTTGTTTTTACAACAATCAGGACAGGTAAGGATCCATCTTAATAAGTCTTGTCACATTCCAGGCCAGTAATACTTTTGGGATAGACGTGCTAATGAACGTTTCTTTCCAAAATGACCACTGGTCTTATGCCCGTGACAATAATACATTATTTCACGTCTCATTACATGTGGAATAACCACTTGCATGATTCTCTCACCATTTTACATGGCTTCCATTGGTATAAAATACCCTTTCAGACTTCTAACTCGGTCCACTGAGCAAGAAATCTTCTCATTTGCCGGTTTTCCAGCAAAACTATTGGTCTGGCTGGATGTATACCCTCTGGTACCAATTGCAAAAGCTTAGCAGTTATCGAGTCAGCCTCCTGGTATTGTTTTATGGTTTCCATAGACCAATCCAAGACGCTGTCTATCTGGGTTTCGAAAGGTATTCGAATCCCAGCTAATACTGCTCTATGTGCTCCACAGTCAGTACAATCCGGATTATCACATTTCCGAATTGGTATCCGAGACAAGGCATCTGCATTGATATGCTTCACTCCGGGTCTATGCTGATTTGGCCATGTTCTAGGCCGTACTCAGACAGATGAGCTAACCACCTGCCGAGCATTCCTTCAGCATCTCGGAAGTTCAATAACCATCTTAACGAGGAGTGATCTGTCCGTAAGGTAAAATCAGTTCCCCATAAGAATTGTTTAAACTTCTTTGTGTATACTACTACTGCTAACAGCTCGCGTTTAGTTGTGCAGTAGTTACGTTGAGTTCTACTCAAGGTATTACTAGCAAATGCTATTGGTACTTCTACTCCATTTTGGACTTGTGACAGTGCAGCACCAATGCTTTCATTGCTAGCATCCGTATCCAGTATGAAGTGATCCGTTTCATTCGGATACTGCAATACTGGAGTACTCGTGAACAGATCCTTTAGCTTTTTGAAGGCTTGATCTTGTTCATAACACCAAGGAAATTTATCCTTGGTATACCCGGGGGTCCAATTAGCCAGAATTTGCAAAGGGTAGCTAACCCTTGAATAATTCAGTATGAATTCCCGGTAATAGGAACAGAATCCCAAGAATGACCTTACATCTTTCGGGATTCTGGGTCTACTCCAATTCGTAACTGATTCGATTTTCTCCGGATCAGCTTTTATTCCTTCATTTGAAATAATACGGCCCAAATAATTCATGGACTGTTTGAACAGATGACATTTCTTTGGTTTTAATTTAAGACCATTAGAAATAATTCATTCCAACACCAATTTGAGATTGTATGAACATTCTTTGAATGTTTTTCCGAAGACTATTAATTCATCTAGGTATACTAGACACCTTTTCCATAGTAGATCACTTAGCAAGGTGGCTGGTGCATTGCACAAACCGAAAGGCGTTGTATTGAAACAACCCGATATGGCTGGAAAACTCCGTTTTCTCCATATCTGTAGGATTCATTCCTACCTGCCAATATCCGGATTGTAAATCTAAAGTACAAAACCAGCTATTACCACCTAAAGAATCAATGGTCTCATCTATTCTGGGTAATGGATACGAATTCTTTTTCGTTATTCCATTTTTTTTGGTTTAACTTTACTTTATTGACTCAATGTTATCGACATAGTATAATAACAGTACAAATGGGTATGACTACATAACAAAGAGATATGAAAAATTCATAGTTTAGACTAGAAGTACAATGTTTTCTTAGTAGATAAAGAATAGTTTACATGTATTACGAACAATAGCATTGGTCAAACAGAAGGAAGAGGACCTCATCCCCACTATAACAGTGTTAGGTTGATAATTCTGGTCCTACCTTTCTTCCCAAGATTAAATACAGAAACTTTGGCACATTATTAATAAAATATTGATGTAAATATACATAATAGGAGTCTTAGAAATAAATCTTCTTTAGTTCTCATCATACATAGGAAATTATGTTGTACAAAATAGTGGAAAGAAATCAACAGCATAGTAAAGAATTAATATTATCAATTTTTAAAGATAACCTATGCATTTAAGTACGGAAAAAGAGACCTCAATGCTCTTTTTGATTCATTTTTGAATTGTTTTAAATTTACAGCAAGTCTCCTATCCGTAGATAAAGCATTCCAGATTAAGGCTCCGTTGTATTCTACGCTCCTAGTATAAGCCATACCATTAGGGGTTATAATCTTTAGTGTAGGTGCATCATGTAGTCTTGTAACAATTGTTCTGTTATCTTTGTACGTATCATCTTGGGCTCGATTGTACATGTAATTTAGTATATGAATATGTCTTCTATCACCAAGTTTGTTAATTTTTGTTACATTATGTATATAATTGGTGTTTGTCAAATGAGGTACGCCAAGACATATTTTAATACAACGATTCTGTGCATATTGTAGTGGATCCAATAATTTATCAAAGGTTGTAGCAAAACAGATATCAGCATATTCCATATACGGGAGGATAGTAGTTTTGTATATTCTAATGGCTAGTTTTACATCGAGATATTTTCTCAATTGACATAGTTTGTAGGTTTTATAAGCAATTAACTTTGTTTGGTTAGCTAGATGTAAATTATAATACAGTAGTGGATCTAGAGTAACACCTAGATATTTATAACTAGGAACTACTTGCAATAGTTGATCACCTAGATGTATATCAGCTGATAATGTATTGAGTTTCCTGATGCTTGAGGAGAATATCATTACCTTAGTTTTGGTTACATTGATGGATAATTTGTTTTGTATACACCATGTTTCATACATTTCAAGATCATGTTGAAGATCAGTTTTTGCTGATATATACGAATGATGGGCTGAGTATATAACAGTATCATCAGCATACAGTTTAATGTTACAATTTTTTACACATTTTATTACATCATTCACATAAATCAAGAACAATAGGGGACCCAAAATTGAGCCCTGAGGAACACCACATAATACTTGGTTTTTACCAGATATTATACCATTTGCTATAGTAATTTGATGTCTATTCGTAAGATAATTCTCAAACCAATGGTAGTTATCAGATCTTATTCCATAGTGGTGTAATTTTATTAAAAGTACAGAATGATCCACAGTATCAAACGCCTTTCTTAAATCTATAAAAGCCGCTACAGTAGAGTTTCCTATATTAAGATTCCTTTTTATATCATCTGTAAATTTTGCTAAAGTGTCCACAGTACTGAAGCCTGATCTAAATCCTCCCTGATGGCGTGTTAAGATTTTTTCTTTAATTAAAAAACCATACACTCTATTGTGAACAATTTTTTCAATCAATTTACATGGAAGGGGTAATAAAGAGATTGGTCTATAATTATTGACTAATTTGTCATTTCCTGCTTTGGGTATTGGAGTTATTTTCGATAATTTCCAGGTATCAGGTACAGTGTTTGTTGAGAACGATAGATTAAATATTTTAACTAGCTTGTCGGGAGCATGGGTGAAGACTTTTTTCAGAACACTTGTGGATATATCAGCTATGGCAGAGGATTTGTTAATATTAATATCATGTATTAATTTCTTAACCTCTTGTAAATTTGTGATAATGGGATCCATCTTATTTACAACATGTTCATCGTAGGGCTTCCAAGGTATATATAGGTCTTGGGCAAGTGTAGGTCCTATATTGGCAAAATATTGGTTTATAAAGTCAGGAACATTACAATTATCTATAGGTTTGTTACCGTTTTCATGATCCACTAATGAGATGTCTTTTGTACGATGGGGGTGCCCTGGTATTAAGTTATTAATGACTCGCCAAAATTTCCTATGATCGTTCTTATGTTCTTCAAGTTGTTCTTTGAAGAAATTTTTCCTTGCTTTATCTATAATTTTGTTTGCATTATTTCTAAATTCTCTTGATTTCCTCCAGTCATCTTCCTTATGTGAACGTCTAGCTTTCCAAAGCTTTTTATTTTTTTCCCTTATTATTTCATATACATTCTGAGTCATCCATGGGTCTCTATATCTGTGCACAAGGAATTTATGTACCGGGCAATATTTGTCTAGAATTCTACGTATGGCAGACTCGAAATAGGACCAAGCAAAGTTAACATCCACTGTATTATTAAAGTTGTCCCAGTTAATTTTATCAAATTCTGAACAGAGTGTTTCATCTGATAATTTTGAATACGATCGCCCAGTTATATACACTTTATCTTGCACAATTTTAAGTTTCTTTCTTATTAGAAATATTGGTAAATGATCAGAGATATAATTGTTGCATATACCAGTAGTAATAAGATCCGGTCTAAGATTTGTGAAAATTAGATCGAGAGTGGACTTTTTCCTAGTAGCGTCTTTAATTTCTTGATTAAGACCAAAATGTTTCATACGGTTTAATAAACTGTTAACTACATCAGTATCATCATTTATATTGAAATTAAAATCCCCTAGAATTATAATTTCGAATGTGTTTCTATTTTCAAAATTAGAAAGGATATCCACAAGTACATCAACAAACACAGACTTATCGCCATCAGGCGGTCGATATACATTGAATAATAAAATTGGTTTCATATGCTCTTTAAGTATATGTATACATTGGAGTTCAATAATGCTATCAGACTTATTTAAACAATCATATTTTAGAATATCATGTTTCAAACCATGTTTTACAAATATACAAACACCTCCTCCTGTTTTAATTTTACCCTTATTATTAAGTACTTGTCTATCAAGTCTATATCTGGTATATCCATGAAATTGAAAACTAGACTCATCATCTTCACATTTTAACCAGGTTTCTGAGAATGTGAAAATTTCCAGGTTGGAAGGATAGATTTCAGCACATATAGAGGCATAGTTTGCTTTGAGACTTCGTGCATTTAGATGTAAGATGCGCAGACCTTTAGAGCCCTCCAACTGTTTTAAGTTGGTATAATACATGTTAAACAAGAAATTAGTTTCAACATTCTTTCCATTATTAGATTCCAGTCTAACAAGATAACTTATAACAATATCAAATCGACTCCTTAGTTAATTATTAACCAATATAGGAACTTCTGCCTTTATGCAGTCCCTTATACCGGTAGAGTTTTTGAACTTAGTAGGCTTTTGTACAGACGTTATCCATTGCCTAGGATTCAGTGGGTTGTATACAAAAATAAATTGAGAGTGATACATTATTATATATACACCCTTGTCAAAATACTATGATCTTATAATAGAGAAAAAGGTCATTGTTCTAAATGTTCATAGGTATAAATTATAGAATTTAGGGATTGGGTTGCTGTAGTTTTGCTGCATCTTGGAGACGGATGTCTTCAGCTGTTGGGAGGGGCTGTTCACCGGTATGTCCATATCTTAGCTCCATAAGAAATTCTCCCAACTTGTTGGCACATTCAGCACGATTGTGGGCTACATTTCTGATATTAATGTCCATTTTTTGACCTAGATGAAATCCAGCCCCGTATGTGCGATGTCTTGTGGCTTCATACAGGTATTTTCCTTCAGTCTGGGTTAGCTGGTGGAGTAGATGGGGGTCACTGAACTTGATCTCTAGCAGTTTTTTCATGACAGTCTCCTCCATATCGAACCAGTCGTTGGTTTTTTTGCAAGCACGTCCAGCAAACATGCTGTCAAGTGGAGTAGAGGCAGAATTTACCTTCCTTAGAATGTTTACTTGGTTTGACACTACACACATTTTTGCTTGATATGCTCTTTCAACAGAGTCGTATGTGTGGCCTTCGAATTTAATTTCAGATTTGTATAGGTTGGAGAATACTGAGTGCTCACTCTGGAAAGCAATACCGTCTGGTGTTTGAACCGTTTTGGCATTTTTAAGGGATAGATCGTGTGGCAGATTCCCCAGCTCCTTGTATGGATAGGCTTTACCATTGATGATAATCTGGGTTCCTCTTATTGAACAGTCTATTCCTTTGCTTCTTGCTAATGCATGGATTGATCTCAGGTCACTCAGCATTTGTTTTTCTTCTTTGGTGATGTCATCTGCAAGATGAAGTCCACGCCAAGCAGCATTTCCTTGTAGTTTCTTTACATTTGAGAACATTTGGATTTTGTAGTGAGCTGAGGCAAAGACGACTATTATAGGACGATTCCTTTGTTTGAAGTTTGGATTCTGTTTTTGTTGCGCTGTGGGTATATACTTCTTACCTCGCCGATATATAGCTTCAGCTACAGAGTTGTTAAAGTCAAGTCCCAGGTCGTTTATAACTTGGTCTAGGGTATCTCTAAGACTACCTGGTTTGTCTTCATCGATGCCTTCCAGGACAAGTATTCTTCTTTTCCTTTCAAGTTCAAGTCTTTCGAATTGACTCGCATGTTTGTCAAAGTCTACTTGGTTTTTAGACAGTTCAGACAATTCACCTTTCTGTAATCAATACAGAATCGAATGGTACCATCTTTTTTTGTTACCATGCACACAGGACTACTCCAAGGACTATTAGACGGGATTATCACATCCTGTTCTAACATTTTATTGATTTCCTCTTCTGTGACTCTTTTCTTAGCCAGAGGGAATCGTCGATACGGAATTTTGAATGGTTCCACATCTCCTGTGTCAATACTCTGCAAAACCTTTGTGGTTTGCCCTAAAGGTTCACCAGGTTTTGCAAAAGCATTCTGATATTGCTCTAACAATTCGAGTAAACTGGATCTTCCAGGAGGGTCTCGTCATACAATTTTTTCAAATCGTCTGACATATCCTCGGGATCCTTGTCATTCGGTAATCTAAAGTCACTACCTGTGACCATTTCAGAAAGTGTTACACTTCCGAAAACATGTCCCTTCTTTAGATAGATAGGTCTAGTCCCCTGATTCGAAATCGTGACTACTGTCCAGGATGCGTTAGCAATGATGGTATCCACGGACGTTAATCCAATACTAAGATAAGGCTATCACATCCGGTTCTATTACAGCGGCCTGATTCCTCATCGCGGGATCACTTCGTAGAAGTACATCACAAGCTACTCCCGCAGGAATCCGGACAGTTTGTGCCACTGAGGCCATACTGCTTACTTGTTGTAATACACATCTTACTTTCACAGGATACAGGTATTTCACGCTCAACACTCCTGATTGTGGTTCCAGAACCACACCATACAGGGAGGCGAAATCCAACCCGAGTATCCCCTCATCCGATATATGCGCAATGGTCACACCCATGACAAAGTCATGTATGCCATCCATCTGCAACTTCAAACACATTCTACCATACGTCCGCATTCTACTGCCAGTGCCTAGACCACCAAGTTGGTCTGAGCACTTCCTCCTGATATGGGAGTTTCATGCTCATCCGGTGTAAGATCATAGAATTTCTTGGAGACACAGGAGTGACTAGCTCCCGTATCAACTAGAAATTCCGCAGACCTTCCGTTGACAGTAAGGCAAACATACCACTGCCTTCCTTTCAGCAAGGAAGGCGTATCCGTAACAACAGGAATCTCATTGTCAGCACCAGGAGTCAATCCACATCATTTCAGGTATTCCAGACAAGGATGACCCGGGGGTAGATGGGTACTACCAACCCTGGCTAACTCATAGCCGTCTACCTTTTTACCGATACTGGGTTTCCCCCGTGCTCCCTGGGCACCTGGTGTATCAGGTTCCCCAACCTTTCGGATACTACTACCCGATCCGGTGTTGGGCGACTTTGCTTCTTCATGGGAACCTGCATCACGGTTGGTGATACTATGGCAAGTTATGTCACTGGGATCCCCTTGCTTGCCCAACAAGAGACCCCTTTTTAGTTTTCCTCTGTGTTACTTACAGAATAACTACCCAGTGGTCTAGGCACCGGTTTATCGGCTGTACATTCGGCAGTCCGAGAGTTTGGCATCTGAAACACCTCTTTCGGGATTTATCCCCTCGGGGCGCCTCAGGGCTTCAGTCAAACAAGTGACTAAGGTCTTCACTAAATCTGAGGTGCGGCTGATGCAGCCAGGGTGGTGGTATCTACAGTTTTAGTTACTTGGGGGCAGCAAGCAGCAGGTTTATAAATTCCTGACTTGCTCTTGTCCGTCGGACCTATTTTATGATACCGTTTTTGGCGGTAATATTTGCCTGCGATTTGAACTGCACCGATGTGTTCTCAATTTTCATCAGACACATATTCGTTGTCAGAATTGACGTACTGCAACTCTACAGGAGCTATCTGACCCAGTCCGGGAGCCACGAGGGGTGCTTCCGAGTACTGTATTTGGGATGTATGCAAGGGACTATGGGGTAAACCCCCTAATGTCTTCTTTCTGTCATAGCCATCGATAGCCATAAACAGATCGCTGAAGGAGGTTTCATCCTTCCACGATTCCCACACTACTTGCTTATGGTCATCATCCGGTAATCCGCCAAAGAATTGTGTAAACAACTCCTGCAAATAACAATCATCATCATGTGCCCAATATGGTCGAGCTTTAGACAATAGATCTTGTAGTTCTAAACCGAAGACCTTATGGGATTCCTTCGGTTTCTGGGTCCTTTTCTTAAAAGTGACCCATGGATCTTCTCTTACGATAGAGCTGAATAGGTAGGCGGCACACTCGACCAATTGGTCGTATGGACCATATATCCCATAGGCAGATTCAGAGCTACCTTTCCCCCTTTACTTAACCAACAAATGAGGTAAGGCAAGGCTTCTTCTTTAGTCCAACCACTACAGTTGACTTCATCCATGAAGGCCTGATACCGGTCCTTCCATGGCTCATTCAGATCATAAGGAGGAGGTATCCTAGCACTCCTTCTTGCTGGATTAGCGCATCCTCGAAGCCTAGCGGCCTCTCGCATGCTCCAATCCATGATTTCCATGCCGTCGGCACCCTTCCGGTAGCAGTCAATACCCAAGTTTTGGATGCATTGACTCCTATCGAAAATATTCTGCATTGCAGCAGGCATGGAGGCCCTACGATTAGGTTTCCTACCATCTCCTCCTGATCCGGAATTTCCGGATCCCGATCCTCCCGGTGGTCCATCCGGGGGTCTATTTCCACCGGCTCCTGAAGCTCCACCCGCAGATCCTCCAGATCCACCAGTATAACCGGCAGATTCGTAGCCATACGATTGGTTTCCGGTATAACTAGTACGATAACCATTTTGGTTTTGCCCTTGGTTATACCCGTTTCCTGAGTACCATGATCCTGTTCCAGAACCTCCGTACTGTGGTCTCAGATAATAGCCATTTTGACCATTTCCGATGTTAGTTTGTCCGGATTCCCGGATAGACCCTGGCAACCGGATACCGCTTGGGGAATGTAAGTATTTTGTGTCACATTCCCTCCTGAACCTGTCATCCCAACCTGGGACAATGGTACAGGCTGAGGGGCTACTCCTGGTTGTGCCTGTGCTCGTACGACATTCAGACCCGGGGCTGGATATCTGGGTCCAACCGGAGTACTATGTCCAGGATGCGAATAGTAAGAGGGAGGCGTAAGCAACCTGAGGCCACTACCTAGGGTGTAGGTGGTGGGGTTGTATTCCTTATAGGAGCACTTACCCGTGGTGGTCTCATTTTACCACTCAGATCGGGTATGGGTGGCACCTGTCCCACGTGCGGATCTCGTCTTGGATCCGCAGGCAAAGGCGTGCTATTAACGGGTGTCTTAATGGCATTGACTGTACTAGTCGAACCATCAGAGCCCACTCCCCCTGAACCAATACCATCCGGTTTCGAGTACACTCCTGAACATTTTTGTTCACGTCGTCCTTAACAAAAGGGTTAAATATGGTAGGCTGTGACTGCTGCTGGCCAGTAGGTGTGGAAGTTATCTGATTTGATGGTATTGCTACCATTCCATCATCGTTATCCAGCATATTCGAAATGATACTCGGAACTATATTTACTACAGACTTTTGTACTGCTTCTACATACTTATCTAGTGCTAATGCAGTTTCCTGCAATTCCTGTATGTCTTGTATCATACTTTCTTTATCATGTTCCAGTTGTTGATTATATGTTATTATCCCCAACCGGACCGATTCATTATCCTGAGCTTGCTTGTTACATTGCTGTTTCAAGTCGTCCAACTCAGTTCGATAGTGTATTACTTCAGCTTCTGCATTTACCTTTTCTCGGCAGAGCTGATCATTCATATCTACATATTCTTGTATAAGATCATGTTTTGAATCATACTCCTTTTGGAATGATTGTCACATTTCATGGAGTCTCTCTCGGTCTGAAGATCATTCACAAAGCTTTTTCTCTTCAGGTCGAATTCTTTTCTTAATTCAAGAAGCTCGTGTTCGAGTTGTTCCTTTTCTGAGGCAACTTCATTTTTTTGCCTTAGATAAAACATTTAATGTTTCATTCAAAGTGACATAGGTGTCATTCATCAGGAAGACATCTGGTTGTTGTAGTCCCTCGCCTTCAGGTATGCTGTATGTTGCATAACCTATGGCACTATAATCCAAGATTGGCAGACCTGGTCTTGGAACATCATAGGGTAGTTCTCCAAATGTTACCCTTTTGGTTGGCATAGGAGCTTGATGTTCCGGGTTAGTGCTACCACCAGCCTCAAACTGCATAATTCTCCAGCGAGAGAATTATCCTATATCCGTCTCTGTATAGACTGTTCACTTCTAACAGAGTCTGGTATATTTTCCTCACTATCTAATTGGTAATGAGGACCGGATTGTCGCCAGGCTGAATATCCATCACCCTGGGGATTCAAATGGGCTTGTACCACAAGGGTACCATTCGCAATTTCTTGGACAGTTTCCTGTCCATCAGGGTTAGTCTGATCTAACCCATGTATATGCCGTTCGGACGTTATAGTCCGGGCTATACACACCAGAATTAACTGGTCATGGCACCAATGTAATGGTTTGGGTTTCTAACCGGTTAGGTTCGGGTCTTGTGATTCGAAAGGAAAGACGAAGACAGTATTCCGAGTGTATGCCAACAGTTTATTTAGTACACTTTCTGGTTATCCTGTAGTTTTATGGATAGGGAAACATGTTGCTACATATAACATGTACGGAGGCCTACATGGCCTCTGACGTGGTAGGTGAGCGCAGAGCCTTTTATATGGATGCTCCTGGTTCGTCGCCAGGTGTCCCACGGACCCGGATAGGTGCTGCCACCTACCCGGAACCTCAGGAACACCAGGCGACAGGTCTCACCCGCCACGCCAGACGGCACTAGTTATACCTCTACATATATATATGGGAAAGAACCTCCGCATTAGTGTCTACAGTGTCTGTTAAATATAATTATATCTGTTAAATAGCTTCATCTCATATCTTTTTTAAACTCGAAACATCTGATATATTATGCAGTTCCTATAACAAATATGAGGACAGAAATAACATATGAACCAAAGTGATTTTTTTTTTATAGTATTTTAAAAAGAAAAAAAAAACAGTGGACTTACGGTTTCCAAATATAGGTACCCTGCAGGCAGCGATATGGAGCTGGATTTCCGCCTCATTTAATGCCTACATAAAAGATCATTTGCAATAAGGACCTAAGCTTCAGAACATAGCACCAAAAAAACTCATGATTCAAAATTAATTTTACATCATATGTTTCACATACCTTCAGTCTTCCTTAAAATAGTAAATATCAAAAAGATATATGTCACTCACCTTTTGTGGGGCTGGGATGAGTTAGACTTAATTCTTGGTTTACATGAAGGTCTTCCTGACCAACCTGTCTCCCCTCTGCTAATATTACGGTGGTGTCAAGCTGGTTGTCTGCATTCTCATGGGGCTCCATGCTTCATATTATAGGCTCATCGTATACTTTGGCCTCACCTTGGCCTGATGTAGAAGGGACGGGTTCAGGTTCTGTCACCTCTGACTCGAGTCACACTTCTTGGAATACTTCAGTATGATCGGGTATGGGGGCATCCCCATGTCCATGTTTGGTTTAAATAATTAAAGAACAATATTTTGTCTTAGTTGTAATATTGATTCAATTATTTAGTCACCTTGCAGTACTGCAGATATGATGTGCTGTCGGTTAATTTTTTCCATGGCATTGGTGAGAACTTCCAAGTTTTTCAAAACTGCAGAATTTGATGTTTTATGGTTTCTTGTTGCATCGGCAGACGATGCACCTCCAGCATTGCCTCTCGATATTGCTTGTATACATCTTGTCCTTCATCCAACATGTCTTTCAATGTGGACGTTACAGTGCCTTTCATTTCATGAAACAGATTTCTGAATGAACCAGTCACACTTTTTGTTATGTCCCTTGTAATATTATCTAACTCTGTTTTTGTATGCTTCATTTGGTGGACTAGTGATTCCTGCTGATGTTTAAAAGAGTCTGTAATGCACTGAGCTAGGTCTTTAGTTGTATCAGCCAGCTGACCTTGTGTGAGCATTATTTTCTCCATTAGATTTTTTGTTGTTCCACGATTATTCTGTTGTGCTCCTCTAGAGTTTCTTTTGTGACCTGTGGACTGGATTTAGCGTCTTTGAAAGGTGAAGGTGCTGGAAGATCTGGAATACTGTTATTCAAAGAAGTGTCCATTCTGTTAACTCAGTTCGATAGTGTATTACTTCAGCTTCTGCATTTACCTTTTCTCGGCAGAGCTGATCATTCATATCTACATATTCTTGTATAAGATCATGTTTTGAATCATACTCCTTTTGGAATGATTGTCACATTTCATGGAGTCTCTCTCGGTCTGAAGATCATTCACATAGCTTTTTCTCTTCAGGTCGAAATCTTTTCTTAATTCAAGAAGCTCGTGTTCGAGTTGTTCCTTTTCTGAGGCAACTTCATTTTTCGCCTTAGATAAAACATTTAATGTTTCATTCAAAGTGACATAGGTGTCATTCATCAGGAAGACATCTGGTTGTTGTAGTCCCTCGCCTTCAGGTATGCTGTATGTTGCATCACCTATGGCACTATAATCCAAGATTGGCAGACCTGGTCTTGGAACATCATAGGGTAGTTCTCCAAATGTTACCCTTTTGGTTGGCATAGGAGCTTGATGTTCCGGGTTAGTGCTACCACCAGCCTCAAACTGCATAATTCTCCAGCGAGAGAATTATCCTATATCCGTCTCTGTATAGACTGTTCACTTCTAACAGAGTCTGGTATATTTTCCTCACTATCTAATTGGTAATGAGGACCGGATTGTCGCCAGGCTGAATATCCATCACCCTGGGGATTCAAATGGGCTTGTACCACAAGATTACCATTCGCAATTTCTTGGACAGTTTCCTGTCCATCAGGGTTAGTCTGATCTAACCCATGTATATGCCGTTCGGATGTTATAGTCCGGGCTATACACACCAGATTTAATTGGTCATGGCACCAATGTAATGGTTTGGGTTTCTAACCAGTTAGGTTCGGGTCTTGTGATTCGATGAGTTAGGCTGGGCTGAGCTGGGATGAGTTAGACTTAATTCTTGGTTTACATGAAGGTCTTCCTGACCAACCTGTCTCCCCTCTGCTAATATTACGGTGGTGTCAAGCTGGTTGTCTGCATTCTCATGGGGCTCCATGCTTCATATTATAGGCTCATCGTATACTTTGGCCTCACCTTGGCCTGATGTAGAAGGGACGGGTTCAGGTTCTGTCACCTCTGACTCGGGTCACACTTCTTGGAATACTTCAGTATGATCGGGTATGGGGGCATCCCCATGTCCATGTTTGGTTTAAATAATTAAAGAACAATATTTTGTCTTAGTTGTAATATTGATTCAATTATTTAGTCACCTTGCAGTACTGCAGATATGATGTGCTGTCGGTTAATTTTTTCCATGGCATTGGTGAGAACTTCCAAGTTTTTCAAAACTGCAGAATTTGATGTTTTATGGTTTCTTGTTGCATCGGCAGACGATGCACCTCCAGCATTGCCTCTCGATATTGCTTGTATACATCTTGTCCTTCATCCAACATGTCTTTCAATGTGGACGTTACAGTGCCTTTCATTTCATGAAACAGATTTCTGAATGAACCAGTCACACTTTTTGTTATGTCCCTTGTAATATTATCTAACTCTGTTTTTGTATGCTTCATTTGGTGGACTAGTGATTCCTGCTGATGTTTAAAAGAGTCTGTAATGCACTGAGCTAGGTCTTTAGTTGTATCAGCCAGCTGACCTTGTGTGAGCATTATTTTCTCCATTAGATTTTTTGTTGTTCCACGATTATTCTGTTGTGCTCCTCTAGAGTTTCTTTTGTGACCTGTGGACTGGATTTAGCGTCTTTGAAAGGTGAAGGTGCTGGAAGATCTGGAATACTGTTATTCAAAGAAGTGTCCATTCTGTTAACAGAAGGCTTGAATAACTGCCTTTTGGTAGACTTACCTCCACTACTGCTCTTATCAGAAGCATTATTTTCTCTGCTCTTGTTTTTTTCAGCCAGCCACGGAGAACAACGCTTGTTATTTCCCCCAGAGGTGGCAGGGGAAGTGTGGGACAAGACTGTGTCCGGTGTGCTCATTACAAATACACCTAAACCCTTTGGAGGAGTGTGGTCTGTCATGTCTAAGCCAGGACCTTCGTCGTTGATTAAATTTGAGAAAGAGGAGGCTTGTCATCTTTGTCTCTTAGAGTTCACAGAAAACCTGTCGTCTTCATTTTCCAGTTCCTGTATTTCATTTTCTTCACTAATTTTAGGCTGTGTAGGAGGAAGCTGTGTGTGAGTAGCCGGAGAAGTGAAATGTCCAGACCCTGAATGGCCCAGTCCAAAGTCTGCGGATCCAGGACATGACAATGAAGACCCTGAAGGCCCAGACCCTGAGGGCCCAGACCGTGGACCCCTGTCCAGAGTTTGATGATCCAGGACGTGACAATCCAGACCCTGAAGGCACAAACCCCGAAGTCCCCAGTCCAGAGTTTGATGATCCAGGATGTGACAATCCGGACCCTGAAGAGACTGGGGGAGGAGAAGAGGCTACATTAGCTGGCCTCAAAAAGGGACGTGAAACAGCTGGTTCAGAAAAGTATGAGTCTGGCAATCTATTGTCTTTAAGTATGCCATTTCTTTTGGTGACAATAGTAGTTATGCGGTTGGGTAAGTTGAGATTCGCTAGATGCTGATCAAAGTTTCTCTGTTTTTTTTCTGTACTGCTTGTTTAAGCTTAGAATTGAAGTTGTCCACAATGTTAAGTAAGTCTCCACTGGTTACCCTTGGCTGAGTTAATGGCAGGGGAAGAATATTTAGATGTCCTTGCTGGTTTTGAGTAGGTTCTGGAACTCTCTCACCGCTGAAGGAGTTTCTTGGTGTTCCCGTACATCATCTGCAGTCTGAAGGTTCAACTGATTTGCCTCAACTTGGGCCGCCTGTTCCGCGTTTTTGAAGGGGACTACAAAAAACAAAGAACATTTTTTTACGCCGCAAAATTGAGGAAAATATAATTATATAAAAGTTATTGGACAACAGAACAAACAATAATTACTTTAAATTTTTATCAGCTATTCTTTCTGAACATTTGAATAAATAGAAATAGGTTAAATGTAATCATCATTATCTGCATGACATTTTCCTCAAAAATATTTTTATACTTAATACATATTCTGCTTACCTCCATCAATACTTTGTACCATGTTCCCTTCTATAGCCACCTCTAAGGCTTTACTGGGCATGCTCAAAGCAGCGTAGTCCTCTTTATCTGGGTGATATGGGTCATTCACCTCCCTTAAGCTTCTCTATTTTATTTTGGTTACCTGGGCTTAAGAGAGGGTTGACTGACTGGGCTGTACCTCATGTGAAAACCTGGAGTGGGAATAAATAATGGTGGACCTTACTTTATATTTTTTTTTAGATATTTAGTATGTTTTTATCTCTTATTAAGATGACATCCACATATTAAAAAAAAACTTACCAAGTACTACATCTTCACCACTGTAGTCACAGATGGCTTGTTCCATCTCATCCAAATAATCCTCCGCGTCCCTTTGACCAGAGTCGGTCCTATATCGGTTGTCTATCTTTTGATGCTGTATAGAAAAGATATCAAGTAGAAAGAGTAGTAGCGGAGTCTCATTTTCTGCCTTTTAAAAGCCCCCTCTTCTAAAGTATTATTTCCTCGAAAATTTTAAGGTAAAAGGGAAAACTACAAGGAAAAACCAAGATATCTTACCTTTCTGCGGGCATCTTGTCCAAAATAATTTAGTTTGTCTGTACATTGTTGAATGGAGTGATACCTTTTGCCGTTGGCGATGACATTGGTTTAAATTAATATTTAAACCAATGGGAAAAAACAGGGCCCTGGGATAATAGTATGGATATATGTCACAAATGAGACACAAGTACTATCAAATGACAAAAAAAAGAAGATTTAGGAAATGTAAGGTGAAACCTTATATAAGGTGATGCCCACATCTAAACACCTGCCTATATCAATGGAGCTATTCACCTCGGAAATACTATAAACAAGAAAAATGTGGCAAGGACCACAGATAGGAGTTGCCACTCTGCAGCAACGTGTGACGTCATGGCCGACGTATGACGTCACAAATTGCGTCACAAGGTGACCGTGACGTCACTGAAAAACTGAAAACATAATGAAGTTGCTATGGTCGCTGCGCTCCCGGCCGCTACGCGGCAAGCAACTCCAAAAAAACATCAAGTTCTGGACAGAAAAGGGTTAAAAGAAAGCCAGAGAATTGTGCCCAAATACATTTCTCCTTTCCAAAGGCCTGGAAATCAGCTTGTGAACCATTATTTTGACTCATGTCCCAAGATTTCAGCTTATAAGCATCCTGGACCTCACGATCATCTTTAAAAGAAATTCCCCCTTTCTTTTAAAAACTAGTTATGTCTGTGGCCGGTCCTTTTGCTTTACACTCGGTTTGGCTTCTCTTTGCCTGGTTTTTATATTTATAATGGATATATGGACATAACATGATATCATATTGTATTACAGAACGGTATGTTGGACCTGGTCCATGGTATAAATCATGGTTTATTAGTGCTCTCTGACAGAGGCACAGGTATGGTCACAATGAAATCAAAGCAAAATCATCACTCGACACCAGTGTATCCAAGGGAGGGGCATGTGATATTGGCATAGTAGTGGACGCTCTTTGCCATACCTCAGATTTAATAGTGTATGTATATGATCGTTTTATTTTGAGGTGAGGACCATACATGATAGGACCTATAAATGATAGTACATGTATAGCCTCAATAATATGATAAATAAATGATATATACATGTGTTATGAAGTTGTTTTAATTGTAAATAATTGGGGTTATTTAATAGGGAGAAATAGTATACCTAGCTTCAATAAAGCCCTTTTTTGTACCTGTGTATTCGTGGGGGGGGGGGTTGAGAGTAGAAGGGGATTCGAATTATAAGTGCTTCTGATCATGACACAGATTTAAACCTGTACGTACATTATTGCTGGTCCTCTGCTCCACGTCGGGGGGTAAGGTGCCATGGTGTTCCTCAGTCCGTTCTTCCTGTAGGTGGATGTATCGTTCCATATCGGCCGTGTCAGGCACTGAACAGTGCTCGGGCCCACCATAGACTGTCTTGCTCATGGGCAGATCACTCAGCTGTCTACACTCAAGGGTGATCGAACAAAAAGTCAAACTCCAGCGTAAACTGGCTGTATCTCCAACTCTATGGATAAATATTAAATGCCAATTTCAGGTGGTATTTGCAAGCCAGGTGGAAGAAAGAGTTACAACAATGCAAATATTAAGGCAAATACTTTAATTTTAATCCAACTTGATAGCAGTCCACATATCATCTGCTGTACCAGGTTGACTTTTAACTATCAAAGATCAAGGGATTGTCTCAACGTTACAAACAAAGTAAAGTGGTCTCTACGGACAACAATACCTCCGCTGATTTTCTTTCCTTTTATATGTTTTGATAAGAACATCATTGATAATAAAAATAAAAGAGAAGGAAAGTTAGATCTCTGAACAAAATTGATTCGAACCCACGACATTCTGATGCAAAGTTTCACACGATAACCACTCTACCAACATTTCCATTCCTCTTGGACATAACATCCTGCTCAAAGTTTCTAAGAAAATAACTCACTTTATTTTCTCCTGTTTTTTTTTATGATATATATATATATATATATATATATATATATATATATATATATATATATATATATATATATATATATATATATATAGACATACAGGTAACATGTATTAGGCTTCACTATAGGTATTGTGGTCAGAAGAACATGTACAGGCACCATTGCTGATTGGTAGGACTTATATATAGGGGTTGGTACATGAATTCACTTCCATAGGTTCAAACCCCTCACTGAAAAACAGAATTTTTCAGAACTGAATCATTCCCCAAAACTCCCGGAGGCTATTTGCCTAACCTCCGCCCAGCCCAGATGGCCCATAACCTCCACTCAGATGCCACATAGTAGAATATGAAATTAGACGTTCAAGAAGAACAATGGGAGGCAGAGCCAGGCAGAGCATGCCTCTTAAAATCCTCTATGATTATTGGAGATATCTTGAATGTGTATGTGTTTTTCTCCAGCCAAACCCTGGAGTTGCTATAATTATATCATCTGTCCCACAGAGTTGGAGATTTAAAGCCATGGTGCTCTGGAGTATGACTTTTTGGTTCATACAGCCTGTCTTCGGACTCTGCTCACCGGGGGGGATAGAATGTGTACCTCACCGGTTCAGACAAGTATCCCCAGTTAACTAAAAGCTAGCTGGTCTTAATTAGGAATGGTATAGTGTGGTATCAATCATTTGAGTCTACTCCTTTGGTGCTCTTCGACATTAAGACCATAACCACATTTGTATTGTTTCGACATGTTTTTGATAAAATCTTTCAACAAACACTTCTATAGGGCAAACGGGGAGATTTGGCAACGCTGATGGTGGAAAGTCATCCCCTAACACATTGAACCGGTTCGATTTTTGAGTATCACTTTTTTTTAGATTACAAGTGAATGTAGAGGTAAGAACTTAGCAAAAGAAAACCCAGATTTTTAACGTTTGTAAATGTTTTTATGTTTGATTTAAATTTTTTTAATTGGGTTTTAATGGGATTTTTTTCAACTTTTGGATTTTCAAAGTTGAAAAACATTTGCAAAAACATTTTTGAACTTAGTTTTTACGTAAAAAGAAAAACGCTAAGATAAAAACGTTTTATAGGACATAAAAACTATTTTACACTTAAAAAAAGTTTGGCAAACTTATCAACCTAATAACGTTAGTTAAGGTTAACATTTTATCAATGATTTTCTGAGTTATGGTCTTTTAATGTTGAAAAAGAGATTGAAAATGGCATTTTTTACATTAACATACTTGCAAACGGTACAGTATCTTTAGCGAAATAGGGTTAGAGTGTCTCAAATTGCTTTATTCCATAACATAATAATATATATAGTCACAGTTAGCATTACCATGAAGTTTTCACATGATGTGGGTCAATCTTTTTTTCACCACACCCCTCTACTTTCACATTATGTCCCATCCGAGTGATTTATCTAAACCCATAATAAAGCGAACATTGAAAGTGGCTATAACTCTAATTTTACCACTTGTGGATAGAGGCATTTGGTCTTTAGCTTTGGTAAAAAAAAAAATCCTGATGCCACCACTATTTGCCTATGACTGAGGGCAACTTGAGTAAAATAATACAAATATAACACTTGGACGGTTTTTTTATCCACAAAACTGAATTTGGCTGCTGTATGCATGCAACTAATAGTATTGTCTTTATCACTTTTAGATAGATAGTAGGCATGTTAACTTCATCATTTGAGTAATATATATTATTGATTACTTTATTTTGTGGCATTGAGGTGTGTATTTCTTTCCTTGGACGGGACAGAATTGAGGTTTTCTTTGAGGAGATGTAAAAGCTGAACCATTGACATGAAAGGTGTATAATGAGGTTTTGTATGTATAGAAAGCCTTGTTATTTAAAGAATTTGAAAGAGATTCTGTAACGGGAACCCCTATGGGCGGGAACCACCGGGTAACATTACATCACCTTCTTGTGGCTCCACCTGTAGGGCTGGAGGTCATGTGACCTAGGCAGGCAGGCTGGTGGGGACTGTGTAACTGACCACTGGTCACTTTTGCACCAGAGACCAGTCAGCCAGGAAGGTAAGCCATACAGCTCCATTTTTTGGTGGGTGGTTTGTGCAGGGTCAGGATTATTACAATATTACTGCTGACTTGTGACTATCATTTTGTATTTGAGGCTTTGTACCATTTGTGGACAATATAAGTATTAATTATAGTTGAAAGAGTCTGTCTTGTTTCCATTATGTAGACTTTATAGAATTGGCCATCTTCAATCATCCCCAGCCTTAGTCTCCCCCTGGAGTTAGGCTTATAGTTTAATCTAAATTACCCAATAATTCTCCAATGCCCAAACTATTACACTGGTGTCAGAAGTGGGATTGAAATCCAAATTTTTCTGAGATCAGACTCCTTTTAACTGTCGTTCTAACTACCAGTATTGTTCAATTTTTCATGAACATTTGGATTGGATGCCAGATGACAGGTTTCCTTATGATATCAGCCACTCTATCCATAAGATGTAATCCTTTCATTATTGTCTAAATTCCTCCTACATTCCATGCGAAAATCACCATCAGTTGGTTACAGTGACCCAGTATACATGCTGGTTATTCTTTGGTCAAATTCACATTGATCTGCCAGGTTTACATTACTATCTAAAGGGGGTTGAAAATCACGACAGAAAAGGCCATAAATTTTCCTAGATGTGCATTTTGGCGCCATATGGAAAACCATTCCTCCAGGGTTAACAGGGACACGCACTTTGCCGCCTATTAGCGGCCGTTACAGCCAAACAACATTCTCCTTTTAGGCTTAGAAACGCCACTAAATATTAAGATAACATCCTGTCCCCATCCCCAAACGTCACAGACACGTCCCCGCCCGCATCCCCACGCTGCATTCTGCCAACAGGAGGGCGCCCACTGCGTGTGAGGATCACGGGAGTGACAGCCGAAAAACGTCGCCCCTTTGTCGGCACCAGACGCGTTCCCGCCTACCAGCACCCCCTGCCCCATCCCCAACCATCATAGAAGCTTCCCACCCCTGGGGCTTGTTTTTCCCTATGTTTAAAAATATAATAACATACGGACAAATACATATGGCTTTCCTGCGGGTCTTAATAAAAATAATATAAAAAATGTCTTCCGCCACCCGTCCATATATTTTTTCCTTTTCATTAGAACATGCGGACACATAGGGCGGAATACATCCGGACCTCTGCATGTACCCCTCCGTATCCCTCCGTATGTTTTAACACTAGTCCGTATGTGTCCGCATCTCATGTAAAATACCTCACATACCGGGAAACCCCCGGGGATTCCCTTTCCTCACTGTCCTACGTCACTTCCTGTCGCCATTTGCAATAGTGAATTTTTCATAACACGCGTCGAAATGTCGTTCTTTCAGGTAAGGAAAAAGATGTTTTCTTTCAAATCTCGCTGTAACTCAAAGCCCAAAGGCTGTGGGAAGGTAAAGGGGGTAAGGGTCTGTCCTCATAGTCCGGGAGGGGGGACAGTTCTTCAGTTTTCGCTTGATATCATATCTTCACCGGCACCCTCTGCTGTCACTCCGGTCCTTGTAGTCTTCAATCTGTATTTCTGTTTTGTTTACCTGTTAGAACGAAGCATATGGTAGTCCTATATCTTAACCTTTTAGGTCTTTTTACCCACGGGCGGGCACCCTGGGCAGCGGGCCCACCCCTCGTGTATGCCCTACGAGTTCTGTGTTTGGATAGGAGCACTTTCTTAAGTCTATACTGATTTGAAGTTAATTTATTTAGCTATTAAAAGTAAACAAGTTCACAATCATTTATACTGATTTAATTTTTCTAGGGAAAAGAGGAAGACGATGCTGACTTTATCTCGCCTGAAATGTTTCCTGGGGACGCAGGACAGCAAGCTATTTCCTACATGACAGCATGTCTCATGAAAGCCGTGAACCTTCAGAATAAAACAGACCTTTCCTCCAAAAGACAAAAAGGGAAGGCCCCAAGTTCCGAGCATCCCTCTCACTTTCCTCCAGTTTCTCCTGGTTCTTCTTTAAGGCCCTCTGTTGACTCTAAGAAAGAAAAGATCAAGGACCCTACCTATGTTCCTCCTGGCAGAGGATCCAGAGGAGGCTCCAGAGGAAGGGGAAGGGGGAGGGGCCGAGGCAGAGGAAAAGTTACCGGAAAAACTGATTTCTCCTCTTTGGCCGCCTCTTTTTTAAGTGCTCTCTCAGAAGGCAGCAGTGAAATAGGCCTTTCAACCTCTGTTGACAGTTCTTCTACCAGACAGGAAGGAGAGCAAGAAGAAGCTCCCTCTTACACGTCTTCCCAGGGGAGCAGAACCAAAACCGGGAAATCTCCACGCAAGAAGTCTCTTCACTGGCAGACCGACGAGACCCGGGCTCTGATACACGGGGCAAACCATCTTAAGCCTGTGTTAAAAGGGAAATTCAAATGCTATGCCGATGGAATAACCCTCAAGAAACTGGCTTGGGAGGAACTTGCAGGTAAAATAAAAAAATTTTCTTTGCTTAAATACATCTAGACACTTATCACATCAACACATATAAGTCTTATACCTACCTCTGACATGTGCATGTTACCTATATGTGTCACATAGAATTATTCTAAAACTAATCCAATAGACTAAATAAAACGTCCTCATTTAGACCCAAATCTGTATTCTTCTTGTGTTTATCATTCATCTTCAAATTAATATATAACTTTTCCCATCCTTTTGTTTTTAAAGATTACGTGAATGCTAACGGCGGCCAGGACAGAGACGGGGATGGGTGTAAATCTAAAGTAACATACTTCTGTCAAGACGCCAAGCGCAAGGTACATATATTTTTACTTTTTATTTATATTATATGCGGACATGTGTATGTTTCATCTTCTAATAAATTTTGTGACCTATCTTTTAATGCTTTTTGTTAATTTTCCTGTAAGACATTATTATTTAGTCTCTTATCTATTTTTTTTTTCATTGCAGCGTCAGAACATAGACTCAATATATAAGACAGGGAGTGGCCAGAAGGATGACAAACATTTCCTGACTGACCTTGAGCAGGCAGCATGTGACTTCTGTGGCACAGAGGTAATACTAGGTGAGCATCTCTTGGTTGTTATGTTCTTATTCACTGTCAGAAATAAAAATATATGTCATCTTACAGTATTATTTAGTTAATAAATTGGACTCGGACAGCAGGTGGAAAAATGTAATAATATATCATGTCTCCTCTCTCTTATGTAAGTTGTATATGTTGGTCCAACTTTAACACATTTCAAGTGAATATATGGATATGTTTTCATATCTACTGTCAAATTTACTTTTTTTCATGTATTTTTTATTGGATTATAAAATAATATATTCTTAGGAATCAAAGGAATGCAGCCTCCAGATCTGAAGGGCGGAGACCCATCGCAGAGAGATATAGAGTGGTCATGTTATGACCCATATAGATCTACACGTGTGGACTATGAGAGGATGAAAATGCCATCCGATTCCCTTGCGGCAACAGTGCAGGGCCAGATGCTCCAGAGCATAGACGGAGGTGGGTATCTTACAGCTTCTTTCCATGAAGAAAGCTAGAACCTTATTATATTCTGACCTATGTACTTATTTTGTTTAAAGAGAAAGATACCTTACTTTTTACGTTATTTACTTTATACTACACATGCGGACCTGACATACCACATATTAATTGACCTGATTATTAACTTTGATTTTATTTTATGTTTTCAGTTCCAGTGCTCGAGGAAGGTGAAAGTGAAAATGCTTCTTGTGCAGACACAGAGGAAACACGTAGCACTCAGGGAGGAGAAACAGAGAGTGAAGTGGAGGTGGACCATGCTGAAGAAGCTGAAGCTTCCACTGACCTCACCCAGAACTTTGAGAGGGAACCGGTTTCTCATCACCCTGCCCCTGCCCGTGCTACTACTTTACAGCCCCGGGTATCCACTTCTCATATGTTGAAAATATGCAACTCTTTTAACAGAAAGCTTACCTTAGAAAAGGAGAGGAAGGGGACTCCCAGTGTCCCGAAATATCAAAAAAGTAGCCGACAGTTACTGGATGAGAAAAAAGATAAAGACAGGGATACCCTTCTGAAGAAGGTTAATGATATAAAAGAAAGGAACCTGAGTAAAGCCTCTCATGAAAAGAACTTTGTTAGTCCTTCTACTTCTAGCTCAGGTCCGAAGCCCTCTACCTCCGGCACACATCCTAAGCCCTCTACCTCAGGGACACATCCTAAGCCCTCTTCCTCAGGGACAGTTCCTAAGCCCTCTACCTCAGGGACAGTTCCTAAGCCCTCTACCTCAGGGACAGTTCATAAGCCCTCTACCTCAGGGACAGTTCCTAAGCCCTCTACCTCAGGGACAGTTCATAAGCCCTCTACCTCAGGGAAAGGTAAACATCCCTCTACGTCAATGCTGATAGAGCAGCATTCTTTAGGCAATGAACCACCACAAGAAGACACCCAAGACCAAGACTGTGTTCCTCTACCCCAAGGAAGGATAAGGAGGAGGGCAGACTCATTCTCAGGCTTGTTAAACGACAATCAACCTTATCTAGACGAGGATGATGACTTAGAACAAGCCTTGGATTTGCCTTATAACACAAAAAGGACAAACGATGATGACTTACGGAATCCCTCTAAGAGGGTAAAGCTGTATACTGAGGAAGAGGTGCAGGAACTAATTGCCGCCTCTAAAAAGCAAGAAGACACTAAAGCAGATGGAGATAATTTTTTGACCAGTACTCCTTCTAGGACAGAAGGCAAAGAGAAGAAACAAACCTCTTCCAATAAGAAAACTGTAGCTAAAACCAAGGATAAGCCTGTCCCTACTGGTCCACGCAGAACCTCTCCACGCCTGCAGGCCAAGCAAGATTTTGACTCCCCTCGTAACGTGTCTGTTTTAGAAGAAATTTCCAGAAAAAGTGACACTTCTTCAAGAAAAAAACTGTTTGGTTCTAAAAAGAAGGAAAAGAAAGATGGACAAGATAAATCTTTAATTGACATCCCCTCTTCTCCTATCCTATCTGACTTAGAGGACGAAGGAGTTGGTAGTGTGGAGTTTATTACACATAAAAGGGGGACTGGGCATACTCCTGTGGAAAATCCCAACCCTATCACCCTGGAATTAAAAAAGACTCACGAGGCTCTGGCTGAGTCTGCAGTGAAAATATCTGAGGATATGAGATATGCAACGCAGGAACTGGTTGTTTCCAACAAAAAGATGACTTCTTCTTATGACAATTTCTCTCAGAAGGTTGTAGAGTCAGCGGGAAATATAACGACGAACACAAATTTATTTATCGAAAAACTTGAGGAGACTTCTAAAGTGTCTTCTGATACATTAAAAAAAATGTCCGCTGCTTTCCTGCATAACCAAAAGGAGACAGTCGAAGGAGTAGAGGTTATAAACGATAAACTGATAGACAATTTACTGTCCAAGCAAGTGAAAATAGTGCAAAGTGTGAATGCCATGACGGAGTCCTTAGGGAAGCACACAAAAGCTGTAGAAGAAGCTCAGAGTAAAATAACTGTTGGTATTGTTTCTGTAGCAGACAGCTTTGCCCGGGTGTCTGAAAGTATGAAGCAATTGGCTTCTACTCAAAAGGCCCTTAATCTTTGTAATAATACTTCTTTACAGCTGGTTGACAACACAGAGAGAGTTCTAGACAGGGTAGTGGCCAACCTCGAGAAGCTGGGTGACCTTCAGGAGAAGCTCAATAAGGAAACTATAGCCAGGACTTTAATTGAACGTGAGTATAAATTGACAAATAAATATATTAGTTTCAGTATAGCTTTCATTGATATAATTTTTTCCATTGAATAACACATGCGTAAGACAAAAGGAATAATTAAATTTTTTATTGATGTGAATATGAGTATAAAAAAGGGACACATAACCTTAACATACAGGCAATCAGTATGGGTATGTTCTTATAAGCTACTGCTTAAAACTAAAGAAGGAAATTTATTTTTCATGTCTTTATTCAGTCGGTCGTCCCGTCCTTAAAACGCATGGAAACATGAACCGTCAGGACCCTGATGAAGAGACAGAATCTCCTGTAGCGTCCCCTCCTCAAGCAGTCGCTGAAGGTCCGGACGAGTCTCCCCCACGAGATGTTAACGAATTTCCTGTACCCTCTCCTCCCGTTCCACTCTTACCGGAGCAGACCTCACCGCAAGAAACAAAAGAAACTATGGTTAATTCTCCTGCTATAGAAGTAGATGATGCAGCAGCGGAGCCACAGGGGGAGGGCAGTGCCTCCCAAGAGCCTGACACTCAGGCTTCTCTACAGACAGAAGAGACACAAGGTACAGAAAACACACTTAAATCTTTCTTTGACGTTGTATTTTATTATTGCACTTAGTTTTAAAGTATCCTATATTCCTCTAATAACTGAGTTTCCTGTAGGCAGTATGAAGGTGGACCCTCTGTTTTGAAATAACTGAGAGTTCCACTTTTCTTTGAACATTTTAAGTCTAAAGGCAGTAGAATGAAAGAAAAAAAGATCGACATAGAGCCTGACAAAAGCCAAACTGATATTATAACTGTCGCCTAGGTGTTTGACAGGAGGCTCTCACTTTCATTGCATGCACACATTAGGGAATCAGATACATCCCTCAGAAGTAGACCCTTCCGGTTTATCTGCTTTCCTTACCCATCCAGAACCTCCCACTGGTAAGTTCTGATAACTGTACATGCTCATCCAGTCCTTAGAGGAAAAGAAGGCAAAACATAGTTGGGGTTTTGCATGTTTTTCAGATGGGTAAACATTTTGACATAGAAACATGTATGTAAGATTTTATTCACTCTCTTTTATTCTAATTTTTGGTTTTTGTATTTTCCTTTATAAGATGGGAAACCGCCCACATATCAGACCGAGAGCAACATTAACCCTGGTTTTTTCTTCGAAGAGGAGACGTCTAAGATGAAGTTGGCTATACCTGGTGAAGGTAAGGAGATCCGAAAAAAAGATAACAAATGAAGATTCTTATTTCAGATAGACCGAAATAAATAAATTCTATGAGGTCGATAATAAAACTTCAATATTTAGTTCATGCTTTGTGTAGGAAAAAATTATACTGAAGAATTATATTTCCTTTCATATGCAGCTATCAACTGTATAAGTCCTCAAGACAAAGGGCTTCCTCAGTTTACTGTCTTAAAAAGCGACGATTTTGTTATAGTGGCTACAGACGTACAGGAAGATCATCAGGATGCGGCAAAAAATCTTGTCATCCCCAAGGACATCGACACCCAGTCTGAAGCAGACACAGAAGCTTCAGTGTCAGCTTCAGAGAAGGACTACGGAGAAGATAAAAAGAAACGTGTCCCTCTGAAAAGGTCTTCCAGGGCACGTAAAGCAACACAGAAATACCGGGATAATATATAAGTGTTAATGAACATGTGTCATTCTGGTATAAAGAAGACAAAAAGACCAAAGATTTATCTTTTCCAGTCACATACAGGACTGTCTTTTAATACATAAAGTGAGGAGAATTGTTTATGTGTAGTTACTTTTAAGACTGCAGAACTAAAGACAAATTGTGTTAGACTTGTTAAGCATCGAGTTAAATATCTAACATGTAATAGAAAAAAACAGGTTCAGTTGGATAACTTTTTTCTGTAATAATTAGAAAAAGAATGTACAAGGCCCTTTGTTAAAGAATATTAAGGAAAGTAATGAATAGGATTTTTAAGGCTTTGCTGTTTCCATGCTGTTGATTGTTCTGACTATAGGATGACAGAAATGATTCATAGTTCACGTGGCATATGTCCGTATGTGCCGAACATGAGAGTATTTCACTTATATCCAAGAAATTAAAAGAAAACTGAAGAACAGTGGAGATCTTCAAAAGAAATAAGTACTTTATACTTATATATACACACGTACATATGGAAGTCTGTATCTAAGAAGTAGATAACATAGGGACTTCAGGTTAAATGTGAAAGGTACATTCGTATAATGAAACCATCAGAACCACAAGGAAGGATGCTTCCTCCTTACATAGAGATTAATTTATGTCTTGACTTAGTGGTTTCAAATATTCAAGTTAAGCCAAATAAGTGCCTTCATACATAATAACAAGGTTTGAAATTTATAGTGACGGATATACAAAGAATTTAATTATATTAATTCACACTGAGACCTTCTTTGTCAGACAATAAATAGACAATATTTGCTCTATACATATGTACAATAAGATAAAATAGAAGTGTCCTTAAACATCTTAAGAGTTATAACCGATTCTGATCCTGAAAGAATTGCTCCATGACTCTGTTCACCTGTTGAATAAGGAAAGGAGGATCTGGATAACTGTTAAACTGGCTGGGGTCACCTGCGTCTTCTCTCTGGTCTTGAACCTCGGGATTCTCTCCCACCTGTAGCACATTTTCAGTCTCTTTGTCTTCTGAGCTGAAGTGTTTCTGGACGAAAGAAGACCGCAGGTTCTTGAAGGCTATACGCTCAGCCGGAGTCCTTTGCTCAGGTTGAGGAACAGGGGGCCTTATCCTCTTGAACCTGTCTCTGTCTAAGGAGTCTGGGAGAAGAGGAACCTTTGCCGCTTTGGCGCAGTTGTGCAGGGCAACACATGACTCTATTATAGCCGCAGCTGTGGGAGGGGAATGGAACAAGTAGCCCCCACTGCTGTCTAGACACCTGGTTAAAAAAATATTACACATCTTATTTAAAAGGTGAACACGAGGGGGCTTTAAATGTTACTGTAGAAATTACATATGGTTTATGCATATATATAAGAAGCTAAAATATCTATGCCTTACCTCCAGCGCTGTTTTAGGATACCGATGGTTCTCTCGACTGAAGAACGAGTCTTCCTGTGCCATTTGTTGAAGTCTATGTCTGCTTGCGTTTTCTCATACTTTATAGGGGTGAGGACATAGTCTGTCAGGACGTACCTAAAAGAAATCGTTTTATTTTTAAAGGAAGAAATTTATGAATGACTTTCATAAATAAAGTTATAGGATAATTTGTTGTATTCAAGAGGAAAATCATATTTATATTTTTGAAATAAAGGAAAAACCTGTTTCTATTTTATTTGAGAAAAAACAAGAGAGAGAGAATTGTTCTTTCATAACTACTTACCCAGAGTCCCCCAGTAAAAAGTATCCTTGGAAGTCCCCCCTCTCTCCTAGGAATTTAACCTGCGACCCATTCATTACATATATATCATTGGAGCTTCCCGGGTTCGCTGCATTCACATGAAATATGATCCCGTCATAGTCTGCGATGATCTAGAAAAAAAGGGACAACATGTAAAGAAGAAAAAGTTAGGACTTAAGACATTTAAGTCAAATAAAGAAGATAAACTTTACATCTTTTTCTTTATGAAAGGAACTTTGATAGAAAGAAACCAAATAAAAAGGAAGAGAAAGAATTATGTTTAACTTACCATAACATTGATGCTGTAGTACCCTTTATAGAAATAGTACTGATTCTCGTCGTTTATGACACCTTTGGGGCACATTATGGGAACGTGGGTTCCATCCACCAGACCGAAGCACTTTGGTTTCTTTGTTTTCTTGTAGAAGGCAGTGGCTTTGGCATTTTTCTCATCAAAAGAGTCCGGCCATTCCACATACTCTGTGATGTGTGTCCTGAAGTATTCAGCCACGTCTACCACAGACTTGCTCACCACGCTCTTGCTGACCCCGTGACAGTCCCCGATAGTCTGGTAGCTTGCTCCTGTGGCGAAGTACCTCAAAGCCACACAGAACTATGAAGTAAAAACAAATAAAGTTAAATTAGCTGAAGTCAAATTATTTTCAATGGATTTTGCTATCAGTATGGTTCTGCGGAAGATAGAGTGAAAGGGGGATATGGTACACCCAACATGGGCCTAGGAAAGGAAAAAATAGACTGCAGATAGGCAGAACAACCTCTTAAGAACAGGTGTGTGCAAAGCCATTTGTATAAATAGATGTATAGGAGAATTATAGTCTTTATTGCTCGGGGAAAAGGAGACTTACTCTGATCCTGTAGGGTACAGCATGCTTGCCCCTTAGGACTTTGATTTCTCTAGTGTCGACGAACCTGTCTATCAAAATCCTGACAACTGGTTTAGGAAGACGATACCTCTGGACAAACTTCTTGTCCGTGAAAAAGGAGAGGGGGTCAACACGCTTGAAGTATTCTCTCTTGCTTCTCTGGATCCATCCTATCCTCATTTTGGTGAGAGCGAGCACTACAGAGCAATCTTGTTGAGAGCGAGCACCACTGAGCAAGTTAGAATGAACCGCCCAAACAAAGAAATAAAAACTTCCGGGTCAAGGTCATATGTGATGACCCCACATACGGCTGAACGAACAAGACGCGGAAACATACGGACCTATGCAGGGGTCCATATGTAACATACGGTGGTCCGTAAGGGTTTTTTTAACATACAAGGGGGGTACCCCCCTGTAGGTATTTGAGGCCCTACATACGGCGTTTCAGCGGTTTTATTAAAGTCCGTAAGATAAGGAAAAACAGAGTTTTTCCCATATAGGAATACGGAGGTCCGCATGTAGAGGCTAAAAGTCCGTATACATAGGGAAATACAGAATTTTTATTTTAAGCACATACGGAGGTCCCTATGTGATATACGGACGTCCGCATGATAGGGAAAAACAGGCTCCTGGTGGCGGCAAGAGTTGCTATCCACCAGTGCCCCCACCCTCCCGCCTCCATTGGTGCCACCCAGCAGCCGTTGGCCTGAGACAACACCTCACCCCAGTGGTGACGGGAGTTACACTGTCCGTGAGTCTGCCTACCAGCACCCCCTGCCTCCCTGCCCACCCCCCCCCCCCCACCTGCACGTGGGAAAGATGACTCAAAGATTGTGTGGCCTGACAGAATCTTTAAGTTTACTCAAAAATCCACGGCCAGAATTTGCAGAAAAACAGGGGAATAAAACAAAATAATGTTCCAGTGATGGATGTAGAGCTAGGTTTTTTACCTTTCATTTGATACAACTTTCAAGTAATTCCGTTCAAGTAGAAACCTAAGAATCAATATTTTCGAAACACTAGTTTATCATAGTGACAGATACGAGGAGCTGGGGCCAGATTCAGCTGACTTCGCTACCTTGTGGTGTCAGAAGTCAGCTGCTACTGCTGGGCTTTTTAAAACCACGACAGTAGCGGCTGTAAAGTCGGGCTACGTGTCGGGGGATATCCTCCCTCCTCTAGTCTATACCATAATTTGACGTTTGAAAAAAACGCAAAAACGTTTTGAAACGTTAACAATCATGTCCATCATTTCTCGTATACACTGCTGGGTGGAAGCACCATCTCTTTATGATATATAGGTGGATCTTCCCGCGAAAACAGTGATATGACTGCAGTGAAAAGATAACAATATGGCCAATCTAATACTGATATAAAGTGTCAAACTAACAATTGACACAAAAGCTAATAGAACATTTGTTTTTTTAATTAATTGCATTATAACTATATGCAGATTATATGGGTAGACATCTTTTTTTTTTATAGAAATTAGAAAAAAATATATATCTTTTCAATCTTGTACACTCTGCATATGATCTGAAATGACTAACAGCCCTCTCTAGCCATGTACATGGAGTCTTACTGTGGTTCGTAGGGGCAAGGAATTGTGATGTCCATCTTAGTTAAAGTGGTGACAATCCTTCAATAGAAGCTTAAGAGAATGAAGATAGATATTTATAAAACCTTCACCACTGAGGGTCAGATAATTACAAATGCATGATGAAATCTTGACGTCTAGCCCAGGGACTTTTGATGTAAAAAAAAACAAAAAAAAACAATGTTGTCAAACATTTAAAAACGTTTCACCCCAAAACTATTACACTGGTGTCATAAAAAAAAAACAAAAAAACACGGTTATTGATAACACTTATTTACATTATTTAGAGTCAACGTTTTTACGTTAATAAAACGTTTATTTCCGGTTTTTAAATGTTTTCCCTACACTCAGAAAACATTTTTGGGCTTAGTGCTTCATTGTTATAGTCTTGAATTATCATTGATCCTCTAAGGTTTGAATAGTCACAAGAGTCAAAGTCAGCAATTAGGTTAGTTTACCCACCAAGAATGGACTATGGCTTCCAGTCTCGTGACTGATTAAGTCTGTGTCCAGCAATTGTCAATTTTTCATTCTTTTAATTGTACATTCATTCTGAGAATAGTGACTATCTTGTATCAGTTATCTCATGATACTTGTTATCTAAATCTTTTGATCATTACTGTTGAAGTATACCTAAATTTATTGATACCTTGTACATTGACTGCTGATTAAGATTTTTACAAGAAATTTTTTTACAGTGTTACTGGATACATAATCATCTTAGATAAGGGACCCCCCTCCCTACCCCTTGCCCTCTGGGCATTGTTGTCTAACCCAAATTGATTCCAGTACTATCATTCATCCAAGGCGTGGACAGGAAGGAAGACAGCTATTGTTGCGGAATCAAACATATCCTTTAAAAAAAAAAAAGCGGTTCTCTGAAAATAGGAACATTGTCCGGGTGTGTTGACTTGATACTTTGCTTGCTCCCCCCATCCCTCCAGTCCCCTTAGTGCTAGGTTCCACAATGGCGGATCGGTACCCTCGCAGGGATGCGTCCTCCTCGGCGACACCTAGCCAGCAACAGGATTTCTACCCAAGTTACATGAGGGCTGGCCACCAGGGGCGACATGGTCTGGTGTATCCCCATCAAAATGTTGATGGGGGACATGGTGATAGAGGTAGCCAGTGGCATCATGAGCCAGATTCTGGGCAACACACCAATGGACGCGGTGATCAGCGGGTCGAACGTGACGATGATCAATATGATGATCGGCACACTGACCAACGCAATGCGATGCTATATGACAGGCGGAGAGATAAGCGGTATAATGAGCATGGTCAGTACATCCGACATGATAAGCAGAACTCGTCTCCCAGAGGTAATAAGCACTCCTCCTCCCAGTCTACTGTGCCGGGTATGCAATCATATGACCGAGGAGACTCGGTCATAACCTTCAACGCCTGCCCCAGGCGGCGCCCTGATAGTAGCCCCTCCGGAGGGGAGAGAGATAGCTGTGATGAACGCAAGAGTGGTGGTGACAATTGGGATGGGGACTCAGAATCATCGGGAAACATCTCAAGGGGACGCTCTGTTCGGCAGCCACCCATGCAGAGTCCACAGAAACACACGTCAAAATATGCGCACAAGAAGTCAAACACCGAGAGAGACCGTTCCCCTTCTTATTCAGGGCAGAGAGATACAAGTAGTAACTCTCAAGCCGAGGTTTGGGATGCCATTCAGCAAATAAGTGGGATGCTCATGCAGGTGATGCAGCAACAGGCACTGCCCTGCATGGATGGTTCAGGTTTTGACTCGGGAGCACCAACCAACCATCAGACCGGCATCGATGCCAAAAGCCTTAGAGGTCAGGTGACTTCGGGCGTATACCATACTAGAGGAAGCAACCCATCGAGTGGCTCGAAGACCCACAAACGAGAGGGGGGCAGGAAACAGCCTGCATCCGAGCAAGTCCCTCCCCCACAAGGAGTGTCCTCTCAAATCACAGCCCCTTGCAGCAGACACATTGCGGTACAAGGAGTGGCTCGAAGACCCACAAACGAGAGGGGGGCAGGAAACAGCCTGCATCCGAGCAAGCCCCTCCCCCACAAGGAGTGTCCTCTCAAATCACAGCCCCTTGCAGCAGACACATTGCGGTACAAGGTTCGGGGAGGTGACAGAGGACGACGCTCCTTTTCTTCATCAAGTTCATCAGATGATGATCATCGCCGTCGTGACCAAAGAGAGCATGATGGGCATGATCAGCGCCAAAGAAGGAAGCGTGAGAAGCCCCGGAAACACTTGAGTTCAAGCTCGAGTTCCGATGACCAGGGACAAGACCCCCCAGGCGGTCCACCTGGCCCCCTCTCTGACAACCATGATGGTAGGCATGGGTCTCGTCGGAATACCTTGAAACCACGTACCTACGATGGTTCCGTGCCGTGGGAAGATGGGAGCCTGAAGAAATGCTTGACGTCCTCCTAGTCCAGCTGACTGGGGAAGCCCAGTGGTTTGTGGATGGAGGGGATCCGAAATACACCCGGTCATTCCACAAATTGAACAAGGTGCTTCAGAGGCGCTTTGGTGCCCAGCAGCAGGCTGCGGTTCACCAAGCTGCCCTCAGGAGCAGAACCAGGAAGGAAGGCGAGTCACTGGCAGCTCTGGGACAAGACATCAAGTACCTTGTCAAGCTGGCCTACCCTGGTTTCCCACCCGAGGCAGCAGAAACCATTCTCTCGGGTCACCAGAGCTTGGTAAGGTGGTTTATGATGCCACACCTCAAGACCTGGATAAGGCCGTAGATGCGGCAGCCCTTGAGGAGGCATAGCAGAACCGAGACCCTAAGAACACAGTGTCTAAGGTTAGGTTCCGTGGAACAAGTCCCGCAGCCAACCAAGGCCACAACGCTCTCGAGGAGAAAATGGCTACTCTGTCCTCGCAGCTGGAGAAGGTGCAAAGGGAGCAGGCAACCCCAAGATATAATGGGCAGAGCACGGGTGATGGTGGATGTTTCAGCTGTGGTAGCTTGGACCACTGGCACCGCCGCTGCCCCCGTGAGCGTAGCCAAAGCCCCGGCCGCACCACCAAGTGCTACAATTGTGGTGCGGAAGGACACTACCAGAGGGAATGTAAGAGGGGACTTAGCCCAGGTAGAGACCGACATCGAGCTCGATCACCTGGCCACAGCTGTTATAACTGTGGAGTGACAGGACACTATCAAAGGGAGTGCCCCAGGCCTCCTAGCCCTGCTAGGTCCAGGCATCGGTCACCTGGACACAACCCTCCACGGTCGGGCTGTTTCAACTGTGGATGTTCCAGTCACTACCAATGTGATTGCCCTCACTCAAGAACCTCTGATGAAAGGAAGGACGATACAGCTCACCAACAGCGGGGGCGCTCCCAATCTCCAAGTACCAACAGAAGCTGGGCTCCAGCTGGTCGGAGGGATAGCCCCCACCCAGGCAACAGAATACCTATGGAAGAGGCACCCAGTACCTTGCCTTTGAACACGGTACCTAATCAAGTGTCGGCCCGTGTAACAGGCCCTGTCCTGCCTAATCAGGCACCTCAAGAGATGCGCGTCATGGTGGAGATAGTCACACAGCCGGGAAAAGAGAAGGTGGCAGCTCTCATTGACACGGGAGCCGAGAAGTCTTTTGTTGGACAGGACCTGGTGACTCGGCTGCGCCAGCAGGATGCTGAATTACACATGAGGCGGGTGAACCTAGAAGTCTTCGCTATTAATGGCACCTCTGTAAGGACCGACAACTCTGTACAGTTGGAGTTACTGACGAAATTAGGAGATGTGCGTCATGAGTACTATGTCTCAAACATGGGATACGAAGTGGTTTTAGGGTGTGACTTCCTACAAGAGCATCAATGGGAGTGGAGCTGGAGAGATGAAGACGTACGGCTCCCGGGAGATAATATCCCAGGGACAGGCCTCCCCTTGCAGGCTGTAAGTCACTCCCAGACTCTGCCAGTATATGCAGGGAGAGATTGTGTGTTTCCCCCATCACATGCCATTACCATAGGTGGTGTCCTGCTGAAAAGGCCAAGTTTCAATAAAGGGTTGTTAGGACCAAAGGACGGAACTGACCTGACGCTCGATCCAACAGTAACAGAAGTAGTTGTTACTGTCTCCGGTGGACAAGTCCCAGTCCATTTGAGTAACCGGTCACCGCTTGACATCATGATAAAGCAGGGGCAGGAGATCGCTTACCTGACAGAAGTGAATGAAGCACAACTAGCAGTGGCAGAGAGTTGTCACTTTCAGCGGTTGGCAGTTTGCAAGCAATTAAAGGGAGAGATGCTGGCCCTGTATCAAAACACAAAGGCCGGATTAGACGAAGAACAGGGAGAGAAGGTGAAGCAGCTTTTGCTGGAAAACCGGGACACTTTCATGTGTGCAGGGGACAAACCAGGCCACACAGACTTGGCAGAGCATGAGATAAAAACAGGTGATGCCCGCCCAGTAAGAGTACCCCTGCGAAGACTCCCGATACACATGGAGCAAGTGGTGCGGGATGAGATGACAAAAATGGTCAGGGCGTGATCCAACCCTCCAGCAGTGCCTAGTCAGCTCCGATTGTCATGGTGCGCAAGAAAGATGGTAGTCATCGATTTTGCGTTGACTACCGGCAGCTGAACGCCATGACAGAGAAAGACGCATACCCCTTACCAAACATTGATGACTGTCTGGCGCGTCTTGGGGGTAGCGCCTGGTTTGCAACTTTAGATCTGGCTAGTGGCTATTGGCAGGTCCGCATGCGGCCTGAAGATCAATCTAAGACTGCCTTCGCTACGCCGATGGGCTTGTACCAGTGGACGGCCATGCCATTTGGCCTCTGTAATGCTCCATCAACATTTGTGAGGTTGATGGAGCATGTTTTGAGGAAGGAGAGGGGGGATGGTGTCCTCCTCTATCTGGACGATATCATCGTCTTCGCACCCACCTTCGAAGGATTGCGCAACCGGTTGGAAGTGGTGTTCACTCGCTTGCGGGAAGCAGGGTTGAAACTCAAACCAAAGAAATGCCACATGTTCAAGAAGGAGGTGGACTTCTTGGGGCATGTGGTCTCTGCAGAGGGGATTCAGACCAGCAGAGATAAAGTAGAAAAAGTTACCAGCTGGCCAACCCCAAAAAGTAAGAAAGAGATTAGAGCTTTTGTCGGACTGACAGGCTACTACCGGAAATTCATGCGGGACTATGGCACCATAGCTGCTGCCTTGCACCAACTGACGGGACCTGATGCTGCATTTGACTGGGGGACAGAACAAGAGAAAGCATTTCACCTCATGAATTCCCTTCTTGTCTCAGCTCAGATATTAGGGTACCCTCAAAAGGAAGGACTTTTCATCCTGTACACGGACGCAAGCAACTGTGGCATTGGTGGCATCCTGTCCCAGGTTCAGGAAGAAGTAGAGCGTGTCATTGCCTACGCCAGCCGGGTTTTGTCAGTTACAGAACGCAACTACTGCGTCACCTGGCGAGAACTGTTGGCTGTAGTAGAATTTATGGAGAAGCACCGCCACTACCTGTATGGGAAAAGGTTTCTAGTGAGAACGGACCACGCAGCATTGCAGTGGCTGCTACAAAAGAAAGAGCCTGAAGGACAGTTGGCGCATTGGATCAAAAGGCTGGCTCCTTTCCAGTTCTATATAGAACACAGAAAAGGAACCCTCCATGGCAATGCTGATGCCCTCTCTCGCATTCCATGCCCTTTCCCTTGTGCCCAGTGTGGCAGGGAGCACGATGACCCAGAGCCCACCAAGCGGAAGCGGCGCTCAAAGTCCAGCCCACCTGCATCCCGTCGACATGCTAATACACATGGGGAAAAGAGAGTCAGAAGTGTTTCAGCACACCTAAGTGCCATGACTAAAGCGATTCAGGTTCGAGCAGTCTCCACCCGCAGAACAGTTGGCCGCCGGGGTAGAGGCCACAGGCGCTGCCTTATCCCAGAGTCCGAGACAAAAGTTGTGGGTTCTGCTCAGGAATGGTCAGAGGATGACCTGCAGACAGCACAAGAGGATGATCCTGTCCTTGGAGTAGTCCGTGCCTGGGGCCAGGCTAAGCCAACCAGGGACATGATTTCAGGACAGGACCCTGAAGTACAGGGAGGCACCAGTGCAATCATCCGGTACGAAACGCCCCAGCGGAGAAAAGTGGCCAGGCTTCTGGATGTCGTATCTTGATGTGGACACCTTTGTGACCTACTTCGATGTACCTTTGTTTCATTGTGGATATAGTCACTTGTCAGCAGTCTTCAGTTTATGATGTAGTAGAATTAGGGTTTTGGTTTGCTCGAGGACGAGCAAAAGGTTAAGGAGGGGAGGGTGTAACGGGAACCCCTATGGGCGGGAACCACCGGGTAACATTACATCACCTTCTTGTGGCTCCACCTGTAGGGCTGGAGGTCATGTGACCTAGGCAGGCAGGCTGGTGGGGACTGTGTAACTGACCACTGGTCACTTTTGCACCAGAGACCAGTCAGCCAGGAAGGTAAGCCATACAGCTCCATTTTTTGGTGGGTGGTTTGTGCAGGGTCAGGATTATTACATTATTACTGCTGACTTGTGACTATCATATTGTATTTGAGGCTTTGTACCATTTGTGGACAATATAAGTATTAATTATAGTTGAAAGAGTCTGTCTTGTTTCCATTATGTAGACTTTATAGAATTGGCCATCTTCAATCATCCCCAGCCTTAGTCTCCCCCTGGAGTTAGGCTTATAGTTTAATCTAAATTACCCAATAATTCTCCAATGCCCAAAACTATTACAATTCAGTGATATCTTAATTTATGTCAGATGACATAAAATCTCAGGAAATGATTAAAAAAAAAATTTCTAGATGACAAATATTGTGAATAAAATGTTAAGCCATATCATTTCATTAGGCTTAAACAGAAGAAATAAGTGTTTTGTGTATCTATGTAAGGTTTGGTGATGATTGGATCACTCTAAACACTTATGTTGTACCAATGCCATGACTTAATGATGAATATACATTATATTTTGTCCGATCCGAGTGTTTTATAGGAACATACTTCGAATCATGTTGTGAAAAGCAGGTACTATATATGCACAAAAGGACACATATTATAGTAGATAAATACATTGAAAATGTTGATTTTAATGAATGTGAGAGTGTTATTGAGTGCATGAGGCTAAAGTTAGGTCTCTCGTACAGAAAATGTGTGAGATTTTCATGATTCGCTTCCATCGAGTGATTTTAATTTTTCCGGAAATAGCTTTTACTCTTCACCTTAATCTTAAAAATGATTGCTTTGGCAAATAATATATTAATTCTGAAGTGAATGTACAGTGATTGAAGGTGTAATCTTGATGTTTCCTTTATTTCTGACTCAGACGGGACATTTTCACATAAGGTATTCTTTGCGCACTGACAAAAACTGAACCTCTAGGAGTTCAAGAGTATCTAGATGTGTTAAAGTTGAGATGTCCCTTTACAAATGTAATAAAGTTTTAAAGAATAATTCTTAATTTTGCCATTCTTGCCTATTTGGCCCAGAAAGTGATGGTTCCTGGTGACCTGACCCATATATTTAAAGCCAGAAAAAAAACGAGTCAGAGTAGATTTCTTTTACTAGATATATAAAGGTACCCAGAGATAAAATACTAAGCCAGCAGGCCGTGCATCCTTGACATGGCACCCTGCTGCCACCTGGTGGATATTTGCACAACTCAACACCAGGTGGCAGCACTCAATAAAAATGATTTTTATTTTCCAAAAATGCCTCCCTTTGAACTTTTTGATAATGAAGATTCAGTTAAATACTACAGATCTAGAGCTTTCATATATGCTTTTTGAATCAACTTGTGATAATTATAAGTGAGCCAAAACTTTTTTCCCAGTTGATCATTACATTAATTGTCAGAGAACATCAAACCAGTCTGTGTGCTGAAGGGGACAGAGTTTCTTTGCCACTTAGATTTTTTGTATCAAACCCATTCAAAAAGGGTCAGAAAGCCCTTGTTTTGTACTTTGGAACCGAAATCAGCTATTTTGGAGGTATCAGTTCATATACAATCCAGTTCTTGTTCAGCCAGGATACATCAGAATGAGATCATATTAGGCAGTGTAGACCAGTAACGTGCCCCTTAGAACAGGGCAGGCTACTCACACTTCCAACCAACCCCTATTTGATTACAATAAAGACAATGTTATCTTATGATATGCTGTGAACACTGTGTTACACCCATACTCTCCTTTCACATACATGTATAAGATGCCCTCCCCATAGTAGGGGGGTAGGGGGGCATAGCTCCCTTCATCCTAATATAGGTGGCAAGAATGATGTTTTATCCCCCCTAAATCTAAAAATCAGTGTACACTTATGTAATGAACCCACAAATTGGCCTAAAAATGCAGCAAATAATGCCTAAATTCTTCTCTGGGGAAGATGCCCCCAAACCCTCTGTAATGCTCACATTGTGGTGCTCACCACACAAACCCCAAAATCAGATACATTTGGTACCCCTACTAGATAACAGTTACTCTTAGAAAGACACCCCTACACCCCAACACAATCCTATATGTGTTGATTGGGGGTTGGTCTATCAAAATATCTATATTGGGCAAGATCCTTATTTGAAGCAATCAACAATTTCTAACATACAGTTGTACCTACTAGGCCATCATATCCAATTTCTACTAGAATTTAGAAGGGTGGTTTATATGTCTGTCCTACTGATAATATAACAGTACTGTATTTCTGTGTTTAGCCTGAATCATAAGGTTGTGTGTTACCATCTACAACAAATGGGTTTACATTAATGCAGAGATGAGGAGAGGGAGAGGGCAGCCCTAACCTAAATGGGGGGGGAGGGCACAAGACACAGGTCAACCTGGATTAATGTGGGTCATTCTTTCAGATTTAGTTGGAAAGGCTTGCATGTATTTTTCCTTTTCAACAACATTTTCTATTAAGTCTCTAAGTCCAAAGGGCATGGGTGGGTTGGTGGGGGGAAGGGCGCTTTGGGAGCAGGAGCCCCCTGCCTGCTATCCACTTTCTTCCTACATGATTTCATGCATCTTTTGGTCAATTTTTGGAATGCCTACATTCATTCTGGTTCTTATCTACTCTTGGGTTATTTTTCAATTAAACTGTATCTTTTGCATTACAGAGAAGAGCACCAACGCAAATCTATCATTAGAAGAAGGAAGAGAGAGACTAAATTGGAGAAAATCATGGGAGACCAAGAAAATGAGAGGTCTCTAACCAAATCAATGTTTGACACAACCAGATCAAGTTTCGACAGCCTGGCGGAAAAGCTCACAAACACAACCATTCAAGTAAACACCATAAATGGCAAGATTGGTAATTAAGAAGAAAAAATAACCAGAGTCTTAGAAATGATGGAATGCAACGTCCCAGACCCCATGTACAACCTTGGTTACGCCTCTGCATGCAACCAAGAAGATTTAGAGAAAATCAATCACATCACCGAAAGCTACAAGCACGGCGCGGTGTATGACAATGTGTACCTAGGTACCCCAATCTTAAGTGGCAATCTAGGATGCCCCAATCAGCAGGGTAAAAGCCCCGGAAAGCCAGAAAATCACCATCAAGGACCTAGAGATAGATCACAAATGACTGATCAAATCAATCATCCACAAAGTCATCCATACCCCCAGCAAAATAGTAAACCACCCCCTTATCGACAACAGAATGTTATTGAGGGATATTTCGATGCACAAGGAAATAGAGTAGTAATACACACTAACACTACACCGCCACCAACCAATAACCACATATCAAACCATATCAAGCCACCAGAGAAATTTGCACACACAACAGGTGCTATGAATGCCGACACATTCATAAAGAATTTCAAATTCTACCTAAAGGCAATAGCTGAAGGGGACGAGAAGAGGTATGGAAACCTACTAAGAGGTTGCCTAGATGGCAAGGCACTGGCATGGTTCAATAACAATGTCAGAGATAATGACTTTAAGCTGGACAATCCAGACATCATCTATGCCGAATTTCTCGCACACTTCAAAGGCGAGACCCCACAAAGCATCATGGAAGGTTGGAGAAATAGAAAGCGCCAGCCCAATGAAACAATCTCACAATACTGCACAGAAATGCAGATACTATTAAACAACAGTGATCAGAACGATGCAGGCAAGCTAGAGGCCATGATTAAGGGTCTAGGAGATGACATAGCAAGCTTACTGCGCTTTGACACAAGTATCGAAACCCTAGAGGATGTCGAAAGGGCAGCAGTAAAAATAGAATTACAACAGGAAGCCCAACTGAAATTCGTTGAATCAAAGAGAAAAGAAGAAAAGAGACTGAACCAGATGAAAGATTGGAACTCTTCAAGAGATAACAACCGTCATTACAACGACATCAGAAAAAAGACAGAAGAGATCGTAATTACAACAATAAATCTCGAGAATCTAGACGAGACGATTATGACAGACAACGCAACGACAACAGACGTGGAAGATCGAATAACCGATATGAAGACAGAAATGACTACCGCCAATCAAGAAGTAGGAACAGAGATTATTACTCAAATTCGAGATCCAGATCTGGCAACCGAAGTTATCAGGGATCTAGATCAAGATCAGGAGGAAGATACCAAGACCGCAACAGCGATCGCAACAACGATAGAGATTATGATAAGAATCATCGCGATTCAAGAAGGGATAACAACAAGGGTTTCAACAGCAATGATGACAGACGAAATAGCAATAAGGAAATAGCAATAGGAATTCTAACAAGCAAGAAAGTAACAGGAGATACAATGACGATCGTAGTAAATCAGATAAAGACAGAAAATACAATAGAAGATTCAACAATATGCAATCTGAAAATGCCAAACAGGACACACAAGATGAGAGTGGTCATTACAGTGAGGATGATACTCAAGAAGATAGCAATGACAAATAGCTTTCAGGGAGAATCGGCAAGAGACCCACACATGGATCCCCGACATGCATCAACATGCTCAATGCCACACAATTTGATGAAATCTGTACAACCACAATAGACAGTTTAGACTTAGACCAAAATGATTCGGACACAGAAAGTGAAGATGAAAATAAATTATTCCTAACACTCAAGAAGCGTGTACACAAGCGCAGACCAGCAGTCAAAATCGGAGCACCATTAGAAAATGGAGTCCTAGATTTAGAAGCGGAAGGAATCAAAACAAAAGCATTGATAGATACAGGAGCAACGCTAAGTTTCATCACCAAATCCATGTATCACAAAATACATCAAATGAACCCAAATGTGTACAGACAACCAACTAACATGACACTTCAATTAGCAGACTGCAGTAAAGTAACAGCGAGATCAGCAGTGAGAATAAACATGAAGATCGGCAACGAAACAGTAAACTTTCTACTGTACATAATGGAAGAACTAAATCTACCGACAATACTAGGACTAAACTTCATCTGAAAACACAGCGGCTCGATCAAATGCATAGACTCAAGGGAGCAAGTATCAACTAATATTATGTTGATAAAGAATAGCATTGTACCACCAAACTCAGAATTGCGAACTGTAGCCTCACACATGAATTTATCAGGAGTGATAGGAATAACCGAAAACAACCATCATGAAAAAGACTATCTATCAAAACACATTATGGTCAAACCAAAAGGGAATAACAACTTGATAAGAGTCATTATAGCAAATGTCACAGAGGAACAAATCAAAATATCAAAGTTCACCCCAGTCGGAGTTTTTAGCCCACTACAAGATAAAACCCAATTAATACCACTAGAAAATCCAAAAGAAAAACAACCAGTTTTTACCCCTATAAACTGTGGAGAAGAGGTTCTGAAAGATCTCAGAGGACCAAATGAAAAGCCAAAATACAAGATAAATGATGAATTGTCAACAATCCAAAAAGAACAACTGGAAGAAGTGTTGATGAGGAACAGAGAAGCTTTTGTAATGAAGGAGAACGTCATTGGAAAGAAAATAGACTCTACAATCACATTAGAACTAAAAGACAAAAATAAAATAAAAGCATGAAAACCCCCATACATACTGTCACCCAGGAAAGAGGAAATAATGAGAGAACAACTGGAAAAGCAGATAATGCAAGGAGTTATTTCACCACTAGAGTATCCAAGTAAATTCAATTCACCAGTATTCCTAGTACCAAAGCCAGGAATGGATCTCTCCAAACCCGATAGTTGGCGCATAGTCATAGACTACCGCAATGTCAACAAGTGCCTCAAGACCTTTTCATACAGTTTTCCATGAGCTGAAGACCTAATAAACACCATTGGAGAATCAAAAGCAAAATACTACAGCAAAATGGACATATTTGCCGCATACCATCAAATTCCATTAGCAGAAGGGTAAAAATATATAACGGCATTCTCAGCAAATGGGAAACGCTATGTAATGAATTCCATCCCAATGGGAATGAACATTAGTGGACTCAGATATCAAGATATAAGAGAACACCTAATGGCAAAGTGCAAATACCGTAACGCATGTGCTTACGTGGATGAGATAGCCATGTACAGCCCAACTTGGGAAAGACACCTGCAAGACTTGGACGAAGTGATGAAAATAGTGATTAAGGGAAATCTGAAATTTAACCCACAAAAATGTGAATTCGGATTTAAGAGAATAGATTTCTTAGGTTTCAGAATATCTGAAAATGGAGTCTAACCATCGCCAAACAAAATATGGCCACTCAAAGTTGCTGGAATACCACGAAACAAATCGGAAGTGAAAAGTTTCAATAGAATGGCACAATTCTATAAGAAATTGTCAAAGACTTTGCAAAAGTAATGTCACCACTCTATAAACTGAAATGTTATAGCAGACTACCTATCCCGAATTAAATATCCACAGCAGGAGGACGAACCACTACCAATACAAACACAGGGAAAGGTCGTAATACCACTCAAGGAGACTAAATTCTCTGACATCACCATCACCAAATCATTCCATAAAGATGACATAACACCCAATACTCCAATACTACACTTTAAACCCAGATCAATATTGAAAGACGGAGAAACATGGGGAGACAAAGCAAAGAAAGCAGGATACACATGCACTGGAAAATACAAAAAAAAAACACCAAGAAGATCGAAAGCCTCAACAAAAAAGCACAAATTAAATGCGATCACAAGAGCAAAGGCAATGCAGGAAAAGGACCCTACCATATCATACAATGATTCTTCAAAGCCTCAGATGGAGTCTGAACCCAGAAAGAGAGGTAGACCCGCTAAAAAGCTCAAACCTGCAATTTCAAGATCCACAGCCAAAATAAAACGATCAAGAATAATTGCCAAAGCAGCTTCACTCGCAGAGAAAGCGATCATAGAACTCTCAAAACACAATAAGCTAACGCCAACAAGAGAGGACCTTATTAACGCCCAAGGTAAGGATGACTTCTGTACCAACATGAGGAGTTAAATAGAAAGCAACAAGCTACCAGAGGACAACCACCTCAGCAGCCAGATACTATTGGGACCACGCTTCCAGGCATATCACCGCTTGGGAGTGCAAGGAATTGAGCAGCGCGTCATTCATATTAGACTACATTGACAGGGTAATTTGCATACACGGACTGCAAAGTGTACTCATGAGTGACAACGGATCAATCTTCACATCAAAATTGACAAAATTATTCTGTTCAAAATTCAGAATTAAACAGGTTTTCGGAAGTGCACTACACTCAAAGAGTCAAGGATTGTGTGAAAGAAGTAATCAGGCAATAGAAAACGCCCTGAGGTCATATATCTACAAGGACCAGAAAAACTGGAATTTGTACCTACAATCAGTAGTTTTCAGCCTAAATAACACGGTTAGTAAGGCCACTGGTTACTCACCCAACTTCTTGATTTTTGGGAAACAAGCACTGATACCAACGGACTCATCGTTGGCCCTGTTTAACAAAACCGAATTCAAGGATAAAAAGGAAATTTTTCTACACATGATAAAACAAAGTACATTTAAGACGTTTGTCAGACGGCAAAACAACCCAGAAATCAATCAATATCGAACGGCTAAGGAAATGTTCAAGTTATGCTTCACAAAAAGCAATTCTAAAAGGCTAGAGAAACCAGCATCTATGGGAAACTTGTCAAATCCAGACATCATTGGACATGCAAAACTGTCATGTAGTGACATACCAATCTTAAAAGAAAAAGAAAAAATCATAAAGTCAAAGCGTAAGAGAACAAAGACCTAGGATTATTCCATAGAGCAAACTGAATCATCTGAAAATTGTAACTTCCCAGTAGGTATGAGTGTACATCTATAATGTATTCAACATAAATATCAACATTGGAAAAGTTCTATTATGCGTAACAATGCGCATCAACTGTCATAAAGGGTACTCATGTCTAGTATGGCAGATCATTAGTGACATCAGTTTAAATATAATCCATATAGCAAGAGACAAATTTTGTGACTGATAGGGTGATGAAGCGGCAAGGGTATCCAAACAGCCTGAAAATAGCGTCCTGTGGCCAAAGACTGTGGTATTAAAAACACCCCCTAGTTTTTGAGACTTGATATGCTGCAAGAGCTAAATAATACCAATCTCTCATTGTGTTTTAAAGGAACAGGTTATGGACAAGCAACGATAGGTTTGATTAACTGGGCAAGCACATCAATAGGAAAGGAACCCTTATTAATTCCACCCATTTCCACAGAGGGACAAATTATGTATTTGTAGCTCTTTGTTAACAAAGCAGGTATTGTTTTAACCTATGAATGGTTGGCATGTTCAGCCTTCCATAATAACAAAGAGATGAGACCACGGATGCGTGAGTCAACTCATAACAATATATGTTTATTAGGAGCAGCACCAGCCAGTAAGGCCAAGAGTGGAAAGATTAACATGAGAATTAGCCAGCTCACGTCGCCACTCAGTGTCAATAAAAAGTGAGATATCCACTATAAATAATAGATAATAGGGCCACTCAACAAGACCTTGTTAACATAACGCTTGACATCGGTTAAAAGATTAACCATCGCTTTTGAACCATGGCAGGAGAAATGTTCTAGTGGGCTATGGCCAACAGGTGAGAAGATTTTGTGTACTTGCTATAAGTATATCACTCAGGAATTTTGAAATTCTAAAAGTTTAGCTTTGAATCCATAGTAGTGCTCAGGTATGGAATAATTCCCTCTGAGACCACGTCCTAATCCCCATTCTATCAGTAGTCCTCTATATAGTGGTTTGACACATGTATTACATAGACAGATGTCATCACTATACAAAAATTTTAATGGTCAGACTTATTTCAGACAGGAATAATAACCTTGGACATATTACTTTTAAAACATATCATTCAAAACCATATATCCATATCTAAGGGCTTAGCTTGCCTAGTAAAATTTTGTATTTATCTTTCATTTCCTAGCCACCAAGAAATCAAACACTACCCCCTAAACAGTAGTCATTTCTTGGGAACGTCCATGCCCTGGACGGTCAAGTCGTTAATTGGCCCTGAAGGACTACGTGCCTTTGACTCGATAAGTGCAAGGCAACTAATATACGAGAACCAACACCTATTCGTCAATATAGATGAAACCACACTGGAAGGAGTCTTTACTCACCTTGTGGTAATTAGAAATGTCAATCTACGCAAGCCGGTCAAACAGCAATAGTTTATTGAGAAATATCGAAATTAATAAGAGTCAATCCGGTAGAGATGAATCTAAGAGAGTGGAAGGTGCCCATAGCCAAGCCGTTATGCCTCTTGGGAGCCATAACATTGGTTGAAAGCTTCAAGATAGAAGCAAAGGCAGCACCCTGGCTAAACGGCATAGACCGTCAAAGCCTGGCCTTCACCTTTATGCGTAGTACAGTTGCGACATACAGGAGGCAGTACGCCTACTGGAAGTCGCGTTCCAAAGGAACCTGGCACCACGCGTATGAAGACAGGTATAAATATTTTAGAAAGAAAGAGTTTTAATAAAATCTTAATTAATAGCACTTTGTGAGGAACAGAGCATGTTTGAGACGAACACATTATCTTAAGAACTAAAACCACCACCCCCACCCCCCACCCCTAACACGCATCAACCCTCATTACAGGGACACTTGCACGCATACTCTCAAGTACAGATCACAAATCATTCACTCACCAGCAGGTGTTGCAACAAGACACACTTACACACAACAGGTAACAACAACACACAGTCTATTGGAGTAATATAGACACATTGAGACAAGATGCATACACCATTCAAAAAGGTCACAATGCAGATTCTGGTAAGTCTATTGACTTTGTTCTACATGACATCCTGTTCAGAAGTCGTAGTTGGACAAAACTACGGAGTCATCTTCAGAAAAGAGGCAACCCTGATGTCACGGCGTAACATTGCTAGATTTTGAGTTTGTAATTAACTTCAAATTATTCAGAACAATGCCAAAAGCTATTAGACTTAGCAAAGCTTTCCTGGACAGAGAACATTACAGTCTAATCCACACAAAACTATTCCAAATTGATGAAATGATAGAAGTAGAATATAGAAGGATGCTAGGCTATCACAAGCAGCTAGATATCCATTCTTGAAAATACAAGAGAGTGAAACGAGCTATCCTACAACCAATAGGCGATTTATTAAAATCGATTGCAGGCCTGGCAACGCAACCAGAGTATGATACGCTCACCCAAAAGGTAGATCAAACCAGCAACGCTGCAATAATTGAATTCGGAACTTTCAAAGAGGTATCCCAAACCATTTTCGACCTAGCAGACTATAACTACAATTCATTACTATCTCAAATCACGAGACAAAATTTGACAGACATGACCTTAGATTTCCTTCAAGATTCTATCAATAAAGTAGAATACAACATGACTAACCTCTAAAATTCACTACTGACTAAGGTTTACTTTAACGATAGAAATTACATGCTAGTCTATTCAGGCATAATGAAGCTGCTCACAATGAAACGCTACAACGACAGATTAGGAAATCTATAACGTCAGATGGAACTGTTAAAAACAGGCGAACACTAGGTTAGCTACAGAACACAACAGCCTAGCTATATCTAGTAAAGTCGGACTATACGCAGAAATGAATAATGATCTTCAATCCCTATGTCACATGGACAGGACAATGATATGCCCACTATCTATACCCATTAGGAATGTTAGCAATCCCACATGCTTACTCGCACTATTCTTTAACCATGCAGGAATGATCCATGAATTGGTCAACTTTGATATAATTCAACCCCGCACTACACTAGCACCCACTGCAACACCCATAGGACTAGATGAATTCGTAGTAAGAACCGTCGAACCTATATCCATAATGACATGCAACAACGAGTCAAGAATAATTCACAATCTAGGATCATACTTTATTATTAAAGTTCCATTTCAATGTAAAGTGTTGACTGGCGGAATGATATTAACAGGTAACAACATATCATGTGAAATCAAATCGTTCAAAGGACAAGTAGCGTACCATACATATAATCTGCCCATAATACATCATTTTAGCAGCAGATTATTAAATATTCAAATCAAAGGAGTTAAGCATGCTACACGAACACCGAAATATGGAGAAAGCAACGCTCACCCCACACGCATTAGATTTAACACATTCAGGTCTATATTGTTTTACACTAAATTTCGGGCCTTAGGGGGTGTTATTACCTTTCAAAATCTGTTTGAATCATGTTGATATTCCTACTAGAAGTGAAATCGTGGTGGTCTAAGCTAAACACATGGGTATAAAATCCCGGAATCCTGATTGTCCGTATCTATCATGATAAGGGAGATACAGCTTTGATAACATAGCATTCATATTCTCAAAAATAATGATTTGATCAAACTTTAAACATGCATATTTCAGGAACCCCTTTATCAATTGAGATGAAATAAAGTGCATATTGTAGCAATTCTTTTTAATTTCCAAATTCTGAAAATAGAATGATCTGCATTTTTTGTGATTTTTTTGATTAAATATTGTTTAAATTGGGATGATATTTCTTGTATTTTCCATCATGTTTGGAAGCTCACCATATCTAAGAAATTAAAGATAGACTCCAATAATTCAGTTTCCCCAAGAGACCACCTCCCATATGTCAGACTTAGAAAAAATGGTAAAGTTTGACTTATTCTTAAAGAAATGGGAGGATTCCGAAAATAGGCCAAAAATAAGGCTCACTCTTTGGACCACTATAAGGGTCTATTATCAACAATGGATTCCATAACATCACACTCATTGTTGGAAGGTCTAAGTTTAGCCTTATCAGTATGCTTGCTACTGATATGCCTGTACTTATGGAGAAAGATAACTGGAATTTGGACAATTTTCTTGCTCAGCAAACATACTAAGGGTGTGAACACAACAGCATGGAAATCAGATTAAATCGCTTGACACAGTAAATAAGAAATCTGACTCTGAAAACCGAACTCTCGATAATGGACATCAGTAATAGATACAATGATTTCATAGTAGTGTTGGTATTGATCATGATCATTTACATCATAATAAAGATAATAAAATGTAAGATAGCCAAACATATGACTGAAAAGCCAGTAGACATTAATATGCCATATATAGCACTGAAACTGTACAGAAAATGGAATAGTATTATAATTCCACTCACATCAATCAGATATGAACCAAATGTATTCAAAATAAACTCACAAACACCCCTGCTAAAAGTTCGTCAAAGCGGTTGTCTGAAGCAACACCTCGAGCTTATCTGGGCACACGAAAACAAAATCTCGTTAACATTAAGCGAAAGGTCAATCATGGAAATTGTATTACCTAACAAGGTATACATCCCAATTAAACAACAATTCCAAATATGGAAATCATTAAGGGACCATGAATACCCCAGATTCGGATTGATAATCATATGCAATGGTAAACACCATCAACTGCCCCCAGCAACGCTCGACAATGTAGTTACAGACAGCAATGTTTAAATATGTAATAATCGTATATTCATTTTCTAGGAAAATAAGGTAAGAAAACCGGTGAGTTGACAAATGCATCGTCCCATAGACGTTACGGCATGCAATTATATTACATATAACTATTAACTCATACCAGTATATTTATTTAATATAGCTATGACGAAACCCCAGACTATCCCAGCTTTTGGTCTAACCATCGCAGCCATGGCATTCAGACAGATGCAGACATAGACCGCGAGGTAGAAGTGGTACACAACCGGGACATCTTCGGGAATCGTATCTGATGAGACGACCCAACTGGGACGCCCTCCGGAAGACATCACTTCGCCTGAAAGTGTGGAGGTCAACCGGAGAGAGCCCAGCGGACGCTTGGGACAGGGACACGGCACGGGACTGCACAGACAGCCCTATGGACATGACCTCACCCCAAGGCTCTCCAGAGGGACCGTCCATCCTCTCACCTATAACAATAAAACAAGATGATGATGAAAAGGCTCAGGAAGCCTGGGAGGCAGAAACCTCTGCCCTTGCAGTAAGCAATCCTGTAAGCTTTGCCGGTACACATTCAGCTATTTCAGTAGCCGTCGTCGCCCCTCTAAAGATGTTCACTGTCAACAACGACTGGGGCGAGATCGACAGCTACGATCTCTTCGCATTCTTTGATGATTGTGAAGAGAACGTCCATGCATTAAATCTGCAATGAAAAACATGACTTTGAAATGCAGGACAATATTGACATTTTGTTTTTCAACGCAGACATACATGTACCTACATGTACTTATATATATAAATTATCATCCAATATTGGGGATGAGTGGACTAAATGATGAACTAACAACACAAGTAATTATGCTCTATGTAAAATTGAAACAAAATACTCAATAAGAGTATAAAGAACTACATACACAATGTCTATCATAATGACTTTAGAATAGTCACTCAATTAACACATACATAAACATTCCTATATGGGGGATTCCGAGTCACATTGCAATGAGCATGATCTATCTGATACCTTACAAAATACACCAAACAAATATGCCTCAATATATCACTCATGGTAATTAAAGTGTGATATATGTGTATATATAAAGAAGTATTTATCAGCCATTAAAATTAGGAAAAGGCTTACCTAGACCATCGCTGATTGAAGACCCAGAAATATATTCAAAAAGGGTGTAGTCATTAAGTCATGCTTGGTAAGTTTGTGCAAAAATATGTGTTATCATACGAAGGTACGTATTGTTTCCGAAATTATAATATATACAGTCAGTATGATATCCATGACAGTGAAATAGATGAGGTCATTATTTGTAAATGTCATTGTAACATCACTTGAATTTGCCATTGTATATCCATGATTCCTTATCATAACACTATAAAAAGTAACCGATGAAAGATTATAAATTAATCATTAATAAATGTTGAATCTATCTTGCAACACATCTGTGTATGTGACTCTGAGGCTGATAAATATGCCATTGAGGCATCATGTCAAACCATTCGCTCATCACTCACTCACACAATCATTTACCCCCCCCCCTTTCCACACCAATCTAATTAATTAATCACCAGCATACTGCGCCCACCTAGCATCGCCCAATATCCAACTCACTTATTGGAAATGGGATAGACGCGGACAAATGGGACTAGTGCTTGTTATAAGAATAATGAAGCTGGTAAGTGACTTGACAAAACAGGTAATTGGAAATGAGGATAATAATGGAGGTTTGGGAGAATGTTAGAGAAGGCTGAAAAGCAAATCATACGTCGACTGGACTATTTAGATCATCAATAACCAGATAAATGGACTGTTTTTTGCAACCTATCTTAAGGCCCACAGAAAGACTGAATCCAGGAATAAGCCATGATATGGGTGATACCACATCATGCACAGGTCACTACTCGACTCTTAGGGACACTTTTTACAGCGTCGTACGCTATTGGAAAATATTCCAACCCACTCATTAAATACATGACACAATGAGTCAGTGGAGAAATACATGGACACCTACTTCAGACTGCTACGTGCTGACTGCTTAAGCCACACAATTCGTGGTAGACCACCTTTTGTGGACAAGCTAATTGTAAGGGCGAACAAATTAATCACTATTTAGAATACACAAAATAGCAATCGGTAAGTAACGTGCAGAGATGACAACATTATCACAGACATAAGAAGACACACCCGTCTCTCGGCACGTCTTTACTAAAGGAAAATAAGAATGACTTCCATATTGAGAAAGAAACTTCTATGTACTGGACGTAGAAATCATGGTATTAAGACAAGCACTGAGACACTCTAGAATCAGCCAAACTAACTTAACCACTCAGAAACTGACTTTAGGTAAGACGTTTTGAATCACCATATGTTAAATAAACAGTTACTGAGTCAGCAGTTAACTGGTCACATACTCAAATTTCTCCTCGCCACTCCAGTCATGATGCACAGACACGCCCAGTGGAGATGACAACAGACCAGCAACCACACTACCCTATTTTTCTTTCTATTTCATTTGATTCATATTAAATACATGCATGAGAACAATAACCAGTATGGCAAGAGATCAATTGAAAATTGACCGGAGACCCTTCTCCTCACTGCCTAGGTTATCTACATACACATATAGCCTGGCATTTCAACGGTTCATTTGTGATATATGTGAGAAATTATTCAAAACACCACCTGTTCAAAAGACTGATTTAGTACTGAATAATGAATCCGCCTCCAGCTATATTGGCTATTAATCCGGTTATATGTACTGCATACTATCTACACTAGTGCCCTGACACTACTAACCCGACAGTATTGACAGCATTTTCACTGACTTCTATTGACCCATGGAGTCAATCCGACATATATGTAATACCTACAAAGCCAATTAAAGAGGACACGATGACAGGTTGTAGTCATATATTGACTAGTAGGATTGAATGAGTATATCAGACCGTACAATGAAATTGAGGAAGGAGTTCCGCTATCCTATCATTGGCCAAATCAATTTAGCTCTACTCAAGGAGACTGGGAGGAAAGCCAGAAATAATTCGTAAATAACAAAGCATACTTTAGACTCTCAGAATATTGATAACACTCAAAATAAGATTGAAGATGAACAATCAGTATACATTGGACTTCTAGTGACAACTTACCCAAATTGAAGAATTCGATATAGATGAAACAACCACATCTAGATAGGAGGCCAAATATGAACAGGCTCAACCTTTGGTAACATTGCATGAATATAAAGCTTTACAGAAATATTTAAATAAAACAAATATTGAAATTGCCTTTAGGATCGGAGAATAGAATGAAAATCGGAATATGACAGATGTATAATCGTTATATGATTGGAAGAGCGATGGCCACAGTTACCATCAGCCTACTTCACCCTATACATGGTAGGGACCCCCAAATATAGCGTCCAAAATTAATGGCCACCACATTCCAACCGGCGCATTCCAGAACCCATCCCAAAACCGCCCAATGTTACACACCCACTCTCATCCACTCACAACCACTCGTACTCAATCACGCCACCAGCAGCATTTCAGCCAAAGACTCAACGACCTAGATGAGAAGGTCATTGCGCGCTGTGAGTTGGTTTTCTATCATGTACTTGAGTATAATGTTATTTCAGAATCTCATTATGTTACAGATATTGGCAAATGTCTTGTTCATCGGATGGAGGAATGCACTCAACCACATAACCTATAGTGGCCAGTCGGTTGACCAATCATAGTCCATTGATGCAAGGGCACTCCTTATACAGTCCAATCAATCCTCCACCGGTAGCACAAGCCATAGAATAGCTTAAAAGTCCACATTGTGTCACAATTCTCCTTACCAAGCAACGAACAACTAACACCATGAAAGTAGCCCTGATGTTAAGGCTCAATGGTCACCATCCAATGGAGGTATAACAACCATCATGGCCCCCATTATAGGTCTAAGACACGAAGCAGCAGCCAGTTCTGGCTGTGCCTCCGCCGACCACCCACCGACTGATGGGAAAAGTATGTGATTAACCAAAACAGGGACACCCACGTGATCAGGTCATGCACAAATGTCTCAGGAATCTAAATGGGACGCTGTAGTAGACAAGCTCAGAGTCTCCAAATTTGGTCTGTGAACATGAATACTTTCTGGTTGCGGCAAGTCAACGTCCTAATTACCTCAAATGATTGTCATATGAACATTTCTGGGTAATGGGAATTTATATATGCCAATATTTAACCAACCCGATGTCATTTGTATGCCATTATTGATGACAATTACAATTAGTAATTCCTATACAATTATCACCTCTACCTATTAACCACCCGTATTTCACCTTTCTTTACAATTAGACCCCATTAGAACAATTACATGTAAATCATATTATTAATAGGCCAGAATGTATAAAGAGGGTACAGGGGATAACCATTAGGCAGAAGACCCATCACACAAGATAACCACAGGGGAATCCCATAGTGAGGCCCATGGACCGGTTCATTCTAGTATGAACCAGACCTAGCAAGCCCATGGGACAGGACATCCATATCCCTATGTAGTAGAATCAGTAGCAGCACCGACGGTCACCCAGCTCGGACGCAGGTTGTGCAGCGCCACCTTCCGGTATACAATAGCATAGCCATGCAGCGCTATATGCTGCACCCTATGGGTTAACTAATATACACAGGCACGTCAAGCCTAGAACCATAGACTTCCTATGGTAATATCAGAGTGCACAATGGAGATCAGCGTCATGACACAGACAGACTTATTTATTATATTGTAAGTTGAGTATGGAATCTCTCACAATGGAAATGTGTGTCGCCTCATTAGCCAAGCGAGAAGTATCGTTCACTATGAAACATCAATTGTTAAGCCTATGCAATAAAGATGTATAAATTGTATCTACGGGTTCTTGAGTTATCTCTTCATCAATGTCATCGAGAATCATCACATTAAAAAGGACCCGACAATAACTACTGGGAATATTTAAGCCAATGATATCTCATTTTAAAGATCTTGAGATGAACCTTGATAACGAATTTCCCTGCAGAGGGGTGTTTTTGCCTCCTGGTCACAATTTGTCTTTATTGGCAAGGATGAAAATGACCTTTTACAGGGATGCAAATTGACCTATGTAACCATATTAACTCCTTTATGCCCCCATAAAGATGACTTTTACCTTGGTCGCACCATGGATGTTTTTCTTCTTTGATGTGGAGGCTGTGGTGAGTAAGGGTTGAATGAGTCTGAAAGCCTAGCCAGTCTACTCTCCAGGCATACTGGTTTCCTAGGCTAACATAGCTCCAAAACTAACCATGAGATTGGAGAGTGTGATTAGCTTAATTTGAACTTCTTCTGGTTTCCAAGAATTCTACAGGGATGCTACTCACTGATCTCCAAAAATTCGGAAATGCTCATTTTACAATAGGAAATACTTACAGGAATGCAAATCTAAAATTTGGAATTCCTAAAAAGTTAGGAAAAGTGGAATCTCTGATTCTAGGATAGGTTTAACCAATGGGAGAAGGCCTTGGAGTTTCCTATTTTTCTAGGATGCCCAAGAGCTTTCTAGACTACATAGGGGTACTAGCTCCTCCACTCACACGGGTGGGGGCAGTGGGCCATGGGGGTGCCTCTGCTGTGTCCAGTATCCCCTAGAGGGTATCTCTATGTATTTAGCATTTCTGGTGTTAGTGCATCAAAGAACTTAAGCCTTACAGTACTATATAATCAGGGCTTCCCTAGCCCACTTAAAAGGGTCTATTTCTCCTCTTTTCTATCCCCTCAGGATGTGTATGGTGCAAATATGCGCGGGCACTGACACATTCCTCTGTGAAATGGTAATGTAGTTCTCGCCATGAATATGACCTAAGCTGTCAAAAGGGCGTTAAACATCTATTACTCACTCACTATATAATCAGTAATGGGCAAAGTGTACAGAAGAGAGATTTATCTTTGGAAAAAGAAATATGTGGAAAGTTTGTTTTTTTTCTTTTTACCTCAGAAAACTGAAAATCTAGGAATTCCTAGGATTCTAGGAAGACTTTCATCCCTGGTTTATTGTTACATTAAGGTGACAACTGATCAGGGATAGACAATAGTTTGTAATCATGTTGCATTCGGAATTGGCCACCAACAGTTGTATTAAAAACTGGTCTTCTACATATAACCCATGTTTTTACTTACTTACTGAATGTCTCATATACTACAGGAATGTACCCCAATGAATGGAAGGTAGCTAAAGTGGTTCCAATTTTTAAATCTGGTTATAAATTCTCAGTAAACAATTATAGACCAATATCATTACTACCACTGCCTGGAAAAATATTTGAACATATTATTCATGATCACCTATCACAGTACCTTGAGAGACACAAAATATTGACAGATGCACAAGGAGGATATAGGAAAAATAGATCTACAATTGAAACAATAGGAAAACTTACAGATTTTATACATTTAAATAAAAATGAAGGAAAATTCACTTTGGCAACTTTTATTGACTTAAAAAAAGCATTTATTACAGTGAATCACACAGTTCTCTTGGGCAAATTAAAATATTATGGAATAACTGGAAAAAACATAGAGCTATTACGAAATTACCTAGAAGACAGATTTCAGTTGACCATTGCAAATAATATTACCTCACCTGAAGAAAAAATTTCATTTGGAGTCCCTCAAGGGTCTGTTTTGGGACCATTGTTCTTCTTAATTTATGTTAACAATGTTGAATCTTGTTGTGACCATTGTAAAATTGAGTTATTTGCTGATGATACAGTTATATATACTTCAGGTAAGGATTTGATTTCCACTACTGCAAAAATGCAAAGTGACCTAGATAAATATGCAAAATGGTGTAAAGAAAATTGGCTAACAGTCAATGTAGCCAAGACAAAATATATGATCTTCTTTCCTAATACGAAAAATAGAATTGTATTAAAATTGAATAATCAAAAGATACACCAAGTACCATCATAGAAATATCTAGGAGTAACCTTAGATTCCAAGTTAAAGTATGATGTTTTCATCAAAAATCAAATACAAACACTTGAATTTAGAAGTTATCAATTAAGAAGAATCGCATATGTCCTAGACCAGGATACTTTATCCTTGATATATAAAACCTTTCTATTACCAATTTTTGATTATGGTTGTGTACTATATCAAGCAGTATCTAAAACATTGAATGATAAACTACAAAGAATGCAAAACAGGTGTATAAAAATTATATTAAGAATGGATAATAAAACATCCACTCATCTTGTACATGCTTTAATAGGTGTTAATTATTTAAAAGATAGACAATATTATTTTACAACAACTATGGCATTCAAGAGATCACAGAATCCATGTTATATAGACCAAAGATTATTGTATACAAGACAATGGGATGGAAGAAGATTAAGAGTTATAATGACAAGATTAACTTCTGTTAAAACAAGTTTGTACCATATGATATCAACAGTATGGAACAATCTAACACCTGAAATAAGAAATATCCCTGACCCAGAAATATTTAAGACAAAAGTTAAGAAAATGTTGTCTGACAAGGTGCTGACTGTGTAAACAAATATACATTTAAAATGTTACTCTTTCCCCCCCCCCCCATTCCCCCCCCCCTGACTAATATCGATGGTAAATACAAATGATATTATTATGAAGGTATTTGTTATGTTGCATACCTCAGTGTTTTTAACAATACTGAAACATGAAATATAATATGTAATTTGTTATTTAATATATATAAAACTGTTAATTCCTTTGCTAAGTGCACGAAAGCCAGAATTAAAATTATCATGGCTGCCTATGAGACTACCTGAAAAGGTGAATGGTGGCCACCTGAGATTTGCATGTGCTATTAACAATACATGCTTGAATATCATTCAAATACTTTATTGCAAATAAAGGAAATTGTTCTTAAAAAAAACAGGGTTCTGTAAAAATGCAGTTGAAAAAAGAAACAGGATTTTTGACTTCCACTTTTTCTACCTTGAGACACCGTGACTCAAGAAATACAAGATGGATGGTTGTAAATTTGCATTTCTCTGATAGCACCTTTCTATTGAATACGGCCAGAAAGAATAGTGTGGCGGGAAATGCTTAGTTCAGGCGACAGCCACAGGTGGCGCCCTTGTCGCCAAGCCCGGAAACTGCAGACAGCGTCCTTCATCAGTCTGCCTTAGTTTTCCTCAGCTGTCGAGCCAAGCTCTAGCTACATTTTTGGTTAGATTTAGCTTAGAAATATATATCTAGTGCTGACCTGCTCCCCAGTTTTAGCCCTTAAATCTCAACGATCTTCTTCCACAATATCCATCTGAGTTATAGCTACCCAGCTGTCGAGCCAAGCTCTAGCTACATTTTTGGTTAGATTTAGCTTAGAAATATATATCTAGTGCTGACCTGTTCCCCAGTTTTAGCCCTTAAATCTCAACGATCTTCGTCCACAATATCCATCCGAGTTATAGCTACCCAGCAGTGTATAATAAAGCCGATGTCAGTCCCGTATAATTATGTATTTTAGAATTTAGTTTGGTTGCTGTAGGCACTTGTTCCAAACTGGTGTAATCATGTGACCAAATAGGGACGTTTGATTGGCTGCTGGCGTTTTGAAGTCAGATTTAACTTTAGCACCCACCGAACCAGAACCCTTTGTAGAGCTTGCTCCAAATTTCAGCTGTCGAGCCAAGCTCTAGCTACATTTTTGGTTAGATTTAGCTTAGAAATATATATCTAGTGCTGACCTGTGACTAGTGTTTAATCTGTACCGTTTCGGGCAATATATTGATATCTTTTTATCTACTAAACTGTAATTGAAATTGTTTGTCTTGATTCCACATTCATTCAGATTGTCATTTTAGATCCACTAGTTTCTATCATTTCCAAAGCCTTAATTATTCCAAATTCTAGCCATCCTAACTTTAGAAAACATGTAGATTAATTCCCCAGTCCGTTTATTGTTACACTGGTGTCAGAAGTGTCCAAAATCTCGATCGACGACATTTATTTTTTCGTTGATCGGCAACCCCGCCCACTTTCTCAAGTTTTCCCAGCTCAGCTGCAACCTTGATAAACCAATGTTTTAACATTTCTTGGCATCATTGCTGTTGTCCTCTATTCTTTATGTCATGGCAGATATGATCCTTACTATAGATTAGTACTAGAACAGCCTATTCCATGGCGGACCCTATTAAATACAATATGCTTGTATTCAATGGGGTCCGCCATCTTGGATTTTGAATGGAGCTGAGCTGTTTTTTTCTTTAATTAAAAGCAAATTAACCCCATAGGCCATGACATAAATGCAAATGTCCACTCTAATGGAATATTTTTGCATCGTATTCACCAAGGTGAGGCTATCTGTATTCAACGACGCCTTATAGGTCGTGGACATTTGCTTATATATTCCATCCACGGACTGCTTTGACATGTGAGCCAGCAAGCAGAAAGGACAGATACTGTGGGATTTAGTACCAGATTTAGCCACCAGGGGGCACCACTATGGGCTAGGATAGGAAAAATATGCCTAAAAATGTTATAGGCTACTTTTTGATAAAGCGTTCTATTTTGGGTGGAAAGGTTCCAAAGTTGGCATGTAAAAAGCATGTTTTTGGGCCAAAATAGGCATTTTTGGTGATTTCTGTTGCCATGGAAACATGATGTTCATTCTAAATAGGAAAATCAATGATCCCATTTGAAGGAACATTCCACAAGGTTTACTGTGGTGAAAACAGAATGAAAATACCATTTCTAGATCAAAAGTTATGGGCAAAAAAATAAAAAAATAATGTTAAATTTAGCAAGCCATTCCTCCAAAACTAACAGGAGTATCTTCTCATGCAATATATCACTGTAAAGCTAGTGATTTGAATTTTACCGTTGACTTTTGGCACTGAGCACCCTTTCTCCTTGCCTCTACACACATGTCCTAAATGTATTGATTGAGATATTCATAAAATAAGAAGAAAATAGTCGGACAGTGGTTCTCGAATCTCCTGTCTGTTTGACGAGAAGAAACTCGAAAACCAAATACCGATATGTCCATGAATTTTGTGTCTTTACATCAAGTTTAACCCCAACCCACTTCAAATATGTCATAGATAGACTGGTTAGGAGATTCATAAGGTTAGGAAGAGATCTGACAATGTCACCTGTCACGAAACAAATTTCTCAAATTTCCGTCGGCCGTTTGGCTACTTTGTACTATTTCTGACTTCATAACAACCTCAGAACCACCCCAAATTACTCCCAACATGTCCTAATATGATGTTTTGAGAAGCTCTTAAAGTTTGAATTTGAAATTCTGAGGAAAAAGGGTTCGTTCTGGTGCCTACTTTGACGGGCGTACTCAAAAAAATCAATTACCGGTACGCCACAAATATTACATCCCGGCTCAGCCGCAATCTTGTTAACTTTTGTCCACTGATATATGTATAAAACCTGGCTAATCTGCTGTTGTACATCGATCCCCAACTATCTAAAGGGTGTCTGTTTATTGGGTGTATGTTTTGTAAAGAATTGGTACCAGAATATTGAGTCTGTAGGGGCACGGTTTAGTATTAGCATCTATGGCTTACGGGTTGACTAGTTTCCGAGCGGAGTGTCCTTTCGGGTTGAGGCCGGTTACGCCTGGCGGATGGTGGAAGCACTGTCCTCCAGGCTTCCTGGCTTAAACATAAGGGGTCGCCACCCTGTGGCTATATAATAGTCGGGTCGGAAGCTAGAGAGACAGAATCCCCCCCCCCGGATTCTGTACGAACACCCTAAGATCTCCCTGACTCCGAAACCTAGTGGAAGACAGATAATGTCATTCCGTATACCCCCTAGGCCTATTAACCTAGAATAACCTTAGTTTTCATCCTGGATAGGAATGTCATGTAAGTATCGGTTTCAGGATTACTCCTAATAGAATACCAATAATAATAGTATTTAGTTTCAACCTTGGTTAGGAATGAAAGTTACCTTATAAACACCTTTTTTTCCCCCTTTTTTTTAGGAAATTATACAGACTACAATAATGGAACAATGTTTCCATCTTTGATATAAAGGTATCTATATTGAGTCTGACATATCTATTCGTACTGTTTACAGCGCCACCCTCTACTGGAGTGCGTCACTGTCTTAGTGCCGGCCATGGCGTAAATCTGTACTTATATCATTGCGCCAGTGATGAGGCTGAGATGTTAGGCTTGTAACCTGCTGCAAAATGTAGTTCTATACACTTTACCCTAAAACTCAATAAAACCAACCAAATGTGTTGCATATTTAGACAGAAATTTGTCATCTACATTTTTCTTATTGTGTTTTTAGTTCTGTTTCTAACAGATGATGAGAAATTAAAACAATTTCCTACACTGTCAGTGGTTGCACTGTCCCACCCCCTCGCCGATAGAAATGCATTGTTTTGGTTTTGGTTTAGGTATTTAGAGAGGATTTGGGCCTTAATGAGCATTACCAGGTTCTTAATCTACACCTTTTCTATTCATTTGTATAATATCACAACATATTTTTGCATAGATTGTCAGAGATATGGCCTCAAACTTTCATATGATCCAAGGAGCAACACATCATGGTGGCCATGACAGGGTGCTGGACTAGCTTGACATACTTCTGCTTCATTGGTCAGTCTACACTACCCAGGGGCCTATGGCGTCAGAGACGCATTCAACATAATGTGGCGCTGAGGTAAGAGTGATATCTATTAACAACTTTTAGGTACTTATATATTGATATCACCGGAAACAAATTTTAATTATGAACACAGACTGGTATAGTGGATCTGGACTTAACAATATGCCAGATATATATTTCTAAGCTATTAGTAACCTACCAGAATAGTAGGATACTTCACAAATGTATCTAGCTGCTATATGGAATGATAATAAATATGTTCATATCACCTGGGAAGTTTCCTGTTGTCTGTTATGTAGTGCCACGATCCCGAAGACGTAAAATCCTCCAGTAGGTACAGTTCGTAATGGGCTGGTGTGATAATGCAGAAATAATGACTCAGGGCCTCTTGGGACCTTTCAGAGTTCATTCTAAGTAGAATAGTACTTCCACTCGGCATCTGGAATGTCTGCTGCACTAGTAATATGCGTAGTAATTGCACATCAGACAACAGTCATGTATTAACTAGACCAATAAGTCTTGGCCATAAAGTCCAGGTAATGTATCTATCAATCATCTCGGGTATGTTCAGCTCAATATAAATCAGGATTTCACCGGCTACAGCTACCACAGTATCCTCATACCACCATCTTCTTCTCGTAATCCATGTAACACCATGTCAGCAACCATCATACCTAGCCAGAATAGTAGTTATTTCGGATTTAATACTTAATATATTCATATATGCTTCTACCTATCATCCTTAGGCTTATCCTTATTAGCTTCAGGATTCTTAGGCTTCTCGGGTTTAAGTCCGCCTTAGTTTTCCTCAGCTGTCGAGCCAAGCTCTAGCTACATTTTTGGTTAGATTTAGCTTAGAAATATATATCTAGTGCTGACCTGCTCCCCAGTTTTAGCCCTTAAATCTCAACGATCTTCTTCCACAATATCCATCTGAGTTATAGCTACCCAGCTGTCGAGCCAAGCTCTAGCTACATTTTTGGTTAGATTTAGCTTAGAAATATATATCTAGTGCTGACCTGCTCCCCAGTTTTAGCCCTTAAATCTCAACGATCTTCGTCCACAATATCCATCCGAGTTATAGCTACCCAGCAGTGTATAATAAAGCCGATGTCAGTCCCGTATAATTATGTATTTTAGAATTTAGTTTGGTTGCTGTAGGCACTTGTTCCAAACTGGTGTAATCATGTGACCAAATAGGGACGTTTGATTGGCTGCTGGCGTTTTGAAGTCAGATTTAACTTTAGCACCCACCGAACCAGAACCCTTTGTAGAGCTTGCTCCAAATTTCAGCTGTCGAGCCAAGCTCTAGCTACATTTTTGGTTAGATTTAGCTTAGAAATATATATCTAGTGCTGACCTGTGACTAGTGTTTAATCTGTACCGTTTCGGTCAATATATTGATATCTTTTTATCTACTAAACTGTAATTGAAATTGTTTGTCTTGATTCCACATTCATTCAGATTGTCATTTTAGATCCACTAGTTTCTATCATTTCCAAAGCCTTAATTATTCCAAATTCTAGCCATCCTAACTTTAGAAAACATGTAGATTAATTCCCCAGTCCGTTTATTGTTACACTGGTGTCAGAAGTGTCCAAAATCTCGATCGACGACATTTATTTTTTCGTTGATCGGCAACCCCGCCCACTTTCTCAAGTTTTCCCAGCTCAGCTGCAACCTTGATAAACCAATGTTTTAACATTTCCTGGCATCATTGCTGTTGTCCTCTATTCTTTATGTCATGGCAGATATGATCCTTACTATAGATTAGTACTAGAACAGCCTATTCCATGGCGGACCCTATTAAATACAATATGCTTGTATTCAATGGGGTCCGCCATCTTGGATTTTGAATGGAGCTGAGCTGTTTTTTTCTTTAATTAAAAGCAAATTAACCCCATAGGCCATGACATAAATGCAAATGTCCACTCCAATGGAATATTTTTGCATCGTATTCACCAAGGTGAGGCTATCTGTATTCAACGACGCCTTATAGGTCGTGGACATTTGCTTATATATTCCATCCACGGACTGCTTTGACATGTGAGCCAGCAAGCAGAAAGGACAGATACTGTGGGATTTAGTACCAGATTTAGCCACCAGGGGGCACCACTATGGGCTAGGATAGGAAAAATATGCCTAAAAATGTTATAGGCTACTTTTTGATAAAGCGTTCTATTTTGGGTGGAAAGGTTCCAAAGTTGGCATGTAAAAAGCATGTTTTTGGGCCAAAATAGGCATTTTTGGTGATTTCTGTTGCCATGGAAACATGATGTTCATTCTAAATAGGAAAATCAATGATCCCATTTGAAGGAACATTCCACAAGGTTTACTGTGGTGAAAACAGAATGAAAATACCATTTCTAGATCAAAAGTTATGGGCAAAAAAATAAAAAAATAATGTTAAATTTAGCAAGCCATTCCTCCAAAACTAACAGGAGTATCTTCTCATGCAATATATCACTGTAAAGCTAGTGATTTGAATTTTACAGTTGACTTTTGGCACTGAGCACCCTTTCTCCTTGCCTCTACACACATGTCCTAAATGTATTGATTGAGATATTCATAAAATAAGAAGAAAATAGTCGGACAGTGGTTCTCGAATCTCCTGTCTGTTTGACGAGAAGAAACTCGAAAACCAAATACCGATATGTCCATGAATTTTGTGTCTTTACATCAAGTTTAACCCCAACCCACTTCAAATATGTCGTAGATAGACTGGTTAGGAGATTCATAAGGTTAGGAAGAGATCTGACAATGTCACCTGTCACGAAACAAATTTCTCAAATTTCCGTCGGCCGTTTGGCTACTTTGTACTATTTCTGACTTCATAACAACCTCAGAACCACCCCAAATTACTCCCAACATGTCCTAATATGATGTTTTGAGAAGCTCTTAAAGTTTGAATTTGAAATTCTGAGGAAAAAGGGTTCGTTCTGGTGCCTACTTTGACGGGCGTACTCAAAAAAATCAATTACCGGTACGCCACAAATATTACATCCCGGCTCAGCCGCAATCTTGTTAACTTTTGTCCACTGATATATGTATAAAACCTGGCTAATCTGCTGTTGTACATCGATCCCCAACTATCTAAAGGGTGTCTGTTTATTGGGTGTATGTTTTGTAAAGAATTGGTACCAGAATATTGAGTCTGTAGGGGCACGGTTTAGTATTAGCATCTATGGCTTACGGGTTGACTAGTTTCCGAGCGGAGTGTCCTTTCGGGTTGAGGCCGGTTACGCCTGGCGGATGGTGGAAGCACTGTCCTCCAGGCTTCCTGGCTTAAACATAAGGGGTCGCCACCCTGTGGCTATATAATAGTCGGGTCGGAAGCTAGAGAGACAGAATCCCCCCCCCCCGGATTCTGTACGAACACCCTAAGATCTCCCTGACTCCGAAACCTAGTGGAAGACAGATAATGTCATTCCGTATACCCCCTAGGCCTATTAACCTAGAATAACCTTAGTTTTCATACTGGATAGGAATGTCATGTAAGTATCGGTTTCAGGATTACTCCTAATAGAATACCAATAATAATAGTATTTAGTTTCAACCTTGGTTAGGAATGAAAGTTACCTTATAAACACCTTTTTTTCCCCCTTTTTTTTAGAAAATAATACAGACTACAATAATGGAACAATGTTTCCATCTTTGATATAAAGGTATCTATATTGAGTCTGACATATCTATTCGTACTGTTTACAGCGCCACCCTCTACTGGAGTGCGTCACTGTCTTAGTGCCGGCCATGGCGTAAATCTGTACTTATATCATTGCGCCAGTGATGAGGCTGAGATGTTAGGCTTGTAACCTGCTGCAAAATGTAGTTCTATACACTTTACCCTAAAACTCAATAAAACCAACCAAATGTGTTGCATATTTAGACAGAAATTTGTCATCTACATTTTTCTTATTGTGTTTTTAGTTCTGTTTCTAACAGATGATGAGAAATTAAAACAATTTCCTACACTGTCAGTGGTTGCACTGTCCCACCCCCTCGCCGATAGAAATGCATTGTTTTGGTTTTGGTTTAGGTATTTAGAGAGGATTTGGGCCTTAATGAGCATTACCAGGTTCTTAATCTACACCTTTTCTATTCATTTGTATAATATCACAACATATTTTTGCATAGATTGTCAGAGATATGGCCTCAAACTTTCATATGATCCAAGGAGCAACACGTCATGGTGGCCATGACAGGGTGCTGGACTAGCTTGACATACTTCTGCTTCATTGGTCAGTCTACACTACCCAGGGGCCTATGGCGTCACAGACGCATTCAACATAATGTGGCGCTGAGGTAAGAGTGATATCTATTAACAACTTTTAGGTACTTATATATTGATATCACCGGAAACAAATTTTAATTATGAACACAGACTGGTATAGTGGATCTGGACTTAACAATATGCCAGATATATATTTCTAAGCTATTAGTAACCTACCAGAATAGTAGGATACTTCACAAATGTATCTAGCTGCTATATGGAATGATAATAAATATGTTCATATCACCTGGGAAGTTTCCTGTTGTCTGTTATGTAGTGCCACGATCCCGAAGACGTAAAATCCTCCAGTAGGTACAGTTCGTAATGGGCTGGTGTGATAATGCAGAAATAATGACTCAGGGCCTCTTGGGACCTTTCAGAGTTCATTCTAAGTAGAATAGTACTTCCACTCGGCATCTGGAATGTCTGCTGCACTAGTAATATGCGTAGTAATTGCACATCAGACAACAGTCATGTATTAACTAGACCAATAAGTCTTGGCCATAAAGTCCAGGTAATGTATCTATCAATCATCTCGGGTATGTTCAGCTCAATATAAATCAGGATTTCACAGGCTACAGCTACCACAGTATCCTCATACCACCATCTTCTTCTCGTAATCCATGTAACACCATGTCAGCAACCATCATACCTAGCCAGAATAGTAGTTATTTCGGATTTAATACTTAATATATTCATATATGCTTCTACCTATCATCCTTAGGCTTATCCTTATTAGCTTCAGGATTCTTAGGCTTCTCGGGTTTAAGTCCGTAAGCAGTAATCTGTTCATCCAAAAACTTAACTTTACGGCGAGTGCCATCCCAATCAGATAACTGTTTGCCAAAGGCTTCGAAGAACTTCTGATTAAGGAAATCAACCTCACTCCTAGCCTTGGCTACTTCCAAAGTCCAAAATTCAGCTGATTTCTTCTGACGGGCCTCCTGAGCTTCTAATTGCTTTATCTTTTCCTTATGTTCCACATCTCTCTCTGTTTCAATCCAAGTAATTTCTAATGCCTGAACTTGCTGTGTTAGATACACTACAGAACCTACAACTTCCTGGAGGTATTCCACAGAGAGTGTATGATGACGTTTTCCGGGTCCAGATGGTCCCATTTCGGGAAAGTCCTTATCCTTGTTCTTATTTAAATCAAATATAGGGGGGAAGGGGCACCTCTCAAACTAGACAGAGGGCAACCCCTCTCCAGACTCCTATCCCGAATAATCTGATCTGGCGCTGGCCGTTGCATCCCCCGGAAGGAGATCTTTCCTGGCTGCGCCTTCATGCACTTTGCAGCAGTAGCTTTACTGGAATCCCGGTAAGCACTGTCGCCCGGTATTCCCTCATCTCACCAAACTGATCATTCATGATTCTTAACCTTCCCGGAGTGTAGTTGAGCTGGAATGCTGCCTCCAACTTGGAGTTGGTATGCGTCTAAACCTCACAGAGTTTGTTTACCTTGGAATTCAAACTCTTGAAGTTTGTCTCTTCCAGGTATCCCACATATCAATCAGAAGCTTATGCAGATCCAAAGCTGCTTTCAGGGCTGCCTTCACACCGACCTGTTGTTCTTCCTTAAGATGCCAGACCAGCTCACTCTTCCCGAACAGATAGAACTATTCCTACCTTTGTTCATATAGCACATGTATACAGGGGTGATGATGCATGTGCTCCTCAACAATATGTCTGATAAATCTCATGTGTGTGCTGAACTTCTCAGGTTCCTCACTCCCACGGGCACAGATGATAAAAGGACATGTTGTATTGGTTTCCTTATCCCAACTATCAATGGCCCACTTGATCTTACAGTAGGCATCAAAGTCATAGTATTCCCGATTCCAATTATCTATGGTCTGTTCGACCTAGTTTACATAGAAATAATTCAGATTCCGGACCTGACAGGTATATCTCATCCATTCCTCATCATCCTGCTCCCCGTCCTTATTTATAAACAGAGGGCAGCTGTAATATTTCATAATACGCTTGCACACCTCCAGACATTTAGGAATCATTCGCATGAACCCACTTCTGACGTTATCCCAGATCTTCTCATTCGGTGTTGGCGCACCCTCATCATCATATGGCGCGGGATGGTCTATGTCCATAGACCAATCCCAAGTAACAGATTCTGGCGTCTCACTAGAACCAGAAGCCTCAGGTTTCAGACAGCCATCTGTATTCAGAACATCCACAGAGGCCGCCAAAACTACATCCTGCTTAACCTCTTCCTCCTTCTTCTTATCTATCTTTTCCATCTTCTTAAGCCTCTCCTTTTCCTCTTCTTTTCTTCTTCTTAATCAAGGCTTTGGCCTTCTTGCTAAGGTTTTGTTTCCAACCTTCTTTTTCCTTAACCGTACCTTTCGTAGTCACCCTAGCTACCATCAGGGATTTTGCATCATCTACCGATGCAGATAGCCCAGCACTTAGCTGTGATAACTGCTCACGTTGACTCCATAATACCTCCTCCTGTTGTTCTAACTTTTCATCTGATTCGGTATGCATCTTATACTCTCCTTCTCAAACATATCGTCTTCTGCCTGCGACTCAGCCTCTGACAACATGTCGGCCGAAGTAGAGGCTTCCTGAGAGATGGACTTGGCACCGCCCATCCCCTTTATCGTCAATTTACATATTATCTGATTCGGAATCAATCTTAGTGGGGTCATAGGGATTCCGGGATGACTGTGGTCTATACCAGAACAGAGGCATCAGGGTGTTCCCGTTCCCATTTATCCTTACAGTACGCTACCGTCCGGTAGAACTCCTGATTTACACTCATACCGATGGCTAAATCCATATAGTTCAGCAACCATATATCTGGAATAGCTAAGTCCTCCAGAATGGCTTTCTTAATGAGGTCCCTCCATTTCTTTGGAACCTTTTCGGGTTTAGCCGTCTTCGGATTCTAGATGTTGTCCTTATCGAGGAATACAGTGTCTCCATACAATACTACAGATGGCATAGTCAATCTTACCATGGGTCTCCTGGGGATCTACCATGTGTGCCATCACTCCTGATTTTCCCGATGCTGCAAGCGACTGAGGCAGAGGCATTTCCAATGCACCTGCCCCTTCTGTACCTTGATCCAGACATCTTCAGGACTGCCTCCTCCTCGGGATTTTGTTTGTTTGTTTGTTTGTTTAGTTTTACGTCTGCGGGCCATCGAGGAACTCAGACACACAACCTCCTCAGGATGCACAGGACTCAATCCGGAATGGTCTTCGGTGTCGACCTCCATACTTCCTTCTGACAGCATCTTCTCCACCATTATGGCAAAACTTCTGACACTTTCCACTACCTCAGTAGTACCACAATAACCTCTCACACTTGCTACAGACAATTAGTGTTTGTATTTATCGGAATTCTTTGCTAACCCTCAGTTAAAGCCATCAAAGCTAACTGAGCACGTCGAGTCTCCCCGACATACACGCTTGATTGAACAAGATGGCGGCAAGTCGCACGAGAACCCTCAACCCCGGTAAAATGTCAGCAACCCTCGTTTTGGGTAATTAGGTCACGCGGTGCCATATGCTTTTCATGCTTTCGTAAACAAAATGATCTGTCAGAGTACATATTTTCATCTCAACTCATCAGGAGTACACATGGAGAATAAGTATAGCCTTTCACCAATACGGCGGATTAATCTGTCCACTACCCACAGGAACCTCAAGGAGTCAACAACAGAGCAGGTAAGAGCGGTTTCATTTCTACCGAGTTGTATCCCAAAGATGCTGTCAACATCATTGAAACCATCTGCTGTCATAACATTGAACGACACAGACATATACTTGTGCAAACATACATTCAACAGGACAATACATCGTTGTGTTCAGGATTCGGTACTTATTAGAATCTTTAGCCGGGCTCATTTAGGTAACACCACTTCTCTAAGCAATCCTAGCACTACAGCAAACGCCCTCCTTCTTAGTTCTATTTTTAGTACCGGGGGACTCCGCTCTGTTCCCGAGATCTAACCCAGCTTTCAGGTTCCTGGTACGCTTCGTCCTTCCTACTCCTGCCGAGACCTTTTTTTCTTAACATCATTCTCAATTACTTCAATCACATTTTTCCTTTTCCTCCTCCTCTTCCTAGTACCTAGCATAGGCATTTTCCTTCACTTATTTTTTCTCTTTTCAGATACTTTAACCTCATCTGGAATCGTTCCCGGATCATTCTCCTAATCTCCTGTGTCCGGTAAGTGTTCCAACTCGGGTAGATCTATAATCTCAGGCAATTCCATAACATTCGGGCCTATGCCATACATATCTTCCGCTAGTTTCCTACCCCTATATGGTCTTAATACCTCCACATGACATCTTCTTACATTACCATACAAGTCTGTCATTAAGCAAGTAGTTTCCGAAATAATCTGAGTTCTGACATATGGGCCATCCCAACTAGATACAACTTTCAATCTATCAAGGGGTTTATAGAACCGAGGGACTCTATCCCCGACCCTGAAAAATCTAGGTTTCAATCCAGTATCGCATCTTGCTGATTTTTCCAATTGATTCCTGACCAGTTCATAACTTTCTTAAAATTATCTCTTAGAGACTCCACAAGCATAATAGAACATGGAGTTTCAGGACTAATTCCAATTACACCAAACACCAGATCTGCTGGCATTATGATGTCTTCACCATAACCAACATATTTGGTGTGCAATTTGTGGAAGCATGCAGGGTACTGTTGTACATCCTGATACTTGTTTACTAATGGTTTCAGAACTTGCAACAAGGTCAGATTAAACCTCTCTACCAAGCCGTCCAACTGAGGACAATACGGATTCGTACGCGCCTTGCAGTATTTGCACATTTCCTGAAACAATTCAGATTCGAATTCCCTTCCCTGATCACTGTGAAGCATTAGAGGAACTCCATATTGCAACACCCAGCCTCTTACAAATGCTTCCGCACAAGTAACAGCTCTGTGATCCTTCAAAGGAAACACCTTCGTATATTTCGTATAATAATCACACACGACCATCACACACATGTTATCCCTAGGGGTTGTGGTAAACCCACTAATGATATCAATCGCAACTCTGGCAAAGCGTACTCCAAATAATTCCTGAATCAATGGATTTTTTCCTAACCCCTCACCAGGTTTATTCTTACAGCAGTCAGGACAAGTGGCGATACACCTTAGTAAATCTCCACTCATTCTTGGCCAATAGTATCTCCGGGAAAGTCATTCCAGAGATCTATTCTTTCTGAAATGACCACTTGTCACGTGGCCATGGTAATAATACATAATGTCCCGGCGCATAGCACTCGGGATGACAATCTGAAGAATCTTATTAGTTGGACTTATTTTCCACCTACATAAGATTCCTTCCCTGACTTCTAGTTCAGCCCATTGTGCTAGAAGCCTTCTAATTTCCCTATTTTCCATACTAATAGAAGGACGAATAGGTTGAATTCCAGATGGAACTGTTTCCAGGAGTTTCTTAGTGATAGGGTCCTTGCTCTTGAACTGACGGATGGTTTCTGGTGACCACTCTATCAAAGTTCCCGGGTACTCCCTATATGGCATATGTACCTCAGCGATGACTGCATTGTGCTGTCCACAGTCATCACAACTCGCCCGGCTACACTTCCTGATGGGTTTCCTAGACAGAGCATCTGCATTGGTAGGCTGTGCTCCAACCTGAATTCTGAGAGGTGTGCTAACCATCTGCTTATCATTCCTTCAGCATCCTTGAAATTAAGGAGCCATCAGAGAGATGAATGGTCGGTTCTTAATGTGAAATCAGATCCCCATAAAAAAATGTCTTAATTTGTTAGTATACACTACCACAGCCAGTAACTCCCTCTTATTGCCGCAATTTTTATAATTGGCAATAAGTTCCAGAACGGATTTCCCACTAAAGTGTCCACTGATTCCAGACCGATACCAGCTAACTGAACCAAATCAGGTTCAAATATGCCCTCTTGATCTTTCAGACTCCAACCCGAAGTACACAACACATCACAGGAGACGCCCAGAGGTATCTTTACTGTATCCACCACGCTGGCTACCGCACTTATTTGTCTCAAAACACACTTCACCTCGATGTCATAGGGCTTCCGGATCCTCAGTACTCCACTACAAGGGTTCAACTCTGCTTCAGACTTGCGAAGTCCAATCCGAGTATCCCGTCATCGTTCATATTTGCAATGGTGGGTGAGAATACAAATTCCTTTCCACCAACTGACGCCTTCATAAATGTTCTACCAAGAACCTGCATACGGGTCCCAACGGCTGTACAAGCATTTACCCCCTTTATGAGGTTCTCACTCTTGCCCGGCAAAAGGCTGTTTGTTTGTTTAGTTTTACGTCTGGGGGTCATCGAGGAACTCAGACATTCGATTTTGGACATGAAGTCCTTTCTTTTCACTTAGGACAGGTATTTATATACTGCTTGCCCGACACAGCAGTGACCGAATCTATGAATGACCAAATCTATGAGATGAATGACCGCATCTATGAGGAGGGGTGAGGGGGAAAACCGCTACCGGGGCTTCATTCCCCTACTCTTTTCAAAGGATAGCATGTGTTCTTTTATTTGCCTGGTCCCATAGGCAGGGCCAGACAAACCACAGCCTTTGATCAGTCAGGCGTGGTTCACTGAGGGGGAATCCCATGACAAAAGACAGGCATGTAAGCCCGGGGCCCGCACATATGGACACCAGCTGCTCAAATGCCCATCCCAAGACAGAAGAAACCCCGAGTTTGTCGCCTTTTACGAATCTGGTATGCCCACTGTTAGTATGGAAGGAGATTTCTCCTTGTGGACTCCCAATGAAGTTATTCTGCTCCTTTATGCCGTAGAACTTTTTGGAGATCATTGAGTGACTGGCCCCAGTATCAACCAAAAATTCCCCTGTCCTACCTTGGGTCGTAACAGATACATACCATCTTCTGCCTCCCAAAGGAGAAGCGTTTCCGGTAAACCTATCAAAATCTTCCGAAATGTTGAGATCCAATCCATGGTCTTTTATATGCTCCAGACATGGATGATTCGGGGGAAGGTGTGCCGCACATACAAGTGTGAATTCCTCTATCCACCCTTCCTCTTCTCCAAAATGGGTACTCTTTTTCTACAGACCTAGTGTTTCCCCTTATGTTGGAGTCCCCGGCCATAAGAGGGGCAAGGAGATCAATCTCGGATCCCTGCTCCCTGGGTGTATTCATTCCGGATTCATCAGACGGTTTATCAGGGACAGTAATCTGGCATACATTAGGTCTCCGGGTTGAGCGATCTGCCATGTCCTCAACCCTCCTCAATTTTCCAACTCAGGCTCAACCTTCTCAACAGCAGACATATTCCAGTGGCTCTACACTCATAAGCCACATGTCCCATCTTCTGGCAACGGTAACACTGGATCCTGGACTAATCAAATCTGGGTCTATTGTACCGATGACTTTCAATGTCCTCCCGGAAAGACCTTAACATACTCTCCATCATACTTTTCATATCCATGTTCCCAGATGGCTTACTCTAATCTTTCTTAGCTACAGTCTCCTTAGATTCAGAACCAATTTTATCCATGTTTTCGGAACTCCCCCGTCTTGGCTGAGTGGTCAAACTCCTTCTGGGAATAAATTTCTTAGAATTCTTTGGGAATCTCAGCACAGAGATTGATCCATCTTCTTCTTCATATTCCACTATTTCATATTCAATTTCACCCTCTGAGACAGCGGCTGCAGCGGTAGGGACAGTTGGCTTCAGAGTGGGTAGTACCATACTAGCCGTTTCCTGTGGGACAAATCTGGAAAGGAAAGTTTTCTTCTTATTCAAGTTAGCTATAGCATCACATAGTGTTTTCAAATTCGTACCTGGACTCCATGCTCTATAACCACAATCCTGATGGTTTTTTTCTCGTGATCCCTTTATGAAATGTGAGATTAGTTCAACACTCACATAGTTGTCATCCATTACTAAGTAAGGCCTGGCCTTTCGTAATAGAATTTGGAGCCCTAAACCATATACTTGAACTGACTCACCTGGTTTCTGAACTCTTTTCCTCTATTGCGTCATCAGATCCTCAGATACTAAACTTCCGAGATACGAGCTACAGATCTCAACCAATTGAGTATAGGTTCCCCTACTCTTATACTGCTCCCGCCAATGGTCCACAGCAATTCTACCCAGACCTTTCTTCAGACATCTCACGAGTATGGGTAGTGATTCATCCTCATCATATCCATCTACCTCATGGTCATCCGTAAAATCCGAGAACCAATCCTTCCATGGTTCCGAACCATCGAAAGGTTTAGTTTCAATCTGACTCTTCTTTGCCGAGATCTCTCGACTTGTCAATCTGGTACATTGTTCCAAACTCCAATCCAATATCTTCTGATCCTTACTTCTCTTACCACCCCCACCGGATCCATTCAATCCCAGACCACTAGATCCCGAATTGTTATACCCGGCTGGGACCCTGGATCCCCAGTAATGTGAGTACTGCAAGGTTCTTGACTAGGGTAAGTCCCACTGCTACCAGGGGTAGTATTATTATTCTGATCAGTACTAGGTGGGTCATACTTCTGATTCTCCACCCTATAGGTCTGATTACCTGGAATGGACTGACTGTCCCCCTCCGCCTGATCAGATATATCCCCGAGCTCCTCAGCGCCCCCTGGAGAGGCGTGGTCCAAACAGGTAGAGGACAGGACCTGACCCCTAGTGACAATGTACTGATACTCACCATCCATGGTAAAGGTGGTATCCTTCTGACCTACACTCAACCGAATGTTCTTATCGCTTCCAGGAACGAACCTATCCCCCACAACATTCCGGGTAGCTTGTTCATTTACAAAGGGATCATATCCTTTCTTCAGAATGGGTTTTGCAGTAGAAGTGACGTGCATACTCTCCTCTTCGTCATTCCGGGGGTTACGGCTAAGGTCTGGCTCACCCAACACTTCTCCTTCCTCTTCATTCAGGTCCTGATCCCCCTCATTGGAATCCTCAGACCCTTCCTGTAACATCCTTAGTTTTGTGATTTTGTATATATCAGATTATCCCTCTCCTGATACAGTTCTTCATTGTTTATCCTGAATATCAGTAATCAATCGATCATTTTCCTGAATGTGTTGCTCTCGAAGGGCCACATGCTCCTTTTGCATGTTTTTTTTATTTTTCTCTTAAACCTCATGTTGGGCCTCAACTTGTTTTTCCAGATCTGCAAGGCGAGTACTGGCTATATCCAGCCCAGCTCGATACTGCCCTAAAGTTTCATCTTGCTCAAAAGTCTTTGTTTCCAATGTAGAAGCGACCAGACTTAATTGTAGTCTCGTATCCTCAACGTTTCTCTCGCACATTTCATATTCTGCTTTCTTACCCTGAATCCGAGCCTCAATTTCCTTGAGTCGAGCGCGATGTGTGTCCACCTCTTGCTCTATGGTTTCAGTGGTTCTTTCCATCAATCCTTTACTCTTCTTCAGATCTCCTATCTCATCCAGGAGTTTGTCAATTTCCCTTTCTAACTCCTTTATCTTATTTTGCCTCCGCTCTCTCTCTTTTTTTTTCTGATATTCCAGTAATTTCTCACCCCTGGACTTCTCCTGATCATTCCTACGCCTCCATTCTACATGGGCTAACCTTTCAGTTTCATAGCTGTTTCTCTCTTCCCGATATCTGTCCAAGTTTACCATACTCATGGGAGCCGGTTGGCTGGATCCACTGGGATTAAAAACAGATTCGGAGAGTAGAGCCATACTCAACTGATTCAGAAATACTCCCTGCCTAGCCAAGGGCATAAGGTGGATTGAATCCTGCCGCCGCCCTCGTGGTTCACTGTTCGGTATTTGGGCCAAAAAAATAGGGCTGCCGAAGTTGCCATCTCTTAACAAATCTGATGATCTTATGTTAGGTACCATTTGGTTAGCCAGTACCATCGGATGGTCATCAACAGTGACGTCCAACCCCACTGTTGAAATCTCACTCTCGGAATCCGATCCTTCTGCCTCATTCCGAGAAGGGTCCCTATAATCCTGATAGGCTGTACCCGAGGCCTCATGGTCTCCCGGGAACTCACCTTCCGGATACTGAATTCCTTCTTGTTCAGACAGGGTTACGCACTTCTTAAAACCAAATCATGGTCATGGCAGTAGTGTAATGGTTCGGTCTTAGATTGGCTGTCTGTTTGTTCGGAAAGGATCAAGAATACAAGAATGTCCGGTTCAGAAGGCAACAAGATTTATTCAGTATCCTACTATACAGTAAACTAAGGGTATTTCAAGTAGGCATGTTATCCTTCGATAGCTCTGATTTATGACTACCAGGTAAGGTTTCGGAGTCAGGGAGATCTTAGGGTGTTCGTACAGAATCTGGGGGGGATGCTTCTGACCTGACTATTATATAGCCACAGGGTGGCGACCCCTCGTGTTTAAGCCAGGAAGCCTGGAGGACAGTGCTGCCACCATCCGCCAGGCGTAACCGGCCTCAGCCCAAAAGGACGCTCCGCTCGGAAACTAGTCAACCCGTAAGCCATAGACGTTAATACTAAACCGTGCCCCTACAAGTCAATTGTCACGAAATTGAAAGCAAAAGTGACGGCCATTTGCAGACTTGTACACATATTTCTGCCTTTATAACATCCTCAGAATCACCCCTAAAGTGTGCCAACATGTCGTAGATATATTTTACTACAATAGTCTACATATCTCGGCTTTGTTTGCTGCAGTTTTTACAGAGAATCTACCCTAAAACTACTCAAATATGTCAGGAATGTGTCCTGGTTGACGTTTGCACAAAGATTAGATAGAAAAGTCGGGTCTACAAGTGTCTTTTTACCCGAAACAAAAAGTGAGTGACGTTTTTTTACGTCGGAATTCCGTCACCTGGTTGTGGTCAGTTTACATCGGTTCTACCCCTGTTCCCCCTGTCAAATCAACTCTAAACTGCTCAAATATGTCAGGTGCTCATCCTACTTGAGGCTGGCATAGGGATTAGACGAGAAAGACGAGTTTTGAAGGTGCTCTTTGACCAAGGGTGATGTTTTTGTCTCGGAATTTCATCCTCCAGTTGTGAATTGATTGTAAATAAATTCTGCTACTGTTGTTCTTGTAAAATCCACCCAAACCACTCAAACATGTCTTAGATAAATTCACCAAAAGGTTTCCAAAGTCTGGACTTGGAAAACTGTGGCCTTGCATTGACTGGAACAGATTCAGAAATTATTGTCTACCGGTACGTCCGACAAGACTGTTTGAAAGTTGTGCCTGTGGTACCCAGCCTGTACTTGTTAATTGACTGTATATTTAACTTGTATGTTTACTTGTATATTCAAGATCAAATTTAGCAATTTGTCAGTGAGTAAATGAACCTTGTGCTGACATGTAAAACCTAATATCACTGATTAGTAGTAATTGGAATGAATATTTCCATTCTAGATCTACAATTTATATAATGTCAGTGAGTAGATATTTTGAGCTAGCATTGATATTTCCTGCTAGTGAGTAGTCTATTTAAAACTGACATCTGTTGATAATTATAGATAAAATAATTATTGACTAATCCAATAATCTATTCCAGGAATTGGCTGGTACCCATAAACAAATACTGAAGTTGTTCTGGATCATCGATCCTCTTAGTTCCATAGGGTCACAGGTCAGAATGTAGTTAGGCTAGGCATAACACTTGGTCACTATTGTCTTGCTTGTCTACCATAATTACCCTGTATTGAAACTGTACTTTCCTTGTCTTGAAAATTGCTGCAAAGTGTCTTAAAATATTTGTGTGAGAGAATACTCACAAGCAATAAATATTGCTGGTGATACCATTTTACACACAAGCGCAAATTGTCTAATACTGTACAAATTACTGTCACTTGCAATTGCCGTTGATAGCACTTGAATTGTGTGTACTTTCTACCCACTAACAAGAAATTGTTGGTGATTCTGATTTCTACTCTGCGCATAAGTGACACATTTGTACTTTATAGCCACTAACAAGAAATTGTTGGTGAGTTTACTCTGCGCGTAAGCAACACATTTGTTTGTACTTTATAGCCACTAACAAGAAATTGTTGGTGATTCTACTCGTGCGTAAGTGACACATCTGCATTATTTGCACAAAAATTTCCGGTTTATACAAACCGCAGTATGACAAAGGTCGAACAGCCTCCTCCCAACTATTGTCCTGGCCCTTCCCATATTGTTGCCATGTGATTATATTGCAGTATATCCTAATAACGAGGCCAAGAGGAAATCAGCGAAGAGTCTACAGTATTTAGTAGGCTCTGCCTATAAGTACGAGGGATAGAGGATAAGTAAAGCTACAGTATATTGGTAGTTACACTATATATTGCTGTGTATTGATTGTTGAAAAAAAAATCAGATCACTTAGCAACAGGATCATTGTCCTGGAGTTTTGACTGGTGCTTCCCCACAATCCTCCATCCCTCCGTACATCAAGCCCAGAGCTTTGGGAGAGATATTTTGAGAGAAATAGGGATGTAAGATCTGACCACACCAGTACAGGTGAACAACCCATACAAGGTGACCCTAGAAGAAAGGTGCGAACAGCCTGCAGATGCACCACAGTATCAGATGATATTGGGTATGATTGAGGTGATTTGGCCGTAACCTTCAGCACACAGGGTCACATCACTAGAACAAGTAGCCAACAGTCATCCACCATGAATGCAAATTGGTATGACTACTGGGAGGGTCACCAATATGACTCCCAAAGGGGACTTGTTGTAGGTGGTGAAAGAGCTGTCAGTGAGCAGTGTCCTCCAACCACAAACTGCTCTGGTGAATATGATAAATGGGACTATTCCCCAACAGATGAGGTACAATCACCCCAAACTGACTATCAGCCCTCCGGGCGTCTGACGCACACCTCATCGCCAACAAATAGGCATAGACAGAGGAGGACTGTTGCCTCTGAGTATAAGGCTGGCGCCGCTGCCCAATCCATACATCGCTCTAGCAAATACTATAATCGAGACTATTCCCCAACAGACGATGTGCGATCATCCCTAAGAGATTATCAGTCCTACGGACTTCCAACGCACACCTCATCACCATCAAACAGGTCTAGAGCTGAGCGTAAGGCTAACACCACTACCCAATCCATGCATCGCTCTAGCAAATACTATCATCGGGACTATTCCCCGACAGACAATGTTAGAGCTGGATGTCCTACTGGTTTAATTAATGGGCAAGGCCCAGAGATTCATTGATGGGGGTAGTTCAAAGGTAACATCTTCTTTTAAGAAGTTGGATTGACCCTCCAGGGCTGTTTCGGAGCACAGCAACAAGCCGCGCTGCACCAGGCAGCTTTGAAGAGTCGTAAACGGAAAGAGTCCTAATCATTAGCAGCACTTGGCCAAGATATTCGATACCTGGTTAAGTTGGCATATCCTGACTTTCCCCCTGAGGCAGCCAAAGTGATGGCTATTGAAAGATTTATGTAGGCTTTGGGTTCTTCAAATCTCAGCAAGGCTGTCTATAACACTCAACCTGCAACGCTCAAACTATAGCTGTAGAAGCAGCTGCATATAAGGAGGCATGGCCAGGTGATGAGCCAAAAAGTATAATCTCAAAGGTGAGATTCTGAGGTACAAGTCCAATTGTGAGTGACAGCCAAAAAGCACTGGAAGAAAAAGTGGCAAATCTTACAGCTAAGTTAGAAGAGGTACAAAAAGACTTGTTCTAGCAAGACAGGTTGTCATAACTGCGGTGACCCAGGCCACTGGAAGATAAGTTGTCCACGCGGACGTAGCCCAAGTCCGAAGCATTATAATTGCTACAATTGTGGTGGAACTGGCCATTACAAACGGGAGTGCCCCCGTCCCACCAGTCCTGGCAGAGGTGGAAGCTCTGGGTGCTTTGAATGTGGAGACGGGAGCCATAAAATATGAAATTGTCCCTGATCTAGGTCAGCATCACCAGCCAGGGGAAGATCAGCATCACCCCATGAGAAAAGAAATCGGGCATCTCAAGGAAGGAGAGATAGTCCTTACCCCAGCCATCGACCTCCCGTTGACCGGGAACCTAGCCCCGTACCACTCACTACGGTTCCGAAACCGATTGCTGCTCGTGTAGCTGGGCCAAAAGCACCATGCTCACCCCCACAGGAGATGCGTGTCTTAGTTGAAATTGAGTCTAATACAAATAATAAGCAAGTAGCAGCACTCATAGATACGGGTGCACAAAGATTATTTGTTGGGCAGGAACTGTTCTCGCGTCTTCGCCAGCAGAGTGTTGAAACTGCTCACAAAGCTAGGGGAGATGAGTCATTCTACCTTGGGATATTCTACCTTGGGATATTATCTCGTTCTAGGTTTAGATTTTGTCCGAAAACACAGCGACGGAGTGGAGCTGGCGAGATGAGGATGTGAGGTTGCCGGGAGAAGAAAGTCCGGGTACAGGCATCCCCATGCAAGGTGTACGCGAGAGTACCACACTGCCAGTCTATGCTAGTAATGAGTCCATAGTGCCACCTTATCATGAGCTCACCATTGCCAGTGTCTTGCTTGAGAGGCCAAGTTTGAGAAAGATCTTGTCAAGACAGGACCAGACATTGACTCGAGTGTCATTGACACCCTAGTGACAGATTTTGGGGGACAAATCCGCCCATATAGTAAATAGTTCCCCTCTATAGAGGAAGATAAGGCAAGGAGACCAGGTAGCATGGTTGACTAACGTTGATCCCAAGTGTGAGATGAAACGCATATGGCGACGTGGTTTTCGCATGGGCATTGAGAGTGAGGTCACTAAGGCCACCCCAAAAATATAAGTTGGTCTACAGATTTCCCTCTCCATATTTTCGGAAATTTTTTTTTTTCTTTGAAAAAAATCTCATCTACGGATTTCGCTCGCCTCACTTTCTACAAGATTTCTCTTTGTGATGTTTGGCAAATTCTTTTTTAAAATAAAATTTTTACGCTCGCCTCACTTTTCCAGCAAGGAATCCATTGGACGCCAACGAATTCTTAAAAAAAATAAATAAAAATTTCGCTCGCTCGCACTATTTTTTCAAAACCCAAATCCGTAGATCAACTAATTTTTTTGGTGTGGCCTTAGACAGTCTATCTGCAGGTGGATGTAGATCAGCTGGAGATTCCGCTCTCGTTGCCTTCTATTCGATATTACCGTAATCTCCCGCGTATAAGACGCGTCCTCTACGCCAAACAAAATGCTGGTGCGTCTTATAGATGAATCTCAACTTGGGGGTACGTCTTATACAAGGGGTAATTTTACTATAGAACAGTACTGGATTTACAAAATTGAGCCCTAAGAGGTGCGTCTTATACGCGAAAATGCCTCTGCTGAGTTTGGGGTGCGTCCTATACGCGCAGCGCGTCTTCTACGCGGGAGAATACGGTACTGTTAAACAACCCAAGATTCCTCACTAGTTATCTACTGTCAGCAGCGGTTTTGAAGTCAGATTTAACTTTAGCACCAACCGAACCAGAACCCTTTGTAGAGCTTGCTCCAAATTTCAGCTGACGAGCCAAGCTCTGGCTAAATTTTTGGTAAGTGTGCCTAGTTAGATTTAGCTTAGAAATATGTATCTAGTGTTGACCTGTGACTAGTGTTTAATCTGTAGCATTTTGGGTAATATATTGATATCTTTTTATCTACTGAACTGTAATTGAAATTATTTGTCTTGATTCCACATTTATTCAGATTGTCATTTTAGATCCACTAGTTTCTATCATTTCCAAAGCCCCAATTATTCCAAATTCTAGCCATCCTAACGTTAGAAAACATGTAGATTAATTCCCCAGTCCGTTTATTGTTACAACAGTATTGATTCAAAATATATCACAGAGCCACCAGAGCTCAAAATTGGCCTAAAAACACTAAATCTATTGGTTTCTGGTGATCTGACCCATAAACATTTGCGAGATGGGTTAGGATGGGACCTGGGATTGTAAAATACATTGCTTGTTAAAAGCAGTGACAGATAAATGTGTGGGATAATGTCCAACTCTATCAGGTATGTAATCTCATTTTGGCAAATGTGTAGGAACCTTGATCAAACAACACTAATGACAACATGGCTACGGCTCATAGCCTCAAAATATCAAAGACAGCGCTCCCCACATATAAATGTTTAAAAGTTTTTACGTTGGGTCTGTGAAAATCATGAGGGTCAAATTGTTTACCCTTAAGTGTAGGAAATCCTACAGATGTAGGCGAAGTCAAAACCCTGACAGTCCATAGCTGTCCTATCTAACACTGGTCAGAGGGAGTTATCACAATAACCTCAATTAAGTTGGATGAATTTATTCTGTAAATGGTAATGGATATGCAAAACAGATGAACATTTGTCAATAACTGATGTGATGAGTTTTTCCTCTTATTTCCTCTTCATCGTTTCTCTATCTGCCTCAGTTGCTTTTTCCTCATCCGCTTCAGTTTAGCTGTGTTCTTTATCTGAAATGGGGCAGAGGTAAATTGGAGTTTATGAAATGTCATTTAAGTGGTATCGTCCTAGATAGAGGTGGCAAACAAGTAAGACATTAGGGGTCTGTCCAATTGTAAACAATTGGGGGAGACGATAGAAATTACAAACATTCCCCCAGCTGTGTTACTTATATAATATATGTAGCTTCACGAAACAAAGGGGTGTGGATGGGGGGTACTCCATGTCACATGTCGATTTAAAAAAATGGGCATTGCACTTGTCACTTAAATCCCCATGTCACCTCTAAGAGCCTATCATGTCCCTTGTCGAATTTAAGAAAGCACCTATGTCATGTCACTAATTGTTTTGCCTCATGTCACTAAGGCCCATGTCACATGTCGATTTAAAGAAATGGCTATGTCACCATGTCAAATTTAGTGGTTCATACCCATAAACAAGCCACAGATTCCCGTCAGAATAGGACCCAGTTTGCCATGAGAATAGGCACATGCAGCGAGCCTGCAGTGAGGGGTAGTGAGTATTGAAAGAACTAAGTCCCACCAGCTAAACCCAGGCCCTGCACACTACCTACGCTCAACTAAATTCAACACATTGGATCAAAGAGAGAAAAATCTTTTCAACCAATCACAACATAGTAATAATTCAGTGTGCAACACCCCAATATTATACAAATGAGCTGTATTTGAGTGTAAACTATAATGGGAGCCGGCCTATATTATGACTACTAAAGACCTGATTAGGTAATTAAGAAAGGTTATTCATAACAAACCGTCTTCCATAAAAACAGTTAGGGTGTAGATAATTTGCTGACAGTTACACTAATAGCATTTACACAGAAGGGATATAGATTCAGGGTTCTCTCCACACTTCAATGACACTGGCGGGCCGACAATGTTACTTTTACTGCTGCTAGTATATGTATCAACTAATTCCAGAATCGCCACCAGGGTCGTTTTAGCTGTAGTAAGTTATTGAATTTTGTAAATCCATCAATTAGAGCAAAAAATGCGGCCATTCTAACAATTTTAATGAGTCAAAACAGCTATTCTTCCGTCAAAATGATGGCTAGATTTCCTGATGTGAATATTTTTAACCAATATTCATCATCAGATTTGGCATGTTAATCACATAATTGAAAACTGTATCTATGATATCAATGCATCAGCACAATTGGCTTTGTAGTGTGACGTTGAATCTGTGGGGAACCCTGTAAATTGGGAGTCAGAAAACGAAGTAAAGAAAAATTAACCCAATGGACAAGATGCACTACACTGACTTCCAACCACTGCACATTTATATAGAAAATGAATACATGGCAACATGACAGAAATCAGGGTTGCCACCAGACCTGAGACATCAAAACGATTTTTTCCAGACTTCTTCCTGACAAATAAAAAAATTCCCTTACCATTTACCATGTTTAATTCGGTGCATATTAGCAAGGTTGGAAGTGGCTTGGTGCTTTTAAAGCTAGATTTGCAGATAAGTAACCGTGTTTATGGTACAAGTATACTGGTTTACATAGGAAAACATAATAAACATGACTATATATGACCCGCTGACCCCTCATTTCATCCTGTATGATGTATAAAAATCCCACTGATGATTTTTTTTATGAGGAGCAGAATGCTGTAATGTTTGGGTAAAATAAACATAGGGTGTTTCAGGGCATACTCCCCAGAAAAAGTTTTGAAATCCTATTTTCTTCAAACTGTGACACAGACATTTGTTGTTGTTGGAAAAGTGGCTTTGTGAATAAAAGGAGGTACCAGACCTCCCCTTTAGTAAAACATTTTCTCGGTGTGCCTGTGGAAATCATGAGGGTCAACTTCTTAGCTAAAAAGTGTTGAAATCCTACAGATGTAGGACAAATCACATCAGTGATTATTTCTAGTACACACAACTACTGAATACATTGTAGAAAACTTAAAAGTGACGTTAATGGACTGGATAGCTCACAAGTCCTTCAGCTGTCAATGGAACTGGAAGGTCTTTAACATCTTTCAGGAAGAACTTAATGTAGGGAATCCTGAATGTCCAAACCTCGTTAACATTGAATCCTGTGGTCTACACACAGTTCATGGGGAATTCAAGACAGGAACAGAGGCTACAATGTGACATCTGGTTACACTCTACAATCCCATGTACTATCTTTTCCATAACTCCCCAGCCACCTACATTGTGGATATGCTCAGAATCCTTATACTGAACTTCATCCAGTGGGATATGCAAGATGGATCAATACCAGCTCCTGCTCTTGTGAAAATTAATGTCAATTTGACAGAGAGTTGTTACCAAGAAATTAAAGAAGGTTGAAGTTATGTATACTTGTCAAATCAGAACTATAGAGACATCTGATAGCAAATCACAAGTACAAATTCTAATGTTATACAAAGACTGCTGGACTTAACTGAAGTCCTATATGCAAACTCCTGGAAAATAGCCTGCAGAATTATTCCCTAGTCAGGACCTTCACAGCATTGAATCTCAAGTACATCACCAAGAAACCAAGAAAGGCAGAATCCTGCTCTATTTGGTAAACTGTTGACTGTTTCACAGGCACAATTCAGGAAGCTAGTGCATGATGTGACATGCAACCAACAAGCTCCATAATGAGGAGTAAGATATTCCTTGGACACATCCTGGTATCAGGAGATAGGACATCTTCAACTTTGTGCTCGTCTCACATAGGCTGGCATGTGTGAAAAGCAACAATAGCAGTAAGCAGGGCCGATGACACCATTTAACACAAAGGATTGAAAACACATCATGTCCCAGTATCCAAGGGGCGGATGGAGACACATAGACAGAGATGTCAGTTGGGTATGGGCTCAACCTCTGAATATTTTTGGTTGTTAGCAATGCACACATGCCCCTCAATATATTAGGCTAAAAGCACCCATTTGTCTTCATTTCAACCTGTTCCCCTGACTCAAAATTAGTCTCTAGAATGGATGGCCATAGAAAGACAATCAAAAACACTGCATCGGAATTTCAGCCAATCAGCAGCCACCTTAGATTCATGTCCTCTGAAATGAGATTTCAGAGACCATCTGATCTCTGAAAGGTGGTTTGCCTAGAAAAGGCTAGGGGGCAGCACAAGGCATGCTTAATTCCATCTGCTGAAGCCTGCCTTATGCTCCCTAGAAGTAGAAAGGAAATGTTGTAATGGCATCCTAATTTAATTCTCACTATCCAAATTATGACCACAAGTTGGAAGAAGCCTCTGAGATGTCTGGTTTTTAGGAAAGTTTGAACATCTGAAAATAGATGGACCTCTGAAGGTCTGACATTCATAGACACACCAATCAAAGGTGGAAAGAAATTAGCCAAATAAAAGGTCCCCCCCTGCTGAAAAGCAGGCTACCAGGCAGAGAAATATACTGCAATATTTTATGTGTACTAAATGTGTGACTCATACAGCAGGATGGATCCCTAATGCACCTTTAGGGAGTGGTCATTATTTATCAACAGGGGGGGTGGGTTTGAGGGGGGGGGCGTAAAATTTCCAGACCCCTCCCGAGGGGGGGCTAAAAATATTGGAGCCCTCTTGAGGGGGAGGCTAAAAAAATCCACCCTCTTTTTAGCAAAAAAGCCCGCACGCTACTATTCCGACCAAGCGGGATACATTATTGACCAATGAGAAAATTCCTTTCATTCAGTGCCGACTTTTCAGGGTGCATTACATAACACCTGGTACCCATCAGCTCGCTGTTATCAGTCCTTATCTCGCAAGGTATCAGCTTCAGCAAAGGTCGGCCCACTAAGGAACACACTAAGGCCATATAGATCAAAGAGGGGCCCGAAAACTCTCCGCGCCTCCAGCGCGGGGGGGGGCACAAAAATTTTTGACTGCCGTCGAGGGGGGGGCATAAAAAATTTTCGCGCGTCCGCGCGAAAACCCACCACCCCCCCTGTTGATAAATAATGACCACTCCCTTAGATTGGCCAAAAGTGAGGGTGTGCCAACAGTACTAAAGTCTCCAAAAACAAGCCCCATATGTGCCTTATTGCATTTCCTTCAGTTCAGGGCGCACCTTGTATGCTGGGTACACTAATTAAAAACATTATTTCTGAATCTTTCTTTTGCCAAATTTCCAAACTAATATGGTGCACCATTTAAGCAAGGTATCATGGAAGTTGAAAGTTTCAATGTGTCTCTGATGAAGTAACCCAATGTTACATTCTGATCCATATAAACCAGTTTATAGGATAACAGATGAAAAAGGCTTCTACCATGTTCATCCTTTTCCTTTCTATGGAAGTGAATAACCCGTGTGTGTAGGACAGGGACAACTATACTGCTATGATATAAAGCACATAAACTACTTACAATGCACTCTGATAACCAAGGACTTACTACATTCAAATACCATTTACAGGTAATCAATCTCTCAAAAATTTTTGGTGAATTTTGTGGTTCTTTTCATTTTAGACACAATTTGACTCATGTAACTCCTGTAATTTAGTTGGTCATCAACTTCCTCACTAATGGAAAATACTGACTTTTTCGTGACCCTGGAAAAAAATATAGCTTTTCCTGATTTTTTCCTGACCGGTGGCAACCCTGGAAATACATACCGGCTGAACAATCTCTGCCTTCCGTTGATTAGCCTCTCTTCTCTGCTTATTCTCCTCTGTGCGTTTCCGCTTGGCCTAGAAATATTGATCATGACAAAATGAGCCAGATGTTGCAAAAGGCGAAAATTAACTTCTGTGTATAAGCTGGTTCCTGTATATTAGCCTGTCCCGTGTATAAGCCAGGGCAAAAGACTACGTACTTAGTGGTGTATAGGCCGGGCCCGGGGTATTGGCCGGGGAGCTGCCACTTTTAGGTCATAAATCTACCTTAAGCTTAAGAACGTTCATCCAATAAATCATTTTAAACAGAAATAAAACATGAATTAGTCAAGAAATTGTTAGAAATATTCAAAGAAATATTGAAGAAAAGAGGATTCCAGGGTGGTTTCTCGGTTCTGGAAATAAAAGCCTGTGCCATGCACAAGTCTAGTAATTTTGCCACTTGCTTGTGTAAGCCCGGGCTTATACACGGGGAAATATATTTCCTTGTTTTGCAAACTGATGATTTTACTCATGTTGCTGGTCAGAGTTTCGCGGTGTCTTTAAGGGCGTCTACTTAAGTTGATTTCACCATATATATAAGGGCATCTCTAGCAGCTGGGTTCTCTGAAAACATCAGTCATACTAAATACTTACCTCTTTTTCTTGTGCACGTCTCTCTTTCAGCTCCCTCTCATATAGCTTTACTGATTTTCGCTCTGCTCTCTCCCTTTGGTGAGTCTCAAAAGACTTCTTTACTGCCTTAGTCATTCGGAAACTCGAGAATCTGTACAAAGCAAAAAAAAGAATAAGACACATGTCGCCAAATTACACTATTCATAAGCAAATATGAATCTATCACATCAGCAGTTAGTACCAAAAGCGACATCTTCAATGCAATGGTGTTTTCGGTTATTATAATCTATAATCAAAATAACTACTGCCCCCACAGGCAATTGCTGGATAGTATTAGAAAGTCATTGGCCTTGAGTACCGTATATGAAATTATTTGGCCCAAAATTCCGAAAACTAAGATTCTACCAATGGAATACCTCCAGCCTAAATCATGATTACACGTCACATCACCCAGACCCAAATTAAAATAAAACCCGGTCATTTCATTTAGATGGTTCAGAAGCAACTTCTTTCAGACCCACTGTCTTTTTAACAAAACTGCTACATGTATTAATAAAATCATTGAAACGTATTATAGGATTTGTTTTACAATGCACAGTTATTGTAAGGTTCCTGTGTTCAAAAAAAGGGGAGAGTGGAAGGAAAAAAGAGGGATAGGGACGGTACTTCAATTTTTCTTACCTTAAACACCTTCCCCCCCGCCACCCTCGTTACTCTCATTGTGCGTGGAAAACCGTCCCCTTGGGACAAATTCATGTGAATAAACATCATCAAACATCATCATCCCCCTGGTGTACTGACTAAAGCCATACTGGTGTGCAGGTTCCCACAAAATCCACAGACTCAAATTCCATGACATTTCCTTGACAAAAATCTAAATTTTCCATGACATTTTTAACTAGATTTGGACGTTATCAGGGTTTATCTCCCGAAAAAATTCCTGAAATCAATGTGGGGGGAAAAGTCCACTCCAGTGGATTTTTTCAATCAAAAGTCAGTTTTTATTTTCCATGACAAAAGAAGAAAATTTCAGAAATCCAATGACATTCCAAGGCTTTCCCTGACAACTTTTAATTCCATGACATCCCATGACTTTCCATGACGTGTGGGAACCCTGCATGTGAACTTGTGGCGCTAACACCCCCCTCCCCCACCTATACATACTGTAACCTCTCGCGTATAAGGCACAGCTCGCATATAAGGCGCACCCCCAACTCAGGGAGGCCTGTTTCACGTTTAAGGCACACCTCTAAGGGCAGATTTTTTGTTAGTTTAGTACTGTTCTATAGTAAAAATACCCCCTCTATAAGGCGCACCCCAAACTCAAGGCAATGTCCCTCCCACGTATAAGACTCAGCATCATTTTGTTTGGCGTATAAGACGCGCCTTATACGCGGGAGATTACTGTAGTCTACATAAGGCATTGGCCCTTTAAATTTTTCACAAAAGTTTGGGATGCAGGATTTTTAAAATATCGATCCAGAGGACGTGGGTGAGCCCTATATGTGGACCAAGCATCACAGAGTTTGGAGTGTGCCCTGTATGTGTGCTGCGCCTTATACAAAGCGTGTACGTGTACGGTGCTTGTTTTCCTCACTATGCCCCCCTATTTTCTTTTTGAAACGGTTTCATTTGGTCCTGGTTAACAAGTTCAGTTATACTGCTCGACTCTTAGATTAACCAGCTAATGTGCAAAGCAGGCGACATTATGTCTTTACACAAATGAATTACAATCTTCACAAAATACATACATGTTGCTTCAAACGGAATGTAAAACAAATGAATGTAATACAAACTTATCACACAGAGGAAATGATGTACATTTATAACAACATCACAGAAATTATGGACCTGAGTAATACATAGAACTGTTTACAATATGGACTAGACATTATACAAAGTGACAAGGACAAGCCCAAAGAAACCCAAAAGTAAATAAATCAGGGATGTAAGTCAGGCATGGACAAAAATCAGGAAGCCAGACATTTACTTGATATAAAAGCCTTCTATTTTTCCAAACATCCCTCCTTACCACTCGTATAAGGAAAGTAAATGGCATTCAAATTTTTCAGAAATCAGGAAATCCTGATAAATCCTGAATACTTACAATCAATATGTAGTCATACATTTAACAAGGCGCATCCAAAATGACACAGTGGATAATATTAACATACATGGTGAGTCAAGCATGACCTATGGCAGGTTATCTATCATTAAAATCAGAAGGAGGATTCTCTGAGAGTTTTTTCAGGCTGGACCTCCTATATCAATTCCTTCAAAGAGGAGATAAGGGTGCTCTTTTGCTCAACTATCAATAAAGAGTCTGTCAAGCCTGCGCTTAACTTGAATGGCAAATTGTTCCCTATCCAAGATCCATCTAAGGTCAGGCTGCAAAGCATTCCATCTAGATATGGCCTGGAATGTTGGGACCATTAACATAGGTCGTTAATTTATGCAATGATGGGTGCCTGAGTAGCCCTAGTTCCTGTGGATGGAAGACAATCCACTTTACCTGAATACTCTAATCTATGACACAGTGAAACCTGAAAGTAAACCCTACGTAAGTCCAGCGGAAGCAGATAAGGTTTTTGAATTTTGAAAATCCATTCAGCAGACCAAAAGTTATGAATTTCTTATTTTTCTGACCAAATAAATCCCAAAACTCCAGGTGCGTCTTGTAGGCGGAGTGTGTCTTATACGCGGGAGATTACAGTATTAATGAAATCCAAACGATTAGCTGGAATACACATCTAGTGGAATGGCTGTATGTTCACAGGTTTGATATTAAACTGGAACTCTAGTGGACCTCCAGTATTGGTATAACCTGGAGAGTTCCACTGTTACGCAACCTTGAGTGTGACCCCAGACAGCCTGAATATTGGACAGCTCGGAAGCAGGCATGATTGGGACATCTCAGTCTCAGAAGCAGGGACACTCTGGCCGCTGTGTGCAAATCAAATTGAAGTTCCTCTCTCAAACTTGTCAGTTGGGTGTTGGTCCAACCTCTGAAAAGTTAGGGACCCTTGAAAACTTCACAAGTGAAAGGCTTTCTCAAAGTATAAAACTTCACTGAAGTCTAAATTTAAGAGGTCTCTAAACCTCTGAAAATGGATGAACCTCTGACGGTCTGACATCTCTGCTCTCTTGTAATAGAACTAGAAAAAAACACCAACCCTAGTGATAGCATCCCTATTCCCATATCAGTGAATGGCAAAAGTTGCGTCCTATTAAAGATCAATAATAGTTGTTACTTTGTAAGTGTTTATGCCCCCCCCCCCGCAGTTGATAAATACACACACCCCAGTGCTGCTTACTGGGTTATCAAAGGCCAGTCGTGTTTGCTACATGTTAAATTCCCATATATAGGCACTGACGTAACTCCCGTGTGTGGGTCTGCCGTGCGCGGAGGCCAAAAGTGTGATAGAGCAAAAATAGCAGACTTCAATCTGACATATCTTTACTAATTGATTCTGAAGCTGTTTACTGGTGGATTTGGACAAATAGGGTGTCATTTTAACGGCCTTGGAAAGGGCTACAATATGCATGTATTTGTTTAATGAATTGGAGAAAAAAACAATATATTTCTCCCAGGTGAATTGAGAACTTAACTTAAGGAGCATTTTATGGCATGAAGTTCACATCTCACATTAATAAAAATTATACTCACATGTTCCCTGGTTAAATAAGGTCTAGAAAATGTTTAGTTTCTGTATTTCCAATAGGGAACAGTATGCTTTCTATGCAACAACAAAATCATGACCTATTAACACTGTGAGGGAGAGTGAGAGATAAGCACTCACACCTCCTCCACTGCACCACTGGAGGGACCACCTGGAGGTGCCCCTGGGCCCAGGCTGGGGCTGGGGGTGACTACCATGGCTTCTCTGTGAGTGACTAGTAGGACTTTTCTTTGAAGTTTGAACATCAGTCATAGGGTGTGGGGGGGGGGGGAGGGAAGGGTCCAGACAGAGGACTCCCCTTGAACTGCTCCTTGGGACAGGGTGAGCTGCATTTTAGTCAGGTGAACATTTCCCTAGCCTGGGCCTAGGGCTGGACCTCTCTGACTGAGAGGATCTCAGTAGGCCCCCTTAAATATGGAGGGGAGGACAGCAATACATCATTCACCTTGGACAAGGTCACCACATGCATGGTTACCTGTTATTTGCTTATCCTAAACCCACTTTTTATCTGAAGTTTCTAGCCTTGATATATCATGAGATATGGCAATTTTTTTCCCATTTCATAAAATTGACCTTGACATGACCTTGATCTTTCCAAGGTCACCAGAAGGTCACAATATGCATGGTCATCTCCATCTTTTGCTGACCTTAGACCCAGTCTTTATCTCAAGTTTCTAGCCTTTATATATCACGAGATGTGTTGATTTTACTCCAATTTCATAACTTCGACCTTGGAGTGACCTTCGACCCTAGACTGACCTTGGCCTGTTCCCTGAAAAAAAACCTTCAACTATGTCTTATATCAAGTTTCTAGCTTAAGTTTTTCATTGGAAGTACTCATTTACCTAATTTTGCAACATTGACCTTTGACCTTAAAATGACCTTGATCTTGGAAAAGGTCATCACATGCATGGTCACATCCGCCTTGTGATGATCTTCAATCCACTTTTTAAATCATGTTTCTAGCTTCAATAGTTCATGAGAAATAGGCATTTAAGTAAGTAGATGACTCTTGATACCAGCTTGGTCGATCACAAAATTTGGATCACAATTAAACTCTTAATGGTTAATTGTGGCAGAATGATAGGCTGAATTTCAGGTCTTTGAATGGCCATGACTTTGCTTTAAATCAATATAAAGACTTCATTCAAAAAGCAAAATCAATCAGTTTTGCAAGATCTATCCATAGATCACTAGCTAGAGTGCATAGAACCAAGTCTTAAAAATTAGGTAAGTGCCTATAGTCTCATTATTCCAAATTGACTACTTTATACCTTGCGGCTTCCACACTAAGCTTAACACCCACAATTCCAAACTTCTAAACTTCTCCATACTTTTATATAGGCACTTACCTAATATTTCAAGACTTTATCCCAGTAAACCTATCTAATGATCAATGGATGGATCTTGAGAAAAGAAGTGGATTTGCTTTTTAAATGAAGTCTCTTAAGTGGAATTATGACAGGTCAAAGGTACCAAATCAGACCCAGAATTCTGCCATAGTTAAGAGTTTAATTTGGATCTAATTTTGTGATCAAGCCAGATGATTGATTGATTGATTTGTGTTTTACAGCACTTTAGCGGCACTAAGTGGCTATCCCGTGCTTCACAGGTTGATAATTTAACAGAGGAATGTGTCAGTGCCCGCGCATATGTGCACGACACACATCCTGAGGGGATAGGAAAGAGGAGATATAGACCCGTTTAAGTGGGCTAGGGAAGCCTGTCAAGCAAGATGAATCCAAGGTATACTAGATCACTAAAATGATTATTTTGGGCAATTTTCTTCTCAGATAAGCAAGATATACCCTCAAGAATGTAAATAATGATACATTTTCTCATAATCAAACAATGTAAAAGCAAAGTTTTGATGTCATCTTTTCCCTTGAACTGTGCGCTCTGACAGAACCACGGCAGAATATTGTCTTTGACTCAGGACGTTTCAATGATCATAACTTCCATTTAAATTGACATAATAACTTCATATAAAAAGCAAAACTACTTATTTTTATTATAGCTATCAATTCCCCACCATATAAAATACATACAGTATGGTCTTAATTGATAGGTAAGTGCCCAACATTGGGGATGTTGGGATAAGTGTCCAGAGATAATCTCGCCAAAAAAGCTTGCAGGGTCTGTCAAACATACTGCAGCCCCTTAGAAAAAGAAAATGAAAACATTTTCTAGATCATTTTTAACCATAGAACTGGTGGGAACCATTTATTTTTAGGTGCACATTGATCTTCTCATAATAAAATGGTTCTAAACTTTTAGTTGAACTTTGATGGGGTCAAAGGCAAAATTCCCTGCATTCAACCTTATACAAAAAAATAATCATTGTAAAGGTCTAGCCAAGCCTGTTAAAATGAGTCCTTGTTTGTAAAGATCCTCCAGTAAATAGTTTCAGAATAAGCTTGCAAAGAAAGGAGAGTTTAACACTACCCAGTTTCAGCTTTATCACAGTTTCACACCTCTCCTGCAGCAGACTCACACAGTGGAGGTATTTCAGTGCCTATTTTATACCAGTCCAGCTTAACTCTAACCAGGTTACCAGCTAACCTCTTCTCCCATTTACAGGTACTTATAATTTTTGTTCAGTTTGGATCTTCATCATATACCGAGGTTGCAAGTGCACCAGTGGGTGCTAGTACCATGCTGGTAGTGCATGCAGGTGTGACTGCACTGCAGCCACCAGCTAAGGCCTAATTAACATGCATTCTCGCAAGATTTTCAGCTTCAGGGGTCATGAAGACACTCTATACATGGGTGAGTTTCCCGGGGGGGGGGCACTCCCTATGTGATCTATAGTAACCATGTGTGTACAAAAACTAGAGGGAAAGGGGTACCTTTTTGAGCATAGGGGCGGGTCCTGCTGGATCCGTTAAAAGGGGTCCTTTTTGGGCAATTTTTGGCCTAAAGGGGTAGGTTTTGGGCCCAAATTGTCAATGAAAGTCTTTGAAATTTTCAGTTAAATAGGGTGAAAATTGGTGGAATTTCAGGGGGATATATTTGCTTTTTTGGAGATGCCAAGCTAAAAGGGGTATGATTTTAATCACTTTCTGAGAAGATCCCTTCAAAAGCTCTGAAAGGGGTATCATTTTTGCAAATTTTTGGGGGTTTACATGCCAAAAGGGGTATGTTTCATGTATTTATACCTGCTTAAAAGGGTAGGAAATCCAGGGTAATGTACGCACATAGTAGCCCTAAAATCGCGAGTCCCCCCCCAGGTTGAGTTTCCACACCTGTAGGTGTGAAGACTCCACACCTGGAGTTGTGATGAGTGATAACCCACACTAACCATACCTATAAAGTTGTAGTTATATTATTAAGCCACTATGTGCTAATTTAAGAGTCTAATTAGTACTTTTGAAGTTTTGTATGTAGGTGGGACAGAGTGGATTCCTGCCAGGTATTACTACATAAGGGAGTGGTCATTATTTATCAACAGGGGCCCCGCGCCGGAGGTGCGGAGAGTTTTCGCGCCCCTCTTTGATCTATAGTAGCATGCAGGCTTTTTTGCTAAAAAGAAGGTGAATTTTTTTAGCCCCCCCCCCCTCAAGAGGGGTCAACATTTTTTTGGCCCCCCCTCGGGAGGAGTCTGAAAATTTTACGCCCCCCCCCCGTTGATAAATAATGACCACTCCCTAAGTAATAACTGACCCCTGAAACCAGTGTAAGGCACATGCTGGTGACCAGCTTCAGCTAGACACTACGTCTACGGCGCCACCCCTATAGGTCGGACCTGCCTTTCAACGCTCCCCAGTTGGGGGCTTAAAAACAACAACAAAAGTCAAAAACAAAACTAAACACACACACTGACTTGTTAGTCTTGTATTAAAGTCACACAGTAACAGTTCAATCCGCAGTACCAGAGGAAAACACGAACCTTTGCTTTTGTGCCTTCCATACACGGCCAGATTTAGGTTTCCCTCGCGGTATATCAGTCAATTGATTTTTCTGTGTGATCGGAGGGTTGCTTACGATATCATCGTCTGGCTCGTCAACAAATTTGAGGTTGGATGAAGGCGTGGGATGTGCCATGATCGTGGACGGCTCCCAAATTTATCGCTCGGCGAAGGGATATTTGGACAAAACACGTCCAGACAGGAGCAGCGGGTGTTACTTTGAAATGGACTAGAGAAATGCTGTTTTGCTCATATTTCCCTTAGATAAACGATAAATACTGTTTACATGTCAGGTTCCTTTTCTGACTTTTCGCCCGTGTCCACCATGTGCTTCCGGTTTGTGAGAACGAGGCTTGTGGCTGCATCCGGGCATTTCCAAAATGGACGGCCTTGCGGGCTATGGCAGCGAAGACAGTGAAAATTCATCAAAATCTTCGCGGATCAAGACAATGAACAAGGTAGTAAACGCTCACCGGGTCTCCTGACATGTGTTAGTCAGCATCTTATGATAATTTAATACTATACTTGTTCAGTGTAGATGTCTTCTTGACGTAAACAAGCCGTCGCCCTTGTTGACAAGATGGCGGACTGGCTCGCTCCAGTTGAGTTTGATGTAAAAACGGTCCCCGGAGCACTCATGAAATAAGCATCCAACTACTTCAGTTCAGACTTTTTACAAGTGACTTCAGTGGTATCTAAAATGATCCAATGACCACGGTTATTGCTGTGCTTTATCCAACGGAAAGCCCACAATACTTTCTGGTTGCCAGTTGGTGTAGACTACTACACAGTGTAGTACACTACAGTCTACAGAGTAGTACAGTACTGTCACTACAGTCTGTACTGTAGTGATGGGAATCTAGCCACTCTCGTAGCGGGTCCTACCAAACGGCCAACCCCAATCTGGCCCCAGCTCGACCACTAGTGTGAGTCGTCTCTGGCACCTAGCGTTTGTGGGTAAAAGAAGTTTTTTACGCTGGTTGCTGTAGTGCTTGTTTGTAGGCAGGTACCTCGCGTAGTAATCTTCCCCAGAGAGAGGTATTCCTTAGAATCCCGACCGGGCGAGACTACGGCCAACCCATGACACAGACGAAACTCAGTCTAATGGGAAACGGGCCCGTACAAGGGCCGTAGCCGTAGGCGTTTGACTGAACCCCCTGCCTGTGTTTGTACCTACACCAGCGCCTTCGGCGCTGGGATTACAAATGCATATGAATAAGGTAGGCACTTACCTAATTTTTAAGACTTGGTTCTATGCACTCCAGCTAGTGATCTATGGATAGATCTTGCAAAACTGATTGATTTTGCTTTTTGAAAGAAGTCTTTACGTTGATTTAAAGCAAAGTTATGGCCTTTCAAAGACCTGAAATTCAACCTATCGTTCTGCCACAATTAACCATAGTTAAGAGTTTAATTGTGATCCAAATTTTGTGATCAATCAAGCTGGTATCAAGAGTCATTTAGTTACTTAAATGCCTATTTCTTATGAACTATTGAAGCTAGAAACATGATTTAAAAAGTGGATTGAAGGTCATCACAAGGCGGATGTGACCATGCATGTGATGACCTTTTCTAAGGTCAAGGTCATTTTAAGGTCAAAGGTCTATGTTGCAGAATTAGGTAAATAAGTACTTCCAATGAAAAACTTAAGCTAGAAACTTGATATAAGACATAGTTGAAGGTTTTTTTTTCAGTGAACAGGCATGTAGTGACCTTGGCCAAGGTCAAGGTCACTCCATGCATACTGTGACCTTCTGGTGACCCACACACGGGAGTTACGTCAGTGCCTAAATAAGGGACGAGTCAATCATTTATTCCATGGTGGGGGGGGGGTCCATGGTGGGGGGGGGTATCTCATGTACTTGTCTCACTGCTACACAAACCACCCACCCTGGTTTCACTCCTATGCTCTCGGTACACCTTGCGTCTCACTCCTACACCATTCACCCATCATGCGTCTCACTTCTATATCCTCAGTTCACCTTGTGGCTCACTCCTACACTATCTGCCAACCCTTCGGTGCTAGGATTATAAATGCATAGGAATAAGGGACGAGTGATTTATTCTGTGGTGGGGGGGGGGTATCTCATGTACTTGTCTCACTCCAACACAAAGTACCCACCCTGGTTTCACTCCTATGCTCTCGCTACACCTTGCATCTCACTCCCACACCATCCACTCACCATGCGTCTCACTTCAAAACCCTTGGTACACCTTGCGTCTCACTCCTACACCATCCGCCAAACTTGAGTCTCACTTCTATACCCCCAACACACCTTGCATCTCACTCCTACACCATCCGCCCACCTTGTGTCTCACTTCAAAACCCTCGGTACACCTTGCGTCTCATTCCTACACCATCCGCCCACCATGCGTCTCACTTTTATACCCTCAGCAAACCTTGCGTCTCCCTCCCACACCATCCGCCAACCTTGCTTCTCACTTCTACCCCTTGGTACACCATGCGGCTCACTACTACACTCTCTGTTGCGTCTCATTCCTACACATCCTTGACCCTGTGGGGAGGGGGGGGATGAGCTACTGCCTACTGACACATCAGTGACAGCGTCAGATCAACACTGACAGTGTGAGTGCCATAGCACTCATCAGTGACATTGTAAGATAGTGATTGATACAGTGATAGTTAGCTACTACAGCCTACTGGCAGTGTGAGTGTCAGAGCACACATCACTCAGTGACAGTGATATATTGTCACTGACAGTGTGAGTGCCATAGCACACATCAGTGACAGTGTGAGATCGTCAGTTGGTCAAAAAATGTAAACAAACTTGGCCAAAAAAACATAAACAAACTTGGCCAAAAAACGTAAACAAACTCGGCCGAAAAAATGTAAACAAACTCATCATGATGCACCCAAAACTCAAGTTTGAGACATGTTATCAAAATTCTGAAGTGACAGAACAGTTTTGAATGTTTTTTACCCCCTAGAACTGTTTATTTGCTGTTTTCCTGCCGATCATTTTATTAGGTTTGTCAGCAATGTTTTAGCCACAATATGTGATGGGGAACTATGTCCTGATTCCCAACATGGTCCATTCCAAGCTACAGCACAACCTTCACAAAGCTCTCTGCCAATATGCAACTTGGGGTCAGCATACAGGCTTATGATGTAACACCTAGCTTGTGATGTCACACCCCGCACCATTACTTTAAAAGTATTTGTAATAACTACATATCAGCTGCTGCATAGTCGGCCATATATGGCCGGTGATATACACATATCCTTGAGGTGCGAATAAGCGCTCACCTCCTCGATTTTTCTCACCTCGAGGAGGTACACCACTAACCAGCTAACCAGGACCTAGGTATGTTCATTCAGAGGCCCAGCAATTGATGTCCACTGGAACCAAGTCCCATGGGTTTGAGGGCAGTTTGTGGCCAAATGATGCCTGTATGCATTAATTAAAGTAGTCTCCTGTCTTGTTTTGACCTTTATGAAGCTGTCCTACTTACTGTGATAATTTGTAATTGTCAATATATCCTCCCTGTGGGTTGGAATTGATCACACATGTCTCAAATATCAACAAAACATCTCATCCAACAATTTGGGCTTGAACTTCCTGTCCCTAGGTGGCAGGCTTTTAAAGTTCATACTTTACTCACCAGAGGGACCTTCTGTCCCACCCACCTGTGCCACCATGAAGACAACTGTCAGACCGACCGGGAACCAGCACTTGCCACCTTGCCCAACATGTCTGACTGAGTTCTAGATATCAGGTTACAAAAAACAAAGGCATGGCATATGATTTCACATATCAAAACAATACACAACAAGTAGGTAGGCCCTAGAGTTAAGATATCAATGACCAACCCCACATAAGACTAGAGACCAAGTTTTCATTGGGGGCTTGGGAAACTACTCTGAAAGTTCCACCACCACAACACAAGTGTAACTAATTACCATCGCTCCTTAAGCGATGGTTCCGTCTAGTACACCACCTCGAGGTGAAAATAAGAATCCTTATTTCCACCTCGAGGAGGTATACATGCTCTTATTCACACCTCCAATGTTGAAATTTTTGGGGAATAGTCGTTTTTAATAACAGGGGGACAGGGGGGCTTAAAAAAAAAAAAGGGTGAGTATACACTCTGAGCTACTCCCCAGGCAAGCCAGGTTACGTAGGTGTAGGCTGGGTAACAACTGAACAAGCAGGTCCTAGCCCCAGGGGGCAATATTGCCATTCAATGCAGAATACACTTCCACCTTCAGTAGGCTTCGGGCTTCCCTAGCCCACTTAAAAGGGTCTATATCTCCTCTTTCCTATCCCCTCAGGATGTGTATGGTGCACATATGCGCAGGCACTGACACATTCCTCTGTTAAATTATCAACCTGTGAAGCACGGGATAGCCACTTAGTGCCGCTAAAGTGCTGTAAAACACAAATCGATCAATCAATTCAGTAGGCTTCACAAAGATCGAGATCTCATCTACCGTAATCTCCTGCGTATAAGGCGCGTCTTATATGCAAGGTTTAAGTACTTCCCCTTAACTCAAAAAATGACAGAGGGGGTTTTATAGCTTATTGAATTTTGAAAATCCATTTGGTAGAACCAAAGTTTTTTGACAATATTCTTCAACTCTATGTGCGTCTTATATGCGAGGTGCGCCCTATACGTGGGAGATTATGGTAGTTCAAATGGTAAATTAGATAAATAGGCAAAGATTCAATCGGATCGGATCTGAGTGTTGGTCATCTCGCTCTGACTCCGCTTTGAACTGACAGGGTTTGGTCGAAGTTTTTTTTCGTAGGCGTAGACTCACCAGGTGGAGCCTGGAGGTGAAAACCCAAAGTGATCCTTTTAAGTTTGTTAGGCTTTGTATTTTACTATTTATTTCATGTTTATAGGATATCTTACTAAGAAGGCGAATGCAGATGGGGAACTCTTCCATACATAAAAAGAAAATAGTCCAAAATAATGATTTAAGAGATGTAGCCACTCCTGTGTCTGATATGGTTGATCACAAATCTGGACCCTATTTAAACTCTTAACACTGGCAGAATGTTGGGTTCAATTTGGGGTCTTTGATCAGACATAACTTCCCTTATACTTGGCATAAAGACTTCATTTAAAAAGCGAATCAACTTCTTTTGATGAGATCTATCCATTGCTTAATAGATAAAATGCATGGGACAAAGTCTTAAAAGCTAGGTAAGTACCTAGGTTGTTGATATGTATTAGGACTCTTTGTGGTGCTGTTCCTGCACTGCTGCAGGGTTCCCACTGGTCAGTTAAAAGTAAGTTAAACCTATTTTTCTTTAAAGGTCAGTTAAAAAGATATTTTGTGAAAGAATCAGTTAAAACTCTGGATTGAGGGTGGATAAATGGCAGTTAGTAGTCAGTTAAAACCATGATGCATAAATGGTGGGAACCCTGTCCTGGCATTGAGATACGTGGTAGGGTTACCTCAAGGGGTGTGAGCTCCTAGGGCTAGGACTAGGTTTATGTGACTGCAGATGGGCCAGACTCAGTCGGTATCTAAGGAATACAGTCCTGATCCAATCAGGAACATCAACCATGTTTGATATTGACCGACTGGATCAGATGTTCATCATAGACGTCTCAATGTTACAATTGGCCGATCCAGTTAGACAGTCTCCTTTAAACCTATGGGACTGGACATCTATTCCACTGTTTCCAGTATGTCAATAGTGGTAGCAAGAGGCTGCTTATATCTGTATGGGTTTTTGCCCTGATATACAAAACAGAAAAAGAGACACCCTCTTCTCTTGAGTGCACAGGCTATTTTGGTTGAAAACGGGGTAAATCTCACCTGCCCTTACCCTGCCCTAACAGGGCAAACAATAATTACCCCGCCCTCAGTCAAGGAATCGTAGGAATCACACCCTTTTTTTCTCTTCCATTTCGCTTGTTAAAAATCATCACTCAATTAAAGAAATAGAATCTACCTGTATTAAAAGTGGTTTTATTTGCAACGACCATAAGATTTTAGACGTGCATCAGAGTGGCATTGTTGCAGGCTATTTCAAAACTAGTTTTATGAAGTCATGCTTACCCTTTAATTTGCCGTTATTTCACGTTCATGTGATTCTTTTTATTTTGGTACTGACCATACTCTTAATTTGGTCAAGAAACAGTTGCAACGCCATGACCCCTCCATCGATGATTAGTAATAGATCCCAAAAGAATTGAAAACAAAACAAATAAAAGAACATATATATATTGCTTTGATTTATGATGCTCCGCGGTCCGTGCTTGGGCCAGTCCCCCAGTATCTCCCCACATCCAATCATCTCAGAGTTCTTACTCTGAAAAGGGAAATAAATGATTTTTATAAAAAAAAAAATTAGATTATACAAAAAGAAAGCAAGAGAAAAGGAAGGATTGATTTGTTGGAATACATGCATGTACCTCTGATGTGTCTATAAGAAAAGAGTTCTTAGGCGTTGATGTAACAGCATATTTTTGCTTTCACATTCCACCCCTGTAAAACATGAAGTCATTGTTGACTTGCGATTCCGGGTCACAATGTTGGCTAGAGCCGACAAGAGGTAAAATGTATGGAGGCTGCAGACGGCCGTGCCGTAAGTATACACGACAAGAAGGTGGTAACCTTACTTGTTTTTGATATCCTCAGTACCCAAACCGCCACTAAACTTCAAAATAAACATGAAGCGATAGACAACTATCTATTTTAGGATGAGTTAACAGTAAAACAAAAATTGTGTGCACGGTGGGAGCTTCACATGCTGTTGTATTGAAGTTCCCACCTTTAGTCACATGCGAGTGCAATAATGAAGGACAGATTTGTACAGATATTTTTATATCCTGTAGTTGCTTTAATGATAGGAGGTCCTGAGAGATTCTCGATAATAAAGCATGAACAGTATATCCCTCGGGTTGTCAATTACTTTATACATGCAACATGCTTCCATGTGCATGGTGATTATTCTAGAAATATCGTTCATAACTTAACACGTGAATTATGTATATTGCAGAATTATAATATATATTTTCAAGAGACCTCCTACCAAGGCAACGTTTTGCATGCAGATGCATAAAAGAAAGTAACAGTAATTCTGTATTAACTCGGTGACAGATTATTGTATGATAGATATTGGTCAGAGAGACATAATAAATACACCCCATTGAAGTGTTAGTGACCTGTGTGTTAAGACCCTGTCTAACACTTTACGTATACGTGAAGCTGTGACAGATACAGAGATAGAGCTCAACTTTTTTGTTTACTTTGTAGCACCAGAAGCCTACAGATGCAGAGCAGCAGTCAGAGAAAAACAGCGCCCAGCTTGAAGCTGAGTGGGAGTCGTTCCAGGCAATGATCAGTTCTGAACCTGTGCCTGCTGCTGCACCAGTCAAGGCCAAGGATGATGGTAGTTCCAGCGAGTCCGATAGTGAGGACGAGACCATGAAGAAAAAGAAGCGCAGAGACAGCACTTCATCTAGCGGATCATCAGATAAGTCTAATAAGTCGGACAAATCCGGTTCAGAATCTGGCTCATCAGATGACTCCTCAGACGAAGATTCTGCAGATGAAAAGAAAAAGAAGAAAGAAGCAGGTAGTGCAGTCGATGAAAAAGTGTCAAGGTCACCACAATCCTCTACAGGTTTGTTGGGGAAAAATTATTACATAGGAGTTGATAAACATCAAAGAATGATAGCGGTGTCCATTAAATCCTTAACGTTATTCCGGGGTAGTCAAGCTCCCTGGTACCGCAGGGTTCTCCTCACACTGTAATGACGCCGGTGGGCCGCCGGCGTGATTTTTACTGCCACCGGTGTGATTTTATCTCAGAATCACCGCCGGTGTCATTTTAGCTTCATATAGGTTTTTGAATTTTGCAAATAGGCCAATTAGAACAGAAGTTATGGCCATATTTATGAAAATACTTTCAATTTCTTTGTTAAATTCCCATCTGTAATCCCCACACTGTCATGAATGAGACTAAACCAACCTTAGCCTACCATAAGGCTTAGGATGTTACCAAATGAAATTTTAAGCCAGCTCGCTGCAGGGTTTTACGGTGTGATTTTACATTCTGCGGAGAACCCTGCAGTACCTCATAGCTATTTTTTCCGTTTATGTTTGATATTCTATGATAAGGATCGGCAATTGTCATGTTACAATTGTCACTTTGAGCCTCTCGATATTGAGAGCTGATACTGACGTGAAATGTTGCCCTATTTTCGATACAGGTATATTGGGCTCTCAATAATTACTCTAACGCAATTGTCATTTCTTACTCATCTCATTGACAGCTAAGCGAAAAAGTCGCAGTCCATCAAGCTCATCTGAGGTAAGTTTTATCACTCGCTTGTTTGTCATCCCGAAGGTTTTATCCATTTGTATCATCTAGTTGTGAAATCAATAAATAGCAACTTGACGCTCAGAATTATCCATTATAGACTTTGAATCTTGATCTTGCAATCTAGAAGTTATTGTGGGTATTTCTCTTAACATCATGGGTATTTTATGGTTGCTGCCTAGTTTTCTCTTTGATAATAGGTGTCATTTCATACTGCACACCGTAGTAAGTGCATGTGCCCTAAGAAAAGTCCGTTCTTTGTAAATTGTATATAGATTTTTTTTTCCAAACTCCTAAGGCTTTTGGTTGACAAACTTTCGATCACTTGAAATCAGAGCAAGTGATGTTGGAACTGGTGTGCGTGACAATCATTATTGAGATTGGGGTATGAACATGCCATACATTTAAACTTGGGCAGCAATCTTGGGATTTAGGGTCGGAAAACAGACTGTAATGATGGTGTTTTAGTCTGAGCTGGTGTAGTAGGGCTTACAGAAGTAAATGGGATGTCTTTGTAGACATGTAGGTAATCTTCTGCCTGTGTTACCCAATATTTGTATTAGAGTGAGACTGAAAAGAAACCTGCACCCAGTCTAACAGCGGCTGGGCAGCCCAACGGCACACAACACACTGAATCGATCCCCAAGGTATGTCAAAGCACACAGGTCCATTTCTGATAATCTTTCTCGTTGTTTGCAAAACTCAGAGCTGCCACTGTTCCTGTTTTACTAAGAATTTATTTATTTTTTGTTGTGGAATCTCGATTGAATTATATTGATATCCTAGGAAAGTGTATCCTAAATTGGAAGTTTTCCTGGTTTTTGACGGCCAAAGAGTGGCATCTCTGAAAATTGTATTTTCCATGTGAACTGATTCACCGCTAGGTATGCCAGCCTGTATAAATTAAGAAAAATTCGAGAAAGTGGGAGGGGGATGGGTAGCCACTCTCGTAGCCCTACCCAAGTAGGGCTACTGGGCGAGCCCCATTCATTTTGAGGGGAAAATTTTCAAAAGGGGGGATTACATTGAAAACATTATCTTAACACATTACGTGATATATGTTTGAATAGATTTATGTCACCTTTGGGGATTACATCAAATCAGAACTAAATAAGAATATATACAAGTGTAATTCACACATTTCCGATGATAGCCTGCAGTAAGAAACACAGCGGCTGCCATTTCAATGTGCATATGACGTAACTATTAGTTGCCATGGTTATATTTTCCTTTCCCTCAAAAAGCCAACACATTGCAATCAGTCTGTGAATGGCAAACCCATGACACAGACGATACTCAGTCTAGGGGATAGGCAATTAAACATACTAAGATGAGATAAAGGATCTAAAGTCCCGAAGTAAATTTAGAGTGCTAAAGATGCAAAGCATTGAAGATTATTTAACTATCATTGTTATGGACCACCACTTGACGCTTTGATCTCATACAAAAGTAAGCAAGGAAGATAGGTGGTAGTGACAACCCGCATAATTGTACTGAAAGCACAAATTAGAAGTGTTATCATGTTCTGATGATACTAATCAATTTTTGTTTGCATATTTCCTGAAAGACCCCACTTCTTCCCACCACAGGAACGAAAATACTCCCATCACTCTCCATCTCCTAAACGTCGGCGTTCCAAGTCCCGGTCAAAGTCGCCAAGCCACCGTAGAAGTAGTCAAGATCACAGGTCAAGGTCACATGAACGGAAAAGACGTAGACGTCCTAGGCGGTCGAGGTCACGTGGGCGGAGATCGAGGTCCAGAGATCGACGACCGAGGCGACCATCTAGATCACGGGAAAAGAGCTCACATGATAAACAGGTGATTCTAGAATTAAATTTTAGGGATACAATTTTGTTAACTCGAAAAGCGAGTTATAAGGAGACACCCTGGGGCCCTGCACTTTCAGTCATTTTGGTGGTGCGAATAAGTTTAAAAAAAGGTGGAAATTTTGTATATAAGAGGCAGAATTACTTATCAAATTGGTAGTGCCATTAAAGGAGGAGATGTAGGGGTCTTGCAGGAAAAGGTATTTCATTACAAGGTTTTGTAAATTTTGAGAAATTGTCAATATTGTACAGACTCAGTTGGTCGGCAGCCATAAGATACTTTTTGCATCCAATGGTGAAGGTATATGATGTTGATCCATGTATCAACTTTCCTGCCTTTTTTGGCAATGTGGTGCGAATAGTACAGTTTTGGCGGGAGTTATGCGAATAGTGGCTTGGTGGTGCAAATAACCTGGGTGAGGGAGTGTTGATGCAATGTTCAGGATGAGTGCACAACTCATGGGAGCCAATCACAGGCTTTTCACTTTTCGAGTTATCAGCAATTTACATTGCTGCATTATATTTATTCCTCCATAGGAAAGCCAGAATTTGGTTTTAGATGATTATTTGGTCTCAGACTTCAACTTCATTGGCCCATGCACTCTGAAAGTCGTATGGAACAGTTACACCTTTTTTGTCCTGATCGTAATTTTAGACTCTACTTAATATGAATTGTACCTAAGGTGAAACTAATCATTATCAAAATGTATTTTTTGTCTAGGATGACAAGAACAATCGATCACGGTCTAGGTCACTAACACGTAAAAGACGATCAAGGAGCAGGTCGCCAAAGCGGAGACGGAGGCCTAGGAGTGGTAGCAGAAGCCGACGGCGGCCACGTTCAAGAAGCGGATCCCCTCACCGGTATGTTATAAGATGTAGAATACCCAGCCACATGTAAAGTGTAGTAAATTTTATAGCCTGTCTGCAATTGTCATAAAACTGACAATAATTTAGAAGACATTAGCAAAGTCAAGACTTTCCAAATGTGTATTCTTTCTAATCTATCATGCATAATTATAGACATTTGTCCTCATCCTTGTAGGGTCCTGCGGCGCCGCCGGAGGAGGAGGCGGCGCAGGAAGCGACGTCCATCTGGCCGAATTTCTAGGTCCCGATCACGAAGTAGGAGCCCAGCTCCTCTAAAGAAGAAGCGGAATGAGCCACTTAATTACAAGGAGAAACTCAAACAGAGCCTGCTCCAGGTCCAGAAACAAGCAGCTGAGGGCAAACTCAATATGGACGAACTGACTGCCAATAGTAAAGATCTGAGTGAGTGTTTCAATTCAAATATATAAAACCAAGAGAATAATCTGAATTGATTATTTCAAGTAATAATGGCGATTCAGATCAGAATCCCAGACATTTTATGGTTATTTTAAACAAGGCACTACAAATTACGCTCTACTGGTAATATTTACAGAAAACTCAAAAGAATTATGCCAACGTGATTTATTTCACTTAGTTGCGTAGGGACAAATTTACTTGCTGTATTGAAACTAGAGCTTGTGTACTAAATACTTTTGTAAAGTTTTGTTGGAAGTCCTATACCATTTTATGTAACTTGTTAAGTCACCGTTTTATTCATGTTCTCGTGTTCATACATTGCAGTATCTCCTAATGAAAAGCCTAGCAACCTGCCTTTAGGCACTAACAACCCGCTAGTGGCCATGGCCACTGGACAGCTAGGTCATGTAACGCCACAACAAGCCCTCCTACAAACCATGGCAGCCATGCACCAGAAGGTAAAGAGATTTTCATTTAAATCTCTACTCAGTTCGATAATGCCAATTTCTTACTTTGTGGAAATTGGTACTTCTGCCCGACAGGCTCCATGTAAAAGTTAATCATTGGTTAATTTACCACAGAGAAAAAAATACAGTAATAGCCACATGTTAAAACCTTTGTCGGCACAGGAGTTTATAGCAAATTTAAGGAAGAGCTAAGGTGTGGTTCTCTCCTCTACACGTTACTGTACATTTAATTGCTTTGCCGGCTTGCCATAGGGTAGTTTGAAACCAACTGCTCTAGCTGTAGAGGTTCAGCGCAAAGATTGAAAAGTGTCTTTCAAAAATACTGGTAGAAGATGTGTAATCATTAAATTAATGAGTTTCTGTTTTACCTGTTTTTTCTAGGCACAGGAATTAACAGGAGTTGCTGTACCAAAATACTACAACCCTGCCTCGGTCAACCCCCTCAAGTATGCAGAACAAGTCCAGAAACGGAAACTGCTTTGGGGCAAAAACAAAAAAGCTGAAGCAAAACCAGAAGCAGCCGAGGTTAGTTGAATGGCACAGGCAATGAAAAATCATAAATGCATTTCAATTTCTATTTGTCAGACGGTCACTAGTGACAAATGTCCAACCTGAAGTGCCCTTGTCGTTTTTTGCTTTTTAGATGATAATCGTAATATACATATTTGTAACGTCTCTAAATTGCCCAGCAATATTGAGACAGAAACCTTTTGTTGCCAGCTTTGGTGTAACTGCTTTAAATGTGACATGTGATTTCATCCTTGACAAGGGAGTATGAGTGATCTTAGGCAGGCAGCCCGTTTTTTCACTGTCACAGAAAGATGTAGGTTAAAACATATTGTTACATTTAGAACAATTCCTCAGAATGATCTGACTCTTGACTCCTTTACATAGAATCGACTTGTCCAAACCTTTTAATTCTGTGGTAATCACTTGCAGGAGACCCCCACGCCTGCTGCGGCACCTAAGACACAATGGGATGGACAGTTGTTCCAACAGGACCAGGATGGCAAGCAGACCGCCAAGTTCCGCAAGCTCATGGGGATGAAAGTCAGCGACGGCTCAGGAGAGTGTTCAGGGGCCACTGGCAATACAGGGTCAGCTAGCAGTGAAGAAAATGCAAATCTTAAAAAGCACCAAGAAATGTTCTCACGTTTGGACCAGGAATATGAGTTTGCTCGCATGGCGACCCACACACACCGAGGCATCGGGCTAGGCTTCACGTCAATGCATCATCAGTATAGCAGCAATAAGTGAGGTGTACAACAGACACACCTGTGTCACTCTCATTTTACAGCCATATGTGATTCTCAGTAGATAAAGGACCTCTAGACAAGGCAGGCACTTGCCTATGTGTTTTACTCTGCGTTGGTTTGATGGATGCTTGGACTGCAGCTTACATGGGTTGCCACAGTTCATTGAGCTGAGCTATGAATAGGGCGCACTGTGATGTCCTCTCCAGCTGACGGAGGGTGCGCGGTGATGGCCTTAAGGCCTGGAACCTGTGTTGTGCATGATTCACTGGTTGAAAGAAACTGGTTTTGTGTGCCACTGTGCGCATTGTCATAGAGGCATGCCCAGTTTGGCCATCCATAGCAATGTATCACTCAGATGATAGCTGTAAACCGTTAATAGTTGTTATAAATTGAGGAACATCTTTTGATCCAGATTTCGCTTGCTCCTTACTACAGACTGGACTGGTGTGTGGTGTACCATATGGATTGATCCTATGTGAAGACTAAGTCACTAAATAACCGTATCTTCTCTACTATGGGGTTGTATTGAGAGACATTGTGAAGTATGAGAACAGATGCAGTTTATTTATATGCCGTAATATTTAATCTCTTACGGCTGCATTTGCTGCACACTACTACACTGCTAGAACTGGAAGACAGTATACTCTTTGAACAAAAGACTATAAATAAATGACTGCCTCGCACCGGATGTTTGATTGCTATGCCATAGAATATTTATGATTATTTTTGCAAACCCTGCATGTTACACAATTGCTGTCACTTGTTCCAGATACCGGTACATAATAAAACTGTATATAACATGCTTCAAAACAGAGCGTCAGTGTGTTCATCAAAAATGATGAGGGAAGCAAGGGTAGTCATAAAAGCGGAAATTTCACATCTTCGTATATTCTATATGTTCACAGCAATAAATAGATGAATGGCCAGTCCCAAAGTCCTAATTCTTAAACACCAGCCTGCCCTATATGAACAGCATGCCACCCCCCCCCCCTTTTTTTTAAATGCCCTCTCTGCCAGCTGATGTACACAGGTCAGTAATGAATCCAAGAATTGCTCTGAAATTGCCAGACTCCCACCTTTTTAAAAGCACACATTTATGATTGAACTAAAGATCAATGAGCCCATGTAAGATTGGTTTTAAAACAACCTGTCATATTCCAGGAAAATCAAATCTAAATTTAAATATTACTGCAGAGAAAACTGTACAGTTGAATGACAGGCAAAACCAGGGTAGTGCTCTGAATAAGTGTACCAACATAAAATGAATAGTGTAAATTATAAAATGTGTCATTGGTGCATAATTAGTATATAGGAGATGACAGTTCTTTGTTTTGGTTCACAATTTCAAACTGAGTAACTGATCCTATCTGGTATGTGACCTGTGACCCTGGTGGTGCTGACAGATAGTGAGTGCTACCAACTGCTGCAAGGCTCCTAACTCCGCCCTATTTAGCGTTACTGCCTTAACTAAACTCGGGCCTTTAAGGTGTACTATTAAAACCCTACTCAAAGCTTAAAGCCTGTCAAGACTAACCAACTGCTCATATCCAGAGTGCCCCGTTGGGGGTAGGGTGTGTGTCTGGTCATCCTCTCGGGTTTCCCTAGCCCACTTAAAAGGGTCTATGTCTCCGCTTTCCTATCCCCCGTATGTGTGTGGTGCACATATGCACGGGCACTGACACATTCCCCTGTGAAATTGTAATGTAGTTCTCGTCATAAATATGACCTTAGCTGTCGAAATGGCGTTAAACCTCTATTACTCACTCACTCACTGTTCTTCCTCGGTCCCCCATACAGGCCATACACTCAGCCTTTGACAGCAGGTAGACACCACGTCACTGAGTGACGTCATCTGGCTTCCTTGCTCACTACTCCAGTCTTCTAGATATGAGCAGAACTGCAGCTTCTTCCCTTGGCCACTTAGGCCATTTTATTCGAATAACTTGAATTTCAGATCCAGCAGAGGGGATGGAGGATTTGACCAAAAGAAATCTCTTGAAATCCATGAGTGCTACCCCTGAAAACTGCATATTTTGTATATCTGCATCTTACCGGCCCAGGCAGTTACCCCGACCCCCCCTTTTTGAGTCGTGCAAGGACAGGCTTGGTGATCCTACCAGTGTAGTGGACTGTGAAAATATCTAGGATCTTCGGGAATCAAACCCAGATCTATGAATTGCCAATCCATTATGCTAACCGTTACACCCATGCCAGACATTTCCACCTACATCTGGATCGGTATGATACACAAGGGGGGGGGGGGGGGGCAGCATACACCAGATGACCAGCCCCTGGGGGTTGGTACATCCAGAACGGGGCAGATGGCCTACCGCCATGGACTTATGTTACAGCCAGAGCTGTACACTTCTATCTGGATACTAAAGAGCAGTCTATCTGCTTCTTGACCTTAAAGATAGACAACCAAAGATGATCTTTGTTTCCTTCTCTGTAAGGATTGGTGCTTTATATAGTGCTTCAAAGTCATTCAAGGACATATTGCTCCAGATCAGAGAGACTATATTATCTGGAGTGCGTGCTCCCGTTTCTAGGTCAATATGTTCGTTATCTAGGTCAACCCAGCTCCAAACTGCTACTCCACTTCCGGTTTTGGGATAACCAGTGCAATACCCATAAGCCTGATATTGATAGTAATGAAAACCTCAGTTTTCTCAGGAAATATTGAACCAAAGGCTTTTTAATTTGTTGCAAGTAATGCAATGACATCAAGGAACACTTTGGCGAATCATGGAGTCATGTGCCTTGATGGGTTCAGAGTAATTAATCAATTTGATAGTGGGGACTACTTCCCCTCTCCCCCACCCATCATGCATAGCCCAAACCAATGATAATGATAATTTTTAAATGGCACTTCTCCTCATAATGCATCATATGATAACCCATCAGTGCGTCAAATTTCCAACTATTTTGAGCAGATTTAATGTTTCCTGTAATGGTGGATGTCATGTATTATAAGGTCCATTTGTCTACCGTCCATTGGTCTACCACAGCTAGGTTGTGCATCAAAGAAGCACTGTCTAAGTGTCTTTTTCAGGCCAAGAAGAATTTGTTGTAAACGATTTCAGACCATGTGAAACATTAGGTACTTTAGAGGTGTGGCTTAGATGTCAACATCAAAGGTGTCAATTAGCATGGGGCATCACTCATCACACCTCAAGGTGTGGAGTGTTTACACCCACAGGTGTGGAGGCTGATGCCTGGAGACAACTACAACTACATGTATCCATGTGCTGGCACCCATTGGGCTTCAGTCAGTTATTGTACATGTAGTAAGCTGGAGAGAGGGATACAGAGTCCAGTCCAATAAATACTACCAGTACCTTTGAATATTTTACATGGATTATCAAATTAAAGGAGGATGCATAAGCATATGGAGACTATTTACCAGTCCGGTGCCAATGGGAATGTTATTCATGTCATGTGACCTGTACTGGGAATAAGGGCCCTAATGTACCCTGCGCTAAGGGCCCTTTTTGCAGATCCTGTCACATATGACCATGCAATAGCATACTATATTTACAGAGACCTATTAACATACATCAATGCAAAGGTTCACAAGGATTTTTGAATTAAGCATGCAGTAAGGTAAGTCCCATCAGAAATGTGTATCCACTGTACTGTATATCCATGGCTGGTCACATAGCTGACATCCCTAGTCCTAGAACAAATTATTCTCAGAATCTACTAGACCAAATGCCTCCATATTCAAACATAGTGTAGTAAGTGTACCCACATACCTGTAGAACCCTCACTGGAGTTTTGCATTTGTTTGTTAAAGAATTCATATAGAAAGATGACATTTTATTTGCCCTCAAAATCTTCCCTATGGAGTTTCTACCAGTAATCTCAAAACCGGAAGTCAGTTAGCAGTTTGGGGAGAGGTTGACCCAGATAATGAAGATAAGACAGGTCCGTAGTGCACAGGCCTCGGAGCTACACTTCCAGTCTCTCTCTATATTCTATGTCCAGATCTATGCCAAGCACCTACACGGCGAGACAGGTGTCGATCAGAGAACATTATAATACTGCAGTGGCATATGTGAATCACAAAGGGGGTTCCAAGAACTCTGTGAGACCCCATATATAAGGCACGGCCTATGGGCGAGGATGGAGCTCTAGTGTGCCTTATAGGATTGCATAAAGTTGGGAGTGTGCCTTATATGTGAGCATGAAGGTTAAGGCTATGCCTCAGACCTATGTGTTATTGCCTTCTCGAACAGAATTATAAGAGTCGGGAAAAAATTGATGGATTCAGTGCCTGTTAACATTGAGAAAAAACTAAGAAGCTTTTCCGGTCTATGTTAAATCCCATAAGAGGTGCGAATAGGTTCAACGTTCCCGCGTTTTTGGTCCGGAGTGGTGCAAATAATGATGAATGTTGATGAATTTACCATCATTCGATCCGTCCGCGTCTCCAATGTCGTAATTTCGGCACAAACATGGCGGATATCGATTTTTTGTAAATTATAATATAGAAATATGATTAAGAATGGCAAAAGGATATGATTTGAATCGATATGTTTCATTAAAAATGTAAAAAATTACGTGTTTGCCCTGTTGTTAATTCACATCACAAAGCCGTGGTCGTGCAAATTGACCCAAATAACCATGGAAATTGGGTTGGGCATGCGCAGATAGAACCAAAATCCAAAATGGCGGACAGCGAGACCATCGACTCACGGTGCCATGCAAACTGCTGGATTATAACAAAAATGGAGGAGAATTACAGTCTCATGCATTTTTATGGTTAATATGGATCATTATTCAAGACCTGCTGGTATTGTGCAATGCTTAACTCGCCAGGAGAGGAGTTATTTGCCAATGAAACATACGGGCGATAATGATGCATTCTCCATAGGCTTAACCATTGACAGTGATAATGCTCGCAGAAAACATGAGGTTAGTATCAGAAGGGGCCAAAAAGTAGAGATTAAGTGCCCGTTCGAGTTACTTGCATTGCAAAATGCTGTACTATATTTAATGACCACCACAGAGGATCTATAACAGGGCCACACCAAAAAAATAAGTTGGTCTACGGTGGTGTGGCCTAGGGTTAACAATTTGTTGCCTTTGATTTTAAACGACTGAGTGTGCTTGTACTGCTGCTATGTCGGGCTTCCCTAACCCACTTAAAAGGGTCTATATCTCATCTTTCCTATCCCCTCGGATGTGTGTGGTGCACATTAGCGGGGGCACAAACACATTCCTCTGGGAAATTGTATAATCTAGTTCTCGCCATGAATATGACCTTAGCTGTCAGAATGGCGTTAAACATCTATAACTCACTGCTGCTATGTGGCCTTCAAATGCTTAATCCCATTGAGGGCTAGCGTCGATTATAGTCGACCCCATGGTAGGCATAGTGTCGACTATAGTAGACACCATGGTAGACCTAGCGTTCACTAGTCGACGACCATTATATAGGAATTGTATAGAAATTCAAAATAGGCTCGTCCTCTGGGAACCTTTTGTAGCCTTATTTGAAGTACCATAATCTCCCGCGTAGAAGATGCGCTGCGCGTATAAGACGCACCCCAAACTCAGCATATGCATGTTCGCGTATAAGACGCACATTTTAAGGCTGAAATTTGTAAGATAAGTACATTTCTATAGTAAAATTACCCCTCGTATAAGACGCACCCCAAACTTGAGGAAATCCTATAAGACCCAGTAGGGATTTGTTTGGCGTAGAGGATGCGTCTTATACGCGAGAGATTACGGTATATGAATCATTATACCGGTAGGTTCAGAGAACATGGCCTAGCTGGGATGGCAATTTTTCATTGATACACTATAGACCAGATTTCCCTCTATGTTCCTGTCTGTCAGAATCCCTCTGTGATTCTGTGCAGCGGGTTTTCCATATATAAGTATGTTATTGACGTCTAGTCAATAGCGTAATAATCTAGGTTCTAACCTGCCTGTTCAAAATCAAGGCACAGCTGCGCCTAATTGCTTCCCAGGACGTGGCTTATATTATATTATGCAAGGTGTTTTGGTAGGTATTGAAACCATTCAAAAGGTTTTCAAGGATTGTTCACTTGAATTTTCTTTGCAAAAAAAATAAATGACAAGACAAACATTTTCATCCACTTTTATTGGTTGAAACTTTTACCCAATGAACAAAAATTGACACATCTTAAAACTTTTTGTCTTCAAATCATCAAACACCTCCACTTTATCACAGAGTATCCCTGTTAGAAAATGAAGCATAAACCTAAGGTAATAAGCCTAAATGTGAAAGAAGAGTTTGCCATTGGATGACTACCACACAGGAGTAAAAGTGAAGCTGTGACGCTTCATTCTGAATTTATCTAGAAGAGAAAATGGAGGTTTGTTTCTAGAATTGCGCACACAACATCAAGGGTGTTATCATTAACAAATCTAAGCACCATTAACGGTGTGTTCCAATACTTATACAAGTATCCGATAGATGCCCTACTTTCCTTCTATGTACATACATGATCAATTGTCCATTTATAGTTCCCACATTATGCTCCTCTCCCGCCCCAATATGGCCACTTTACAGATATATATATTCTATACAGCTGTTAGGTCATGATTATCATCTTGTTTCATCCTGGCCCGGTCCTGTCCGTTTAGTTCACGTACCAGACTCACAACCCTAACTACATTACACTGACTCTATTCGAGGAAATAGTCCACGTAGTATGATAATGTACAATATGTATACCAGAAGTCTACGACTTATTCGGAGTGCTATTGCTGGGATCTGAAGCCAAAGATATGGACGTATAACACAATCACAATTTTAACAGTTCAATAACATGGCAGCGGCGGCCATAGCAGACAGTATCCACACCGCCCCAACCCAACTGTGTGCGTCCTTGGTTAACATTGCATCTGTCTATTAACACTGCGTAATAACGCCTGCTAATACTACATGTTGCTTGTTAAACAGTAACTACACGCTTTACATGATCAGGGCTCACAAACTTATAGTGTTGCTAACAGCAGTTGTCCTTAACCTAACCACTTCAGGTTCCTTCTTAATGGTTTAACACTCCCTTCCAGCAGGGTAGGATGTCTGAATACCCCATCCTAATAACAGATTATGCCACGGTTTTCTATTTTTCACACAATAATTTAATACCTTCAGGATCTACCTGGGGGTAATCTATGAGAAGGGTGATCCCTTGATAATACTCCACCACAGCAGAGATGCTCTATATCTTAGTTTGTCTTTGGAGCATGTGAGAATACTGCTGCAACTGCCGCCTGGGGTCCTGGAGCACCTATGTAGCTAAGTGACGAGTGATGAGTAGAGAGGGTGTCTAGTAGGCGTGGTTAGCAACAAACAGGGATTGACCACCTGCAGCGCCTTCCACACCACCACCATACTGACCAAGGGCAGCCAAACCGTTAGCCTGGAAGATAAAAATTTGTGCTATTCTCAATACAGTGTCAGCCACTTCAACATTTTCAAGCTGCAAAATACAAATGTACACAGGAAAAATATTTTCGTCAATTCAATGAGTGAGTAATGATTGTTTAACGCCACTCCGGGAACTTAAGTTCATATTCATGGCGAGGAAACTACATTAAACATCACTCGATGGATGAAAGTGCCTTGGTGTTTTCTATTTTAATTTGATATCCTTTAAAGGCTGAACACCTACCTTAGCACGTGCAACAAGTTGCTCCTGTGCAGCCTTAACATTCTCTGCCTTGCCCTGCCATGCAGCGAGCACAGAGGCCTGCAGGGCACGTCCAAAGGAGAAGCTGAGTGCCCATGGCTTGCGTCCTGGGTGCTTGTTAACAGCGTCCAGGTGCACAGTCGCGCTCTCCTCAGACTGACCACCAGACAGGAAGGTAACACCTGCAGTTACATATTGGCAATCATTTACAAATGAAATAACCTTGAAATACCAGCTTATATTCTCTCTTAAACTGTACGTATAGCATGATGACAGCATTTTCTTGTTAGAGGACACAGAGAGCATGCATAGATCTATATTATAGATCTCACAACCTGAGTACTACAAACTGACTAAAAAAAACTCTTAAATTGCTATGTCTATGGGACATCTTTCATCTACTCACCAGCTACAGCAGCAGGTACAGTGCGCTGCAGTGCGTTGACGGTGGCCTTGGCTACCTGCTGGGGTGTGTACTTTGTCTCACAGGCCTGTCCAGCTGTTACCATGTTGGGTTTGAGGAGGGTGCCCTCCAGGAACACGTGGTGGTCGGCAAGCGCCTTGTATGTGAAGGCAAGCACCTGGAAGAGTTAATGAGGACTTGTAAATATACACAACAGATACCCAATATAAAGGCCTTACAAGATCATTGCTCAGTTTTCTTATTAGAGTTTTTACACCCTACCAGTAGTTAGGTTTCATTTGTTGCAATTACAACGGGGAAAAGTGGTAAATGACTTTCAGAGCCAACTCATCTATTGGGACACCTTTTTCAACCTCAATTTGCTCACCTGCTCGGTAACCCTGCGGGCAGTCTCCAAGTCGTGGGTACCATCAGGAAGCACCTCAGGTTCCACGATGGGTACAAGGCCGTTCTACGGGAGAAAACATGGTTGACATTACTAACACATGGACAATTTTTGCATGCAAGCCGGTTCTTTGACCCTAAACGATCTCCCCTCGTATAAACTGTACCGATATATTTCAATTCTATTAACTTTGGGAGATATATACCAGGTAAATGGCGTCATTCAGGAGCTTGTTGTATTTACAGTAATTTTGATTTATTTGTCAATACAAATGGACATTTGAATCTGTTCACTTTACAGGTAGAAATAATGAAATAGCATTAGCATTGATATGCCCTATCACTTGTCGATTACTACATTTACCGCAGTACATATTTCTAGATCACAATCTACGGTTGTTAGAAGCCGACTACCATCTTGGGGCAGTAAGTACATGTGCTCCCTGGCCAAAGGTGAATCCTGAATCTAGTTCTATTCTAATAGTCAAGCCAAAAGGAATTAGACAGATAAGCATGCACACACATCAATCTATTCACAAAATCAAGAAAGCACAACATAAAAGAAATGAAAATGGGTAACTGGGTACATTCTAGAAGTATCAACACAATTTAAAAACACGATATTATATGTACAGTAAAAGCTAGAGTGCCTGGAGGACTGAAAAAAAATCATGCTAGAAAAAGACGGGCTTTTAATAAGTTTTCAGAAATACAGGGGATGAAACTGGTTTCCACTCGCCTTCATTAATTGGCTATAAAGCAATGGTACGAAACGTCGAGTGATTGTGAATTACTGGTATAGTACTATGGTGGATGATAAAGTGACATCTACCAGTAGCTATCAATACCAGTGATAACACTACTGATAATCACAACCCAAAGGTGACTCTGATATGACAGACGGGAAACACAAAGAGCATGGGATGTACAGCCGGTCACTCTTCATCATGTCTAATTTCGAGAAGCTTAACTGATTGGTGATTATTTGTTAGAATTGAATCAATGTCAACCAGAGTCAACATTGGTGATGAGAATTGGATCACATTGTTGGTATGTTACGTCAGTGAACCAATGGGACCACATCCTTAGTTTAGTGACAGCTGCAATGCTAATAGATTCCGTAGCTTAACAATTTAAGTGACAAGCTCTTGGTAAAGCCTAAGTCAATACTGCTTTTAAGTAATCTAAAACAGATTTCTTAAAAGGCAGCCATAGCCTTAATCCATGTCACTTAACTGTAATGGCCCACTTGAAAAGAATTGGATAGATTTGCAGAGCACAGCACAAGAGTAATGTACAAAGTACAATAGTGTTAAGCAAACGGAAAACACTGGAAAACCATGGCAGGAAAGAAGAGAGAACATGCTCTATCACAGCTCAGTCAACAAAACACTATCCCCAAGGAAACAGGTTGCCATGGTAACCGTTTCTTTGGTTTCCGTCTATTGGTGCATGTGTCGTCACCTGTTGGCAGATAGAGGCGTAACGTGCGAGGACGTTTGCATTCTCCATCATGGCCTGGTAGGAGGGAGTTTCCTTCTGGATTTTCAGCACACAGCGCCACTTGCAGAAACCACATCCATCTTTCTTATACTGTGCGCACCGCTCAGATAGACCGTCCAGACCTGTGGTTGTATTTAAAACCCATAACATTATCATAAAGTATTGTAAATCAGTAATAACCAGCAGCATCAGCTTTGTGTGTACTAGTGGACACACAGCCACCTATACAGTAAGACAGCGACCCTTTTCATCAACTGGCTAAGGGGCATGCTGCGAGGAGTTGTTGAGATGTTTCCTTAAAATAAGGTAAAATTACCACACTGATCATCTGTCTAACTGAGAAAAAAGTCGGCTGGAAAAAAGCACACAACAATTTCTTATGATACTAAGTCGTGAACTGATTCATTGAACCAAAAATAAGGCCACCTTCAGGGAATTTCTGCAATCTGAAATTATGAAGTTCCAATTACCGGTAATGGGTCTTCTACCTGTAATAAAAAAGAAACACCACAGTATCAATGTGAGGCATACTATGAGGTAGTGAGTTATACCTGTTGACAGATGGAGGCATAGCGGGCCAGCACGGTGGCCGTGTCCTGGAGTGCCTGGAAACTCGGGGTAGTTTGGGAGATCCTGAGGGTGCACCGCCACTTGGCAAACCGGGCACCGTCCTTGAAGTACTGAGCACACCGCTCACCAAGACCATCCAAACCTACAGCATGCCAATGGTTCAGTGTTATATTCATTGTATTATGAATAATTGGTTTACTGCCAAAGTTCTCTTTCTATTGTCATAATGCCAGCTAACTAGAGTGAGGACTATCCAATATTACGGGACCATCAAGTAGTGTGCCACCATACAGCATGTACCCAGTTCAAGATTTCTGACCACCTTTCTTCCATCACTTCAACCTTCACTCTTCTATCTATTGATGATTGAATAACCTATCGTTCAGTTTTGAACCGTAGTTTACCGTCTGTTATCACTCTCAGCCTTGCCGCAAGTGAAGTGATAACAGAGAATAACCCACTCATACTGATCCATATTACATATAAGAAGTCCTGAATAATAGACTATCAGTGCTTAAATGCGTCATGAGGACTATGCATATATTGTACATGTACTCTGTTGTTGACGGGGCAAGTCAAGTTTCAAGTTCAAAGGATTTTATTAATTGATCAAAGATCAGTTGCTCACCTATAGAGGGTCAGGCAAAGATAGTTAGCTATGCCACTGCCAAGTCAGCATAAAGAAAGCTATCTAGAGTCAGGAGTCCTCGTGGTGACAGGATATAAATTGCCTCCTGGAGTTGCCAACTATTTATAGATATTCATAATCAGACCACCCTGGTGTATTAAGTAGGCTTATTTGCCAAATGTATGAATATTATCATATTCTGCATATAGTCGAGTGTACAGTGCACTTCAAAAGGAAGCCATTTACAGTACATTTACAGTTAGTGTATCATGCATCCTGTATGCAAGACGCATCCTGAGTTCAGTAACCTACATGATAAAAATACACGAGTCCCACATGTATTCTAACGGTCAATAAAGTTTTTCCAACAAAAATACAACACTTCAATACTACATTGTAGTTAAGAGTAACTCATGTTTTACTGCTGGAAGGGTGTGCCTGCTATTATAGGGAATATTGGCAGTGAATTTTGAAATCATAGCATATTGTGGCTATATTATGGGGGGGGGGGATGGTATTCCCTCGAGGGCCCCAAAGCATTAGCAGCCTTTAAAGGGTTAAGAATGGGTACTAGTAACTGCTTACTGGGACTACTGAGCCATGACCAAGCTGTGCAGACGGCCAAGACGCACCTGTGGGACTATTATGGTTAGGGCATTGTATAAGAGACTGCTGAGCCACGACCAAGCAGTAGCGGGAGGGGGGGGGGGAGCTCAGGACCATGCAGGCAGGAAACCCTGGGGAGGGGGGCACTTGTGGATATGAAGAAACCATGTCTGTACACAAACGAGCAGGAAAGGGGGGTACTTTTTGGACCCTAGGGGCGGATACACCCTAACCCATTGCAAGGGGGTTCTTTTGGGCCCAATTTGGACAAAAATGGGAATATTTTCAAAGGACTTTTTTATGGCGAAAGAATTTGTCAAATATTTTATCAGGCAAATCCTCATAATATGGCCAGGAAAGGGGCAGTTGGAATTTTGACATTTTTGGCTGAGAAAGGGGTATCTTTTTCCGAAAAATCTCAAAATATGGCCGGGAAAGGGGTAAATTTTATGTGAAAAATCCGTTGAAAGGGTGCTCAAATTGCAAGTTTGTCTTCTTGCACTCTAACAGCAGCAAAAGGGGTACTTTTCCAAGCTGATTCCCATCAAAAGGGGTATATTTTGGTTGAATTTCCCCCCCCCCCCCCGCTAAAAATGAGGTACCAAGTCAAGGGCCATGTATGCAAATAGTTACTATTGAACATATAGGGAGTGGCCCCTCGGGCAGGAAACCTCTGCAGGTAATCTAGGGACATACAGAGAATCAATTTAGTCTTTGATTTTAACCCTCCTGTAAAGACCTTTTTCATAAATATTTTGAAAAAAAAAATGAAAACAGAATAGGAAGGACATCTATGTCAAGCATTAGATGGCAGATAGACTGGAGAGATAATTTACCTCTACATACTTTTTTTCTGAGCAGAAGGGATCTTCCATTTCAGACTATTCTACCCACCCCAACACCAATTAGGGTGTGCCTTCTCTATATATAGTTATATCTATATATAGAACAGGCACACCCTAATAATCACAAGGCACATTGGGCTTGATTTTGAACACTTTAGTACCAACCTAACGTAAATTTCCCTGACTACATGAACTAGATTTACTGTAGTAGCAGACGCATAAGGCATGGCTTATGTGTGAAACTATACCCTACTCTACCTTATAGCACCTCAATGTACAACTTATGTCTTACGGCATTACTGTCAACTTAGGCTGTGACTTATTGTTAAGGTTGCCTTAAAGGGCGTCTAGCATGCTAAGATCTACCCACCTTAGCAATTCACATGACCATCGCTTGGCCTATCAGGGCGTCCCAATTTTTTTCCGCTGGTTCCCACGGATTTGTGTTTTACATAATCCTTGCTGTCTTAATTAGCGTATTGCCTCATTTTTCTCAAATTTCCCTGACCAGAGAATAACATTTCCCTGACACCAAAATATTTCCCTGACATTTTCACAAAACCTGGGATTCCCTGAAAAATTCTTAAATTCCCTGACATTTGCCTGACCTGGAAGGAATTTTTGATTTCCCTGACAGGTGGCAACCATGGTTATGCATCACTTACTCAGTGGGAATCTGATGTCTTATTCTGTCTGTGAAGACTCTTGACCCATATCACATTGATCCTTAAAGATGCAGTTGAAGTTATCAACACATCAAGTGTTTTCGTATTGTATCAGTAGATGTGTCATTAGGGTACTACTTGAAAGATAAGTGAATCACCTACGGGAAGGTCTACAGCTTTATCTACACACAATATATGATAGGTTATCTGTAGCGCACATTTGACCCCATTGTCAATAGATCCCACTGATCACTGCAAATAGTGCTAAAATACTTCATATGGCGATGGTTATGTACATTTATTACGTAGACCATTCCGTCGCCTTTGTGCAAGAAGGTTGTAACTGCATTTTTCAAGTTTTGTAAGATAGAAAATGTTACAATTACTATAGCAACAAATGGACACAAACTTATTGCTCGTTGGCTTGTGGCACTCATTTCATATAGACAGAGCTTTAGTACTTTCATATTAGGTATATTCATTGGTAATCTCTCCTGTTTTCGACAGTGCTTCTAAAGCATTACTTTAGCCAAAGAGGAACATAGAGTATGTGATCTCTACTCACCTTGTGTGGTGCACTCGTTCTCGGTGCCAGCCAGCGGCACAACACCCTTGTCAACCTTGATACCGGGCACAATGTCAAGGTCCTGCAGCATCTTCACAAATGGTGTGCCGTCATCAGCCTTAAAATCATAAACAAGTTCAAAGGTATATAGCTCGTTTGCATACTTTGTATCGCATCCAGTATTAAAACTACATTCTCAGTATTAAAACTACATTCTCATTTTTACCCTACCATATTTGCAGTGCAAAGAAAGCCTTGCTCTACGATTTTACCTTCTGGTAAAGGGTCTCGTGGAAGAGGATGACGCCGGAGATGTGCTCAGCCATGGCCTTGCCAGATGAGAAGAGGAGCTGGCGGTAGGCGCGACGGTTGTCCTCTGTGTTCTCTACATTGATCTTGGACAGACGGTTGCCAATGGTTCCTGGAAGAGAGCAACACAACTATATATAAATATATGTAACCCATAGGATAAAGAAATAGGATGATGTATTTTTTTATGTCATTACATCACCTGCTTTGGACCGTCTTACTTATAAAGTAATCAACTTCTCAAGATGTTTCATATCTTCTCGAACTCTGCTTATAAAGCTATGCCTCAAGTTAGTTTATTAGCTTCTAGGGGAGGTGGCTTCTAAAAGAGGTTTGTACTTTAGTATAAGATAGCATACCTGTGCTCTCATCAGCAGCGAGGATGCCCTTGCCGGGGGCGACAATCTTGTTGGCGATGGTGCGGAGCTCATCCTCCTGCTCCTTAGTGAGGTACTGTGGGAAGGTTGGCATGATGATGCTGTAAACAAAATAAAACAATTTGTTTTGTTTTTTTAATCTTATAGGGTGAATTTAAGGGAATCATTTTTTTACAGACCAATCTGAAATTCCATAAGGCCTCTTAAGAAACATTGTTTCCTGTCCATAGACTTATCGGAATTTTTGTGTTGTTGAGAGCGGAATTTTTTGTTTGTTTGTCTCTCAGCACAAGATTATAAGTTTCAAATCTGTCAAATTTAGAACATGATGACAAGATTTATACTGCCACTGCTTCCCATGTTCATGAAAAAAAAAATGGCTAATTCCCTCATTGTTCTAAAAATTCCCACCAACTGAATAGGAAACGGACATATTTTTAAGGTTGGCCTAGCAATGCATGAGACAAACTCATCAGTAGTAACAATTTTTCCAAAAGATATTCGTCTCTAAATGCAATCAAAATTTAGTAAGCCTATTTTTTTGAGGATGCCAGCCCTGGATGCAGTGATTTTCAAAATCTCTGAAAACACAGTGTATGACAGTGGGGAAAACCCATCCGACTGGGGAAGCATGAATGCTGGATGATCATTGCCACCTTGACCTGGGCAAAGTGTAGTTCAGCCCAATGTACCGCACATAAGGTCTTGTTTTTTACCCTACAGACTGGGATCAATAACTGTCTTTCTTTGAATTGGATAGTCTTTGCCCGGGGAGGGGGGGGGGCACTCCCTATGTGATCTATAGTAACCATGTGCGTACAAAAACTAGAGGGAAAGGGGGTACCTTTTTTTAGCAAAGGGGCGGGTCCTGCCGGATCCGTTAAAAGGGGTGCTTTTTTCGACAATTTTTGGCTTAAAGGGGTAGGTTTTTGGGCCCAAATGATCAAAGAAAATCTTTAAAATTTTCAGTAAACTACAGTGACAATTGGTGGATTTCCAGGGATTATTTGCTTTGTTAGCATATATCATGCTACAGGGATGTAAGTCAGGCATGGGCAAAAATCAGGAAGCCATACATTTACTTGCTATAAAAGCCTTCTATTTTTCCAAACAGCCCTCCTTCCCACTCATATAAGGAAATTACATGTCATTCAAAATTTTCATTAATCAGGAAATCCTGATAAAACCTGAAGACTTACATTCCTGATGCTAAAAGGGGTATGATTTTATTCACTTTCTGGGAACATCCCTTTAAAAACTGGGTAAGGGGTATATTTCTGCTAATTTTGGGGTTTTCCATGCCAAAAGGGGTATGTTTTCAAGAATTTTCACCCGCTAAAAGGGTAGGAAATCCAAGGTGATGTACGCACATGGTATCCATAAATACGAGAGTGGCCCCCCTAGGAGTCTTTGTTCTGGTCAAGGTCACTACCATCCCCCAATCATAGAACTTAAATACACCTCTTGTGAGCATTCTATCAGAAGCTGTATAGTGACACTTCCTAAGTGAGTGAGTAATAGACTTTTAACGCCATTTCGACAGCTAAGGTCATATTCATGGCGAGAATAACCTTACTACATTTTCAGATGAATGTGCCAGTGCCCGTGCATATGTGCACCACACAAATCCTGAGGGGATAGCAAAGAGAAGATATAGACCCTTTTAAGTGGGCTAGGGAAGCCCGACACTTCGTAAGAAGGGTCCTAAATGCACATAGGGCAGCGGCCCAAAACTAAATATAGCCAGTTTTCAAAAGCAACTGTAGAACCCCTGTGGCAACAACAGCGACCGACTTGGGGCCACCTGGTGAGTGGTAGCTGAAACCCTCTATACGAGTGCGGAGGCCTCCAGTGGCTGGCGTGCCATCTGGAGGGAAATAATTATACTAAATCCAATACACACATTTAAACAATAGGGTGTTTACATGGGGAAAAAATTCCCACCAACTGGATAGGAAATGGACATATTTTTAAGGTTGGCCTAGCAATGCATGAGACAAACTCATCAGTAGTAACAATTTTTCCAAAAGATATTCGTCTCTAAATGCAATCAAAATTTAGTAAGTCTATTTTTGTGAGGCTGTGTTATATCATTCATGGTTAATTCTAAATGTTGGCCAAACAATACCTGGCTATACGTAGTCCGCATAACTATGGTATAACTATGTGTAGGCTTATTCAACTTGTAGACAGTGATCATGTGATATAACTGTATAATTGACCCACAGGTAAGTTCAGCTGGTGGCCAGTGTACCACTAAGCAGGCTTAGCACAAGCACACCACCTAACTAACACCCGCCATTCATATAACATGTCAGGTAGCCTGCATCATAAGTATACTGTGCCATGGACTCTTTAACATTCAAGGATGAAAACAACTGCACAGAGAACCCCTACCGCCCCCCCCCAAGCCTTTGCAACTTAAATATCCTTGAAATCAGGGAAACCCCTGAAGGCTCAATACTCAATCCCTGAACATTGATTAACTTTGCGTTGATAGTGGACAAGCAAGTCATAGATGAATGTTGGGAATATTAAATGTTAAATGTATCTTCGCTATTATTAAACCTAACTGATCTCACTTGTAAGCGTCTTCTGCTGATGTACAGGTTTCATTATACACTCACTGCTATAGGACATCGACTTTTGACCAGTCACTGATAAGATGGAGCAGGTTAGGTCGAAGACCTAAAAGACCCGAGTTATTAATGCAATTTTTAAGCAATTCATGATGGTACATCTCGGTACATGATGGTACATGACGGTACACGATGGTACATGGTAGTACATCACGGTACATGATGGTACAAGGTGTTACATTGTAGTACATGATGGTACATGATGGTACATGATGGTACATCACGGTACATGATGGTACATCATGGTATATCACAGTACACAGGGGTACATCATGGTACATCACAGTACACGATGGTACCTCACGGTATATGGCCGTACATCATGGTACATGACAGTACATGGCAGTACGTCATGGTACATGACAGTACATCATGGTACATGACAGTACATCATGGTACATGACAGTACATCATGGTACATGACAGTACATCATGGTACATGACAGTACATCATGGTACATGACAGTACATCATGACACATGACAGTACATCATGGTACATGACAGTACATCATGGTACATGACAGTACATCATGACACATGACAGTACATCATGGTACATGACAGTATGTCATGGTGCATGACAGTACATCATGATACATGACAGTACATTATGGTACATGACAGTACATCATGGTACATGACAGTACATCATGGTACATGACAGTACATCATGGTACATGACGGCACATAATGGTACATGACAGTACATCATGACACATGACAGTACATCATAGTACATGACAGTACATCATGACACATGACTACATCATGGTACATGACAGTACATCATGACACATGACTACATCATGGTACATGACAGTACATCATGACACATGACAGTACATCATGACACATGACAGTACATCATGGTACATAACGGTACGTCTGAGCATGAATACATTGTGACATTCATAAAGAATAACTGTGCATCAATGCATCATGCCATCCATAAAGGGTTGACTGTGCATCAATGTATCATGCCTTCCATAAAGGGTTAACTGCACATCAATGCATCATGCCATCCATAAAGGGTTAACTGTGTATCAATGCATCATGTCATCCATAAAGGGTTAAATGTGCATCAATGCATCATGCCATTCATAAAGGGTTAACTGTGCATCAATGCATTGTGACATCCAAAAAGGGTTAACTGTGCATCAATGTATCATGGTATCCACGAAGGGTTAAATGTGCATCAATACATTGTGACATCCTTAAAGAATAACTGCACATCAATGCATCATGCAATTAATAAAAGGTTAACTGTGCATCAATTCATCATGCCATCCATAAAGGTTTAACTGCACATGGAAGCTTCCACAGCTTTAGCCACACGTCATTTATACCAGCACCAACAGCGTCCCTATGTCGTCTATATACATGTGTAGGGGCTCGTAGATCGTGATATAGTGTGAGCGTCTCCCCCGAGAGGGCGTTTCGAGCGGTGCGCCCATCACCGGTAGTCACCAGAGGTCTCTTCGACCACTGGTCCCTGCAGGGTGGTGGCAGCACTGTCCGCCTCGCTCCAGCCCCTACCTGGGGCCGAGGGAGGCGTTAGTCTGGCTCTGCCTGCCAACGGAGTCGGACCACCCTTACCTGAGCTTATGCCTAGCTAAGCAGTACTCTTCGAGGTGGATGTAATACCTACACCGAAATAAACACGTGCCAGTTGCACTAACCCGAGATACCTCGTCTGGTTTTCACTTCGAACTAGTCGAAACCATAATTCGAACCATTACACTGGTGCCGTGACCAATACTTGGTGTTAGTGCGCGGCCCTGGAGGCCGAACACGAGCACGAAGGATCTCGAGATGAAGCATCAAACATCTCGGGATCCACACCGAATGACACTGCTCATGCTAATGACTTGGATAGAATACAGATGAGAGGATATACCTCCATAACTGGACCCAACGTGGAGAGGGTAGTTCGAAACCCCGGATCAGGAGAAATGTCCACCCCAGCCGCGAACTATACCTACAGATTAAACACTGAGACCACAGAGACACCACCGCCAATTATGATGATGACCCTCGATGCTCAACGAACAGCCTCAGCTCGAGCGGAAACGAAAACAATAAGTCCTCGCCGATCCCTAGACGATGTAGACGTCTCAGTATTCGACATAGGAGGCTCGAAGAGAGTTACTGAGTCGGCAGCAGAATATTTGCGCGAGCAGGCCAAACTGAGTTTCGACGCCATGAACAAAATTCGCCTACGCCAAGGTTTACCAAAGCTAGAAGACTCCGAACAGAAAGTTCTGAGGCTTAGAAACCTGGAGAAACAATGCTCCCAGTATCAAACCGAGAAAGAACGAATGTTAAATGACATGAAGGAACTCGAGGAAAAAACCGAACTAAAGGAGAAAGTGAAACGTGACCTCGAATACCAGGCATATGTCATGGAAAGGAATATAGAACTCGCCAAGGCAGAGTGGGAAAACGAGAAACTCAGAAGAGAAGTTGACCTGGAGGAACAGGAAGCTAGCTCCACCATCAGGAATCTCGAACTAAAGAAAGAGGCCGAGCAATTAAAGGCCGAAATGGAACAATACAAGTATGAAGCAAACAAGTTGCGAGAGATTCGAGATCAATGTATATTGAATAATGAGGATGTGATGGAATCCATCAAAGACAGCAACCAAGATTTATTCCTGAAGCAACATGAGCTTTGCCTCGAAATAGCCAACCTGACGAAGAAAAAAATGACCCTCAACACATGTGTGTCGGGAATAGAGAGTGATAGTCAGATTAATGAAGCAGACCTAGAGACGGGGAAAGACTCATCTTTCGAGACAGACACTAGTGCTTCTGTAACCCATTTAGATACACTCTACCAGCAGAGACCTTCTAAAAGCGATGCCACATTCGTGAAAGGACCTTCACCTGTGGCAACATCAACACCAGCCGAAGCTTTAAAAAAACCAGATCGATACGACCCGTTCGTAAACAGAAATGCGGATCTTCATGTCCGTAAGGACAGTGTCTATGACCCTAGTCATGAATCAAGGACAACAGAACCCGAAAAACGTAGAATACGGTTTAGTGTCACGACTGGCAGAAACGACGAAACTGAATATAGGAATAATGATGAACAAGAAGGCCACTTCGAGTTGTCTTATGATGACAACTCTGTGGATGAGTCAGAACCTTTAGGCACCGGGAACCAAGGTGCGTCAGGGGGTAGTGCTTCGGGTACTACCCAAGGTCTGACTGCCCCACCCGCAGGGGCTGGGGGCGCTACAGGTGGACCTCCGAGGCGCCGGTCCCGAAGTAGCGTGTTAGAAGACATGCTGAATCAATCAGCTAATACCTCGAACGCAGCACATAGTGAGGAGACCATCCGAGAATGGAGTGTCAACCAATGCCAAAAGTTGGTACGCTCGAATAACGCGGCTAGGCGTCAGGCCATTTTGCCCAAGCTATACGAAGGTGTAAAGACTTGGAAAGAATGGTTCTCGAACTTCACTGATGACATGAGGTGTAACGCATGGACCCCTGAAGAGGCTTTGCCTCATCTAATCAGATGCCTGAAATATGGCCCCGGCCGAATAGCTGTCGAAAAGTGGAACGAAGTGTACTTCGAACGAGGCACCTTTCAAGAGCTAGTCGAGATTGCCAGTATTTTACTATATAACCTGGTAAGTGAAGACCCTTTCATGCTTTTCAAGAAACGGACACAGAAGCCACAAGAATCATTTCGAGCCTATGGGTATGAGTTGCAATCCCTGCTGCAGAGGGCACGGCCAGGAACCAATCCTTCTGATAAGTTTTTCCTGAACGATTTGCTACCACAATTCGTGAGCGGACTTCGAGACGAGGAACAACAACAAGCAGCTTTGGATGCTTGGAAAGGACGAAATCCAACATTGACTGACCTGTTCGAGGGAATTGAATGCTGGACAGTAAAGAAGACCCTCATGGCGGGGAAAGTAGAATTGAAATCCTCTAATACCAAGGTTTGTGCGAGTACTAACACAAGTACAGCTTCTGTGTCGGGAATACACCAACCGACATACACTGAATTGACTGACAACGACTTCGAGATCATAGAGATCGAGGAGGAGGACGGCAGTATCTCTGCAGTACAGGTAAAAAAAGACGTTAAAAGAAAATATATCCCTCGGCGGATGTATAACCGACGTGCCAATGAACCCCGGGTGGAGCAGAAACCCAATTCGGACAGCCATGTACGAGAAATGGCTGTGGTTCGAACACCAGTAATGCCTCCACCAAGAACTACTGTTACACCCGAACCTCTGGATATGAAGAAAATGATGGAGGACTTCATGAAAACCTTCTCTGAGACAATGCTTACCAGACCCACGCGTCGGAGAGTTGACCGTAGTAAACTGCGATGCTACCGTTGCCAAGAAATGGGGCACTATGCTCACGAATGTACAGCACCAAAACCTGTACTATCCCGAGTCAATTACGTAGAGGAGACGAAAGATGAGGAAAACTAAAGAGGATCGCATCCATGGCAAAGGATGTGGTCCGTGATTCGATAATCTGCCAAAAAGCCACCGCTGGCGAGGGAAGGCACACCCCTTTCCTTATTCTGGTGGGGGTAGTGTAGGGGCTCGTAGATCGTGATATAGTGTGAGCGTCTCCCCCGAGAGGGCGTTTCGAGCGGTGCGCCCATCACCGGTAGTCACCAGAGGTCTCTTCGACCACTGGTCCCTGCAAGGTGGTGGCAGCACTGTCCGCCTCGCTCCAGCCCCTACCTGGGGCCGAGGGAGGCGTTAGTCTGGCTCTGCCTGCCAACGGAGTCGGACCACCCTTACCTGAGCTTATGCCTAGCTAAGCAGTACTCTTCGAGGTGGATGTAATACCTACACCGAAATAAACACGTGCCAGTTGCACTAACCCGAGATACCTCGTCTGGTTTTCACTTCGAACTAGTCGAAACCATAATTCGAACCATTACACTTGGTTTTCACTTCGAACTAGTCGAAACCATAATTCGAACCATTACACATGTTATAAAAGAGGCAGTGGTCCGTGCTACTCACAGCGCTTATACCAGCACCAACAGCGTCCCTATGTCGTCTATGTACATGTTATAAAAGAGGCAGTGGTCCGTGCTACTCACAGCGTTTATACCAGCACCAACAGCGTCCCTATGTGAGATATGTACATGTTATCAAAGAGGCAGTGGTCCGTGCTACTCACGACGTTCATAACAGCACCAAACTGCGTTCACTGTCGGCTATATATGTCAGGCCACCCTTAAAAATATGTCCATTTCCTGTTCAGAGGGTGGGATTTTTATACCCATGAGGGAGGGAAAATTTTTTTTTTTAGGAAAATATTTTTATTTGTCATGAGTATTGTAAGCGGGGACGGCATGAATTTGCCATCACGTTCTAAGATTTAGTGATTGGAAACCTAGATTCTTGTGCTGATGGACGAAAAAAATAAATTGTTTTTCAGAACTCAGGAAAAAATTTACCCATTCTCACAAAAAAATATCCACCAGGCCTCTGGACAGGAAACGAAAATATTTTTAAGGGTGGCCTAATCAAAGAGGCAATGGTCCATGCTTCTCACGGCGTTTATACCAGCCCCAAACTGGGTACATTGGTCTGTGACACTAAAGGACCTGAACATCCTGTGGCCGGGCTAGGTGCTGTGAGAGGTACAAGGAGTCATGTGTCATGTGTGGAGGGTAGTATCACCCTGTTACAACCAGCCTTATAAATAACAATATATCAACAACAAAAAATAAAAATGAAGTTTTTTATGTGCGTATTAAATTTAGATTGTAACTATGTTTACATAAACAATATAAAAGAGTTTTAATTTACCTTCATTTCTATACACAAACAATTGCAAAATTAGACCAATTCACAACAATGGGCAATGGTCGATTTATGGTGCACATTACACCTTTCCGCAATAACCTTCGGCGAAAACGTGTACAGTAGCAGTAGACCCGAGGTCGAACCTCGGGTCTAATAATGGGTATGTCACATTATCTTGATTAATAGGTATGCCTGCAACACATTGTGAACGTGGTTGTTGCAAGGCTACACAGACATTACCGGTACACCAGGATGCAATTCGCCCTATTCAACCTTGCCTAGGTGAATATGTGTCCCTAGTCTCCAATCATACATGACATAGGGAACGGGAACATGGCCTACCTAACAAATCACGGACCTGGTTAGGGAAATGTGTGTGGTTGATTCAATGAGCTAGCCACACCAACGAGGGTCCGGTGGAGGGAATGGTAGAAGGGACAGGGTATTGGCAAGGTATTGGGCAAGATTCTATATTATAAAGAAAGATGACTATTCTATGTGAAGATTGAAAGTTCTTTCAGGTCGTTTAGAACTACGCCGAGGAAACACATTAGATCTATAAAAAGACATGGACTAAATCAACATAAATTAGATAGCAGTATTTATTGATATTTGACAGATACAGATTAGGCCCAAAAAAAAATTTTTTGGTCCGACCTTAATTTTTTTAGGCATGTTTGGTATCAAATTAAAGCCCACAGTCTCACGAATGCTACGAGCTTGAAATAACCAACATTTTTTATAGTTTTTTTAAGTTGGTTAATCTTTTGAACCATGTTTAATATCATTTTGGCAGTTTTTTGCATCCAAAAAAAATCTAAAAAATAGAAATAAGAAAATCCGACCTACCTACCCTATTTTTTTGGGCTATGTAATTATGTTACCTGAACAAAAGATTTTTTTTAGGCCTTAATTCCATTACGTTCTGAAATAATCCTATCAACCCGGATGAATAGATTTAACATGATTATGATAAAGAAGTTTCATACTAGGAAGATTTTTGGGAATGTACATTGTCTAAGTTACACTTACAGCATACCATTAATCTCACACTGAAGACATATTTATACTTAAATCCTAAGGCTAAGCGCATAAATTTACATGTTGGTGATTTGACCTAGCTATATCAAATTTCCGGACTACCGGTACTAGTCTGAAGTGAAGAACCACACTACATAAGTCAACAGGTACTGACTGAGGTAGAGGATATATTTTTATCTGTACCCCTTTCTAGCCATGCTAGTTAGCCCCTTTTTCATAGTAGGCCTGCCGGTATCAGGTTGTTCTATACACTAACAAAAACAAGGTGCCCTTGCCAGATAGGGTCAAGGACACGCACAGTGTGAGTGTCTGCTAGAACCTGCTAAAGTAAAGAGCTGTGCATCAGCTGGTAGGCCTCCCCCTAGCAGTTGTTCACTGATGGTGCATTGGTGGTTTGACTTATTTCCCGAATCCAAGACAATCAGTAATGCACTTTTCAAGCAGATGGAATATTCTTCGTTCCAATTATAATAAGCACCAAACTTTTACATATTTATATTGCAAACTGATGTTTAGCTGTGTGCACTTCTACATGTAAAATCAGCAAAACAGGCAAAAACAGTGCTACTGCCAACCGGTCACGTAGACCACAACTCACGCCACTCCACCCGGGAGGGGGAGGGGCACCTGCCAATGATGAACACTTGTGTTTCACTGAATCCATGAGATGCCTTTGACTGAGTCACACTGGTGATCAATAAATGCCGGAGTGTACTAACCGATTCCACATCAAAAGCTATTGCGTAAATTCGACCATTATTGGAGTTCAACCTGAATTATCCATCCATCTACATGGCCCATTTGGCACACCATAGCTGCAGTGTTCTGCTATGCTGTGGAGGGGCGCTCGATGCCTTTGACATTGGGCCTGTGACCGTGGCGGACTAGACCAATTTCAATTCACATTTTTACCGAAACTCCTGATCGACAGTTGTTCGAATTTCACAACCTAGAAGGGAATGCATTGGTATTTTAACAAAAGGCGGTATACGGTCAATGAGATCGGGATTATTGTACTTACGTTGATTTCTCGAGGAGATCCGTGGAAGTGGCTGCTGCTTCTTGTCGGGACTGTGTGCGCAGAGGATGTGCGCAGTTGTGAGCGTGACGTCACAATTTTGGCCGAAAATATAATACGTCGCGCCAAAACTTGAATGCCTTTGGTTGTCTTTGACCAGAGAGACTGTAGGGAAAGGTCGCGTACAAGATTCCGTGAAGTATGACGGTATTATTTTTTCAGTGTCAACAGTTTCAGGGGTGTGTCTAGTTGTTGCCTCCTGATTGGCTATAGGTGTGGGTGCGCCACGCCCATGACTACTGTGGCAAGCCAAATGTTCACCCCTGATATCAGAGTTTCTTTTTTTGATATCACAGTTTAAGTATTAGATAGATCTATCAGGGTTTTCTAACTTTGATTTCACAGTGTCCTAGTCTGATATCAAAGTTTTTCTGAAATATTGCCATATCAGACTGATATTGTCATACATTTATTCCCCCACCTTCTTTTTCATTTCATACATACCTGGTAGAAAATAAGCCTTGGTGTTCATTATTTCCTGTTACCGTAAAACAGGGATACTTTGGCCCACTTTTTGGATATTTCTGAAAAATCAGCATGATAGGAGTGCAAATATTGGAGAAATAACTACCGGTATTATTAGTTTGAGTTTAAGTGAGTATCTTTCAGATGTATGTGTAATTTTAAAATTTTGTGTCCAGTAAGTACTAGATTTACATCGAAATAGGTTGGGGCAAAGTTACCCTTACTTCAGGGCAACATTGGCCCACAAGGGATTCCCTATGGTAGTATATTTCTTTTTTTTTTTTCACAACCAAATATTGGGTCAAAGTTACCCCTAAAAACTTTGTCAATAAAAAAAAGCATTCTTAGAAAGTATCCAATTCAGGTATTTTTCATCAAAGGTGAACAAAACTCATGGATACAGTCTAAAATATGGTATGTGGTAACAAAAATTGTGAAAAATATGACTATTTTGACTAAAATGACAGGCATTTAGTAGTGGCGGGCCAAAGGTACCCCCAAGGGCCAAAGTAACCCCAATTTTCTTTAGAGAAATTATATTTTTACAGAAAATGTGAAATTATAAAATCCTTCTTGGGTTAAATGAATATAGTACACTTGATTTGAGATGCCTTTGGGTTGATTAATTGTTGGTTAAAACCAACAGACTCATTCTTGAATATAATTATTACGCAATTTCCGGACACACCGAAAATCGGTGAAAATTTTAGCCTCTACTCATTGCCTTATATCTAAAAATAATTACCACTTTCAAAATTCTATTTAGGCTAACATTGTAGCTTAGATGATAGGCTTTTTGATAAAAGTTACCTAGATATGAAAAATATCCTTAATTGTAATATCAAGATCAAAACAACATTTTTCTGTGACTGGGCCAATGTTACCCCTTAAGGGACATAGTATCCCCGTTTTACAGTATTTCTCATATTTTGTAAACTCCAGTATCAGAGCGAAACAAGTTTTTGAGAAACTACTGTATCACCCCGATACTGGCCGGGAGTTTACAAAACATGAAGAATTCTAAATGGATTGCTCTGATGAAAGCGGGGATAGCACGGAAAAGATCATCACTGGTATCTGATCAAAGACACGCCATAAATTCGTGGGACCCAGCTAAAAATTTGCAACAATCTCATTGGTCAAGGGGTGGTCACGTGACTTGCTAACCCAGTGAACAAAAAGACGTTTTCTGACGTTTTTCAACATAATTTGAAAGTTTAGAAACGTTTGTTCTGAATGTTATTCTAACGTTAAAACGTTGACTCATTCTGACGTTTTTCAACGTTCATACAAACATTTTTTTCTAACATTTTAAAACGTTTTCTAACATAATTTTCAACATTCAAAAACATTAGAGAACATTCTTAAACGTTTCTACTAGCATAACCGCTGGGGTATTTTGAGTTTGTATTTTGTATAGGTACCTATTGCCCAAACTATTATTCCTGCCAAATTAATGACAGAACATATAATCATTTGTTGTGCACATAGAATTATCTTCATATAGAATTCTCCTGAAGCACATTATACCTGTAATCCCTGAGCAAAAATCTCTAGGACTGGTGCAAGAGCACATTGTCCTCAGAGGGAATATGTATATTTCTTGGTAACAAGCAATGGGTGTCTTCATCAGGATTATTTCATTTAAACCAATAGAATATGATAATACCAGTCATATATTATCAGGCATGACTTGGAATTAAAGTTTTGATCCAAGGATATATGAAGTAAGCAAAAATATGATAATGTATACATTTAAAGCAACTTTAGATTACAGAACATACAGGGAAAATCTCCCCATCGATTGGCCTGCCACCTTGTGGGGAAGATATGTATAACACAAACGTATAAAAATGTTAGAAAACGTTCTATAAACATTTGTTGAATGTTTTATTACGTTTTAAAATGTTTGGAATGAATGTTCACATTCTAAATTACTGTTGATGTTAACAAACGTTTGTTAAATGTTTGTTTGATGTTATAAAACATTATATAGGAACGTTTGTTTCAAAGCCTTTATGGACATTAGTAAACGTTTGCTGAACATTTCATTTATGTTGGAAAACATCAAAACCTAACGTTCACTTTCTAGCTTTAAAATGACGTTCACGAACGTTCTCTAAACGTTTGCTGTTCACTGGGAAGACGGGTACGTCTTAGCCGTGCTAGCCCTCCTTTAACTGGAATATCAGTCAATCAACCCCAATTTCTGGTCTTAACTACATTATCAGCCTGATACAATGGTTGTCCTAGAATAACTGTGATATCAGTGACAAAACCTGTGATATCAGTGACAAAACCTGTGATATCAAATGAAAAAAACTGTGATATCAAGGGGTGAACATATCGCTTGCCATAGACGCCACGTGCACTTGGTGGTTCTGGTGGTGCAGCATCGTACACTCCACTTTCCAGGCCGCCTGGGCCCGGGGACACAGGACAGCTGACTCCCGGGAGCTGACTGCGCCCGGACTGCGGGGGGGGGGGGGGGTGGACTCCCCCCCCCCCTTTTTTTTTTGGTCGACCAAAAAGGATGTCCTCTGGGACCTCCACATATCACAGGCCTGGACATCCCAGTGGACATCCATATAGAGTTACAGACTGTCCAACTGCCCTGAGTGTCAAAGCCTATTGGTAGGCCTACTTGTTTAATTAATACACTTTTTTTTTTGCAGGGGCGGATCCAGGATTGGGAAAGGGGGGGGGCGACACCCCTGGGGCCTGGGGAAGTGCAGAAGTTTACCACAACCGAAGAAAATTTTTTAATCTAGACATCAAATGGTGCATTCTGATGCATTTCTAGACCCCTATCCAGTAAAGCATTTTGGTGTACCTTTAGCAGTAAAGTACAAAGCCCTGGAAAGGACATTTGTTTTGTACATATTTTTTTCTAGAGTTTGTTTTATTTTCGTTTCCGCAAGTTTTATTTTTGTTTCCGCAAGTTTTATTTTCGATTCCGCAAGTTTTGTTTTGTTTCCTCAAGTTATATTTAACAATAACATGCAACTCAGGGGGGTTCGCCCCCTCGTTGCATGTTACTGTTGGATATCAGTCATGCGTCATGACAAAGTGCCAAGCTGATACCAGGTGTCACCAGCTCACTCCTAGTAACCCCTGATCTTCTGTGCCCTGCATTGTGGGATATAACCTGTACAGGCTAATTAGATGCACATATCATTGGGCAACACAAGAAGTAGACCCTATGTTTAGTACAGCCCTACAAACATACATATATTGTGTCTTATACCACGATTTCGGGACTTCCGGTGGGTTTATATGCAGTTTAGCCGTGCATTATTCTGCATATACCACACATGTGCATTTTTTGAATTTTTGGTATATACTTTTTCGAGGTCAAGTTGGACTTAGAATATTTTGGGAAATGCTGGCGGACATACAAATTCAGTCTCGCCATTGTTTCAATGTGAAAAATCGTCCCAACTCGTAGGAGAATTGAACCCCGGCCGCAGTGGAGGTAGGCGAAGACCTTAGCCATAGCGCCACACTGAACGGTGATGAAACCCAATACGATAGTAAATAACTTCAAACCTGGGGTCCTTGGCCTATGTTTACACTCACATTTCGTATGGAATCCAACCATGACATGTTATAATATCAAAGTTCCAAGAAGTATTCGATCCATAGACGAGGAATGCGTGCTAATTTTCTCCATTTTCTTAGATATAAATAAGAATCCATTGATTTTCCCAACGTACGCAAGTCGCGGTCTGGCCATTCCCACCCGCCTCCTTGTCCGGCGAAAGTGTGTCAGTGGCCCGGATGTAGATATAGGTCAACTGCTCGTCATATGAGGAAGACGCCGAAAATTTCGGACCGTTCCTTGTCTATGGATCGAATACTTCTTGGGACTTTGATATTATAACATGTCATGGTTGGATTCCATACGAAAAGTGAGTGTAAACACGGTAGTACCTCTCCTGGCAAGGAACAAAAACAATGGCTGCGCGCAGAGCGGACACGGGCCGTATCGCTTGCACTTACAAAATATCTTCTCCTGGCTATATTCTGTGGATATCAGGTAAGAAATTAATACAAAATGGAGGAAATGGTGGTATATTAGGTGATGCATATCGAGGCCCACGGGGAGTCTATGCTGGATATCCAGCATAGATTCCCCTAGGGCCTCGATATGCATCATCTATTAGCTTAATATCTGCACATAGGTGCAGTGGTACAGGTGTGCATTATACCCAGAGTATAGAGGTTTCATCTAGTACACAAACCTGACAACAACATATCTCAAACACAATCACCTGTGACTATGTATTCTTAACATAGCTTGGTCTGAAGTCCTATGTGAGAATATTTGGTGTTTGTCTACCACAAATCAACAACAGCCCCACTAGCTCAGGCAGTAGAGAGTCGAGCTCCCAATTTCAGGGAGGTGGGTTCAAGTCATAATATGTCCACAAGGTCAATACTATTTTTTTTTGTAAGAAATATATTTATTGAGACTTATTACCAAAAACATCACCTCTGCTTTGAATATCACAGTTACTTTTAGCAGAAGTCTATAACACTTATTTTACAGATGTTGATAGCAATTTATCAACACAATCAAAATCTAAAAATAAAATTTATTGATTCAATAAAACCAAAATGATCAGGCGAGGCAAGAACTCAGTTACCCTGCATCATGCGTACTGTGTTCTTACCACTACCCTATTGTGGACAGGTCACTACAAGGTATTCAAGTTGCCAACATATTCACAACACCAAGATCAGTCCTTTCTCACTGATTAAGATCAGGCCAACTAACTTGCACCTAGTCCACACCACAGCTCCATCTGGTGTTTCACCCATACAAACAGGGACTACTTTCAGGTCACGTGGAACTAAATCCATTTCCTCTATGTTTCTATATAGCATAACACACAAAAACAGCCGCCTAAAATGTTCGTTGGTAAAAATTTCAACCATAGCACGGTTAACTCATCCCTCATACACAATCTGACAGAATGTTGGATAGGCTTAAGCCTGAAAATCTTAAATAAGGGAATGATATGTGCAGTGAGTGCCATTCTACCCTATTTTGGGCCTAAAAATCTCCATTGGCCAGATTAACTTTTGCATGCCTCATAAAATCCCCAAGGCCTGGCATAATATAAAAACACACCTACTATTCCATTTATTAACTATTTGGGAACACCTGTGATTTTTTTCATAATTTTACCAATATTTCTTCTGTCTAATTCTAAACCAATCAGCAGTCAGAACACCCTTCAGTGCAGTCCTGAATACCATATGACTCACGAGAGGGCAGCATTTACGTCCACGTAACCTTAAGTGCCCTTCCCATCCCTTCCCATACATAGGGCAGAAGACCAGAGTCTAGGACGCTAGTACTTAACTCTGGGACCAGTATGCTTAAGTACTTGTCAACAGAGATAAAATGCTGGAAGCATTTTATTTCTAGACATCTATTTGTTTGACATAAGCATAGTTAAAACTCTCAGAATTGGTTGAAATGTCAACAGTGCATACGAGCAAGTGGGCTGATTATAGATATGCCCAAAACAAAAAATCTATGTAGTTCACGTTTTGTGCCAGCTTTAACCTTAATTTTTACTAAAACTTTTACAAAATAAATGCTTATACAATGACTTGCTTAACCTTTTTCTACACCACCCCTTTTGCATCGTTTTCTAAACCAGCTATAGATTTTTAAAGTTACCATCATAAGTTCCATATAAGAAGAGTCTTTTTCTCTATTTTTTAGGCACAAAAAAAGTAAATTTTGTTATTTTTTCATCGTGCATGCTACACTCTAGTTTCTATGCATTAAGATGATACACTATAATGCTTTGATGATTGTAACACATGAGCACCAGTTGTTGAACTGGTACATAATATACAATGCTATGAAACACATTCAATTTTGACACGAGAGGAGCTGTTGACCAGATTTTTTTAAAAAATAGATGAAAAATAAAAGCTGTTGACCACTGACCATTTTTTCACTGGTAGAAACTCCTGTAGTCTTGTTCCAAAAGTGGTCCCACACGATTTTGAAGAGTTTCCAGTACTTGAGGTGTAACAGTGTGGCCACAGTGTGAGGGGCAGGTGGGAAGGCGCATGGCAGAAGGCTTAGAATGGTTCATTTCATTTATGTAGGACTGAGTGCCAATGTGGATTTTACCTGCACCCTTGTAAAGGTTTACCAGAATCGAAACAGGAAATGAAGCAGGCGCATCAGTGGAGATGTCCAAATCCTCCATCAGGTTAGAAACGGTTGGCGCTCCCTGGCAGGCTTGGAGTAAAATATCATGGTAGTGCTTTAGGAGAGCTGGACATTTGCTGATGAACCATCTGAACTGGGGAGGTGAAAGGTTAACACACCTTTCAAAGGGTCTACCTATGTAGGAGCGAATGGCCAGACCTTTCACATTGGGTTTCTTGTACACCTCTATGCGTGTGTTCTTGTCACCTTCCGGGTAGAAAATTTGGTTAGGAGCGGGATGTGTAATATTTTGACCGCTCACTTTTTCCACAGGCCATTTTCTGGAAGTTAATTAGATGCTTTCATTTTCACCTACAGACCAAAGGTGTAGCGGTCTTGGTGCCAGTGGAGGTGGGGGTGGTGGTGGTGGTGGTGGTGGTGCTGCTGCCTCTTTATAGGTTCTCTGCTTTTTCTTTTTTTGCACCGGTTCAAAGCGGTCCCTGACTCTGTCCCTTTCTTCTTTCTTGAGTTGGTGGAAGAAGTTTTCTCATCAGTCAATAGTAGCAGTGAAGCAACTCCTGGCACCACCGCCACTGCCTTTTTTCACACTCCTCCTCCTCTTTGGTCGATGCGTGTGTGTTGCCAACGATGTCTCCAGGTGATGGTGGTGGTGATGATGATGGTGTTGGCGCAACTCCAGTTAGGTCTGTGGGGGCTTTAGCGTAGTTGAAGCACTGAAAAAACTTGCGTACATCAAAATTAGATTTGGCATTTTCCCCACTGTCCCATTCACTGTGCAAGTCATGCATTAAGCTTTCCACCTCTGGAGTTTTATCCAGGGTTAGTGGTGAGTGTGAGGGATGAAGTATGAAGGTAGAAAGGTGAGTAAGCTGCTCCACTAGGAGGTATTTATAGTGGGAGCTGCTCACCCAGCTCATCCTAAAAATAGTATCAGGTGAGCTAAATATAGTAACTGGGAACCTCCAGTGTGCATGTGTATGTGGATCTTAACATAGCACAGGGGTCACCATGTTCAGTGTGATTCTAAATATAGCTGCTGGGAGGTTCCCAGCAGGCACCAGTGGAGCTGGTGGGTCTAAATATAGCTACAAGGAATTCCCGGTATGCTGTGAGCTGCTCATGATTAATGGGCATGTCCTCCAGTAGGAGTAGGTCTAAATATAGCTACTAGGAATTCCTGGCATGCTGTGAGCTGCTCATGATTAATGGGTGTATCCTCCGGTAGGAGGAGGCGGGGTCACTGAGTGCAGTTGACACCGCCAGCTTTTGGTCTTTAGGTGTGGCTTGGCTTGTGGGTAGACTAGGACACTGTGTTACATGGCAGAGACAAGGTGAAAAATAAATAATATGCTAAATACAATACCTAATATGGTCTAGTGTAGAATGAAGGTATTATATTTTAGCAGATAGATTACTAATAATACAAAATGATTTGTGCCAAGGAAGTATTTCTGTTGACTTTTGGCAAAACATGGATAAATTAGGTCCCTGGTAGGATACAGGAACTGGCCATATTTCTTATTCTAAAGTTCACACAAGAAGGATTGGTACGGTACTGGTGACGGTAGGACGGTCTTCTAGGAATAAAATAAATTACTATTCTAAGACATGCAATCATTGGCTCTGTGACAGACCTTGAGGTAGATGAGTACAAGTTATTGGTAATGTTTGCTGCAGTACCGGTAGGCACTTCTGACTTAGGTCTGAGCCAATACATAATACAATGAAATGGATAAAAACAGTGATTGATCACTTTGATGACTGGTAGTGTTTACCAATCGACTCTTATAATACTGATAAGGCTAGGGAGGCTGAAGGCTTTGGTAATATTTTTAAGGAAATTTTTAAAAAAAAATTGAGTTTTTGGGTGTGGTTGATTTAAGTTTTAGAATTATTGCTTGTTGGGTTAAAAAAAAAACTTATTTTATCTTGGTCAATGGAGAATTTAGAATGTTAGCCTTCAGTCTACCTGAGGTGATCATGGGTTATGTGTGACAGGTGCATGCAAGATGAAAGGTGGCTCCGGCTGGATCTCAGTTGATCCTGCAAAAATACAGATTGCCAGTGCTCCCAATAAATATATTTGACATGGTTGGGCTTGAAAATGGTACAGTGTGAAAGGAGGACTCTATGGCATCTTAAGGTCTCAAAAACCTGCTGCTTGGCTTGTGGCCTTCATAAGGTCCTTAAATAGTAGAAAAGATAAATAAAGAAAACTGGCTCTAAATCAGTTGACTAAGCTGACTAGGGTCAGGATCTGTAGTGTCCATCGGGGGGGGGGGAAAGCTGTGTGTCTCCACACTCTCAGTCCATTAGTTAACGATTGTTTTGAATATTAAAAAAATAATAATATTGAGTTTATTTTCTTTTCCTGTGGCGGTAGTTGTTCACAAGGCCCTTTGGTGGTAAGTCTTGGTGGCCCAGCACATCCAGGTTAAGGGAACGACCTAGGGAGGTTCTCTTCCTGGACCTGGGCTTCTTAGTGTTGGAGACAAATCCCACAATTTTACTGAGGTGCATTCTGTGAGGTTTGCCAGAATGGGACTGTGAGTTCTGGCTGAAACCATCCAGTGAATCCATGTCTACTGGCTCTGCCAGGAGGGAAACACTAGAGTCACTGTCTTCCTCTGATGAACTGGGGGTAGATGTCTTGAGTAAGGGTCTCCAGACCTGGGGCGGAGTAACTGTGGTGAAGGTGTTTGGTCTATTGTTATTACTATGGATGCTGCATGGGCAGCTGTAGCTGTTCATCAAATGGGGGCAGGCTGTCCCCAGTGTGATAGAGCTGGTAGGTGGCCCTATTGGAGAGCAGATTTGTGTGCTCCAGTGGGGGAAGCCGATGGGAGCCGGGGTGCCTGTCGCTGTGCAGCCTGTTGCTTGTTGGGTCATCCTGGATGTTTTCACCTCCTCCATCAGGTCGTTGGCCTATATAGAGAGAAACAGAGTGAAGGAAGGGGGGTGGTTATTAATCAAAAATATCGATACTGTATATGGTTCAAAAGGTGACCAACAAAAATACCAAATTGACTTAAAAGGCTGTAAATAGGCAGAACAGGTTGTATCAAAAATGAAACAAATGGCCCCAGATGCACTGACAAGCTAGACGCTTTCTAACGCAGCGTTTGGCGCCAGTCGCAACGTCAGAAACAAAAAGGCGTCCTACCATGCGAGGAGCCTTGTATGCAAACCGAAACTGTGCCATTGCGGGCTTAAATTGAGCTATTAAAGGGAAGATGGGGTGTTAGGGTGATGAAACTTGTGTAGATGTGTGTTTGGGGGTTTCAAGTGGGAACAATCCCCACATGAAACTTTAAGGCGGTCTATCCGGTGATCCTGGGAGAGTCCATTAATGTGGGATGCTGGGGGTGGCCGGTAGTTTGTATTGATCCCTACATGAGGATCATCTCCTCGTGTGGCTTATAAGTATATTTGTCCTTCTTTGGCTGGTGCCGTAGTTTGGTATACTTGTTAAGTTCTGCCAGAGAGTCATGGCAGTCAGCCGGCCAGGAATCACAAGGTAGCTCTATAGCCGGGCCAGTGTCACGGGAGGCCAGCTGGTAGTCAGGTTGTCCTTTTGATGTAATTACAACTGTCATATGGTGGGCTCCTTTGAGAATCCTGTACAATGGCAGCCTCTATAGGAGTGGCACAGGGGGGATTTGTCCTCCAACAATTGTCCTGATATCCGACTTCCAGTGGAGGTCTAGGTGCCTGCCTAGGGGCACTGTGAGGCGGGCTGGAGAAACTTTTGGGGTGGTGATGGTGGGGTTCCATAGATTTTGGCCGTATATCATTTTGCCGACGGTGAAACTAAATGTTTTTCCCTTGGCATGAATTTTGGCGACGATGGATGGTGTGTCGTTATCATCTTGCCTCCAGTATGGCCAGTGCCTCAGGCATTTTCTCACAGTTATTTTGATGAGATACAGGCTGATTAGGACAAATATCAGTGAGATCATATTGTCGTACCGGCCTGGTAACTGTGTGTAGTCATAGTCCAGTGGGGCGGCAGTAGGTGAAGCCGGCCATTTCCTGTTGGCCTTCTTGATTAGCTCCTTGAATCTACTCCAACTCTCTGCGTTGGCCATCTTGGCAGATCTAGTGGCTGAGACAACTGTGATAAAACGCGCCAAGTGGTTCTAGGGTAAAATTTTGGGTGCAGGACAGATCTGAATTGGTCAGTATCATGCCGGCATTTTTGACAGAACACAAACATGGGACTGATATGACTGAGTAGGCCCTATTTTTGATTTTGACTTGGCCTGAGTCATTGCATTGGAGCATGGAGCTTGGGTCGTCGGTTATTAATAAGAAGGTATTTGGGGATGTAGGTTTGACAAGTTTTGGTAGAGGTGCCGCCATGAGTGCATTAAAACTGCAGGTATGGTGCACAGCGTCTGGTAGGTCTAACAATAGGGATAGAGTGCATATGGGGTGGGTGGCCGACAGCAATGGTAGGGGTAGGTCACAACTGATAAGGTGGCCGTGATCACACATATCTAGGTCGGCTTGTGTAAGCTCTATGTAGTGTGAGTGGGTCTTGGACATAGCTAAGAAGCCGGGAAGTGGCTCCGACTGGGTGTGGCCTACTGACTTAGTGTCGGAGGTGTCAAAAGGGACAGGGAAGGTTTCTGTTCTGAAAAAGGAGAAGGTGCTTCCCCCTCTGGTTATGGGTACTGGTATGGTTATAAAGAGGCTCGAGTTGTGGCTCCGGTGCATGTGTACTCGGCGCCTATAATAATAACTTATGGGTAGGCCGTCCAATACGATGCCTTGGTGTGCACTGTGTAGGAGGCTGGACAAGTTATTTAGGCCTTAGGTAAGGTCATTTTGTGTGACCAAGGATGGGGGTAGGTTTCCTTCAAGTAGACTATTTATGGTCAAAAGCAAATTTACCATATCATTTTCGAGGTCAATTAGGGATTCTATTTGAGACTTTGCTACTGTGAACAGCATGGAGTAGAGGGTGTCTTGCCTGGTTTGGAGTTCTGAATTTAACAATATTGATGAAATATTTGAGTTTAAGTTCTCCAATTTCCAGAAAAAAAAAGATAGGGCCTCATCGGTGTCATTTTGGAATTTTGAGAAAACATTAACAGACTTGTAGTTAAGCTCAGAAATATTCAATAGAAAATGAGTGGCTAGTTCTACCACATGCATTTTTGTGGCTAGTCTTTTATCCAGGTTAGACATTTTAGAATTTATAATATCGATTTCTGGTTGGGTTCCCAGGCCTTGGGGTGAAGTCAATTTTGATAGAATTTCAAATGTTGCTTTTGATTTGGAAAACAGGCCTTGTACCATATTGTCTAAGGCATGGGCTGTATGCTTAATATATGAGGGTGCATCAGCACTGATAAGTGGGCTGAGTCTTTCTGGCCGACTTAGGGTTTGGTCAAAGGTCAAGTTTAGGTTAAAGGTCAATGGGTAGTCCATGTAATTGGCTAGTAGTGTTTGGGGTAACTTGGTAAACAACACGCCATAGTTGGGTCTGAAGATGGTGTTTAGATTGGCGTCTAGGGCTGAGACACAGCTGAGGTGCAGGTGTAGAAATATACAGGCTGCCAAGGTGACTGCTGCCCTAGAAACAAGAAAATTTGAAAATTTTGAGGATTGTGAGAATTTTGAAAGGGTGGGTGGGAGGTGTTTTGGGGAAAGCAACACTGGCCTAGTCACAAACATGTAGAGGTTAGTAAGGTCAAGTATTTACAAGGGGAGGGGTGGGGGGTTGGGGTTGCATGATGGGGAATCATGGTGCTGGACTGGTGCCTGTTATCACTGTGGCACATGTGATTGAGCTTCAAATCTGTTTATCTCAAAAACAGCAAACTGGAATACTAGGCTTGCTGTATTCCTTATGGCCAGTTCACGTCCAATCCTGGAGTACTGACGGGGTAAGTCCCTGAGGGGCTGTTCTGACACTATTAGCGTGCGAGCACATAGTAGTGCTATGTATGAAGCAGATCTGTGGTTAAACCTGCCCCATGGAGGCTGGCGGGGATTATCCCCAGCCACGGCGACCATGAAGGCTTTGAGGGTTGCTGCTGTGGTGTGGTTGCTCAGGTCCAGCTCCTGTCTTAATACAGGGCTGCTGAGGTAGTGCTCAATGTCCTCATGGGCGAGGAAGGAGATGAGGTGTCTCTGCTCCATTATAATGTTTCTGATCTCAAAAGGATCCATGAGTGTGCTCCTAATCCCGTGTGGTCCAAGGAGGCTATGTATGGTCAATATTGCCGTGGGACCATGCCTTTCTGCAGCTGGGTCCAGGCTGTAAAGTCAGAATGGAAGAAGTCTAAGTGGGCTGTGAGTCAGGGGAGAGGTATTGGTGGGGAGTGGCTTGGCTGAAGAGGTTTAGTATGTTGGCTTATCAGGTTTAAAAATCATAGGATAGTGGAGAAGTTCTTCCACATTTTACACACACTTTAGGCTCACACCGCCATTGGTTAATAGGGGTACCTGGGCACCATGATAATAAAAAATACTATCATCTACAATGCTAGAACGACTGTTAAATATCCTAAATGCTAAAATAGACCCATGAGATAATCCTACCTGGGCTGGTTGCACGATGGGTCTGTCATGATCCCTTTTCCAGACACTTGTTGCTTTGTTTTAAGGTGTGGTGGTATTTGTTCTGAGTGGTGTTGTGATCAGATGGGGGTGGGCAAGGGCTTATAAACCTGAAACTGGGGTTGGCTATTTCTCTGTTGCAGGTCTCCCATTGGATGGTATGTCTTTAACAGAGTTGTAGTTAAATTCAGAAATATTCAATAGAAAATGAGTGGCTAGTTCTACCACATGCATTTTTGTGGCTAATCTTCTTTTTCCAGGTTAGACCTTTTAGAATTTAGAATATCGATTTCTGGTTAGGTCCCCAGGCCTTGGGGTGAAGTCAATTTTGATAGAATTTCAAATGTTGCTTTTGATTTGGAAAACAGGCCTTGTACCATATTGTCTAAGGCATGGGCTGTATGCTTAATATATGAGGGTGCATCAGCACTGATAAGTGGGCTGAGTCTTTCTGGCCGACTTAGGGTTTGGTCAAAGGTCAAGTTTAGGTTAAAGGTCAATGGGTAGTCCATGTAATTGGCTAGTAGTGTTTGGGGTAACTTGGTAAACAACACGCCATAGTTGGGTCTGAAGATGGTGTTTAGATTGGCGTCTAGGGCTGAGACACAGCTGAGGTGCAGGTGTAGAAATATACAGGCTGCCAAGGTGACTGCTGCCCTAGAAACAAGAAAATTTGAAAATTTTGAGGATTGTGAGAATTTTGAAAGGGTGGGTGGGAGGTGTTTTGGGGAAAGCAACACTGGCCTAGTCACAAACATGTAGAGGTTAGTAAGGTCAAGTATTTACAAGGGGAGGGGTGGGGGGTTGGGGTTGCATGATGGGGAATCATGGTGCTGGACTGGTGCCTGTTATCACTGTGGCACATGTGATTGAGCTTCAAATCTGTTTATCTCAAAAACAGCAAACTGGAATACTAGGCTTGCTGTATTCCTTATGGCCAGTTCACGTCCAATCCTGGAGTACTGACGGGGTAAGTCCCTGAGGGGCTGTTCTGACACTATTAGCGTGCGAGCACATAGTAGTGCTATGTATGAAGCAGATCTGTGGTTAAACCTGCCCCATGGAGGCTGGCGGGGATTATCCCCAGCCACGGCGACCATGAAGGCTTTGAGGGTTGCTGCTGTGGTGTGGTTGCTCAGGTCCAGCTCCTGTCTTAATACAGGGCTGCTGAGGTAGTGCTCAATGTCCTCATGGGCGAGGAAGGAGATGAGGTGTCTCTGCTCCATTATAATGTTTCTGATCTCAAAAGGATCCATGAGTGTGCTCCTAATCCCGTGTGGTCCAAGGAGGCTATGTATGGTCAATATTGCCGTGGGACCATGCCTTTCTGCAGGTGGGTCCAGGCTGTAAAGTCAGAATGGAAGAAGTCTAAGTGGGCTGTGAGTCAGGGGAGAGGTATTGGTGGGGAGTGGCTTGGCTGAAGAGGTTTAGTATGTTGGCTTATCAGGTTTAAAAATCATAGGATAGTGGAGAAGTTCTTCCACATTTTACACACACTTTAGGCTCACACCGCCATTGGTTAATAGGGGTACCTGGGCACCATGATAATAAAAAATACTATCATCTACAATGCTAGAACGACTGTTAAATATCCTAAATGCTAAAATAGACCCATGAGATAATCCTACCTGGGCTGGTTGCACGATGGGTCTGTCATGATCCCTTTTCCAGACACTTGTTGCTTTGTTTTAAGGTGTGGTGGTATTTGTTCTGAGTGGTGTTGTGATCAGATGGGGGTGGGCAAGGGCTTATAAACCTGAAACTGGGGTTGGCTATTTCTCTGTTGCAGGTCTCCCATTGGATGGTATGTCTTTAACAGAGTTGTAGTTAAATTCAGAAATATTCAATAGAAAATGAGTGGCTAGTTCTACCACATGCATTTTTGTGGCTAATCTTCTTTTTCCAGGTTAGACCTTTTAGAATTTAGAATATCGATTTCTGGTTAGGTCCCCAGGCCTTGGGGTGAAGTCAATTTTGATAGAATTTCAAATGTTGCTTTTGATTTGGAAAACAGGCCTTGTACCATATTGTCTAAGGCATGGGCTGTATGCTTAATATATGAGGGTGCATCAGCACTGATAAGTGGGCTGAGTCTTTCTGGCCGACTTAGGGTTTGGTCAAAGGTCAAGTTTAGGTTAAAGGTCAATGGGTAGTCCATGTAATTGGCTAGTAGTGTTTGGGGTAACTTGGTAAACAACACGCCATAGTTGGGTCTGAAGATGGTGTTTAGATTGGCGTCTAGGGCTGAGACACAGCTGAGGTGCAGGTGTAGAAATATACAGGCTGCCAAGGTGACTGCTGCCCTAGAAACAAGAAAATTTGAAAATTTTGAGGATTGTGAGAATTTTGAAAGGGTGGGTGGGAGGTGTTTTGGGGAAAGCAACACTGGCCTAGTCACAAACATGTAGAGGTTAGTAAGGTCAAGTATTTACAAGGGGAGGGGTGGGGGGTTGGGGTTGCATGATGGGGAATCATGGTGCTGGACTGGTGCCTGTTATCACTGTGGCACATGTGATTGAGCTTCAAATCTGTTTATCTCAAAAACAGCAAACTGGAATACTAGGCTTGCTGTATTCCTTATGGCCAGTTCACGTCCAATCCTGGAGTACTGACGGGGTAAGTCCCTGAGGGGCTGTTCTGACACTATTAGCGTGCGAGCACATAGTAGTGCTATGTATGAAGCAGATCTGTGGTTAAACCTGCCCCATGGAGGCTGGCGGGGATTATCCCCAGCCACGGCGACCATGAAGGCTTTGAGGGTTGCTGCTGTGGTGTGGTTGCTCAGGTCCAGCTCCTGTCTTAATACAGGGCTGCTGAGGTAGTGCTCAATGTCCTCATGGGCGAGGAAGGAGATGAGGTGTCTCTGCTCCATTATAATGTTTCTGATCTCAAAAGGATCCATGAGTGTGCTCCTAATCCCGTGTGGTCCAAGGAGGCTATGTATGGTCAATATTGCCGTGGGACCACGCCTTTCTGCAGGTGGGTCCAGGCTGTAAAGTCAGAATGGAAGAAGTCTAAGTGGGCTGTGAGTCAGGGGAGAGGTATTGGTGGGGAGTGGCTTGGCTGAAGAGGTTTAGTATGTTGGCTTATCAGGTTTAAAAATCATAGGATAGTGGAGAAGTTCTTCCACATTTTACACACACTTTAGGCTCACACCGCCATTGGTTAATAGGGGTACCTGGGCACCATGATAATAAAAAATACTATCATCTACAATGCTAGAACGACTGTTAAATATCCTAAATGCTAAAATAGACCCATGAGATAATCCTACCTGGGCTGGTTGCACGATGGGTCTGTCATGATCCCTTTTCCAGACACTTGTTGCTTTGTTTTAAGGTGTGGTGGTATTTGTTCTGAGTGGTGTTGTGATCAGATGGGGGTGGGCAAGGGCTTATAAACCTGAAACTGGGGTTGGCTATTTCTCTGTTGCAGGTCTCCCATTGGATGGTATGTCTTTAACAGAGTTGTAGTTAAATTCAGAAATATTCAATAGAAAATGAGTGGCTAGTTCTACCACATGCATTTTTGTGGCTAATCTTCTTTTTCCAGGTTAGACCTTTTAGAATTTAGAATATCGATTTCTGGTTAGGTCCCCAGGCCTTGGGGTGAAGTCAATTTTGATAGAATTTCAAATGTTGCTTTTGATTTGGAAAACAGGCCTTGTACCATATTGTCTAAGGCATGGGCTGTATGCTTAATATATGAGGGTGCATCAGCACTGATAAGTGGGCTGAGTCTTTCTGGCCGACTTAGGGTTTGGTCAAAGGTCAAGTTTAGGTTAAAGGTCAATGGGTAGTCCATGTAATTGGCTAGTAGTGTTTGGGGTAACTTGGTAAACAACACGCCATAGTTGGGTCTGAAGATGGTGTTTAGATTGGCGTCTAGGGCTGAGACACAGCTGAGGTGCAGGTGTAGAAATATACAGGCTGCCAAGGTGACTGCTGCCCTAGAAACAAGAAAATTTGAAAATTTTGAGGATTGTGAGAATTTTGAAAGGGTGGGTGGGAGGTGTTTTGGGGAAAGCAACACTGGCCTAGTCACAAACATGTAGAGGTTAGTAAGGTCAAGTATTTACAAGGGGAGGGGTGGGGGGTTGGGGTTGCATGATGGGGAATCATGGTGCTGGACTGGTGCCTGTTATCACTGTGGCACATGTGATTGAGCTTCAAATCTGTTTATCTCAAAAACAGCAAACTGGAATACTAGGCTTGCTGTATTCCTTATGGCCAGTTCACGTCCAATCCTGGAGTACTGACGGGGTAAGTCCCTGAGGGGCTGTTCTGACACTATTAGCGTGCGAGCACATAGTAGTGCTATGTATGAAGCAGATCTGTGGTTAAACCTGCCCCATGGAGGCTGGCGGGGATTATCCCCAGCCACGGCCACCATGAAGGCTTTGAGGGTTGCTGCTGTGGTGTGGTTGCTCAGGTCCAGCTCCTGTCTTAATACAGGGCTGCTGAGGTAGTGCTCAATGTCCTCATGTGCGAGGAAGGAGATGAGGTGTCTCTGCTCCATTATAATGTTTCTGATCTCAAAAGGATCCATGAGTGTGCTCCTAATCCCGTGTGGTCGAAGGAGGCTATGTATGGTCAATATTGCCGTGGGACCATGCCTTTCTGCAGGTGGGTCCAGGCTGTAAAGTCAGAATGGAAGAAGTCTAAGTGGGCTGTGAGTCAGGGGAGAGGTATTGGTGGGGAGTGGCTTGGCTGAAGAGGTTTAGTATGTTGGCTTATCAGGTTTAAAAATCATAGGATAGTGGAGAAGTTCTTCCACATTTTACACACACTTTAGGCTCACACCGCCATTGGTTAATAGGGGTACCTGGGCACCATGATAATAAAAAATACTATCATCTACAATGCTAGAACGACTGTTAAATATCCTAAATGCTAAAATAGACCCATGAGATAATCCTACCTGGGCTGGTTGCACGATGGGTCTGTCATGATCCCTTTTCCAGACACTTGTTGCTTTGTTTTAAGGTGTGGTGGTATTTGTTCTGAGTGGTGTTGTGATCAGATGGGGGTGGGCAAGGGCTTATAAACCTGAAACTGGGGTTGGCTATTTCTCTGTTGCAGGTCTCCCACTGGATGGTATGTCTTTAACAGAGTTGTAGTTAAATTCAGAAATATTCAATAGAAAATGAGTGGCTAGTTCTACCACATGCATTTTTGTGGCTAATCTTCTTTTTCCAGGTTAGACCTTTTAGAATTTAGAATATCGATTTCTGGTTAGGTCCCCAGGCCTTGGGGTGAAGTCAATTTTGATAGAATTTCAAATGTTGCTTTTGATTTGGAAAACAGGCCTTGTACCATATTGTCTAAGGCATGGGCTGTATGCTTAATATATGAGGGTGCATCAGCACTGATAAGTGGGCTGAGTCTTTCTGGCCGACTTAGGGTTTGGTCAAAGGTCAAGTTTAGGTTAAAGGTCAATGGGTAGTCCATGTAATTGGCTAGTAGTGTTTGGGGTAACTTGGTAAACAACACGCCATAGTTGGGTCTGAAGATGGTGTTTAGATTGGCGTCTAGGGCTGAGACACAGCTGAGGTGCAGGTGTAGAAATATACAGGCTGCCAAGGTGACTGCTGCCCTAGAAACAAGAAAATTTGAAAATTTTGAGGATTGTGAGAATTTTGAAAGGGTGGGTGGGAGGTGTTTTGGGGAAAGCAACACTGGCCTAGTCACAAACATGTAGAGGTTAGTAAGGTCAAGTATTTACAAGGGGAGGGGTGGGGGGTTGGGGTTGCATGATGGGGAATCATGGTGCTGGACTGGTGCCTGTTATCACTGTGGCACATGTGATTGAGCTTCAAATCTGTTTATCTCAAAAACAGCAAACTGGAATACTAGGCTTGCTGTATTCCTTATGGCCAGTTCACGTCCAATCCTGGAGTACTGACGGGGTAAGTCCCTGAGGGGCTGTTCTGACACTATTAGCGTGCGAGCACATAGTAGTGCTATGTATGAAGCAGATCTGTGGTTAAACCTGCCCCATGGAGGCTGGCGGGGATTATCCCCAGCCACGGCCACCATGAAGGCTTTGAGGGTTGCTGCTGTGGTGTGGTTGCTCAGGTCCAGCTCCTGTCTTAATACAGGGCTGCTGAGGTAGTGCTCAATGTCCTCATGTGCGAGGAAGGAGATGAGGTGTCTCTGCTCCATTATAATGTTTCTGATCTCAAAAGGATCCATGAGTGTGCTCCTAATCCCGTGTGGTCCAAGGAGGCTATGTATGGTCAATATTGCCGTGGGACCATGCCTTTCTGCAGGTGGGTCCAGGCTGTAAAGTCAGAATGGAAGAAGTCTAAGTGGGCTGTGAGTCAGGGGAGAGGTATTGGTGGGGAGTGGCTTGGCTGAAGAGGTTTAGTATGTTGGCTTATCAGGTTTAAAAATCATAGGATAGTGGAGAAGTTCTTCCACATTTTACACACACTTTAGGCTCACACCGCCATTGGTTAATAGGGGTACCTGGGCACCATGATAATAAAAAATACTATCATCTACAATGCTAGAACGACTGTTAAATATCCTAAATGCTAAAATAGACCCATGAGATAATCCTACCTGGGCTGGTTGCACGATGGGTCTGTCATGATCCCTTTTCCAGACACTTGTTGCTTTGTTTTAAGGTGTGGTGGTATTTGTTCTGAGTGGTGTTGTGATCAGATGGGGGTGGGCAAGGGCTTATAAACCTGAAACTGGGGTTGGCTATTTCTCTGTTGCAGGTCTCCCATTGGATGGTATGTCTTTAACAGAGTTGTAGTTAAATTCAGAAATATTCAATAGAAAATGAGTGGCTAGTTCTACCACATGCATTTTTGTGGCTAATCTTCTTTTTCCAGGTTAGACCTTTTAGAATTTAGAATATCGATTTCTGGTTAGGTCCCCAGGCCTTGGGGTGAAGTCAATTTTGATAGAATTTCAAATGTTGCTTTTGATTTGGAAAACAGGCCTTGTACCATATTGTCTAAGGCATGGGCTGTATGCTTAATATATGAGGGTGCATCAGCACTGATAAGTGGGCTGAGTCTTTCTGGCCGACTTAGGGTTTGGTCAAAGGTCAAGTTTAGGTTAAAGGTCAATGGGTAGTCCATGTAATTGGCTAGTAGTGTTTGGGGTAACTTGGTAAACAACACGCCATAGTTGGGTCTGAAGATGGTGTTTAGATTGGCGTCTAGGGCTGAGACACAGCTGAGGTGCAGGTGTAGAAATATACAGGCTGCCAAGGTGACTGCTGCCCTAGAAACAAGAAAATTTGAAAATTTTGAGGATTGTGAGAATTTTGAAAGGGTGGGTGGGAGGTGTTTTGGGGAAAGCAACACTGGCCTAGTCACAAACATGTAGAGGTTAGTAAGGTCAAGTATTTACAAGGGGAGGGGTGGGGGGTTGGGGTTGCATGATGGGGAATCATGGTGCTGGACTGGTGCCTGTTATCACTGTGGCACATGTGATTGAGCTTCAAATCTGTTTATCTCAAAAACAGCAAACTGGAATACTAGGCTTGCTGTATTCCTTATGGCCAGTTCACGTCCAATCCTGGAGTACTGACGGGGTAAGTCCCTGAGGGGCTGTTCTGACACTATTAGCGTGCGAGCACATAGTAGTGCTATGTATGAAGCAGATCTGTGGTTAAACCTGCCCCATGGAGGCTGGCGGGGATTATCCCCAGCCACGGCCACCATGAAGGCTTTGAGGGTTGCTGCTGTGGTGTGGTTGCTCAGGTCCAGCTCCTGTCTTAATACAGGGCTGCTGAGGTAGTGCTCAATGTCCTCATGGGCGAGGAAGGAGATGAGGTGTCTCTGCTCCATTATAATGTTTCTGATCTCAAAAGGATCCATGAGTGTGCTCCTAATCCCGTGTGGTCCAAGGAGGCTATGTATGGTCAATATTGCCGTGGGACCACGCCTTTCTGCAGGTGGGTCCAGGCTGTAAAGTCAGAATGGAAGAAGTCTAAGTGGGCTGTGAGTCAGGGGAGAGGTATTGGTGGGGAGTGGCTTGGCTGAAGAGGTTTAGTATGTTGGCTTATCAGGTTTAAAAATCATAGGATAGTGGAGAAGTTCTTCCACATTTTACACACACTTTAGGCTCACACCGCCATTGGTTAATAGGGGTACCTGGGCACCATGATAATAAAAAATACTATCATCTACAATGCTAGAACGACTGTTAAATATCCTAAATGCTAAAATAGACCCATGAGATAATCCTACCTGGGCTGGTTGCACGATGGGTCTGTCATGATCCCTTTTCCAGACACTTGTTGCTTTGTTTTAAGGTGTGGTGGTATTTGTTCTGAGTGGTGTTGTGATCAGATGGGGGTGGGCAAGGGCTTATAAACCTGAAACTGGGGTTGGCTATTTCTCTGTTGCAGGTCTCCCATTGGATGGTATGTCTTTAACAGAGTTGTAGTTAAATTCAGAAATATTCAATAGAAAATGAGTGGCTAGTTCTACCACATGCATTTTTGTGGCTAATCTTCTTTTTCCAGGTTAGACCTTTTAGAATTTAGAATATCGATTTCTGGTTAGGTCCCCAGGCCTTGGGGTGAAGTCAATTTTGATAGAATTTCAAATGTTGCTTTTGATTTGGAAAACAGGCCTTGTACCATATTGTCTAAGGCATGGGCTGTATGCTTAATATATGAGGGTGCATCAGCACTGATAAGTGGGCTGAGTCTTTCTGGCCGACTTAGGGTTTGGTCAAAGGTCAAGTTTAGGTTAAAGGTCAATGGGTAGTCCATGTAATTGGCTAGTAGTGTTTGGGGTAACTTGGTAAACAACACGCCATAGTTGGGTCTGAAGATGGTGTTTAGATTGGCGTCTAGGGCTGAGACACAGCTGAGGTGCAGGTGTAGAAATATACAGGCTGCCAAGGTGACTGCTGCCCTAGAAACAAGAAAATTTGAAAATTTTGAGGATTGTGAGAATTTTGAAAGGGTGGGTGGGAGGTGTTTTGGGGAAAGCAACACTGGCCTAGTCACAAACATGTAGAGGTTAGTAAGGTCAAGTATTTACAAGGGGAGGGGTGGGGGGTTGGGGTTGCATGATGGGGAATCATGGTGCTGGACTGGTGCCTGTTATCACTGTGGCACATGTGATTGAGCTTCAAATCTGTTTATCTCAAAAACAGCAAACTGGAATACTAGGCTTGCTGTATTCCTTATGGCCAGTTCACGTCCAATCCTGGAGTACTGACGGGGTAAGTCCCTGAGGGGCTGTTCTGACACTATTAGCGTGCGAGCACATAGTAGTGCTATGTATGAAGCAGATCTGTGGTTAAACCTGCCCCATGGAGGCTGGCGGGGATTATCCCCAGCCACGGCGACCATGAAGGCTTTGAGGGTTGCTGCTGTGGTGTGGTTGCTCAGGTCCAGCTCCTGTCTTAATACAGGGCTGCTGAGGTAGTGCTCAATGTCCTCATGGGCGAGGAAGGAGATGAGGTGTCTCTGCTCCATTATAATGTTTCTGATCTCAAAAGGATCCATGAGTGTGCTCCTAATCCCGTGTGGTCCAAGGAGGCTATGTATGGTCAATATTGCCGTGGGACCATGCCTTTCTGCAGGTGGGTCCAGGCTGTAAAGTCAGAATGGAAGAAGTCTAAGTGGGCTGTGAGTCAGGGGAGAGGTATTGGTGGGGAGTGGCTAGGCTGAAGAGGTTTAGTATGTTGGCTTATCAGGTTTAAAAATCATAGGATAGTGGAGAAGTTCTTCCACATTTTACACACACTTTAGGCTCACACCGCCATTGGTTAATAGGGGTACCTGGGCACCATGATAATAAAAAATACTATCATCTACAATGCTAGAACGACTGTTAAATATCCTAAATGCTAAAATAGACCCATGAGATAATCCTACCTGGGCTGGTTGCACGATGGGTCTGTCATGATCCCTTTTCCAGACACTTGTTGCTTTGTTTTAAGGTGTGGTGGTATTTGTTCTGAGTGGTGTTGTGATCAGATGGGGGTGGGCAAGGGCTTATAAACCTGAAACTGGGGTTGGCTATTTCTCTGTTGCAGGTCTCCCATTGGATGGTATGTCTTTAACAGAGTTGTAGTTAAATTCAGAAATATTCAATAGAAAATAAGTGGCTAGTTCTACCACATGCATTTTTGTGGCTAATCTTCTTTTTCCAGGTTAGACCTTTTAGAATTTAGAATATCGATTTCTGGTTAGGTCCCCAGGCCTTGGGGTGAAGTCAATTTTGATAGAATTTCAAATGTTGCTTTTGATTTGGAAAACAGGCCTTGTACCATATTGTCTAAGGCATGGGCTGTATGCTTAATATATGAGGGTGCATCAGCACTGATAAGTGGGCTGAGTCTTTCTGGCCGACTTAGGGTTTGGTCAAAGGTCAAGTTTAGGTTAAAGGTCAATGGGTAGTCCATGTAATTGGCTAGTAGTGTTTGGGGTAACTTGGTAAACAACACGCCATAGTTGGGTCTGAAGATGGTGTTTAGATTGGCGTCTAGGGCTGAGACACAGCTGAGGTGCAGGTGTAGAAATATACAGGCTGCCAAGGTGACTGCTGCCCTAGAAACAAGAAAATTTGAAAATTTTGAGGATTGTGAGAATTTTGAAAGGGTGGGTGGGAGGTGTTTTGGGGAAAGCAACACTGGCCTAGTCACAAACATGTAGAGGTTAGTAAGGTCAAGTATTTACAAGGGGAGGGGTGGGGGGTTGGGGTTGCATGATGGGGAATCATGGTGCTGGACTGGTGCCTGTTATCACTGTGGCACATGTGATTGAGCTTCAAATCTGTTTATCTCAAAAACAGCAAACTGGAATACTAGGCTTGCTGTATTCCTTATGGCCAGTTCACGTCCAATCCTGGAGTACTGACGGGGTAAGTCCCTGAGGGGCTGTTCTGACACTATTAGCGTGCGAGCACATAGTAGTGCTATGTATGAAGCAGATCTGTGGTTAAACCTGCCCCATGGAGGCTGGCGGGGATTATCCCCAGCCACGGCGACCATGAAGGCTTTGAGGGTTGCTGCTGTGGTGTGGTTGCTCAGGTCCAGCTCCTGTCTTAATACAGGGCTGCTGAGGTAGTGCTCAATGTCCTCATGGGCGAGGAAGGAGATGAGGTGTCTCTGCTCCATTATAATGTTTCTGATCTCAAAAGGATCCATGAGTGTGCTCCTAATCCCGTGTGGTCCAAGGAGGCTATGTATGGTCAATATTGCCGTGGGACCATGCCTTTCTGCAGGTGGGTCCAGGCTGTAAAGTCAGAATGGAAGAAGTCTAAGTGGGCTGTGAGTCAGGGGAGAGGTATTGGTGGGGAGTGGCTTGGCTGAAGAGGTTTAGTATGTTGGCTTATCAGGTTTAAAAATCATAGGATAGTGGAGAAGTTCTTCCACATTTTACACACACTTTAGGCTCACACCGCCATTGGTTAATAGGGGTACCTGGGCACCATGATAATAAAAAATACTATCATCTACAATGCTAGAACGACTGTTAAATATCCTAAATGCTAAAATAGACCCATGAGATAATCCTACCTGGGCTGGTTGCACGATGGGTCTGTCATGATCCCTTTTCCAGACACTTGTTGCTTTGTTTTAAGGTGTGGTGGTATTTGTTCTGAGTGGTGTTGTGATCAGATGGGGGTGGGCAAGGGCTTATAAACCTGAAACTGGGGTTGGCTATTTCTCTGTTGCAGGTCTCCCATTGGATGGTATGTCTTTAACAGAGTTGTAGTTAAATTCAGAAATATTCAATAGAAAATGAGTGGCTAGTTCTACCACATGCATTTTTGTGGCTAATCTTCTTTTTCCAGGTTAGACCTTTTAGAATTTAGAATATCGATTTCTGGTTAGGTCCCCAGGCCTTGGGGTGAAGTCAATTTTGATAGAATTTCAAATGTTGCTTTTGATTTGGAAAACAGGCCTTGTACCATATTGTCTAAGGCATGGGCTGTATGCTTAATATATGAGGGTGCATCAGCACTGATAAGTGGGCTGAGTCTTTCTGGCCGACTTAGGGTTTGGTCAAAGGTCAAGTTTAGGTTAAAGGTCAATGGGTAGTCCATGTAATTGGCTAGTAGTGTTTGGGGTAACTTGGTAAACAACACGCCATAGTTGGGTCTGAAGATGGTGTTTAGATTGGCGTCTAGGGCTGAGACACAGCTGAGGTGCAGGTGTAGAAATATACAGGCTGCCAAGGTGACTGCTGCCCTAGAAACAAGAAAATTTGAAAATTTTGAGGATTGTGAGAATTTTGAAAGGGTGGGTGGGAGGTGTTTTGGGGAAAGCAACACTGGCCTAGTCACAAACATGTAGAGGTTAGTAAGGTCAAGTATTTACAAGGGGAGGGGTGGGGGGTTGGGGTTGCATGATGGGGAATCATGGTGCTGGACTGGTGCCTGTTATCACTGTGGCACATGTGATTGAGCTTCAAATCTGTTTATCTCAAAAACAGCAAACTGGAATACTAGGCTTGCTGTATTCCTTATGGCCAGTTCACGTCCAATCCTGGAGTACTGACGGGGTAAGTCCCTGAGGGGCTGTTCTGACACTATTAGCGTGCGAGCACATAGTAGTGCTATGTATGAAGCAGATCTGTGGTTAAACCTGCCCCATGGAGGCTGGCGGGGATTATCCCCAGCCACGGCGACCATGAAGGCTTTGAGGGTTGCTGCTGTGGTGTGGTTGCTCAGGTCCAGCTCCTGTCTTAATACAGGGCTGCTGAGGTAGTGCTCAATGTCCTCATGGGCGAGGAAGGAGATGAGGTGTCTCTGCTCCATTATAATGTTTCTGATCTCAAAAGGATCCATGAGTGTGCTCCTAATCCCGTGTGGTCCAAGGAGGCTATGTATGGTCAATATTGCCGTGGGACCATGCCTTTCTGCAGGTGGGTCCAGGCTGTAAAGTCAGAATGGAAGAAGTCTAAGTGGGCTGTGAGTCAGGGGAGAGGTATTGGTGGGGAGTGGCTTGGCTGAAGAGGTTTAGTATGTTGGCTTATCAGGTTTAAAAATCATAGGATAGTGGAGAAGTTCTTCCACATTTTACACACACTTTAGGCTCACACCGCCATTGGTTAATAGGGGTACCTGGGCACCATGATAATAAAAAATACTATCATCTACAATGCTAGAACGACTGTTAAATATCCTAAATGCTAAAATAGACCCATGAGATAATCCTACCTGGGCTGGTTGCACGATGGGTCTGTCATGATCCCTTTTCCAGACACTTGTTGCTTTGTTTTAAGGTGTGGTGGTATTTGTTCTGAGTGGTGTTGTGATCAGATGGGGGTGGGCAAGGGCTTATAAACCTGAAACTGGGGTTGGCTATTTCTCTGTTGCAGGTCTCCCATTGGATGGTATGTCTTTAACAGAGTTGTAGTTAAATTCAGAAATATTCAATAGAAAATGAGTGGCTAGTTCTACCACATGCATTTTTGTGGCTAATCTTCTTTTTCCAGGTTAGACCTTTTAGAATTTAGAATATCGATTTCTGGTTAGGTCCCCAGGCCTTGGGGTGAAGTCAATTTTGATAGAATTTCAAATGTTGCTTTTGATTTGGAAAACAGGCCTTGTACCATATTGTCTAAGGCATGGGCTGTATGCTTAATATATGAGGGTGCATCAGCACTGATAAGTGGGCTGAGTCTTTCTGGCCGACTTAGGGTTTGGTCAAAGGTCAAGTTTAGGTTAAAGGTCAATGGGTAGTCCATGTAATTGGCTAGTAGTGTTTGGGGTAACTTGGTAAACAACACGCCATAGTTGGGTCTGAAGATGGTGTTTAGATTGGCGTCTAGGGCTGAGACACAGCTGAGGTGCAGGTGTAGAAATATACAGGCTGCCAAGGTGACTGCTGCCCTAGAAACAAGAAAATTTGAAAATTTTGAGGATTGTGAGAATTTTGAAAGGGTGGGTGGGAGGTGTTTTGGGGAAAGCAACACTGGCCTAGTCACAAACATGTAGAGGTTAGTAAGGTCAAGTATTTACAAGGGGAGGGGTGGGGGGTTGGGGTTGCATGATGGGGAATCATGGTGCTGGACTGGTGCCTGTTATCACTGTGGCACATGTGATTGAGCTTCAAATCTGTTTATCTCAAAAACAGCAAACTGGAATACTAGGCTTGCTGTATTCCTTATGGCCAGTTCACGTCCAATCCTGGAGTACTGACGGGGTAAGTCCCTGAGGGGCTGTTCTGACACTATTAGCGTGCGAGCACATAGTAGTGCTATGTATGAAGCAGATCTGTGGTTAAACCTGCCCCATGGAGGCTGGCGGGGATTATCCCCAGCCACGGCGACCATGAAGGCTTTGAGGGTTGCTGCTGTGGTGTGGTTGCTCAGGTCCAGCTCCTGTCTTAATACAGGGCTGCTGAGGTAGTGCTCAATGTCCTCATGGGCGAGGAAGGAGATGAGGTGTCTCTGCTCCATTATAATGTTTCTGATCTCAAAAGGATCCATGAGTGTGCTCCTAATCCCGTGTGGTCCAAGGAGGCTATGTATGGTCAATATTGCCGTGGGACCATGCCTTTCTGCAGGTGGGTCCAGGCTGTAAAGTCAGAATGGAAGAAGTCTAAGTGGGCTGTGAGTCAGGGGAGAGGTATTGGTGGGGAGTGGCTTGGCTGAAGAGGTTTAGTATGTTGGCTTATCAGGTTTAAAAATCATAGGATAGTGGAGAAGTTCTTCCACATTTTACACACACTTTAGGCTCACACCGCCATTGGTTAATAGGGGTACCTGGGCACCATGATAATAAAAAATACTATCATCTACAATGCTAGAACGACTGTTAAATATCCTAAATGCTAAAATAGACCCATGAGATAATCCTACCTGGGCTGGTTGCACGATGGGTCTGTCATGATCCCTTTTCCAGACACTTGTTGCTTTGTTTTAAGGTGTGGTGGTATTTGTTCTGAGTGGTGTTGTGATCAGATGGGGGTGGGCAAGGGCTTATAAACCTGAAACTGGGGTTGGCTATTTCTCTGTTGCAGGTCTCCCATTGGATGGTATGTCTTTAACAGAGTTGTAGTTAAATTCAGAAATATTCAATAGAAAATAAGTGGCTAGTTCTACCACATGCATTTTTGTGGCTAATCTTCTTTTTCCAGGTTAGACCTTTTAGAATTTAGAATATCGATTTCTGGTTAGGTCCCCAGGCCTTGGGGTGAAGTCAATTTTGATAGAATTTCAAATGTTGCTTTTGATTTGGAAAACAGGCCTTGTACCATATTGTCTAAGGCATGGGCTGTATGCTTAATATATGAGGGTGCATCAGCACTGATAAGTGGGCTGAGTCTTTCTGGCCGACTTAGGGTTTGGTCAAAGGTCAAGTTTAGGTTAAAGGTCAATGGGTAGTCCATGTAATTGGCTAGTAGTGTTTGGGGTAACTTGGTAAACAACACGCCATAGTTGGGTCTGAAGATGGTGTTTAGATTGGCGTCTAGGGCTGAGACACAGCTGAGGTGCAGGTGTAGAAATATACAGGCTGCCAAGGTGACTGCTGCCCTAGAAACAAGAAAATTTGAAAATTTTGAGGATTGTGAGAATTTTGAAAGGGTGGGTGGGAGGTGTTTTGGGGAAAGCAACACTGGCCTAGTCACAAACATGTAGAGGTTAGTAAGGTCAAGTATTTACAAGGGGAGGGGTGGGGGGTTGGGGTTGCATGATGGGGAATCATGGTGCTGGACTGGTGCCTGTTATCACTGTGGCACATGTGATTGACCTTCAAATCTGTTTATCTCAAAAACAGCAAACTGGAATACTAGGCTTGCTGTATTCCTTATGGCCAGTTCACGTCCAATCCTGGAGTACTGACGGGGTAAGTCCCTGAGGGGCTGTTCTGACACTATTAGCGTGCGAGCACATAGTAGTGCTATGTATGAAGCAGATCTGTGGTTAAACCTGCCCCATGGAGGCTGGCGGGGATTATCCCCAGCCACGGCGACCATGAAGGCTTTGAGGGTTGCTGCTGTGGTGTGGTTGCTCAGGTCCAGCTCCTGTCTTAATACAGGGCTGCTGAGGTAGTGCTCAATGTCCTCATGGGCGAGGAAGGAGATGAGGTGTCTCTGCTCCATTATAATGTTTCTGATCTCAAAAGGATCCATGAGTGTGCTCCTAATCCCGTGTGGTCCAAGGAGGCTATGTATGGTCAATATTGCCGTGGGACCATGCCTTTCTGCAGGTGGCTCCAGGCTGTAAAGTCAGAATGGAAGAAGTCTAAGTGGGCTGTGAGTCAGGGGAGAGGTATTGGTGGGGAGTGGCTTGGCTGAAGAGGTTTAGTATGTTGGCTTATCAGGTTTAAAAATCATAGGATAGTGGAGAAGTTCTTCCACATTTTACACACACTTTAGGCTCACACCGCCATTGGTTAATAGGGGTACCTGGGCACCATGATAATAAAAAATACTATCATCTACAATGCTAGAACGACTGTTAAATATCCTAAATGCTAAAATAGACCCATGAGATAATCCTACCTGGGCTGGTTGCACGATGGGTCTGTCATGATCCCTTTTCCAGACACTTGTTGCTTTGTTTTAAGGTGTGGTGGTATTTGTTCTGAGTGGTGTTGTGATCAGATGGGGGTGGGCAAGGGCTTATAAACCTGAAACTGGGGTTGGCTATTTCTCTGTTGCAGGTCTCCCATTGGATGGTATGTCTTTAACAGAGTTGTAGTTAAATTCAGAAATATTCAATAGAAAATGAGTGGCTAGTTCTACCACATGCATTTTTGTGGCTAATCTTCTTTTTCCAGGTTAGACCTTTTAGAATTTAGAATATCGATTTCTGGTTAGGTCCCCAGGCCTTGGGGTGAAGTCAATTTTGATAGAATTTCAAATGTTGCTTTTGATTTGGAAAACAGGCCTTGTACCATATTGTCTAAGGCATGGGCTGTATGCTTAATATATGAGGGTGCATCAGCACTGATAAGTGGGCTGAGTCTTTCTGGCCGACTTAGGGTTTGGTCAAAGGTCAAGTTTAGGTTAAAGGTCAATGGGTAGTCCATGTAATTGGCTAGTAGTGTTTGGGGTAACTTGGTAAACAACACGCCATAGTTGGGTCTGAAGATGGTGTTTAGATTGGCGTCTAGGGCTGAGACACAGCTGAGGTGCAGGTGTAGAAATATACAGGCTGCCAAGGTGACTGCTGCCCTAGAAACAAGAAAATTTGAAAATTTTGAGGATTGTGAGAATTTTGAAAGGGTGGGTGGGAGGTGTTTTGGGGAAAGCAACACTGGCCTAGTCACAAACATGTAGAGGTTAGTAAGGTCAAGTATTTACAAGGGGAGGGGTGGGGGGTTGGGGTTGCATGATGGGGAATCATGGTGCTGGACTGGTGCCTGTTATCACTGTGGCACATGTGATTGACCTTCAAATCTGTTTATCTCAAAAACAGCAAACTGGAATACTAGGCTTGCTGTATTCCTTATGGCCAGTTCACGTCCAATCCTGGAGTACTGACGGGGTAAGTCCCTGAGGGGCTGTTCTGACACTATTAGCGTGCGAGCACATAGTAGTGCTATGTATGAAGCAGATCTGTGGTTAAACCTGCCCCATGGAGGCTGGCGGGGATTATCCCCAGCCACGGCGACCATGAAGGCTTTGAGGGTTGCTGCTGTGGTGTGGTTGCTCAGGTCCAGCTCCTGTCTTAATACAGGGCTGCTGAGGTAGTGCTCAATGTCCTCATGGGCGAGGAAGGAGATGAGGTGTCTCTGCTCCATTATAATGTTTCTGATCTCAAAAGGATCCATGAGTGTGCTCCTAATCCCGTGTGGTCCAAGGAGGCTATGTATGGTCAATATTGCCGTGGGACCATGCCTTTCTGCAGGTGGGTCCAGGCTGTAAAGTCAGAATGGAAGAAGTCTAAGTGGGCTGTGAGTCAGGGGAGAGGTATTGGTGGGGAGTGGCTTGGCTGAAGAGGTTTAGTATGTTGGCTTATCAGGTTTAAAAATCATAGGATAGTGGAGAAGTTCTTCCACATTTTACACACACTTTAGGCTCACACCGCCATTGGTTAATAGGGGTACCTGGGCACCATGATAATAAAAAATACTATCATCTACAATGCTAGAACGACTGTTAAATATCCTAAATGCTAAAATAGACCCATGAGATAATCCTACCTGGGCTGGTTGCACGATGGGTCTGTCATGATCCCTTTTCCAGACACTTGTTGCTTTGTTTTAAGGTGTGGTGGTATTTGTTCTGAGTGGTGTTGTGATCAGATGGGGGTGGGCAAGGGCTTATAAACCTGAAACTGGGGTTGGCTATTTCTCTGTTGCAGGTCTCCCATTGGATGGTATGTCTTTAACAGAGTTGTAGTTAAATTCAGAAATATTCAATAGAAAATGAGTGGCTAGTTCTACCACATGCATTTTTGTGGCTAATCTTCTTTTTCCAGGTTAGACCTTTTAGAATTTAGAATATCGATTTCTGGTTAGGTCCCCAGGCCTTGGGGTGAAGTCAATTTTGATAGAATTTCAAATGTTGCTTTTGATTTGGAAAACAGGCCTTGTACCATATTGTCTAAGGCATGGGCTGTATGCTTAATATATGAGGGTGCATCAGCACTGATAAGTGGGCTGAGTCTTTCTGGCCGACTTAGGGTTTGGTCAAAGGTCAAGTTTAGGTTAAAGGTCAATGGGTAGTCCATGTAATTGGCTAGTAGTGTTTGGGGTAACTTGGTAAACAACACGCCATAGTTGGGTCTGAAGATGGTGTTTAGATTGGCGTCTAGGGCTGAGACACAGCTGAGGTGCAGGTGTAGAAATATACAGGCTGCCAAGGTGACTGCTGCCCTAGAAACAAGAAAATTTGAAAATTTTGAGGATTGTGAGAATTTTGAAAGGGTGGGTGGGAGGTGTTTTGGGGAAAGCAACACTGGCCTAGTCACAAACATGTAGAGGTTAGTAAGGTCAAGTATTTACAAGGGGAGGGGTGGGGGGTTGGGGTTGCATGATGGGGAATCATGGTGCTGGACTGGTGCCTGTTATCACTGTGGCACATGTGATTGAGCTTCAAATCTGTTTATCTCAAAAACAGCAAACTGGAATACTAGGCTTGCTGTATTCCTTATGGCCAGTTCACGTCCAATCCTGGAGTACTGACGGGGTAAGTCCCTGAGGGGCTGTTCTGACACTATTAGCGTGCGAGCACATAGTAGTGCTATGTATGAAGCAGATCTGTGGTTAAACCTGCCCCATGGAGGCTGGCGGGGATTATCCCCAGCCACGGCGACCATGAAGGCTTTGAGGGTTGCTGCTGTGGTGTGGTTGCTCAGGTCCAGCTCCTGTCTTAATACAGGGCTGCTGAGGTAGTGCTCAATGTCCTCATGGGCGAGGAAGGAGATGAGGTGTCTCTGCTCCATTATAATGTTTCTGATCTCAAAAGGATCCATGAGTGTGCTCCTAATCCCGTGTGGTCCAAGGAGGCTATGTATGGTCAATATTGCCGTGGGACCATGCCTTTCTGCAGGTGGCTCCAGGCTGTAAAGTCAGAATGGAAGAAGTCTAAGTGGGCTGTGAGTCAGGGGAGAGGTATTGGTGGGGAGTGGCTTGGCTGAAGAGGTTTAGTATGTTGGCTTATCAGGTTTAAAAATCATAGGATAGTGGAGAAGTTCTTCCACATTTTACACACACTTTAGGCTCACACCGCCATTGGTTAATAGGGGTACCTGGGCACCATGATAATAAAAAATACTATCATCTACAATGCTAGAACGACTGTTAAATATCCTAAATGCTAAAATAGACCCATGAGATAATCCTACCTGGGCTGGTTGCACGATGGGTCTGTCATGATCCCTTTTCCAGACACTTGTTGCTTTGTTTTAAGGTGTGGTGGTATTTGTTCTGAGTGGTGTTGTGATCAGATGGGGGTGGGCAAGGGCTTATAAACCTGAAACTGGGGTTGGCTATTTCTCTGTTGCAGGTCTCCCATTGGATGGTATGTCTTTAACAGAGTTGTAGTTAAATTCAGAAATATTCAATAGAAAATGAGTGGCTAGTTCTACCACATGCATTTTTGTGGCTAATCTTCTTTTTCCAGGTTAGACCTTTTAGAATTTAGAATATCGATTTCTGGTTAGGTCCCCAGGCCTTGGGGTGAAGTCAATTTTGATAGAATTTCAAATGTTGCTTTTGATTTGGAAAACAGGCCTTGTACCATATTGTCTAAGGCATGGGCTGTATGCTTAATATATGAGGGTGCATCAGCACTGATAAGTGGGCTGAGTCTTTCTGGCCGACTTAGGGTTTGGTCAAAGGTCAAGTTTAGGTTAAAGGTCAATGGGTAGTCCATGTAATTGGCTAGTAGTGTTTGGGGTAACTTGGTAAACAACACGCCATAGTTGGGTCTGAAGATGGTGTTTAGATTGGCGTCTAGGGCTGAGACACAGCTGAGGTGCAGGTGTAGAAATATACAGGCTGCCAAGGTGACTGCTGCCCTAGAAACAAGAAAATTTGAAAATTTTGAGGATTGTGAGAATTTTGAAAGGGTGGGTGGGAGGTGTTTTGGGGAAAGCAACACTGGCCTAGTCACAAACATGTAGAGGTTAGTAAGGTCAAGTATTTACAAGGGGAGGGGTGGGGGGTTGGGGTTGCATGATGGGGAATCATGGTGCTGGACTGGTGCCTGTTATCACTGTGGCACATGTGATTGAGCTTCAAATCTGTTTATCTCAAAAACAGCAAACTGGAATACTAGGCTTGCTGTATTCCTTATGGCCAGTTCACGTCCAATCCTGGAGTACTGACGGGGTAAGTCCCTGAGGGGCTGTTCTGACACTATTAGCGTGCGAGCACATAGTAGTGCTATGTATGAAGCAGATCTGTGGTTAAACCTGCCCCATGGAGGCTGGCGGGGATTATCCCCAGCCACGGCGACCATGAAGGCTTTGAGGGTTGCTGCTGTGGTGTGGTTGCTCAGGTCCAGCTCCTGTCTTAATACAGGGCTGCTGAGGTAGTGCTCAATGTCCTCATGGGCGAGGAAGGAGATGAGGTGTCTCTGCTCCATTATAATGTTTCTGATCTCAAAAGGATCCATGAGTGTGCTCCTAATCCCGTGTGGTCCAAGGAGGCTATGTATGGTCAATATTGCCGTGGGACCATGCCTTTCTGCAGGTGGGTCCAGGCTGTAAAGTCAGAATGGAAGAAGTCTAAGTGGGCTGTGAGTCAGGGGAGAGGTATTGGTGGGGAGTGGCTTGGCTGAAGAGGTTTAGTATGTTGGCTTATCAGGTTTAAAAATCATAGGATAGTGGAGAAGTTCTTCCACATTTTACACACACTTTAGGCTCACACCGCCATTGGTTAATAGGGGTACCTGGGCACCATGATAATAAAAAATACTATCATCTACAATGCTAGAACGACTGTTAAATATCCTAAATGCTAAAATAGACCCATGAGATAATCCTACCTGGGCTGGTTGCACGATGGGTCTGTCATGATCCCTTTTCCAGACACTTGTTGCTTTGTTTTAAGGTGTGGTGGTATTTGTTCTGAGTGGTGTTGTGATCAGATGGGGGTGGGCAAGGGCTTATAAACCTGAAACTGGGGTTGGCTATTTCTCTGTTGCAGGTCTCCCATTGGATGGTATGTCTTTAACAGAGTTGTAGTTAAATTCAGAAATATTCAATAGAAAATGAGTGGCTAGTTCTACCACATGCATTTTTGTGGCTAATCTTCTTTTTCCAGGTTAGACCTTTTAGAATTTAGAATATCGATTTCTGGTTAGGTCCCCAGGCCTTGGGGTGAAGTCAATTTTGATAGAATTTCAAATGTTGCTTTTGATTTGGAAAACAGGCCTTGTACCATATTGTCTAAGGCATGGGCTGTATGCTTAATATATGAGGGTGCATCAGCACTGATAAGTGGGCTGAGTCTTTCTGGCCGACTTAGGGTTTGGTCAAAGGTCAAGTTTAGGTTAAAGGTCAATGGGTAGTCCATGTAATTGGCTAGTAGTGTTTGGGGTAACTTGGTAAACAACACGCCATAGTTGGGTCTGAAGATGGTGTTTAGATTGGCGTCTAGGGCTGAGACACAGCTGAGGTGCAGGTGTAGAAATATACAGGCTGCCAAGGTGACTGCTGCCCTAGAAACAAGAAAATTTGAAAATTTTGAGGATTGTGAGAATTTTGAAAGGGTGGGTGGGAGGTGTTTTGGGGAAAGCAACACTGGCCTAGTCACAAACATGTAGAGGTTAGTAAGGTCAAGTATTTACAAGGGGAGGGGTGGGGGGTTGGGGTTGCATGATGGGGAATCATGGTGCTGGACTGGTGCCTGTTATCACTGTGGCACATGTGATTGAGCTTCAAATCTGTTTATCTCAAAAACAGCAAACTGGAATACTAGGCTTGCTGTATTCCTTATGGCCAGTTCACGTCCAATCCTGGAGTACTGACGGGGTAAGTCCCTGAGGGGCTGTTCTGACACTATTAGCGTGCGAGCACATAGTAGTGCTATGTATGAAGCAGATCTGTGGTTAAACCTGCCCCATGGAGGCTGGCGGGGATTATCCCCAGCCACGGCGACCATGAAGGCTTTGAGGGTTGCTGCTGTGGTGTGGTTGCTCAGGTCCAGCTCCTGTCTTAATACAGGGCTGCTGAGGTAGTGCTCAATGTCCTCATGGGCGAGGAAGGAGATGAGGTGTCTCTGCTCCATTATAATGTTTCTGATCTCAAAAGGATCCATGAGTGTGCTCCTAATCCCGTGTGGTCCAAGGAGGCTATGTATGGTCAATATTGCCGTGGGACCATGCCTTTCTGCAGGTGGGTCCAGGCTGTAAAGTCAGAATGGAAGAAGTCTAAGTGGGCTGTGAGTCAGGGGAGAGGTATTGGTGGGGAGTGGCTTGGCTGAAGAGGTTTAGTATGTTGGCTTATCAGGTTTAAAAATCATAGGATAGTGGAGAAGTTCTTCCACATTTTACACACACTTTAGGCTCACACCGCCATTGATTAATAGGGGTACCTGGGCACCATGATAATAAAAAATACTATCATCTACAATGCTAGAACGACTGTTAAATATCCTAAATGCTAAAATAGACCCATGAGATAATCCTACCTGGGCTGGTTGCACGATGGGTCTGTCATGATCCCTTTTCCAGACACTTGTTGCTTTGTTTTAAGGTGTGGTGGTATTTGTTCTGAGTGGTGTTGTGATCAGATGGGGGTGGGCAAGGGCTTATAAACCTGAAACTGGGGTTGGCTATTTCTCTGTTGCAGGTCTCCCATTGGATGGTATGTCTTTAACAGAGTTGTAGTTAAATTCAGAAATATTCAATAGAAAATGAGTGGCTAGTTCTACCACATGCATTTTTGTGGCTAATCTTCTTTTTCCAGGTTAGACCTTTTAGAATTTAGAATATCGATTTCTGGTTAGGTCCCCAGGCCTTGGGGTGAAGTCAATTTTGATAGAATTTCAAATGTTGCTTTTGATTTGGAAAACAGGCCTTGTACCATATTGTCTAAGGCATGGGCTGTATGCTTAATATATGAGGGTGCATCAGCACTGATAAGTGGGCTGAGTCTTTCTGGCCGACTTAGGGTTTGGTCAAAGGTCAAGTTTAGGTTAAAGGTCAATGGGTAGTCCATGTAATTGGCTAGTAGTGTTTGGGGTAACTTGGTAAACAACACGCCATAGTTGGGTCTGAAGATGGTGTTTAGATTGGCGTCTAGGGCTGAGACACAGCTGAGGTGCAGGTGTAGAAATATACAGGCTGCCAAGGTGACTGCTGCCCTAGAAACAAGAAAATTTGAAAATTTTGAGGATTGTGAGAATTTTGAAAGGGTGGGTGGGAGGTGTTTTGGGGAAAGCAACACTGGCCTAGTCACAAACATGTAGAGGTTAGTAAGGTCAAGTATTTACAAGGGGAGGGGTGGGGGGTTGGGGTTGCATGATGGGGAATCATGGTGCTGGACTGGTGCCTGTTATCACTGTGGCACATGTGATTGAGCTTCAAATCTGTTTATCTCAAAAACAGCAAACTGGAATACTAGGCTTGCTGTATTCCTTATGGCCAGTTCACGTCCAATCCTGGAGTACTGACGGGGTAAGTCCCTGAGGGGCTGTTCTGACACTATTAGCGTGCGAGCACATAGTAGTGCTATGTATGAAGCAGATCTGTGGTTAAACCTGCCCCATGGAGGCTGGCGGGGATTATCCCCAGCCACGGCGACCATGAAGGCTTTGAGGGTTGCTGCTGTGGTGTGGTTGCTCAGGTCCAGCTCCTGTCTTAATACAGGGCTGCTGAGGTAGTGCTCAATGTCCTCATGGGCGAGGAAGGAGATGAGGTGTCTCTGCTCCATTATAATGTTTCTGATCTCAAAAGGATCCATGAGTGTGCTCCTAATCCCGTGTGGTCCAAGGAGGCTATGTATGGTCAATATTGCCGTGGGACCATGCCTTTCTGCAGGTGGGTCCAGGCTGTAAAGTCAGAATGGAAGAAGTCTAAGTGGGCTGTGAGTCAGGGGAGAGGTATTGGTGGGGAGTGGCTTGGCTGAAGAGGTTTAGTATGTTGGCTTATCAGGTTTAAAAATCATAGGATAGTGGAGAAGTTCTTCCACATTTTACACACACTTTAGGCTCACACCGCCATTGGTTAATAGGGGTACCTGGGCACCATGATAATAAAAAATACTATCATCTACAATGCTAGAACGACTGTTAAATATCCTAAATGCTAAAATAGACCCATGAGATAATCCTACCTGGGCTGGTTGCACGATGGGTCTGTCATGATCCCTTTTCCAGACACTTGTTGCTTTGTTTTAAGGTGTGGTGGTATTTGTTCTGAGTGGTGTTGTGATCAGATGGGGGTGGGCAAGGGCTTATAAACCTGAAACTGGGGTTGGCTATTTCTCTGTTGCAGGTCTCCCATTGGATGGTATGTCTTTAACAGAGTTGTAGTTAAATTCAGAAATATTCAATAGAAAATAAGTGGCTAGTTCTACCACATGCATTTTTGTGGCTAATCTTCTTTTTCCAGGTTAGACCTTTTAGAATTTAGAATATCGATTTCTGGTTAGGTCCCCAGGCCTTGGGGTGAAGTCAATTTTGATAGAATTTCAAATGTTGCTTTTGATTTGGAAAACAGGCCTTGTACCATATTGTCTAAGGCATGGGCTGTATGCTTAATATATGAGGGTGCATCAGCACTGATAAGTGGGCTGAGTCTTTCTGGCCGACTTAGGGTTTGGTCAAAGGTCAAGTTTAGGTTAAAGGTCAATGGGTAGTCCATGTAATTGGCTAGTAGTGTTTGGGGTAACTTGGTAAACAACACGCCATAGTTGGGTCTGAAGATGGTGTTTAGATTGGCGTCTAGGGCTGAGACACAGCTGAGGTGCAGGTGTAGAAATATACAGGCTGCCAAGGTGACTGCTGCCCTAGAAACAAGAAAATTTGAAAATTTTGAGGATTGTGAGAATTTTGAAAGGGTGGGTGGGAGGTGTTTTGGGGAAAGCAACACTGGCCTAGTCACAAACATGTAGAGGTTAGTAAGGTCAAGTATTTACAAGGGGAGGGGTGGGGGGTTGGGGTTGCATGATGGGGAATCATGGTGCTGGACTGGTGCCTGTTATCACTGTGGCACATGTGATTGAGCTTCAAATCTGTTTATCTCAAAAACAGCAAACTGGAATACTAGGCTTGCTGTATTCCTTATGGCCAGTTCACGTCCAATCCTGGAGTACTGACGGGGTAAGTCCCTGAGGGGCTGTTCTGACACTATTAGCGTGCGAGCACATAGTAGTGCTATGTATGAAGCAGATCTGTGGTTAAACCTGCCCCATGGAGGCTGGCGGGGATTATCCCCAGCCACGGCGACCATGAAGGCTTTGAGGGTTGCTGCTGTGGTGTGGTTGCTCAGGTCCAGCTCCTGTCTTAATACAGGGCTGCTGAGGTAGTGCTCAATGTCCTCATGGGCGAGGAAGGAGATGAGGTGTCTCTGCTCCATTATAATGTTTCTGATCTCAAAAGGATCCATGAGTGTGCTCCTAATCCCGTGTGGTCCAAGGAGGCTATGTATGGTCAATATTGCCGTGGGACCATGCCTTTCTGCAGGTGGGTCCAGGCTGTAAAGTCAGAATGGAAGAAGTCTAAGTGGGCTGTGAGTCAGGGGAGAGGTATTGGTGGGGAGTGGCTTGGCTGAAGAGGTTTAGTATGTTGGCTTATCAGGTTTAAAAATCATAGGATAGTGGAGAAGTTCTTCCACATTTTACACACACTTTAGGCTCACACCGCCATTGGTTAATAGGGGTACCTGGGCACCATGATAATAAAAAATACTATCATCTACAATGCTAGAACGACTGTTAAATATCCTAAATGCTAAAATAGACCCATGAGATAATCCTACCTGGGCTGGTTGCACGATGGGTCTGTCATGATCCCTTTTCCAGACACTTGTTGCTTTGTTTTAAGGTGTGGTGGTATTTGTTCTGAGTGGTGTTGTGATCAGATGGGGGTGGGCAAGGGCTTATAAACCTGAAACTGGGGTTGGCTATTTCTCTGTTGCAGGTCTCCCATTGGATGGTATGTCTTTAACAGAGTTGTAGTTAAATTCAGAAATATTCAATAGAAAATGAGTGGCTAGTTCTACCACATGCATTTTTGTGGCTAATCTTCTTTTTCCAGGTTAGACCTTTTAGAATTTAGAATATCGATTTCTGGTTAGGTCCCCAGGCCTTGGGGTGAAGTCAATTTTGATAGAATTTCAAATGTTGCTTTTGATTTGGAAAACAGGCCTTGTACCATATTGTCTAAGGCATGGGCTGTATGCTTAATATATGAGGGTGCATCAGCACTGATAAGTGGGCTGAGTCTTTCTGGCCGACTTAGGGTTTGGTCAAAGGTCAAGTTTAGGTTAAAGGTCAATGGGTAGTCCATGTAATTGGCTAGTAGTGTTTGGGGTAACTTGGTAAACAACACGCCATAGTTGGGTCTGAAGATGGTGTTTAGATTGGCGTCTAGGGCTGAGACACAGCTGAGGTGCAGGTGTAGAAATATACAGGCTGCCAAGGTGACTGCTGCCCTAGAAACAAGAAAATTTGAAAATTTTGAGGATTGTGAGAATTTTGAAAGGGTGGGTGGGAGGTGTTTTGGGGAAAGCAACACTGGCCTAGTCACAAACATGTAGAGGTTAGTAAGGTCAAGTATTTACAAGGGGAGGGGTGGGGGGTTGGGGTTGCATGATGGGGAATCATGGTGCTGGACTGGTGCCTGTTATCACTGTGGCACATGTGATTGAGCTTCAAATCTGTTTATCTCAAAAACAGCAAACTGGAATACTAGGCTTGCTGTATTCCTTATGGCCAGTTCACGTCCAATCCTGGAGTACTGACGGGGTAAGTCCCTGAGGGGCTGTTCTGACACTATTAGCGTGCGAGCACATAGTAGTGCTATGTATGAAGCAGATCTGTGGTTAAACCTGCCCCATGGAGGCTGGCGGGGATTATCCCCAGCCACGGCGACCATGAAGGCTTTGAGGGTTGCTGCTGTGGTGTGGTTGCTCAGGTCCAGCTCCTGTCTTAATACAGGGCTGCTGAGGTAGTGCTCAATGTCCTCATGGGCGAGGAAGGAGATGAGGTGTCTCTGCTCCATTATAATGTTTCTGATCTCAAAAGGATCCATGAGTGTGCTCCTAATCCCGTGTGGTCCAAGGAGGCTATGTATGGTCAATATTGCCGTGGGACCATGCCTTTCTGCAGGTGGGTCCAGGCTGTAAAGTCAGAATGGAAGAAGTCTAAGTGGGCTGTGAGTCAGGGGAGAGGTATTGGTGGGGAGTGGCTTGGCTGAAGAGGTTTAGTATGTTGGCTTATCAGGTTTAAAAATCATAGGATAGTGGAGAAGTTCTTCCACATTTTACACACACTTTAGGCTCACACCGCCATTGGTTAATAGGGGTACCTGGGCACCATGATAATAAAAAATACTATCATCTACAATGCTAGAACGACTGTTAAATATCCTAAATGCTAAAATAGACCCATGAGATAATCCTACCTGGGCTGGTTGCACGATGGGTCTGTCATGATCCCTTTTCCAGACACTTGTTGCTTTGTTTTAAGGTGTGGTGGTATTTGTTCTGAGTGGTGTTGTGATCAGATGGGGGTGGGCAAGGGCTTATAAACCTGAAACTGGGGTTGGCTATTTCTCTGTTGCAGGTCTCCCATTGGATGGTATGTCTTTAACAGAGTTGTAGTTAAATTCAGAAATATTCAATAGAAAATGAGTGGCTAGTTCTACCACATGCATTTTTGTGGCTAATCTTCTTTTTCCAGGTTAGACCTTTTAGAATTTAGAATATCGATTTCTGGTTAGGTCCCCAGGCCTTGGGGTGAAGTCAATTTTGATAGAATTTCAAATGTTGCTTTTGATTTGGAAAACAGGCCTTGTACCATATTGTCTAAGGCATGGGCTGTATGCTTAATATATGAGGGTGCATCAGCACTGATAAGTGGGCTGAGTCTTTCTGGCCGACTTAGGGTTTGGTCAAAGGTCAAGTTTAGGTTAAAGGTCAATGGGTAGTCCATGTAATTGGCTAGTAGTGTTTGGGGTAACTTGGTAAACAACACGCCATAGTTGGGTCTGAAGATGGTGTTTAGATTGGCGTCTAGGGCTGAGACACAGCTGAGGTGCAGGTGTAGAAATATACAGGCTGCCAAGGTGACTGCTGCCCTAGAAACAAGAAAATTTGAAAATTTTGAGGATTGTGAGAATTTTGAAAGGGTGGGTGGGAGGTGTTTTGGGGAAAGCAACACTGGCCTAGTCACAAACATGTAGAGGTTAGTAAGGTCAAGTATTTACAAGGGGAGGGGTGGGGGGTTGGGGTTGCATGATGGGGAATCATGGTGCTGGACTGGTGCCTGTTATCACTGTGGCACATGTGATTGAGCTTCAAATCTGTTTATCTCAAAAACAGCAAACTGGAATACTAGGCTTGCTGTATTCCTTATGGCCAGTTCACGTCCAATCCTGGAGTACTGACGGGGTAAGTCCCTGAGGGGCTGTTCTGACACTATTAGCGTGCGAGCACATAGTAGTGCTATGTATGAAGCAGATCTGTGGTTAAACCTGCCCCATGGAGGCTGGCGGGGATTATCCCCAGCCACGGCGACCATGAAGGCTTTGAGGGTTGCTGCTGTGGTGTGGTTGCTCAGGTCCAGCTCCTGTCTTAATACAGGGCTGCTGAGGTAGTGCTCAATGTCCTCATGGGCGAGGAAGGAGATGAGGTGTCTCTGCTCCATTATAATGTTTCTGATCTCAAAAGGATCCATGAGTGTGCTCCTAATCCCGTGTGGTCCAAGGAGGCTATGTATGGTCAATATTGCCGTGGGACCATGCCTTTCTGCAGGTGGGTCCAGGCTGTAAAGTCAGAATGGAAGAAGTCTAAGTGGGCTGTGAGTCAGGGGAGAGGTATTGGTGGGGAGTGGCTTGGCTGAAGAGGTTTAGTATGTTGGCTTATCAGGTTTAAAAATCATAGGATAGTGGAGAAGTTCTTCCACATTTTACACACACTTTAGGCTCACACCGCCATTGGTTAATAGGGGTACCTGGGCACCATGATAATAAAAAATACTATCATCTACAATGCTAGAACGACTGTTAAATATCCTAAATGCTAAAATAGACCCATGAGATAATCCTACCTGGGCTGGTTGCACGATGGGTCTGTCATGATCCCTTTTCCAGACACTTGTTGCTTTGTTTTAAGGTGTGGTGGTATTTGTTCTGAGTGGTGTTGTGATCAGATGGGGGTGGGCAAGGGCTTATAAACCTGAAACTGGGGTTGGCTATTTCTCTGTTGCAGGTCTCCCATTGGATGGTATGTCTTTAACAGAGTTGTAGTTAAATTCAGAAATATTCAATAGAAAATGAGTGGCTAGTTCTACCACATGCATTTTTGTGGCTAATCTTCTTTTTCCAGGTTAGACCTTTTAGAATTTAGAATATCGATTTCTGGTTAGGTCCCCAGGCCTTGGGGTGAAGTCAATTTTGATAGAATTTCAAATGTTGCTTTTGATTTGGAAAACAGGCCTTGTACCATATTGTCTAAGGCATGGGCTGTATGCTTAATATATGAGGGTGCATCAGCACTGATAAGTGGGCTGAGTCTTTCTGGCCGACTTAGGGTTTGGTCAAAGGTCAAGTTTAGGTTAAAGGTCAATGGGTAGTCCATGTAATTGGCTAGTAGTGTTTGGGGTAACTTGGTAAACAACACGCCATAGTTGGGTCTGAAGATGGTGTTTAGATTGGCGTCTAGGGCTGAGACACAGCTGAGGTGCAGGTGTAGAAATATACAGGCTGCCAAGGTGACTGCTGCCCTAGAAACAAGAAAATTTGAAAATTTTGAGGATTGTGAGAATTTTGAAAGGGTGGGTGGGAGGTGTTTTGGGGAAAGCAACACTGGCCTAGTCACAAACATGTAGAGGTTAGTAAGGTCAAGTATTTACAAGGGGAGGGGTGGGGGGTTGGGGTTGCATGATGGGGAATCATGGTGCTGGACTGGTGCCTGTTATCACTGTGGCACATGTGATTGAGCTTCAAATCTGTTTATCTCAAAAACAGCAAACTGGAATACTAGGCTTGCTGTATTCCTTATGGCCAGTTCACGTCCAATCCTGGAGTACTGACGGGGTAAGTCCCTGAGGGGCTGTTCTGACACTATTAGCGTGCGAGCACATAGTAGTGCTATGTATGAAGCAGATCTGTGGTTAAACCTGCCCCATGGAGGCTGGCGGGGATTATCCCCAGCCACGGCGACCATGAAGGCTTTGAGGGTTGCTGCTGTGGTGTGGTTGCTCAGGTCCAGCTCCTGTCTTAATACAGGGCTGCTGAGGTAGTGCTCAATGTCCTCATGGGCGAGGAAGGAGATGAGGTGTCTCTGCTCCATTATAATGTTTCTGATCTCAAAAGGATCCATGAGTGTGCTCCTAATCCCGTGTGGTCCAAGGAGGCTATGTATGGTCAATATTGCCGTGGGACCATGCCTTTCTGCAGCTGGGTCCAGGCTGTAAAGTCAGAATGGAAGAAGTCTAAGTGGGCTGTGAGTCAGGGGAGAGGTATTGGTGGGGAGTGGCTTGGCTGAAGAGGTTTAGTATGTTGGCTTATCAGGTTTAAAAATCATAGGATAGTGGAGAAGTTCTTCCACATTTTACACACACTTTAGGCTCACACCGCCATTGGTTAATAGGGGTACCTGGGCACCATGATAATAAAAAATACTATCATCTACAATGCTAGAACGACTGTTAAATATCCTAAATGCTAAAATAGACCCATGAGATAATCCTACCTGGGCTGGTTGCACGATGGGTCTGTCATGATCCCTTTTCCAGACACTTGTTGCTTTGTTTTAAGGTGTGGTGGTATTTGTTCTGAGTGGTGTTGTGATCAGATGGGGGTGGGCAAGGGCTTATAAACCTGAAACTGGGGTTGGCTATTTCTCTGTTGCAGGTCTCCCATTGGATGGTATGTCTTTAACAGAGTTGTAGTTAAATTCAGAAATATTCAATAGAAAATGAGTGGCTAGTTCTACCACATGCATTTTTGTGGCTAATCTTCTTTTTCCAGGTTAGACCTTTTAGAATTTAGAATATCGATTTCTGGTTAGGTCCCCAGGCCTTGGGGTGAAGTCAATTTTGATAGAATTTCAAATGTTGCTTTTGATTTGGAAAACAGGCCTTGTACCATATTGTCTAAGGCATGGGCTGTATGCTTAATATATGAGGGTGCATCAGCACTGATAAGTGGGCTGAGTCTTTCTGGCCGACTTAGGGTTTGGTCAAAGGTCAAGTTTAGGTTAAAGGTCAATGGGTAGTCCATGTAATTGGCTAGTAGTGTTTGGGGTAACTTGGTAAACAACACGCCATAGTTGGGTCTGAAGATGGTGTTTAGATTGGCGTCTAGGGCTGAGACACAGCTGAGGTGCAGGTGTAGAAATATACAGGCTGCCAAGGTGACTGCTGCCCTAGAAACAAGAAAATTTGAAAATTTTGAGGATTGTGAGAATTTTGAAAGGGTGGGTGGGAGGTGTTTTGGGGAAAGCAACACTGGCCTAGTCACAAACATGTAGAGGTTAGTAAGGTCAAGTATTTACAAGGGGAGGGGTGGGGGGTTGGGGTTGCATGATGGGGAATCATGGTGCTGGACTGGTGCCTGTTATCACTGTGGCACATGTGATTGAGCTTCAAATCTGTTTATCTCAAAAACAGCAAACTGGAATACTAGGCTTGCTGTATTCCTTATGGCCAGTTCACGTCCAATCCTGGAGTACTGACGGGGTAAGTCCCTGAGGGGCTGTTCTGACACTATTAGCGTGCGAGCACATAGTAGTGCTATGTATGAAGCAGATCTGTGGTTAAACCTGCCCCATGGAGGCTGGCGGGGATTATCCCCAGCCACGGCGACCATGAAGGCTTTGAGGGTTGCTGCTGTGGTGTGGTTGCTCAGGTCCAGCTCCTGTCTTAATACAGGGCTGCTGAGGTAGTGCTCAATGTCCTCATGGGCGAGGAAGGAGATGAGGTGTCTCTGCTCCATTATAATGTTTCTGATCTCAAAAGGATCCATGAGTGTGCTCCTAATCCCGTGTGGTCCAAGGAGGCTATGTATGGTCAATATTGCCGTGGGACCATGCCTTTCTGCAGGTGGGTCCAGGCTGTAAAGTCAGAATGGAAGAAGTCTAAGTGGGCTGTGAGTCAGGGGAGAGGTATTGGTGGGGAGTGGCTTGGCTGAAGAGGTTTAGTATGTTGGCTTATCAGGTTTAAAAATCATAGGATAGTGGAAAAGTTCTTCCACATTTTACACACACTTTAGGCTCACACCGCCATTGGTTAATAGGGGTACCTGGGCACCATGATAATAAAAAATACTATCATCTACAATGCTAGAACGACTGTTAAATATCCTAAATGCTAAAATAGACCCATGAGATAGTCCTACTTGGGCTGGTTGCACGATGGGTCTGTCATGATCCCTTTTCCAGACACTTGTTGCTTTGTTTAAGGTGTGGTGGTATTTGTTCTGAGTTACGTTGTGATCAGATGGGGATAGGCAAGGGCTTATAAACCTGAAACTGGGGTTGGCTATTTCTCTGTTGCAGGTCTCCCATTGGATGGTATGTCTTGCCCTAAAACGGCGTAGGCCAAATATTATTGGGTGGATGCAAGGGGGTTGAACGACTCCCTATACAAATTAGGGTTATCCTGGCCTGGATTGGTTGGTGGTGGGCTATTGTCTAAAAATAGAATATTGGAGAGTTTGGCAGGGGGGTGTTTATCCCTGGCCAAGGTGATATGGTTGCTATGGCAACCCTGTGGTTTTTAAAGACCTTGAAGTGGCGTGCTATTGATTTGTGTATGTGCCACCACAGCACTTAAGGGTTGGCAGAAAACAGTGGTGTAAACATGGGGCACGGGTGTCAGAAATCCATCTTCCTACAACAGGCTTATCATTGGAAATAGTGGTCTTGAAGTGGTAACAAGCCATAGCATGTGTGCTTTGATGTTTATACACAAACCGAGGATACAGTGCTGCCTTGGGCGGTCAGTATGTGGCATGGGTAACCTATCATAATTATCTGATAATCCACTGGCCAATGTTTGGCATCCCACTTAGAAGGGGGGAGCTGATTTTGTATGTAAATAACAAAATAGTGTTGATTTTGGGTACATAGGAATTTAATGGTTGTTAGTATTGATGGGGTAGGTGTTGGGGTGTGACTGTTGCTGTCAGTGTGTTTAAGTGGGCGGGGTATTAATGGTTATTTAATTGGGTTTGGGTGCGTGGCGCTTTACAGGGATTAATTGGGGGTGTATGGGATGTATGGGGGTGTATGGGATGTATGGATGGGGAGTGTATTGAAACAGTGTCTTGGATGATTTATGTTGGACGCTTAGGAATTTTTCCGGATTTTCTGGAGGGCATGGGGCTAAAGGAGATTTTGCCCTTCTTGGCTGGCCTTCCTCTCTTTTTCTTTACCTTTGGTGTGGTAAAACTCATATTGGAGGGGTCATCCTGGTCTGGGTCATGGAGTGAGCTTATGGGCCCTGACTGCAGCCTTTTTTAGCGCCTCCCACGCCGCGTAGCGGCGGTACCGTGAAGCGGTACGGGAGTGCGCTATGATGATTTCATTTGCCCCATGTGATGAGGTCTCACAATACAAAATTACTGAATACCGACATTAACGGCGGGAGGCGTTTTTTTACGCGGTCACAACCGCATTTCTTGTTATGATGGCTTTGGCATTAGCTCTTGTGATTGGTCTCCTTTTCCATCTTGTAGCCTTCTTAAAATGGCTGTGACTGGTGATGTCATTCTCATGATGATGTAAGGGCCTGAGTAGGTGGGTTGCAACTTTTTTTTATGTACATTTAACCAGTAGGTTGGGTATATGTAAATATACCAACTGGCCTGTGTTGTATGAGCTGAGTTCTGCTGAGGAGTCATGTCTAGCCTTCATCTTTTTGTGAGCAGAAATCATATTTTCTGCCGCCTTCATCTGGATATCATCCCTGAGCTAGTAGGCTGGTCATTATTTTCTCTTTGGTGCTTGAGTCTTTGTCAGCCTTAATCAGAGACAAGGCTGCTTCTGTTGGCAGATGTGTGTGCTTGCCAAAGACTAGCAAATTTGGTGAGTAACCTAAGGCACTGCTTATAGTATTATTGATACTGAAAACTACAGCCTGTAGGAAGGTTGACCAATGCTTTTGTGATTTTGATAGAAAGGCTCTGAGGGATGATTCTATGGTTTGATGTTGGCGCCCACAGAGACCTTGAGACCTGGACCAGTGTGCGCTTCCTATTACATGTTTAATGCCGAATTTTTCACAAAAATATTTTAACAATTTTGAGACATATTGTTGGGCATTATCTGTGTTCAATACTGAGGGAGTGCCATGGATACAGATGACCCTTTGGAAGTAACCAAGTGCCTCAATGGCGGCAGTATTTTCTTTGCTGGTCCAGGCAGTTATATGCCTAGTGGCGTGGTCAGTCACTACATGTATAAAGTGAGAGCCGTCTGTGGCTTTGGAAAAAGGGCCTATGGTATCCATGCTGACATGGGAGTATGCTGTAAGTACTGGGTCACATAATCTCATTGGGGTTTTCAGGTGTTTGGGTCTGTTTTTGGTGGTTAGACATGTATGGCAAGTGCCGCAGAAATCAAAAACTTCTTTTAACATTGATCTCCAGTAATACCTAGCTCTTATGGCTGTATAGGTTTTGACTGCACCTAGGTGTCCACCTAGGGGGGAACAATGAGTTGCTTCCACTCAAGACTCTGCCCATTTTTCAGGAATTACAATCTGTAGGGTGGGGTCTAGGGCCTTACATAGGTTGGTATCAGTAATTCTGAAAAGTAAGATGAATTGGTCGTGGTTACGTAGTATTTGATTCGTTAATCCTGAGTAGTGTGGCAGGCTACCTTTTTCTATGAAGTTTGCCATGGAGGATGCAAAAAGGTCTTTTTGGTTTTTAATCAGTGTTTCTCTAGAAGGTGTCAGGGACTGGTGTTTGCAGATTTCTTGAGCTTAGCTCTTTTGGCATTGAAGGCTTTGACAGAGACCCTGGGTGACCTAGATTTGGGTGGCCTGCCTCTGGGGCAAGGACTGCTGCACTTAGGTTTATGTGGTCGGGTCTGTTTATCGGGCGCTGATTGGCTGGCGGCGTGTTATCCTGGGACTCGGCCTGTGCTCAAGTGAGTACACGCAGGTCAGGATTCACAACTTGCTGTCTTTCTGGGGTGCCTTTTCTGGCTATGACGCCTTTGGGTGGCTTATTTGTGCTTCCCCAAATTTTGACTCCCTTTAATATTGATCTGGGAGGACCCATGAAGATGGGATTATTGGGAACTGGCTCATCTGATCTAAAAACCTTGGTCATGGATATATCTGAGAATTTTAATTTCTTTGGTAGGAGAATGATTCTTCCTTGTGATCTGATTGATATGGGATCATCAGAACTAGGGGGATATTTTCTTCTGGACAGACAATCTGCCACAAGATTAGCTCTGCCCTGTAGGTATTTCACTTTAAAATCATAGGACATCACAGTGTCTACCCATCTTGCCAATCTACCATTGGTAATATTTTCTTTCTTGTTGAAGAGGGAGACTAGGGCTGTGTGATCTGAATATACCTTGAAGTGGGTCCCGTCTACATAATGGTGGAACTTTTTAACAGTGAAGATTATTCCTAGTAATTCTTTGTCAGTTATTCCATATCTGGTTTCCTGAGGTGTTAAACCTCTCCCAGAGAATTCAATGGGTCTGTAGAAACCATGTTCATCAACTTGAGTAATTACTGCTCCTAAGCTGAAATTGCTGGAGTCTGTGAAGATGATGAAAGGTTTGTTATAGTTTGGGAATTTCAGGACTGCTTCAGTGCAAATTGATGCTTTGATTGTTGATTGCAGTTTTGAGCATTCTAGCTTCAATTCGGCTCTGATCTTGTCAATTTGGGTGTCAGTGTATTCAGTCAGCTGACTGTCTAGATTTCTGATTCTGTCTTCCATGTCGGCTATTTCAGCGATTTCTGATTTCCTCCAATTTAGCCTTTCTCTTCCTTCCTCTAGAGAGAGATTTGCACTGATGCCCTTTTCTGTGTATTGCCTTATTGGGTTGAATTCTGTTTCTACACTTATTCCTAGGTTTACATAATCATGCTCTGATAGCGTGTCTACACTACCGAATGTTGGCAGTCTTGCTGTGTAATTGGTGTCTTTTGGTCTTATGCCTGCACCTTATAATTTGTATTGGTATTGGTTGTGTTTGTGTTGGATATCACAATTTCTGCTGCTAAGTCACCTAGTTTTCTTATGGTTTCATCACTGGCTCTATCCAATGAATTGTTTGTTGCTGGTTGATTCTGTGCCGGATATAATATTATAGGCAGGATACCTGTAATAGAACTTATGCTCGCTATGTGTTGTTGCCTAGCATTTGTTTGACTGTCTGATGGTGTATTCACATCCTGTTTTTCTGGGGTTTTCTCGAAGTCAATGGAACTGTCTATGTGGAGAGGGGTGTAATTTATTATGGAGGGGTGTAATTCCCTTTGAGCTTGGAATTGCTTGAGCAATTAATCCTGAAGGCTTTGATCAAATGTGTGATCTGGTATTGGAGTTGATGTGGGTGGTATAAATCTTTGTGGCAGTGGTGGTGCGGGGTTTTGGCTTTGTGTGCGTGGGAATATTGGTGAGGGTGTTGAAGGTGCGCTATTTGTGTCTGATACGGTATTTTGTTCAGGTTTGATTTCTTGTTCGCTCAATGTCACATCTGCAGCTGTGGTGTTAGAGTTGTTATTGTCTATGATTTTATTTTGCCGAATTCTATGGGACTGGTGTCAAAGTCTAATTGTTGTTCATTTACATTGATACCGTAATCTCCCGCGTATAAGGCGCAGCCCGCGTATAAGGCGCACCTAGAGTTTTGGAAAATTCTCAAAAAATTGAAAAATTCATAACTTTGGTTCTACTGAATGAATTTTCAAAATTCAAAAACCTATGGGTAGCTTGGGCCACCTTGGGCCCTCCTGGGCCCCATTTTGTCCTATTTTGACCAAGGGGGCATGTAAGATATCAAAAGAAAGGTCTTGGTGTCCCCCTTGTGGATCCAGTGAGAACTAAAACCCCCCGTATAAGACGCGCCTTATACGCGGGAGATTATGGTATCAAAATTTACAGTGGTACTTAGCTCATCATGGTCCGACATCTGGTCATGTTGAATGATGGCTTTTGTGGTGGTTTTGTCTCCAGATAACCTAATACTTTCTTTTATATGGAAACTCCTCTTTGTGTTCTGTATCTAAGTCTGCTTCTTCTTTTTAATTTTTCATCCAATTGATTTCTGCATTGTGAAACAGCACAGCACGTGATGCTGCATGGCTATAATATTGTACACCGGAAGGTGGCGCTGCACAACCTACGTCTGGGCTGGATGACTGTCAGGGCAGCTACTGATTCTACTACTGGGGATATGGATATCCTGTCCCATGGGCTTGCTAGGTCTGGTTTGTACTGGAATGAACCGGTCTATGGGATTGCCCTGCATGATGATTATAATGCATAATGGTTATCCTGTATAATGGATATCCTGCCTAATGGTTATTATCCCTTGTATGTTCTTTATGTATTCTGGACTATTAGTGGTATGGTCTACATATAGTTGTTTTAATGGGGGCCTAATTGTACAGAAAGGTGAAATATGGGTGCTTAATAAGTGGAGGCAATAATTATATAGAGATTGCTATATGGTGAGATTTCTAATGAATTTAATGTACATATTTTGCTGACACCATGGACTAACCAGACCGCTAAAGGACTGAGATGACCCCAGGAGCCATGCTGCGTTACTGACAGAAGGCTATGGACCCCAACAGGAGTAGGGTAAGTCCGGGTCTGTCGTCTTACCGAATGAGCAGGACAAGGAACTAGTCACTGTTGGTTCCAAGTGCTCCCGGCAGCCCACCAGAAAGCCTTCTAGCGCCAGGGATGAGTCATCAGGTCCACCCTTAAAGACTAAGACCCCGGCCAAGAAGCCTGATCCCAAGTCAAAGCCTAAACCGTCTGGTGTAGGATCGGCTAAGAAGCCAGGTGGCACTATCGCTACCGGCACTCTATCGAGGGCCAAGATGCGGGAGTGCAACAAAGTTACTTCTATTGTACAAGTCGTGTGGGGCACCGAGGCCGCTAGTGTCGTCTGTTAGACTTATCTAGAGAGCCAAAAACAATCTATGAAGGACTTGGATGACATCAAGGTAAAACCCTCACAGACCTGGCCGATAGCATCTGCCTTGAGCACTGTGACCAGTATGAGTGCTCTGAGCTTAGATGTTGGTAACCGGGTTGCTGGCACATCCAAACAGTCCCCCCATGATATAAACTGGAGCGACTCTTCCGCTTCAGTAACACCTGGACTGGAGGGACTGCCTCATGAGGACTCCCGCTCTCGACGGAGCTACTCTAACTCCAATGGTGCATAGATAGCCACTGGAGTGGCCAGGCCTCTGTTGCCTGGACCACTACCAGAAGAGAATATTGAGTTCTCAGAGTTAATATAACTATAAAAGGTACTTATCAGTCCCGACCAATAACATATGCTTAGCCACCAATTAGGCGTTAAGCCTGTTATGTAAGAGGATTAGTATTTGCTGCGTGTTACCTGTAAGGTTCCCGCCGTTTCTAATTACAATCAATATGCTAATAATGTCACGTGTTAATTAGTCTACTATATCAGGGACAACATGTTCCTAGTCCATGCCCCCCCAATCCTAGACCAGGGGGGCCAGACTATGTTTTGCCCCCCCCAAATTTTGAAACCAATATTCACTTTTATTGGTTATTTACTCCCAAATTTCAGGAAAAATGTCTAAATTTTCAAAATTGTCCTTGGGGCATGCCCTAAACCCTTAGTGCTTCACTCGATGGCCTCAAAATTTTCAACATGCCCCACACATCCTGCATTGGCTCCCCCAAAGTCATGTTGCTTCTGACACCCCTGAATTATGAAGAATGATGCGTACCCTTCAACCACTACCACAAAAGTGCCCTCCTTTTTGCTGTTAATGACCAGCTGGACTTAGTCTTGTAACATGACCATTTACCACAAGGGGGTATGGGTCATGGTAATAGCAACTGTCTGTGAGCTCCAGTTGGCTGGCTATAAATATTGAACAAGTAACCAATGGATAACTCATGACGAGTGGGGGTTATCGACGGATAATAACCCCCACGAGTCATGAGTTATCCATTGACTACTTATTTTCTACCACGAAACCAATAAATAATCAATATTATACTAATAAATTCAAGTTGAAAACAAAAATTATTCCCCTCTCCGGGACTCGATGCCAGCCATTGTGTGTACACAATTGGAACATACACCTCCTCGCCCAGCAGCGGACAGTGGCAGCCCCGGTCTCGGCTAGGCTTGGCAGTGGCACACGGCGATGAAAAGATGCTTCTCGCGGTTATGTTTGTGTATAAAATACACCTCCTAGCCCGGCAGCGGACAACGACAGCGGCACACAGCGAAAAAAGATTTCAATGCGTCTCGCTGTTATGTTTGTGTATAAAATACACCTCCTCGCCCGGCAGCGGACAGCGACAGCGCACACGGCGAAAAAAGATGCGTCCGGGCCGGGATTTGAACCGTGTACCTCATGCGGCTGAGCGCAAAGCGCTAACCGCTAGACCACCGCGTCTCCTCCTTCAGCAGCCGTCTCGGCTTGGATTGATTTGAATGCGTCCCTTGGTTATTCCTCGTCGCCCGGCAGCGGACAGCGACAGCGCACACGGCTTTGTATCATATCCAGAGGTGGTTCGAACTAAGCTTTTCTCGTCTGTCTCTGTGGCGCAATGCATAGGGTGTTAGGCTACGGACCTGAGATTGCAGGTTCGACCCCTACCATGGCAATGAAATAGTCTGTTGGTTTTAACATGTAACATATGACATGTAAGGACATGAGAGGCATGCGGTTATCCTGGATAACCGCACGCCTTACAAAATTGATGTTACAGCCTATAGGGTGTGCAATATCGACAGATATGTGGATGGGAATAGACCCCAAAAAGCACTGTGTAAGCCAGAAATCGTGGTATAACTCGGAATATTGTCATTGGCTGCAGCTTATTTAGCTGGTACTGGCTGGTCTTGTTCAGACCAGAGTTAGTAAGGACCAGCAAAATCCCACTTCCGGAGGGGTTTCCAACTGGAAGTGATGTCATTCAATCCATCATAGTGCTGAAGTTACCTAGACCTACACTACCAGTAGCAAGCCTGTGCCGCCTGCATGGTGTGGGGCGGGACTAGACTAGACTCCTATGAGTAAGAATATGCCACAGGTATGGAAGGTATAAGTAGGTAAAAGGTTGCCCCCCCCGACCAACATACCTTGGACTTTGTAACAGAGTGGGGTAGGGGGGAGAATCTTTCTAAAGATTTACCATTTGCCAGTCAAATGAGTACAAATATCTGTGAGAAGAGAGTGTTGGTGATAAAAAGTATTCAATGCATATCATATCACACCATTGTTTTGGTATTGCAACTCTTATGGGGTTTCATGGGAAAGTGGTGGGGAGCGGGGGGGGGGGAGGGGGAGACACGGGGGGGGGGGTTCAAAGGTAAAAAGGAAGGTTCTGAGAGGGTCTAATCTGGTCTGCAGTTCCTAATCTGATCTCATTCTGATGTATTATAGCAGAAGAAACACTGGGTTGTAAATGAGCAGAAACCTCAAAAATGCCTGACTTATCGGCATTTAACCAAGGCTGACCCTCTTCACCAAGGCAGGTAATACCTATATAACAACCAGATGGCTTCTAAGGGTCTTTTTAGGTCTCAGATGAATACCTTTGACCACTTTCATGAGTGTAAGATGAGGTTTGTTTAGGATTCTGAAAGTCTCAATTTGGGCTGTATTTTCACTATATGGGCAAACTTGGGCCGCTGCTCAAGGGATTAGGCAGCTTATACAGGGTTTTACATTATTATTTACGATAGATGTACATTATCACCTGATTACTTTGACTATCAACAGTATTCCTGTGGTATAATATCCTTTTTATCTTGAATAGTAATGTAGATATTAAGCAAACATTGATTCTAAGTAATGTTTTCTCATTTATTTGACTATAGTAATGATTAGCAGCGCCTCACTGCCACACCCTCCCATGAACGAAGTGCAGACAAGCAGATTCCAATAGCTCATAGGTTCAGGTTTCTGAAAATATATGTCTGCAAAAATCCCTGGGGGAGGGGTGCAGGGGAGTCTATGGTGGCCCACGGTCTATTTTAGGTTGAGTGGAAAAACTCCTCCTGGGAATGAATTTCTCAGAGCCTTTCAGAAATCTCACAGCAAATATATTCCGATCATCTTCTTCAAATCCCACAACCTCATATTCGGATTCCACTTTCGAAACTGTCGCTGCTGTTGCACTAGCCGTAGGTTTTAGAATAGGTAATACTGAGCTAAGAATTTTCTGTGGAACAAATCCAGTGAGGAAAATCTTCTCGATCAGATTGTCGATTGCATCATGCATGGGAAGCACAATCCTGATGATCCTTCTCTCTTAATCCTTTCATAAAGTGTGAAATTAACTCATCACTTATGTAATCATCATCAATGACTACATTCGGCCTAGCCTTCCTAAGTAGGATCTGAAGTTCCAGACCATACACCTGGGTGGACTCACCCAGCTTCTGGACTCTTTTCCTATACTGAGTCATAGGGTCTTCGAAAAAATACTTCCAAGTTAAGAACTACAGATTTCAACTGCCTGTCTGTATCTCCCTTTTCCATTGTATTGATCCCGCTAATGATCTACAGCTATCCTCCCTTTTTCAGACATCTGACCATTATAAGTAATGATTACTCATCATCATACCCATCCACCTCTCGGTCATCCGTAAATCTGAGATCCAATCCTTCCAATGTTCGGAACCGTCAAAAGGCTTAGTTTCAATCTAACTTTTCTTTGCAGAAATTTCTTGGCTTCCTAATATGGTGCATTGCTCCAATCCAATATCTTCTGATCTTTACTCTTTTAAACAACCCTACCAGGTCCATTCGGTCCCGAACCTCCAGATTCTGGATTGGTAGTATCCATAGTGTTCCAGAATGTGAATCCATACCCGGGAACACCTGACATGTCTGATCTCCAGGAACCGACTGACTAAAAGTATCATCTTGGTTAAAAAAAACTTCCAATCACTCTGACGCCACCTGGTATAGCCTGATCCAACTGAGTGGAGGACATGACCTGCCCCCTGGTGTTGGTATACTGATATTCACCATCAGTAGACAAGATGGTATCCTTCTGGCCTACACCCATCCAAACATTCTTGTCAGTTCCAGGAACATACCAATCCCTAACCACATTCCGATCAGCTTGATCATTAACGAAAGGATTATATGCTTTCTTCAGAATAGGCTTAGGAGTAGAGGTATCCTGTCGAGTCTGGCTATATGCTATATGCTCCTTTTCCAGTTTTCTGATTTTTCTCATAAATTTCATGCTGAGCTTCTACCCGGGATTCCAACTCAGTGAGTCGGGTATCAGCAACATCAAATCCAGCTTGATATTGACTCAGGGACTGATCGTGTTCACCTGTCTTAGATTCCAATGTGGAGCAGATTTGATTTAACTGCAAATTAGTCTCTTCAAACTTCTTCACACTTAAATCATAATCTGCATACTTACCTTCTATCCTAGCTTTTACCTCGGACAACACTTCCAGTAGTGTCGAGGTTATTCTACGAGAACGAGGCCGGGCCGCGCCTGCGCAGTCAGTTTGTCGTTTTCGCTGACAGCGTTCGTCATCTTCGACTTGAGCCTTGTCTTTAAAACTGGGGTAAGTTAGATATTTGCTTGTCTCTGGTGCAAACTTTTTGCACTCCTTCTTCCTAAAGGTTTATAGCACAGGCTCGTGGATTCGTTACACACTGAGACGGCTGTTTTCCTTTAAATTTTTGCATTTTTGCGCGATCCGACCGGCTGACCTTCGGGGCGCCATCTTGGATTTGCTTGTTTTGCGAGATTTTGAGCTCGGTCGTTTGGTTTTTAGACGGCTTGGAGACAGATTCATGCATTATCACTTCTTTACTGTCCTTTTGGATGGTTTTTGAGGTTAAGTCTATTGCGCTCAGCCGTTTTCCCGGCTTCGCAGACGATAGACTCGTTTTTGTTCAAGCTGGGACTAGATTGCTATGTTCAATCTGAGACCGGTGTTTTGTTCAACCTGGGGCTCGAGTACATGTACAATCTGAGACGAGGTTGTTGGTTCTATTGCGCTCGGCCGTTTTCTCGGCTTCGCAGACGATAGACCTGTGTTTGTTCAACCTGGGGCTCGATTGTTGTGTACAATCTGAGACGGGCTAGTTAAGTCTATTGCGCTCGGCCGTCTTTTGGCTTCGCAGACGGTAGACTCGCGTTTGTTCAAGCTGGGACTCGATTGTTGTGTACAATCTGAGACGAGCTGGTTAAGTCTATTGCGCTCAGCCGTTTTCTCGGCGTCGCAGACGATAGACCTGGGTTGTTCAAGCTGGGGCTCGATTGTTGTGTACAATCTGAGCTTGTGCCCTGTGATTCCATTGGTTGACGCCAAGGTTCTAACCTGTTAACTGTTTTGGAGGATTTATTATTATTATTATTTCCTGTAGCGCTCAGCCTCTAGGGGCTTGGAAGACGACAGGTTCAAGCTGGGATTGTTCAATCTCAGGCCCTTGTTGGTGTGCTGTTCGCCCATTGGTTGGAGGCAGTACTACTGGTAGGCCTACTTTTTTTTTTTTTTTTTTTTTTTTTTTAACGGAGCTCAAAAGTAGAAAACACAAGGGTTTGGTGAAGTATCACTGATCTAACGAGCCTTCGCAGCCCGTGGGGCTCTATGCACCCCAACCCATGGGGCCTTATGGACAAATGGGGCCGTACGGGCAGCATCCGCTCCCTACGATGGGGCCTTATGGTCAGCTACAGTCGTATGGTTTTCAGCCTAATCAGGCAATGGGTTGGAACCAGGGCTACCAACCACCTCCTCCACCGATGAACTTTAACCCCTATGGGGCTTACGGTTATGGTCATCCGGGATACTACCCTCCTGCAGATGACGAGGAAGAGGAGGAGGAAGAGGAAGATGAAACCCCTCCGGTCAAGAGGAAGAAAACCGATGTCGTATCGGACAATTCTGACGATGACTTAGGAACTAAGTCCAAGAAGGACATGGGAAAGGAGGCTCCGTTAGGAGATGGTAGTCTGGCTGACATAGTTAGAACCCAGAGAGAAGGGCAGCGGCCAAGAAGAGGGAATTCAAGCTCGATAAGCGAGTGGCCGACCTGGTCGATGGTGCTTTCACCGACAGAATGCCGAAGGAGCAGTGGGATAAGCTATTTACTGACTATCCACAGCCGGTTAATGTCGACAAGATGATTGTCCCGGAACTAGAAGATGAAATTAAGGAAGTCATTCAAGACAGGCAAGACATTGTGATCTTGGAGAAGAACGTCAAAAAACTTCAGGGGTTCATTTTAACAGCTATGGTTGCTTTCGCACCACTGGCAACACTCAGTTTCGACAAGGGTAAGGCGGATCCAGAACTGGATAAACTTTCCGCTAACATAAGGAATGGTTACACTTTACTGGCAGCGACTATGACCAGCCTGTCGAACAGAAGGAGAGAGATCGTCAAACCGGCGATTCAGAAGGACTACCAGAAACTGTTAGCTAGAGCTGTAAGGGAGGCCAACACGGGAATGTTCTTGTTCGGCGGTGATGTGACGGAAACTAAAAAGAAGCATGATGCAGCTAAGAAAACAGCAGATGGGATGTCTGCCTCTAAGGCTAAAGCAGCGGCTGTGGCTAAGGCGATCACCCATAAGGCAGCACCTGTGCACAAGAGAGGCCAGCGTGGGGCTGGTGGTGGCAAGGCAAGAAGAGGAGGACAGTCCTATTCGAACCACGGACCGCCAGTGTTCCAGTCACCTCTAACGGCGATCTATGGGAACCAGGCCATGAACCAACCGTTCATCAGGCCTGCACAGCAACAAAACCAGGGAGGAAGACCCAGGGCTCCAAGAGCGCAGGCTAAGCAGGGTTTTCAGAAACAGGGGGCACGCTAAACAGCCAGGTGAGTCTCCTTTGTAATACGGCTGAGAATTTTGTTGCTGGTTCTATTGGCAGGTTTGTTAATAGGTGGTTTGCTGTTACCAGAGATCCCTGGGTTTTAGGCATGATAAGTGGAGTGCACATACCACTAGTGTCTTATCCTCTACAGGAAAGAGTGAGTAGAGTGAAGAGTGAGTAATAGAGGTTTAACGCCATTTCGACAGCTAAGGTCATATTCATGGTGAGAACTACATTACACAATTTCACAGAGGAATGTGTCAGTGCCCGTGCATATGTGCACCACACACATCCTGAGGGGATAGGAAAGATGAGAAATAGACCCTTTTAAGTGGGCTAGGAAAGAGAGCCTTTCCAGTTCAGGATGACACCTGAAGAACAGGGGATCATGGTAACAGAGATAGAGAAGTTGGAGGCTAAAGGCGTTGTAGTGAAGGTTGATCCAGTCCCAGGGCAGTTTGTGTCAAATGTCTTCTTGAGGCCTAAACCAAATGGTCAACATAGACTAATTTTGGACCTGACAAAATTCAACGAACATGTTCAGTACGAACATTTCAAAATGGCTACCCTACAAACTGCTCTGGATATGATGAGACCGGGATGCTTTATGGCTTCAATTGATCTCAAAGATGCATATTATTCGGTACCTATATCTGGGGATCATAGGAAGTATCTACGGTTTAGGTGGAATGGACAACTCTATGAGTTTGTGTGCATGCCCAATGGCTTATCTTGTGCGCCGAGAATTTTTACGAAAATTCTCAAGCCAATATATGCCAAGCTAGGGGGAAAGGGGGCACAATGTTTCCCATACATTGATGACTCTTTTGTGATGGCAGACACTGAGGAGGAATGTACGGCTACAGCTTGGGAATTAGCAAGATGGCTAGATTACCTAGGGTTTGTTGTGCATCAAGACAAGTCGGCCATGATACCAGATACTAAGTTGATTTTTCTGGGGTTTAACTTAAACTCGGAGGAAATGATCATCACCCCTACTGTAGAGAAAGTAGAGAAACTCAGGTTAGCAGCAAGTGACTTACTGAATAGGGATAGGCCAACCATCAGGGAGGTGGCAGGTTTGTTAGGTTTAATGACTGCTTATGCACCGTCATCCCAATATGCCCTGGGGCATATCAAAGGACTAGAAAGAGAGAAAAACCTTGCCCTAGAAAGGACAAGGGGAGATTTTGATGGCAAAATGAGGCTGAAGCTCAAGGGAAAGCAAGACATTTGGTGGTGGCTAGAGCATTTCGATTTTGAGGCTAGTAAGGAAATTTCTATGGGTTCACCGGGGTTGGAGATCTTTACAGATGCTTCGGATGATGGTTGGGGAGCTCATAGAGGGGAAGTCACTGCGGGTGGCAGATGGCTTGGTGTGGAGGAGAACTTCCACATCAATTTCAAGGAATTGATGGCCATCAGACATGGCCTCCAAAGCCTGGTGAAAGAGGAGGTTTGCCATGTGAAAGTATACACTGACAATACAACAGCATTGGCCTATGTGAAGAACCATGGTGGGGTTAGGTCAGAACAATGCAATGATGAAGCAAGGCTGATTTGGGATTGGTGTGAACAAAAGAAAAACTGGTTGTCCAGTGCACATATCCCGGGGGTACTAAATGTACTAGCGGATTATAAATCTAGAAAGTTTTCCGATGACACAGAGTGGGAACTGAGTCCAAGTATCTTCAAGAGAATCTGTAGAGAGTTTGGAGTACCTGAGGTTGACATGTTTGCATCTAGAATCAATGCAAAATTGCCTTGTTATGTGTCACTAGATCCAGAACCTGAGAGTTATGAGGTAGATGCGTTCACCTTGGACTGGTCTAAAGGTTTCTTGTTTTTCTTTCCTCCTTTCAGTCTGACGGGAAGAGTGGTCCAGAAGATAGAGATGGACCAAGCCCAGTGTGTGGTAGTGGCCCCCAAATGGAAAGGCCAAACCTGGTGGGGTCGGTTAATCCGGATAGCAACCAGGAAATTAGAATTCAGAAGCCGAAAAGGAAATCTCCGTCCGCACGGAAAGCCAAGAAGGACTGCCGAAATAGGGACCTTAGGCCTGGCGGCTTTTCTGATTTGTTAAGTAAAAGGCTCAGAAAAGAAGGCTATACTAAAGGCACTATCGGGTTAATTTTAGACGTATTTCGGCGCACTACCGAAAAGACATACTCCACGTACATACGTAAGTGGGCAGATTTCTGTTTGGAAAAGAACATTCACATTCTAAAACCCTCGTTGCCGGAAGTTTGTGCCTTCATTCGTAGACTGCAGAAGGAAGGGCTGGGGCACAGCGCACTGTCTGTGGCCAGAAGTGCGCTGTCCGCAGTTCTTCCCCTGTCAGGGGGCATCACGGTAGGCCAACAAAGAGATGTATGTTGGCTCACCAAGGGTGCTTATGAGAGAAACCCGCCAGGCCCTAAATATCCAACATTCTGGGATGTAGGGGTAGTCTTGACATTCCTTAAAGAGTGGAAAAGCAATGTACATATGACGTTACGAGAGTTGTCGTTGAAACTAGCTATACTGTTACTGTTGACTACCTCACAAAGGGGTCAAACTATTGTTGCGTTAGAAGTCAGTAGTCTATTATTTGAAAAAGATAGAGTGGTGTTCCAATTAAGTAAGTTGTTAAAATCCAACAAACAAGGGGACTGGCTTAGCACTGTTCAGCTAAAGAGGTTTCCCGCGGATACGAGAATCTGCGTTGTCAAAACGCTAGAGGACTACCTAGAAAGGACTTGTGAGTTGAGACCTGACTATGAGGATCAACTGTTAATTAGTTCAATTTACCCCCATGAGGGAATTGCTAGTCCACGTTGGCCCATTGGGCCCTTGAGATAATGGACTTGGCAGGAGTAGACATTACTCGATGGCGACTCCACTCAACGAGAGGAGCTTCCACAAGCAAAGCGAAAGCCCTAGGAGCAGACATTAATGCTATCATGAGACAAGCAGGTTGGCGGAGTGCCAACTCGTTTGCCTCATTCTATGACAAACCTATTGAGGTGGACCCCACAGATGTGGCGGATAGGGTATTGTATAATGTCTAGTTGTGTATATAATGGATTAAGTCAAGCGAGTTGGAATAATAAATAGATTCCTTACTGTTGACTTGTATATATGTGTTTGGTGATTGGGTTATTATAGATGGTATTTTAGTTGGAGAGGTTTCACTCACGCTCTGAACTTCTCGTAGAATAACCTCGACACCACTGGAAGTGTTGTCCGAGGTAAAATAGTAGAATTTGACGAAACTTACCTGTAAGTTGCTGTAAAATTAGGATTTTACCGAGGGCACACTTCGTGGTGCCGGGGTGATTATACGCCCTCCCACCACGGCCCGGTATAATCACAATTTTCAGTCAAAATTCTATTAGTCTTATTAACTGAGTTATCAGTTCACTATTCAACTATGTTATTAGTTAAGTGGTTTAACCTCTCCAACTGGCTCTGAAGATCTGACTGCGCAGGCGCGGCCCGGCCTCGTTCCCGTATAATCACCCCGGCACCACGAAGTGTGCCCTCGGTAAAATCCTAATTTTACAGCAACTTACAGGTAAGTTTCGTCAAATTCTACTACTCAATTTCTCTTAGCTGGGAACGACAGGTTTCTCGCTCGCCTTCCAATAATTCAGAAGATCTCTCCAATTGCCCCTTACTATTCCGGAGACTACCTATTTCATCCATTAACTGCTGTACTGTTTCCTCCAATCCCTTAATCTTATTCCCTTTTCTCTGACATTCCAGCAGCTTTTTTTTTGATTCCTAGTTTTTTCCTGATCACTTCTTTGTCACCACTCGACATGCTGCCACCATCCACCAGGCGTAACCAACTCAAACCCGAGAGGACGCTTCACTACCGTAATCTCCCGCGTATAAGGCGCGTCTTATATGCGGGGTTTTAGTTTTTCCTGGATCTACAAGGGGGACACCAAGAGCTTTATTTTGATATGTTACACTCCCCCTAGCTCAAAAAATAACAAGGGGGTGTGGGGGCCCTAGCTACACATAGCTTTTATAATTTTGAAAATCCATTCAGTAGAACCAAAGTTATGATTTTTTTATTTTTTTAAAAATATTCTTCAACTCTAGGTGCGCCTTATACGCGAGGTGCGCCTTGTACGCGAGAGATTACGGTATATATAGTACAGCATTTTGCAATGCAAGTAACTCGAACGGGCACTTAATCTCTACTTTTTGGCCCCTTCTGATACTAACCTCATGTTTCCTTCAAGCATTATAACTGTCAATGGTAAAGCCTATGGAGAATGCATCCATTGTCGCCCGTATGTTTCATTGGCAAATAACTCCTCTCCTGGCGAGTTAAGCATTGCACAATACCAGCAGGTCTTGAATAATGATCCATATTAACCATAAAAATGCATGAGACAGTGTAATTCTCCATTTTGTTATAATCCAGCAGTTTGCATGGCACCGTGAGTCGATCGTCTCGCTGTCTGCCATTTTGGATTTTGATGTTCTGTGCGCATGCGCGACCCCTCCTTGCCGGAAGTAGCATTTTCAACGGAGAAATGATATGTTCTATCGATTTAACTTGAAATTAATGGCTTTTTGAATATAATCCATGCATCTTTGGCAATATTAATCAAATTGAATCGAATACACTTTTTACTGTTGTAACCGTCGGGCCACCATCGGTAAGCCTGTTGGGTTATTTGTCTTTATGTGACTTTCGATACTTAGAGACAACAACACAAGGAGTTACTGAAGCTTTATTACTTTGTTTGAACATGGGGTACTTGGTTCAAGTGACAAAGTGAGCACGTGTCGATACTATAAAGGTAATACTGTATGACTCTATCTGCCTAGGTATAGGTAGTAGGTTTTTAACAGGTATTGGATATAATACAGAGGTGCGAGAGGTCTTAGCATCTAAGACACACTCTCCCAGGTAGAGACATTTGGTTCTTTATATAGTAGACTCATTAACACATGACATAATTAACATATAGATTGCAATTAGCAACAGCGGGAACCGTGCGGCAGATATTAATCTTCTTACACAACGGGCTTAGCGCCGAATAGGTGAGGTAACGGTCGGTACTGATAAGTACCCGTATTTACATTACCTGTCGATAAGATATTATTGACATAGACATATTGTAGTCATAGGTTGTTTATAGACCCATTACACTACCCCCCTCAAGAATGAGAACAGGGTTTTCTTTACAGGAAAACATTGGTAGCATTATTTACATAGTTCTATAGACAACTTTTGTTTAAATAAACATGTTGATGTAAGAAGTATGAGTAATATTGTATGACCGAAATAGGTCAATGTCATAGTATCGAATAGGTTATGATTCCTCGGGTCTGGCTCGCACAAAAACGGGGGCTAAGACGGACCTACTATGTATTCAGCCCTGTATAGCAGCCGAAATGTCGAACACAGACATACAACAAATATGCTTCAATAAAACATAAGGGAAACTCCAATTGTTTTATGTCTTTCATTTCATAAAATAACAATAATATAGTCCGTAGAAGTCCAATAAGGGTAGGATATGATATAGTAGTAGCTCCATAGTAAAAGTCTGTGAGCAAAATATGGCAGGTATCCTTCTTCCACAGGCTAGTTGATAATAGTTCATAAGAGATCGTCCTTTGTAAATAAGGCACTATCCTCCTTCTGTCAGTAACGCAGCATGGCTACCGGGGTCATCAGAGTCTGTTATCGATCGGGTCAGTCCATGGTTGTGGCCGGGTCTGCATCCGATAGAGATGGGCAGCAGCTACCTAGGCTAGGTAGTGTCGCCATCTCCACGCGGTTTGTCCTCTTCTACAGGAGCTTTAGTTTCCATCCGCTCCTGCGGTGCCGGAGAGACATTCTCCGTAGGAGGCGTGTACTACTCGGCTGGTTCGCTATCACCTCCTGAAGGACGGAGGGTGAGCAACCCAGCCGGTGGCACCACAGGGAAGCCATGTGGTGACATTCCCTGACTTGACAGGCCGCTGGGGTCCCTCATACCCATCATGTGGAACATGTGGGTTTGGGATCCCATGGCCTGCCAGCCTGGAGGGGCAGTCATCCTCGGGTCCAATGTCAGGCTGGGCCCTAGGATGTGGCTACTCATCGGCGCGAGCGTTGGGTAGCCTTTGCTCTCCCAGGCCTCCAGGGACATTCCAAACTGTCGATGGTAGTGTGAAGTGGCCTGATTCCACTTGAGAGTTATTTCCTCCCGACCTGCCTTGTCGAAGGCTGCGTCCTGGGAAACCTGCTCCCTGTACTCCTCTAGTTCTGCCTGGGCTCTCGCCTTCTCCTTAGCCCTCTTCTTCTCGTCCTCTTTGGACAATATCGAAGAGGCCATCAGTAGCAACTGTTTGAAAGTCGCTACTTGAGAGGCTAGAGTCCGGCTGAACTGATCTGTCAGCGAGTCTCGAAGCTCACGCACTGGGGTACTCATCCGCTCCGAGAACTCACTGCTCTCTTCTGGTAAGGGTCCAGGCAACAAGGGCCTGGCCGTACCAGCAGGAACCAACGCACCGTCGGAGTTTGAAGAGCTCCGTCGGGAACGCGGGTCCCCATGAGGCAGTCCCTCCAACCCAGGCTTTACTGAAGCAGCAGGACTGCTCCAGTTTATGCCATGGGGTGACTGGGCGGACGTTTTGGTGATCCAGCCACCGACCTCAAGGGTAAGAGCACTGCTGACAGTGCTCGTGGCAGAGGCCGACGGTCGGGTCTGTGAGGGTTTGACCTTGATATCATCCAAGACCTTCAGGGATTGCATTTGGCTCTCCAGGTAGGTCTGTCAGATGATGCTCACTGCATCGGTGCCCCACACACCTTGCACGATAGAAGTCACTTTGTTGCACTCCCGCATCTTGGCTCTCTCAAGAGAGCCGGTAGCGGTGAGGCCAACCGACTTCTTAGTTGTTCCGGAACCAGAAGGTTTCGGTTTCATCTTGGTTTCAGTCTTCTTGGCCGTGGTCTTAGCCTTCGGGGGTGGACCTGATGACTCGTCCCTAGCACTAGAAGACTTTCTGGTGGGTGGCCGAGAGCGTTTCGAACCAGCAGAGGCGGTTTCAGAGTCCTGCTCTCTTTGCAAGACATCGGACCCGAACTCTCCCATTTCCTGTTGGGGTCCATAGCCCTTGGTCTTACCGATACAGCAGTCCCACTCATGGTCCACAAGTTTGAACCGGTTGATCAGGCAGTTAGCTACTTGACGTTTCTGTAGGCGACCAGCACAGATTTCTCCGACCTTAGCCTCCTAACAAGTAGTCACCATACCGAGCGCTCTGGTGAGTGGGTGCTGATGGTAGCCATTCTTCATAAGATGGCGTACCACTATCCCTTGACAAGCATTTTGGTGATACTCACCATCATCCCACAGCCGGCAGGCCGTCCTACTTTCGTCTGCTGGTACACAATAGACGAGGAGGTGGGTTGGGAGGTGAGTTTCACACAGATGCCGAGCAAAGCAAGCCATGCTGGCGCATCTGATGGCGGGCCTAGCACCTGAGCGTTCCTGGCACCTTTGAAAGGGAAAGGGGTCGCCTGGAGCATAGTTCCTCCAGGAGTAGTTGAGCTTCATCCAAAGCTCATGACCCAGTGTCGGATTGCTGGAATCGAGGAGAGAGATGAGTTCTTCCACATACCACTCAATCGGGTGGTCTGTGTCCCTCATCCAATCCTCGTCGTCTGACAGACCGGTATCGGGGTCAAACAGCTTAGGCACCCAGTGACGACCATTCTTGTCTTGTAGACTTTCAAGTGTCACATTCGGCCGGTTAGCTGCTTTGACAGCATCGGCCTCCTGTGCTTTCTTAGCACGGCGCGTCTGTCTTTGCGGGATTCCGAAGGGCCGTAACAAGTAGCTACTGCCACTTCTTCTTTTGCAATTTCCTCGGTCGGGTTGGTACCGGTATCCTTAGGGGCTTCAGATTCAGAAGAATGTTTCTTCTTCTTTTTCTTTGACCTCTTTTTGGAGTCAGTGTCGGTAGTCTCAGTGGAGTCAACCTCCATGGCCTCCTCTCTGAGAACTACCGGTTTCGGTACACCCTGCCCAGGCAGTAGTGGGAGAGGTGGCGGTGTCGGTATGGTTCGAGGTGTGGTACCCTGGTCGGTAGGAAGCCGACCGGTACCCTCCTCACCATCCGATGCCAGCAACCTCTCCTCTTCCGCTGGAGTCAAGTTATCTGCGGTAGCCATACTGTTTGTATCAGAACGCTAGTCAAATCTTCTAAGAGATGTTGACTGTAGAATCTGGAATTGATTCTGAACTCTGATCCCGTCCGCGCCTCTATTTATAGAGGGCCATCTGTTGGAACCGGACGGTGTGAACAGCCAATCAGCGTTTCACAATATAGCATCACCGTTTTTGGCGCCAAAAGGGCTTGACCAAATAAGGAGATAATTAGGATAGGTGACGCCCCTATCAAGTTGTCTCGGACCTTTGACTCCTTGATACTGCGCAAAGTGTTTCATTTGCCGCTTGCCATGGTACTGACAACATCTATTGGATCCGAGTCGGTTCACATTGAAGTATAATAAAATGCACAGTGATATGTGGATCGAACATTCCCTTTGAACAGATGAATGCAGGCGACGCCTGTCCACCCACCCTGGTCCTAGTATACTTCGCTCCCTGACTAGATATACACATGTGTAGTTACCATAAGGTAGTACTTCTGGTTGTGTAATTTTTTCATAGTATCATAAGATCCCGTTGCGGCTTACGGGGGATAGAAGGAGTATCTTACAACAAATAATCAAGACAATCAGGGTAATGTGGTAAACAGTCCCAGATGAGAACTGGTTTAACACGACCACCCTTGCGTCGACTCCGCCGTAACGGCCTTGCCATATCCGAGGCGGCTGACCTAGATTTCTCTAGCTCAGCCCGCTTGATACGGGCTAATCTGGCCTTCAATCTGTCTCAGGGGTCACGAGCCGTGGGTTCGATTGATACAACAGCCGGGGCTTTGTTGATTTTAGCTTTCCTTCCACATTTGCGACTTTTCTTCCTTTGTCGTTTGGTAGGGGCAGTCGGCGCCTTGACCTGCTGTGGTCTAGCGGTCGATGTTATTTCAGGAATTTTCGATTCTTCCTTATCGGTTGGTAGGTTAAACTGGTTGGCCGGTACCCCGTTCCAGGGTCGCAAACGGGCCACATGAGAGTTATTTCCTACCACGGGCTGACTTCAGAAGAACAGTGGTTTCGTTAATCACTGCTAGAACTTCTAAAGGTCCAACCCAATCGTAGTTGATCTTTTCATTGGCTTGTGGAGTGCTATACTGGACTACCAAGTCCCCGGGTGCAAACCTTCGGGTCTTAAGTCCAGTATCGTAAGCTACTTCCTGTAATTTGGCCGATTGCTCCAAATTACTTCGTACCAATGAATAAGCTTCCCGCAACGTTTGTCTAAGTGCCTCGACAAAGGTCACGGTGCAGGGCTGCTCACCCGCTAACCCTGGGACTCCGTACACCATGTCAGAAGGCATGAGGATCTCCTCTCCCAAAACCAACAGGTTAGGGGTACACCCGGTTGACGCATGCTCGGTAGCATTATAAGCGTGGGCTACATAGCGAGACTGGTCATCCCAGTCGTCCCTATGTTCATTCACCATGGTGGTGAGGCAGCTTATAAGGGTCTGATTGAATCGTTCCACCAGACCGTCACTTTGAGGTTGGTAGGGATTCGTATGCGTCTTACAGATATACGCCTTCTCACATAGTTCAGTCCAAAGACGAGATTCAAACTCTCGCCCTTGGTCGGAATGCAACATCAAGGGGGCTCCCCAGATGAGAATCCAGTTCTCGAAGAGTGCTGTTGCACAGGTGACAGCAGTATGGTTCCGTAGAGGATATACTATATATAGTAGTCCTGCACTACCATCATACATGTGTTGCCTGCCGGGGTAGTGTGGAATCCACTGATGATATCCACAGATATGCGGGCAAAACGGACACCAAAGATCTCCTGGCTTAATGGAAGCTTCCCTAGGCCGGGTCCTGGTTTGGCTAAACAACATTTATCACATTGCTTAACCCATTGACGGATGTCCTCAGTCATACCTGGCCAATAGTTACAGGATTTGATCTTTCGCTTCGTTCTCTCCCTTCTGAAGTGTGCTGAGGTCCTATGTCCGTGGCAGAAGTCCATTATTTCCAGGCGGAGTTCATGTGGAACTACCGCCTGTAAATTTTTTCTTCTACCCGGTCGGGTTCTCCATCGACACAATACACTGTCTTTGACACTTAGGTCGTCCCACTGAGACACTAGGGCTCGGGTCTCCTTGTGCTCTATAGACAATGCCGGTCTAGTTGGTTTCAGTTCACTGTTCTCAATCCAAAGTCTAACTTTGGAGATAATAGGGTCTTCCAACTGTTTCCTTCCCAAGTCCTGGAGGGTCCAGTTGAGGATCTGCAACGTTACCGAAGCGATTGTTGCATTGTGACTCCCGCAATCTGTACAGTCTACCCGGTTACATCTCCGTATGGGGATGCGCAACAAGCAGTCAGCATTGATGTGCTAAGTCCCACTCCTGTGTTCGATGTGATTATTTGTCATGCCAAACTCGGAGAGGTGGTTCAGTCATCTCCCCATCATCCCTTCGGCATCCTTAAAATTAAGGAGCCATTGGAGTGCGGAGTGGTCGGTATGCAGAACAAAATCTCCGCAGAAGAGAAAATGCCGGTACTTTTTTGTGTAGATGACCACAGGAAGAAGCTCTCTTTTTGTGGTACAGTAATTGCGTTGGGCCTTGTTCAGGCTGTTGGAGGCAAAGGCCAGTGGCACCTCCTTTCCATCTTGGATTTGAGACAACGCGGCTCCAATGCTCTCATCTGAGGCATCGGTATCCAAAATGAACTTACCTTCCGCTATCGGGTAACTTAGAACTTAAGTTTCTCTGAAAGGACATTTCAGCTCTTCAAATGTGTTTACGGCATCTTGTGTCAGTACAACCTTTTGCCTTCCCTTCTTTTCGTGGATTATCAGCTTCTGTAAGGGAGCTGATATTCTCAGGAAGTTAGGGATATAGTCCCTGTAGTAGAAGCAAAATCCGATGAAAGATCGGATCTCCTTGCTATCGGTTGGTAGAGGCCAATTCTCCACCACTTGAATTTTGGTTGGGTCTGCAGCGATGCCCTGCCCAGATACTATCCGGCCCAGGTATTCCACCGATTTCCTAAATAATTTGCATTTTTTAGGTTTCAGCTTCAGACCATTGGCTCGTAGTCGATCCAGAACAGCGCAGAGATTATCGAGACATTCTCGATACGTGCTTCCATAGACGATGATGTCATCCAAATACACTAGGCATTTATCTCTAAGATAATCCCAAAGTATGGATTCCATCATCGCCTCGAACGTCGCCGGGGCATTACATAGTCCAAATGGCATGACATTGAACTTGTATAGCCCCATATGAGTCACGAATGCTGTTTTCTCTCTATCTTTCGGGTCCATGCCAATCTGCCAGTACCCAGATTGAAGATCGAGAGTGCAGAACCATCTGGCTCCACCGAGGGATTCTAGACATTCGTCGATTCGGGGTAAGGGGTATGCATTCTTCCTAGTGACTCCGTTCAGTTTTGTTATCTATTCAGAACCGACGTGTCCCGTCTTTCTTCATTACCATGATGACAGGGCTTGACCAGGGACTGTCACTTTGGGAAATTATCCCTTCTGCCAGCATTTTGTTCACTTCGTCCTCCATAGCAGATTTCTTAGCTATGGGTAGACGTTGGTAAGGCAGCTTGATAGGTCGGACGTTGCCAGTGTCCACCTGGTGTTGAACCAGGTTGGTTCGACGGAGAGGTTCCCCAGGGGCAGTAAAAGCAGTCCCATACGGGGACAGCCTATCAATAGCCTCCTGTTGATACTCCTCCCCCAAGTCAGAGTCCATGACTAATGGTACTAAATGCATTGGTAGGCTCCTGAGTGGGGGCACTCCCGCCGTTGAGACATGCATTTCATTGTCTTGTGACGACTCTTGACTCGCAATCCGGGCCGAGGTACCGATTGTCGTTCCTTTCTGTAGAACCACAGTTTCGGTAGTAGGATTGCTGATCGGTACTACAGACCATCGAAGATTGACAATTAGTGTATCGAAGCCTTCCAGCCCCAGGGGACCTAGGGTGGACTGTTTAGGCTCAAATACTGACTGTCTGTTCCCCTGTACACTTACGCAGTTGACCAAGACATCAGATATCTGTCCTGGGCTGAGTTTGGTGGTTTGAACTACAGAGGCTGTACCGGATTCAACCCTCAGCTCATACTGAATAGCATGTTCAAAAGGGGACCGAATCCTAATCTTCCCCGTACCAGCATTCACTGTCACTTCATAGAGAGCAGCAAAGTCCATACCGAGGATGCCGTCGTCCGTTATATCGGCTATGGTGGGACAGATTAAATATGTCCTGCCACTAGCCAATATCGGCAAAACAGTCTTGCCATACGTTTGCAAGTTGTCTTTTTGAAACACCATTGACCGTGTTGGCTCGGATTACTGAGGTTTGGGGCGATACTATGCCTTTAGTACCACCCTGCCCTAGTTTTCCGGAGCTGTTACACGTTCGGTTACCGAAACCTCTCTAGGAACTGGAGCTGGAGCTAGACAGTAGGGGGCTATATGTCCCAAAACCTGGCACCGATGGCAGGTTTGCTTCTTTTTCCATTCCCTTCGAGAGTTCTCACCGGCATTTGATTTCTTTACCTGCATGGCAACTAGTTCTTTTACCAACGTCTCTATTTCGACATTTGAACTAATGGTAAGGGTCTTCTGAGACTGTTCAGCTTCTTTTCCCTTCTTACGGGATTGCACAGCAACAATACCGATATTTTCCACGGGGTCATCAGTAGACGCTACAGTGGCTACCGCCCCTAGTGTAGGGAACACAGCTTTTTTGGTCTCATAGACGTCTGCGAAATCAAACAGTTCGGACATACTAATTTCAGTTTGCCACTTATCCTTAAGATATTGTTGACAACCTGGGTCTCTTAGCCCGTTTATAAACCGGGTGGTAGCTTCCTGAACTACTACGGGTGCGTCTGGTCGGCACCCTGTGTATAGCTCAGAAACAAGTTCTTGTATTGCAAACCCATAGACTCTCATTCCTTCTTTAGGTTTTTGAGTCTGTTTGTACAAGAGGGCTTTCGGGTCTTCCTCACCTACCTTAACGAGAAGATGGGTGGCGGTTTCGATTAACCTCTTTAGGGTACCGTCAGCATTTTTCTCAAAAGCTCGGATGACCACCTGGCCAGGTCCTTCTTCTAATGCCTCCTTCAACGACATTAGTGCTTGGCGATCATTGGATCCATTGGATAAGTTAACATTATGCCAATGGGACATCCACTTCCGCCAAGGTGGATCGCCGGTAAATGGTTTCACCTTTAGAGCCTTTGGCTTTGCAGCGTCAGGATCTCAAGTAGTGCCAAAGTGTACCATTTTGCACTGTTCAATCAGGCATTCTGTGGCTCTCTGTACCACATCCAACCCTGTTGCTAGAATAGCTGGGTTGTGAGCAATTTTCTCCTGTTCTACAGGAGATAAGCCAGTCCGTTTGTTTGTTTGTTTGTTTAGTTTTACGTCCGGGGGCCATCAAGGAACTCAGACATTCAAGGTTTCTCGGACATTAAGTCCTTTCTTTTCTTTTTGGACAGGTATTTATATGCTGCTTGCCCGACACAGCAGTGACCGAATCTATGAATGACCGAATCTATGAGATGAATGACCAAATCTATGAGGAGGGTCGAGGGGGAAAACCGCTACCGGGGCTTCATTCCCCTACTCTTTTCAAAGGATAGCAAGTGTTCTTTTATTTGCCTGGTCCCATAGGCAGGGCCAGACAAACCACGGCCTTTGATCACTCAGACGTGGTTCACTGAGGGGGAATCCCATGGCAAAAAACAAGCATGTAAGCCCAGGCCCGCGCATATGGACACCAGCTGCCCACATGCTCACCCCAAGACACAAGAAACCCCAAGTTTGTCGCCTTTTACGAATCTGGTATGCCCACTGTTAGCATGGAAGGAGATCTTTGGGGCGGTACTACTCTAAGGAGTGCACGAAGTCCACACAAAAGTATTGTAATACTGCAGGACGGTATTGTTCATGGTTCCTTGGAAATTTTCATTTCATTTATTTGAACCTGAATGGTTACCGAACGAGGCATGTATTCCACTCCCTCTAGTTCTCATAGAACTACTAGAGTCAACTATCGTATTTGATTTATTGGGTATCTGGTTCAGCAAGATTTGCCGTTGTAGATCCACTGCCATTGCGCCACTCAAAAGTTCAGTTAAGTCTGTCTGAGCTTTTTTTACTTGAGCAGTTACTTGCTCGTTAGTTTGCAAACGCTCATTCAGCTGAACTTGTGTAGCCGTACCTTTTTGCTGTAAATCTTTTAATTCAAAAGATTTAGCAGCTATATCGGTTGATATCTCTGAAAGTTTTTTAGACTGCTCCTGGTAATCTGAGTTTAGGAAATTCTACTTTTTCTCTAACTCTGATACCTCAGTCCTTGCTTTCTTTAACTGTTTCAGTTTTACCAATAGATCTTTATCCAGCATTTGACCGACCATAGATTCGTCTAGCGGTAAACCGGACGAGGCTTTGGTAGGTGTTTTGCCAAATAAACCAGGACCTGCTTGTTTCGGTTTGATATCCAAGATGCGGTCTAATTCGGTATCACTGATAGGTTCGGTTATGGGTGTTACCAATGTTAGAGTACTACTATTGTCGATAGGTACTTGGTTTAGAGTCAAACGTTCCCCTTCTCTTCTCCTCAAATTAGGAGTCGATGTAGTACCCTGTATTTCAAATTGATTGTATCTGACTCCAAATCATCACTGTCAGCAATGCAGCATAGCAAGTGGACACACCCTCTCGTGAAAAGAGTGTTGGAACGACACAATAGTCTTGCTCTAGCTGGAAAGAAGATAGCGTATGATTGGGTACCAGGCCATGAAGGAATCCATGGCAATGACCTAGCACACGTTGCTGCCAAGGATGCAACAAATCAAGTTCCAATAGATATGCCTCTACCATCAGAGGACCTCAAACGGAAAATCAGGAAATACATCCAACAAAAGTGGCAAGAGTTATGGGATGCGGAAAGAGACAATAAACTCTACAAAATACAGCCCAAGATAGGCACAACCAAGAAAGCCAAATGCAAGAGCAGAAGAGAAGAAATTGTCATGAACAGACTAAGAATAGGCCACACCAGACTAACGCATTCACACCTCATGAAGAGAGAACCCAGACCGCTTTGCAACAGGTGTCAAAAACACCTGACGGTGGAACATTTCCTTGTGGAATGTAGCCAGTGCCCCATCAGGGCACAATACCATCAATGTACAACACTGAAAGAGTTATTTGATACCTGCAGACCGGATACAATACTTGCATATGTCAAGAACCTGGGATACTACAGTTAGTTAGTTAGTGTTTTACGGCACGTCAGCTACTGGTGATGGCTATTTGTGCCCTGGGATACTACAGTCAAATTTAAACAGTAGAAACTTTCTTCCATAAAACCTTTAGGCACAAATAGCCATCACCAGTAGCTGACGTGCCGTAAAACACTAACTAACTAACTGTATTTCAAATACTGTGGTACTAATATCATCAAGGGAATGTGGAGTGTTAGGCTCTTTTTGGGTAACAACCTGCGGGTCACACCTAGGTAACTGGGGTCCCTGACTGATAACGGTCTCATTTTGGTCAGTAGGGATTGATCCCTCCTCCTGAGATGGTATCTGTCGAGGTACTGTTACTGGTGGTTTGGTGGCTGAGATTCTTTGATCATTTGTAAAAGATCGTACTGCTCGTATAGCAGCTTGTCCTTCATCAAATGAGGAATCCCATTGTCTGATAGATGTTAAGGATTGATATAGACCTCGGACGTAGTCCATATCAATTCAAAAGCTCGTTTGACTTTAAGATTACTCTAGTGTTGTCAGGCAAGTTTCGGTGGTCACGGCACCAGTGTAACCGTCGGGACACCAGTCAGTAAGCCTGTCGGGTTATCTGTCTTTATGTGACTTTCGATACTTAGAGACAACAACACAAGGAACTTAGAGCTCCGAAGCTTGATTGATTGATTGATTTGTGTTTTACAGCACTTTAGCGGCACTAAGTGGCTATCCCGTGCTTCACAGGTTGATAATTTAACAGAGGAATGTGTCAGTGCCCGCGCATATGTGCACCACACATCCTGAGGGGATAGGAAAGATGAGATATAGACCCTTTTAAGTGGGCTAGGGAAGCCCGTTTCCGAAGCTTTATTACTTTGTTTGAACATAGGGTACTTGGTTCAAGTGACAAAGTGAGCACGTGTCGATACTATAAAGGTAATACTGTATGACTCTATCTGCCTAGGTATAGGTAGTAGGTTTCTAACAGGTATTGGATATAGTACAGAGGTGCGAGAGGTCTTAGCGTCTAAGACACACTCTCCCAGGTAGAGACATGTGGTCCTTTATATAGTAGACTCATTAACACGTGACATAATTAACATATAGATTGCAATTAGCAACGGTGGAAACCGTGCGGCAGATATTAATCTTCTTACATAACGGGCTTAGCGCTGAATAAGTGAGGTAACGGTCGGTACTGATAAGTACCCATATTTACATTACCAGTCGATAAGATATTATCGACATAGACATATTGTAGTCATAGGTTGTTTATAGACCCATTACACTGTTATAGCCCCACAAATCGATCGTCTCGCTGTCCGCCATATTGGATTTTGGTTCTATCTGCGCATGCCCGACTCAATTTCCATGGTTATTTGGGTCAATTTGCACGACCACGGCTTTGTGATGCGAATTAACGACAGGACGAACATGTAATTTTTTACATTTTAATCAAACATATCAATTCAAATCATATCCTTTTGCCATTCTTTATCATATTTCTATATTATAATTTACAAAAAAAATCAATATCCTCCATGTTTGTGCAGAAATTACGACATTGGAGACGCGCAGACGGATCGAATGATGGCAAATTCAATATTATTTGCACCACTCCGGACCAAAAACGCGGGAACGTTGAATCTATTCGCACCTCTTATGGGATTTAACATAGACCGGAAAAGCGTCTTTACTTTTTCTGTGTTAAGAGGCACTGAATGGATCAATTTTTTACCCGACTCTTATAACTCTGTTTGAGTTAACAAGCCAACTCGTAAACAATAGATGCTAAGCCGTGCCCCTACACACTGAAGCATCAATGTCTTCAGACCCTAAATTGTCTCCCATATTCCATATTGAAATTGGGTAACTAAAATAACTGCCTTTTCATAACCAATGAATATCTTGCAAACTTTATCAGTTTCAGAAAATAAGATAGGAAAAGCAAAGAATCATTGTGGAATTGAACCATTTATTTGCAAAGCCACCAGCACCAGAGAATAATCTGCTTAAAGTGATGGTAACTCTAGTTACTAAATCTTTAATAAACATACACCCAATAATTTATATATATACAAAAAAAGAGAATTCTAAACTTCAAATTTATTCCAGCCAAAATTAGATGGTGTTTTATAATAATAATATGGGGTTTCTACCATTTTTGAAGCAGAAATCTTGGCAATGATATCCAATATTGACGCTGACTTCAGCAGACATATTGATAAAAAGTAAGAGCATTGTATTTATGGCACACAGACACAAGCAGCTATAAGGTGAAATCCTATAATACTAATTACCAAACAAGATAATATACTGACGAAACAACTTTCTTTTTCGTTTCCAAGAAATATGCATATCAGGAACAGTTTCAAGTAGCATTCAGACTTCAAGTACAGATCCTCTTTTTGTCCCTCAGACCAGACTTATATCACATTGACACATAATGCACACCTTCTCCTTTGGAGCATTTTTAGATTCCGTAAGAGGATATATTTTCAGGTTATCATCAAAATATTTTTCCAAGTTCCCAAGGTGATTGTAACCGTAGTACCTTGCATATAAAGTGCAGACCCAAGTACAGAAAGAGAGGTGGGGGATGCGGGTAACCAGTATATACCCCCATCTTCCAAAAAAACCTAAAGTTCAAAAGGGAGTCCAAGGGTTCCCATCACCCCATATTTTTTTTTCAAATTTTAAGAATTCTTTACGTAGACTTTACGTAAAAAAAGTCGATCTTTTTAAGATTATCAAGCATATCAACAAAGTCTAGGTGTTCCCTACACGTGGCTACTACCCTAGTTCATTATGGCATATCATCTCACTGATTTGTACAACCGTTTTTTTAAGGCCCTTTAATTCAAAACTATTAACCTAAGATTTAACAATCAGTTTTCACAACATAAACACAGCATATATTCTCAGCCTTCTATGGTTGGCCCTTTAGTTTTAAACCGGTATTCCCACAAAATGGCTTAGGGTCAGATGAAGAACGCATACAAGACAGTATATATCCATATATTGTTCATCATTAGAAAGATCAAAACTTGGACGTTCATATCAGTAGTTTAAACCCATTGGAAGTACCGTAATCTCCCGCGTATAAGACGCGTCCTCTACGCCAAACAAAATGCTGGGGAGTCTTATAGGATGTACTGAAATTGGGGGTGCGTCTTATACGAGGGGTAATTTTACTATAGAAATGTACTGAATTTACAAAATTGGTACCTAAGAGGTGCGTCTTATACGCGAAAATGCATGTGCTAAGTTTGGGGTGCGTCTTATACGCGCAGCGCGTCTTCTACGCGGGGGATTATGGTAATTAACCAGATGTAAAGCTTCTACAAACATCAAAAATCTATTTAGATGATAATTCTTAACAAAATATCTTGTACAACCACAACCTGCAGTGGCAGGATTTAATAGATGCAGGGGTGTAAGTCACCGTGTATGAAAAATCCTGAAGATACACATAGAACTTCTTACTTTATTGTAAAATATTGCAAGGAATTGAGCTTAGAATAGAAATCTGTGTAAATCTATAGGCATCTCCAACTCTGAAATTCTGAAATCAGACAAAATTCTGAAAACTGACATCCCTGTAGATGACTGATTTCCATCGGATTTATATTTCAGAAAGGCTCTACATAGACATCAGAATTCATACATAAATTGGAACCAGATCCAAGCATTGATTTCTATCTGTACTGGTAAACAGTAATAATCACACATTTCTGCCTGACAACTCTCGTCCTTGAAGGATGTGGGAAAAAACTGCAAGGATTACAACAATAAAACGTGAAGATACAAGAAAGATCGAGTTTGTATGGCAAGGATGACATTAAAGAAAATCACAACACAACCACAACCTATCACATGCTCTTAATGAAGTTAATTTGTTATCATACATTGTTGTCACCTGCAAATACTGTAGCAATGTAGCTTGATATGATTTATTGGCTGAAGTCCTCAATTTCTTGCAGCATTGTTAAGTACTAGGTAGATAATTACTCAATCCATGCAGTAAAAGGAATATCGGTAGTTCTAACTTTAGGATATTGCAAAACATTATGTTGTAATATACCAATACTAAGACTATTATATTGATTATGTTTTCATCATCCTAACTGAGATACTATATATATAGTAGTACTGAGTACAAAATTAACACAACATGGAACTGAGCAAACATTTCTAATGGAATGAAAAAGAATCAGCAATGCGTATTAGTAAACTCTATATACGTGTATTCTAAGCAGGTATGACCCATATCAAAGGAGTACAATTTCTCTTGTAGATACCGTGTTTGTTTAAGCTCAAGTTATACTTTGGAAGATTCTATACATGTATAACAGACACTGTTAAACACATAATATGAGTTTTCTCAAAATATGGTTTGCAAACCGTATGTCTGGACTGAGACACAGTTCTCTTAATTCAACAGTTCTTTTTACTACAACAATCATGTGTCAGCTCGGTAACTGGTTTGATGACCCACCTAACTATGCATGTGCAGAGATGTCAGTTGGGTATGGGCTCAACCTCTGAAAATTTGTGGGTGTTAGCAAAACACCCATTCTCCCAATGTATTATGTTATAAAAAGCACCCATTTTGTCTTCCTTTTAACCTATTCCCCTCACTCAAAACATTTAAAACCTCTCTGGAGTGGATGGTCATAGAAATACAATTAAAAACACTGCATCAGAATTTCAGCCAATCAGCAGCCAGCTTAGATTCATGTCCTCTGAAATGAGATTTCAGAGATCCTCTGATCTCTGAAAGGTGGTTTGTCTAGAAAAAGCTAGAGGGCAGCACAAGGCATGCTTAATTCCACCTGCTGAAGCCTGAATTATGCTCAACCTTAGGCTCCCTAGAAGTAGATGGACATGTTGTAAGGGTGTAGCTATGATCTATGTGATCCTCTCTATCCATATTATGATCACAATTTGGAAGAAGCCTCTGAGATGTATGATTTTTAGGAAAGTTTGAACATCTGAAAATAGACAGACCTCTGAAGGTCTGACATCTCTGCATGTGATCCATGCACGAGTACTTTAGACAAAACATGGTTATACACCTTCATTTAACATATGTCAATACATTTAATTGTCAATAAAATCAAGTTGCAAGAGCAACTTTAAGTCTTTTGTAAGGGAACTAACATTATTGTTCCATAATAATACATGTGTATCCTTTTCTAGGAAACTATGGCACTTTTTCAAAGGCTTTCAGTACATACATATCGTCACATAATTTAAATCACAATTGACACCTTTCAACAGTCAAAATATATACGTGTAAACTCTTGCAACATATGTTCAACAACAACGTGCCAAAACTGGCAACACATAAGCACATGAAATATTGGGTAAAAGAGATTCATTTTAACATGGTCGAAATGAAGACTTGTCTGGTGAGCCCCGTATGGCAAGTAAGATCTACGATAGATACTACATGTGGACATTGTTCCATAGCCTTCCTTCTACAGTCCTCTCGTCTTGCCTAACTTCATTCTACAAAATGGAGGGAAAGTAAAGTATCATGTCTCATGGTGGCTATCAATCAAACGCCTGTATAGGCTTAGCTTAATGGGAGGGTTATGTAAACCATTTGAATGGCCCCTAGGTCTCATGGCCCCCACTCCCGTGGCCCTCCTGTCATCTTGCCAAAAGATGTATGGCCCTCATAATACATCACCATACCTACCAGTATGTCACCATACCTACCTTTTTGTCCACATACCTATCCATACCTACCCCTGTATACCAAATACCATCCTGTTCCAGGCCCGTACCAACCCATACCTATCAAAATACCATCCTGTACAAGGCCAATACCAGCCCTTACCTACCATACCTATCAAAATACCATCCTGTACCAGGCCAGTACCAACCCATACCAATCCATACCTATCAAAATACCATCCTGTACCAGGCCAGTAACAACCATACCTATCAAAATACCATCCTGTGCCAGGCCAGTACATTTTTTGTCCCTCCCTATTGTTAAAAAATGACCATTCCCTAATACCGTCATTTGTTATACAACTCATTTCCCCAGGTACTGGTACTCTTGACTCTGTGACGTCATACTCATAGGGCTAGCTGATGGCTCAACTTGCAATGTGAGCACAGAATAGAATAAAGATGGTGTCTGAGGCTAGAAACTACTCTCCTCGGAATCAGGTTAAAATTTCCCATCATAAATTGTCCAGAAAAAAACATGGCCGAAAAAACGTTTTAAAAAAATTGGCAGAAATATGGCAAATAATCTCATGTAGGGGGTACAAAAATATTTGAAAACATTCTCACTTCAGAATTTTGATTAGATGTTTCAATTGGTGCATCATGACAAGTTTGTTGATGTTTTTCGGCCGGTTTGTTGACATTTTTTAGCCTTCTTGGAATAGCTTGATAGTGACCAGTGGTAGGGTACTGGTAGGCACTGGGTATGTATGGGTTAGTATGGATTGGTACTGGTAGGTACTGGGTAGGTACGGGTTGGTATGGATTGGTACTGGGTAGGTACGGGTTGGTATGGATTGGTACCGGTTGGTACTGGGTAGGTACAGGTTGGTATGGATAGGTACTGATTGGTATTATAGGGCATACAAGGAAGGATGAATTGCATCATTCTTTTTCAGTTAAAAAGAGATATTGGGAATAAGAAAAGACGTAAAGGTGTTTTAGGAGTGAATTACCATACATTCTCTCGTATAAGCCGCGGCTTATACCAGAACCCAAATAAAAAATAGCCTTATAGTAACAGCCCAAAGGTAGGGTGTAGCTTATATGAGGGTATTTGACACTATAGAAAAGTACTAAAATATCAATTTTCAAGTCCTGAATGTGGCTTATAGCTCACCCACTAACTCAGGGTGCGGCTTATACAAGGGATGCAGCTTATACGAGAGAATTTACAGTATTTAGGTTTTAGGTCGTAATAACTGCTTTTTCAGATAAAAGAATGGGGGCCTAGGGGGAGTGGGGCCGATCCACAGCAGGGCTATGGGACAGTGGGCTATGTGGGTGGGGGCCATCAGACCTGGGGGCTATGCACCCCGAAGTGTTGAAGGATAGAGTGCTCTCTTGTGAGTAAGTGAGTGAGTGAGTGAGTGAGTAATAGATGTTTAACGCCATTTCAACTGCTAAGGTCATATTCATGGCAAGAACTACAAAATTAAGAGAAATATGTCGGTGCCTGCACATATTTGCACCACACACATCCTGAGGGGATAGGAAAGAGGAGAAATAGACCCTTTTAAGTGGGCTAGGGAAGCCCTCTTGTGAGTAAGTGAATAAGTGATTACCGGTAACAGGTTTTATGCCATTTCAGGGGTGTGAAATCCCGAAAACAGTTTCCTCTGAAGCGCATAATACCACCTCAAAAGGACTTCTATTTCAAATTATTACATAAGATAAGTGATCTAACTATTCAATTGGCTATATTATATAATTACTCTCTAGTGTACAATGAGGCCACAATTTACCATTGGGATACTTATCTACCTCCATTTGGGCTGACATTAGATCTAACATTTGGAAATTTCTAAGAACGCCCCACCCCACCAATAAATGCTAATTCATTTTCTCAGTGGATTTGCACAGATCTTAGGAATGGTCCATGTGAGCATCAAAAACGCGGAATTACGCGTTTCCGCGGAAATTTCACACCCCTGCATTTCAACAACGAAGTTCATATTCATGGCGAGAAATCTACATTACACAATTTTACAGACGGTTGTGTCAGTGCCCGCGCATATGTGCACCAGAGACACTGAGGGGATAGGAAAGAGGAGATATAGACCCCTTTAAGTGGGCTAGGGGATTAGATATGGCCTCCCTGTATATAAATGTTCAAGGCTTACTGCTAGAAGCATGAAGAAAAACAAAGAAACTAGGAGGTGGACAAGCATCAACATGGTTTAAAACCCTTGAAAAAGACCTACAGGAACTCAATCTGACACCGAAAGCAGCCAGAGAAAAGGCCCTAGATAGAAAAGAGTGGAGGAAGGTGGTAAACGAAAAACGAGGCACCATGTGCTAACGCACTTCATGCGTAATAGATGTTAGATTAAGGGTTAACTGTGATGTTCCTTGTTCTACCCAATACACCTACCAACCACAACCTTCACTGCAGGCACCTTTCATCAAAGTATTGTTGTCATATAAACGGATGCTTTTATATACAAAGTATGTGTGCAGCGATGCAGCATCACCAGTGGAAGATCATTACGGACTTGATGAATTATGCTTGCGGGGTTTCTTCATTAAGTCTAAATTGAAACCAACACCAAAGACACCCTCAGAAACGTTTTTATTTGTGGATAATTCACACACTCACACCACCTACAATTGTTCTGCCAATAAATAAGAGTGTGCTCCGTTTGACTGTAGCACACCTTCATTAAATTATTCTCAGAAGTGCAGTGAAAATAGTTTCAAACAGAACCGTTGACACTTTTCTGAAGGACCCTTTCCAAAACTACTTGGCATAAAGCATACTCACCTCTGCATCCACCCAGAAACATCTTCTACCACAGCGTTCTTGATTGTAAAGGATTATGGAAATGCATGTAGCCGCATGAAATCATGACATGAATAAATATATCAAATTTCAAGTGTTTGGTACGTTCCCAACTAAACAATGCTATTATACAAGTAAACTTACTTGTTTTCTGTAGTATGAGAGAGGGTGTGGGCACACGTTGGAATCAGTAATGTCCGACACTATCTCTGCTTTCTGGACAAGGTCCAGGTCGTACTGCCCATCTTTTGGAGTGCTCTCTGGTCCATGCAGGGCATATCTCTGTTAAACACATAATATGGACAATACTTTCTGTTTCTATGATTGCAGCATGCCTGTATATAGGATGCACAGATCGTGTTTAATGCAGCAAAAAGTAGACACTATGTGCTGTGATTTAGAAGTTGAATGACATGTATTCTAAATACACGTATGACAATTCATGGGAATTTTCCCATAGTCAGGGAGCGGCATATGCGCCATGACTGGTTCATGTACTGCAATAGTTTATGGTACTGGGTCATGACCACAGGTGATTTGATATTTCAATGCTTAACGCTTTGTATTATACACATCTAATAGGGTAAGGTTCAAAATAGTGTGCTACCTTGACATAATCAATGACCGTCTTTGGATCCACTTGTCCCATCAGTAAGCGACACCCATATGTTATCACACCAAAACTCTAAAATTTCATAAAACATACGAAGAAGATTAAGAACCTTTGGACTGAAAACAAGGTAAAAGGATGATGCATAGGTCAACGATGGGTGAAAAATTTAAGATTTCTGATATTCAATGCAGGAAGAATGGCAATAAGTTAAATGGTTAAACTTCATTAAAGGGTTTCACAGATTAACAGCGTTGCAGGAAAGGAAGGACGTACAGTCTATCTATGCACTGAACATTTGTGGATCAACACGGTAAAAGGTACCCCCGCGCACCCCTTTGCGGGCGTACCTTTTACCGTGTTGATCCACATTTGTCCTCCTGCTGTATTAACATATACTCTACTAACAAGCAATGGTTTTTATCATTCCCAAACGTGCTTGGTTTGAGGGGGATGTATGGAATTAAAAGGATATTCAACGATTCTGCAGAATTTCGGTTGGAGGATCTAGAATGTCATCTAACCTCGTTTTTACTATCAACCAAGAGTCAACAATTTCTGTCAAACAAATATAGTGAGAAAATGTCCGTCTTTTTTTTTCCACACATTAAATGTTATTTATGGTTAAGGATAGTTGGGCATGGTTGTCTGGCAATGTATACTGAGGGTCTTTGGGATACTTCATCATCATGCAGGACGAGTCGACATTTAACACTTACACAATGCCTTTTCTATCATTCACACCCTACATGTACCTACCTGGTAGGGAGGCATCTTCCTATATGGGGTGATAATGTGTTTTCGTAGACAACCCTTTGCAAGAGACTTTAACAGTTTTATCTGGGCGGAGTCTGCACAAGGGTGGTACAGGAACACTGCACCGCCATGCTGAAAAGGAATAGCAAGCACTTAATTTTTTCACATTGTGTAATAATAATGCAATAAAATTTCCTTTTTATGACGGTCATTCCCATTTTTAGAGACATGAATAATTTTATTACTTGTGGGACTGCGGAATGTGGGAAACACTAGATGATGACACACATTGTTCAATACATACCTGAGATATGAGTACTTACCTCCAAGCTGTGTACCCACCGTTGGGGAGGTACATATTTGTATTCTCCATACACTGGCCACAGGGGGCGGTGCGGTCCTCTAGAGAGAGATCACAAAGGGAGATTAAGATATGCAAAGTAAGGAGCCATTAAAAATACCAGAAATGTTAATGCTTATTGAAATCAGGTACCTGCATATACATTATGGGGAAAAAATGTAATACATGACATTTACTTACGCTCTGGGTGGTTGGTCATTGTAATAGATGGCTTCAGTCATACACTTGTGAAGCGGCTGTGTAAGAAACAGGAATGATTATTTCAGAGAGGTCAAGGTGATGCAACTTATTTTCTACAGATATCAACTCAAAGACAACTAATTAGGAAAAGACAATAACTGCTACTGCAACTTTATCTATCCAATCTTCCCTTGGTTTCATGTGCGCGTGCCAAAAATTTTCAGTCCCCACCTCCGAGGGGTCTGAAATTTTTCCTCCGTCCCCCCCTTTTATTCTATAGTCGCGCGCGGGCTTTTTCGCTCAAAAGGGGCAACATTTTTTTGTTCCCCCCCACCAAACCCACCACTCCCGTTCAAAAATGACCACTCCCTTACTATAGAATTAAAACATTGATAAACCTTAAAAATCAAGCCCCAGGTGCGCCTCATAGCATTTCTTTGACATCAGGGTGAGCCTTATATAAGCTAGATAGTGGTAGTTATCTAAATTAAATTACCTGTGGCATCTGCGCATCAGGAATGCATTCTACTGATGCCGCAATCTGAAAGAAGAGGAGACAATATTAACTGATTGGAAAAAAGTGCCAAAAAATGACAAAACAAGCATTATGTCTATTTCATGACGGTATATGAAGTACCAAGTTTTCAAAGTCAGCACAGAAAATTCTTGGTCAATTCTAGTCTTTAATGTGACCGAAGTAGGAGTGTGCGCTGCTTACATGGAATATGCTAATAGTCTCTTTACCTGATTGTCTCTAAATGCATTAAGAATTATTTCACAAGAAATTTGTATGGCAATAAATAACAATTCATTCAAGATTGCCCCAGATAAATCTTCCTACCTTGTAGACAGGTCGCCTCTTATCGTATTTTGGGTAGCATGTATAGTCGTAGTCTCGGCTGCTGTCCCAGTCCACTTCTAAGCGTGACTGTGTTAACCAACATAGTTTCTTTTTTTTATATAAATTTTTCACATACTTCATGTTCTCAATTGATACATGATAGTTTCACACATTAGTGAAAGATGGCTGGTTAGAGAAAATATAGGACAGCATTTTGCAATGCAAGTAACCCGAAAGAGCACTTAATCTCTTCTTTTAGGCCCCTTCTGATACTAACCTCATGTTTTCTTCGAGCATTATCACTGTCAATGGTTAAGCCTATAGAGAATACACCCATTATCGCTCACATGTTTCATTGGTGAATAACTCCTCTCCTGGCGAGTTAAGCATTGCACAATACCAGCAGGTCTTGAATAATGATCCATATTAACCATAAAAACACATGAGACAGTGTAATTCTCTTCCATTTTGTTATAATCCAGCAGTTTGCATGGCACCGTGAGTCAATGGTCTCGTTGTCTGCCATTTTGGATTTTGGTTCTATCTGCGCATGCCCGACCCAATTTCCATGGTTATTTGGGTCAATTTGCACGACCACGGCTTTGTGATGCGAATTAACGACAGGGCGAACACGTAACTTTTTTTTATATTTTTAATGATACATATCGATTCAAATGATATCTTTTTGCCATTCTTTATCATATTTCTATATTATAATTTACAAAAAATCGATATCCGCCATGATTGTGCCGAAATTACGACATTTCGAGTGCGCGCACAAGATGAATGATGGCAAATTCATCAACATTGGATCAATTTTTTTTACCCAAAATGCAATTGTCCACACCACCTAAGTCCAAAAACGTGGGAAAGTTGATTATTCGCAACTCCTATGGGGCCTTAAGCATTGGAAACAAAAGCGTCTTAACTGCCATGGAGGATTATGCACCCCTACCCTTACCTGTTTCGATAAAGATTCTAGCTAATCTGCTGCACATAAGAACACAATCTCTGTATCAAGGTAAGCCTAACATATTTAACTATTGTTGTATTAGCAAGATTATAAAACAAATGTTTGATTTCACCCATATTTTACCAAAAAGAAATTGGTTTGTCTCTTCGTTTTTTCAACCGGAAGTAGGCACTGAAAATGACCTAGTTTTTACCCGGCTCTAATAACTCCTTTCGGGTTAATTAGGCAAATGCACCAACCTAGCTTTCTCTCTGTATCTAAAACTCCTACATACTTCTAGTACAATTATGCTATGAAATGACATCCGGGTAAACATTATAGGAAATGGTGGGAAAGAGGTCAGGACACACTTCTTAAAACTTATCAATTCTACCCTTCTTAGAGATCCAAGAACACTAAAATTAATCTATGGTAAAAACAAGAGAGCATTTATTTTAAAACAGTTGAGGCGAGAGTATGTCTTGGAGAGACAGAAAGTAAACGAGGCAAGGGTACAGAGCCTAGGCTAGATGACATGCCCATGACTTTCCCACTATGTCATTAAGGACACATTTACCTGCTTGATTGTCTTCCTCCCCTCCCAACACAGCTACCAGCACAGCCCTTCTCTCCTTCCCTCCCTCCCTCCCTTCCTTCCCTCCTTCCCTCCCTCCATCCATTGACAGTCATTGTTGATCCTACAATTAACATCACAGACAGTGTAGCCAAGGTGATGTGACCTTGTTACAATTACTTGTTACATTTCCTTCCTTTCCCATGGGAAATGATTGGAAGCCAATTCTCATAAAGGGCCCAGCTATCTCACTACTGATACTTACCATAGAGAAGCCTACTAGGCTCCTCTATGTACTCACCTAGATTCACCTCCAATGCAAGACCAGGGCTTTTGACAGGGCTGCGCAGTGCGCAATACACGCATTTAATGCTTAAATGTCGCATTTAAATGGCTAGAATGGCCATTCATTTACAGAATGGCGCATTGTATTTGCTAAAAAGTGTGCAATTGGCGCATTGCAAAAAATCCTGTCAAAAGCCCTGCAAGACTAATGTTTTGTCTATGAGAGAATCTTGGAATTAAACCTATCAATAAACCAAATTGGAAGGCCTTCAAAATCAACAATATCAAAAGATATTTGCCCAGATAACCATGGCACGCACTGCCCCCATACCTACTCTATGCCCTCCTCTTCTAAAAAATCTGAAATCTGTCTATAAGTGGGGTGAGGGAGTGAGTAATAGATGTTTAACGTCATTTTGACAGCTAAGGTCATATTCATGGCGAGAACGACATTACACAATTTCACAGAGGAATGTGTCGGTGCCCGCGCATATGTGCACCACACACATCTGAGGGGATAGGAAAGACGAGATATAGACCCTTTTAAGTGGGCTAGGGAGGCCCACATCTATAAGTGGGGTTAAAGACAGTTTGATTACCCTTTTATTTAGGGTAAAAAGAGCCCTAAATCCCATGCATTTTTCCATAGGGAAAAAAAAACTTTTGTCTCACTATATAACTAATTTTTGGGGGTTCAGTTGTAACAGAAATGACAGGTTTTGATGGTCTATGCAAATTCTTGGAATCTAAATATAAGAAAAGCATACCCCATGAAATGTTTTTTTTTCATCATTTATCAAAAGATTTTCATGTAAATAGAAATATGACTCATGGGGTCTTTGAAGGGTGTGATAGGGCATATGCTGTGTAATGAAATAGTCTTTTGGTGGTGCATGTAATCTGCTAGAGGCCAAAAAAGCAATTGAAACTTGGTAATCATAAGAAACTCGGCTAAGGGCTAGTAGACAAGAGGTCAGAAAGGTGGTGTCAAAAGCCCTTGCCTCGTTTAATAATGTCATTTATGTGCCAGAGCTCCTGGGATTCCCTGGAAGCGACGAGGAAAGCCTTAGCCAAAGGGCTTTCAAATCAACAATTCAGCTCAGAGTTTACAAAATACCATATGACAGGATATCAGGCTGAACAAACAATTTTTCATTGATTGATTTATAGTTCAATTGGGCATGAATTTGGCCAGCTGTGACATGTGTTTAAAAACCTCTAAAGATACAACAGCTGGTAGACCATAGAGTAAAGACTTTGTACGCACACCAGTCACAGCATTGATCAAACATACAATGATCCATCTGGTTTCAAAATAAAAGGTGATTTAAGTTTGTTTGCTTTCATCGATGTTCATGTCTGTTTGTTTGTTTTTTTTCTATTAGATCATTCTACCTCCAAAAACCCCATATTCCATAGTGAACTCGTAGATAATGATTATTTGATGCCATTTCGACAAATCATATATATCCCAGGAAAATGGCGTGGGCAGGAGAAGCCCTGCATTTGGGCTATCGCCAGGGGTTAGAAACGTTCACTGGGAGTGAGGTAGTGGTGTGAACGCCCAGTTCACGCCCACAGGTGCAGTATCTAGGTGTGGGCGAGGTCATGTGACACTGAGGAGGTGGGTGGGGAAGGGGGTTTGGTATACGGGACAGAGCCATTTCTACTACCAAACAAATTAGCTAGGTGGCTCATGTAGTCGAGGGCTAGATCAGCAGTTGGCCTCTTTGTACAGTTTACCTTGGTTGGCCCTTCCTAATAGTCTATATGAAGCATTACCCACAACCCTCTGCCAGATCCAAGATGACCGTCGGGGGGCCAGTTACATAACTAATTTCAAAATGGCCACCTCCATACAGGAATGGCTCTGTTCCCTATATTTAGATACCCATTGCAGGACCAGGTGGGAGGGGGCTGGGTGGGGTGGGATGGGTTTGTATCAGTGTGTGGCTTTATTTGTGTAACATCATCAATTTATATTGTCCATAAGCTGCATTCCAATATCCCACAAGTTCAAACATTGGGGGGGGGGGAAGAGAGAGAGAGAGAGAGAGAGAGAGAGAGAGAGAGAGAGAGAGAGAGATCTGAACCAATTCAATTTCAGCACTTGTAAAATAAAAATATTATAAAAAGAAGGAGCAGGTTAGGTCTAAGACCTAAAAGACCCGAGTTTTTAATGCAATTTTCAATGCTATTTTCAATTCAATTTTCAATATTCAATTAGATATTGATAAATAGTGAGTGATTACTGGCATATGTTGATGAACTGCTGACAAATAATGAGCAACTACTAACATGTATTGACTATTGCTGACAAAAAGTGCATTATTACTGACATATTTTGACTAATTACTGACAAAAAGTGAGTAATTACTGACAAAAAGTGAGTAATTACTAACATAAATTGACTAATTGCTGACAAATAGTGCATTATTACTGACATATTTGCTGACACATCAATGCCTTGTCCATCAACAAAGAGTTGACTGTTCATCAATGCATCATGCTATCCATAAGGGGTTAACTGTGCATCAATGCATCATGCTATCCATAAGGGGTTAACTGTGCATCAATGCTTTGTGACATCCATAAAGGGATAACTATGAATCAATGCATCATGCCATTCATGAAGGGTTAAAGTGAATCAATGCATCATGCCATAAATAAAGGGTTAAATGTGCATCAATGCATCATGCCGTCCATGAAGGGTTAAAGTGAATCAATGCATCATGCCATATAAAAAAGGTTAAATGTGCATCAATGCATCATGCCGTCCATGAAGGGTTAAATGTGCATCAATGCATCATGCGATTCATTAAGGGTTAACTTTGTATCAATGCATCATGCCATCCATAAAGGGTTAAAGTGCATCCATCCATCATGCCATTCATAAATGGTTAACTGTACATCACTGCATCATGCCACCCATGAAGGGTTAACTGTGCATCAATGGATCATGCTATCATTGAAGGGTTAACTGTGCATCAATGATTCAAGCCATCCATAAAGGGTTAAAGTGCATCAATGCATCATGCCATTCATAAAGGGTTAACTGTGTATCAATGTATCATGCCACCCATAAAGGATTGAATGCATATCAATCCATCATGCCATAAATAAAGGGTTAAATGTGCATCAATGCATCATGCTATCCATAAAGGGTTAACTGTGCATCAATGCTTTGTGACATCCTCAAAGGGTTAAATGTGCATCAATGCATCATGCCATCCATACAGGGTTAAATGTGCATCAATGCCTCATGCCACCCATAGAGGGTTAAGTGTGCAGCAATGCATCAGGCGATTCATAAAGGGTTAACTTTGTATCAATGCATCATGCCATCCATAAAGAGTTAAAGTGCATCCATCCATCATGCCATTCATATATGGTTAACTGTACATCACTGCATCATGCCACCCATGAAGGGTTAACTGTGCATCAATGCATCATGCTATCGTTGAAGGGTTAACTGTGCATCAATGCATCATGCTATCATTGAAGGGTTAACTGTGCATCAATGCATCATGCCATCCATAAAGGGTTAAAGTGCATCAATCCATCATGCAATTCATAAAGGGTTAACTGTGTATCAATGTATCATGCCACCCATAAAGGGTTGAATGCATTTCAATCCATCATGCCATTAATGAAGGGTTAAATGTGCATCACTGCATCATGCCATCCATGAAGGGTTAAAGTGAATCAATGCATCATGTGATTCATAAAGGGTTAAAGTGTGTCAATGCATCATGTCATTCATAAAGGGTTACAGTGCATCAATGCATCATGCCATTCATAAAGGGTTAAAGTGTGTCAATGCATCATGTCATTCATAAAGGGTGTAAGTGCATCACTACATCATGCCATTCATAAAGGGTTAACTGTGCATCAATGCATCATGCTATCCATAAAGAGTTAAGTGTGCATCACTGCATCATGCCACCCAGAAAGGGTTTACTGTGCATCATTGCATCATGCCATCCATGAAGGGTTAACTGTGGACCAATGTATCATGCCATCCATAAAGGTTAAATGTGCATCAATGCATCATACCATTCATAAAGGGTTAAATGTGCATCAATACATCATGCTATCCATAACGGGTTAAATGTGCATCAATGCATCATGCCATTCATAAAGGGTTAAATGTGTATCAATGCATCATGCTATCTTTAATGGGTTAAATGTGCATCAATGCATCATACCATCCATAACGGGTTAAATGTGCATTAATTCATCATGCTATCCATTAAGGTACATGTTATCAAAGAGGCAGTGGTCGGTGCTACTAACTGCGTTTATACCAGCCCTAACAGCGTCCCTATGTCGGCTATATACACTCTATCAAAGAGGCGGTGGTCCGTGCTACTAACTGCGTTTATACTAGCCCCAACAGCGTCCCTATGTCGGCTATATACACTCTATCAAAGAGGCGGTGGTCCGTGCTACTAAGGGAGTGATCTTTTTTTAACAACAGGGGCGGGGGCAGGTGGGTTTGAGGGGGGGTCAGAATTTTTTCAACCCCTTGACCAGGGGGGGGGTCAGAATTTTTTCAATACCTCTGATGGGGGGGGTCAAAATAATTTCACCTGTTTTCAGTGGAAAAGCCCGCACGTTACTATAGGCTAAAAGGGGACGTTCGCGCGCGATTTTTGTCCCTTATGGGGGGGGTCGAAAAATTTTACCCCCTCGAGAGGCAGGGGTCGAAATTTTTCTCACGCGTCCGCACACAAACCCACCAGCCCCCCCCACTGTTGTTAAAAAATTAGCACTCCCTAACTGCGTTTATACTAGCCCAACAGCGTCCCTATGTCGGCTATATACACGTTATCAAAGAGGCAATGGTCCGTGCTACTGACCGCATTTATACCAGCCCTAACAGCGTCCCTATGTCGGCTATATACATGGGTAGACCTACCATAAATAGTCCTACAATATATCTGATACCAATACAATTTACAAATTATTCTATACCAATTTGCAATGGTCGATTTATGGTGCACATTACCCCTATACGCAAAAAGCTTCGGCGAAAACGTGTACACTACAAGTAGACCCGAGGTCGAACCTCGGGTCTAAATATAAACAGTATTGATACCATGGTAATATAGAATGTTCCCAAAGTATGGGCATGGCGTATGTATAGGTAATTTGACATATCAGACTGATAATAGACAGGTCCTACCTCACATCCTTCCTCCTGTAGCTTACACTTGTAACTGACCACTTCTTCAGACCACAGACAACGAGAATTCAAATTCAAAGATTGGCCAATCAGGTGAGAGGGATATATCAGGCCATATATTCAGTGTGACCTGGGGTGAGCCAAAGTGAGCAGACACAGCATACCCAGCTAACCGGGCCCTGATATATTCATTCAGAGGCCCAGCAATTGATGTCCACTGAGTCTGCAGAGGGCTCACCCTAGTCTTCCTGGGCCCCAGATATCAGGTTACAAAAAGCAAAGGCATGGCATATGATTTTACATTTCAAAACAATACACAACAAGTAGGTAGGTCCTAGAGTTAAGATATCAAAGACCAACCCCAGTTAAGACTAGGGACCCAGTTTTCATTGGGGGCTTGGGAAACTACTCTGAAAGTTCCACCACCACAAAACCAGTGCCACCGCTTACCATCGCTCCTTTAGCGATGGTTCCGTCTAACACAGCAGTGGTCACTCAATGAGCATGTCTGGGTGAGGGAGGGTGAGATATCAATGAGATCACCCCAGCCCACCCCGTCTCACCCCACCCCACTCCTCTGCAAGTTTGCACAAGGCACAAAGGGTGACAGGAAAGAATATCACGCTGGAACTCACTTGTGAAGTAATGTCCTATACTGTCCTAGTATGGAAATGCTGGCCACAACTGCCTCAAACAATATACCCCTTAAAATTACAATTGTATCCATCGTCTTCTGCAATTCTTTACTTAGCTTAACACAAAATCTCCCCTCGCCACAGCCATTTCATGTGAATAAATCTTACCTTAGCATTGTCACAAACGTTGTTAACGACACCCATCTTGACCCCTCCATGTGGGTCTGACGTCTGAGCCCACACAGCATTACACAGGGCAGCAAGCAGAATCCCGATAAGGCAGAGGAGACCCCTCACTACAGAGCGCAGCGCTGCCATGTCTCTGCTGCCAGTCTGCCTGTCACAACCGCCTGTCACATACAAAATATAGCAATATGACATGGTACATGGGGACAGGTGTGGTGTATCTGCAGTCTACAGCTAGGTCACACAACCAGGTGGTTACACAGAGCGTAAAAATACATGTACCTGGGAGATTAGGGCCGAGTCATTTATTGCTCGCTAGGAGGGCTTGGTGGATTTTTGCAGGACGGCAACTTTAAAATGGCTTAATTAGTACAAATTGCAGTGTTCTTGGAGGGGCCATTCTGTTTGTTTATATGTTTTCTTGACAGATTCTATAGATACCCTATTAGATTTCTGGCAAGAATAATAAAAAAAACAACTTTTGGCCTATGGATTTCAACTTGTGTTGGTTATCAGGTAGAGCACATTCCTTAACTCTGCACGTGGCTTCCCTCTTTCACTCAGATTTAATAAGCCATTGCATTTGCCATTGATCGACTTCATTCATTCCATAAACGCCATGGCTCACATAGAAGCTGAACCAGCAATAGTAATACATGTATAAGTCATACGATGATCATACACTGACCCCACTGCAGCGTCTGACTTGCCCGTCCAAGGTATCATAGAGCACCATACAATGCCTACTGGTGTGAATTGGCCCTAGGCTGTGCTATAAACCTGGCAACACTAATGGCAGTACCTTTAGTGGCTAATATAGGTCTTGTACCCAGTAAGCTGGTCTCTGTATTAGAGGAACTAGAAGCTCATGTGTAAATATATGAAATCCAAGAAGAGTCTGAGTCAAAACTGCCTAGTAATAACTCATTTGGTAGAATCACTCAGCAAATACTAAATGTCCATCCAGCTCTTAGGACAAACAGGTAAAATGCAAGATTAACATTTATAGTTGAAGTCCTTTATTCCAATGCTCAAACAGCAACAGACCCTAATGTCTTTATTAACCTAGGAGCTCTTTCCACTCTGAAGGTGAGGTTTCCATCGTCGCATTAGTGCAAGAAGGTTGTATCTGCATTTTTCAAGTTTTGCAAGACAGGCAAAAGAAATTTTCCACTTACTGTAGCACAAAGTGGAAACAGAAACATTGCACTGGTGCCTGTAGGCTCACATATCATAGACAGAGCTTCAGTACTATCATAGTAGCTACATATAGGTCAATACATGTTAAAACTGAACAAAACTCATTTTTGTCAAAATGTCAGTTACAACCTTCTTGCACTAAGGCGACGACATAACCCTTACCTGAATATGGCCCCTTTCAGGGTGACCCATTCAATTACCAGCAGGTGTATTTTCTTACAAATTACATTTACGGTACTTTGGGTGCCATATTTCCAGACCTCCATTTCTCATCACCAATTCTTAACTTCTGTTAATGATCCTTTTATATTGTTTCTCCATTAGGCACGCTATATGCACAGCTATCTGCCAACATGGATAAGGGCGCTAACTTTATACTCTTCACTATCTTCAATTTCAATATCATACATTAACGTGTTGTACATTACTCAATAATGATTTTGTCGAAATAGTCAAATAAACAGGCCCTTTAATGTAGTTAATAAACAGTTACAAGTAGGACATTTGATACCAAGTGTAAGAATAAAATATCATAGAATAACACATCCTATTACAAAGTATCACAAATATGACAAACTGGTAAGACTAAATTTTTAACCAGCAGACCATCTGGATGTGTGGTGGGGCCATTTATCTTGTTTGTTTGAGAACGAGCCACAGCGGCGGAGTTATGCGAGTATCTGCTTGGCGAGAGATACGACGAATTTAATCAATATTAACGTTTAGGCCTATATCTCTGGTAATGCCAATATCCATGCATCTGGGCTACATGGACTAGTGCATTAACCCTGCTGAGGAAATATCGCCACACCTTGCATATAAGTCACAATAATTAGCCACCCTCATACTAGTCATAGCCCTACAAAGTAGAACCCCATTCATTTTGAGGGGAAATTTTTCAAAAGGGTGGATTACAGTGAAATCATTATCTTTACACATTAATTGATATATGTTTGGATAGATTTATGTCTCAATTTTAGGGATTACATCAAATTAGAACTAAATAACACAATATGCAGGGATGTAAGTCAGACTGTTTGAATAATTCTGAAGACACATTTGGAAATCCTGCATTTAGTGTAAAACATCAAAATTTTGATGCAAAAAAGGTAATTTCAATGGTTTAGATGGTTTAAATCTATTAGAAATGTCTGGTTCAAAAAATTCTGAAATCAGACAAAATTCTGAAAACTTACATCCCAAGGCCGAGTGGGTTGGTCAGGGGATCCAACACTCCAACCCCATGTGTAAACACGGTTCTATCATTGTCTCTTATTGTCTGAATATAACAAACCTACAGATGTTCTTGAATTCCCCATTCAATAGCTATTTCATGTACCGTATTCTCCCACGTAGAAGACGCGCTGCGCGTATAGGACGCCCCCCCTTCTTGGGAAAAGCATTTTCGCGTATAAGACGCACCTCTTAGGGGGGATTTTTGTCAATCCAGTATTGTTCTATAGTAAAATTACCCCTCGTATAGGACGCACCCCCAATTTCAGTACATCCTATAAGACCCCCCAGCATTTTGTTTGGCGTAGAGGACACGTCTTATACACGGGAGTTTACGGTAGTTGAATTAAAGTATCTGCTGGGAGAGTGAGGGAATGACGTAATGACAGTGTTTTTGTCCTCTGACCAACACCATGAACGTTGGTCCACTGTTTCTTATGGGAACCGCATTGCCAACTATGATAGAACATAGATCCACTCTGGGGGGGGGGGACTCTTTCCCCCGAGTCCCCCCTGTTTCTTTTTTATGGAGACCAATAGATGTGAACAGCTTCAAAGTATTTACTGCCTTCTCTCCTATATAATTATATCCCCCCTTTGGGGGGGGCAAAATAATTCCACCTTTCTGAGTGGAGGGTACCGTAATCTCCCGCGTAGAAGGCGCAGCTCGCGTAGAAGGCGCCCCCCCAACTCAGAGAAGGCCTTTTCACGTAGAAGGCGCACGTACCTCTTCTGGATCGATTTCCGGAAAAACCCGCGTATAAGGCGCCCCCCCCAACTCACAGGGGGGCTGTTTCGCGTAGAAGGCGCCCCCCTCCCCACCCCCCTATATGAGTTCAAGCTGTCATCGGCACACGGTTGGCGTAAAAAAACGGCGAGCAAATCTACAGCGACCGGTCTGCCGCTGTGCTGGCTATATGAGTCCAAGCTGTCATCGGCACACGGTCGGCGTCAAACCCGCTGAGCGCCCGTCGACACCTCCCGGTCTGCCGCGGTGCTGGCTATATGAGTTCAAGCTGTCATCGGCAGACGGTCGGCGTCAAACCCGCCGAGCGCCCGTCGACACCTCACGGTCTCCCGCGGTGCTGGCTATATGAGTTCAAGCTGTCATCGGCACACGGTGTGACGGTCGGTGTCAAACCCGCCGAGCAAATCTACAGCGACCGGTCTGCCGCGGTGCTGGCTATATGAGTTCAAGCTGTCATCGGCACACGGTCGGCGTCAAACCCGCCGAGCGCCCGTCGACACCTCCCGGTCTCCCGCGCTGCTGGCTATATGAGTTCAAGCTGTCACTGGCGCATGGTGGGCCTTATCCCCGGCGAACGCGTCGACACCTCCCGGTCTGCCGCGGTGCTGGCGCTATGAGTTCAAGCTGTCATCAGCGCATTTTCCCAAATGAGATGTTGGAAAAACCCGCGTATAAGGCGCACCCCCAACTCAAGGCAATTACCCTCCCGCATATAAGACCCAGCAGCATTTTGTTTGGCGTAGAAGACGCGCCTTCTACGCGGGAGATTACGGTAGGTGCTACTAAAGAATAAAATGTGCTACTAAAGAATAAAATTTCAAATTTCAGACCACTCCGAGGGGTAAAATGCAATTTGGTGATCACCGAGAGCGGATTCTCTTAGTTCCTCTTCTAAATCAAAAGGGGGCGCTACTAGCAGTATGTGTCTCATCAAATATTGTGTGCCCCTTTCTCAGCTGTGGCTGGGGGTGAAGGAGAGACACATTCTGAAATCTCAGCTTAATCCACGCTTCAGCTAAGATCTCAGCTAAATCTAGTTGTTCGTCTCAGCTGAACTTTTGCTTTAAATTTAAGTTGAGATCTCAGCTTAAAGGGGGCCTATCATCACCAATTTCAACATGGGTACCACTTCAAAGATCACTCACAAATTCATGGGTACCAGCTAAAAAATTGTGGCACCCTGATTAGTCAAGGGGTGGTCACGTGACTTGCTAAGGCGGGTACGTCTTAGCCATGCTAGCCCCCCTTTAATCTCAGCTGACAGGTGTTGTAGTATTGTGCTGCCGACTAGCTTGCCATTTGGCTTGAACACTAGCCAAGACGTGTTCCAGCAGCGTATGGATGAGATTTTGGAGGACCTAGAAAGGTGCGTTGGCATCGCCGACGATGTATGTGTCTTTGGCTCCACCAAGGCGGAACGGGCTTCCCTAGCCCACTTAAAAGGGTCTATTTCTTCTCTTTCCTATCCTCTCAGGATGTGTGTGGTGCACATATGCGTGGGCACTGACACATTCCTCTGTGAAATTGTGTAATGTAGTTCTCGCCATGAATATGACCTTAGCTGTCGAAATGGCGTTAAACATCTTTTACTCACTCACTCCAAGGCGGAACACGACGCCAGGCTCTTAAAACTAATGGACGCTGCCAAGGAACACGGTCTCGTATTTAACTCGGAAAAGTGTGCCATAAAGAAGCGGTCAATATCATTCTTCGGCAATGTATACAGCAAGGACGGCATATCACCTGACCCTGCCAAAGTAAAGGACATCCATGAGATGCCAGTACCACAAAACCGGGAAGACCTCCAATGCTTCCTTGGCCTTCTTACATATATGGGAGCATTTATTGCTAACCTCAGTACACAGGCAGCTATACTACGAGATCTTCTCAAGAAAGACGTCCCATTTGAGTGGTCGGAGGACCATCAGCATGCATTCAAGAAGCTTAAGGGTGCTATATCCGAACAAGCAGTAGTGACATTCTATGACTCGACCAAACCTATAACACTTGAGGTAGATGCTTCACAAAAGGGCCTTGGTGCTACACTGATCCAGGAGGGCAAGCCAATAGCCTTTGCCTCCAAGTCCCTCACCAAAACACAGTCTAACTATAGTGACATTGAACGTGAAACACTAGCCCTAGTACATGGTGTTGAAAGGTTCCACACATACCTGTATGGGAGATCCTTCCACATTGTATCGGACCACAAGCCCCTGGAGATGATCTGTAAGAAGCCTATTGTATCAGCACTTCCTCGGCTCCAGAGGATGCTACTAAGGATCCAAGGCTACGACAACAGTGTGACATACCGACCAGGGGAAGAGATGGTCCTATCAGACACGCTATCACGCCTCCCAAATCCTAATAACAAGTCGGAAGTCAAACTAGATATACGTGTCGATGGAGTGTCAATTGATCTCATTAGCTTCAGTACTGACAAACAGGCACAACTCCGAAGGGAGACCCAGCGGTGCCCTAACCTGAACGCTCTAGCAGAGGTCGTATATCGTGGATGGCCATCAAAGATATCTGATTTACCGACTGACCTCCGTATATTTTGGTCATTTAGAGATGTGATTGGCCTTGATGATGGGATCCTGTTCAAAGGAAAGCAGGTCAGCGTTCCAGAAATAATGCGGAAGGACATTCTACAGCAACTCCACCGTGCTCATCTAGGCATAGAAAGACAAGGTTGCTAGCCTGAGACACAGTCTACTGGCCACGGATCAATGCCGGCATTGAGAAAGTGGTCTGGGGTTGTAGTGATCAAGACGCTAATCGAAAGGAACCAATGTTGCCAAGTGAAAACCCTGCCCATCCATGGCAAATAATCTGGACAGATTTATTTGAGATAAAAGGTTGTCAATTTATCCTTATTTCAGTTTTTTTTTTTTTTTTTTAATCAAAATTTTTTTAGATTATTACTCAAAATTTCCGATTGTCAAAGAATTACAACCTCCAGTGACTTCTGAGGTTGTCAAAGATGTAGTGGAGGAGGCCTGCTGCACCTTTGGAAGACCAGATGAGATCAGGTCAGATAACGGCCCACAATATGCTAGTGAGACCTTTAAGGAGTTTTGCCAGCGATGGGGAATAAAGCATACAAGATCTTCCCCACACTACGCCCAGTCCAATGGGTATATTGAGCGTCAAGTACGCTATGTAAAGCCAGTCATCAAAAAGTGTATCAAGTCAAAAGGAAGTATCCAGGAATCCCTGCTGATGCTACGGGCTACCCCAGTTGAAAGCCGGTTGCCATCACCGGCTGAAATTTTGCTGGGAAGGCAGGTAGCTACTATGTTACCTGCACATCAGGCTGATATTGACCAAGACATCAAACATAGGCTGGAAGAGAGGCGAGACAAGGCCAAAGAGCAATACGACCAGACAGCACGGAGTCAACCTCTGCCACCCTTATACCCAGGGCAGGACATTTACATCTAAGACAAGGCCTCCAAGACATGGATGCCAGGGACAGTCGTGAAAAAGAGGGCTGAGCCCTGCTCATACATGGTTGACACACCAAGTGGTGTTAGATACCTGTTTCGATCATCTATAACTGCTATCTTCTCACTATCTTTAGTCACCTTACTATATCCTGTTTACCCTTTCCTTCACAAACAATTCTCAGAACAGAGATGTTATGGTACATTAGTCAATACCCCACATCGGGGATTCCCCATCATTGGAAATCCCCAACGATGTCTGTACTCTCTACCCTCCATGACGTCACTAGCAGTGATGTCATGGACAGCCAATGGCAGCTCTGACCCATCTGCGTCATAGCAGATAGGAGGAGCTTCCACACCTAAAAATAGCTTTGTTGGTAATACCCCAGCAAGGAGTTCCCATATATACCTCTCTGTCTGCATGCTTGAGACAGAGGCATTCTACCCTGCAATAGTTCCTGTACAACATTCGACAATAAAGCCTCCATCTGAAGAACCTCTGCAAGTCTCATCTTTAATAGTAACTCTAACACACAGAGTTTAACAGTGGCAGTATACTGCGCCGCAACAGACATCATCTCCATGAAGGTGTGCACGCCCAAAAGACGCCACCTCTACAGCAAATGCGTCCCAACGGTGAAAAGGGGGAGAATGTCACTAGAAAAGAGACTAGGCCAAGAACTGATAAACTGGCACAACTCACACCACAGAAAGCTCCACTGGCACAACTCACACCACAGAAAGCCCCGGAAAGTCCTACAAGTGTAGTCCGCACTAGCAGAGCTGGCCGTGCTATCAAAACACCAGTACGATATCAGGACTAGTCAGTCAGGGACCACCTGCCAGCCAGAGGCCAGAATAAAGCCTCCAGGTGGAGGAAAACAAGGGCAGTCTACCCTATGTTTTCTAGAGTAGATTTAGGTCATCATATTAAAGTAAATCATGTTTCAGTTCAAACTCATACTCATAGACATATGACAATACGCCAGATTAAAGGTTGATTTACAAAAAGACTTATATGTTACCATAATAGATAAGCAGTTGTGACTTTCATAAAAGAGCTTTATTACAAGTCCTTATAGACTATGAACTCCAAATATCGTTCTGATATTTATCTGAGAAAAAGGGGGATGTTGTAGAGTTCAACTAAAGTCTATCTACTACCAAATTGACATGTGTTCATCTATCACTTCAACAGGAAGTGGACCCTGGTCTACAGTGATATAGTAGCCCCTAGGACGCAGCCTGACTATGACCGAGTCCGCTCTCAGTGGTAGGTTAATAAACGCTTGCCTTCGAGGGGGGGGGCAAAGTTTTCGCTTGAGCAGATTTTCACTAACCCCCTCCCCCAGCCCTGTTGTTAAAAAAAATGACCACTCTCTAAAAATGTAATTTTCACGGGCCCCTCCTCCCCCACCCCTGCCGCATAGTGCTGACTCGGGACCAGACTTGTTACCAGGAGCGCGACATGCAGGCTGACATCAGCGACTTCCGGACCTGATCTTGTGACCTCATCTGTTCCTGGCATGTCATTCTATTTACAAGGCTAGTACATGATCTCGCGACAGATTCCGTGGACAGAACTAAAATGGCCGCGCACACCAAACCTCGCTATATAGTACAACGTATATTAAGCCAGGCTAGCCATGACTGTAGACTGTGTGGTCCCTAGGGGCCATCTAGCCGATCAACCCGGCCCTCTACAGCAGGGCCGCTCTTCGCCCCTAGTCCTTTATTTGGGGGTTCAAAGAAGTATTGGGCTGTCTCTAAGTTTCCTGAGTTTGAGCCAGAGCTCTCACAAATGAAACAATATTTAATCATTACCTTATAGTCTAATGTACCTTTCTATGCCATTGATGTTGTGGATAGTTGCTTGAATAAAGGAAAATCAAGTATTTTGTGTGGGTGGTCAAGTCCTAAATTGTGTCAAAGTTGGCTCCACTTTCACTTCTTGTCTGAGATCTCGCGCTCCCTGTGAAGTCACGTTAAGTCTCACAACCATAATAATTTTTTTCTAAATGTTTGTAAAATCATTTTTAGTCATGTTATTGAGTCAATCCCATAATATTTTCCACTAGTATGATGTACACTTGCAATTTTGTCTTGAAAAACACAGATTTAGATGTTTTGAAAAAGAAATGATTTAAAGATAAAAAAGGCAACAAAATATATCGTTGTGACACCTGAATTTGACTCTGCTACATGTCAACAGGTGTCACTGAGCAAAATAAAATTAATCTTGAAGAAGATGTCAGTTTTATTTCATACAATTCTTAATTCTACATGGAAATTATATTAAGCAAGTCAAAATTGTTTTCATACACATTATTTTTTGTAACACAAGTGCTGAATTAGGGAGTGGTCATTTATTATCAACAGGGGAGGGGTGGTGGGTATTAGGGGGGGCGTAAAAAATTCTGACCCCTCTCGAGGGGGGGGCTAAAAAAATTTTGACCCCTCTTGAGGGGGGGGCTAAAAAAATTTACCCCCTTTTTAGCAAAAAAGCCTGCGCGCTACTATAGATCAAAGAGGGGGCGCGAAAACTCTCCGCGCCCCCGGCGCGGGGGGGGCGCAAAATTTTTTTACTGCCGTCGAGGGGGGGCATAAAAAAATTTCGCGCGTCTGCGCGTAAACCCACCACCCCCCCCTGTTGATAAATAATGACCACTCCCTTAGATATTAATGTTAATTTTTTCATAATGGTATGAGAGATTATGATTGTGGCTCCTTTCAACCAAAATCCAAAATGGCGTCCGGGAGGTTAAGCAAGAGAGTTTGCAATCAGAGAAATAATCATCCTACGAAATACCAAGCAGGAAACATGAATTCTAAGGTACATTGGGCTAAAAGTATGTGTCTTTGTTCATCAGAGGGGAAATGGGGACATGACAAGGCCAGTTTTTTATCATAATCTCTGATAATGATTAGTCTGAGCTGACTGAAAAAAGGCCTAGTAGCGTGAAGCCCGACGTCAACGACCGTATCATTGATGACGGGTGGGCCAACTAGGGGCCATCCACAAATGACGTCATTGTGGAGGGGGGAGGGGAGTCAGGCCAAGCATGATGGAATTAATTTTCCATATAGATCTACCTTCAGCTTTGAAAAATTGGGAAAAAACATGACGAGGGTGAGGGTGGTCAGAAATGGTCAAATTTTGCATGACGTAATTTTTGGACTTTTAGTCTTTATTAGGTAAGGAGTAGATTGAGTCACTCTCCCTACCCCCCCCCCCCCACCCACCCAGGTCCCTGGAGTGGAGGAATTTACAACATTTAGACAACGATATTCAATTATAATATCTTGACTGGTCTAACCGGTTATCCTTGTCAGTCGCCTCTGCGTTTTGCATACATATTCTCATGAGTCATGACTATCTTCTCACTTCTGGCAGTCTGCGTGTGACATTTCCACGTCTTGACATCAAATCTGGACTTCTCCTCAAAAAAACTAAAAAAGTGATGTCAGGTTTCCATGAACATCATTATTAAATGTGTATTACATAAACACGTGCACTCACCTTATTTCTATTGCTGCTGAGGCTGTTCACTCGAGAAGATAACATCTGTTAAACAAGCGCGTTAAACAATGTTTTGAGGTTTTGATTTGTCTATGACCAGCGATTTCGAATGAATGAACGCTCCTGGGGCACCAGCGGTGAGATCATAGTTCAATATGTCCTCACATGTCGCAGCACCTGTCCTGCGTCCTACTTCCTGATTTCGCGCCTCTATTGCCTGGCATTCGTGTATAGTGATCTACACGGAGTGCCACAAGATTCAAGAAGGCTTTATTGACGAATGTAAGGATATATTCATGTCAGCGCCGGATCAACATTGATACAGGCTTGCTTGACATCTTGAGTTACATTACATTGAGAACAGATAGAATCCACTGGTTTCTTCCCTTTATAGCTTCTTGACAATTAACTTATCACGGGTGCAGTTTGTATCAATGCGTAGTTTAGTGATATAGCTTCTAACGGTGGGTGAGTATATGTGACTCAGGTATTCACTTTCTCCATATGGCTCATTTAGATCATCCTGACAATTCATAAGAACACTGGACCTTGCAGCATGCTTTTCGTCATTAATGTATTGGTTGTACTTTTGGATATGTTAAGTTGTACAAGCGGTTCAAGACAAGCATCAAAGAACCCGTCCAGCCCTTCATCCATACTGAACCCAGTCTCTGCTTCATTCATTTAGAAAATGGGTTAGGGGGGTGAGGCTGTGAGAGTACCGGTAGTACTAATAAGTAGAACCGGGAAAGCAGACTAGTTTTGGGTGCCTTGTTGTGTGGCAGAAGTGCAGGGAAAGTGCTTTATTAGATAGAGTTAATGTAGGATGTGAGCAGAACGGGGGCAATAAGTATACAGGAAGTGGGCTGCTGTGGGATTGAGTAGTAGAAGGATAATGTAATAGTGTGGCTTGTGAGGAGAATGTGGGCTATTGCACAGTGTGAGTAGGCTACCGTATCATGTTTAAGTGTTGGGATATGAATAAGTGCCAAAGGTACAGGGGTCATGACATATATCTTCAGCACCGAAACTAGACTTTGAATAACCGCCTGTCTTGTATGAGGGCTAAGGGGTAAGTCAATAGGCCAAACATGATCCGCTTTTCTTAGTTTTTAAAAGATTTTGCATGCAAGTCGTGGCTGAAGGAACATGATTTGATACACCATATTAAGCTGCGAAATAATTAATCATATCTCTTTTTTATAATGTGACATCATGCACATGCTAACCCTCCTCCCCCACCCCCCTTATCACATTTCGTCACAGGATGATAACCCCCTCTACGCTCAGGCTTGACATCATCTGACGGGGTGAGCACAGGAAAATAGGGTTGATCAGGGTGCACGTAGTACAGTGAAAGTGGCTAGGTGAGTGTGTGAAAACTACAAGGGAAATGGGTTATGAGGTTGTTAGTAATAAAAGCATATATGGTGGGTTAGTGGGGTGTGAGTAGTACATGGTGGGATGTATGTTTGTGTTATGTATGTATATTATGGTTTATGACCTCATGTATATGTTCTAGTCGTACCAGTAGTTGTGTGTTGTTTGCATGAGAAGTCTAACTCAAATGGTATGGTGATGGATTGCCCATCTTAAACCAAACACCAGGTCTGCCATATAGTAGTCACTGGTTTTATTATATATATATATATATATATATATATATATATATATATATATATATATATATACATATTTATCCACAGTTACAGCAATGATTGTTCATTCCAAGCTCAGGCTAGGTAGTGATGTGGTTCTCACAGGTATATACAAACCTATAACATGAACATGTCGATTGCTGCCCACAGTCCCATAGAATACAGTTAGTCTCCAATTAGTGCATGTGAATGCATGTGTAGTGATGTAACGGATACGAACCATCCCCCATCACACCCGGAGACCTGGGTCTGAGTCCCACGGGTACATGAACGTTACCAGTGTGATATTACAATACAAATTACCATACCCCTACACATGTATAGTGTTCCTATGTGTAAGGCCTACACCTAAGAGTTCCCTTGGCGCTCCAGGAGTATCAGTCCTAAGTGTCTATCCACCAACGCCCAACTCGATACTGACTCCTCCCTGTATTCTCCTCCAGCTAGTATCCCTTCCTACTACCAGCCCCAACTCAAATGTGTGTCTTTACTCATTGCAGCTCACCTGTAAGCCGCAGCTATGTCAACCTATGCTAATGCCTCTACTCAACCTAAACCCGTCCAGGACTCCACTATATACCAGCCATAATACACTATTATATACAATTAATTATGTTAGTAAATATACACTCGTTATTAGAGAGTGGTCATTATTTATCAACAGGGGGCAGGTGCTGGGTTTCCGCGCAGACCGCAAAAATTTTTTACGCCACCCCCCTCGACGAGTCAATAATTTTTTGCGCACCCCCCCAAACCGGAGGCGCAGAGAATTTTCGCGCCCCTCTTTGAGCTATAGTAGCACGCAGGCTTTTTTGCTCAAAAGAGGGTAAATTTTTTTCGCCCCCTCCTCAAGAGGGGTCCAAATTTTGTTAGCCCCCCCTCGGGAGGGGTCTGAAATTTTTACGCCCCCCCCCCTCAAACCCACTATCCCCCCCTTGTTGATATATAATGACCACTCCCTTATCCTTATACTTTTCCATCCATTATTTATCACACTTAAAGACAAGACAATGGAAAGTGGGTTAGTGAGTAGTACATGGAAAGTGGGTTAGTAAGGGTGTGAGTAGTACATGGAAAGTGGGCTAGAGAGGGCGTGAGTACAGTATATCCTCGATTATTAGCCCGGGCTTGTATTGATTTCAAATGGGAAATTGACCAGGCTTGTATTTGAGGCAGGCTTATAATGAATACGCTTGACAAATTTGTATGGAACCCTGCCTAAAATTCCAATATCCATCCACTGTTTCTACATATTTGTCGGAACAATTCTTTTAACTATATAATCAGAGGATATTGATTGATTGATTTGTGTTTTACAGCACTTTAGCAGCACTAAGTGGCTATCCCGTGCTTCACAGGTTGATAAATTTAACAGAGGAATGTGTCAGTGCCCGCGCATATGTGCACCACACACATCCTGAGGGGATAGGAAAGAGGAGATATAGACCCTTTTAAGTGGGCTAGGGAAGCCCGTAATCAGAGTAAAGGATGTGATGTTAGCTTCATAATGCCGAAATAATTGAGAAAATATTCATATTAGAACTAAATTTATGTCCCTCTATGGGACTTCTAATGAGTTCTCTTGTTCTGACCAGGCTTATATTCGGGGCCTGGCTTTTATTACACCCAGTAGGCTTTTTGACCAGGCTTATAATCGGGGCAGGCTTACATTTGGGCCCCGGTTTATAATCGAGGAAATACGGTAGTACATGGAAAGTGATTTGTTAAGGGTGTAAGTATTACAAGGACAGTGGGTTAGTGCAGGTGCAAGGGGCCATCAATAAATGACGTCATTCAAAATTTGACCATTTTTGACCCCCCCTCATCATGTTGTTTGCCAATTTTGAAATGCTAAAGGTATATGGAAAATATAGGACAGCATTTTGCAATGCAAGTAACTCGAAAGGGCACTTAATCTATTCTTTTAGGCCCCTTCTGATACTAACCTCATGTTTTCTTCGAGCATTATCACTGTCAATGGTTAAGCCCATGGAGAATTCATCCATTATCGCTTGTATGTTTCATTGGCGAATAACTCCTCTCTTGGCGAGTTAAGCATTGCAAAACAGCAGCAGGTCTTGAATAATGATCCATATTAACCATAAAAATGCATGAGACAGTGTAATTCTCCTCCACTTTGTTATAATCCAGCAGTTTCAATGGCACCGTGAGTTGATCGTCTCGCTGTCCGCCATTTTGGATTTTGATGTTCCGTGTGCATGCGCGACCCCTCCTTGCCGGAAGTAGCATTTTCGACAGAGAAATGATATATTCTATAGATTTAACTTGAAATTAATGGCTTTTTGAATATAATCCATGCATCTTTGGCAATATCAATCGAATTGAATTGAATATATCCTATCTTTTTACTGTTATAGCCCCACAAGTCGATCGTCTTGCTGTCCGCCATTTTGGATTTTGGTTCCATCTGGGCATGCCCGACCCAATTTCCATGGGTATTTGGGTCAATTTGCACCACCACGGCTTTGTGATGCGATTTAACGACAGGGCGAAGATGTAATTTTTTTTTATCTTTTTAATAAAACATATCGATTTAAATCATATTCTTTGGCCATTCTTTATCATATTTCTATATCATAATTTACAAAAAATTGATATCTGCCATGTTTGTGCCGAAATTACGACATTGGAGACGCGCGCACGGATCGAATGATGGCAAATTCATCAACTATTTGCACCACTCCAGACCAAAAATGCGGGAACGTTGATTCTATTCGCACCTCCTATGGCATTTAACATAGCCCAGAAAAGCGTCTTAGTTTTTCTCACTGTTAGTAGCCACTGAATCCTTCCGTTTTTAATTAATTCCGTCATGCGGGGCCTGCCCCCCCCCTCACTCCAGCATGATGTCATTTGTGGATGGGCCCTAAGTAGTACAAAGAAAGTGGGTTAGTGAGGGTGTGAATAGTCTAAGGAAGGTCAGTCAATGAGGGTGTGAGTAGTACAAGGAAAATGGGTTAGTGAGGGTGTGAGTAGTACATGGAAAGTGAGTTAATGAGCTGTGACTATTCTTTTGGAAAGTGAGTTAATGCGGCTGTGACCAGTCTTTGGAAAGTGGGTTAGTGAGGATGTGAGTAGTACATGGAAAGTGGGTTAGTGAGGGTGTGAGTAATACAATGAAAGTGGTTTAGTGAGGGTGTGAGTAGCACATGGAAAGTGAGTTAATGAGCATGTGAATAGAACATGGTGAATGCATGGGCTGTACCATATATATATGGAAAGTGAGGAAGATCATGAGTTTGTTTGTTTGTTTAGTTTTACGTCCGGGGGCCATAAAGGAACTCAGACATTCAAGGTTTCTCGGACATTAAGTCCTTTCTTTTCTGTTTGGACAGGTATTTATATGCTGCTTGCCCGACACAGCAGTGACTGAATCTATGAATGATCGAATCTATGAGATGAATGACCGCATCTATGAGGAGGGGTGAGGGGGAAAACCGCTACCGGGGCTTCATTCCCCTACTCTTTTTGGAGGATAGCAAGTCTTATTTATTTTCCTGGTCCCATAGACAGGGCCAGACAAACCACGGCCTTTGATCACTCAGACCTGGTTCACTGAGGGGGAATCCCATGGCAAAAGGCAAGCATGTACGCCCGGGCCAGCGCATATGGACACCAGCTGCCCACATGCTCACCCCAAGACACAAGAAACCCTAAGTTTGTCGCCTTTTACGAATCTGGTATGCCCACTGGTAGAATGGAAGGAGGAGAATTCCTCCTTCGTGGACTCCCAATGAAGTTATTCTGCTCCTCCATGCCCTCACATGAAGGTCCCCGCTCCACATGAGTGGTACATTGAAAGTGGTTTAGTGAGGGTATGAATAGTACATGGGAAGTAAATTAATAAGCTGTGATCATTCTTTGGAAAGAGAGATAATATGAGTGTGACAAGTCTTTGGAGTTCGAGTTGGTGAGGGTGTGCGTAGTACAAAGAGAGTAGGTTAGTGAGGGTGTGAGTAGTACATGGAAAGTGGGTTAGTGAGTGTGTGAGTAGTCTATGGAAAGTGTGTCAATCAGGGTGTGAGTAGTAAAAAGAAAGTGGTTTAGTGAGGGTGTGAGCAGTACCAAGTACCGTATCGTCGTGAACAACCGCCCCGGCACTTATTGATTTGGAGGTATGGTTACCCCCGGCCCTTATACAAGACAGGCGTTTATTCAAGATACAGTTCTCAGTGCTTAAAGGATATTTCAAAGACCGGCACTCATTCAAATCCCAGCACTTAAACATGACGATACGGTATATGGAAAGTGAGTATGGGGGTATGAGTAGTACATGGAAAATAGTACTTAAACGTTAGCAGAGTTTCTCGGACATTAAGCCCTTTCTTTTCTGTTTGGACAGGTATTTCAAAGCTGCTTATCCAGACAGCTAGACAGGTTTTTATATGCTGCTTGCCTGACACAGCAGTGACAGCATCTATGGATAACCAAATCTATGAGATGAATGACCAAGGGGGAAGACCAGTACCGGGGCTTCATTCTCTTTTCGAAGGATAGCAAGTGTTCTTTTATTTGCCTGGTCCCATAGGCAGGGCCAGACAAACCACGGCCTTTGATCACTCAGTTGTGGTTCACTGAGGGGGAATCTCATGGCAAGAGACAAGTATTTAGGCCGTGCCTGTGCATATGGACACCAGCTGCCCACATGCTCACCTCAAGCCACCAGAAACCCCAAGTTTGCCACCTTTTACGAATCTGGTATGCCCACTGGTAGAATGGAATAGGAATTCCTCCTTTGTGGACTCTCAATGAAGTTATTCTGCTCCTCCATGCCCTCACATGAAGGTCCCCACTCCACAGGTGGACATCTGAGGGAAAAGAAAAGAGGAGATATAGACCCTTTTAAGTGGGCTAGGGAAGCCCTACGTGGGTTAGTGAGAGTGTGAGTAGTCTGTGGAAAGTGAGCCAATTAAGGTGTGAGTAGTACAAGGAAAATGGGTTAGTGAGGGTGTAATACCTGGAAAATGAGTTAAGGAGGGTGTCACTAGTCTATGGAAAGTGATTTGGTGAGGGTGTGAGTAGTTAAAAGAAATTAGGTCAGGGAGAATGTGAGTAGTACAGAGAAAGTGGGTTAGTGCGGGTGTGAGTAGTACAAGGAAAGTGAGTCATTGAGGGTGTGAGTAGCACATGGAAAGTGAGTTAATAAGCATGTGAGTAAAACATGGAAAGTGGGTTGTTGAGCGCATGAGCAGTGCCAGTTACATGTATATGGAAATAATTTTACGGAGGTATGAGTGGTACATGGAAATGGGTTAGTGAGGGTGTGAGTAGTACAAGGAGAGTGAGTGAGTAATAGATGTTTAACGTCATTTTGACAGCTAAGGCCATATTCATGGCGAGAACGACATTACACAATTTCAAGAAGGAATGTGTCAGTGCCAGCACATGTGCACCACACACATCCTGAGGGGATAGGAAAGAAGAGATATAGACCCTTTTAAGTGGGCTAGGGAAGCCCGCCCGCGCATATGTACACCACACACTTCCGAGGGGATAGGAAAGAGATGTAGACCTCTTTAAGTGGGCTAGGGAAGCGCCAGTAGTACAAGGAAAGTGGGTTAGTTAGGGTGTGGGTAGTACATGGAAGGTGGATTAGTGAGGGTGTGACTAGTACATGGAAAGTGGGTTAGTGAGTACCGTAAACTCCCGCGTATAAGACGCGCTGCGCGTATAAGACGCACCCCAAACTCAGCACATGCATTTTCGTGTATAAGACACACATTTTAAGGCTGAAATTTGTAAGATTAGTACCGTAATCTCCCGCGTATAAGACGCGTCTTATACGCCAAACAAAATGCTACTGGGTCTTATACGTGGGAGGTAATTGCCTTGAGTTTGGGGTGCGTCTTATATGAGGGGTAATTTTACTATAGAAATGTACTGAATTTACAAAATTGGTACCTAAAAGGTGCGTCTTATACGCGAAAATGCATGTGCTGAGTTTGGGGTGCGTCTTATACGCGCAATGCATCTTATACGCGGGAGATTACGGTACATTTCTATAGTAAAATTACCCCTCGTATAAGACGCACACCCAACTTGAGAGAAAGCTATAAGACCCCCCAGCATTTTGTTTGGCGTAGAGGACGCGTCTTATACGCGGGAGATTACGGTATTACAAGGAAAGTGGGTTAGTGAGGGTGTGAGCAGTACAAGGAAAGTGGGTTAGTGAGGTTGTGAGTAGTACAAGGAAAGTGGGTTAGTGAGGGTGTGAGTACCGTAATCTCCCGCGTATAAGGCGCTTCTTATACGGGGGGTTTTAGTTCTCATTTGATCCAGAAGGGGAACACCAAGACCTTTCTTTTGATATCTTACATGACCCCTTGGCCAAAATAGGACAAAATGGGGCCCAGGAGGGCCCAAGGCACCCATAGATTTTTGAAATTTGAAAATTCATTAAGTAGAACCAATGAATTTTTCATTTTTTTGAGAATTTTCCAAAACTCTAGGTGCGCCTTATACGTGGGCTGCGCCTTATACGCGGGAGATTACGGTAGTACAAGGAAAGTGGGTTAGTGAGGGTATGACTAGTACATGGAAAGCGGGTTAGTGAGTAGTACATGGAAAGTGGGTTAGTGAGTAGTACATGGAAAGTGGGTTAGTGAGGGTGTGAGTAGTACAAGGAAAGTAGGTTAGTGAGGGTGTGAGTAGTACATGGAAAGTGGGTTAGTGAGCGTGTGAGTAGTACATGAAAAGTGAGTCAATGAGGGTAAGAGTAGTACAAGGAAGTGGTAAGGCCCATTTGGTGCTTGATCGGCCTCAAAACATCAGATATCCTCCAATTAGTGAGGCTACACCGAAAAAATAAGTTGGTCTACGGATTCCCTCTCCAAATTTTTTTCTTTGAAAAAAAAAATCTCGTCTGGATTTCGCTCGCTTGACTTTCTACAAGTTTTCTCTTTGCGATGTTTGGCAAATTTTTTTTTTAAATATTTTTTTTTTCACTCGCCTCACTTTTCCAGCAAGGAATCCATTGGACGCCAAAAAATTCTTAAAAAAATATAAAAATTTTGCTCGCTCGCACCATCTTTTCAAAAACTTTTTTTTTTTGGTGTGGCCTGATGTAAAATATTCCCATTGGATCTGGGAAAATCACAAGGGCCAACGTTTTTATACCCAAAATGTAGGAAATCCTAGACGTATAACTCACATCCTTGTCGTAGAGCCCCACCAATTTAAGGCCCGTCAAATTATCTCTTATCCGATATGAGCAAATTACAAGAATGCCCCATTCCATACATGGAAGTTTTCTGGGAAAACATGCCGTAGCTGTTTGTTAGTGTGAGAGACAGTGTAGGATAGTTGGTGGAGTTTGGTATTGGTGCAGGAAAGTGAGATCATTTTGTAGATTGTTTTACAACTAAACGTGCGGATAATAGACATGACACAGCGATGTACTTATGACAGATTTATTCACAGATATTTACAAGTAGAATATATTGCCCGAGTTAGTATCTTAGGTTGTATGTAGTTGCATTATTTTATGATGGCTGTATAGTATTAATAAAAAATACATCAAGCCTGTTTCTTTCAATCTGGGGCCACTGGCGATTAATATGTTCTGGGCTCTTAAACAGCCGTTCTTTCCAATATCACAGGAGAATGAACCCTTCCAAATTAACAAGTGTGGTAGGTAATACCCTCCGAGAGCTTTGTGGAGAAAATTATTCATATAAAATAGCCATTATCTATAATAAAATATCAATTTTGCGATCATGTTGTGGCAAATGATGTCTACGACATTCTTTTCCACTGTACTCATGGGCCAACCACCATACTCTTCTGATATATTTAGTTGCAATAGATTTTGATTTGATAGGGACTATTGGACCTCCTGTACCACGAGTTGACGGGCATTCTGGAAGGCGGCAATCAGAGAGCTCATTTGGATCTTTTCACTGGTTCCAGATGCGAGGCGATGCCTGTGGACAGAATTAATAATTCAACATTTATATAAGTGCTTTTTGGAACTCAAGAAAGTATCAGTTACTACTGTATTTCCTCTTGTATAAGTCGGTCCCGTGTATAAGCCCGGGAGATAGGCTCCTTAGTGTTATACTGGCCGGGCCCTGTGTATAAGCCCAGGGGGTGGAATATCTACTTAAAATCACACACTTACAAATCATCGCTTACATCTTGCACCTAGCACTACATCTTTTGTTTGTAAACAGAGACATGTGCTTCCTCCTGTCAAAATTTTCTAATTTCTATTTCCACCCATGACACTTCAAAATTTGGACAGGGATATTATTGAAGTGCCTCCCTATTTATGAAAGTGACAGCTAGCCTTGTTTGTAAACAACTGTTTAAAATCCCAATTGTCATGGCTGAAAAAGAATTCCCTTTCCTGTGAAATCTTTGTCTATTGCAACATGTGTAGTGACAGATTTCTGTCAAGGAAAGGTTAAATATGGGGTAGCAGTAAGATTTGACAAGGTTTCACTGAAAAATACCACATTTAATATTGGTGGTATATGCTGGAACTACTTTTTGGAGGGGATGAGCACAGCCCTTTCACTCCGCCCCAGATACCCCCCAGTAAACCTTTCTTTCGGTTCTATAAACCCTATTCATTGTACAACCATTCTTTAGGTAAACTAAGCAGTAATTGATAATAAAATCATTGGAAATATTGAAATAAATGTAAGACTTTTGGCTACATTTTGTTTTTTACGGCTTGCAAATCGGACCATCAGGGATGTAAGTCTGGGTGTATGAGAAATTCTGAAGATACACATAGAAATTCTTGATTGATTGTATAATGCAACAAAACGTTGATCTGAGAAAGGAAATTTGGGTAAATCTATAGGTATATTGAACTCCAGAAATTCTGAAATCAGGCAAAATTCTGAACACCAACATCCCTGGACCATTAAGGTTTTTACAACCAAAGAGTTAAATGATTAATATAGTGAATTAACTCTTCTTTTTACTTATTTCCTGACCATGATAATTTTGAGGTATTCGGTCCTGCCAAAAATCAACTCAGGCCTGCAGAGCCATAAAACCCGACAGAGCGCACCTCCCCCCCCTCTATTTTGTCATATTTTACAGTCTATAAATGACCCAAATGTTCTGTTTTTGAAGCCTGGTTAAACTACTGAATATAATCTAGGTGATTTTAACCGCACTGCGAGTTGATAAAGTCAAAAACAATAATTGTATAATACTCACTCCACATCAGACATCTTCTCCAGAAGTAGAATGCGAATGTGGATGGGAAAGTCAACTGGAGGTAGAAATGTCAGAGAAAAGAATGATTCGTCAGAAACATTTGAGGTCTTCAAGTGTCTAAATTGCATCATTACTGTAATACACCAAGGTTTATGAGCGAGGTTCATTCTGTATAAGGACAAACAAGGACTGATGTGCTGACACCAACTGTGGCTTTCAAGTTCCACTTGGCACAAAATTAGGGAAACTTTCTAATATTCTAGGATAATGCTTTGATTATGCCCCTCCCAACACAAAAAGGGTTTGAAATCGCAAACATTTTTTTTTAATCCACCATTCCTTACTGACAAGCAATAAACCAAATATGCTCAAGAAGATGAGGTACATATCAATGATTATAGAGCTGTAGTACGTGTTCTACTTAAGAAATATCCCAAACAAAGCAAATATACAGGGATGACAGTGAGGTCTAGTAAAAAAGCCTGAACTTTGCGGAGGCCTTGTGGGCATCATCACATGTCACAAGCGAAGCACAGCTACTTGTCTAGGGGGGGGGGGGCATGCCCCCCAACAAAATTTTGGAATTATAGACAGGAATTGGTATGTTTTAGATCATTTTGCAGGGTGTCCGGCAGACCCCTTTGAAAAAGTAGGACTGAAAATTTTCAAAAAGTAGGACAAAAGTAGGAATATATAAGAAAAGTAGGACATATGTAGAATAAACAATGTATTCCAACAAACCTGTTTATCCTTAAAATTGATAAGCTTATATGTAGAATCTATTAGGAAAATATTCCAGAACATATTTAAATGGTGCTCAGTTTGTACCTGTATCACTAGTATGTGAAACATGATATACAGTGGTTTCATGAAGGCATTTACTGCGAGTCTGCTACGTCAAAGTGATGTACAGTGGCCATGTTGGAGCACAATGAGTGAAATAAAACAGTAAATTGTTTCCTTGTCATGAATTCTTGCCAATGTATTACTGATTACTGATCCTAGATTGAGATTGAGAAATTGGCTAGTTGTTTCAGCACACTTACAGGTGAAACTTGTAATGGTAAGTTTATGGCAAAAGTTTTGCCTCAACATGGCTGCCATACAAGATCGGTGAGGTACTAACCCCTCTATAGAAATTACTTAATAGACACAGTTTTTGTACAATCTATTCAAGTACTACACAGAGGGTATGCCACAATATCACTCTCTATTCGGACCCCTGTCTATCACTCCCCTGTGGTGACCCCTCATCTCCATTTGACTGAAATTCCCTATCTATTTGATTGCAGCCAACACTGACACCATAAGTCTCATATTGACGTTTCATGTAGCCACATTTTGATATTACCTCCCTGATCACTATCAGTCAGGTGGTGCATGTATTCTGTTAAAGGGTTTATAAGTGAAACATTAGTATAATACTAGTTCTAATGCTCAAAGAATATATGTCCACCAAGTCAATCACTAACCATCACCACACAACTAACTTTAGCATAATCAAACATCAATTGATGCACCAATGGTGTCAGAATTGACTCTTTCATTCCACAAGCCAATATCTCTGAATCTTTAATGAAGATGTGATTAATAAATACTGCAAATTGCAATGATACAACTCACATGTTGAGTCATAGATATTTTAGATAACAGTAAAACTGCACTATTCATAAACCATGTGGAGGCTAAATGTAGTAGCGCTACAACTCCAGTACTCAGTTTCATACATGTACTAAAGGAGCGCGACAGACATGGCAAAATTTGAGTAGCAGATAATAATGCAAATGATATTACAGAATTTGTTATCTACCCGAAGTAATGTTACTAGCCAGTACAAGACTAAATGGATGAAACATATACGAGTAAAATCGTTCACATGCCATAGTTTTGGTAATAAAATCAGGTACTCCTTAATAATTTACCATGCCTGTGATAAGTTCCCTCAGGTATACCTCATTGGGAACTACAATAGCCTATGCATGACACACATTGAGACTTGAGGGTTGATTTCACTTGACATAAGTAATTATAAAGATGTACTGACACAAACAAGATGTGCTTCAAAGCAACTATAGGTATTTTTATATTGCACGTGCCAAAGGAAAATAAAAAAGTAGGAAATAGTAGAAAAAAGTAGGTATTTTGGAGAAAAAGTAGGAAAAATAGCAAAATCATAAAAAAAATAGGAAAAAGTAGGAAAAGTAGGATCGCCGGACACCCTGTTAATAATGTATCCATCAAATATTATCCACCTACATTTTGACTCTACTAGAAAAGTCCCACATCACTTACTTCTGTGCACGTAGAGGTGGACTTCGGTGAGGATATCTTGTAGTGCCAGCCCCTTGGCCATCTTTAGGTTTTGGATATCTGTTTGCATTCAAGGAAAAAAAACTATTGATTGAGGAGAGGACTGCTAAAACACTCACTCTGATATCAAAAGAGGTGTCAGTTGGGTATGGGCTCAACCTCTGAAGATCTTTGGATGTTAGCAAAGCACCCATTCCCCCGAATGTGTTATGCTAAAAGCACCCATCTTGTCTTCCTATCAACCTGTTCCCCTCACTCAAAACCATTAAAACCATCTCTAGAATGGATGGTCATAGAAAGATAATTAAAAACACTGCATCAGAATTTCAGCCAATCAGCAGCCACCTTAGATTCATGTCCTCTGAAATGAGATTTCAGAGATCCTCTGATCTCTGAAAGGTGGTTTGTCTAGAAAAGGCTAGAGGGCAGCACAAAGCATGCTAATTCCACCTGCTGAAGCCTGAACTATGCTCAGCCTTAGGCTCCCTAGAAGTAGAAAGGAAATGTTGTAAGGGTCTCTTGTTATTATGTAAGTTTCTCTATCCAAATTATAACCACAACTTGGAAGATGTCTCTGAGATGTCTGATTCTAAACTCAGGGTGCAGCTTATACGAGTTCGCAGATGTAGAGCAAGCTCTAGCCTTTGTCTTTGCATCCAAATGTGTTTGGAGCATTTTCCATTGGTTGCCTGGCGCAAAACGTGTCTGCTGACGATGGGATTCGAACCCACATGGCAAGCAGCGCAAAACGCGTTCGCTGACGATGTGATTCGAACCCACATGGCAAGCAGCGCAAAACGCGTACGCTGACGATGGGATTCGAACCCGCGTGGCGCAAAACGCGTCCGCTGACGATGGTATTCAATCCTGCGCGACTGGAACATTTTGCGGACCGGGATAGAGCCGCAAAACCTTACTCTCTACCACTCGTTTGAGATTTAACTCTTTGACAAAGGGAACAAGGGGTTTTACTTCGCCCACATAAGCTGCACCCTGACTTTGGGAAGATGGTATAAGCCGCACAAGGGGCCTGAGATGGTTGCCATTTCTAACCGTAATCTCCCGCGTAGAAGGCGCGCCTTCTACGTGAATCAGATTGGGGGTGCGCCTTCTACACAGGCGGTAAATTGCCTTCAGTTGGGGGCGCCTTATAGGGGGAGTACTTTTACTATAGAACAGTACTAAACTGACAAAAATCTGCCTGGAGGGGTGCGCCTTCTACGTGAAACAGCCTTCTCTGAGTTGGGGGTGTGCTTTTACGTGAGCTGCGCCTTCTATGCGGGAGATTACGGTATAGTCTATATGTGACCCATCCTAACAAAGTGGTACTGAAGTCGCACATTTAGAAGCCTAGATATAGGCTTCTCAAGTGGTATAGTGTCAAAAATATCAGATTTTTTAAAATTGACATTTTAACATTTTTCTAACCTATGGGTAGATATCTTTCAGAATCCTTGCCTACTAAACTGAATTTAAGCCCCAAATGCCTAGAAGACATAGCTATAGTTTTCTTGGTTATATAGAATTACATGGATATTATATAGGATTCATAAATTATTACATGTTTAAAATGTCAATTATCTCAGTTTAATCGATTTTTAATTCATCCGACCTAATTCAGGGGTGTGAAATCCCAAAACCTATTTCCTCTGATGCGTAATATACGGCTTGTTAGTTAATGTTTTAATGTTGGATAAAAGTGATCTAAATGTTCTTTGGGCAGAATATAACAAACTCTGTTGTACAAGTATGTTTGGAACTACCATTGGGATGCCCACATTTTTCAATCTGGAATGGTATTGGCAGAAATTCTAAGTCAGACCCCCCCCCCTACAAATGGTAAATTCTTTTCTCAGTGGATTTGCATAGATCTCAAGAATGGTCTTTCTGAGCATCAAAAACGCGGATTTCCGCGTTTCCGCGGAAATTTCACACCCCTGCTAATTACCGACGGAAGATCCTTAGAGGACCACCTGGTTCAAATATGCAAGTGCTATATACCAAATGAACGGCTTATCCCCAGGGTTCTATGAAATATTCATAATGTTGGCTACACTTTTTGACTTGTGTGAGTGCACTGCCACTGGGCCAGGTCTCCCTGTCCACAGAACAGTGTTCTCGGTGCTACAGTCATACCGTAATCTCCAGCATATAAGACGCAGTGCACGTATAAGACGCACCTAGAGTTTTGGATTATGCTAAAAAAAATGAAAAATTCATATCTTTTCTTCTACTGCATGGGTTTTCAAAATTCGAAAAGCTATGTGTAGTTAGTGCCATCCACTCTCCTGAATACTATTATTTCATATTATAACTTAGGGGGAGTGTACAATATCAAAAGAAAGGTCTTGGTGTCCCCCTTTTGGATCCAAGGAGAACTAAAACTTTGTGTATAAGACGCGTCTTATGTGTGGGAGATTATGGTAGTTCATTGAACAGGACTCAACCCTACCTTAAAATCTTGGCCTATATGGCGCACCCTTACTTCAGGGTGCTCCAAGGTGCAGTAAGTGGCTATCCTTGTGTAAAGCAGTGCCTCATATGCGAAGTACTTACTATATATATCTCTCGTGTATAAGGCTCGTCTTATTTGCGAGGTTTTAGTTCATCCTGGATCCTGAAGGCATTTATTTTGATATGTTACACTCTCCTTTAATTCATAGGGGCCACATAGGGGGTCTAGGGGGATCGGAGGGGGGGGGCTCTAGCTACATATAGCTTTTTGAATTTTCAAAATTCATTACGTAGTACAAGTCATGAATTTTTAATTTCTTTGACCAAATCCTAAAACTCTAGGTGCATCTCATAAGCGGAGTGCGCCTTATATGCCGTGGAATGTGATATTATTCACCCATATTAGCCCACTATCCTTTTATTACCTTCCCACTTCAAATCACTTTCTATCGACTATGCATGCACCCGCTCTAGGCACTTTCTGTCTATTACTCAACCATATTATCCTATATCCATCTACTTCTCACACAAACTAATCCATTTTCCATCTACTCCTCACACTATTATTATTCAAACCCACTTTCCCTGTAGTTCAGAACTGTTCTAACGATGCCCCTCTTGCCCACCTTCTCTGTACTACTCACTCCCACACTTTTCCATTTTCCATGTACCGTAACTTTCCCACACATCATTCATTGATTCTATTCTCACAGATATCACAAGAATCCATTTTGAGAGAGGATACTATTATATGCAGCCGTGAAGTTGTCATTCAGCATCCAGTTAACAATGTTTTCAATGTCTGATCTCAGAGGGTGACCAACGCAGGTGTATACATTGTCCTCGTTAACTACATCAAATGCCATCGAACAACTCTGAAAAGGGTAGAAAGTATTTAATAGCGATTAGATGGTTATCAAAAATCGAATATTTATAAATAGAATGTGATCTACTCTTTACAGAGTTCTGAGAATGACTATAGTTATCATGTGCGTGGAACATGGTTGAGATTTTGTTAGTACAACCATAAGTGAAGATTTCATGTGTATCCAAACATGGTTGCTTTACCTGTAATACATTGATGACCTTGCGCATGTCACCCTTGGCTAACCTAAGTAGTGCCCGTTGTCCGTCTTCTGTCACATTCACCCTGTAACCATAGACAAATGTATAAAGTGGTCACAGATATTATCTTTGTTTACAATGCCTTACTGCAGGCATATGCATAATCTTATTGTCCATGACCAGAGGGCAGAATATGATTCGAATACCAGGTTTTGACAACATTTTCCATTATCAATGACCTATTCAATTCAATTTCTTACATGTTTATTTGCATTTTCACGGAGATACATTATGATCTTCCGGTAGCAAATTTCAGGGGTGTGAAATCCCGAAACCCATTACCTCTGAAGCGTAATATACGGCTTGCTAGTTAATGTTTTAATGTAGTATAAAAGTGATCTAAATGTTCTTTGGACAGAATATAACACACTCTGTTATACAGGTATGTTTGGAACTACCAGTGGGATGCTAACATTTTTCAATCTGGAATGGTATTGGCAAATATTTTAAGTCAGACCCCCCCCCCCCCACAAATGGTAAATTCTTTTCTCAGTGGATTTGCATAGATCTCAAAAATGGTCTTTCTGAGCATCAAAAACGTGGATTTCCGCGGAGATTTCACACCCCTGAAATTTAGAGTTAGTCAGTCTCTTCAAAAGCAAGCATATCAGCTTAAAGCATATACTTGGAAAATTATTCGACACAAGTCTTGTAGCATGTTCACAAACATTGCGTATGGTCAACATGATACTATTAACAGCAAATAAACTATGTTCAAGAAAAGAAATAACATTAATCTTATTGTCTGCCCATGTTACATCGAGTATGTATACTCAATACATATCGTCGCCTCAGTGCAACAAGGTTGTAACTGACATTTTGACAAAACTGAATTTTCTTTAGTCTCAACATCTATTGACCCTTGTCTGTCTATTATGAAAGTATTGAAGCTCTCTCTACACTCTCTCTCTCTCTCTCTCTCTCTGCCTACTGGCCCCACTGTAACATGGTTGTGTCCACTGTGAGATATAGTAATTGGAACACTTCGTTTGCCTCTCCTGCAAACTTGAAAACTGCAGATACAACCTTGTTGCACTGAGGCGAAGATATGTTCTCGACATATGAGAACTGACTTACATCACACAATTGAATGTGTCCAGAGATAAGCTGGGGAGCTGTAGCATATACATATGATCAAGACTGTGGCTAGGCTACAATTATATTAGTATAGCATAGTAGATTGTACAAACCATACCCCACAAATAATATAGCCAATACCTTGTAAACATATTATATGATAGCTAGCTGTGTTGTTATACCAATACTTGAAGCGATAATCATATATGTAAGTGACCAGCTGACCCCGCACATGCTATTTAACAAATTAATAGGTTTTCTAACTTACTTTTCTTTGTCCACTATATGGAGCAGACGTGGCAGCATCTGCTCTGTGGTTAAGGGCCCAAACCTGAAGCGTGTACATCGAGACTGCAATGCTGGGATGATCTTGGATAGGTAGTTACAGATGATACAGAACCGAGTGTTCTCAGTAAACTTCTCTATAACTGTAAAAACACATAATAATCTTAGCTAACTTGACTATTTTTTCTAAAGACAGAGTATGATCTACATAAATGTGCCTCAAAACAGACACTACAATCATACATTTTTACAATAGGAATTTTTTAGTCCGACCAGTCATGTAATAGGCAGTAGGTAGCTAGACATTATATTTGCCAAATATGTTTTACCTTACTGGAGTTTATATATTACTAAAGAAAATACCGTGCACATAAATATGGTCTTTGACAACTTTTGTGCTCTCGTAATCACATGGTGTATGTTACATTCTAAAGCAGATGGTTATAATAGATAATACAGCATTGCATGTTGTAGATTAAAGCATTGGTACCTTCTGATTACATCTATTTATACTAACCTCTTCTCAGAGCATTTTGTGCATCTCGTGTCATAGCATCAGCCTCATCTAGGATCACTATCTTAAAGCCTGACCTGCTCAACAGGACAATTATTACATTTTAGTAATAACTCGAAACAAGTTTTCTTTGATTGATAAACGGCCCATTTTGAAACCGAAGAAAAGTCTGTTAGCCCGATCTAGAGATAGACCTACAATAGAGATTAAGTAAGTAAGTAATAGATGTTTAACGCCATTTCGACAGCTAAGGTCATATTCATGGCGAGAACTACATTACACAATTTCACAGAGGAATGTGTCAGTGCCCGCACATATGTGCACCACACACATCCTGAGGGGATAGGAAAGAGAAGATATAGACCCTTTTAAGTGGGCTAGGGAAGCCCGACAATAGAGATTAAGCTTGATTTTTAATCTAGCATGGTCTACCACAATGTGCCATAAGAAATCGCACAACGGTAAGTCGCATGTTGATATGATGGATCATGGTACAATGGATGGGCAATCATCTTTTTTTAATTCTTTATTTATCCTAGCATTGTTAAGTATAATATCATAGCCTGAATGATTTCATGCGAGCCATGAAATACATGAACTTGAAAACTTACTTGAAAATGGTTCTTGTACTTGCAAAACTGAGAATTTGGCCACGTACTATTCCTATACCTCGGTCATCAGAGGCATTTAACTGAAAAAAATTTATAGCAATTATTTAATGGTGTCTACAACTACAGGTTGGATAGTTCAGATGTGAAAATATTATTAGGGTAGCAGTTATCAGGGTAGGAGAGTGTTCATCAAATTGATAACCGGACACTGTGCAGTTATTTTGGATTACATGTATTTTCAACAGATGAAGGTTGAAGTATGACTTGTGCACTCTATCCAGATGCAGCAGATGAGAGTAACCCACACACTGTGCCCGTGTGTGGGACGTATTTTATTACTAAGTAGTTTAACATGTTTGGATGAGGAGTGGCAAGTCCAGTAGGGTATGTGCGGCAATTTCTCTGCTATACAAGTCTCCCCATGGATCAGGTATAGTGAGTGAGTAATAGATGTTTAACGCCATTTCGACAGCTACGCTTATATTCATGGCGAGAACTACATTACACAATTTCACAAGGGAAAGTGTCAGTGCCCGCGCATATGTGCACCACACACATCCTGAGGGGATAGAAAAGCGGAGAAATAGACCCTTTTAAGTGGGCTAGGGAAGCCCGGGATCAGGTATACCATTGCAATATAGATTATACGTTTATACAACACTGAGGACTGAGAGTAAGCAGAAGGTCAATTCTATGAGCGATTCTCAGTTGGTTTCAAGATAGCCAGAACACTGTTTGTCCGGTTGATACAGAGTATCAACGATTTTACACACCATAATCTCCTGCGTTTGATATGCAAATCAGACCCCATGTGCCCCTTATAGGATCGACCTGAGTTGGGGTTGCGCCTTATACAGGGGTTATGATTACACTAAGAGTACTGGTGTTGAAAACCAGGCCCTAGGTGCGCGTTATAACTTTCGCTTCAACTCAGGTTGTGCGTTATATAGGGATGCGGCTTCTTCACGGAAGATAACGGTATTCATGATCACCATGCCCTTCACTCTTTCTTAAATATTAAAAAATGTTCTCCACTTGATCTGATATAAAGTTATTGTCTTCCTGAACTGTCCACTGAAAATGTATTGCAGTGACAATAATAACACCAGTTGACAAAAAGTAACGGTCTACATTACCCCCTTACTTTCCTGACTGTACTCACCTCTAGCACCATTGAGTTGAATTCCTTCGGTGAGTAGATAGTTTTGGCTACAGCTAGGATGGTACTTGTCTTTCCAGTACCAGGAGGTCCATACAGCAACATGTGGGGCAGACGGTCCTCCTTTACGAAACGTTGTACTGTCACATATAAAACATGTGGTGATGTAGTCACTTATCTATGATTATACTCGCAGACCCTCAAATAAAAGCTCACCAAAAAAAATCAGTTGTTTAAAATATAATGCAGCAATGTAAATTGCTGATAACTCGAAAAGTGAAAAGCCTGTGATTGGCTTCCATGAGTTGTGCACTCATCCTGTTGCATCAGCACTCCCTCACCCAGGTTATTCGCACCACCAAGCCACTATTCGCATAACTCCTGCCAAAACTGCACTATTCGCACATTGCCAAAAAAGGCAGGAAAGTTGATACATGGATCAACATCATATAGCTTCACCATTGGTGGCAAAAAGTGTCTTATGGCTGCCAACCAACTGAGTCTGTACAATACTGACAATTTCTAAAAATTTACAAAACTTGGTAATGAAATTCCTTTTCCTGCAAGACCCCTACATCTCCTCCTTTAAACACTACAAATTCATTAAGTAATTCTGCCTCTTATATACAAAATTTCCATCTTTTTTTAAACTTATTCGCACCACCAAAATGACTGAAAGTGCAGGGCCCCAGGGTGTCTCCTTATAACTCGCTTTTCGAGTTAATAAAATGATCAAACTACAACGTTTTGCATACACTGCTTGGTTCACCATCAGCATCACGTCAGAGCCACTTTTAATGGAGCTTTTGCATGGAATAGACCACTTAGAGCCAGGGAAGCAATACAAAAAAACAACCGGACCACTTATCAAGACAAAGTCAAACCATCTGAATAGTTTGGCATGGTACATATTGTTTGTGTGCGTGAAACTTTGTTCAGGCTGTTGCTAACGTAGAGATGATGATAGCAAGTTATCTAACATTTAACTGCAACAACTTACTTGTGCCTAGGATATCCTGGTGTGAAATCAAATCATCGAGACTGCTTGGTCGATATTTCTCAACCCTGAATAAATTAGAAAGCATCGCATTTAGATACAAAGTAAAAGCTATTTACATTTTTGGTACCGTAACCACAAAAGACTTTCTTTGTTTTGGTAAGGAATATAATATATCAAATTATAGCACTTGGGTGTCCCCCTTGCGGATCCTGGGAGAACTAAAACCCCGTGTATAAGATGCGTCTTATACGCAGGAGATAACAATATTTATCAAGGCGGCTGGGTGGGGGGGTAACTTAAGGGGGCGTAAAAACTTCTGACCCCTAATTTGGCCTCTTGAAATTTTCTGCACCTCTGGCATTGGGGAGGCATAAAAAGTTTTGACTGCTGTTGAGCGGGGCATAACATTTTTTCGCAAGCCCCCCTGTTGATGAATAAGGCCTAAAAAAAATGTTGTGTTCAGGTAACACTACCTACCCTATTTTTTGGCCCTACCCTAACTTTTTTACGGGCATTTCAAGAAAAATCTGATATTTTCACACTTATCGAGACCTGGAAGTTTTTTTTCATCATCTATGCATCAAGACGGCCAAAAAAAATTGCCTTCCCTAATTTTTTCGACCCCGTTACCTTTTTTACACCAAGGGGGGATGGTGTTCATGGCTCATGTGTATGTCTACGATTAAGTGTGACAAATAAAGGGTGGGGGGGGGGGTCCAAAAAGGCCGAAAAAAAGCATGACATAGGCCTACATTAATGATTATGGATCAGCCCTATTAACCACTCACTAAACAACAGGGAGGGATCCGCAAGAAGATTTTGCACATTTCTCCCCCTTGTGGGGGTCGAAATGCCTCCCCCCACTCCTCAGACTGTCAGTGCTAGAGCAGGAAATGCTCATTCGCACTACATACGCATTCACAGTACTTACACATTCGCCCTAGACCATTTGCTCTACTTTAGGACCATTCACTGATGGACGACGTAGGGACAGTATCCTTATCCCTTTAATTGTTTCTAGTTCTATTAGAGCTTGGAGTATGATTATTTGGTTAACTATTAAACCCAAATCTTTGGGGGCCAGGGGTTGTCACTAGTGCGAATCATCCACTGCCCCTCTTTTGTATGAGTAGTGCAAATGGTCCAGGGGTAGCGCAAATGGTCCAAAAGGGAGTAATGCAAAGTCTAGGGCGAACAGGCAGTAGTGCGAATCATCCATAACTCACTAGAGCCGTCTGACTGAGTCTGAGGGCCAAGAATTACAATTTGCATGTGGGATTCTGGGAAGGCACCTTTTACGTTTTGTTTTTCCGCTGTTCTTTTCCCCGAGGAGCTTGACAAATTATGCCCCCTCATACCAACTACTCGCCCACCCTTGTTCAAAATGAATGACCACTCTCTAAGTTAGTGACAGTAACTTTAATACAAGGTTGGCAGGTAGGATATTCTTAAAACAGTAGACTTTTCTCTACTGCTCTTCAACTTCAAGTCACACTCATGCTGAGACAGACTTACCAGATACACTTATAAAACGGCTGGCAGTGGTCTGTTGCACAGTAGAAGTGACCTTGAGTGCATTATAGGAGTATAGTGCACACCTCAGCAAGGTCACCATAGCTGTAAACCGAACGATATATGCAAGGCGACCGTGGGTACAGTTACACTGCATGCACGGCGACCGTGTGCACAAGGGCGCTGTACACACGGCAACCGTACGTAAAGTTTCTCTATGTGCACTGCGGCGGTATGTCTAGAGAGATTATATGTATGGCACATACAAGCTTGTATGTGCCGTATATATATCTTTAAATTCTTAAATTGATCTTTGATACCCTTATTTTTTTTTCATCTGGAATTCAATGACGGACTGACTGATTCATTCAACTTCAGACCGCCATAGATGAACACCTCAGGGATATAACTAATAATATGATAGAAGACAAGCCCAGTTTTTGTCTTTACCTTGATTATAAAAAAGCTTTCAATACTATATCACACAAATTATTAAATTACAAACTTCTAGAACTTGGTCTTTGTAGAAATACTTGTAAATTTTTTCAAAACTATTTGATGAATAGGACACAAAAGGTACCCGCTAATAACACCCTTTCAACCAATAGAACAATGGAATATGGTGTTCCTCAGGGATCTGTGTTGGGTCCAGTACTTTTTTCACTGTATATAAACCCCTTTGCTACACTGTATGATTATAAGACATCCCTCTATGCAGATGATGCTGTAATAACTGTCACCTCTAGTGCAAAAATGCAAGAAGCCCTAAGAATAATATCAACTTGGTGTATAGAAGATGCAACAGGTTAGGTCTAAGACCTAAAAGACCCGAGTTTTTAATGCAATTTTCATACTCCGTAGACGCTCTGAGGGAACCTCAGAGACCAAGTGTGTCTGTTGTAGTCTGTTTGGTCAGCCAGATTGGCTGAGTGCCCAGTTCTCACAGAAGTACTTACTGTCAGGTCCAATGCTTCCACCAACACTTCCCTCAATGTATATCCAAAGATTCACACTACACAAAGCACTTGAAATACTTGTAATAATTAATAATCCAGGTGATTTTCAAATCTCCCTCCCTAACTCCAAATCATTGTCGGCCATCTTGAAGCCAGGTGTAGCCACCTAGTGCCAAAAAGACTACACTATTCTTGGTTGGTTAGCCCTTTGTTTCAAGAGCAGTCTACCACCAGGATGCACCACATCATGTTGACAATGGAGGCCATTGAGGTAGTGATATCTAAACTCAAGATAAACATGTCAGATTTATTGGATATATCTCATGTTTCAGTCAATAAAAGCTGATGTACATGAAAACTACATGTTTGTGAATAGGAGGGACAATTTCCAGGAACTGACAGTGAGTACTTAGTTCAGACTAGCCATGTGTTTGTGCCACTATAGACTTGTATACATCTTGGATCCTGCCTGTGAGCAGGCAGGTATTTCAGCCTAAATTTTCAATGCTATTTTCAATTCAATTTTCAATATTCAATCAGATATTGACAAATAGTGAGTGATGACTGACACATGTTGACAAAGTGCAGACAAATAATGAGCAATTACTAACATGTATTGACTAATTGCTGACAAATAGTGCATTATTACTGATATATTTTTACTAACTACTGACAAATAGTGAATAGTTACTAACATATATCGACTAATTGCTGACAAATAGTGCATTATTACTGACATATTTGCTGAGAATGCATCATGCCATCAATAAAGGGTTAACTGTGCATCAATGCATCATGCCATCCATAAAGTGTTAAAGTGCATCAATGCATCATATTATCCATGAAGGGTTAAATGGGCATCAATGCACCATGTCATCCATGAAGGGTTAAATGTGCATCAATACCTTGTGCAGGGATGCCACTCACTGATCCCCAGAATTCTGAAATCCTCCTAATTTTCTCAATTTACAATAGGATATACCTATAGGAAGAAAATAAAAAAAATGGAATTCCTAAAAAGCACATTTAACCGTTTATGCCATCCATAAAGGGTTAACTATGCATCAATACACCCTGCCAACCATAAGGGTTAAATATGCATCAATGCATCATGCCATTCATAAAGGGTTAACTGTGCATCAATGCATTGTGAAATCCATAAAGGGTTAACTGTGCATCAATGCATCATGCTATCTACAAAAGGTTAACTGCAAATCAATGCATCATCAATAAAGGGTTAACTGTGCATCAATGCATCCTGCCATCCATAAAGGGTTAACTGTGCATCAATGCATCATGCTATCTACAAAAGGTTAACTGTGCATCAATGCATCATCAATAAAGGGTTAACTGTGCATCAATGCATCCTGCCATCCATAAAGGGTTAACTGCACATCAATGCATCATGCCATCAATGAAGGGTTAACTGTGCATCAATGCATCCTGCCATCCATAAAGGGTTATCTGTGCATCAATGCATCATGCCATCCATTAAGGGTTAACTGCACATCAATGCATCATTCCATTCATAAAGGGTAACTGTGCATCAATGCATTGTGACATCCATAAAGGGTTAACTGTGCATCAATGCATCATGCTATCCACAAAGGGTTAACTGCAAATCAATGCATCATCAATAAAGGGTTAACTGTGCATCAACGTATCCTGCCATCCATGAAGGGTTAACTGTGCATCAATGCATCCTGCCATCCATAAAGGGTTAACTGTGCATCAATGCATCATGCCATCAATAAAGGGGTAACTGTGCATCAATGCATCCTGCCATCCATAAAGGGTTAACTGTACATCAATGCATCATGCTATCCATGAATGCATCCTGCCATCCATAAAGGGTTAACTGCACATCAAGGCATCATGCTATCCATGAAGTGTTAACTGTGCATCAATGCATCCTGCCATCCATTAAGGGTTACTGCACATCAATGCATCATGCCATCCATGAAGGGTTAACTGTGCATCAATGCATCCTGCCATCCATAAAGGGTTGACTGCACATCAATGCATCATACCATCAATAAAGGGTTAACTGTACATCAATGCATCCTGCCATCCATGAAGGGTTAACTGTACATCAATGCATCATGCCATTCATAAAGGGTTAACTGTGCATCAATGCATTGTGACATCCATAAAGGGTTAACTGTGCATCAATGCATCATGCTATCCATGAAGGGTTAACTGTACATCAATGCATCCTGCCATCCATAAAGGGTTAACTGCACATCAATGCATCATGCCATCAGTAAAGGGTTAACTGCACATCAATGCATCATGCCATCCATAAAGGGTTAACTGCATCAATGCATCATGCCATTCATAAAGGGTTAACTGTGCATCAATGCATCATGCCATCCATAAAGGGTTAACTGCACATGAGAGGCTATGTTATCAAAGAGGCAGTGGTCCGTGCTACTGACCGCGTTTAGACCATCCCCAACAGCGTCCCTATGTCGGCTATATACACGTAATCAAAGAGGCAATGGTCCCTGCTACTGACCGCATTTATACCAGCCCTAACAGTGTCCCTATGTCGACTATGTACATGTTATCAAACAGGCAATGGTCCGTGCTACTCAATCCACCTGTGGCATGGGTAGACCTACCTTAAATAGTCCTACAGTTTATATGATTCCAATAGAATTTACAAATTATTCCATACCAATTTGCAATGGTCGATTTATGGTGCACATTACCTCTTTCCGCAAAAACCTTCGGCGAAAACGTGTACAGTAGAAGTAGACCCGAGTTTGGAACTCAGGTCTAATAATAGTCTATCAACTGTGCAAAAACAAAATGGATGGTCTTCAATAAGAAAAAAAGTGACCCTGTGCCTGTTTTCACTCTAGGTAACTCTATATTAGAGCAAGTTAATGAATTTATGTACCTGGGTGTGACAATAGACACTGGTCTAACGTTCACCACTCACAGAAAGAATACATGTACCAAATTTAGACAGAGGTTATATGTTTGTATAGAGTGAGAATTTTACTGCATTTGGTCATTGGTATATCTGGCTAATCAATATTATATCTGGCTAATCAAAAATGATAAAAAAATCGCCAGACTGGCTTACCAAAATTAAGTGCTAGCGCTGGCCTAGAAAGCGGGTGTCAAAAACTAATAAACAGGAGAGGTATTCACCTGCTACTATATACTTTAAAAGAGATTAAAAGAGATTCCAGATCTAGTTGATAATAGGAATCTCCCCACAAGGAGAAATCAGGGAATCAGGCTAATTTTACCCCACTCACTCAAACCGCTAGTAATCAAGAGTTCCTACCATAGGGCGATAATGAGGTGGAATCAACTTAAAACGGAATACACTACATATACCTGTCAAAAACTATTTAAAAACAGATATTGGCAGATTATCCCACCTGTTTCATGTAAGAGACCTATCTTATTGTATATTATATTGGTCTCCATCCTACTGGCTGTATCTATATAATTTTTCATTACATTTCATCTCATTACCTACAGAGCAATACTGTTACGATATATTCAAGATGTAAATATATTACCAGTGATTTCCTGCTATACCCTGTATAACAAGAATGAAACACAAATGAACATATAGGGGTACTAACATAAGTGGGGCAATGCGCCCATGTTAGGTTTAATACATATCATTTAATTTTATAAATTTTATATTGAGTTATACATGTAGATAGCTCCCGATCTGCGAAGTGAATGCATCCCGGCCCGCTATGGGTCAAGACCAGCCGCTTTTATAAGGCCCTTCCTGATCATGAAGGCTGGAGACATGATTGATTGATTGATTGATTTGTTTAACGTCCTAAGGCTGTAGGCCTCATGGGCTGGAGACATGGGATCAGATGATGGAAAATCATTAACATGGTTCCATATCAGTGAAGCTGTGCATAGCAGTGTTTGTTTGTTTGTTTAGTTTTACGTCCGGGGGCCATCAAGGAACTCAGACATAGCGGTGAGCCTGGTGCTAGGGTGACTGGAACCTTAAACACTTTCTGACCATACTGGATTGTTTTGGAAGATGAGATACTGAGTTCCAATCCCCATGAACTGAATTGTAGTGAGTGAGTGAGTAATAAATGTTTAACGCTATCTCGACAGCTAAGGTCATATTCATGGCGAGAACGACATTACACAATTTCACAGAGGAATGTGTCAGTGCCCGCGCATATGTGCACCACACACATCCTGAGGGGATAGGAAAGATGAGAAGTAGACCCTTTTAAGTGGGCTAGGGAAGCAAGGCGCCCCTTCGCAAGTAATGACCTGTAGGGTTGGTGGGAGAGTCTGACACCAAATAACTTTTGCGTAGAAGAGAGCGAAAGCTGAGGGCAATGCATGCCCAAATTGCTCGCTCAGAAGGGAAGTCCATGTTCACAAAGGAATACTTCTTCAAGATGTCAGAAAGCGTAAAGGAAGGCCTCACTGGGGTAGGGTCCCCGAGCACCCGTCTTATACCAGCTATGGTGGTGATGAAAACAAAATCTTGTCTAATATTGCGGACATCATGTCCAAAGTAATTGTAAAGTGAAAACACTCCACTGACATAATTCTGAATAGTCTTGTACTTGACTGAGCCACAAAGATCGGTGATGTATCTGCACATTAGATTGGTACTAGTAGGAAGCGCAGCCACATGTATAGAGCTGCAGAAAGTAATGTATCGCTTCCACTGCAGGGTTCTCCACACATAGGAAGCACACAGGCGGACCACCAGCATGCTTTTGCATGCCGCCTGTGGGGTTTAGCTGGAAATGGGCTGCCTGTGTGCTTCCAGCTCTCTGTGTGCTTTCTGTGTGGAACTAGAGGTGGTTGAACTACCTTGGCCGAACCATTGAACCACTGGGAAAAGCACTGCCACCATTTTATGTCCTTGTGAAAGCTGCGTGTCAGGGTTATATATGTGGGATTTAGTGAAGCATTTCAACATACCAATGACTCTGTATGAGAATGTGCGGCCGCCTTGGACCAAGATTGCACAGTGAGCCAAAATTCCACATAATTTCTGAAGCTGCTTCTTGGTCGCCCGGCGGCGACCTGCAAAAAAGGCTAGCTCCACGTGTTATTTTGCCAACTTGCCTTCAGGTAACCTTAGCTGCATTAGCTTAGAGTCTAGTTCAATCCCCAGATATGCTTGGACCTGACTAGGAGAATGCACCTTTTCATATGATATGTAGAAACCTAATTTCCGTAGTGTCCTATGTAGGAACAATTGTGCCGATCTACATTCCTCATAAGTAGGCGCCATGACGAGAAAGTCATCTAAATAGTTGACAGAAGTAACCACTCGCATTCACAAAGTGAGCGATACAGTCAGTAATAGAGTTGAATACATAAGGGGCAACTCTTGTGCCGAAACTTAGAAAGTTATCCTGGATGAATTCATCCGCGCCATCCAAGTACCATACCAAGCCCTGAAGTGTCCTGTCACATGGGCAAATTAACACGGTATGATAGGCTGCCGTAATATGTCACCCGAAAATAACACAACTCCGACATGTTGTCCCACAATGGAAAATATTCCTTGTATGTTTTTAACAAATCGCTCATACTAGCTGTACATGTGACATCATTATAACTAATTGGAAAGAAATTATCCAAAGACGGATAATATTCCTCCTCTATGAACAAAGGTAGACTAGCATTCTGGTGAGGAATAACAGTCATCGTAATCACATGTTGTGAAATTCCATTTGAGGCATTCGTTAGTAAAATCCTGCTTGCTAGAATCCACCCCCTCCCCTGCAGCCCTGTTCTTGCAACATCTGCTCTTACCAGGATTAGGCCACCCTTAAAAATATGTTCGTTTCCTGTCCAGAGGGTGGGATTTTTCAGACCCATGAGGGAGGGAGGGGACAATTTTTTTTTAGGAAAAGATTTTTATTTGTCATGAACATCGCAAGTGGGGATGGCGTGAATTTGTCATTGCGTTCTAGGATTCAGTGATTGAAAACCTAGATTCTTGTGCTAATAGACAAAAAAATTTCCCCATTTTCAAAAGAAATTCCACCAGGCCTCTGGACAGGAAACAAACATATTTTTAAGGGTGGCCTTACTGGTAGAAGAGGTGGATCCCTGACTGCTATTAGCACTATGCATAGACATGTGTTCTGCACTCAAGTGGGCTTCTACAGCACCCTTTTCACCTACAACAAAATCAACCAGGCGACCATCAGTTACTTTCTCTACTACTAAGTGATCATATTTTGCTAATTGAGTCGCTTCAAAAGCACCTGATTGACCTTTGAGAGTGATGAAACTCATGTGTTCTGCATAGCCTTCGATAGTAATATTTTCGAAACCCTTAGCTCCTACTGCTTTAGCTCTCTCAATACACTTGTTGACTTCATGTATACCATGCATTAACTCATTGAAAGACATTTCATTAAATTTCTTATCATGGTCAATATGAGAGTGGGGTCTTAACCAATTGTTAGAGCGTTTTCTCTTGGAAGATTCCCCCGCTAATTTCATCCCCAATAACCAGTCTATACCTTGCTGTTTACCAGCAGCAGAATAAAGGCAATCAAAATCCCCTGTTACTCCCATTGCAGTAGGTGACAAGCCCGCACGGTCTAGGCCAGCCTGGAGAGTGTGGTGGGAGTACATGCGGATCGGGCCGACGCCCGGCCTGCCTGCCGCCTGCGAAGATACGGGGGTGTATACGGAGTGCCATCCTGGTAGTACAGCTGTGGTGTCCTTGGCTGTGGTGGGGGTGGTTGCAGTGTGCCCCCCCCCCAGGTGGACTGGGGGATGGACCAAGCTGCAGCTTTTGTAGTTGCTGCTGCATTGATAATAGCTGTTCTTGTTGTGCTGCAATCAGCTTTTGCATTGACTGCAAGTTAACTGCCTGAGGAAGTTGTTGTGCTTGTTGCCCTGGTGGGTGATGAGGGTGTTGCTGTCCTACCCACCTCAAATAGGCTGTATATGAAATATCCATGGGTGGTTGAGAGATTGAACCTTGGGGTGCACTGACACTACATTGGTTGGTGTTGGAAGGCCCTGCTACCTTCCCCTGGCCCATAATAGAGTTCATATTACCACTGTGAATATTAAAGATTTAACGTGTGATATATATCACATATGGCCCAGGGTCTACTACCCCCCCCCCAATATAAAAATTGGGCGTTGTGCATTCAGGGATTATGCTAGCCATTCGCTAAATCGCCAATGGCGAATTAAAGCTTAGTTTGGCTAATACGATCACCAGAAAAATCGCCAAATTGGCTAACTGATGTCTGCTGTCTATCATAATTTCAGTTCTAGTTGGTATATTTACAAGATTCTTTCAGTTTTGAAAAGCCCAGATTCGGGAGCAAGCACAACATGATATAAATGCCTCTTACATAAGTTTTGACATGCATAATCTCCATAGACAAGTTTTCTTTTTTCAAATTCTATTTCGGGGAATTAATGTTCCAAATTAGTCTTGCCTAAATTGCAATAGCACAATGTACCAGACCCCTTCTGCAACCAGTAAGTAATGGCTATAGTATACAATTATACTGTTCACACAAACTGAAATCTCTCTGTTCTACTTTCAATGAATTTTATGTGCGTATAAAATTCAGATGTTTTTAGAGTTACATTGTTTTACTAGATTGCTGGGAAACATTAGGTATGATAAATGTGTGTGCATCCTAGCGTAGGAAGTTTTGCACCTCTCTTAAAGAGAAGGGGATGAATTGGGTCTCCTACTTCAATGAGAAAGCCTTAGGATGGGGGGGGCGGGTAAGTAAAATACCTGTGTGGGGGTTTGATGAACTTTTGAAACCCTAAGAGGTTGCTGAAGGGAGGTACTCACTCATGAATCAAACAAGCCCACATCATTTTGAGAATATCCACTGCCTTACACATTTGCAAAGTCTAAGCTGGGTTTTGGCTACTTGGTATTGAATTTGGCTAATCAAAATTATTCCAAATTCGCCAAATTGGCTAATAGAAATGAGGTCCTAGCATTAACCCAGGCATTGAAGCACAGAAGGCTCAGGGTAGGTACCATAAAACCCTCTATCAACCCTGTAGGGTCACAGGAATCAGCACTTGCAAAATACTGACTAATTACTTACAAATAGAGACTATTATCTATACATGTACTGACACCAGTCTGGCATAATCTTCTCTTACTAAACCCCTTGGACCACTGGCCCCCTGGTGTGCTGGCCCCCCCCCCGGACACCTGGCCCCTGGACACCTGGCCCCCTGGACACCTAGCTCCCTGGACACCTAGCCCCCACAGAAAACTTTATCCTTAGCATGCTTAGTTTATCGCTCAGTCCCCAATGTGTTATGTGTATAGCTTGGACACTGTAAACATTGCCTGCTGAAAAAAAGTGTCTCACTTGGTGATTACCCATAGGACTCCATGTGCTAATTTCATCGCCAAAATCTATCTGACCCATAGACCCAATGGTAAAAGAACTTGTAGTCAGTATAGCTCCCAAAAACATGATGTAAGTACAGCAGCTTTTTTCGTAGAGAAAGACATCACTCACCATAAAGGACAAAATGTAGTCTGATAGATGAGATTTGAAACTTTCCTTTGGCTTTTGAAAAATGTGTAAACTAACAGTATATCACTGAATGATTACACCCTAAAGTTGGTGATTACAAATTTGTGGATCTGACTGAAAACCCGGCTCCAATAGCCCAGGGGATACCCTGGGCCAACAACACTTGAGGGTGCACTGACACTACCTTGAGATGAGTGAGTAGGCCCTGCTACGTCCCCCAAATGCTGCGAATGAACCAGTTGATGTGGATGGTGGCCCGGGTGATAGTTCTGGGTCCCAGTCTGGTTACCATGAGTGAACGACTGGTTAAAATGGGCATTTCCCACCCCCGGCAGTGAAACTATCGTAGAACTGGATTGAGAATACCATATCTTGAAGGATTGGGGGCTATTTGGCCCCCGGTGGGCCCAAAGACATCATAATTTGCAGCAATATCCCTTGTGGAGGCCGCCCTCGCCGCCTCCGGAAGGCCTGTGCCGCCATCTTGGTTGTGGTCACTGTGTGGTGCTTTCGGTTCCTTTCTCTGAACTCCGGTCACATACTGCGAAGACAGCAGATTGATGTCAACATTTCCCGATCTATGCATGTTAGCATTTGGATATAGTCCTTTATGGCTTTTCACCACCCTGTGATTCGGGTTTGCCTGCATGATCACCCGAGAGGAGAGAAAATTTATGAGGTTGCTTGCTGGGATCACCGGGATCGAATGCAGCCATGAGTCCACTCCATGCCCATTATTCCCTATCAATGTCAAACAATGTCTGCTTATTATTAGCTCTGATTGATGCAAGTTCAAGTTCCAATTCCTTAGGCCACACCAAAAAAATAAGTTGGTCTATGGATTTTGGTTTTGAAATAATGGTGCGAGCGAATTTTTTTTTTTAAATAATGTTTTGACGTCCAATGGATTCCTTGCTGGAAAAGTGAGGCGAGCGAAAAATTTTTGTTTTAAGAAAATTTTTGTTTTAAGAAAATTTTTGCCAAACATCATAAAGAGAAAACTTATAGAAAGTGAAGCGAGCAATCCGTAGAAGAGATTTTTTTTCAAAGAAAAAAAAATTGTATTTCCCAAAATATGGAGAGGGAAATCCGTAGACCAACTTATTTTTTTGGTGTGGCCTTACGCTTTGCTATTTGTTGGACTTTTTTCTCCCTGGCTCTTTCCATTTTCAAATCGTTTTCTAATTTGTCCATTTCCGCTTGGAAAGCCGCCTCCGAATCCGTAATATCTGTACCTTGGGCTTGGTTTTGTTGACCATCGTCCTGCTTGGGTGCTTCGACATCCTGCATGGACTCCTGGCCGCCATGGCTGGTCGATTCCCCAGTCAAGTTCAAGTTTCAAGTTTGTAAATTTTTTATTTCCAGGAAAGAGTACAGGATTCGCCATTTCGGAGATCTCCCTGTTTATCCACCCAGGAGATATTAACAAGGAAAATATCTCAATGTTTCATGCAAATAAATGTTATGCAGATATCAAGACCTTGTTATACAGAAGCCTTAGGGGTGCTATCATCAATTAACAACACTTTTGAAATATAAAGAACTGATAAAAGTAGATAGTAACACAGAAGGACAGACACATAGACACACAGGACAGACATGGGGTACAATAAAATAAATGATGAGCAATAATATAAGGTCAGGTCACAAAGGTCAGTATGCTTCTGCCCTCATAGAGGAGCGAGGGGGTATCAGGGGACCAGTGTTGATAGAAAAAGGCAGTGAGTTTCTTTTTTATCTTTGTCTTAAAGTCCTCACTTGGGACTACCCAGCGTAAATCAGGGTCCAGTGCATTCCATTGGGAATGAGCCTGGTATACTGGATCATTTATTAACCCTTTAGCATTCAGATACCCTAGGCACGGACCCACTCCCTGAGTTTGTATACTTCCTGACCTAGATACCCCTAGTGTTCACATTTATAGCATGGGGACTCTTTTATGGCACTCAGAGGCTTTATACCCTACAACATTGATATATCTGTTTGATGTGCAATACATTTACATCTTATTCATGGCATATATGTGTAGCATACCTTCTGACAATGTGCATGTTAAAAATTCCAAAGATTGGATAGTAAATACCTATATTTCACTGTATGGTCTAGGTATGACACAGGACAACCAAAATAGCCACCTCTATTATTTCCATGTTGATTATCGTAACAAACTATGCCCAAAGTGGTAAAATATCTCTGGTCTAGTTCCTTTTACTGCTATTCAAAGTACCTACATACTTTTTCTACAACAGAGATGTATATTGTCCTCTACAATAAGGTGCCTTCCCTGTAGTTCTGTGGAACTTGGAACAAAAACGTGACCTTCCTCCCTTCTAATCTCTCAAACAACAATCAATTTAACAGCTGGGAAAGTCATTATCTGTCCCCCTACAGCCTGTGTTGAAATCCGACCTGATATCACATTCCTTGGGTGCCTTTAAGACCACAACTTGGGCGCCAAGTTTGAATGAAGAGTATGGCCGTTTTGGGGCGGATTGAACACTAAAGAGGGGCACCACACTGGCCGGATTTGGGCGGATTGAACAGGAGGGGGTGGGGCCGTTTTGGGGCGGATTGAATGCTAAAGGGTTAAAGTAGTGGATTTGGGACAAGTCTGCAATATACGGGGGGCATCAGAACTACGGGTTCTCACAGAGGGCAATACCAGTGCCTGGCCACTGAACACTAACCTGTGACACATGGTCAGTTATAAAAATACACGCCTTAGGTCTACCGATAACATTTTTGCATTTATATAAAGATCTTTAACATGCATTTGCCTTGGGTCATGTTTTTTCAAGCAAACCCAGATACCAGAGTTATACAGGACTTGAAGTTTTTTGTAGAGGCTAACCTTCCAGCCTGTACAGAATACTAAGCCATAGTCAATATAAGGCATTATCATGGTTCTCATAATAGTGAGTGCTGTGGCTTGGTCTATACAATATCTTGTACCAGCTAGCATCCAAATTTTATGTCTTATTGATTTCATCATACGTGCAGCATGCTGCTCGAATGACAAGGCATCATCCAAAACTATGCCTAGATATTTATAATGAGAAGCATATTCCACAAGATCACCTTTTATAGATAGTACAATAGCATCGTCATCCCTAGAGATCAACATGTATTTAGTTTTACTGACATTTATCGTAAGGCAGTTAGAGTCACACCAGGCTACAACTTTATCTAGATCATGCTGCAAACTGTTCTGAAGAGCAACCACACGGAGTTACGAATAATTAACAAGGTGTCATCTGCATAAAGGTACGGGTTAGATTCTAACTCTAACCCATCCATAGAGTTTATATACACTAAAAATAAGAGTGGACCCAATGAGGACCCTTGCGGGATCCCATACCATATTGGACAACACCTTGTTACAAAGAGTACCGTAATCTCCCACGTATAAGGCGCAGCTCGCCTATAAGGCTCACCCCCAACTCAGGGAGATCTGTTTCATGTATAAGGCGCACCTCTGAGGGGAGATTTTGGTTAGTTTAGTACTGTTCTATAGTAAAAAATACCCCCCTATAAGGCGCACCCCAAACTCAAGGCAATTTACCTCCCACGTATAAGACCCAGCAGCATTTTGTTTGGCCTATAAGACGCGCCTTATACGCGGGAGATAACGGTATGTTGGGTACGGCCCTCCAGGTAGCTCGCCAGCCAGGCTATGGCTAAGTCTGAAATACCTAAAGGTTTCAGTTTGGAAAGTAGAATAGAATGATTTAAGCAATCAAAGGCCTTAGCTAGATCGAGGAAAGTGATGCCTATCTTGTTATTTACCCTATCTTGATGTGCTTTAAGGAGAACCTGGAAGACTGTATCAATTGTGGATCGACCTTTTCTGAACCCGCATTGGTTTTTCATGAACAAGTTATTATTCTCTAGATACATGTACAGTTCTTTATAAACAAATCTCTCAAGAATCTTGCCTGGTACTGGAAGGAGGGAGACAGGTCGAAGATCCGAGGGGGTAGTGGGGTTACTGGTCTTTGGCACAGGGCTAATAACAGCCCTCTTCCATTTGTTAGGAAAGACTCCTGTAGCTAGGGAGATGTTTATTACATGTGCAAAGTATTCGTGAAGGAAGACAAGCGTATCCTTTCGGAACTTAGCAGAGATATTAGTCATACCAGATGACTTATATGTGTCAATGGCCTCAATCTCCTTAAGGGTTTGTGCCCTGGTAACAGCGGTCAGAAAGAGTTTGCTTTGCACATCTGCCGCAGGAGAGCACTGGGAGGATGGGACACCAATCCTTTCTGCTAAAGTCTGACCCACCTCTGAGAAAAACTTGTTTATGACCTCAGCTGTGGTGGCGGAGTCGATGGGTTCATCCTTCTCATCCAAAAGACTTAACCAACGGCGAGCACTTCTTTTAGGCATTATTTCAGAAATGATTTCCCAGAATTTCTTGGGGTCGTTTTTATATCTTTTAAGTTGATCCTTAATATAATCTCCCTTTGCTCTCCTAGTTGCATAATTAGCCTGATTTTTTAATAATTTGGCCTTTTGTCTATCCTCCTCCTGTCCAGACCGGCAAGCTGTCCTAAAAGCAGCATCCCTCTCTCTATACCTCTCAAGGAGCTCCTGGGACAGCCAAGCAGGCCTATTTTGCCTTATTTTGAATGTTTTGATAGGAAAGAGCTTATCAGCTGTCCCTTGGATTGCTTCATCCATAATATCCCATGCTTTATTTACATCTTGTATCTCAAAAAAGTGGTCCCAATTTCTGGTACCAAGCTCGGCGCAGATAGCACCCCGATCATACCGACGATAGGACCTGCCTGTTATCTCTTCCTTAAGGTTGGAGTTTCTTGGTTTCTTAAATCTGATATAGGTAGGAACATGATCAGAAATATTAAGATAAAGTGTACCTGACTCGGCTACAATGTTGGGAGTCAGTGAGTATCTGATCTAACACATGTGTAGGGTGATGGAAAGGCCATGTGGGTTCATTAATGTACCCAAACAAGTGATGTGTTTTACAGACATCATCCAAGGAGGATTTTAAGATTTTACACAGAGGAAGATCAATGTTAAAATCTCCTACTACCGTTATGACAGCTTTGCGATACATAGCTCTTGCTTCATCTAAAGCGGCCTTCAAGGCAACAGCAAAGTTCACTTCTTGTCCACTTGGCAGCCGATATACATTGATAATGAACTCAGGACGGCAACCTTTTCGTATTAGTTTGATACCCATTAACTCAGTCACTATTTATGACATTAAACACTGGTTGAGGTAACTGCACATGTGGTACAGTATCTCTTACAAAGAAGGCTAAACCACCAGCTGTGGTTAGGGGTCTGTCCCATCTATGGAGAGTGTAGCCATTGGCTTCATAATCATAATTCAAGTCCTTGTTAGGCTTAAGCCAAGTCTCAGACAAAGCTAATACATCAGGTAATCTCTCATAACAGAAGAATTTAATTGTTTCTTTTTTACCAGGAAGGCTATGTATGTTCCAACCTAAAACCAGGAAACCTTTTCCATTCTTATCCATTATCTAAAAAGCCACAGCTTATCACATATCCTGTACACCCATAGACATATACTGGTACACTCACAGCCACAGAGTTGAGACACTTACAGGGGACAGGAAAACAATACAAAGACACAGACAAGTAATTAGTGTTGGGGAAGGCTCATTATGTGGAGAGTAGTGGGGGGGGGGGAATCCATCAGTTCAATACAGATGACTTGCATATATGTAAATGAGTCACAGGTGCTGAGTGGCCGATCATCTCCTCTCCCGGTTTCCAGCGCGGATTCGGACAGGTGCAGCCCGGGCACCACCTTTTGTTGCCATGGTACTCGTTACCACATGCATTACAGACAGGCATTATGGAAAAAATTAAATCTCAAAAGAAAAAAAAAGGAAAAAACAAGTCTGTTCTGCCTGCCTGCCTGCTCAGGTATGTACACCTGTGTGACCTAGTTCAGGTGTGTCAGTCTGGTGGTGGAGAGTGGTGCCCTCTGACAATCAATACAGGAGCCAACCCGTATAACTCATTGACTCCACCCATATTTAATCATATCAGAATCTAGGTCATGATCTAATGTAGGTCAGATATAGGTCATGGGAAATTAGGTCAAGGTAACATTTCATACAGGTCAACATCTGGGTCAGATAACTTTATTTCGTGCTGATATCATGATTCCTTCCAATGGAATTGATATTTTACTAACTTACCTACCTTTCATTTTTTTCTTTTATTATGGCCAATTGGGATCCAGAAGGTCACAACAAATTGCCTGAATACTTCGGACAAAAATATCAGATTTCTTAATACTAATTCTGCAATTCTGCGAGAGCGAAATGAGATATCAACACAATTCCAAAAGATTTGAATTCCTCACGCTCTCCTGCACAACATAAAATCTGGGAGTGTTTTGATAGTTTATTGCATATAACATCAGCCAGCTCAGGCAGCTATAAACAAGTCAAGGGCCAATAATTGGTCTAGACATACCTTAATTAGGAGATTGATTGTTCGGAATAAAATGTACAACGTTTTATAAAGACTGTTAGATAATAGACAACTCAGCTTCTTCACATCTTGACTGTCTGTTGTTCTCAGATGCATTCGTGCATTATAGATAGCGAAGACAGCCTAAAATTTGGACCTCTGCAGAAAAACGCAATTTATATATCAAATGAAAGAGCTTGAAATTTGCAATTCATTGCTTTTTAAATTGAGTTAATACACATACTAGAAGCGTTTATATACCTATTTATAGTTTAGAGATGTAAAAATCTTTCTGTCATTCCCCGCCCTATATTTTTACTAAAATATCCAGATAAGACCGACCATTAAACATGCACTGTGTGTGGTGAATTAGGCCATCACCCTAATTAATCACTGAAGAAATTTGACTGGAAAGGCCCATCTACTAACCAAAGACACCACCTTAAAGCTGAGAAATAGGAGATAAACATATCTAAGTAGCAATTAAATACTAGCGGCAGAAGTGATCTAAATATCAACCTAAAATCTGAAATTGTAATTATTTTTTCTTCATTTTTTTTGGTAGTATGCATTCAGCAGATTCAAAATCGCAGAAAACCACATCACTGTAGGTGTATAAACTGCCTCTATTTTGATGAAATAGATGTTGTAGAATACCTCTGTTGGTTCAGTTAGCTTCCTTAAGAAATATTTTGCAAGGGAAATTGATCCTAAGTTGTACAAGTTTGTTAGACCGCCCTGTGATTAAAAATCACCAAAAGGATATCAGAATCCCATCAAATGTAGGGAAATATGTTGGTTACAATCATTTGACATTGTTCCTCATGTAACTTTTAGTAAAATGGGCAATATCCATGCATTTCTGCAATAAGTGCATGGCCACTCATGTGACTCAAACAGGGTGGTCTGACATAATCACCCAATTCAGCCAAAGGTTCACTGTCTGAAGCAGTAGAAAAAATAGAAAATGGATTGAAATATTGTGCCAGTGAGATAGAGCTATGTTTTCCCTTTAATTTGATACTATATATATAAAGTAAATCTGCCAAGTAGAAGGCACAGAATCAATACTTTTCCAACACATGTATACCACTGTGACAGATATATGGGGAGCGGCTGGCCAAATTGGGGTGACTTCGCTATTATATTTATAGTCTAGTATTGAACAACAGACAGTCTCGGTGTGAAGAAAGTCGTTGTCTATTCATTAATCAACCAGCGCTTCGTGTCTGCTCTATTCTATAAGAAATGAGCTGTTAATATACAGCAATTATAACGCTAGTCGATATTGGTTGACCACTTACCATGGCAGGTTTCTGTTGTCTTTCTTCGTCTCTGTCTTGTTGTCTGCCATCTTGAAATTTCCGCGCGAAAACATGGCAAGCTCTAAACAACCGATGAGTCGCAGTATAATGCGAGGGGGCAGCAGGCGCGGCGCGGGACCTCCTCGGGACCTCCAGCGCCTCCGCGGCTATTGATATTCTTTGACAAAGCAGATCTATGGTATCGCACTTGGCGAAAAATACAGTTTTTTTTTTAACGTTACTAAACAACGTTTTTACTTGGTTCTTAAGTTTGCGAAAATAACGTCAAAACATGTACTCAAAAAACGTTTTTTTGACGTTCTTAGGGAGTGATCATTTTTTAACAACAGGGGGGGGGGGCCGGTGGGTTTGAGGGGGGGGGGGTCAGAATTTTTTCAACCCCTTGACTGGGGGGGTCAGAATTTTTTCAATACCTCTGATGGGGGGGGTCAAAATAATTTCACCTGTTTTCAGTGGAAAACCCTGCACGTTACTATAGGCTAAAAGGGGACGTTCGCGCGCGCTTTTTGTCCCTTAGGGAGTGGTCATTATTTATCAACAGGGGGGGGGTGGTGGGTTTTCGCGCGGATGTGCGAAAATTTTTTACGCCCCCCCTCAACGGCAGTAAAAAAATTTTGTGCCGCCCCCGCGCCGGAGGCGCGGAGAGTTTTCGCGCCCCCTCTTTGATCTATAGTAGCGCGCGGGCTTTTTTGCTAAAAAGAGGGTAAATTTTTTTAGCCCCCCCCTCAAGAGGGGTCAAAATTTTTTTAGCCCCCCCTCGAGAGGGGTCAGAATTTTTTACGCCCCCCCCTCAAACCCACCACCCCCCCCGTTGATAATAAATGACCACTCCCTTATGGGGGGGGGGTCGAAAAAATTTTACCCCCTCCAGAGGGGGGGGTCGAATTTTTTTTCGCGTGTCCGCACGCAAACCCACCAACCCCCCTGTTGTTAAAAAATGATCACTCCCTTATAGGAAAACATTGTTATTTTAGGTAAAAAAAAAAGTTTTTTATGTAAAGTATAAACGTAAATTAAAACGTTTTTATTTGGTTGAAAAGGCAAGCGTTTGTTTTTTGGTTGAAAATTGGTTGAAAAACATTTTAAAACTTTTTTTTTTTAACGTAATAAAAACTTATTTAAAAACACTATAGTATGCTAGAGGGGTCGTTCTGGGGTGGAGCATTTTTTGGAGTTGCAAGCCGGGTCAGCGGCCGGGAGCGTAGCGACCATAGCAACTCCATACTGTTTTCGGTTTTCTCCCTGTCACCTATGATGTCATTGGTGATGTCATGCTGCCTCAGTGACGTCACCTGCAGTGGCTAGTGATGTTGCCATGATCTATGAGCGCAACTCCTATCCGTGGTCCTTGCCACATTTTTCTTGTTTAAATTAACAACAGGGTGGGTACAAAAAATTTCAGGCCCCTCTCAATGGGGGGACAAAAAAATGTCACCCCTTTTAACTATAAGTGAAAATGCCCAAGCACTACCAATTTACAATTTACAATTTTATTTACAATTTACAATTTTATTTATTCACATCCTCATCAGAGGTAAAGGAAAGAAAATAAGAAAAGAAATCAGCTCTAGCCGATAGTTACAATGGCTTCACTGAGTAGAGTTACAGTTACCACCGGAAGACGGTGATTTCCACACCGGAATCTACACAAAGGGATTGAATACTTTTGATTAAGGTTAAGCAGATATGGTTCAAGATTGAGCTCAGTTTTGAAAATTCTGTAATTGTAACAGTGTCCAGAGCCCATTACACTACTGTGCCAATCCTGATATTCTATGTCAGTGAGTCGTCTTTTAACTTTGGCTTTTAACAAGTTATGTGGTATATTAGTAGCAGCATGCCCAAGAAGATTGCCAAGTCCATTTTGATCCATACATTTCTGGACCAAAGGATAAAAAGGGGGGACAGAGAAATTTCAGACCCCAAGGTTCAGACCCCACCAAAGGGAAAACAAAAAAATTTTTGCCACGCACGCTGTGACACATGTAATTTCACTGATCTCTGAGCTTATATAGGTCAGCCAGAAACTAGGTCAATAGGAAACCCATTAGAGGTTAATGTTAGGGTCAAATACCAGTGATTTACAGCCTCTGTTCCTATATATTTAATCATATCAGAATCTAGGTCATGATCTAATGTAGGTCAGATATATAGGTCACAGGGAAATTAGGTCAAGGTAACATTTCGTACAGGTCAACATCTGGGTCAGTTAACTTTCTATTTCGTGCTGATATTCCAATGGAATTGACATTTTACTAACTTACCTACCTTTCATTTCTTAATTTATTTCTGCCATGCACGCTGTGACGCGTGTAATTTCACTGATCTCTGAGAAAATCAGGACATTCATATGTTGGCCCCCAAGGGGGGGATTGAATTCACTGACAGGGACACAGAGGTTTGCAGCTGGCAAGGCCACTTTTTGGCCAAAATAGCTCTCACCAAGGTTCTAGTTTTGGTCAAAATCCCTCTCACCGAGTGTCATTTTTTTTCACATTTTGACCCTGTGCATCCAAATAAGTGCCAGTTTTCGGAATTTACATCAAAATTTATGCCAAATGTGATCAGTTTTGACAAAAATTCCTCACATCAAGGGTAAATTTCGAGATATAAAAATCTTAACGGTGCACATTTTTTACCAAAGTCCCTCTCACCAGCTAGGGGTCACCATCTGCCCAAAATCCCTCTCACAAAGGGTAAGTGTTGTCAGAGGCTCAGCCGCACACCCCCCTCAGAAGAAATCTGAGTGCCCCCCCCCCCAAGTGTTGGCCTTGCAAGGTTCTGGTGGACATCTTCCATTGGGCACACTGAATCAAGGACCTACAGTACATCTGTCGACATTCCCACTTGACAGAAAATTGTCTTTTTAATGTTAAAAAATGTGTTTTTTGGTTCCTAAGTTTGCGAAGTTTTTCAACATAAAAAAAAAGAAGTCAAAACATGTACTCAAATAAACGTGTTCTTGAATTTTAGGTTTAAAAGAACCGTAAAAGAAACGTAAATAAAAAACGTTTTTATTTGGTTGAAACATGTTTAAAACGTATTTCAACATTAAAATTACGTTTGGTTAAAACTTATTTTACCTAAACCAAATAAAAACATTTGCAAAAGTTTTTTGCCAAGTGGGTTAGCGCTGTGGCGGAAGTAGCAAACTCAGAGCTCCTTTTTTACACTGTCAGTTGCATACCAGATTTGTACAAGGTGCCAAACGTGGGTGGGGTTCCTTGTGGCTTGAAGTGGGTGTGCAGCAGCAGGTGTCCATGGCATAGGCCTATGCATGGACCAGGGCCCCGGGGCCCAGGTGGCCTACATGCTTGTCTTTTGTCATGGGATTCCCTCTTAGTCAACCCTGTCTGAGTGATTAAATGAAGGCCTTGGTTTGTCTGGACGTACATAACTAGAGTGTTTATGGGACCAGGCAAATAAAAGAACACCTATCATTCGAGAGGAGTAGGGGAATGAAGCCCTGGCCCAGGTAGCGGCTCCCTCCTTTTAATACCCCTCCCCATAGATTCGATCATTTAATACCTATATCAGATCCACCGGCGAGCCCCCTGACTATTAGGTCATAATCTCCCAAATTAATAAAACAAGATCAGCCCAGGGATCAGCCTCACACGATGTTGCCGCAACCATATCAACTGATGATGTAATTCTAGATAACAAACTCTCACTTTGAACTTGTCAACATCAAGTGAACAACTCACTTCACTTTCTCCACTGTTTTAAATTTTTTGTGGAGTTATGTAATGGCGATCGTCAAGGGTGAGCACAAGTCAATACACAAGCTCGAAAAGTAACCATCCTACGTCCGAAGCCATGTCACTTAAAAAGCCAAGATGACGTAGGGGGAAACCTAGTGGTAGATTTCAATCTCAGGAATCTGTCTCTCTCCAAGATGTGGATTTGTATGGTTCAACAGTCAAGGCTTTTAATGGTCGCGTTGGACAAGTAGAGGAGGCAATGAGAACCACCGCAGAGGTTGTGGTCAATTTGACAGCAAAAATCGATGTTCGCAAATCAAGTAAGTCTCACCGTAGCAGTTCACACAGCTCCAAAAAGTCACGCAGGAGGTCTCTGTCCTTAGTAAGGTCTTTGTCTTCATCATCAGCAAAATCTACCTCATCAGAGGGGTGGTCAACTAGATCTTCGTCCTCATCTTCAAGTAGTGCAAGTAAGAGTAGGAGTAGGAACAGGGGTAAGAAAAGTTGTTGTCATCACCGCCGTGGTAAGAAGTCTCACAAAAAGCATGGCAAATATGATTTAGAATTGTTTGCTGAAGGGTAAGAGCCCATTAAATCTATGGATCAGTTAGTGTTGGCTCCTGAGGGCTGTAAATCCACCACATGTAGCTATCTCCATGTTTGCAAATCCTCCAGTCATATTGCTGGTGAGTGCAAATCTTCAGACGGGGGAGCAAAGGGTGGAAAATGAATTTCAGCACCGTCCATCTCAATCTCAAATGAAACTAATTGTGACTTGATAGGGGAGAGCTTTCCCACACATCAATACCCAGAATCTTTTAGTGTGAATTCTTCTGGGGTGGATCATAGCGCAAACATAAGAAATTCACCACACATTTTGGATGCTTCAAACATATCTCAGGAAAGAGCTTTTTCTTCGAAATCTGCTGAGTGTATACCTATTTATACCATCTCCCGCAATGCCTGTCATACTATTGGTATTTACAGTGACTGTTTAACTGGTTTTTGCAGTTGCAGACACACAATTGGTGATAAGTGGGTGGATTTAAAACCTTGTAGTGTTGGCAGTTATTTGTATGGGTACAACTCCATCCCTGACCTCACTACTTCTGAGAAAGACTATTTGTGGCATGGTTTCACCCTGAGTTTCAAAATAGTAGATGACAACTGCAGCACTGGTGATGAGTGTGCTAACTATGAGTCCATTTTGAGTGAAGAATTTGATCCCCAAATGAACACAATCTTGCTGAAAGAAATTGCTTTGGAACGTGTTTCTATTGTGAAATATAGATTGATTGATTGATTTGTGTTTTACAGCACTTTAGCGGCACTAAGTGGCTATCCCGTGCTTCACAGGTTGATAATTTAACAGAGGAATGTGTCAGTGCCCGCGCATATGTGCACCACACACATCCTGAGGGGATAGAAAAGAGGAGATATAGACCCTTTTAAGTGGGCTAGGGAAGCCCGTGTGAAATATAGACCCCAGTGTGTTCATGCCATGGGGGAAGTACCCAAATCGAATGGTAAGTTATGTCCCATCACGGACTGTGGTCGCCCTGATTGACTAAGTATTAACAATTTCATGGAAACTACATATGCACCATTCAAGTACAACTCAGTCAGTGATGTTGTCATAGGCGTATGTAAATATAACTACATGAGTGATGTAGACATCAGTTTGGCATACAGAACAGTGAATGTCCTTGCTGATCATACAAATCTCCAGGGTTTTTTCCTGGGATTTTGGTGAAGGTAATGGCAAAGAGTACCTTGTAGATAATAGGCTGGCATTTGGCCTAAGGTGTGCACCCAATATATTCAACTCCCTTTCAGATAGTTCAACAAAAAGGGGTTATGAATATTGTCAATTATTTAGATGATTTCATCATTACTGCCAGTTCTTATGATGAGTGTCTCCATCAGAGAACAATTCTAACTCATACACTGACCCACTTGGGTTTTTAAGTTTCATGGAGCAAAGTAACTGAGCCTTCAGACTTGCACCTTCTTAGAGGTATTACTATCAACAGTGAGGAAATGAGCTTATCACTCCCACAGTCTAAGCTAGACAATCTCAAGAAAGTCATAGACAATGTGTACCCTGCTAGCACTACTCATCCATATAATGTCTTTTTTACGTAAATCACACGAGTTTTCATGTAAGAATGACGTAAATTGCACAAGTTGTGCTAGCTGGGTATGATTCTCAAGAAGTTAGTAAGGAGGATCTTGAGGTCATTGGGGGCCACATGAGTTTTTGCTCTTATGTTATCCAGGGAGGTCGCACATTTAGCCGTAGACTATTTGACCTATGTTCTGAGGCGGGCAGACATGAAAAAAATCAAAATGACTGATGAAATCCGTCTGGATCTGGACTGGTGGCGCAATAAATTTACGCAATCCTGCTTGTATGCTACCTACCTTGCCAGGAAGCTGTCTCCATTGTCCATCCAAAACTCTGGACGTACCTAACTAGGGTGTCTATGGGACCAGGCAAATAAAAGAACACCTATCCTTCAGAGGAGTAGGGGAATGAAGCCCTGCGCAAGGTAGCGGCTCCCTCCTTTTAATACCCCTCCCCATAGATTCAATCATTTAATACCTATATCAGACCCACTGGTGAGCCCCCTGACTATTAGGTCATAATCTCCCAAATTAATAAAACAAGATCAGCCCAGGGATCAGCCTAACACGATGTTGCAGCCAGAAGGCTTTGGCTTGAATCGCTTCCGGGATGCGGGTATAACTGAGCGTGTGTGAGATTCTTGTTCCGGTTGTTGCTGTAGCAACAATATCAACTGATGATGTAATTCTAGATAATGAACTCTCACTTTGAACTTGTCAACATCAAGTGAACAACTCACTTCACTTTCTCCACTGTTTTAAAATTTTGTGGAGTTATGTTACGACAATCGTCAAGGGCGAGAACAAGTCAATACGCAAGCTCTAAAAAGTAACCGTCCTACGTCCGAAGTCATGCAAGGCTGTTCATGTCACTAAAGCAGAATGGTCTGATAGAAACACCAAATTCACCCAAATATACACCGTCTGAATCGGAGGGCAAATAGGAAATTGAAGCCAAATATTGAGCCTGTTGGACAGAGCTATGGTTTTCCTTTAATTTGATACCCTGGAAACATATATTCTTCCAGTTTAACCCCTAGAATTGACATTTTTCCATCGCCTGTTTAACACTGTGAGAGATATGGGGAGTGTGCGGCGAGATTTGTCTGACTTCGCTACCCTCTCTCTATCTCTCTGTTACGCACGAAGTGCACATGCATGTGGCGTTCTAGTGGTTTTCCACACCACCTGCCTCCAGGTGGCACTGGCGAGGCAAGCTCTGTGGCTCCCTCTATTGTCAGGTTTAGTATTATTAATAAGGTCTTTTTAAATCACTGATAGCCAGGTTGTTTTCTGGCCCCCCCGTTGGTTTTTTCACTTTTCTTCTCGCTTCGGCTATTGCTGTTTTTGCTGGGATTTCGTCCGGTAACCTCATTGCGTGTCTGAACCACCTTAGTCTCTTGTTTTTGATTTTTTCACTCCATTTTCCCTCGTTGGTCTTTTTGTACAGGTCTTCGGTGCTGATCTTCTTGGGTCATTTTATGTTGATTGCTTGTCATAGTAATCTCCGATGGTATGAGTCTACTTTGTTCGCTGCTGTTTTTGTAAGGGTCCACAGTTCTGAGTTGTAGAGGAAGATGCTTTCAGCGCATGCTTTGAAGATTCTGATCTTGACTTTCACATTGAGTCTGCTGCTGGTGAAGATATGTTTAAGTTTTGACATAGCATTGTTAGTCAGTTGCTTTCTACGCTTGATGTCCTTGTTTTTGGAGTCTTGGCCAGGTATAGGGTGAATAGTATAGGATTTAGACAGTCGCCCTGTGGAACGCCCATCTTCGTCTTGAAGAGTGCTGATGTTGCCTTCCCGACTCTGACAGTCAGTTGTACATCCTCTACTAGGAGTTTGATTAGGTGGAGTTCTGCCTGGTTTAAGATGGTCATCAGGTCTTGGGGGCTGTGTACAAATGACGTCATGCAGGAGGGGGGAGGGGGGGTCAGGCCCGGCATGACGGAATTAATTTTCCATATATACCTTCAGCATTGCAAAATTGGCAAAAAAACATGACAAGGGGGGGGGTTCAAAATGGTCCAAAACGGTATGACGTCATTTGTACACAGCCCCTTGTATTATCGTAGATGGTTTCTCCTGACTGTGACTGTGTCACATGTACTGTCAAAGGCCTTGCTCATATCCATCAAGATGGTGAATACTTCATAATTCTTACATGTGATGGACTTTTCTGCTAGTAGTTTATAGCCAAATGTGTGTTCTGTTGTGCCTCTGCCTGCTCTGTATGCCGCTTGTACCCAGGGTACTCTTCACTGAGTGGGTGTGGTTGGTAGTCATCGGTTGGTCTGGTTTATTGGCTGTCACGAGCTCTCGTAAATTCTCGTTTATTGGTCGAGATCATTTATTCCAACATGGCTGCCATTCCGAGCCACCGTCACTCTTAACGAGGTAGTGCAGTTATTTGTGGAAATGTAGGAGGATGCAAAACGCCAGCAGAGCAAAACGCCAGCCTGCAATCACAAGAAACATTCACGATTCAAAGTAGGCGTCCCGATTGGCCATTATGTCGGCCGCAAGGGAGAAGGACCCGATTCAAACGGCCATAGATCAGTGTGTCATGACCCAATGTGTGATAGATAACACAGCCAAGCAGCTGGAAGGACTGAGGACCCAGTGCTCCACTTCAGAAGAAATCACGCAAAAAGAAATCAAGGAGGCCGAGGTAGGCAGAACACTGGGGATTTGTCGGGAGGGGTCTTCCCTGTCCTGTGCACGCCCCATTGTTTACTCTGCATCATTAGAAAGGTATTAGCTGGACCCCTGAAAGTGACAGTACCCTGGGACGGAGGAGGTGGTGGGGGAGGGGGATTCACATCGGTGGTCGTTTTGTTTGTGTATGTCCAGGGGCTATACTCAGGTTTAATGTAGTCTTTGTAGACGAGGAAACCATCCCAGTCCGGGATGCATTTGATTTTCATAGAATGGGACGTCATGTGCATGTAGGAAAATCGCAGTAGGATTTTATATATGCAAGTAGTTCTTGAATTCATTTCCATATCATGCTGTTTCATCTGTGTAATGTAAATTGTAATATGTTGACTGGTGCCACTGTCACTGTAGTGTAGCACTGCTTTGACGCACCTGCTGGCCGTGATGTCAGATAAAAAAAATCAGTGTTGACAAACGTGAGCAAGCTTTAATGTGTGTGTGTATAATATATATATATATATATATATATATATATATATATATATATATATATATATATATATATATATATATATATATATATATATATCATTATCAAGTCTTTTAATCTTTTTGCCTTGTCACTAGCTAGTGTCTGTTGGTTCTTCCATGACGTTAACCTACGATGCGTGACAATGACATTGATTGATACTACTCTATCCGTTCTAAAAATAACCCCAAGCTATATTTACTATCCTAGTCTATTTCTAGACTTGTTGTCCCTACAGGCAGCTCATCCAAACATTGGTTCATGTACTCCAAATATGTAAGTTGAGATGCAAGCACGTATCAATACATGCTACATGATGAGAAAGGTTTTAAACTGTTTCGTTCTCAGTATGAATATGATTGTGTGATCTGTGAGAGACTGTTGATGTTAGGTTGACTAGATTCTACATGAAACACAAACTATGCTGTCATGAGGTTGGTATTTTCCAGCGTTGATATCCAATTTGTTTGGTAAACAGATGACTGATCACTGGACACAACAATCTGTCGGTGGACTGTTTGTGTTCTATGTGTATTCACATGTGTATTCACCTACCGCTACTGGTAGGATACATGACTGCATCTACAATGAGGTTTTGAATCCCCAAGCCAATATTGGCAATAACGGCAATAAGGGTGTAGAGCGTCATCGGGGAGGGTACATGTATATATTTTTTTTCTTCTTGATCCTCACTAAATGGCAGAGTGTTCTGCCTGACCAGTCGTCCAGTGTCTGTTCACGAAGTCCTACGAGGCTACGTGTACATACTCTTGTGTACCGGTACATACTTTAGCTGTATACTTACTCTAATCTTTCTTGAAATAATAAGAAAGGAGCATAAACCATTGAGGCCAAGGGGGAAAGTTGAAACATAATCTTAGCCTTAGGCACCGCCCTCTGTCTAAATTATTCAGTTCACATTTTGCACGTTCAACCATTTAAGCTCTAAGAAAATTACGTGCAATGAGACGTTTTTCAGTGATTTTTTTCAGTCTTTCATTTGATATACCAGGCATGGCATTAGCCATTACGTGAAATTGGCTGTCATCTGCGCACAGGTATTATTTATATTTGGACTTAATGGCAGAAGGTCTGGTCAAGGAATCTCTCCAATGCCTGGAGCTAATGTATACCGGCTTAGGCTTATTAAATAAGTACCGGTATTGATCCTATCAGGGTTAACCTTGTAACCATATTGGTCAGAAAACACCAAACAGGTTTGTTTACCCTCGAAGGTGGTTGTCCGGAGTACAATAATTCTTTTATTCTTTCTCAATATGCAATAAATATATAGGAGTCCCATGCTTGCTTTTGAGATACACAACCTTCAAACTTATAGAAGATTATACAGCATTACGCTACATAATTCCTTGCTGTCATATTCAAAAGTGATCACATATTTAGTTTATAACTTCCCAAGAATATAGGCTACCGGGGTATGATGATATATTTGCAGTGATTTCTAGGGTATTCACAATTGTGACATCAGAGAGAATAGATTACAAGTGTTCAACACTTAATGAGGGACAGATATATAAGACAAGACGTGAAGACTGCCCACTGGCACAGGTTTTATGTTAAAGTGATAACTTAATTGCCTTCAAATCAGAGGGTTTTGGGTTAGAATCTCGGCTACACCAAAAGGTGCTATTTAAGTCTACCTCTACATTGATATCATTTATAAAGGGGACCCTGGTGTATTCTAAGGACCAAGTGCATTGCACCTGGATTTTTTTTATTATTATTGTGTCACTCATATCAATACAACATGATCTGCCTGACAACATTTTTGTGACTGAGCTATATATAAGTTTGCAAATTACAAGATAAATTGTAGGCTGATAACAAGGATTTAGACAAATGAAACATGTCATTCATGTATAACATCTGCTACCTTGTTAGGTAAATAAGCCACATAGTATAAGAGAAAACTGGTGGAGCACAAAATATCTGACCAGCACAAAGACAAACACTGACTTTTTGTACAAGTGAGAGGAAATGTTCAACTGACCCAGAAAGACATGGGTGGACTAGAGTGCACACGATAGGAGTAGTTCTCTTTGGGTACTCTCTAAATTCAGCTCTAACTATTGGGGATCCTGTTTGTCTGTTAAGGAACAGTGATCGCTTATGATTGGGTAGGGGTTGAGAGGGGTGAACTACATTGTAGCTTAAAAAAAAACAACATAAGAGAGTGATGGCAGCTAGTTGTTGTCGGGTGATGGGTGGGCTTCTAGGGCAAACCAAACGATGTCAAGACTTGGGGATGAAATCATAATTGAGTTTATCTTTCATATGCATCGTTTGACTAAAACTCACAATTACTTTGATGGGGGGTGGGGGTCTAAAATGCAGTACTTTATGAAATAGGTGAAGTTTTCCCATCCTTTCAGAGTGATGTAGTACCGCAATTTCCCGCATATAAGGAGCATCTCGCGTATAATAAGACTCAGCCTGAGTTGATGGAAAACCTCTAAGGTCCCTCTGGGGGCCGATTTTTGAAGGTTCAGTACTGTTCTACAGTAAAAATACCTCGCCTATAAGACGCACCCAGACTTGGCTAATTCTATAAGGCACAAGGAGCCTCTGGTTCACGTAGAGAGACACGCCTTATATGCGGGAGGTTAGGGTAAAAAAAAAATGAAATGCTGTAATAAAAATTATTTTACCAAGCCCCAAACTGTGGATACATGCACTTTCTACATGTAAAAACTGTGAAACCCTGTGTATAAGGTGTGCTACAACTTTGCGATTGTGCTATTAGCTACACCTCAATGTTGGTCAATTATGTACCGTAATCTCCCTCGTATAAGACGCATCTCACGTATAAGACGCACCCTGAGTTGAAAGGAAAGCTATAAGACGCACCTGGGGCAGGATTTGGACTAGTTAAGTACTAATCTAATGTAATTGTACCCCTCCTATAAGACACACCCCCTCTTTTGGCAATGTCTAAATGGCCCATTTGGCTTTTGTTTGGCGTAGAAGACGCGTCTTATAGGCGGGAGATTACGGTAGTACTGTTTCATATCGATAAAACTCTTTATAAAAACCACAGTCTGAGATCAGGTTAATGTCACATGTAAAACCTTAGTCTTGGTCGTACTTTGTACAGTAAACAAGTAGTGTGCTGGATCACTGACTGCCAAGCGGAGTTGGGGAGGTGATGAAGTTTGTATCATAATGACCAAGATTGGAGATCGGTCCTCGGGCATTGCCCAATCATTGTAAGTGTAAGTGGAAAAGGAAAAAAAACAAACAACAAAACAGGCAAGAACGAATCTTGAAGCATATTTGTCTTTTTACTTCAGGGGAAACTCATCATGTTGGTGGCACGTCAGCTTGTATCTAAGGCCCGCCTTAAGGTGGAGAAGTTACCTGATGGCCTGCGCACCTATCCAAAAACCGAGCAGTGGCTCCACATTGTAGGAGTTCCTACTGATACTGTCAAGGTAAGAACATTTATATCAAACTAACCCAAGGTGCAAGCTTAAAAATCAATGGTAACATTTTTAAAGAATTAAAAAAAGATTTCTCACTCATCATTTGTCTAGAAAGACATCCCTTGTAACAAAAAAGAAGTCATAGAAAATAAAAGAAATTTGGTCGCCCATAGTAATAAATGTACTGCTAAACCAGGCTTCGTCAGTGTTACAAAAACTTTATCTATATAGACTACATAGCGTCCATGTATATATCACTCATCCCTACTGGGCTTCCATAGCCCTGTCTTCAAAAGGGTACAGTCTCCACTTACCCATCCCTCCCTCTGTTGTTCTAACCATCATATCATTAAGATAAGTTTATCACTATGCAGGTCCAGCACAAGGAAGTATGATATACTTGCGTATGCATTTTCTGTAAAATTTAGCAAGTTGTATCTCATATTCCAGGGTGTTTTGGGTCGTGGTTTGACCCTCGATTTTTTGTTGGAGATTGGAGACCCAGAGCTGGATAGGATCCTGAAGAAGTATGGCTGTGACCCAGATGGATCAGCACGGCTTCGAGTGGCCCTCCGTAATCTAAAGAACTACAAAGGTATTATGTTTCCTTTTGATCTAATTATTGAATATAGTATCATTCATATTACATATTTCCCCCCCCCCATCCCCCCAAAGAATAAAATAAATAGATAATTGGTTCTCTAAAATTTGACAACGTAAAGGGTGTAAGTTACTTGTCTTACACAATTTGTCTGTCAATGTAACACAAGTATTGATAAATTGATCTCTTTTACTAGACCGACAACTTCGTGGAGACCCTATTCCAGTTGGTGAGATGGAGCTGCATTGGACTAACTTCAACAAGTCATCCAGCACCAATAGTCCACATGGTGGCAGTTCCCCAAAATTTAGCCATGCCCAGCGCCCATCAACCTCGTCCCTGCCCCCGGACACATACCTGAATGCGCAATCCCCGGCCTCCTCTCCGCCAACACCCACACACAGTATGCCTGCCTCCCCACTTCCCTACCCGTCCCCTGCTGAGCAGCGTCGCCGGTACACACCCCCACCCACTCCACCACTTGTGAAGACCCCTGTTAAGGTGAGCTCCACACATTTAACATTTGCATAGTTTTCATATATTGGTTTTGCAAGATTGTATGTCAAGCCTACAAACTCAATAAGCTGAGTTACAACAACTCCTTAACCTTTGTTTCTCATATATTCTAATGATTTAGACATATGATATGAAGTGATGTTGTCCGGCAGTTCATTCCATCTTGTATGGATTGCTAATATTACATGCAAAAAGAAAAAAACAACATTCTTTCATCCATCAGGGGAAGTTCCCAACTACCCCTCCACCCCAAAAGAGAAACAAGTTGTATCCTGATGTGTTCCACCCGCTAACCAAGAGCAAGTCTCATGAGTCCCAGCTCTACATGCGCGTCAACATGGACAACACAGACATCTCAAAGTGAGTAATGAATATTTTCTTAAATCTTTCCATTTCTCTTACAAGGCCTATAGTCATTCACATAAGTTCTATATTCAGAAATTGCTGTCTCAACGTTAGAATTGAAGTTTGCAATTGTAAGGAAGAATCAATTTTATGTCCAACGAACGAAGACTACGGTATTTATGATGGTAGTTAGATGGCTGAATGCAGAAATGAAAGTTCATTTTAAGTGACATGACGGGAAATGTTAATATAGGTAAAATCCCAAAATTCACATTGACTTCCAGGCACTTAAAGAAGCAGAAGCCAGGTAACCTGAAGTTGGCAGGAAGCTCCGAGGCCATTTGCAATCGGCGCCGGTCCACAGAAGGTTCCGACGCAGGTGGGTCGAGCCGCGGCCCTTCGGGGCAGACTTCACCCCTCATCTCCTCCCCGAAGCGATCCCCACCCTACAAGCATATGGACCAGGTCTCGCTGCCTGATGCCCTAGAAATGCACCCTGGTCGAAGTGAGTACTACCCCATCTGTCCAGATTGTCAAATTCGGTGTTATCAGATGGACAGGATCTGGCCAAGTAAATTCACATGAAGAGGATTTTTTTTTTCACTGAGAAAGAGGGAGACAAGTAGTATAAATGAAAGATAAAAACATTAAGAAAAGTTAAAAGTAAAATAAATTCGTAAATAAAGAGTTTTGAATTCTGGATTCACTGATTCACATTCTACAGTCAAGCAACACAAGGGTACATTTAATTTCTAATGGATTATCATCCGGGCATCAGATATTTGATGATATAATGTTTGATTTGAATTTTGAACTACATTTGGAGCATTGTGTTTGGACTTAATATTATTTGCTTTATTTGAAAGATTCCTAATTGTGGCTCCCCATTTTCATATTTGATTATCCATTTCACTACTGGCTGGCCCTACAAGTGAATTTCTACACAAATTGAACAAAGCTGAAGATTCTGAGGTCTAAATTCAAAAAGAAATGCAGAAAATAGACTACCGGTAATTTTATTCAAAAAGTAAAAATTAATGAAAAATGTAAAGAGAAGAACTTGTGAAGAAGAGAAATATGATTTTAAGAATATTAGTATCTTAACCATTTTATAATTCGTTCGGAACAGAGAATCGCCTGGAGGTGGCCCTAGCATCACCTAAGTCCTCACTTGGCTCATGTAGCCTCCAGGGTAAGGGTAACCCCCACCACACATGCCCTCAACCCCAACCATGGGCCCACATGCCAAACACATGCCTGTAGTTAACCTAGTGGTGAAATTATTTTTGGGCCAATTCTGGCTTTCTCCTCCAAGGTAATTATAACATGGAATAATACTCTAAACAACTTGTCTGCAACATACCAGTAGCAATATATAGGTATATTACAGACATACTTAGTCCATTTATTTCATAATTGCTTAGGGTATTTGATTAGTTGTGAAAAGGGTAGAGCACTAATGCAGGAGAAAAGAGTTTGATTTAATATATATATTTACAGTAAAATTTACAACAAATTCTGTTACAACGAATTTTCGTTTATAACAAACAAATTTGGCATCCCCAATTCACCCCAATACATTTCTATAGTAAAATAATCCCATTATAACGAAATTTACATTATCTGTATTCGTTTATAACGAATTTTTCATGGCTTATACAAGCATTCACAGTATCTGAGGGGTGTTTGAGTATGTATATGTCGAACTCTCACAGCAGAAGGGGTAAGGAAAGTCTGGGGGGGGGGGGGGTGTTAGGGTGTGTGATGGGGCTTCTACAGCTGCATCCATTGAACTCTGGGCAGCAGAAGGGGTAAGGGAGGTGGGGTATGTGTGTGATGGGGCTTCTACAGCCGCCTCTATTCAACTCTGGGCGGCAGAAGGGGTAAGGAAAGTCGGGGGGGGAGGTGTTAGGGTGTGTGATGGGGCTTCTACAGCCGTATCCATTGAACTCTGGGCAGCAGAAGGGGTAAGGCATGTAGGAGGGGGTGTTAGGGTGTGTGATAGGCTTTCTTAAACCCATTCCCAATAAGCCTTGACCATCAGAAGGGATAAGGGAGGTAGGAGGGGGGTTAGGTGGCCCTTAATGCTCTAATAATTGTATAATTTGGTTACAACGAAATTCGTTTATAATGAACTTTTTTCCTTGTCCCAAGCACTTTTTATAACGGAATTTTACTGTGTGTGTATGTATGTATGTATGTATATATATATATATATATATATATATATATATATATATATATATATATATATATATATATATATATATATATATATATATATATATATATTATAAAGGGGTACTTAATGCTAGGGTATTTTAGAGATAACTACAGGTTATGTTGGCAGCTGCTCATCTTCCACAACCACCATCACCCAACCTCGCCACACATTTCTGGGGTGATTTAGTCTTCTACGCCTGCCACCCACATCTCACCTCCCCATCATGTCTTGTCATAGAATCAAGGTTCAAGCACTTTATATACACATACACGTCTCATTTTGTATTTCTTCGTTTCTATTTTGAAATTGTTCATTTCTATTGTAGTCCTCTATTCAAAATACTATTACTTTGTCAATGTATAAGTGTTTTATTGTACTTGTCTATAAAAATGAAATGGTTAAGAAGACAAGCGAATATTCTGTACTCGTGATACATTTATTACACAGGTCTTGTTAATCCTGTCTGTATTGTGTACCTTGTCTTTATGTAGCACTAAATCTAGTTTTGTGAATCTGTTGCCTTCTGTTCTTGCTATGTAACTTTTGTATACTTATGGAATTTTTAACCAGCGTTTTGGATCTGCACTTAATGAATTCATGAAAGTAGTTGTACCATCAGCTGGTTGATATCAATAATAAAGCATTGGTCATTCTGATGTACTCTCTACTGATCTCCCACTTTTAGAGAAATCTATTTCCATGTATCCTTGTCAAAATCAAAAATCTGGGAAAGGGTTCATTTATATAGTCATATTATCTGTTTGATGTAACAGTTTGAAAAAAGACATACGTCTAAATATGTTCATATAGTGACATGATTAGTAGATGAAATTCCGGTGAACCGAATTTTCTCTTATAACAATGTGTACTGATGGTGATATACATTCTTTTAAAAGTGGGATAAGATATGTAAAAATATTAAGTCGACGGGCCATTACCTTAGTAAATTTTTTGTATCTCTCTAATAATGTGTATTCGACTTCAACTTCTAAGTTTTGAAGATAAATCATAAATATGGTTCATATGAAGCTTTTTTTTCTCCATACAACAGAAAACCAGCTCCTTGTGCCCCCTATTTCCCCCAAGACACCACTTGGCTCTCGCAGCATGCTCCACTCTATTCGGCATCGGTAAGTTCTATTAACCATCATGATGTGTTCATTATCGGGTGGGGGGGGGGCGTGCTCTGTTATAAAGCTATATATAATGACCCCTCCCCCAGTTTTTGAGAGGGTTTTGTTTTTAACACTTTCTGTTTGTAAGATTTAAGCAAACTACCGGATAAATGCAGTATGAACGAAATAATGATTGCAGGAACTAAATATTTTTTGAAAACTACCAATGCATATGACGCCATATTGAATGCATTCCTGACATGACTAGCTTTGATTTTATGCTAAATACTCCTACCCTTTCTATAACAAGTGTTAAATATTTGCTAGGGTTGGCAGGGGAAATGTGTTATACATTTTATAGGAGATGTCGGGGAAATTAAGATTTTTTAACTCTTATTTTCTTTTTGTTTTGGGATTTTCCAGCCTGTGGGCCCCTGTAACCCAAATGAAGTAAAAGAAGAAGAAAATGTTGGCCAAAGATTACCGGTGGTGTCTAAGTCAATTGTTAGAACATTTTCATTGACTTTTGTTAGTTTTTGAAAAATTCACATTTGATGCATCAACAGATGTGTCTAGTGGCTGCTCAGGTGACGCAGATAGAATCCCCGTCTTTGGCTACTGAAGGGACTAGTGGGGGGGGGGGGGGGCATCTCTCAGACCTCCCAACGCCATGGCCTTGTAAGGGGCCAGGTAGGTGGGGAGAGATTCCCTTAGACGGATCCTGGCTTCCTTTTCGTTGCCCATCACACAAGATTGAAATCGATGTCATTGTACAATGGCCGTATTAGAGAAAACTGGTCTTTGTGACTCGAAAAACAGTGGCCGAGGTGGCCGTAAGATAGAAGGAGTTCTCTACAAAAAGAAATGTTTCAGTCTTTCCCAAAATTGCCGTAATGATGGGATAGTTGCATTAGAGGCATGCGCATCAGCACTTCCGGTACATATGGACTGATGCTTGATGTAAGGTCAGCGTCTGCAGGCTGGGTGGCACAGTCTCCTGTGTCATGTTGCTGGTACTTTCATTCCCCATACCCATGACTGGAACAGATTCAAATAAAATTATTGAAATCTTTACTGGGGCTACCAGATCTTAATATGAGTATGCTATATTAAATGGTGATTATTTTAGGTTGACACATATTTTTTAGTAGAGTATTTCAATGTGGCACAATCTCCTGTGCCACAACAAACAAAGACAAACCCTGATCATTTTCCACATGGCACATGCTGCTTCCTGTGAAATGGACCATGTGGACAAATGAAGATATTCAGACAATATGCTCCATCAATTGGTCATGTTTACATATCACTTAGCCTGTCAGATGTCTAATTATGTCAGCATATGTGGTAGATCATTTTTTTAAAGTGCATGGAGGTAAAATGCTTAGATTCATACACATGCCACATGTCCATGCACCATTGTTTATTTACATCTGAAAGCCAGTTTGTAGTGCCATCTGGTGTATACATATTGATATTGATGGTTGCGCCATCTAGAGGTAAATAAGCCCGCACTCCCTTATTATACTATATTAGTGTTCTCTGGAGCGCCTCTGCTTGAAGAGTGGTGCTTCCCGTGATTAGAGGGGTGGCCGGAAGGAAGGAGTTAGCTGTAATTACATACTGTACTTGTTAATTTCACCACACCCAATCAAGACTAAACAGGCAGATAGCTGTTAGACTGCCGATATTCTAGGTAAACTTGATTGATTTCTGTTGAAACAAGACTAAACGTTTATATGTCCCTAACTCTTCAGTCGTAATTATGTATACAATTTTCATGTTTACTCCTTGTTTTAATTGCTATGGTCCCCCATATTGGTAACTGGTTACCATTTTAATTGCATTCACAAAAAAATTGTTGTCTAGTTTGTAGATAGAGTTGTTTATAGTCTCCAAGTACATTTCTTCTAACGAGTAAATTTAAATATGCTGGACAAAGGATCCTCCTGAAATCGTCTATTGATAAAGCAAGCCTCAGCTGACCTTGTTGTGACCTAGATACGCCCTGTTGGGGCATTAAACCTATGGAGGAATATAATCATTCAACCCAGAAGAATAATGATGCCATATAAATGTATTTCCAACCCTAACAATGCTGTATTGGGGGTTGAGAACAGGTCAATAGTTTCACTGTGAAGGGGGTGGGGTGATTTTCTGGAGTAGGGGAGATATGGCCTCCATCTTCCAGGTGAAAGGCAGTAGTAGGGGAAAGACTCCCACAACTCCCTCATACCTCCAGGCCACTAAAAACAACATCTAGTTACTGTCAGCCATGATCTATGGGGAGAGTGGGTGTTTTTAAGGGTTGTTTTTTTTTTGGGGGGGTAGGCAACAATTTAAAAAAATTCATCCTTAGCTCTTGTGAAGTCAGACATTGTCCAAGTACTGTATAGACTAATTAGGGGGGGGGGGGGCAAGGTTTTTAAAAAAAAAAAAAAACCTATTCCTTGAGAAGGCAGAGGAGTAGGATATCCATGGCCACTGAAAACGCACCCAACCATTCATACTTACTGTGTCACCCGAAAACCTGGGGGGGGGGGTAATTCTTTTTGTTGCGGGGGGGGGGTCACCTATCCCCCCCATAGCCTTGGAAAGCTAGAGAAATATGAATACTGTAGTTGGGTGCTTTCTGTAGTCTATTAGATATCTACTTTAATAATACTTTGCTGAAGCTATAACCCCAGGGCTAATTTCGCAATGTAAGGTATATTGCCACATAGAAAAAAAACACTTTGTCATCTCAGACATACATGAAATTTAGTACACTTATCTAGCTTCAAAAACCATGGCCAAATCAAAATTGGTGTAGCTCGGCCAAAATTGGTCTTTTTGATAACAGATTTCATTGGGGGGGGGGGGTAGCCCTATATCTCCCCTTTAAAAATAGCCCCAAAATGCTCATATAGTCCTTGTTTTAGTTGTAGAAATAGCCCATTTCCTACATGTTGAAAATTGGGAGTCCCCACAGAGCCCAGCAAAAAATCATTCACACCTCTGCCAGCTTATCTGGACAACCACTGGGGCGTTATCAAAGTGCCTATCTATAGGTCCGCATTGGAATGTTTTCATTTTGCAGAAAACCCACTTTATGTTTTGTTGTTAATGAATAATAGCAATTCTTTCCATTTTGAAAGGTTCACAAATACTTTTAAGATAACAAATTGCGACTACTGTCAGAAGCAGATGTTTATTGGCTACAAATGTAAAGAGTGCAAGTAAGAGCACCTCTCCCTGGTCACTGAATGTAAAAGTATTCGGTGTGGTAGTCTCTCACCTCATCTTCTCGTCACACTTCTGCTAATACAGTTGATAGTCAATCTGGATTAGATGATAAAAAGAAATCAATAATAGGAAATAAGAATAATCACTGGAAAAAAGCAAATGGAAAACCCATATTGACTGTCAGCATGCCTTACTTCCCAGAGAATGATACAAGAGGAATCAAATGATATGCATCCAAGTTTTAGTGCTTTAAATGTTGCAAAAATGTTTCCTCTTGTTTCTTTCCTAACTGTGAATGATTTCAGGAGAAAGATTGTTGCACGCACATCCTTGGTGCCCACATAAAATATTTAGATTAACCATATCTAGGGAATGATCAGTTCAAAATTCTTTCTCCTAAAGAATATATTGCAGTCAATGATCATACCATGTCTCAAATATATGACCAAGGGTACACTGGGGTGATCATGAATGAAAAAAAAAATACATATTTATAAGAACAGAAAATTCATTAGCGATGAAATTATATGTATATATAAACTTTACGACATTCAGATAATAACCAAAGAAACTTGGTTTAAGGAAAGTAATGATGAAAAAAAACCAACGAAAACAAACTTTTAGGTCACCAATTGCATCAAAAATTGCCAGTGTTCACTCCAATGTCTTGGCATTCCCCCTCCCTGGACGACGTCCTTGTTGTTGTATACAGACTTTCTCCTATACCACTTCCTGTTATGTTATGTCTCCTCTATCCTCATGGTAGCTCTATCACTTTGTTTTTTGGTGACCGGCAGCCTGCAGACCAAGTTAGGTGTAGGTCCGTGTGATATCTGCCATAAAAGTGTCCTCATCGGAAAACAGTGTAAATACTGCAAGTGAGTATCTTACCATCTCCTCACCTGTCAAAGCCAACAGTCTTCCACCTTTCAGCTAATACATGGTTTGAGTATGAGATTTGATCTTTTCATGGCAACAACTATTCCACAGGACACATTATCGATGTAAATGTAGCAAGACATTAGCTACTAGACTTCATTGCCTTCTAGAAAATTCTTTGAAAAACAAGTGTTGGCATATTCATTTTTTTCTTATATAGTGGTATCCCAATCTTTCACTGCGTGATATCATTGGCCACCTGCCCATTCTCATATGCATTAACATTAGATATTAAGGGCATATTTTAGAGTGGAGTCTGCCGCTTACAAATTGCCTGAAGTGTAAGGTTATTTTTCCAAATCTATCTTACTGTAATACCCAGCGTACAAGGCACACCCCACAGGGTGTCCCTTGATTTGAGGGATTTTCTAGTTCCAAATACATATATTCCTATAAAGGCCCTATTTTTAAAGGCAAAACATAAGGCACATCACCTAGCTTCCCGTACTGTTTAAGCTGTGCCTTATACAAGGGGTATTACGGTACTAAGTATTAATGCTGTATGTGTTGGCCTCTATTGGTACCCTATGACCTTTGTTATATGTTGTAAATACCTCCTTATATATACACACATATATATCTTACCTAAAGCTCCATGAAACTTGCAGACAAAACTATTGGTTATACACTCTATTCCATGTATGCGTTGTAAAATTGAGTCAAAGAGTCGTGGTTGAGAAAGGACATTGACCTAAGTAAGATGAAAAAAAAACACATTAAAATGATTGCTTTACTATAATGTAATCTATGAGTTGCTCAAGTTTGGTTGACCTAGGTTGACCTATTTCATTACTCATTGTAAAAGTTAGACAGAACCCTCTTCATAGCAGCGTCTATATAAGCAAAACCCTTTACTATAATTCATGTCAAAATAATTGGATAATGATGGACTATATCTTAAATGGAACGTCATGCGAACATGAAATGTAGAATTCCTGTTCTCATTAATTCTCTCCGATTTCACTTCTTTTGTTAAACTTACATCGAAAAATCCTATCATTCACATGCATTTATTTCTTCTGTTATCTAAGGTTAAAGTTCCATCGAGACTGTGCAGAGAAAGCAGCCCCAGCATGTGGCCTACCAAATGAATATGTTGACTTTTTTGTCGACTTCTTGAGAGATGGTATGTACGTTTGCAATGTCTAATACTATACTTGCTTGATGTCGCTGTAAATTCTCACATATAACAAGTACCTTATTAATTTTTAGGTACATTGTCTTAATTTGCGCACTTCAGTAATTTATTATCCTAACTTTATTGGACTTCTGTGTTATTTTCTTGGAAAATAACAGGATAAACAAAAGTAGAGCATTTCATCTGTTTATTGTGTTATTGACTTTAGTCAACAACACATTCATATATATGGAAACTGCCGCACAGAACCACATTAGATTAAAGAGGGTTTCTGACAGACATAGGAACATAGAGGGAAATCTGGTCTATAGTGTATCTCTGAACAATTGCCATCACAGCTAGGCCATGGTTGAATAATCTCGGTACCAGGCAATCACTGCCCCCTAGTGTGTGTATCATACTGATCCAGGTGTAGTTGGAAGGTAGAGAATGTCAGGCCAGGGGAAGTAGCTCAGGGGTAGAGCTTCAGCCTCGAAGTTGGAGGGTCCTGGGTTCGAGTCCCGGTTTCTCCATGACATTTTCGGCTGACCACTACACCATCATTTCTTTTTGGTGTTCATACAATCTCCCTCAGTGCACATTTTACTTGGCAATTTGTATGCAACCCTAAAGTTAAGAAAAAGTTTATAACCTAATTATGACATGTACTGGGAAAGGGGGGCTTTTATTGCTCCTTGCACTAAGACCCCTTTTCGCCGATCTATTATGGTCACATAGAATGGCCAGAAGTAACCACTACGGTAATTTCTAACATGATTAACTACCATACCAATCAGGGTTCCCACAGGTCATGGAAAGTCCGGGAGTTTTATGAAAATTTGCCATCAGGTGAAGTCCTGGAAAATCTGCAAAAATGTATCACTTGTATTTAATTTGAAAATAAAAAGTCTCATCTGAGTCATTCAATAATCATATCTTATGAGGTCAAAATCTTCGTTGTTGTGAAAGTTAGATTCTGTTGGTGAGTGATATTCCACAGCATTAGAGTTTAGTCAGGGAAAACAGTTGATTTTTGGTCAGGGAATTTTGATTCGAGATGCCTGTGGGAACCATGATTGTGTTAACACTATAATCCAAATGATTAAAGATGAATATAGCCGTTGGTATCATGGGTGCCCACGTAAGAAATGTGTATTTATATCATTTTATTTCACAGAAACTGTTTAGGCTGCATAAAATTGATAATCAGCTCTGCGGACAGCGCCCCCATCCCTTAAAAACGGCCGCATCTACTCTTTTTATATTCATTTTATAATAAAATATAAAAAAAAATCCGCACCCCCTGAAAAAATTATAAAAATGATATCTCAAAACCCTCATCTCCACTGTACATCAAAGCCACAACAGCCTAGACAAAAATAGATTTTGTACTTTGCCACGCAGTGTTATGGTTTAGATTCTACTTAAGTGCTCTATGAGAGGAGAAAGATAAGCAGCATTTGAAAGGGCAGACAATGCTTAAAGGGGGCCTAGCACAGCTAAGATGTACCCGTGCTATTAGGTCATGTGACCACCCCTCGACCAATCAGAGTGTCAGCTGGTTCCTGCGAACTTGTGAGCGATCTTTGAGCGGGTACCCATATTGTATTTTGCCGTGCTAGCCCTGCTTTAAAAGTCTGAATTATGTCTGTGGACCACATTAAATCGCATTGAATTGACAAAAAAAAAATGAAAATAAAAAGCCACCTCCCTCATCATTTCAAATGAGAGGAAAAAGAAAACTTTACCTCCCTCGCTGCCAAAATATCATATAACAAATAAAATAAAAAGCCCCCCTCCCTCGCTGCACTTTTTCAAAAAGTGTCCGCAAAGCTGATTATCGATTTTATGCAGCCTTATGTCAATTGATTAAGAGTTATGTTAGTCAACTCAACTCAAACTAAAAAAAAAAGAAGCTTTTCCTCTTACTCACATTTAATGTTATATTTCAATGTTTGCACACACAAAACTTCAACTACTTATTTGGTGCGACAGGTAAATCTAAAGGTCAGTCTGTGAGCTGTAAAAAGAGTCAGTAATGTGCATGTGGTCAGTCAAAAAGTTTTTGTCAATTCATTACAGAACTTTGTACATAAGGTCACATCGCCAGGATAAACAAAGTTGGTTAACAGAAATTTCACATTAAAATAGGGGAAAAAATATAAATGAATAAAGTGGCTCGATGAAACCAGAATTGGTGACTTCATCATCTCTGTGTCTCGATGTCCTGTGTCTAGATCCAGGACTGCCTAAGGCCGCTATGATAATTCTGAAGACCAATTTCTTTGTGCTGAATCTTATTGTGCTATTTCTGTATCGATTGACAAATGAACTATGCAGAAAGAAATTGTAATGTATATAGTAAGTATGACGGGCGCTATAAAACTGGCGAGAGTCTTCTCTTTTTGTGAATGTGAACAAAATCTTCTTTCCTTGCTTGGCAACGTCTTTGAGGGTATTCTCCCGAGAAATCAGCAATGCAAGCCAACTATTATTTTTTTTATTGGAGATCATTATGGGTTTAAGTGTGCATTAAGTGTGACCCGAATGATGATCCCCAATCTCCTGTAGTCAGACTTTTGTCAGTGTTTTTTTTTCATTTATGGCTACGAAGATTCTTAAGATAATGTATCAATAAGATGGCACATTATTGAGAAAACCAAAATTATGTTGTACAAATGATATAGGGCTCCAGATGGGTAAAATCGACAAGAGGACAAGACCACTTCTTAAAATCGACAGGGGGACAAGACCACTTCTTAAAATCGACAAAGGGACAAGAGCCATTTCTTAAAATCAACAAGTGACTTGAGACCCCCCCCTGTCTAGGGCCCTTCATATGTGAGGTTGGTAATTATTTATAAGCAGATGGCAGAGAATTTCTTCAGGTATAGAAATACCAGCCTGCACTGTGAAAAAGCCTGCCACTTGTAGAAGCTCGGGCAAACAGGGAAATTCGGGCTTCCCTAGCCCACTTAAAAGGGTCTACTTCTCCTCTTTTCTATCCCCTCGGGATGTGTGTGGTGCACATATGCGCGGGCACTGACACATTACCCTGTAAATTGTGTAATGTAGTTCTCACCATGAATATGACCTTAGCTGTCGAAATGGCGTTAAACATCTATTACTCACTCACTCACACAGGGAAATTATGTAAGCCTTAACTAAATAGAGAGGGCTTATCATTTATTGTCAGCGAGTTGGTGGATTTTGGGGAAAACAAACTTTTCTTTGGTCTCATGACTTAGTTATCACATGTTTAGGCAAAAATTATTATGACCCACCATCCCGATTTCCGACATACATGATCTCCTAAATCTGCTCACTAATGACAGGTTCCCCTGACGTCCTTGTTTTTTAAATCTCTAGATTTTTATGTGTTCTGCCGTGTATAGAATTGACCATAAGACTTCCTACTTCTTGTCCACTAGGGACTGACTACCTCTGAGAAATATACAGATACTGCAGTATTGTAGTACATGTGCCTGGCATACAAACCAGCTCACACCCAGGTGGGTTGTAAAGGGGTTGATACTCTTTCAGTCCCCAAAATTCTCTCTTACATGCATTAATATTTTGATAAACTTAAGATATGTGCCAGCAATGGCTAGGAAAGGAATACTATGTATCTGTACATCTATTTTGTGTGCAACAGAGTTGTGTGATTAGCCAGGCCTGCAGAAATCTTGCCTGTTCTGCGTACATTAAAACCGCGGTTTCAGGCTTATTTTTCATTCAAACATTTAGATAAAGTGGTACGGAATATCGCCGTTTATGTCTTGCCTTTCATATACCGTTAAATAAATCAAAGACTACCGTAAATCCCCGGTCATAAGCCAAATTTTTTTTTCTATTTTGGGCCCAAACCGGCTTCTAAATTTTTCCCAAAGTCCCCCCCGGCTTATGACCGGGTTTTTTTTACTATAGAATAAAGAGAAAATGGGAAAAATTTGACACCAAAATCGGCTTATAGGATTTCCCTGAACTCACCCCCCGGCTTATGACCGGGGCCGGCTTATGACCGGGGATTTACGGGAGTAACACCCACGAAAAGGGTCTACCCCTGGCTTATGACTGGGTTTTAGGCTAGTTGAAAAATCTGCAGGAACATGTGCCGCAATTTCACTGCACAGTGAAAAAGTTTATCAGAACAGGTGTCTCATTAAAAAAAAGTTCAACCTAAGGCCACACCAAAAAAATAAGTTGGTCTACGGAATCTGGTTTTGAAAAAATGGTGCGAGTGAGCGATTTTTTTTTAAAAAAAATTTTTTAAGAATTTTTTGGCGTCCAATGGATTCCTTGGTGGGAAAGTGAGGCCAGCGAACAAATTTTATTTTTTAAAAAATTTTGCCAAACATCACAAAGAGAAAACTTGTAGAAACTGAAGCGAGCGAAATCCGTAGACTAGATTTTTTTCAAAGAAAAAAATCTAGTCTAGCAAATATGGAGAGGGCGATCCATAGACCAACTTAATTTTTTGGTGTGGCCTTATCCACAAATTTCTCAGAGGTAGAACAGTCTTGCATATTGTAAGAAACCATCACTTGGAGACTATGTTTAACTTACTCTAATAGTCTATGTATGTTCATCAGGAATGTATTGTTTTCTTTTTTGTGTCACGGTGGAATTTTACAGGTAAATTTTGTGGAAACCATAGACGGGTACTTTTCAAATCTCTGCCTTTTTCCTCAAAACAGATTAAATTTGTGCTTTTGAAGTACTTAGGTTAGGGTACAGTACTCTTCTTTCCACAGTAGCTTAACTATGAAAGAATTTGAAGACATGTAAAACAGATTACAATGCACCCCCTCCCTAAAACGCTGTCTCACAGTATTGTAGAGGCACTACAAAAGATGTTATCAGTTCCTCTGCATATGTTATAACGCTGTGAAATATAGTAACTGGTGACATAAGACAACCAGCACTCATTAATCGTTTAGTTTTCTTCTGAGAATTCAATTGTAGGCCGGAGCAGAGCAGCTCATGGGACACGCACAGTGTTTGCTTTAACCTATCCCTCTCTCTAAGTCTTCCTCTTTGTATGTCGTAAACTTGGAGTCTATCCTACTGGTCTTGGCTCTCTAACCTATAACTATAGGTGCGTGTCTTGCTTCTCTTTCTGTCTCTCGTGCAGGTTCCCCGAATGTGATACGCCGCGTAGCCAATCATACGATGTCCCTTCCAGCCAATGAGAGCGCGGTCATGCGGGCAGCCAACTCCGTCCCAGCCTTCCAAGTACCAGACTCGTCATCCAACACATCATCATGCAACTCCTCCACTCCCTCATCGCCTGCACTCATCTTTTCCTGCCACACCCCACCGTCACCTGCCCCCTCGCCACACATCCAGATAACTCCCGACACACAGTTCCAGTTCCCAGGTAAGCTACCTTGACCATTAGCCTAAAGTCAAAACTTGATGAGGTTGGAGCTCGTTATGAGAGAACACTAGAAAAAGCTATGTTGTTATATCGCATATATGAAGATCCATTCATTGCTTGGCAGACAGCCTCAAATGCTCTTTCAATGTTGTTTCTGTTACAACGATCTAGAATAATCATTTTGGGATGAAGTTTGATAGTGATTCTTACACGAAAAATATCAGTGAGGCCACACCAAAAAGGATGAGTCGTTCTCCAGATTTTGGTTTTGAAAAAAATGGTGCAAGCAAGCGAAATATATTAGGTCCAATGGTTATCTTAAAATCCACAGAAAGTTGTTTTTGTTTTCAACGAAAGAAATTGTATCCCCGAAAATATGGAGATTGCAATGTGTAGACTGACTGATTTTTTTGTGTGGCCTAAGCTTTATTAGCATCCATTTCTTATTAGTGCTAATCATTCTCTTACAGACATTTCTAGTGACTCCACAACAAATTCTCTAGGCACAGCATCAAATATAGCAATAGATATCACCTCTTGCGGAGACAATTCGTAAGCATTTCTTTATCATGTTATCTATCATGCATATGATCCAATCCTGTAGTAAAATCATTTCACATATTTTATCTATAGTAGAATAAGTTTGTTAAAGTACCTACATATATGAATTTATTCGGAAAAAGAATGTGATGTAAGAAGTTCAATTATCTAACAGCCTTAGGGTAATGTGATATGAACATGTCTTTTCTCTTTTTCAGGGACTTTGTAAATACAAACACATCAAATGATAGTGATAAAAGTGATAAGACAATTGTAGACGTAAGTATTTCTAGATAATTTGCATTTGTTGTGTGGGTTTTAATTTTCATCTATTTTGAGTATGCATGTTACTCAAAATTGAATGTACAGTGGTAAACCATGCTTACTAAATTGCCCGAAAGGGTTTACTTTGTACTGTTATGGTCCTCAGCTAAAAAGGAAATTATTTTAGTGGTTCCAGATACACCAAAGCTAAGTTCATATTCTGGCATACATGATAACTTAACTAAAATTAGATAAAAGGAATTCCCCTTTTGTTTAGAATCTATTTATGGATTTTATATGAGGTACCCCAGACAGTTACAAATAGTTTTTCTGTATTTGAAGAGAAAGACTAATTCTTTAAAAGTTTGAAAATCCTCTGCTTCAAAGCTAAATCCCACCCAAGATATAATTTTGTCAGTTTGAGGACAATTAATAGGAGTGTTTTCTATGTTTGGTTTTATTGTTGCTTTGGTTACAGAATTCTTTAAGCGAACGACCTCCTTCTCTGCTGGACAGAGGGGACTCTTACGAGATAGGGGATGATGGACAAGGGACTTGGACACGAGTGAACAGTGTGAGTAAAGTTTTACAAAGCAGACACGAATACTCAGTTTTTCTACATATTTCACATACACATCAAGTTTGGGATAGGGTGATACATATGGAGCGAGAATGAGTGTGCATTGCATACATGCAAACCCCTCAATTTTTTTTTTTTTTTTCTTTTTCAGTTTTCTCAATTTTTCTATGATCTGTAATTGTCAATCTTGTGATATGAGATATCATTTTACCATTTATATAAAGAGAATTTGGATCCAAGGGTATCAGCCATCCATAAAAAGCACCAGAATGCACAATTTGGCTTCTCGAAATTCAAAATTCTTTTCATCACTTTTAAGGGATCATTTTTTTTCCTCGGCTGGTGTTTGCATGTATGGCATTGAATAGAAAGATAAAAATGATCACCTTTCTTCAATGCAGTCAACCAAGTATGCTTGATATAGGTAGGGGGGAGTGTTGATACAAAAGTAAATACAAGAAAATGTTGCTTGTTCCCACGATGCACGTGAGCATGTTACCAATTACCATGTCAAGATTATTTTTCAGCTAAGCCAATTCAGCTGAATTTGTGTTTGGAGGTGCTTACTACATGTAATTGCTTAGAGACAGACAGAGAGTTATTGGCCATCTCTCTCTCTCTCTCTCTCTCTCTTTCTCTCTCTCTCTCTCTCTCTCTCTCTCTCTCTCTCTCTCTCTCTCTATATATATATATATATATATATATATATATATATATATATATATATACATATATATATATATTACTTACATATATGTATATATATATATATATACATATACACACACACACATATATATATATATATATATATATATATATATATATATATATATATATATATATATATATATGTAAGTTAGGATATATATAGATAGTTAGATATATATAGATATATAGATATTTATATATAGAGAGAGAGAGACAGACAGAGAGGTGTGTATATGTATATATATATTATTTTTTTTAATGTAATAATTAATCGAGATTGTAGGAGGTGTAAGAACTTAATTTCATAATTGGTAGATGGCCAATAGCTATCCCCATGATACATGAGTATGTGACATCTTTCAGTCACGATATACTTAATAATGTTTCTTCCAGGTAAATTGAATTTCTGTACATTTGTTTTATCTGGATTTCGATCACAGTAGATAAAAAATGAAATTGAGGTCATCTTTGTAGAGATTCGGTGAATCAAATGTATCTACTCTTTTTTATTTACAGATATCTATAACTTTGAAAGAATGGGACATTCCATATGAAGACCTTGCTCGCGGGGACGAGCTTGGCACGGGGAGGTTTGGGACTGTATATAAGTAAGTATATATGTATATCAGAAAATTTCATAGACAAACGCTTTGCTGAAATTTTTGCTTTAGTTTTTGTGTTTCATACCAAATTACTATCATTAGTGGCTTACTTTTCATACGTGTAGGCATATACTGCCCCTATAATGCATCATATAGACATCTAAAGTCTTATGGCAATGACATCTGTTAAGCCAGATAATGTCAATTTTATCTGAGAACTTTGATACATGTCAAATGTAGAAGAGACCAGTAGGAGCACTGGAAGTGCCTGTTGGTAGGTTTGTGATTACACTGATATTTTGCAGGGGTAACTGGCATGGGGATGTAGCCATCAAAATGCTGAACATGGATCCTGACATGGACAACGCACTACAGCTACAAGTCTTCAAGCTGGAGGTGGCCATGTTGCGGAAAACACGGCATGAGAATCTGGTCCTCTTCATGGGGGCTTGCATGAAGCCCCCACACCTGGCTATTGTTACAAGGTAATTCTAAACGTTTTGCTCTCCCTGATATACAGGCGTATGATTCAACTGAGAAAATCTTCATATATGCAGTAGTGAAGGTAGTTGTATTGGTATTCTTGTATAATCTCCTTATTTTCATCTTTCGAAAATTAACAGTACACCTGAAAATTGTTGGGAAATGGCCGTTAACCTCATTAAAAACAAGGGGATTGTGAAAACTTACTTCCCTCTGGTGTGAAAAAGGCTCACGAATATTTCTTTGATTCCACTTTTCCTATCGCTGTTTTCCCTCAACGTATCTTATCTCTCCTATCGTTTACTCTCCCCAGTTCTGTTGAACCTTTCATCATGAATATGGCCTCAGCTGTCAAAGTGATAGGCACACTAATGGGTTTCCTTATTTTCCAGTAGTTGTCTCTGCTGTCTATAGTCCATCGGTATCACCGTTACTCTCCCACCGTTGTTTCTTTTAATCATATTTTCTTCTGTCATACTTCTTAGTCTGTCCCTCTCTTCTGTCTCCTTTTCTATTTATGTTTTCTACTAATAGAGGAAGTACGACAAACTGTGTATAAAATTATGAAGTCATCTGTAAACTGTAGTGAACATGTGTATTGATATCAATGTATCTTTCCAGTTTATGTAAAGGCAACACGTTATACACCCACATACATCTGCGAAAAGAGAAGTTTGCTCTAAATCGGAGTGTGCTCATTGCATCACAAATAGCACAGGTAAGATGGCAAAGGAGCTCTTAGGGAGTGCTAATGAATGGCATATATACTCAGGTTAATGCACCTATTAAATATCAAACAGTAAAGTTTTTATCAGATCCTTGTCTACTCAACTGAATTAAAAGAACTAGTGTTGTACCATATGTACTATTTTGATTTATGTCATCTTTTACAGCAACACAGGTACTTCCCTATCCCACCTTAAAAAGATATAAATCTCATCCTTTCTGTCCCCTCTGTGTCTGGTGCACATATGACCATGGCACCAACACATTCATTAATCAATTGATGTCTAATGTAGTTTTCTCATGAATATAACCTTAGTTGTTGAATTGGCGTTAAACAGTCATTACTCACCCACAACAGTACAGAAAAGTGTTAACACAGCTCTTCAAATATGTTTCCACAGGGTATGGGATACCTGCATGCCAAAGGAATCATTCACAAGGACCTGAAAACCAAGAACATATTCGTTGAGCCTGGAAAGGTCGTGATAACAGACTTTGGTCTCTTCAGTGTCACCAAGCTCTGCCACGGGAGTCGAAAATTGTATGCTTGCCTTCCAGAGTTTTGACAACTTTACCTTTAGTTTCACCATAAAATTTACCTTCGTCAATATCTTGTCTGACATTAAATATCTTGTTTTAGGCTTGGTGAATCAAAACCTAGGGGGAATATAACATTCTGTAAAAGACGTCTCCAACTTTTTGAACTGAGTATACGTATTGAAGGTGTTGAATGTTTCTACATGTATAATTAAATATACTAATTTGTATCTATCAGTTAAAGGAAAATGTCTGATATCAAAGCATAATGATGTTAAGCTATGGGGTAATTTACAGATTATTTTCATAACACACAGATCCTAATACGAGGGACTCTGACATCATTAATGTATTTTATTACAGGAAAGGTGACTACTTAAGTATACCACCAGGCTGGCTGTGTTACTTGTCACCCGAGATCATACGGTCCCTACGGGCAAGTAACCGCATGGATATGGACCTACCCTTCACAGAAGCCTCAGATGTATATGCCTTTGGGTAAGCAGGAGTAGACACTAACGCTGGCCCGGGGGCCAATGGCCCACAATTCTTGGTCCGGGCCCACAGTTTTCTCAAAATTTGCCTTCCTATGGGCCCGGGTGGCCCACAGAAGTGGCTGAGGGCAGTTTACCAAATTGATAAATTTGTCAATTTAATCATGTTATATATCGTTGGAAAGGGAAAATGGCCAGGCATTCAGTCATTCTAGGTAAATCTTGATGTAACTCAGTTACAAAAAGTCAGGGTTAGCTTTCCATATAAAGTGAAAATATGCTCTGGGACCGCAGATTAGCATGTGGGCCCATGGATTTCTAAAGCTGAGGGCCCGGATGGCCCATGGCTCAAAAAGTTAGTCTCTACCCCTGGGTAAGTATACTTTCATTGAGATACCTCTGCTTTCATTGTTTATGCCACATCTGTTAAGCTAAATAAAATATGGACTATGATTTTTTTTTTTAAACGGGTGGGCAAGTGGTGGTTTTTCGCGTTGATGCAGAAAAAATGTAATTTTGCCCCCGCCCCCTTCCGAAGGCCCCAAAATATGCCCCACCCCTTTAACCTTTTTACCATAATCTCCCGCGTAGAAGACGCAGTGCGCATAGAAGACGCTCCCCAAACTCACGGTAGGCTGGTTCGCGTAGAAGACGCATCCAACCCCTCTGAATCGATTTGTAAAAAAACCCCCGTACAAGACGCCCCCCCCAACTCAGCGGGGGGGGGGGGGGGTTCGCGTATAAGACGCACCCCCCCCAAAAAAAATCTACAGCGACCGGTCTGCCGCGGTGCAGGCTCTATGAGTTCAAGCTGTCATCGGCACACGGTCGGCGTCAAACCCGCCGAGCAAATCTACAGCGAACGGGCTGCCGCGGTGCAGGCTCTATGAGTTCAAGCTGTCATCGGCACACGGTCGGCGTCAAACCCGCCGAGCAAATCTACAGCGAACGGGCTGCCGCGGTGCAGGCTCTATGAGTTCAAGCTGTCATCGGCACACGGTCGGCCTGATGCCCGCCGAGCGCGTTGACACCTCCCGGTCTGCCGCGGTGCTGGCTCTATGAGTTCAAGCTGTCATCGGCACACGGTCGGCTTGAACCCGCCGAGCGCCCGTCAAAATCTCCCGGGCTGCCGCGCTGCTGACGCTATGAGTTCAAGCTGTCATCGGCACACGGTCGGCGTCAAACCCGCCGAGCGCCCGTCGACACCTCCCGGTCTGCCGCGGTGCAGGCTCTATGAGTTCAAGCTGTCATCGGCGCATTTTCCCAAATGAGATGTTGGAAAACCCCGCGTATAAGACGCACCCCCAACTTCAGAAAATCCTATAAGACGCACAAGGCATTTGTTTGGCATAGAGGACGCGTCTTATATGCGGGAGATTACGGTAATATCGCAGGCTTTTTCGCTGAAAACTGATACCAACATAAATTGCCCCTTCCATCCAAGGGGTGGAAAAAATGACACCACCCCATAAAGTTGCTTCTTATTAATTGTGAAACAATGAATTATTTTCAGTGTTGCATGACTTATTTTCAGAACGGTCTGGTATGAGTTGTTATGTGGGGAGTGGCCGTTTAAGAATCAACCACCTGAGGCAGTCATTTGGCAGGTGGGAAAGGGCGTGAAGCAGTCGCTGTCAAGTGTCACTGCCTCCAGGGACGTCAAGGTGCGTCTGGTAAAAGCAATTTTAAATATTCTGAGAATTTTTAGTACAAACATAATTAGAAGTGTAATGAATTATATCCACTACTACAGCTGCAAAAAGTAGTAGAGAATTTTCCCTTAAGGAGTCATCAATATGTGTATTACTAGTATCACCACCATACAGCAGATAGCAAGCCAGACTGGAGCAGTCAGGCCACTCACACCTACCCGAAAACTCAGTTGGCCACTGACGTGGAAGGTCGTGCTATTTCTTTTTCATTTGTTTGTCATGCGGTCAGAATTAGAAGTGTTTGATCTTTTAAATGAACTATCGTAGTACCTTGCATATAGGCCATGTCATATATGTGAATGAGGGTATGATTTATAGACAAGATACGTTTTCCTTGCAATTGCATGATGGGAGATTTGTATAGCAACGTAGTGGGCTAGGCTAGCAACAGCCTCATTTGATTAGGTAGCGTCAAGGTGGCAAGGAGTCCTTCACTCGTCCTCCAAGAAGCCTTAAAAGATCAATCCCCAGGTACACTTCTTTCAACTCAGGGTGCGCCTTATATGTGGGATGCGCCTCATATGCGAGGTATTATTGTACGCCTGGTGAATGGAACTTGAGCATTATAATAATATATACCGGTACCTCAGTATATATGAATTATATACATCATATGAATTTAGCAGTTAGTATTAGAGCTGTAGAAAAATGAGCAATGTAATCTTGTCTTTATTTTGTAGACAGTTATAGTTAGAACTGTTAGTATATATATATATATATATATATATATATATATATATATATATATATATATATATATATATATATATATATGTGTGTGTGTGTGTGTGTGTGTGTGCATCTCTATCAAATCTTAGTTAGAGATCAGTTAACCTCCTTAGATGATAGTTGGCAGCAGAAAATGGTAAGAGTACATGACGTTCCTAGAAACTGATCACATACATGTTTAACTTTGAAAGGACGTATCGTGGGTATAGTATCTTCTATACTAAAGTCTATTCCATGCACTGTGATAAGGTTTTCAGGTTATAATTCAAAATTACATTGAAATTCACTTGGTATGTTAGTTTTATGACCCATCCTTCATCCACTCTGAACTTGCCTTTCAGGACGTCATGATGTTGTGCTGGTCATATAAGACAGCAGAGCGACCTGACTTTGGAACTCTATTGAAGACTCTCGAGCGTCTGCCAAAAAAGCGGCTTGCAAGGAGCCCTTCCCACCCCGTGCAACTGTCCCGCTCTGCAGAATCAGTCTTTTAGCTTTCAGTAGAGGGGACGCTGATAAAACCCAAGATTTTTAAGCTGCCTCCTCATCTAAATAACAGGGGGACCTCTGTGGAGAGCCGATAGAGTGAAACTGCTCAAACAAAGATTTTGATGAGGGTGCTGTGACTGGTATTGTAAAGCAGAGGGCACCTCCACTACAATGTGGATCAAAGATCAATCAGTTTTGTGCCACTGAATGGAATGTCGAAAGACTTATTTCGTAATGTGACGAGAGGCACTGAATGAGTGACATTTTAATTTGATAATGTGTAATTTGTACCCTTTAATAGCATTCCAATTTTTCATGAGAGTGAAAACATATATATGAGGAGAAAAGAGAAAGACTAGATTCAGAAAAACAGGGGTTGCTTCCTTCTCTGCTCCCTACTGCCAGCATGATGAATAGGGCTGGAGTCAAACCAAAAAAAGTAACCTGGAGTTTGCTTTCAAGATGCCACTGTTAGCCTACCTCCCATTTATCCCATCGATATTTAAATAGAAACCAGCAAAGACAACCCATACCTGACCACAATGGATAGAACTCTATGCATTCTATCGTATGCCTGGATTTCCGTGAGCAACTGTTGTATTGCTCTACCTGAGAAGGCATGTATTTGCAAATTTATTAATGAAATGCAATACCTGCCGCCGCCAATTTGAAATTTGTACTGTAATGGCATACCAGACGCTGTTATGGATGATCACACTGGATACATAGGTTTATGTTTATAGCAAATCAAATTTCAGTGAATTGTTCGAAAAGTGCTTTTTCAAAAATTCTGATCACTCCAACTTTTGTGATATAAAACATTATAATGTGTTAAATGTATAATATTTTCAATATCGGTTAGCCAAGATACCTAATGCCCAAGGGTATACAATGGGTAAGAAATATGTGGGAGGTTGGGGTGTATATTATGTATACATGTTGGGTGTAAAAGAGACACATGCATTCTTCTTAATGTGAAAGCATTACAGAAGTGTGTATATGTATATAGAAGTATAATGTCAGCGGTGGAAAGTCTGGTCGTACATAACCTCATTGCCTTCTATGTAGTACCCAATAACTGGGACATGCCTAGTAAGGCACTTATACTAAGTTCTCACCAGAGTCCGTCATGTTATCATCATTGTGTCCCACCGGGTACCACTCACTACCTCTTTGGGTGCAACAGAGACAAATAATCAAAGCCTGTTTATCTCTACAATATATTGTTATGTCAGGAAATATTTTGTGGTATTGGGTATGCAGTGTTGAGTTACAGGCTTTAATATGTTGATACCTAATTCATTTCAAATGAAAGACTTCGGTTGTACCTTGCAACAACTTACGTATGGCATAATTAATCATTGGTTGTGGTCAATGTCTCGTGGTAATCTGGCAATAGACTCTTGATAACTTAACGTAAAAAAAAAAAGAAGAGAAAATACACTACCAAACCAAGCACAAAGTTCAAGGATTTACCAAAGATAGAGATCTGCTGATGTCCACCAAGGACCCATTGTTAGCCTCACTGGTGTGTGTCCACCACACACTAATCCCGTTTGTGAACAACAGTGGGGCACACAAAACGCCTATTTTTTCAACATGAACATTGTTACACCGTAGCTCTATTGAACATTGGAAAGACACTAAACCAGATCTATAAGCAGGCGTTGGAGGGACACTCTTCTTACCTACTCCCTCCGTACTCTCCCTCTCTTCCCTCCTTCCACTGCCTTCAATGTGTGAGTGCCTGACACAAGGAATCTGCTATGGATAACTACTGCCACGACCCTAGACGACAATTGCTGTTGACTTTATTCAAGCTACTGCTGGCAAAGTGCTACTTATATTTTCCTCAGATGACTAGATTGACTGACATTTACAAGCCGCGCACACATTTAATCAATGATTGGATACAACACACAAGGTACCAGTCATAAACCAAGTGCACAACCTATGTCCTGTTGTAAACGATGAGTTGGTCACTTCTTTATCTGCCAATAATTTGTTGCTAAATTATTGTCGCCCTTAGTAAAAGTGAAGGTTACCTTGATGGTGACTATAAATTATTCACATTCATGTGATGAGTTTCTTATCTTGTATTTATGTCCTTCGCAAATGTTGAAGACTGGGTAATTTTCTGTTGAGTGATTATTCTGCTTGCTCAGCACCCATTTCACAAGTTAGATGCTATAATGTCTGCATAATGAAGAATGGCCCTCATGCCAAATATGTACAAGTGTTTTACGTTCAGTCACATCAGTCGATTTGTGCAAATCACATTTTTTGCTTAAATGATAACACTGTTTTCAATTTTGAACAATTCTGTGACATAGAGACATGTGATTAATTCGTTGTAAGTATGCATTTATAATATGTCGATAGGAATTGCCTGCAGCTGAAGTTTGTTATTTTGGATTAGAAAATGAGCATTTAATTTTACCTAAAGGAATGTTACAATAGTTTCAGTACAATGTTGACAGTAAACGTGTACATGTCCTAAAGTATTTTCTCTTGAATACAACTTAGATGGTTGGATTAGTAAGGATTAAATGTCGGATGCATTACAGAAGACTCTGTTCTGATAAAAAAAAAGAAGATATTTTTATCACTTACAACTGAAAGTGAAATCTTCTAAAATGGCCGAATCCTTCGACTCCCTAATTGAATAGTTATTGTTCACTGTTTGATCCCAAAACGACATGGAAGTGTGATTAATGAGTGTATTTGGGGTAAGTTTCTTTGCTCTAAGAGATATTTCTGAAAGAAGAATTAGCCAGAGTGCTGGAGACATGAGAAACTATTTATAAATCTAGAGTACAGAGTTCATACTATATTCTGGGCTTCTATGTTATTGAGATCCCGATTTGCGATATATGTATTAATGGTTACCCTCAGATTGTCACAGAAAGTAAGGTGCTTCAACATCATACTGCTTTTCAAGCTACTTATATATCTTTAAAATAAAAGTTGGTTTTCTTCCCCTTTTATTTCACACTGCCTGCCGCGCCACGCCACGCCTGGCTTTATCTCAATATTTTTGGTTCAATGTCAGGAATACCGGATGTGTATGAACCAAAGCCTGTTAGGGTTAAGTGAATTTTTTGTATAGGTTTGAAATGTAGATATCGGTAAAACATAATTATACTCTCTTGAAAAGCAGAGAAAAATATTTAGAATTCCAGTTTGAGGTTTAATTGAGCTAATCCGATCAGTATGAATTTCATTCCCTGCAGTCTGATGACAGTGGAAAGTTGTATGACGTGTAGGGACCAATCCGTTTTATTATTATCCACCCCTGGCCCGTAGTGTCTTCTGTTTACAGAGATGCCACTTTTCCTGGTTTACCAGGAATTCCTGTTTTTTTATTCCAAGATTCCTGTATAAAATAATGATAAATTCATGGGAATATGTGTCCAAAGGCCAGTTTTCCTGTTTTTTGTCGGTCAGTGAGTGGCATCTCTGTGTTTAGCATGTTTGTTTATAGAGCACAATTTCATCAACCTTAAGTACCTGTTAAAATGCAGATAGCACAGGACTGCTTTGCTATTATTTTGGTCCCCCATCAAGATGCATGTTGCTCTTTTATCTTAATTGCAGGGGTGTAAGATTTCAGAATTTTGTCTTGATTTCAGAATTTTCTAGATTCAACACGACAATAGATTTTCCTTAATTTCCCTTTTCAGAATTTTTGTAGTACTTTACAATGAATCTAGAACGTCTTTGTGTGTTTTCAGAATTTCACATACACCCTGACTTACATCCCTGTAATTGTAAAGAGGAAATTTGCTAAGAGCTGTTGAGATTATTTGTTTGCTGACTGAATTGCTGTTACTTCCCACATCTCTCACATCAACACTTGGAACTCTACACATATTCTCGGATATCTCCCCATTTTGTTCTGTATAAAGTCGACAGCTTTTATACACACACTGAAGTGTATTTCCATCTAAGTCAAACTATTAACAAGACTTGTTTCTACAATAGCTAAAAAAAAAAGAAGAGTATTATGGAGTTTGCATATGACTACGTGAAACAAAATGAATGATTCTATATTTTTTATTGGTTCATGTACGTGAAGAGTATTCGATACTTTATACTATTTAATATGTAAAATAAACATAATGTGGGTGGGTAAAAATGCATGTACATAATGTAAACTAAGGTATTGCACCCCACCAAGATACCCACCTAAAACTTGTATGGGATATATTATATTGAGAATGTAATGAACATAAAGTTACTTCAATATTTTCATTATCGTTACTCCCAGTCGGGTTGCCTCTTGACTGTGATGAACGCCATTCAAGGCGGAGGAGCATAACTTAATCAAGACAAAAATAAAAACAATGTGAAACTGTGTGTATATTAGCAGTGTCCACTTGAGAACAAGGTGTGTATGTAATGTATGGTATATACGTCTGCAAGCTAAAAGGGTAGGGGTAGGCTCAGCCTCATTGCAACCAGCCTACCCCTATGGAATATTTTTTATTTCATTTTGTTTTTGGATTTCCAAACTCCCATCGACATGTATATAAAACATGTACACGTTATGACGATACTAGTAAAACATGCATACGTTATAATGATACCAGTAATGGAAAGGGGAGCGTATTAATTATGAAGTTAATGGTTAATGGTGTTTTCTTCTTTGAAACATATGTGAGGGAGGCAAGAGAAGCAAACTCTGCATCCAATGCAAGGTAATTTGATAGGTTGTTTTTGTACAATGTCCTGGACATATTCATGATTACAATAACTACCACAATGCAGAAAAGCTAAAGATAATATAATTGTGTATTGAAAGATAACCTCGCTGCTCCACACTTGTAATTGACTCTGGTTGCTTTCTATTGATATCCAAAAAGTAAAACCAGGTCAGTTTATGGGGTTTGTATTACTTTTCACCAAGTACTCCCATTTTAATATGATGAAGCATTCCGTAGGGTGCAGCGGATGAATTCACTCTTGTAATTGGGGTGGAAGCATTGGTGAGATTCCATTGCTCAAGTCTTAATTGCCCATTCCTGCAATGTCTGAAATAAAATACATGTTTCAACGAAGTACACAAATATAATGAAATACATTGGAATGGTAAAGTCCAAGGGTGTCATTGGATGCCCTACAGTTCATCAGCCAATATGTGCTTTTAATAAGATTACTTAAAAGTTTTATTGTTGAATGTAAGTGCAATATGTAGCAGTCTTATGAATGTACATATTTATGGTAATAAATACAGAAATAGACAAATATGCTATCATGTATTCTATTAATTTATATCAGATATGACTGTTTCAAGGAACATATTTTCATTTAGATCATTCAATGTTTTTGCTTAATTTCTCATATGTACATGTGCCGGGTATAAGGGGAAAAATCAAGATCTCATTCTCATCTCCACTCTGTCGCGGTGCACCTATCAAGGATCTACCTAGAGCTAGAAAGGCACCAGTAACAGCCAGAGGCCCTCAACTCGGCACTTTCCCAGTATATGCTTCAAACTAATAAGCTACCGGTAACTAGATTCATGTCGTGAGCTGGAAATTTGTATTGGCCGAGCACTTATGTAGTGATATGATCTGAATGAAAAAAAAATGAAGTTTTTTTTTTTTTTTTTTTTTTAAATAGCATTTGCATAGGAATGTATAGCACTCTATAACTTGGAAATAAAATTAAATCGGCAAAATCCTGAACACATCCATCCCTGCGGGTTGTAAACAGTTGGCAGACGCTTTACAACATTTGGCACGCCATGAAGCATTGACTATCCACTGGAAACCATAATGTGCTGAAAACGATAGGATGACCACTAATTTGTGTTGTACTGTCAAAGTATATGTTCGAGAACGGCCATGATAAAAGGGAACAGATTTATCGAAATCCAAGTACACCTACCCCCTCCCCCATAAATTGAGTATTGGGAATTCAGTAGTTAACTGTTTGTATTAGGTCGGAAACGGTAATGGTTTGGTGACAATCGGCATTGAGTTTGAAACAATCATGAGTGGGTTCTCAACGAGTTGGCAAGAGTTTGCAAAAGTTTGGCAAGTGCTGGCAAATGGGTCAGCAAGAGATTGCGAGAATTGGCAATGGGATGGCAAGAGCTGGTGATGGGTTGGCAAGAGTAGAATTGGGTCGGAAAGAATTGCAAATGGGGTTGGACCAGACTAAAATAAATTGGTAGGAGTTGCCAACAGGTTGGCAATAGCTGGCGATGGGTTGGCAAGTGTTGAAAATGGGTTGGAAAGAGTTACAAGTGGGGTTGGCAATGGGTTGATTTAGGTAACATTTCACTCAATATAATTACAAGACAGACAATATAACTTATATTTGATACCTTCCATTTGTACTTTTAGACCTGAGTTCCAAACTCCGGTCTACTTCTACTGTACACGTTTTCGCCAAAGGTTTTTGCGGAAAAGGGTAATGTGCACCATAAATCAACCATTGCAATTGATGTGAAGTTGTCCTCTTAAATTGGCTTCATTTTTGTTGTATGGACATTGATATTGGTGGATATATTTGCATAATATTTACAGGTATATATGCACTTCATAATGTATACTTGGTTTTACTACATGTAAATGTTTCCACACAGTCACTGCTTTAATGTTGGTCGATTTATAGGAGGTCTACCCCAACACAGCTTTTGTACCTGCACGCAATATATCTAGCTGACATAGGGACTCAGTTTGGGACTGGTATAAACACAGTGAGTAGCACAGACCAATGCCTTTTTGATAGCCTGTATATAGCCGACACTGCACCGACTGGTATAAATGCCGTGAGCACTGCATTGGTGCATCATGATACATTGCACAGGGCCTCACTTAGCTCTTTACGGGTGTCATGATGCAATTACCCCTGTCCATTTATGCATCATGTACCATTAACCTTTTATGGATGTCACAATGCATTGATGCACAGTTAACCCTTTATTGATGGCATGATGCATTGATGCACAGTTAACCCTTTATGGATGGCATGATGCATAGCTCACCCTTTATGGATGGCATGATGTATTGATGCACATTAACCCCTTTATGAATAACATGATGCATTGATGCACATTTAACCCTTTATTGATGGCATGTTGCATTGATGCACATTTAACCCTTCATGGATAGCATGATGTATTGATGCACAGTTCTTCGACGCAACCAACAGAGGTAGTTGTGGCAACAACACAGGAGATGGCGCTGGCACCGGAAGTCAGTTCTAGCTGCGCATGCGCAAAGGAGAGGATGTTCAAAAGCATGTGGAGAGACTGAGGTAAGAAATCGATCAGTTTTCATAGTTTTTCTTACTTTACAGTCGTTAATTCTGTTAAAATTGGCGAGTTAAAGCCTTGTACTCGCCATACCTAGCTGGATTTGATCGTATTTGGTCTATCTCCGCCAAAATCTTCGATCAAAATTTCGAACCGGCCAACTCACCGATCATCGCCCTGTCGCACGTGCTTTTCAAGCCGTGGCGAAGCGAGTAATGCCCTGTTTTTGAATTTTGGAGAGTTGATGACTTGATAATAGAAAAGTATGTCGTGGATTTGGTCTAGTTTAAAAAAATTTAAAGATATAAAAAAATTTACGTTTTTGCAACATCTCTATGTATGCAAACAGTTGACGGCACTTTTACGACATTCCAGTCTCCTCTCGAACCGGTTTTCTGCAAACAAGGTGGCGGCGCCCATGCGGGACGCGCATCGAGCCGAAAATTGATGAATTACAGCTTTATTATTATTTAATTGAAACTGTATATGTATGTTTTTACCTTTTAATTGAAGTTTACTGTTTCTATCACATGTTTAACTGTTTTTATGGCCAATTTGGCTACTTTCACTGGTTGTTTGTGAGTGATATTAAGTTAAACTAACTGGAACAGAGGGAGATGCTGTCACTATAGTGACACATCTACTAAGGTGAGTCCCTCTAGTTCGACTGAGAAAGTTTCTCCTATCAGATAGATTGTTATGTCACTACTATGCTTCCTTATGGAATTCAGGTAGTTGACCAAACCAGCTCGCTGGGGGTTTCAGTCTTAGATATTGGAAAGTTTCTCTAAGCCCAGTACATAAAAGTCCTCGCCTATAGGCCAAGGGGCAAGGTTGGACTCTGCTATGCTTTCTTATGAAATTGAGGCAGTTATTCATATTTCTCATCATGCCAAGCTGGATGATAGAAATCACTGATAGTGTACAGGAAGGTTACTTACACACTAAAAGGCTATGGCTGGCTGCACAGATACCTATAACAGTTGCCTCCAAGTGACATCTCCAGACCTGAGGTTGGATTTGCAGACTTGTGGTCTACAAGACCAATAGAGGGAGTGTACAGTGACAAGACACAAAAAAGCACCTACCGTAATCTCCCGTGTATAAGGCGCGCCTTATACGCCAAACAAAATGCTGCTGAGTCTTATATGTGGGAGGGACATTGGCTTGAGTTTGGGGTGCGCCTTATAGGGGGGGTATTTTTACTATAGAACAGTACTAAATTAGCAAAAATCTGCCCTTAGAGGTGCGCCTTATACATGGACTTGCATTCTCTGAGTTGTGGGTGCGCCTTATACGCGAGCTGCGCCTTATACGCGGGAGATTACGGTAGCTTCTGCTTTGTGAGCCTTAGCAGTTTACTATGAATTCCCTGCTGAACCATTTATGGGCAAGTGATGGAAATTGTTGGCCTTTCCCCAGGGGGAATTGAGCCTGAGAGAAGTGTCAAAGGTTGAACAAACTGTGAATAGAAAAATAATTATTACCCATACCTTATGCTGAAAAATTTTTCGGATCAAAATTATGCCCTGAAATAAGGCTAAGGCATTGACAGAACTCCTTGTTTCTGCTTTGTTGCAGACCTGATGACCAAGATTTGGGACTCAACTAGAAGGAAAGTTATCACCTTGTCAGAACAGACAGCAGTCATTGAGTCAGTGATGGCTGACGCTGTCAAAGACATGAGCCTTGCAGGCAGCAGTCAATGGGCTGCCGACAATGATGACAGCCAGAATAACCAGCCAGCACATCCAAACAGGCTGATGAATGCAAAGATCACAACATTAGTGGTGACAATGACGAGGGCGCTGGTGACTCCGGTGACGAAGAAGATGTAGAAGATTGGGAGTACTACCCGTACGGTTACGACTACTCAGAAGATGACTCAGAGTCCAGTTCTGAGTCTTCAAGCTCAAGCAGCGGCAGCGAATCAAGATCTCGCTCTAGATCGTACAGCTGAAAAAGGTCACACAGCCACAGTAGGTCGCGCACAAGGGGCAGGTCCCGAAAAAGAAAGCACTCCAGGTCAAGGAGTAGAAGAAGCTGTAGTAGATCAGCGTCGAGAGAAGGCAAACATTACAGGTCCAAGGGCCGGAAAAAGATTAAAAACAAGTCCCACAGCAGATTCCCCAGAAAGCACAGAACTAAGAAGTCTAAGGGGAAGAAACGTAAGAGATTTCAAGCGTCGTCAGAGTCTGAAGAAGACGACTACGGGCACGAAGATGACAGCTCGAGTGGCGAGAAAGGGAAGAAGAGTAGGAAGAAAAAGAAGAAAGGACCAGACTTCAAGAAGAAGAAAGCTGGTGCGTTTGCAAAAGGGGCACAGTCCCTGATAGACAAGTTGCTGGCGACGCTATTCAAAAGGCTGATCCTGACATCTGGCGATCCGAAGAAAGGAGACAAGCTGGCCGAAAAGTACCCGGCACTGAAGAACGTGAGCGCAATGCAGATTCCTGAGATTGACCCACCCATAAAGAAGGAGCTGCAGAAGGACTACCTCAAATATATCGTGCCAGATAACTACCTCATGAAGACACAGACCGCCATACAATCGGCGATGACAGCACTATTCCCACTCCTGGAAGAAGTCGTCATGAGGGGAGAGGGAGACGAGGACCTCAATGATACTGGGGAGTCGGCCTTGCGGGCGCTGGTGCTGTTGGCTTACGCCAATAACTCACTGGTCCGGCGACGACAGGAGAACCTCAGGGTGCATATCCACAAGGATGTCTCACAGGAGGTGATGGAGGGCCCCATGGAGGGCCCTACCCTCTTCGGACCAGCACTCAAAATAGCGGCCGACACCAAGGAGCAGTTAGAGAAGACCAGAAAAATAATTTTCCGACCCCGCACCACATAATCCAAGTTCCAAAAATCAAACCCAACAAAGAAGCGATGGTCGGATTTTCGGGGTCGCGGGGCTGACCGCGGGGGGGGGGCATACTGGAACAGGTCGTAGCCGGGGCCGAGGCCGGGGCGGGGCCCCTACCAGGGGACGAGGAGCAGGAACCAAGTACAACAAGAAGAAGGACTAAAGCAGGTCTGTCCATTGGAACCAGTTAGCCTGAACTTGACATTGAATAACACACCCCAAAACTTCTACGCTGGTCAAACGGCCGAATCCACTGCCCGCTGGCAGGATCTCACCTCCGACCCCTGGGTACTGGAAAACGTACAGGGGATTTAGATTCCGTTCCTGGAATGCCCAATCCAGGGAAGGGTTCCCAATCCTTATGTGATCAAAGACATTGATCACTCAGTTCTGGACGGGGAGATAGAGAGAATGTTAGCGAAAGGTGTGATCGAAATTACTAACAGAGAGAAGGGTGACTGGATTTCATGCATATTTCCCAGAATGAAAGCCAATGGGGAAGTTCGCATCATTCTGGATCTCACGGAGCTTAACGAGCTGATTCCCTATGAACATTTCAAGATGGATAGCTTGCAAACTGCATTGGATTTAGTGAGACAGGGGTCTTTCATGGCCTCGATTGATCTGAAAGATGCTTACTATTCTTTCCTTTTACGAGAAGAGGATCACAAGTACCTCAAGTTCGTCTGGGGAAACAGGTTGTTTCAGTACCGTTTTATTCTGAATGGTTTGGCGTGTGCGCCAAGCGTGTTCACGAAGCTACTCGCTCCTGTCTTTGCCACCCTACGGAGACAAGAGTGCATAGCTTTCCCTAACATAGATGATACTTTCATTGTTGGGAACACAAGACCTCTTCTCCCAGTACAAGTCACTATTATGACGAGTGTTGGCAAACTACCAAGGCTTTGGCCGAAATGCTGGACGGACTTGGTTTGGTGATCCACCCGGTAAAATCTGTCACCACGCCTACCACTTCCTTAGAGTTTTTGGGGTTCATAGTGATACATTGATGTACACTTAACCCTTTATGGATGGCATGATGCATTGATGCCAATTTAACCCTTCATGGATAGCATGATGCATAGTTAACCCTTTATGGATGTCACAATGCATTGATGCACAGTTAACCCTTTATGGATGGCATGATGCATTGATGCAGAGTTAACCCTTTATGGATGTCACAATGTATTGATGCACAGTTAACCCTTTACAGATGGCATGATGCACAGTTAACCCTTTATTGATGGCATGATGCATAGCTAACCCTTTATTGATGGCATGATGCATTGATGTGTAGTTAACCCTTTATGGATGGCATGATGCATTGATGCCCATTTAACCCTTCATGGATAGCATGATGCATAGTTAACCCTTTATGGATGTCACAATGCATTGATCCATAGTTAACCCTTTATGGATGGTATGATGCATTGATGCACAGTTAACCCTTTATGGATGGCATGATGCATATTTAACCCTTTATGAATGACATGATGCATTGATGTAAGGTTAACCCTTTATGAATGGCATGATGCATAGTTAACCCTTTATAGATGGCATGATGCATTGATGCACAGTTAAACCTTCATAGATAGGATAGCATGATGCAGTCAACTCTTTATTGAAAATTGCATTAAAAACTCGGGTCTTGGTTGGAGGTCGAACGCACCCAGCCAGAGAAGTGCCCAGCAATATCACTCCCAGCAGACAACTGTTTTTTGGCATTCTATAGCCCTATTCGGGAGCACAAACTTCGCTGAACAAACAAACAAGTACCAAGGAACCTGTATATGTGAAGTCCCTCTCAAATTCTTCAGTAAATTACACAGAAGCAAACCACATTTAGGTCGCACATGGACAGAACTGAGCGATAATTGAAGCAAGTAGCAACAGGAAGTGCATGACGAAAACCGTACTCCCGTTCGGCCCATATAAACAATAACAACACGGCATAAGCGTAGCCTCACTCGGTAGACTTTCACGATCATTTTGGCGTTTGTTGGGCCTCTCTATGACAATTTTAAGCTGTACAATATATTTAAGGAGTGACATACCTAGGCAGATATAAATGCTGCTAAACAGGCAGTTGGTAGTTGAGATATCATAGAGCCTTGCTGTGGTATCTGATTTAAGTGTGCTGGGTGTGTTCGAGACACTACTACTACAGTTAGTAACAGTAACTCTACAACTTTAAAGTAAACAACTATTCTTTAAGCAACTACACTGTGAGAAACCCCCATAAACTATATATTGTTAGAATCGTGAGATCAAGCCTGATTCAATGCACTTGATAATTAGTGGGTCTGACGCACAGGGATTGGAACCACTCTACGTGCTCGGCAACAAAACTGTCAGGCAGACAGTCAGATCATGACGATTCAAAGTTTGCCAGAAAGTAGACGCTCCAAGGATTCTAGATCCAAAAGAATTTTTCAAATTGGATGGTTCTAACCGGTCCATATTGAATGTCTAACTGAATGCACCCAAAGGTATGGAGGCAGGCTCTATGTAACATGTAGTAGCCATACATAGCTCCATGTCCATGTGTTCTCAGTTGTCGGTGCTGTATCATCAACTTAACCACATATGAAATATGAGTATATAACCCAGTGAACTACTGCACAGGTCGATTTCCTATTAGCTGTCCCTCCCCAGCCCTATTGTGACTAAATACCCAACACTGGTCAAGGTTTTGTCAGCTGGTAGGGGTTAGACCTTGTGCATCTTTAGACTTCGCCCAGGTTTCAATATGTCAACATCAAGTGTCAGTGATCAATGTGGGGGTGCTGTATCTATTCCAACCGGTGCACCTCTGGTCACAATGGAGAGCAACTCATCTGGGGAAGGGGAGGCCCCTATGGAATGTAAAAACACTGACAAAGCAGCGAAAAAAAGAATGCCTGAAGAAGCAGGACTGTCTGATGATGATACTGATAGAAAACTGAGGGTCACCGAAGAAGCCCACCAACACCAGTTTAACGGCGGGGTAGCTGGTACTGCTAGCAAACCTACACTAACCCAGAACATCAACCCTGAGGAGCTAGAACTTTAGCCAGGATTGAGGAACGGCTTATCAGAGTCGACAACACTGGTCAAACTACTGCAAACGACATCAAGGAATTCAACGATAACCTTTCAAGTGTGGCGGAGGATGTAGAAATCAACAAAGGCGACATCCAGGTCCTGAAGGAGCAAGTCGCTAAGCTCCAGACGGATCTAACGGAAACAAAGAACCAACTATCAGAGACGAAAACCAAGCTGGAGGAAACTGAGATACAGGTTAAAGAAAATAAGGCTCACCTCGAGAGAAATGAGGACAACACCATCAAACAGGAAGCGTACTCAAGAAAATTGAACTTACTGCTGGATGGCCTCCCAGAGGGTGAAAACGAAACATCTGAAAGTTTGAGGGTAGAGTTGGGAAGAATCTTTTGGCGCCATGCAAAAATGGAGAGTAGCTGCATTGACGTGGCTCATCGCATTACGAGGAACCCTGGACAAGCTACAAGGCCTGTACTAATAAGGCTGAAATTCCTGGATGCAAGAAATAAATTGTGGGGGCGAAGAGCACAGTTTAGGGACTACAAAGTAAACGGTGCCCAACTCTGGCTAAGTGAGGATATCCCCACCAAACTGAAAGGGGAACTAGCTAAAGTTAAAAAGACATATTGGGTGGCCAAGAACCATGGCACTTACAGAGAGGTGAGAATGTCGGGCACATCCCTGTACCTCGATGGCAAGCTCTACAACAAAGAAAACTGGGACACTCTTCCTGAATATTTGGGACCAGAGGCTCTGGCTACACTAGAGAATGAGAACACTGTAGTTTTCTTCACCAAGGCCTCCCCTTTTAGCAACCACTACCCTGCTACATTTAAGATTGGAGACAAGACCTACACATCGATGGAGAAATACCTCGCCATACAAAGGTGCATTATCGCAAGGCGTGAAGACCTAGAGAGACAGGCATGGCGGCTGGACGTGCCTGCCAAGCTAAAGGGCATACTACACAAGTGCAGGGAAGAGCACAAGGACGAATGGATCGCTAAATCCAAGTCCATCGCAACGGAAGGGATTAGGGCTAAGGTCCAACAAAATCCACTCATTCGCCAGCGTCTCCTTAGCACAGGAAATAAGGTTATTGGTGAAGCCTCAAAAGATGCTGTATGGGGCATAGGGATGAGACTGACTGATAAGAACGCCTTAAACCAGGAGCTATGGTCTGGAAAAAACCTGCTTGGTAAAATTCTCCAAGAAGTGCGCCAGGAATTTGAGGATACTGCCTAACTTACTCCGCCCCAAAATGTATACATGTATATGTATGTGTTCGTGTTGATGGTAATGACTGCAACAGCTGGGTATAATCATGTGGTGCTCAAGATTCATTCAACTTAGGGATGGATCGCGATAGTCTTAATTAAAATACCCAACAAAAATGAACATATAATCAAACAGCTCTCTCAGTTGCATGAGACGCATGGTATATGGAGCAACTAAACGTGAATGCTCTACTTTTCTCTTCTTGTGTGTTTATGTTTATCTGTTATTTGTGTGTGCAAGATTATGTACATCATTTTGGTAGTTGTGTTATTGTATTTTGTTTCTATGAGGTGCCAACAGAATGTTAGCAAGGCTTATATGATGATATATGAGTATTGTACCCTCACAGCGTGGCTGTGGATGATTGTAAGACAACTGAACCTAAAAAGTAGAGTTATTGGTACCCCACAAATTCTGTGTAAAACCAAATATAATATGACCCTTATTCTGAATCCAAAATGTTATGACCAATAACACAAGAGTGATTAACCTATGCTCCTTTAATGTTAATGGCATAAGGGTGAGAGATAAGCGAAGAGCTATTTTCAAGAAGCTAAAGGATGAAAGTTATAATATTATCTTCCTTCAGGAAACCCACTGCACATCAGAAGTGGAAAAGATTTGGAAGGCTGAGTGGGGTGGTGATATGGTATGTGCAAATGGCAGCTCATCATCCAAAGGTGTAGCCATACTCTTCAATAGAAATTACCCTTACAAATGCCTAGAAAAGACACTGGATGCCAATGGGAGGTATATTATATTGCACATCGAGGTTCAGGGAGCGGAGTATGTCTTATGCAATATTTATGCTCCAACACAAAACTATGAAGCAGACCAGATGGCTGTATTAGATGAAATGTCAGATAGATTAAAAGGCTATGAAGTCGAAAACTTTCTCCTTGGAGGTGACTTTAATGAAACCCCGGACCCATATATAGACAGAAGGGCAACTAATAGTAGAAGGGCAGCTAATAAGCAGTATAGGAAGCAAATATACAGTCTACAAGATACTCTCAGCTTATTGGATATATGGAGAGTTAGACACCCTAATTTACGTAGATATTCTTTTCATAGGCAGGAGCAAGCATCCAGGATAGATTTCTGGCTAGTGTCTGAGCATTTGACAGGCTTTGTTCATAAAACAGATATCCGTCCTGGAACGCTGTCTGACCACAGTAAGGTAACACTGGGAATCTCCAGTGCTGACCAGGACAGAGGCCCAAATGTGTGGAAGTTTAATAATACCCTTCTCTCAGATAAAGACTATGTGAATCAACTTAAGACTATGCTTGGAAAATGTAAGATAGAATACCAGGATCTGGCACCCAATGCGAAGTGGGAGATTCTGAAGTATGAGATAAGGAAATTTTCAATTAATCACAGCAAAAAGAAGAAGGCAGAGTCTAAAAAGGTGGAGAGGGAGTTAGCAAACAGTCTGGGCAAATTGACTGCAGCCTTTGATGAGGGCCATGATGTAATTGATGAAATGGAAAGTGTTAAGAGAGACCTGAAAGATATTGAATTAAAGACAGCTAGAGCCATCATGTTTAGGTCAAAAGCGAATTGGTCCCAGGTGGGTGAACGACCAACCAAATACTTTTTGAATTTAGAAAAGAAGAATTTTATGGACAAACTTATTACTCAACTGAAAGATCAAAATGGGCATATAGTCACTGAATGCAAAGATATCCTTAGCGTACAGAAGCAATTCTACAGAAATCTGTACTCAGATAGCTATAGAGAGTTAGATGGTATTGATGACAGTTGTCCCTTCATAGATACAAACAACTTAGCTGTCTTGTCTGACAACCAGAGAGAGATGATAGAGAGACCCTTATCAAAGTCAGATTTTCTCAACAGTCTTAAATCCTTAAAGAATGGGAAGTGCCCAGGCACTGATGGGCTAAGTGCAGAGTTTTATAAGTTCTTCTGGACTGATATTGGGGATGATGTTAGTCAAAGTCTACTCTATGCCACGGAAACGGGCAGCTTGAGCCAAGAACAGAAACGTGGCATTATAACCCTTATCCCTAAAAAGGAAAAAGATAGACTCCAGCTAGGAAACTGGAGGCCGATCAGCCTGTTGAATACAGACTATAAGATCTACACCAAGGCCCTGGCAGAAAGGATAAAACCCCACCTCCCTAGTATTATAAGCTCAGATCAATCTGGATTTGTTAGGTCAAGGTATATAGGAACAAGTATTCGCACAGTTGAAGATATATTAGCATACACCACAAAGTTAAGTCGCCCTGGCATTCTGATGGCGGTTGATTTTGAAAAAGCATTTGATAAGATAAGGTGGGAGTTTATCTTTAAGGCACTTGAAAGGTTTGGATTTGGGGAAAAATACATCTCATGGGTCAGGATATTATATAAAGACATTGTTGCCTGTGTCATAAATAATGGGTACACAAGTGACTGGTTTGAACTTGCATGCGGAACCAGACAGGGATGCTGTCTATCGCCTTTTTTATTTGTTATTGCTGTAGAACTGTTAGCTCATAATGTACGCATGAATGTAGATATTAAAGGTATAAGACTTGGTACTAGAGAAGATGCCACTGTTAGCCTACCTCCCATTTATCCCATCGATATTTAAATAGAAACCAGCAAAGACAACCCATACCTGACCACAATGGATAGAACTCTATGCATTCTATCGTATGCCTGGATTTCCGTGAGCAACTGTTGTATTGCTCTACCTGAGAAGGCATGTATTTGCAAATTTATTAATGAAATGCAATACCTGCCGCCGCCAATTTGAAATTTGTACTGTAATGGCATACCAGACGCTGTTATGGATGATCACACTGGATACATAGGTTTATTTAATATTTTCTTTTCTTTAACTGTTCAAGACAACAGCAAATCAAATTTCAGTGAATTGTTCGAAAAGTGCTTTTTCAAAAATTCTGATCACTCCAACTTTTGTGATATAAAACATTATAATGTGTTAAATGTATAATATTTTCAATATCGGTTAGCCAAGATACCTAATGCCCAAGGGTATACAATGGGTAAGAAATATGTGGGAGGTTGGGGTGTATATTATGTATACATGTTGGGTGTAAAAGAGACACATGCATTCTACTTAATGTGAAAGCATTACAGAAGTGTGTATATGTATATAGAAGTATAATGTCAGCGGTGGAAAGTCTGGTCGTACATAACCTCATTGCCTTCTATGTAGTACCCAATAACTGGGACATGCCTAGTAAGGCACTTATACTAAGTTCTCACCAGAGTCCGTCATGTTATCATCATTGTGTCCCACCGGGTACCACTCACTACCTCTTTGGGTGCAACAGAGACAAATAATCAAAGCCTGTTTATCTCTACAATATATTGTTATGTCAGGAAATATTTTGTGGTATTGGGTATGCAGTGTTGAGTTACAGGCTTTAATATGTTGATACCTAATTCATTTCAAATGAAAGACTTCGGTTGTACCTTGCAACAACTTACGTATGGCATAATTAATCATTGGTTGTGGTCAATGTCTCGTGGTAATCTGGCAATAGACTCTTGATAACTTAACGTAAAAAAAAAAAGAAGAGAAAGTACACTACCAAACCAAGCACAAAGTTCAAGGATTTACCAAAGATAGAGATCTGCTGATGTCCACCAAGGACCCATTGTTAGCCTCACTGGTGTGTGTCCACCACACACTAATCCCGTTTGTGAACAACAGTGGGGCACACAAAACGCCTATTTTTTCAACATGAACATTGTTACACCGTAGCTCTATTGAACATTGGAAAGACACTAAACCAGATCTATAAGCAGGCGTTGGAGGGACACTCTTCTTACCTACTCCCTCCGTACTCTCCCTCTCTTCCCTCCTTCCACTGCCTTCAATGTGTGAGTGCCTGACACAAGGAATCTGCTATGGATAACTACTGCCACGACCCTAGACGACAATTGCTGTTGACTTTATTCAAGCTACTGCTGGCAAAGTGCTACTTATATTTTCCTCAGATGACTAGATTGACTGACATTTACAAGCCGCGCACACATTTAATCAATGATTGGATACAACACACAAGGTACCAGTCATAAACCAAGTGCACAACCTATGTCCTGTTGTAAACGATGAGTTGGTCACTTCTTTATCTGCCAATAATTTGTTGCTAAATTATTGTCGCCCTTAGTAAAAGTGAAGGTTACCTTGATGGTGACTATAAATTATTCACATTCATGTGATGAGTTTCTTATCTTGTATTTATGTCCTTCGCAAATGTTGAAGACTGGGTAATTTTCTGTTGAGTGATTATTCTGCTTGCTCAGCACCCATTTCACAAGTTAGATGCTATAATGTCTGCATAATGAAGAATGGCCCTCATGCCAAATATGTACAAGTGTTTTACGTTCAGTCACATCAGTCGATTTGTGCAAATCACATTTTTTGCTTAAATGATAACACTGTTTTCAATTTTGAACAATTCTGTGACATAGAGACATGTGATTAATTCGTTGTAAGTATGCATTTATAATATGTCGATAGGAATTGCCTGCAGCTGAAGTTTGTTATTTTGGATTAGAAAATGAGCATTTAATTTTACCTAAAGGAATGTTACAATAGTTTCAGTACAATGTTGACAGTAAACGTGTACATGTCCTAAAGTATTTTCTCTTGAATACAACTTAGATGGTTGGATTAGTAAGGATTAAATGTCGGATGCATTACAGAAGACTCTGTTCTGATAAAAAAAAAGAAGATATTTTTATCACTTACAACTGAAAGTGAAATCTTCTAAAATGGCCGAATCCTTCGACTCCCTAATTGAATAGTTATTGTTCACTGTTTGATCCCAAAACGACATGGAAGTGTGATTAATGAGTGTATTTGGGGTAAGTTTCTTTGCTCTAAGAGATATTTCTGAAAGAAGAATTAGCCAGAGTGCTGGAGACATGAGAAACTATTTATAAATCTAGAGTACAGAGTTCATACTATATTCTGGGCTTCTATGTTATTGAGATCCCGATTTGCGATATATGTATTAATGGTTACCCTCAGATTGTCACAGAAAGTAAGGTGCTTCAACATCATACTGCTTTTCAAGCTACTTATATATCTTTAAAATAAAAGTTGGTTTTCTTCCCCTTTTATTTCACACTGCCTGCCGCGCCACGCCACGCCTGGCTTTATCTCAATATTTTTGGTTCAATGTCAGGAATACCGGATGTGTATGAACCAAAGCCTGTTAGGGTTAAGTGAATTTTTTGTATAGGTTTGAAATGTAGATATCGGTAAAACATAATTATACTCTCTTGAAAAGCAGAGAAAAATATTTAGAATTCCAGTTTGAGGTTTAATTGAGCTAATCCGATCAGTATGAATTTCATTCCCTGCAGTCTGATGACAGTGGAAAGTTGTATGACGTGTAGGGACCAATCCGTTTTATTATTATCCACCCCTGGCCCGTAGTGTCTTCTGTTTACAGAGATGCCACTTTTCCTGGTTTACCAGGAATTCCTGTTTTTTTATTCCAAGATTCCTGTATAAAATAATGATAAATTCATGGGAATATGTGTCCAAAGGCCAGTTTTCCTGTTTTTTGTCGGTCAGTGAGTGGCATCTCTGTGTTTAGCATGTTTGTTTATAGAGCACAATTTCATCAACCTTAAGTACCTGTTAAAATGCAGATAGCACAGGACTGCTTTGCTATTATTTTGGTCCCCCATCAAGATGCATGTTGCTCTTTTATCTTAATTGCAGGGGTGTAAGATTTCAGAATTTTGTCTTGATTTCAGAATTTTCTAGATTCAACACGACAATAGATTTTCCTTAATTTCCCTTTTCAGAATTTTTGTAGTACTTTACAATGAATCTAGAACGTCTTTGTGTGTTTTCAGAATTTCACATACACCCTGACTTACATCCCTGTAATTGTAAAGAGGAAATTTGCTAAGAGCTGTTGAGATTATTTGTTTGCTGACTGAATTGCTGTTACTTCCCACATCTCTCACATCAACACTTGGAACTCTACACATATTCTCGGATATCTCCCCATTTTGTTCTGTATAAAGTCGACAGCTTTTATACACACACTGAAGTGTATTTCCATCTAAGTCAAACTATTAACAAGACTTGTTTCTACAATAGCTAAAAAAAAAAGAAGAGTATTATGGAGTTTGCATATGACTACGTGAAACAAAATGAATGATTCTATATTTTTTATTGGTTCATGTACGTGAAGAGTATTCGATACTTTATACTATTTAATATGTAAAATAAACATAATGTGGGTGGGTAAAAATGCATGTACATAATGTAAACTAAGGTATTGCACCCCACCAAGATACCCACCTAAAACTTGTATGGGATATATTATATTGAGAATGTAATGAACATAAAGTTACTTCAATATTTTCATTATCGTTACTCCCAGTCGGGTTGCCTCTTGACTGTGATGAACGCCATTCAAGGCGGAGGAGCATAACTTAATCAAGACAAAAATAAAAACAATGTGAAACTGTGTGTATATTAGCAGTGTCCACTTGAGAACAAGGTGTGTATGTAATGTATGGTATATACGTCTGCAAGCTAAAAGGGTAGGGGTAGGCTCAGCCTCATTGCAACCAGCCTACCCCTATGGAATATTTTTTATTTCATTTTGTTTTTGGATTTCCAAACTCCCATCGACATGTATATAAAACATGTACACGTTATGACGATACTAGTAAAACATGCATACGTTATAATGATACCAGTAATGGAAAGGGGAGCGTATTAATTATGAAGTTAATGGTTAATGGTGTTTTCTTCTTTGAAACATATGTGAGGGAGGCAAGAGAAGCAAACTCTGCATCCAATGCAAGGCAATTTGATAGGTTGTTTTTGTACAATGTCCTGGACATATTCATGATTACAATAACTACCACAATGCAGAAAAGCTAAAGATAATATAATTGTGTATTGAAAGATAACCTCGCTGCTCCACACTTGTAATTGACTCTGGTTGCTTTCTATTGATATCCAAAAAGTAAAACCAGGTCAGTTTATGGGGTTTGTATTACTTTTCACCAAGTACTCCCATTTTAATATTATGAAGCATTCCGTAGGGTGCAGCGGATGAATTCACTCTTGTAATTGGGGTGGAAGCATTGGTGAGATTCCATTGCTCAAGTCTTAATTGCCCATTCCTGCAATGTCTGAAATAAAATACATGTTTCAACGAAGTACACAAATATAATGAAATACATTGGAATGGTAAAGTCCAAGGGTGTCATTGGATGCCCTACAGTTCATCAGCCAATATGTGCTTTTAATAAGATTACTTAAAAGTTTTATTGTTGAATGTAAGTGCAATATGTAGCAGTCTTATGAATGTACATATTTATGGTAATAAATACAGAAATAGACAAATATGCTATCATGTATTCTATTAATTTATATCAGATATGACTGTTTCAAGGAACATATTTTCATTTAGATCATTCAATGTTTTTGCTTAATTTCTCATATGTACATGTGCCGGGTATAAGGGGAAAAATCAAGATCTCATTCTCATCTCCACTCTGTCGCGGTGCACCTATCAAGGATCTACCTAGAGCTAGAAAGGCACCAGTAACAGCCAGAGGCCCTCAACTCGGCACTTTCCCAGTATATGCTTCAAACTAATAAGCTACCGGTAACTAGATTCATGTCGTGAGCTGGAAATTTGTATTGGCCGAGCACTTATGTAGTGATATGATCTGAATGAAAAAAAAATGAAGTTTTTTTTTTTTTTTTTTTTTAAATAGCATTTGCATAGGAATGTATAGCACTCTATAACTTGGAAATAAAATTAAATCGGGAAAATCCTGAACACATCCATCCCTGCGGGTTGTAAACAGTTGGCAGACGCTTTACAACATTTGGCACGCCATAAAGCATTGACTATCCACTGGAAACCATAATGTGCTGAAAACGATAGGATGACCACTAATTTGTGTTGTACTGTCAAAGTATATGTTCGAGAACGGCCATGATAAAAGGGAACAGATTTATTGAAATCCAAGTACACCTACCCCCTCCCCCATAAATTGAGTATTGGGAATTCAGTAGTTAACTGTTTGTATTAGGTCGGAAACGGTAATGGTTTGGTGACAATCGGCATTGAGTTTGAAACAATCATGAGTGGGTTCTCAACGAGTTGGCAAGAGTTTGCAAAAGTTTGGCAAGTGCTGGCAAATGGGTCAGCAAGAGATTGCGAGAATTGGCAATGGGATGGCAAGAGCTGGTGATGGGTTGGCAAGAGTAGAATTGGGTCGGAAAGAATTGCAAATGGGGTTGGACCAGACTAAAATAAATTGGTAGGAGTTGCCAACAGGTTGGCAATAGCTGGCGATGGGTTGGCAAGTGTTGAAAATGGGTTGGAAAGAGTTACAAGTGGGGTTGGCAATGGGTTGATTTAGGTAACATTTCACTCAATATAATTACAAGACAGACAATATAACTTATATTTGATACCTTCCATTTGTACTTTTAGACCTGAGTTCCAAACTCCGGTCTACTTCTACTGTACACGTTTTCGCCAAAGGTTTTTGCGGAAAAGGGTAATGTGCACCATAAATCAACCATTGCAATTGATGTGAAGTTGTCCTCTTAAATTGGCTTCATTTTTGTTGTATGGACATTGATATTGGTGGATATATTTGCATAATATTTACAGGTATATATGCACTTCATAATGTATACTTGGTTTTACTACATGTAAATGTTTCCACACAGTCACTGCTTTAATGTTGGTCGATTTATAGGAGGTCTACCCCAACACAGCTTTTGTACCTGCACGCACTATATCTAGCTGACATAGGGACTCAGTTTGGGACTGGTATAAACACAGTGAGTAGCACAGACCAATGCCTTTTTGATAGCCTGTATATAGCCGACACTGCACCGACTGGTATAAATGCCGTGAGCACTGCATTGGTGCATCATGATACATTGCACAGGGCCTCACTTAGCTCTTTACGGGTGTCATGATGCAATTACCCCTGTCCATTTATGCATCATGTACCATTAACCTTTTATGGATGTCACAATGCATTGATGCACAGTTAACCCTTTATTGATGGCATGATGCATTGATGCACAGTTAACCCTTTATGGATGGCATGATGCATAGCTCACCCTTTATGGATGGCATGATGTATTGATGCACATTAACCCCTTTATGAATAACATGATGCATTGATGCACATTTAACCCTTTATTGATGGCATGTTGCATTGATGCACATTTAACCCTTCATGGATAGCATGATGTATTGATGCACAGTTCTTCGACGCAACCAACAGAGGTAGTTGTGGCAACAACACAGGAGATGGCGCTGGCACCGGAAGTCAGTTCTAGCTGCGCATGCGCAAAGGAGAGGATGTTCAAAAGCATGTGGAGAGACTGAGGTAAGAAATCGATCAGTTTTCATAGTTTTTCTTACTTTACAAACGTTAATTCTGTTAAAATTGGCGAGTTAAAGCCTTGTACTCGCCATACCTAGCTGGATTTGATCGTATTTGGTCTATCTCCGCCAAAATCTTCGATCAAAATTTCGAACCGGCCAACTCACCGATCATCGCCCTGTCGCACGTGCTTTTCAAGCCGTGGCGAAGCGAGTAATGCCCTGTTTTTGAATTTTGGAGAGTTGATGACTTGATAATAGAAAAGTATGTGGTGGATTTGGTCTAGTTTAAAAAAATTTAAAGATATAAAAAAATTTACGTTTTTGCAACATCTCTATGTATGCAAACAGTTGACGGCACTTTTACGACATTCCAGTCTCCTCTTGAACCGGTTTTCTGCAAACAAGGTGGCGGCGCCCATGCGGGACGCGCATCGAGCCGAAAATTGATGAATTACAGCTTTATTATTATTTAATTGAAACTGTATATGTATGTTTTTACCTTTTAATTGAAGTTTACTGTTTCTATCACATGTTTAACTGTTTTTATGGCCAATTTGGCTACTTTCACTGGTTGTTTGTGAGTGATATTAAGTTAAACTAACTGGAACAGAGGCAGATGCTGTCACTATAGTGACACATCTACTAAGGTGAGTCCCTCTAGTTCGACTGAGAAAGTTTCTCCTATCAGATAGATTGTTATGTCACTACTATGCTTCCTTATGGAATTCAGGTAGTTGACCAAACCAGCTCGCTGGGGGTTTCAGTCTTAGATATTGGAAAGTTTCTCCAAGCCCAGTACATAAAAGTCCTCGCCTATAGGCCAAGGGGCAAGGTTGGACTCTGCTATGCTTTCTTATGAAACTGAGGCAGTTATTCATATTTCTCATCATGCCAAGCTGGATGATAGAAATCACTGATAGTGTACAGGAAGGTTACTTACACACTAAAAGGCTATGGCTGGCTGCACAGATACCTATAACAGTTGCCTCCAAGTGACATCTCCAGACCTGAGGTTGGATTTGCAGACTTGTGGTCTACAAGACCGATAGAGGGAGTGTACAGTGACAAGACACAAAAAAGCACCTACCGTAATCTCCCGTGTATAAGGCGCGCCTTATACGCCAAACAAAATGCTGCTGAGTCTTATATGTGGGAGGGACATTGGCTTGAGTTTGGGGTGCGCCTTATAGGGGGGGTATTTTTACTATAGAACAGTACTAAATTAGCAAAAATCTGCCCTTAGAGGTGCGCCTTATACGTGGACTTGCATTCTCTGAGTTGTGGGTGCGCCTTATACGCGAGCTGCGCCTTATACGCGGGAGATTACGGTAGCTTCTGCTTTGTGAGCCTTAGCAGTTTACTATGAATTCCCTGCTGAACCATTTATGGGCAAGTGATGGAAATTGTTGGCCTTTCCCCAGGGGGAATTGAGCCTGAGAGAAGTGTCAAAGGTTGAACAAACTGTGAATAGAAAAATAATTATTACCCATACCTTATGCTGAAAAATTTTTCGGATCAAAATTATGCCCTGAAATAAGGCTAAGGCATTGACAGAACTCCTTGTTTCTGCTTTGTTGCAGACCTGATGACCAAGATTTGGGACTCAACTAGAAGGAAAGTTATCACCTTGTCAGAACAGACAGCAGTCATTGAGTCAGTGATGGCTGACGCTGTCAAAGACATGAGCCTTGCAGGCAGCAGTCAACGGGCTGCCAACAATGATGACAGCCAGAATAACCAGCCAGCACATCCAAACAGGCTGATGAATGCAAAGATCACAACATTAGTGGTGACAATGACGAGGGCGCTGGTGACTCCGGTGACGAAGAAGATGTAGAAGATTGGGAGTACTACCCGTACGGTTACGACTACTCAGAAGATGACTCAGAGTCCAGTTCTGAGTCTTCAAGCTCAAGCAGCGGCAGCGAATCAAGATCTCGCTCTAGATCGTACAGCTGAAAAAGGTCACACAGCCACAGTAGGTCGCGCACAAGGGGCAGGTCCCGAAAAAGAAAGCACTCCAGGTCAAGGAGTAGAAGAAGCTGTAGTAGATCAGCGTCGAGAGAAGGCAAACATTACAGGTCCAAGGGCCGGAAAAAGATTAAAAACAAGTCCCACAGCAGATTCCCCAGAAAGCACAGAACTAAGAAGTCTAAGGGGAAGAAACGTAAGAGATTTCAAGCGTCGTCAGAGTCTGAAGAAGACGACTACGGGCACGAAGATGACAGCTCGAGTGGCGAGAAAGGGAAGAAGAGTAGGAAGAAAAAGAAGAAAGGACCAGACTTCAAGAAGAAGAAAGCTGGTGCGTTTGCAAAAGGGGCACAGTCCCTGATAGACAAGTTGCTGGCGACGCTATTCAAAAGGCTGATCCTGACATCTGGCGATCCGAAGAAAGGAGACAAGCTGGCCGAAAAGTACCCGGCACTGAAGAACGTGAGCGCAATGCAGATTCCTGAGATTGACCCACCCATAAAGAAGGAGCTGCAGAAGGACTACCTCAAATATATCGTGCCAGATAACTACCTCATGAAGACACAGACCGCCATACAATCGGCGATGACAGCACTATTCCCACTCCTGGAAGAAGTCGTCATGAGGGGAGAGGGAGACGAGGACCTCAACGATACTGGGGAGTCGGCCTTGCGGGCGCTGGAGCTGTTGGCTTACGCCAATAACTCACTGGTCCGGCGACGACAGGAGAACCTCAGGGTGCATATCCACAAGGATGTCTCACAGGAGGTGATGGAGGGCCCCATGGAGGGCCCTACCCTCTTCGGACCAGCACTCAAAATAGCGGCCGACACCAAGGAGCAGTTAGAGAAGACCAGAAAAATAATTTTCCGACCCCGCACCACATAATCCAAGTTCCAAAAATCAAACCCAACAAAGAAGCGATGGTCGGATTTTCGGGGTCGCGGGGCTGACCGCGGGGGGGGGGGCATACTGGAACAGGTCGTAGCCGGGGCCGAGGCCGGGGCGGGGCCCCTACCAGGGGACGAGGAGCAGGAACCAAGTACAACAAGAAGAAGGACTAAAGCAGGTCTGTCCATTGGAACCAGTTAGCCTGAACTTGACATTGAATAACACACCCCAAAACTTCTACGCTGGTCAAACGGCCGAATCCACTGCCCGCTGGCAGGATCTCACCTCCGACCCCTGGGTACTGGAAAACGTACAGGGGATTTAGATTCCGTTCCTGGAATGCCCAATCCAGGGAAGGGTTCCCAATCCTTATGTGATCAAAGACGTTGATCACTCAGTTCTGGACGGGGAGATAGAGAGAATGTTAGCGAAAGGTGTGATCGAAATTACTAACAGAGAGAAGGGTGACTGGATTTCATGCATATTTCCCAGAATGAAAGCCAATGGGGAAGTTCGCATCATTCTGGATCTCACGGAGCTTAACGAGCTGATTCCCTATGAACATTTCAAGATGGATAGCTTGCAAACTGCATTGGATTTAGTGAGACAGGGGTCTTTCATGGCCTCGATTGATCTGAAAGATGCTTACTATTCTTTCCTTTTACGAGAAGAGGATCACAAGTACCTCAAGTTCGTCTGGGGAAACAGGTTGTTTCAGTACCGTTTTATTCTGAATGGTTTGGCGTGTGCGCCAAGCGTGTTCACGAAGCTACTCGCTCCTGTCTTTGCCACCCTACGGAGACAAGAGTGCATAGCTTTCCCTAACATAGATGATACTTTCATTGTTGGGAACACAAGACCTCTTCTCCCAGTACAAGTCACTATTATGACGAGTGTTGGCAAACTACCAAGGCTTTGGCCGAAATGCTGGACGGACTTGGTTTGGTGATCCACCCGGTAAAATCTGTCACCACGCCTACCACTTCCTTAGAGTTTTTGGGGTTCATAGTGATACATTGATGTACACTTAACCCTTTATGGATGGCATGATGCATTGATGCCAATTTAACCCTTCATGGATAGCATGATGCATAGTTAACCCTTTATGGATGTCACAATGCATTGATGCACAGTTAACCCTTTATGGATGGCATGATGCATTGATGCAGAGTTAACCCTTTATGGATGTCACAATGTATTGATGCACAGTTAACCCTTTACGGATGGCATGATGCACAGTTAACCCTTTATTGATGGCATGATGCATAGCTAACCCTTTATTGATGGCATGATGCATTGATGTGTAGTTAACCCTTTATGGATGGCATGATGCATTGATGCCCATTTAACCCTTCATGGATAGCATGATGCATAGTTAACCCTTTATGGATGTCACAATGCATTGATCCATAGTTAACCCTTTATGGATGGTATGATGCATTGATGCACAGTTAACCCTTTATGGATGGCATGATGCATATTTAACCCTTTATGAATGACATGATGCATTGATGTAAGGTTAACCCTTTATGAATGGCATGATGCATAGTTAACCCTTTATAGATGGCATGATGCATTGATGCACAGTTAAACCTTCATAGATAGGATAGCATGATGCAGTCAACTCTTTATTGAAAATTGCATTAAAAACTCGGGTCTTGGTTGGAGGTCGAACGCACCCAGCCAGAGAAGTGCCCAGCAATATCACTCCCAGCAGACAACTGTTTTTTGGCATTCTATAGCCCTATTCGGGAGCACAAACTTCGCTGAACAAACAAACAAGTACCAAGGAACCTGTATATGTGAAGTCCCTCTCAAATTCTTCAGTAAATTACACAGAAGCAAACCACATTTAGGTCGCACATGGACAGAACTGAGCGATAATTGAAGCAAGTAGCAACAGGAAGTGCATGACGAAAACCGTACTCCCGTTCGGCCCATATAAACAATAACAACACGGCATAAGCGTAGCCTCACTCGGTAGACTTTCACGATCATTTTGGCGTTTGTTGGGCCTCTCTATGACAATTTTAAGCTGTACAATATATTTAAGGAGTGACATACCTAGGCAGATATAAATGCTGCTAAACAGGCAGTTGGTAGTTGAGATATCATAGAGCCTTGCTGTGGTATCTGATTTGAGTGTGCTGGGTGTGTTCGAGACACTACTACTACAGTTAGTAACAGTAACTCTACAACTTTAAAGTAAACAACTATTCTTTAAGCAACTACACTGTGAGAAACCCCCATAAACTATATATTGTTAGAATCGTGAGATCAAGCCTGATTCAATGCACTTGATAATTAGTGGGTCTGACGCACAGGGATTGGAACCGCTCTACGTGCTCGGCAACAAAACTGTCAGGCAGACAGTCAGATCGTGACGATTCAAAGTTTGCCAGAAAGTAGACGCTCCAAGGATTCTAGATCCAAAAGAATTTTTCAAATTGGATGGTTCTAACCGGTCCATATTAAATGTCTAACTAAATGCACCCAAAGGTATGGAGGCAGGCTCTATGTAACATGTAGTAGCCATACATAGCTCCATGTCCATGTGTTCTCAGTTGTCGGTGCTGTATCATCAACTTAACCACATATGAAATATGAGTATATAACCCAGTGAACTACTGCACAGGTCGATTTCCTATTAGCTGTCCCTCCCCAGCCCTATTGTGACTAAATACCCAACACTGGTCAAGGTTTTGTCAGCTGGTAGGGGTTAGACCTTGTGCATCTTTAGACTTCGCCCAGGTTTCAATATGTCAACATCAAGTGTCAGTGATCAATGTGGGGGTGCTGTATCTATTCCAACTGGTGCACCTCTGGTCACAATGGAGAGCAACTCATCTGGGGAAGGGGAGGCCCCTATGGAATGTAAAAACACTGACAAAGCAGCGAAAAAAAGAATGCCTGAAGAAGCAGGACTGTCTGATGATGATACTGATAGAAAACTGAGGGTCACCGAAGAAGCCCACCAACACCAGTTTAACGGCGGGGTAGCTGGTACTGCTAGCAAACCTACACTAACCCAGAACATCAACCCTGAGGAGCTGAGTTTACTCACGCTAGCTAGAACTTTAGCCAGGATCGAGGAACGGCTTATCAGAGTCGACAACACTGGTCAAACTACTGCAAACGACATCAAGGAATTCAACGATAACCTTTCAAGTGTGGCGGAGGATGTAGAAATCAACAAAGGCGACATCCAGGTCCTGAAGGAGCAAGTCGCTAAGCTCCAGACGGATCTAACAGAAACAAAGAACCAACTATCAGAGACGAAAACCAAGCTGGAGGAAACTGAGATACAGGTTAAAGAAAATAAGGCTCACCTCGAGAGAAATGAGGACAACACCATCAAACAGGAAGCGTACTCAAGAAAATTGAACTTACTGCTGGATGGCCTCCCAGAGGGTGAAAACGAAACATCTGAAAGTTTGAGGGTAGAGTTGGGAAGAATCTTTTGGCGCCATGCAAAAATGGAGAGTAGCTGCATTGACGTGGCTCATCGCATTACGAGGAACCCTGGACAAGCTACAAGGCCTGTACTAATAAGGCTGAAATTCCTGGATGCAAGAAATAAATTGTGGGGGCGAAGAGCACAGTTTAGGGACTAGAAAGTAAATGGTGCCCAACTCTGGCTCAGTGAGGATATCCCAACCAAACTGAAAGGGGAACTAGCTAAAGTTAAAAAGACATATTGGGTGGCCAAGAACCATGGCACTTACAGAGAGGTGAGAATGTCGGGCACATCCCTGTACCTCGATGGCAAGCTCTACAACAAAGAAAACCGGGACACTCTTCCTGAATATTTGGGACCAGAGGCTCTGGCTACACTAGAGAATGAGAACACTGTAGTTTTCTTCACCAAGGCCTCCCCTTTTAGCAACCACTACCCTGCTACATTTAAGATTGGAGACAAGACCTACACATCGATGGAGAAATACCTCGCCATACAAAGGTGCATTAACGCAAGGCGTGAAGACCTAGAGAGATAGGCATGGCGGCTGGACGTGCCTGCCAAGCTAAAGGGCATACTACACAAGTGCAGGGAAGAGCACAAGGACGAATGGATCGCTAAATCCAAGTCCATCGCAACGGAAGGGATTAGGGCTAAGGTCCAACAAAATCCACTCATTCGCCAGCGTCTCCTTAGCACAGGAAATTTGAGGATACTGCCTAACTTACTCCGCCCCAAAATGTATACATGTATATGTATGTGTGTGTGTTGATGGTAATGACTGCAACAGCTGGGTATAATCATGTGGTGCTCAAGATTCATTCAACTTAGGGATGGATCGCGATAGTCTTAATTAAAATACCCAACAAAAATGAACATATAATCAAACAGCTCTCTCAGTTGCATGAGACGCATGGTATATGGAGCAACTAAACGTGAATGCTCTACTTTTCTCTTCTTGTGTGTTTATGTTTATCTGTTATTTGTGTGTGCAAGATTATGTACATCATTTTGGTAGTTGTGTTATTGTATTTTGTTTCTATGAGGTGCCAACAGAATGTTAGCAAGGCTTATATGATGATATAAGAGTATTGTACCCTCACAGCGTGGCTGTGGATGATTGTAAGACAACTGAACCTAAAAAGTAGAGTTATTGGTACCCCACAAATTCTGTGTAAAACCAAATATAATATGACCCTTATTCTGAATCCAAAATGTTATGACCAATAACACAAGAGTGATTAACCTATGCTCCTTTAATGTTAATGGCATAAGGGTGAGAGATAAGCGAAGAGCTATTTTCAAGAAGCTAAAGGATGAAAGTTATAATATTATCTTCCTTTAGGAAACCCACTGCACATCAGAAGTGGAAAAGATTTGGAAGGCTGAGTGGGGTGGTGATATGGTATGTGCAAATGGCAGCTCATCATCCAAAGGTGTAGCCATACTCTTCAATAGAAATTACCCTTACAAATGCCTAGAAAAGACACTGGATGCCAATGGGAGGTATATTATATTGCACATCGAGGTTCAGGGAGCGGAGTATGTCTTATGCAATATTTATGCTCCAACACAAAACTATGAAGCAGACCAGATGGCTGTATTAGATGAAATATCAGATAGATTAAAAGGCTATGAAGTCGAAAACTTTCTCCTTGGAGGTGACTTTAATGAAACCCCGGACCCATATATAGACAGAAGGGCAACTAATAGTAGAAGGGCAGCTAATAAGCAGTATAGGAAGCAAATATACAGTCTACAAGATACTCTCAGCTTATTGGATATATGGAGAGTTAGACACCCTAATTTACGTAGATATTCTTTTCATAGGCAGGAGCAAGCATCCAGGATAGATTTCTGGCTAGTGTCTGAGCATTTGACAGGCTTTGTTCATAAAACAGATATCCGTCCTGGAACACTGTCTGACCACAGTAAGGTAACACTGGGAATCTCCAGTGCTGACCAGGACAGAGGCCCAAATGTGTGGAAGTTTAATAATACCCTTCTCTCAGATAAAGACTATGTGAATCAACTTAAGACTATGCTTGGAAAATGTAAGATAGAATACCAGGATCTGGCACCCAATGCGAAGTGGGAGATTCTGAAGTATGAGATAAGGAAATTTTCAATTAATCACAGCAAAAAGAAGAAGGCAGAGTCTAAAAAGGTGGAGAGGGAGTTAGCAAACAGTCTGGGCAAATTGACTGCAGCCTTTGATGAGGGCCATGATGTAATTGATGAAATGGAAAGTGTTAAGAGAGACCTGAAAGATATTGAATTAAAGACAGCTAGAGCCATCATGTTTAGGTCAAAAGCGAATTGGTCCCAGGTAGGTGAACGACCAACCAAATACTTTTTGAATTTAGAAAAGAAGAATTTTATGGACAAACTTATTACTCAACTGAAAGATCAAAATGGGCATATAGTCACTGAATGCAAAGATATCCTTAGCGTACAGAAGCAATTCTACAGAAATCTGTACTCAGATAGCTATAGAGAGTTAGATGGTATTGATGACAGTTGTCCCTTCATAGATACAAACAACTTAGCTGTCTTGTCTGACAACCAGAGAGAGATGATAGAGAGACCCTTATCAAAGTCAGATTTTCTCAACAGTCTTAAATCCTTAAAGAATGGGAAGTGCCCAGGCACTGATGGGCTAAGTGCAGAGTTTTATAAGTTCTTCTGGACTGATATTGGGGATGATGTTAGTCAAAGTCTACTCTATGCCACGGAAACGGGCAGCTTGAGCCAAGAACAGAAACGTGGCATTATAACCCTTATCCCTAAAAAGGAAAAAGATAGACTCCAGCTAGGAAACTGGAGGCCGATCAGCCTGTTGAATACAGACTATAAGATCTACACCAAGGCCCTGGCAGAAAGGATAAAACCCCACCTCCCTAGTATTATAAGCTCAGATCAATCTGGATTTGTTAGGTCAAGGTATATAGGAACAAGTATTCGCACAGTTGAAGATATATTAGCATACACCACAAAGTTAAGTCGCCCTGGCATTCTGATGGCGGTTGATTTTGAAAAAGCATTTGATAAGATAAGGTGGGAGTTTATCTTTAAGGCACTTGAAAGGTTTGGATTTGGGGAAAAATACATCTCATGGGTCAGGATATTATATAAAGACATTGTTGCCTGTGTCATAAATAATGGGTACACAAGTGACTGGTTTGAACTTGCATGCGGAACCAGACAGGGATGCTGTCTATCGCCTTTTTTATTTGTTATTGCTGTAGAACTGTTAGCTCATAATGTACGCATGAATGTAGATATTAAAGGTATAAGACTTGGTACTAGAGAAGTAAAGATATGTCAATATGCTGATGATACCACTTGTTTTATCGAGTCAGCAGCAGCTCTACATCACCTGCTGGACTGTTTGAGAAGGTTTAGGAGGTACTCTGGTCTGAAGGTGAATAGATATAAGACACAATATCTTGCACTCGGTGGTATTGACACTAGTCAGGCCGGATTGGAGGGTCTTGCATGGAGCGAAAGATTGATTGTCCTGGGCATCTCTGTAGCACCGAATAGGACAGAAGCCCAAAATTACTCGTGGAACTTTGAACCCCAGATACAAAAAATCACCAGCATAAGTGAGGATTGGAGACACCGCAACATCTCACTCAAAGGCAAAACTATCATCATAAACAGCCTAATGCTACCATGTGTGATGTTCTCGGCCTCAGTCACCACTACACCATCTAGAGCAATAGATGAAGTCAATAAAGTTGTTGACAGATTCCTATGGGGCTCCAACAGGAACAAGGTAGCCAGGGCACATGTTCAGGCACAGACTAAGCATGGTGGACTTGCAGTAGGCAACTTTAAAACGAAAATCATTGTATCTAACATAAACTGGATCAAAAGGTTCTATTGGGATACCACCATGGTTCCATGTGATTTTATTAAGTTATTTCTCCATGAAGTGTCTGACTTGAAACTGTTCATTCATACAAAATCAGATATTAACATACCACGAGAAGCAAGCCCATTCTATTATCAGGTTCTCAAGGACTGGCATGAATTCCAAAATGTCTCACTAGTAAGAGAAACGGAGGTCCGTAATGAAGTATTGTGGAAGAATAAGTTTATCACTATCAATAATACACCAATATTTTGGAAGTCTTGGAGGGAGGCTGGTATTGTCAGGGTTGAAGATTTACTGGATAATGGAAGTTTTATGTCAGACACTCAAATTTCTCAAAGGTATGGTGTTCAGTGTAACTTTCTTCAGGCTCTACAAATCCGACAAAGTATACCAGGTAGCTGGAGAGCTAGCATATCCAGTGACGGAATTCAAAGGCCAAATGACTGTATCTGGGTCATTGATAATAACCCAGATGTAGTTAATCTCTTTTCAACATCAAGCAAGGAATTGTATTGGATTGTTCTATACTGTCACTCACAACAAATGCCAAGGAATGAAATGAAATGGGCAAAAGTCTTTCCTGAGGTCCAATTTACAAAGGTTCCATGGTATGACATATATATGTGTCCATACCAAGTGAGTAGGGAAACAAAGTTACAATCATTTCAATATAAGGTACTCCATAAAATACTAGCTTGTAACAAATACCTGTTTGATATACATGCAAGGGAAAGCCCAGAATGTATATATTGTGATGGTAAGACTGACACTCTTGATCACTTCCTTGTGAAATGCCCCCCAGTAGCCTACTTCTGGAAGTCAGTCGTAAGATGGATAAACACTGTTGCTAAGATTGATACAGGGAATTTAGATGAGCATGAATTGATACTTGGATTATGTAGGAAAATTCCAAATGGTGATATCATCAACAATGTAATGCTTAGAACCAGGTTTTACATTTATAGGCAGCGTTTGTATCACAAGTGCCATCTTGATCTATTGCAATGGATAGGAGAGTTTAAACACTCTCTTCTCTCAGAAAAATTTATATGCAGTCTAGAGAACAAGCAAAAGAGGTTTAGGAAATGGGAGGCTATTTTGGACTCAATGTAACCGCTATGCATACACTGAAAGAACCCTAGTATCTCACTCATAGCATACCTCCTAGATAGGGGAACGGAGCTGCGAAAACTGTATCGATGTAGAGGTATATCAGTATCTAGTCTCTATCACTAGTCATATAGAACACATCTATTGTCATACTCACTATAATAATGCGCTATGTATTGTCCTGTGGTGTTTATATAACAAAATATCAAAAAATGTAGCGAAGACCTGTATAGCTATAGACATTATTTTATTTTTAAATAAAAAATGAGCGCTGCTCTATATAAAAAAAAAAAAAACTCGGGTCTTTTAGGTCTTAGACCTAACCTGCTCCATCTTTATACATCTTTTTCTGACAATAACAGATGATGCAATTATTGTTACAATGTAATATGCATGATTTTACTTTACACTAACGCAGGTGTTTCACCAAAGCTGATTGACAAAAATCAGCCCGATTTTGATCAGATATCAATTGGTTTTGAGAGAAATAATGGATCAAAATTCACAATATTTTTTATTGTAGATTCCCGATGTATTTCCCCACAATTCCGGCAAAAAATATTTTTTTCTAATTTGACTGATTCGAAATCAGGAATAAATCGGCTTTGGTGGAACAACTGCTAAAGACCTTTAGCAAAACAATGTACCGTAAAACCCGGTCATAAGCCGGCCCCGGTCATAGGCCGGGGGGTGAGTTCAGGGAAATCCTATAAGCCGGTTTTGGGGTCAAATATTTTCCATTTTCTCTTTTTTCTATAGTAAAAAAACCCTGGTCATAAGCCGGGGGTAGACTTTGGGAGAAATTTAGAAGCTGGTTTTGGTCAAAAGATAGAAAAAAAATCCGGCTTATGACCGGGGTTTTATGGTACCTCCTTCATGGGTCATTTCACGTAAATGTAGCAATGTTGTAAGTTTGCTGTACGTCTGTATTATATTGCTTGAGGTCTCCACTTAAATTGTCAAAAAACAAAACAGGTTTTTTTTTCAACAAAAAAAGTTACTACCCAGTGGCCATAACTTTTCAAAATCATATCTTTTATTATGTAAATGTGATGAGGGTTCACGTAAAAAATGATGTAAATTGCCTGAGTTATGTCCACTATCCCCACTACTGGTAGGTGAGTGCAGCTTCAGATGCGGGTAAATGACTCCTATACATGTTCTTGGCACTAAGGGGCAATACCCGAAGGTATCTCATTGCTAAGAAGCAGGTGGCAGTAATGGACTTAATATCTAATTAATCGCCAATAGGCTCTAAACACAAGACATCCCAATTGCTGTGTGTTCACATGTGAAAATCGTTGGTTAAGTCAGCGGAGTCAAGTCCAATACGTTCCACTACCTCAGAGTGCGGGATGAAAACACGTTCCCTTGGGATGATTAATTTCTGCAGGTCCTTTGCTTGCACATACTTATATTGAGTTTGTACAAATGGCGTCATGTCCTTGATACTCACAATATTATCTGAATACCTCTGGAGCATCTGGAAGATTGTAGGCATCAATATTAAGTTTCTTAGCAATTTCGAATTCAACTCTTTCCTTCAAGCGCAACCAGATTAGAGTTAAGGTTGTTTAGCTATACCGTATTCGATGATGATTATAGAATTATTTCTATGGTACTTGCCTGTAAAAACTTGAAAAATTCGGTTTGAGTCTGAAAAAAAAACAACTAAAAAATAGTTGGGGTGGGCGTTTATTAGGGGGTGGGCGCTTATTACGTCGTATACGGTATCAAGAGTTAGAAACAATGCTTCTATATGAAAAGAAATCTGCCTTGTCTGGCACACTTATGAGTTTTTTACCTCTCCTTTTAGTCCTAGCTGGATGGCACGTCGCTCACATTTGTCATATGTGGGTGTATGGTCTGGATCCCACTGCAGTCGGACGGAGATCTCACGTGTGTCTACACCCATCTTCCGCTGGTACTGTAAGCATAGAACTACAGGTTAGGACAACCGACAAGACGGGGGGTACTTGTCCAGGGATATTTCTTTTGATTATTGACATCACAAGCATGAAGCAAAGCAATGTCCATTTCATATTGCAAATTGATTTCAACCGGTAATCATCTGATAACTATTGGATTATTCCTGGTAGATAAGATAATATTTTCAATGTCTTTTTCCCCCTCTAATAGTATTTTTTGTTATATGCGAACTAGGCCACAATTGCAATGTTAGACTGCATGTTTCGGGTACTTACATCTACACTGTATGCATTTCGCAGTATCTCATTAAAGCATTCTCTTGTAATCCGAACTGCTAAAACATGTTCCTGGTCACGCTTGGTAGCCCACCCACATCGGTACATCATCCAGAGAAAGTTGGTCTTTATCCATGACATGCGAGTAAAACTGAAGTCTGGGCCTCCAAATCTGAAATACAGCAGGGTAGGGACCATTTTTTTAATTACGTACACACCATGGGGGTGGGGGTGGAATTTTCGTTGGGGGGGGGGGGGGGGGGGGTCATTTTTGGGGTATTCACTTTGAATGGTGTGAAGTAGAGAAATAACCTGAGGAATGGATCCCTGATGCAATTGAAGCCCTTGGACTTCCAATATGTACCTGGTGTGACATCTTAATGGATCAGCCCTCATTGTTTGTAGGTTGGCAACGTATGAGTGTTTAACTTTAATCTTTGTTGACTTCTTAACATTAGATCTACTGAATCACGATGTTCATGCCTATATGTCACAGAAGGATTACATTTGACATTTGACAGCTGTATCTCTTCTATCAAGGTAGGCAGTACATTTGAGTGTACAATTAAACAGGGAAATAATGTCTTTTCTCAATGCTATTACTGCTATAATTACAATGAATTACGGAAAATGAAATGAAGATTTATTATATAAAACTTACTTTTGGTGTTCCACAGCATATTTTGCTATTGAGGGTTTGAAGGCTTGGTACACAATGATTGTATCCTCGTCAGAATGAGCTAGAATGTGTTTACCTTTGGTTGGCCAGAGTTTCCGCTGTCTGAAATAGTCTTCTGTCACCAAAGGTTGTGTATCGCCTCCTGCACAAGCCATGACAGAACTCTGAGCAGTTGCAATGGTGCAACTCGACGAACGTCCTGCGAGTTGATGGGCTATTTATTTAATTGCTCCCTTTAGGCTTTGATTTCACCAGTATGATCCAAGGAGCAGTCGAAGTTTGAGGTTACATCAGGCCTGTGGCTGTGGGTTTATATATTATAGGTATTTCTAATTTGCCTTTCGGTGGATTGTGCAAGTGCCACTCTATCTGACTCTAGCTGTACTAGCCTGTAGCCAGTGTATGTCGTTGAAGTTGTGCAATCGTCTACCGGGTAAAATGACGCCCCGCCCACCTTACTCCGTAGACGCTCTGAGGTATTTCGGCCTAGCCTACCTCAGCACCTGTCACCGTGCGGCGTGTGAAAAATGTTGTAAAGCTTTATCAGAAGCATTGCTTAATTAATTGCTCCCCCATATGGTATTTCATATGTGTACTGACAGTCATTTCCGTGAGTCCTTGCTGTTGATGTATTTTCAAAGTGTTGTGCTTGTGGGTTTGAGTTTTACTTTGACAGCACCGCAAAAACTGACAGCGCTCGAACGAGATTGGTTGTTTGTAAACAATGCTGTACTTATACCCGTAACAGCGAAAGGCAAAAGTGAAACTAGCAACAACGACAAGAACAACGAAAAAGAATTGTCTTAGTCAATTTCTTAGTAGATTTATGATATTTGCATTCATAATATGAATTTTTTTTTAATTGCATTTTCAGCAAATATGTTAGCAGCAAATGCAGATGATTAAAGGAGTCTGTTTTGTTTTTTTCATTCCAGTACCTTTATGGTGTTCTGGATAGTAAGTGAAAGTCAATCATTCCGACCCAAGACGAGGCTATCACCGCAAAATAGGTCAAAACGAGGAAAATGGCTGAAGTTGGTGTACCGGACAACTCCTGGCGAACCCAACAGTTCCGCCAGAGAGTGAGGCAACAAATGTAAGTAAAACTTACTTGACAAAAGCCTTAAAGACTTCGCCTATCCACAATTCGCACGACTGTCATCAGGCAGGGCGACTCACTGATTAAACGTGATGTAAACACGTCGCCGTATCCGCGACTGCCGCCCGCGCCAAGCCACCACTCACCAGGCTGGCACCATCCACCAGAAAGACAACCCAAACAAATCCAGTTCTTTCGCAGTTCGAAAACACCCTCGGACTCAGTCCCTGAATACTGCGCAAGTTTACTGCGATAACTTTGACATGTCTGCCGATGACTTGGGCCACATGACACCTTACACTTACAGTGTATTTTTGTTAATTGATCCGTGGTGTTGAAACTGAAAGAATAGATCGATGCGTATGCGAGATTCAATTTGCCGAGAAGGCTCGGGCGGAGAAGTACAAGACCCAGGAGTGGTCATTTTTTATCGGGGGGATGAGCTTTTGCGCGGATCCAAAACTTTTTACGCCCCTCCCGGTCCCCCCCCCCCCCCCCTTTGTTTGCCCACCGTCCGCAAGGCCAGGGTAGTTGGGCGCCGATCCAACTAGAGTAGAGTATATAGACAAAGGTGCACGAGAATTGGTCAGCACTGAGGGTTATCACACGAGGCGAAGCCGAGTGTGATAACCCTCAGTGCTGACCAATTCGAGTGCTCCTTTGTATTTATCTCAAGTTAATTTAGTCAGATATGTTCAAAATTCGATTTATTTGGCATTAGAAATGATTTTATCATCAGCTATTTGACCGTTTTGGATGTTTTCCCAGGGAGTGTGATACGGGGAAGGGTTATCACACGTTGGGGTGTGATACAGAGTTTCTTGGTTAAGCCTATGGGGCTCTCGTATTCAACTTGAGATAAAGGCTATAGCCAGACAGAGACAGCCTCTCGCTACCGCTAACGGCTGACAGCAAAGTTGGCTGGCCCCATAGACAGCAGGAAACTCATGATAAAATACACTTTTCCCTCACTGTCCTTTTTTAAACTTTTCACAGACTTAATGCAACACTTAATTGTTTTCTTGCTGTACTAAGTCTTCACTTTCATACCCTTTATTAACCATATTTTGATAAAACTTAGAGATTTGAGGCTGTGACCTGGAACTTGGCACAGTGCCAAGGCAAGGCTTTTGCTGCAGACAACAGATATAAAATAGAGGATTGTAAGTCAATAAAAGCTTCTATCTTTCCATCTAAGCTCATGTGGCAAGTAAAATGTATCATAGTTGTATGGCTAAAGTTTGGGAACCAGACATCAAGAAGAAGTTTGTTAAAAACCATTAGGTACCATTGGTACCAAATTTTAAACTGTAACAAAGGCCTTTGCACTCTGCCTCTCCCGTGAGGTAGAGTGGGCAGGTAGCTCGGCCTAAGTATAGTAGGGCACAGCCACAGGCCTTTTTGCTAATATTAGTAAAAAGAGGCTAATTTTTTACACCCCCCCCCCCTTCAGGGTCCACAAGTTTTACGAACCCCTCAACCCCGCCTTCAGTTTTCAGAATATTGTCTGATTTCAGAATTTCATTGTTTTGACATATCTACAAGACTTCAGTTTTATTGTACAGTGAAACTTCGTTTTAAAGGGGGCCTAGCATGGACTTTAAAACAAATGGGTACCTGTAAAAAGGTCATGCACCAATCCGCGGGACCCAGCGGAAATTTTGCAACGATGTGATTAGTCAATGGGTGATCATGTGACCTTTTAACGCGGGTGTGCATTCGCCGTGCTAGCCACCCTTTAAGGAGCTCTGATATAAGGAGACCTTGCATATAAGGAGCATATTTTTCTAGTTCAAGTTTGGAAAGCTTTTATTTACTAGAACAATGTACAGTTTCGCCATCTCGGCGCTCTATCTGCATTATCACTCTAGGAGGACCATGTAAGGGTTGGCCTCTCACTTACAGTATACCTCACAAAATACAATCTCATCATAGGGTTAGTCCTTACACTCGTGTTGCCATAAGGGTACAAGCATTATATAGGCAGGTAGGGAAATATACATGTCTCAAAGGTTAAAGATATGAGCCAAAATTAAACATACATTATAACTTTCACGAAAAGACTACACAATAATGACAACACATTTTTAGACGACACAATTTGACAGCTGCTGGCAAGAATACAACTTATCTCGGGTTTAGGCAAGAATGCCTATGCGCAGTTATACTAATTAATAAGCTACTGCATAAGCAGCTGGATTACTATATAATATTCAATTCCTTACTCTATAGTCATATATCAATCATGGCTTATAGCCTACACGCTCAGCTGATAATACTATGGCCAGGGTATAGGAGGCAGGAATAATCTGGATTCCAAGCATTTAAAAAGAAGGCAACCAGTTTTTTCATGATAGTTCTTTTGAAAGGTTCTTTGGACACCAGCCATCTAATTTCAGAGGGTAGGGCATTCCATTGGGAATGTGCTTGATAAATCGGGTCCTTAATAAGGGATTCCAATTTGGGGGAACCCTGTAGAATCTTAGGAGCATCCGTACCTCATGTACCCAAGGCAGGGGACACAAGTGCCTGACCACTAAATACCAGTCTGTGACATAATGTAACTTGCATGTAGATTTGCCGTAAATCAATAAGCAACATGGAAGCTCTCCTATACAGGTCTTTAACATGAACCAATCTGGGGTCGTTTATAAACAAGAAATGTGGTTGTGACCGCGTAAAAAACGCCTCCCACCGTTAATGTCGGTATACCAGTGTTTGATGACATGTCTCATAAAGCAGACATAAAGAAGATTTCACAATTATCAATTTCTCTATTCAGTAATTTTGTATTGTGAGACCTCATCACACAGGGCAAATGCAATCATCATAGCGCACTCCCGTACCGCTTCGCGGTACCGCCGCTACGCGGCGTGGGAGGCACTAAAAAAGCATGCTTTAATCCCAGTATTGTAAAGAACCTGGAATTTCCTCATATAGGCTTGGGAAAGACCCATTGTAAATACTAAACCATAATCAAAATACGGCATAACCATAGTCTTAAGTACTAACAGTGCTGTTTCTAAGTCCATAAAATTTCTTGTTTGTGCTAGTAACCATACCTTATGTCATATAGATCTAAACATTAAATAAGCCTGTTGTTCAAATGTGAGCCTGTTATCCACAGTTATCCCCAAATACTTATAGTCATTAACTGCATCCAGACTAACACCTCTGATCTTAAGATCTAATGACTCTTGCTCCCCATTAATGACCATTTGCCTTGATTTCATGGCATTTATGGTGAGACCATTAAGATCACAACACCGTACAACTGCATCCAAATCTCTTTGAAGGGAGAGGCGGAGTCCCTCTACAGTGTCATTTCTACCTATTAAGAGTGTATCATCTGCATACAATTTCAAAGTAGAATCAGTTAGGAGCTGAGGCAGACTATTTACATATATCAGAAATAACAACGGACCTGTACAGGACCCTTGAGCAATCACATGCGTTATAGGTGCATAATCGGAGGTAACCTTACTACACACTGTACGTTGCACCCTATTATCCAGGTAACTTCTGAACCATCCCACAGCCTGATCACTTATTCCCAAAGGGTGGAGTTTACTCAAAAGCAGGTCATGATGAAGACAATCGAAAGCCTTAGCTAGGTCAAGAAAAATTACACCTATTTTCTTCCTATTTATGAGGTCAAGGTGCGCTAGGTGTAAGACTTGGAAAACTGTATCTACAGTTGACTTAGATTTCCTGAAACCACTCTGGTGTTTAGAAAGTAGGTTATTGTCTTCCAGGTAAGTATAAAGCTGGTCACAAACAAATTTCTCTAATATTTTCCCCGGTACCGGTAGCAGTGAGATGGGTCTGAGATCACCCGGTGATGTAGGATTAACTGTTTTGGGAACTGGTGTCAATGAGGCCTGCTTCCAACTATCTGGGTAATGACCCCAAACTAATGAAGTATTTAGTACATGTGTAAATTCTCTTTTAAACATCATGGGCGCATCCCTAAGCAACCTTGCAGAAATTAAGGGGATACCCGATGATTTGGTTATGTCGATTTTCAAAATTTCTTTTTCAACCTGAGCTTCTGTGACCATCTTAAAAAAGAATCTTTCCTCTACTTCTCCCAGTGGGGATAGGCAGACAGGGGCAGGTAACTTTTCTGCCAAGTTTTTGCCGACATTAGAGAAAAAAATTATTAATTTCACCTGCCACATTTTCAGAGGGGATGGGTTCACCCTCCCCGTCAAGTAGATTAATCCACCTCCTTACCGTCCTCTTGGGGAGGATCTGTGCTATCACCTCCCAAAATTTCCTAGGGTCCCCTCTGTACTTTACCAAGAGCCCCTTAACATAATTACCCTTGGCCCACCTGGTTGCATAGTTCGCTTGGTTTTTTAAATTCTTTGCTATATCCCTGTCAGCTTGGAGTTGAGATTTAATTGTTTTCATGTGGGCGTGGTCTCTTTCTATATACATTTCCAACAACTCCCTATTAAGCCATGGGGGTGGGTCCTGACATATTTTAAAAGATCGCACTGGGAAAAGCTTATCCGCCATTCTTACCAAAGCAGCTTCCAATATATTCCAGGAACGGTTAGCATTAAGCTCCTCAGTAAGCACCAATCTTTTTCCATTTTTACAGTAATAAAAACCCCTTATGAAGATGGCCTTTTTCTCTAAGGGTGTTATAATTATCTAGCCTACTAGTTATTATAATGGTATATATTGTAGCGGTTCTGCTACTCAGGTGTCTGCTACACTGGGACTCACATAGGGGGCAGGCCTGCATAGTCTCATCTAAGTCACCTGACCCCCTCCCAGGTAGCCACCACACACACAAGGAGGCCACCATATTGTTTTGGTTGGACCCCAATATTGGTGGAGTTGGAATTGGATTACCATGCCACCAAAGGGTTCCCCAAGGAACTGCAGGACATGTGGTTACAAACATGTGCCTCCTACAGGCAAGAAGTGTGTTTTCAATCCAGCCAATTTATCTATGAGCCAATAGGCAGGCTTACAAAAGGTGACCACCCCACCTGGTCAGGGTGACACTGACTCTGGCTCAGACCTGGAGGAGGATTCTGATTTCCAGGCCCTCCAGGGCTGCCTGGAATCTCAACAGCAACAGCTTACAGGCCTGGCCAATGAATTCTCAGTCATAAAGGACACTGTAACTGACCTGCAAGGAGGAGTCTCCAAGATACTAGCCATAGTCAGCACAGACCCACCTACTACTAGTACACCTAGGCCTAGTGGTCTACCTGGAGGTACACCTGTGCTACCACCCCTGTTTGGGGGTACTAGGCCCCCCTCAGGGCCTCTCCCCTACTCTGAAGATGAGGAGGAGGGTGAGGATAGCTCTGACAGCGAGGAGGAGGCCAAGCGCAAAAAGAAGAAAAAGAAGAAGAAGCCATTTGATCTCTCTAGACACCTCCCTAAAGGTGTTAAAAAGGCCACTTCATTTGCCTCTGTTAAATTATCAACCTGTGAAGCACGGGATAGCCACTTAGTGCCGCTAAAGTGCTGTAAAACACAAATCAATCAATCAATCATTTGCACAGCTGGTAGATGCCCTCTCTAGACTACACTCCATTCACCTGATGAAGGACCCTTGGACTCCTTATTGTGGTAACATACAATACCACATTCAGTTTTTGTGTGACAGGGAGGCCATGGGTCTGTACACATTAGATCAGCTCCGGTGTTATGATTATGGAGTCAAGAGAAAGGGCCAACCACTATGATGCCCAGGCCTTTGTATATGGGGATGAGGAGATGATCAATTTACACCTGGTACACAAGCCTACTACTACCCCCTCCTCCACCCAGGGTGGGGCCCAAGGTGGGGGTTCCAAGAAGAAAAGGAACAAGTCCAAATTTGAACCTGACCCCTCTATGCCCTGTTGGAGGTACAACAATTTCAAATGCAGGTCAGGTGATGACTGTCAGCAGCAGCATGTCTGTTACCACTGCTGGGATGCATCCAACAAGATGAGAGCCTACACCAACGTCAAAAGGGCTGCGGCGGCAAAATCCTCCGCGTGACTGAACTCCCATCAGCGCCCCTCGGTCGGACGCGGCCGGTGAGTTACCGGGCGCAATTAATCCGAGGGCCCCCATAGGCGCCTCTCAGCTCATTTGCATACACGAACAAGAACGGTGCCCGGATGTGGCAGTCGACAATGTCGATTGTGTTCATGATATTATTGCAAATGTGAGTCGAATTCCTTCTTCTTGTTTAGGATTAAGTGCATTTGAATCGAACAATCTTGTTAATTCTTCAGTTTTTGAAAACTTTGGTAGGTTTCCCATCAGTCCGCTGTCGTCTTGTTCAAATCCAAGATGGCGACGGCCGGACGGAGAAACGCACGAAGGCGCTAAGGTAAATCATGATATCTCTGGATTGTGGGTGAATGGAGTGGTTTCAGTGTTTGCCGACCCCAGAATCGATCAAATCAGGCCTGATTTGGGGGGGGAGGATACTATCAAAGCTCAAATCGATCCAGAATACCAAAATCCAGACCTCAACTTGGTTAGTGTTGACATTATTAACCCTCCACCACCCACCTTGCGTGCTCCCGGTGTCATTGAATATGTTCCCGGTGTCAATGAATGTCCCTGGTGTCAATGTGGGGGTCCCCAGTGTCATTGGAAGTGTCCCCAGTGTCAATATACCCAATGTTGTTGATTATGACCCAGCTGTACCCAATGTTCAAGAATGTGCCCCTTTTAAACCCAGTGCTGGTGTTGATAGTTGTGACAATTTTGTGTACAATGTTGATGTAGGTGCCCCTACTGTCTGTGCCAGAGGTTCTATATGTGATGGCAGTGTTACGGATACGGGACTGTTCCCGGCGGGTGACAGTCATGAATGTGTTGTTGCACAAAATGTCTTCTCTGACCCTGTATGTAGTGATGATATCAATGTTGGTCTGTCACCTGTGGGTGACGGTGCGTCACCCGCCGGTGATGGCTACCCTACTAGTAGTGTATGTGATCCTGATACTTGTGTTAGCAATGTTGTTGTCATTGATGTATCAGATACCGTTCCAGTGTGTAGTAACACACCCGTATGCCTTGTATACATACCTGATGTCCATGAACCAATTGTAGTTTACAGAGACTGTTTCCTCAGTATTTGTGCATGCGAGCACAAAATTGGACCTGTTCGATCTCAGCTTAGCCCTTGTAGGTTAGCTGCAGAATTCTACAGATACAAGGGTCATATGTGTGCTCATGATGATTTTGTATTAGCTGGTGTTTACAGTGGTTTCAATATAGTAGACAATACACACATAGACCCCTATGATTGTAGCAACTACTCCAGTATTCTGGATGATGAATTCAATGTAGAAATGAATGACACAATTCTCAGAGAATTACAGGAAGGCAAGGTCACCTTAGCTATTGACTCACCTAGGTGCATTCATAGTCTGGGTGCAATCAGGAAAAAGGATGGCACCCTCAGGCCAATCACTGACTGTAAAAGGCCTTTAAACAGATCCATAAACAACTACATGGACCACACCTGTGATACTTTCACGTACAAAGGGGTAGATTACCTCACGGAGATCCTTAATCCCTATGACTATATTTGTTCTATTGACTTATTTCAAGCCTATAGGAGCGTGAACATTGACAAAGACAATGCTTCTTACCAATGCTTTAGATGGGATTTAGGAGAGGGAGAGCAAGTATTTGAAGACAGAGTCCTTTCCTTCGGTCTCAGGTGTGCCCCATATCTGTTCACACAGTTGGGAGATTGGATTGTCAGGTGTATGCATCGCCGAGGATTCTACCAGGTTTCTAACTATATCGATGACCTGACCGTTATGGGACCCACTTATGATCAATGTGCCTATGCTCAAAGTGTCCTCATTTCAGTGGTGAGAGGTATGGGCTTCCATGTAAAGTGGCCCAAAGTCACTTGCCCTTCTCAACGGGCAGTCTGCCTCGGTATAATGGTCGACAGCAAGGCGATGGAAATTAGCCTCCCAAGTGAAAAATTGCTTATGCTTTATCAGACCTTGTACGATTTTGCTTCGAAGAAGACTGCCACTAATCGCGAACTCCAGCAGCTGGCGGGCATCCTCGGCCATTGTTCCACTGTGGTTCGGGGTGGCCGTACCTTCAGTCGCAGAGTGATCAACTTGACCAATAGCGTCAAGGAAGCACACCATAGAGTGAGACTAAATGATCAGTTCCGAGCAGACTTAAGGTGGTGGATAGCCTTTGCGGGGGTCTTCAATGGTAAGGCCAGAATTTTGTGCCCCAAGACTCCTCCTGCTGTTATTTCGTGTGACTCATCGTCCCGTGGATTTGGGGCCTACCACATGGGAGATTGGCTCTATGGTGTCTGGTTCTACAAGTACATACCAGCACTCCCCTACTATGCTGACCATTTCTTCCCGGTCCCTACTTTTGATGATTTGTCTCATGACATCAACATCCAGGAACTTTGGCCTGTACTGATGGCCTTGGTCAGGTGGGGTCCAGTGTATAGGGACACTACCATCCTTATCTTGAGTGATAATACCCAGGTTTGCAGTATGTTGAGCTCTGGTAGGAGCCGTAATAACGTCAGCATGGACCTCCTGCGAGAATTGTTTTGGCTCGCCTTCACATACAATGTCAATATCAAATGTTCCTACATCAGGTCTGGCGATAATATTGAGGCTAATTACATTTCTCGCTTAGCATACCCCCAAGTTGCAGCAGTCTCACCTCCCTTTCCCATGTGTTGTAGGTCTGTCCCTGTTACGTCAGGAGGCCCGGAGTCTACAAGACCAAGCCCTGGCTGAGAGCTCGTACAGGTCCAGGTGGAAAGACTATCATGAATTTTGTGCCTTATTTGACATTCAGCCACTTCCATGTACGCAGGAGAGTGTTTGTTTATATGTGGCGTACCTAGCCCGGAGGCTTAAGTACTCAAGCATTGAACAGTATGTAAGTGCCCTGTCATATCTCCAGCACCTGCACGGTTATACTCCAGTCAATGCTACCAATTTCATGGTCAAACGGACAATGTTAGGAGCCAAGCGTAAGCTAGGTTATTCGCCAGTGCAAGCTATGCCTTTGGAGCCTACACATCTCCTCCAATTCTACAAGCATCTGGACATGTCAGTGTCGTTTCATTTGTGTTGGTGGACGGCAGCCATTACTGCCTTTCGCGGCCTTCTACGCAAAGCACATGTAACAAGTTCCTCCCAAGCTATATGTCTCCGGGATTTATCCTTCCATGACTGGGGGCTACTCCTGACCTTGCCTCGTACAAAGACGATTCAATATGGTGAGCAAGTGCTTGAAATCCCGGTCAGTAGCATACCAGGATCGCCTTTATGCGTCACCTCCTATGTTCGCCAGCTCATCGACCACACTGGGTTGGGGACAGGTCAGGAAGTGTTTCAGTACTGGGAGCGAGGACGCTTACGGCCAATGAATTATTCAGCTTTTGCCACTGAACTCCATCGCCTGTCAGAATTGTGTGGCATTGTGGGCAAAGTATCCACCCATTCCCTCCGCAGAGACGGAGCATCTTACCTGTCCTCGATTGGTTGGAATCTTATCGACATAAAATCCAGAGGCGATTGGCAAAGTCTCACGGTATTATTATATCTTGTTGATAGCCTGACTCAAAAGGTGTCAAAGGACAAGGTTGCAGCCTCCTTTCTTCGTGTTTGTGTTTAGTTATGTTTTCCTTACACTAGGACAATTGTCTTGGAGGTCTTGGGCGTTAAGAGCGCCAATTGTGACAACTTAATTACTGTTTGGTTATATATCCTTAGTTAAGTATAGCGGTCATATATGGGTGTTATAATTATCTAGCCTACTAGTTATTATAATGGTATATATTGTAGCGGTTCTGCTACTCAGGTGTCTGCTACACTGGGACTCACATAGGGGGCAGGCCTGCATAGTCTCATCTAAGTCACCTGACCCCCTCCCAGGTAGCCACCACACACACAAGGAGGCCACCATATTGTTTTGGTTGGACCCCAATTTTTTCTTTGTGTTTTCTTAATAAATTAAGGGCGTTAAGAGCGCCAATTGTGACAACTTAATTACTGTTTGGTTATATATCCTTAGTTAAGTATAGCGGTCATATATACTCGGTTACAAGGACATTTTGACACAAATGTGTATATGTCATATGAAATTTGACAAATATCAATTTGGAATTCTCACATCTCCCCTACTCTTATGGCCATACAGAGGCACAGAGATGCGTATAGGGGTGTCCAGATACCTCACAGGGCTACCCTTAGATGTACCCTGCCCTCAGAGGGTCAGGGGAGCGGGGACTGGCGTCAGGACACCTCACAGGACTCCCTTAGATGTACATTACACAGAACTTCCCTTAGATATACCTGCCCTCAGAGTTCCAGGGGAGCGGCTGGGGGCATCCAAACACTTCACAGGACTTCCTTCAGATGAATCCCGTCCTCAGGTGGCCAGGGTAACGGGCAGAGGTGTCCAAATACTTCACAGAAGTTTGCTTAGAATATAGCCCATATGTATGTCTTATATTGTTTAATTGAAACAATAACCAGTAATGTCAATGTATTTCTCTTCGTTTCATCAATGAGATGTCTTTATAAAGGCATCATGCTATGCTGGCACCTCTACAAGGCAGACCTTGCTTATAAGGCCTAAAAAAAATGTTGTGTTCAGGTATCCCGACCGACCCTTTTTTTTGTGCCGACCCTAATTAAAAAAAAAAAAAAAAAAAATTACGAATTTTTACAAAAATTGTAAAATATATCAGATATTTTACAAATGTAGGCATATTTAGTATCAAATTAAAGCTCATGTGGTCAGGAATACAGCTGGCTGGCCTTCAATATTAACCAGTAGAACCTCCTATAACCCTTGTGAAAATTCGGGAACCCCTAAAACAATTTGAACAGGCCTAAGGATACCTTGCTTGTAAGGAGCAAAGTCACAATTAATATTAAGGTCCTCCTTATAATGAAGTTTTGCTGTATTATTTCCATTGGAAATAATACTCACTAAGCATTCCATACAGTCTTAAAGGGGGCCTAGCACGGCGAATTTCAACATGGGTATCTGCCAAAAGATTGTTCACAAATATGCGGGTACCAGCTAAAAAATTGTATCACCCTGATTGGTCAAGGGGTGATCACGTGACTTGCTAACGCGGCTACGTCTTATCTGTACTAGCCCCCCTCTAATTGCTTTTTGACCAAAAGTACCTAGAGCAGAGGTCCTGAACGGCTTCAGGTACCTCTGTTTCTAAAAATATAGCATACTAGTGTCTGGGGCCTGGTAAAATCTGGTGCCCTTGGCTTCAGGTACCGCTGTTTACCTCTGTAGGCCTAGAACTTAACCCTTTTGACTTTAGTGGTAGAACTAGCTATTAACAATGACTGATAGCCTAAAGCTTAAAGCCGTAAATATGCATGTATTACACAATATTTTTCTGCTAGTCGTTGTATACTGCAGTCTTTTTTATATCTCAAAATAATAAGCACTAAATATTTATTTTCTATTTGCCTAATGATCGTCATGGGCATGATGCATTTATGCATCAGCGGCCCTCAAAGAGTTAAGGCCCTGGTTGGTGAGTTCTAAAAATATACTGGACACGTTCCTGCCGAGCTGGGCATTGTATGATTTCTACCAGCATGCTTATAGGCTTTCTCAGCTTCTTGACATCAACATCAACGCTTTGAGCCAGGGCCTTAACCCGTTAAGGGCGGCTGATGCATAAATGCATCATGCCCATGACGGCCATTAGGCAAATAGAAAATTAATATCTAGATCTGGAATCCCTCCGACCTCATATAGAAGCAATAGAACCACCCAGGGTAGTAACAGACGCCTCCAGCCGCTCCTAGCACTCCCATAACGAGTGCAGTGATCTGGAAACCCTCCTACCTCATATAGACGCAATAGAACCACCCAGCATAGTAGCAGTGAACTATGAACTCAGTAACATCGTTACATCAGCCTATACATCGCCATAGTACATTTCTTTAACCCCATAAGGTCAGCATGCTGCTCCAATGAAGGTCTATGCCGCTATGAACTCAGTAACATCGTTACATCAGCCTATACATCGCCATAGTACATTTCTTTAACCCCATAAGGTCAGCATGCTGCTCCAATGAAGGTCTATGCCGCTATGAACTCAGTAACATCGTTACATCAGCCTATACATCGCCATAGTACATTTCTTTAACCCCATAAGGTCAGCATGCTGCTCCAATGAAGGTCTATGCCGCTATGAACTCAGTAACATCGTTACATCAGCCTATACATCGCCATAGTACCTTATTTTAACCCAATAAGGTCAGCATGATGTTCCAATGAAGCCCAATGATGCTATGAATTCAGTAACATTGCTAAATAGGCCTATGATATCGCTAAGTTGGTATAATAGATTCTGAACATCGTTATAGTCTCTCCAGATAGAGGTACAGTATTGTATTTGGCCAGGAAATAAATTATTTATCCTTAAGATATTGTTAAATAGGCCTAGAATAGCGCCAAGTTGGTATAATCCCTTCAGGGCTGTATTAAGACAGGGGTAGCTATGCTATAGAAAACTGGACCTGCCGCTATGAACTCCTGAACATCATCATACAGGCATATGGAACTGCTAAGGTAATTAAGTTGCCTTAAAATATCGTTAAATTCCCTTCATGGCTGCATTTTGGAAGCTAACTTTCTTATGCTTGGGCATAGGTGAAAATGAACATCACCTTGACGATTGCCAGCTCGAGCTACCCTTAATTCATAGGTCACATTATGGGACAACTCATGAGGTTTTTGACTTTCCCCCCCCCCCCACCCCCAGAGATGTCAGACCTTCAGAGGTCCGTCTATTTTCAGATGTTCAAACTTTCCTGAAAGTCAGACATCTCAGAGGCTTCTTCCATCTTGTGGTCATAATATAAATAGAGGGAATTACATTAATCATAGATGCACTTACAACATGCCCATCCACTTCTAGGGAGCATAAGGCTGAGCATAGTTCAGGCTTCAGCAGGGGAATTAAGCATGTCTTGTGCTGCCCTCTAGCCTTTTCTAGACAAACCACCCTTCAGAGATCAGAGGATATCTGAAATCTTATTTCAGAGGACATGAATCTAAGCTGGCTTCTGATTGGCTGAAATTCTAATGCAGTCTTTCAATTGTTTTTCTATGACCATCCAATCTGGAGATGGTTTAAAAGGTTTTGAATGAGGGGAACAGGTTGAAATGAAGATGAGATGGGTGCTTTTAGTATGAAAAATTTCAGAGGTTGAGCCCATACCCAACTGACATCTCTGCACCCCCATCCCCTTTTTGCCAGTCCTGCACTGGCATGTAACCCCCCCTCCCCCCCAAAAAAATGAAAGAAACAAACAAACTTTTTTGGACCTCTTCCTGCCTTAAATACAGCCTTTTTTCGCCGGTCTAATTGAATCAATTTGGCTGGGATAGGGCCTTGGGACGCAGGCCAAAATGACCTGCCATCATCTGAGCTTTCTAATGGTGAAAGAATTTCTCAAATCGGTCAATTAGAAGCAAAGTTACAGCTGTTTATGTGTAATCAAATAATTTACCTTTTTTTAGTTTTTGTATCATGCCTAAAACCATTATAATGAAGTTTATATCAGCGCCTTAACACATGAATTGTCATATGGCCTGTGTGACAGGAAAGTGGCCTGCGTAAGATGCTAGGACACAGGCCACATTGGCCTGCGTTGAGAAAAAGTTTTCGGCAACACTGTTGATTCATTTGTGCATCATGCCTTGACTGGTATAATGCACTCTATTTTAGCAACCATTGGGAATATGGGTCTGAAAGTTTAAAAAATAGAATTTCCATAGTGAAAAACCTTAAAATTGATATATTACATGTTGAAGCCCCTTGATAAGCATCAGAGAAAGAACCATTGATTCATTTGTGCAACATGCTTTGACTGGTATTTGTCAAAATATGTCAGAACCTATGCACTATTTGTCAGTAATTACTCACTATTTGTCAGCAGTTATTCAATAATGGTAGTAATTACTCACTTTTTGTCAGTAATTAGTTAAAATATATCAGTAATTATTCACTATTTGTCAGCAATTAGTCAACATATGTTAGTAATCAGTCCATATATGTCAGTACTTAGTCACTATATATCAGCAATTAGTCAATAGATGTCAGTATTTACCCACAATTCATAGTGGAAAACCTTGAAATTGACATCAACTACCTGATTCTATTGTTTTCCATATGTGGCAGCCATATTGGTTTTCCTAAACACAGGGATCGAGCCCATATTGCGCACCATGCCTTGACTGGTATTTGTCAAAATATGTTAGTGCCTATGCACTTTTTGTCAGCAATTACTCACTTTTTGTCAGCAATTACTCAATTTATGTTAGTAATTACTCACTGGTTAAGGACTGAAAGTGTCAAATCATATGACATAATCATCAAATATATGATTCACCACAGCACTGCTGTAAAAATCTGTCTTAACCTATCAAAAAACCTAAGTATAAGAAAACAATTTTCTTCAATATTCAATCACAAATCCTTAAATAGTACTAAATAATTGACATTCTTAATATCATTAAACATTTGCATCCTCGTCTGAATTTCCTATCTTTGGTCAAAGTTTTGTAGAGTTCTATGAGGAATTCAGATTTTTTGTACATGTCTTCCGAATTTTTCATTCACTCTGACTTACACCCCTGCCCATTGATAAGAGTCTTCTATAATGAATCCCAACATTTAATCCTTACTAATCCAAACATCTAAGCCTCAGTCAAGAGAAAATACTTTAGGACACATACATGTTTACTGTCAACATTGTACCGGTACTGAAACTATTCTAGGGAGCAGCAGTGACGTCATACCACGGTAGCAACCACCGCGGCCCTTATCAGCCTTATCTCCCTACTGATAAAAATCTTTATGAAGGGTTATTTTATATAGGAAATGTACCAGAATAAGGTGTAAGAGCCCTATTGGAAAAGATCTACACATCCCACTGCAATATGCATTACAAAATCTCAAAGAAATTTGCATCACATACCTGATTCACTATTTTCTAATCACAATATTAGAAAAGAGAACAGCAAAAATAGTTACTTTTTCTAGTACATTGCATATATAGATGTAGCGGATTGTCCCATGGGCACGGCCATTGCTGAAGCTGATTATCAGCAGTTGTCACTGATAGAGGTTACCAGATTGGTACCACCTGCCCCCCGAGAGGACGGCAGTGAATAGTTGGTGTCATTTCATTGGCTGATAATCAAACCAGCTAAGTCGGTATTCCGACCTAGTGGGATAGATTATTGATCAATGAGAAAATTCCTTTCATTCAGTGCAGACTTTTTAGGGTGCATTACATAACACCTGGTACTCATCATGTTGACTGTTATCAGTCCTTAACTCGCAAGGTCGAAATGACGTCAAACAACTGCTTTAAAGGGCTACTGACACGATTTTTGCATTTACCGTTGTCCCGTTCATTAGATAGGTCGTACTGTTTACAGCACCACCCTCTACTGGGGTGTGTCACTGTCTTAGTGACATCCATCACGTAAATCTGTATGTATATCCTTACGCAAGTGACAAGGCTGAGTTGTTAGGCTGGTATCCTGCTGCAAAATATAGTTCCCTGTGTTTTCGTCATCAAAAGTACCTTAATCTTAAAAATATTGCCTATTTTTTCGTTGAAACATGGACATAAGATAGAACATAACAGGTTTTGCAACAGAATTGCAAGCATTAGATAGAAAATGAAAATGTTTATTTCCACTGTCAGTGACTCCTATCCCGACCTCCACGCCGGGAGAAATGGTTTGTTTTGGTCTGGGTTAAGGCATTTAGAGAGGAGTTGGGCACCAATCACCCCTACGAGGCTTTTAATCTAAACTTTCTCTATTCATTTGTCAATTATGGAAACATAATTCTGCATATATTGTCAGGAATTTAGCCTGAAATTTTACAACTGTACATGAAGAACTACATCATCAAGGCCATGACAGGTGCATGACACACTTTAATTTCATTGGTCAGTTTGCAGCTCCCAGGGGTGCATGGCGTCAGAGACGCATTATCCGTAATGTGGCGCTGATGTCAGAACGTAGATAGATCAGGAAAATTGTTGTTACTTGGTATGTCTTACTGTGCGCCGAGCCCCCTCTCTGAGACTACAGGGGTTCCCACCATCAACACCTGCCTCCACATACTCCATTCAGCCCTGTGTCTTATCTAGTCACGTTGTGACGTCACTGGAGGCGATGGGAGGCAGAGATAAGAGGGTATAAGGAGGCCATGGTAAATAGGGACTTACATGTGTATCTACAATTTTTGGATCTTCAATGTCAGATTTAAACTGTATTCAGTCACACATGTCGATAGTTGAGGACATGGTTTAACCCTAACGCACAATATGGGTCAGGTCGTCAGAAAGTGTAAGATTTTGCCCTTGAAGGCCCTGAAAAACTAATTTTCTAATTACTTTATATAACCTCAACAAAATTGTTAAGGTATATCTCCTCAGCTCAGAAGACCAAAAAATACCGATCTAGGCCATCCGGTTCCATTTTTATTGCTTGTTTTGTGTCATGTAACGTCCAGTACCAAAATAATGAAATATGGAGGTAATTGAAGTTGCTCTCAGTAATATATGTAACACATGAAATAACAAGGCCAATATGTCTATTATTGACTTCAATTATAGAATGGAACAAAATTTGAGTTATGCATGCACAGTAGCCTGCCTCCTACATGATGATAAAAGTACCGGACGTTACGTAACGTCCGGTACTTTTATCAGAATTATTTCACATAAGCTGCTCTCATATGGAGACAAATGCTGGTAGACACACAATTTCTTCACCAAAGTAGGGGATGATAGGGTCCTTCATATGGGTAATAACAAAGATTTTGAAACTTCATTTTTCCATGTTTTATAACCGATTAAGATTTAGGTACCGGACGTTACAAATTACAGATTTCCATTTTGAAAGACACATCATGAAAAATTCTCACTTAGTAACATATTCAACCTCATGGAAATGATACCTATGATCATATACAATACAAAAAATAACTTTGGGATACTCTATAGTGTTCTTTATTCAATACAGGACACTTGTAATAAATACAAAAAGTATAAAAAAGAACAAATTTGGCCGTTTTTTCACTTTGGCAGGCTATAAGTCCTTAAGTTTTTGATGGATGACCACGAATCTACATTTTTCTGATAGCCCTAAGTGTTCTCCATCAAATGAGTCTATGTAAGACAAGATTGGTTCACAACTTCTTACTCCAGAGCCATAAAAGTCCAAAATGACCCCAAAACACAAAATCTACTGCTTTCTGGCGACCTGACCCATATGGGTAATGTATATAATTTGTACTAGGCAATTATTAAATATACATATGGACAGCTGGGACACAAAAAAAAAAGAGTAAAGAGATTTGCATGAAGGGCGTCATTGACAAACAAAATATGAAATGGAATGAAATAAGGTAGAACATATCCTGTCCCTGCATTAAATCACAACTTCAATGAAAAAACTCATTGAAAAAAAATGTCATATAGTAACACACTAGCTACACCAAAGTTACGGGCTTCCCTAGCCCACTTAAAAGGGTCTATTTCTCCTCTTTCCTATCCCCACGGGATGTGTGTGGATGTGTAATGTTGTTCTCGCCATGAATATGACCTTAGCTGTCGAAATGGCGTTAAACATCTATTACTTACTCACTCAAACCAAAGTTAATATTTCACTCATACCCACAATTTCCTAAATTCCATCCAGGGGAGTGTGTGTGTGTGTGTGTGTGTGTGTGTGGGGGGGGGGGGTCATTCTCACACATACCCAATAGTTTTCCAAATGTTCCGGCATCACAGGGGGTCTGTGATTTAGAACACCATAGTTTTCTTAACGATCCATTCATTTTAGACGATCCATTCATTTGAAAAAAAAAGAGTTATGAATTCTTCTTTTTATACACCCACAAACTTGGATAGATAAATGAAAAAATTCAACTTGATTGGTCTTAAATAGTCAGATACAATAAAATTAGAAACAGTAGACTGCATTACGTCAAAAATTTGAGCAAATCCCCCAATACGTGAAGGATCATAAATTTATAATGATAGGCAGATACAGAAGTAAGTGCTGTAGTACATATACATATTATACTCAGACCAACTAAACAGACATATTCAAACATAAGAAAATACCTTCAAATCTAAAAAGAAAATTCTTAGTGGGCGATGTATCTATTTCAGGCTATATCAATAGGTCCATAGGTAATTGAGCAGTTTCTGTTGAAATAGGACAAGAAGAATGTCATTCGTCACTTACAATCCTACTCCTAACAAGTCTAACAGGCCTTTCAAATATGCAAAAAATCATAATTTTAGCTCACGAATTCGTAAAAAAAGAAATAATTGTTAGACTTGGCATATTTAGATTGTATTCATCCATCCAAATGATTCACAGGGAAATATTTAACCACAGGTACAATTGTTATGACTGATAGATTTCAATTAGTAAAGCTCATAATGAATTCCTATTAGGCCTCTATTTCACCTCAATAGTTATGTTTGACGCGAAGAACAATGATAGTTCAGTTAGGTGTTGAGTGATAGGTGTCATAGCTTACAGTACTGGCGGACTGCCTCCCACCCTACAGCCACGCACCCCGGTGACGTAAATACGGGCATTTACACCTTAGTGCTCTACACGCCTCTATAGCCAGTGGACAGCCGAAGCCTAAGGTGTTTTCACCTGTTACTCCCTTACACTGTAGCAGGCATGAGTTAAATGATAGGAAGAGGACATAATAATTCTCGCTAAAAACGATGGTACAAAGTAGTTCTCGCTAAAAACGATGGTACAAAGTAGTCGGGGACGTGTCAGGAGCCCTTAAATGCCCACTTAAGAGATAGAGTCAAGCCTGCATTAGCCTGATTAGGGAGTGATCATTTTCTTAACAACAGGTGGTGGGTTTGAGGGGAGGCAGAATTTTTTCTCAAAATAATTTTACCTGTTTTCAGCGCATAAGCCAGCGCGTTACTATAGGTTAAAAGGGGGCAGTCTCACACGATTTTCAGGCCTCCTGTAGGGGTACAAATTTTGACCCTCGAGAGGGGGGTCCACACGCAAACCCACCAGGCCCAGGGAGTACCGATCCGATCCAATCAGGGACATCAAACATGCTTGATATTGTCAGACTCGATCGGACATCCATGCAACCGCTCCAGATCGTCAGGATTGGCCAATTGAGTCCGGGCCGTCTAGGTGGGTAAAATCGACAAGGGGACCTCTTAAAATCAACAAGGGTTATGGTTATGGGGTTGAGAGACAAGTGACAAGGCCACTTCCTAAAATCAACAAGGGATATGGGACCCCCCTGGGAAATGGGCTTAGAGACAAGGGAAAGTGCTACTTCTTAAAATTGACAAGGGGTGAGAGATACGTGACAAGGCCACTTCATAAAAACCCCCTCTAAGGCCCTACCTTAGAACAGAGGAAGACTCTTTGTTGTTATATCACTAAACCGTAAGTTAAATCACTTAAACCACACTTCTGGAGGGTAATAACTTGTGTGGCTTATAGCATGTTGATGTGGCTTATACATGTAGCATGTTCCTGAACTCCAGCCTCGGCTACTAATACCAGTTTAATGGCCTGGAAGCATCTCTATATTCAACTGGATGTGTATTCCAGTTAATTGTTTTACCGTAAATCCTCACCAGTATTTCCTCATCTGTGTCCTATAGTACCTAGCCCAAGAATCTGATTAAACCTGGATGTGTATTCACTCTCCAGCAGATGTTAAGCAATATTACAGTGGTATTGCCTCTGCTAGGAGAACTAGTTTGCCACCAGGGCGACGATCTAGTCAGATGAAGGGTTGAAGCCAGCCCGTACTCTGTCAGGCTGGAGGGGGCGAGCCTGCCTAAACTCAGGCTTATAGGAGGGGATTGTGTATTTAGATTTATACCAGCCAAATTCAAAATGGTGAACCCACTGGGTATGGGTGTAGACTCCTATATAGTATGTGTGTGTATTAAGAGCAATGAATGGGCTAACGGGCACCGAATTCAGTGTATCGCAGGCCACTCGTTACGATATCCTACGATACATTGAATGAGGTGCCCGTTAGCCCATTCCTTACTGTCTTTATTACATGATTAATCAATAAAAAATCAATAGAATATCAATAAATAAAGTTGAAAACAAAAATTCCCCCTCCCCGGGACTCAAAGCCTGCCATAGTGTGTGTACACGATCCGTACACACACCTCGGCACCCGGCAGCCATTGGTTTGGTCTGAACGCGTTCCGCAGTCCTCTATAATTATAATGCTATTCTAACCTTATTCTAACCAATAGACCATCGGCACACACACCTCAGTGCCCGGCAGCCGTTGGTTTGGTTTGGACAAGAAAAAAACGCAGACAGCTTCTGGTGGCATTCTAACCAATAGACAAACACACACCTCGGCGCCTGGCAGCTGTTGGTTTGGTTTGGACGCGAAAAAAAAAAAAGATTCGCCCGGACCGGGACTCGTCCCGCCTGCCTCTAGCAGCTGAGCGCAATGCGCTAACCACTAGACCACCGGGTCTCACACCTTGGCGCCCGGCTTTGCTTGGTTTGGTTTGAACGGGTCCCGCAGTCGTTGCGGTTATGGCAGCAGCCTCCCCAAGCTTTGTTTCATATCAAGACCTGGTTCTACCCAACCATTTCTCGTCAGTCCCTGTGGTGCACTGCATAGGGAGTTGGATTTGGGATCAGGAGACAGCAGGTTCGACCCCTACCCTGACAATGAAAATTTCGTAGGTTTTAACATGTAACATATGACATGTTAGGACATAAGACACAGGACATGTAAGGTGTGCTGATATCCTGGATATCAGCACTCCTAAGACCTGCAATATCGACAGGTATCAGAATGGGAATATCCAGAAAAAGCACCCAAAATCACAGAGGTCGTGTAATAAACCAGGGTATCAGTTTCCATGTCTATAACTGGACATGGGTGCACACACGTGCATGTGTGTTCTCACACGGAGGTCAGCTCAGGTCCTGTGTACGTAGAGTACTGGTCCCTCTGCAGCTATGGATGCATTCAAACAGGTGTCAGTTAAAGTAAAAATACATTCCACATCATGCAGAGGTGCCAGCTTTCTTGTGGCGCTCTTGGATTTCTGAATCAGTATGCAGTGGGAAACCCTGTGTCATGCATTCAATTCTGAACATTGTGGTTAAGAGGTAGGATAATTTACGCACTGTGCTGCATCTTGACGGACTACATGTTCATACATAATACCTCATCTTGACCAACGTGAAATTTAAAAAAAAAAAGAAGAAGAAGAAAAATGGGAGGACATGTTACACAAAAGTGTCAATCTCCCGTGAAGGGTTAATACTGTAAAACCCTGCATATAAGCTGTGGCTCCTAGTCAGACAGGAAGCAGCGGCTTTTTGGGTCTATCAGTATTTATCCAGTTACACAACTGCCCCTATCATGGTTATAAAACTACCTATCGTGGTAGTTGTCAGCGCTAAGGCCTAAAAAATTGTGGTGTTCAGGTAACGGTCGAAACAAATTAGGGTAGGTAGGTAGCGATTTTTTTTTTATTCTTTTTAGGCCAGCAATTTTTGTGCCGACGCGACATGAATTTGATGTGGGAGATCGTAAAAAAGAACTTCCATGTCTCGATAAGTGCCAAAATATCAGATTTTCCCCCGCAATGCCTAAAAAAAGGTTAGGGTAGGGCCAAAAAATTAGGGTAGGTGGCGTTACCTGAACACAACAACTTTTATTTTTAGAACCCAGCAAACACAATGGCTACACAGAGTGGAAGAGGAGACTATGTACCGTAGGGGGACTATGTGTGTGTGTGTAGTGTGGGTCAGGTGAGGTGACACCGTGTGTACATGGTACCTGGTTAGCCTTACCTGTCACACCTGACACACAGATAAAATTCTCACAATGACCCACTGTTCTTCATTATACATCAGTAACAAGGATGCCTTTAATTAGTGACCATGTATACAGAGAGGATGGACAGCTTCTGGGTTTCACTCACTTTAATTCCGACAATAGCAATTATACAATCCCTGTCATTGCAAGACGATATTGCAAACAAGAAAGCTATTGGCTGAAAGTGCCCATCTTTAGTGATCTACCGGTAGTATAGCCTATAGGAACGAACATGGCTTGTGTCAGTGTGTGTCATCTGCCAGTATTTAAAATCAAGGTAGATTTGCATTTTGGATGTTTAGGGTGTCCCAAAAAAAATTACTCTAGGAACTGAATTGATTCGGTAACCAATTAAGATACTAAGCATATTTCCTATATAGTTTTCAGCGCACTGTGCGCTAATTACGTCAACACTGCAGTCTTTGCGAAAAGTTTTTCACTATGCAGGACATTCGGTCCTGCAGCTTTCTAATTCTGCAGGCACAGTCCAGCTTTTACAGGACCGAAACATAACAAGGACATTCTCTGGGAATAAAGAAATATCATTAAAAAAGAATATACATTCTATTTTTATCATGAAATCGATTGGGATTGATGAAGTTCCTAGAAAAAAAGTCGTAATATGATAATGCTTTTTGTTTTACACTGTAAAAACCTTAATAATGGTCTGATTTGAATGATGTAAAAAATGGCATGTAACCCAATGTCTGGAGATCACAGTCAGACATTTTGTCCGGCAGTCTGACAATTTTTGTCGGCCCAGGAGCCATTCAGACGGCTATAGCCGATGTCTGACGTGTTTTGGCAAAGACTGACACTGCACATGTACCGTAATCTCCCGCGTATAAGGCGCGTCTTATACGCCAAACAAAATGCTGCTGAGTCTTATATGTGGGAGGGACATTGCCTTGAGTTTGGGGTGCGCCTTATAGGGGGGGTATTTTTACTATAGAACAGTACTAAATTAACAAAAATCTGGCCTTAGGGGTGCGCCTTATACGTGGGAAAGGCCTCCCTTAGTTGGGGGTGCGCCTTATAACAAGTTCAATTCGTTAAAAACTTTGTTCCAGTTTTCCCTTCATCTACTACAGGAACATCAATCCCTGAGCCATCTGTGATTAATATCACACGAAAGCTGGTGTTTTATATTGCTGGTACAGTTAACTATTATCACAACTGCAGAAGGTGTTGTGCTGAGGATGACCCTTACACCCAGGGGTCACGACCCTGCTCCTTGAGGGGCGCGTGACGGGGGCGGGGGTCGAGTGGTGCGGCAGGTGATAGTCATTTTATATATACCTTTTGTACTTTGCAAATGAAACAAGACCTTCTGATTCAACCTTCAGGAATAGTCACGTCCAGGAGTTCCTGGTCTAAGGGCAGGGACGGACCCAGAAGGGGTGGTTGGGGGGGGGGGGCAGCCAAGACATTTTGTCGGGGGGGGGGGGAGCACAGGCAGGATCTTGGGCCACATTTCCTATAGTTAAAGAGTCATACAAAGGCCCATATTTAGGGGTTCGGGGGGGATGCTGTAACAAAATATGGGGATTGTCTCGTGACTTTTTTTCTGGATGATGGGTTTTCAGAATTCGAAAGTCTATAGATGGCATAATAAATGAAGCTGGCGGTGATTCTCAGGTAATCTAGCGATGGTAAGAAGCTTAAATCTAATTTGTACATTTCTCTGATTATCTACACTACTATCGTCAATTATTCTTGTCACTTAATGTGGTTATCGTTTTTACCTTTCAACTATAATCATACCATCCTCCCTAAAGGGACATCAAAAGTCCCCTTGTCCCACATTTGTTATTGAAAACGTATCATCCTGACAGTATTATCCCTAGCAGTATTACTGTTATATAGGCCACACCAAAAAAATAAGTTGGTCTACGGATCACCCTCTTCACATTTTCGGAAATACAAATTTTTTTTTTTTTTCTTTGAAAAAAATCTTGTCTACAGATTTCGCTCGCTTCAGTTTCTACAAGTTTTCTCTTTGTGATGTTTGGCAAAATTTAAAAAAAAAAAAAAATTTGTTCGCTCGCCTCAATTTCCCAGCAAGGAATCCATTGGACACCAAAAAATTCTTAAAAAAGAAAAAATAATATTCGCTCACTCGCACCATTTTTTCAAAACCAAAATCCGTAGACCCAATTTATTTTTTTGGTGTGGCCATATGGAAATCTTTTATCTTTATATACATGATAACTCTATACATATTTCTATCGCTATACATTGTATATCATAGTGCTACATGTACACTGTACACACACACACCCCATAGTTACACATACTGATCATAGGGGTCGCCCTAGTCACTACCTTGCCTGCCGGCTGCGTCCTACCTGTGTATGCTCAGACCAGCATAGGCCGCCTTCACGAACACTAGTAACCATTAAGACTGTACAATACTGGAATAAATACAACTGCATTATCAACTTACTCAGTTAGTGGTCAGTCGAGAGTAGTTTTGTGAAGATCGCAGATAACAGATAAGATAAGAGTCCAATTGAGGCCTCCTACTCTGACCCCTGGTTTACAAATCTCTCTATTTTTCTTAAAGCAGTAATTTCTTTTACTAAAATGGCTGTATTTTTTCTACACATCCCCTGGTTTGAAAATTCCTGATTTATTTCCGATTTTTCTGTTCATTTTTCTTCTAATCTTTCAATGATTTTGTTATTTTGAGAAATTTCCCTCTCATTTTCTATGGCCCAGATGTTTAGAGCCCCACTGCCCCTGTCGACATCACCCTCCCGTCTGGGGAGGTTTCAGAACCGACTGACGACTGACTGTACTTGCCTTTAAATCGTATCATTATTAGCACATCACGATATGACATTACCAGTGCAAATTTTAATTGGAGAGAGAAAAAAAAACACAACAAAAAGAAAAACAACAAAAATCCACTATTTATAATCCTTGGAGTATTAAAACAATATCTTCCTTGTGTAAATGATGTGATAACAATATGTACAGGCCCGTGGTACACACATAGATTATAGGATGAATAATGTCCTATAATACTCTAGGACACCCCCAGACCCGATCTACACAAATAACCACCAACCATACACAACTCTCCTACCACATGTCCAGATCACATCGTACACTAGCACAGGCCCTGTATGTGCTGTGAGAGTGTGAAGTGTATTACCATAGTGAGGTGACCGCCGGATGACCCCGACTGACCAGTAGCTGCTGGTGGACGACGAGCACACGGGCAGCAGGGTACCAGCAACACGCTGCTAGTCATGGGGCTGCTGCTGGCACCATCGGGGGCGGGGGGAGGGGGGTAGTTAGATTTCATGATGAAGGCATTTTGAACCTGGCATTCCTTAGCTGCGTTTCTGATGGCCTTAATCATTCAGAGATGCCACTGGTTTACCAGGAATTCCTGGTTTTGATTCCAAGATTTCTGTATTAAATAATGTTAAATTCCTGGAAAAATGTGTCCAAAGTTCAGTTTTCCTGGTTTTTGTGGGCCAGGCCCAGTGAGTGGCATCTCTGATCATTAGACGTTAGTCATTTCTAATTGGAGACTGTGTCAAGACTGCCATTACTTTCTGGTTTGTACCTTCTGCATTTTTGTCTCATATTGCTTCATTGCCCCAGGTAACCTGGCTGCCGTAAACTCCCGGATCCTCATATAAGCCGCACTCCAAACTATTGGAGAATCTATGAGCCATATCTGAGGCTTGGAAGCAGCAGGTTTGATACTGTTCTATAGTTAAATACAGTGTGGACCCGACCATAAGCCACATCTCTTGTTTGGGCTGATTCCCCAGGCCAAAATAAGCCTCTGGTTTGTGTATAAGCCGTGGTTTATACACAGGAGTCTATGATAATCCCCCTCTTGTAATAGCCCCTTCTAGAAATTCAGAGAGGCCAAGATTCAGTATCAAACTTATACGCGTACAACATTGGCAAGGTCTACGGGCACAATCCCCACTACATATAGTGGAGACATATGAACACGTAGCTAGTACCCCCGGTAGTGAAATAGGGATATTGGCTGTGTGACCCCTTGATTTGGGTATAGATAGCTACAGGGTCCCGCCAATTACGTGGGAATCACAGGGATACCTGTTTGATGTAAATTAGTGCTGAAAGGACAAACATATATGCCCCCTTCTCACTCAAAACCCCAAAACCTACTCCTTTTAGTCCCAAATGTCTTTAAAAAAAATTAACGAATCCGGGGGGACTCCACCCCCAAAAGCCAAACAAAGTACCCCTTTCCTGCTACTATTTGTTTACTATAGAGCACATAGGAAGTGCCCCCCCCCGGCTCAATCCATTCAGTCCGATATTTACATGTGGATACATGTAATGGTAGGGTTGGCACGATCCGAGACTGGGTACACCCAGACCACTCCCATATACATGTATGATGCAGACATTCACTGCCCATCTCCTTGAAGGTAACCATGGTTACCCCCACTGTCTCATAACCTGATTCCTCGCCCAGCTGACCAGCCAGACGCTTGGCCTTACTCAGCAGGGGGCGACGACAACAACCGTATTGACCAAGACAATGGGCCATGGGGTCAAGGTCACTGACAGTCTGCTAGTTCCTAGCTATCTGTGCTGGTACCTGGGGCTGGTACCTTACTGCTGGTCTGCTGGCTCTTACCTCTATATGGGCTGGTACCCAGCAGTCTGTGCTGATACCTGAGAGTCTGCCAGTCTTTGGCAGTCTGCATTTATCTTTTACACTCAGTGCCGATATGTGACAGTCTATGTAGACAGTGCCTTCTGACATTCTGTGCTAGTCGTGACATTGTTAGTCTGTCCTCGTCCCTGTCCGTCTGTGCTGGTCCATCACAATTATTTTATCCCAAACTGTCTGAGCCAGATCCTGGCAGTCTGTGTGGACAGTTGCTGCCAGTACAAAACAGTGCCGGACTGTCCATCTAGTCCCTAAGAGTGTACCAGTCCCTGGCAGTTTGTGTCATTGTTTAATTGTTGGTCCCTGACAGTAGCTGACACGATGTGCTGGTACCTGACAGTCTGCCAGTTGCTGACATGCTGTGCTGGTACCTGACATGCTGTGCTGGTACCTGACAGTCTGCCAGTTGCTGATATGCTGTGCTGGTACTTGATATGCTTGGCTGGTACCTGCCAGTCTGCCAGTTCCTGAAATGCTGTGCTGATACCTGCCATGCTGTGCTGATACCTGGCAGTCTGTGCTGGTAGCTGACAGTCTGCCAGTTGCTGACATGCTATGCTGGTACCTGGCAGTCTGTGCTGGTACCTGACATGCTGTGTTGATACCTGGCAGTCTGCTGGTTCCTGGCAGTCTGCCAGTACCTGACATGCTGTGCTGGTACCTGGCAGTCTGTGCCGGTACCTGACATGCTGTGCTGATACCTGGCAGTCTGTGCTGGTACCTGGCTGTCTGCCAGTACCTGACATGCTGTGCTGGTACCTGGCAGTCTGTGCCGGTACCTGACATGCTGTGCTGATACCTGGCAGCCTGTGCTGGTACCTGACAGTCTAACAGTCCCTCGGGCTTCCCTAGCCCACTTAAAAAGGGACTTATTTCTCCTCTTTCCTATCCCCTCGGGAAATGTGTGGTGCACATATGGGTGAGCACCGACATATTCCTCTGTGAAATTGTGTAATATAGTTCTCACCATCTTACCATGAATATGACCTGAGCTGTCGAAATGGCGTTAAACATCTATTACTCATTCACTCACTAACAGTCCCTGACATGCTGCGCTGGTAGCTGACAGTCCGTGCCAGTAGCTGACATGCAGTGCTGGTACGTCACAGTCTGTGCCAGTATCTCACACTCCCTGTTCATGACTATCAATTGAAAGTCACCTGCCATTGCATGGGTGTGTCAAGTCTGTACCAGTCATTGACAGCGCTGGCACCTGACGTTCTCTACCAGAATATGTCACTTCACTTCATCTCAAAGACTTAACACTCCCTCACCAAAAACATACACATACAAGGAAATAGGGCTTTCCCACTCTAGGAGTGCTCTTTGAGTGAGGAGGTACAAGTGAACGGTCACTCACTAGAGAACAGTATAGGCGTAGGGCTGACCCATTTAGATAAAATCTCCCTACCACTGATAAATATAGTAATTACTTAATTGATGGCACCAATGTAGATACCAAGAATATGACCTATAACATTGTCCAGACATAATTACACAAAAGTTCATATTTTGGTCAAAAATCACTGACAAATGGGGTCACTGTTTCTATGCTCTACATAGGAGTGTTTGTACCCCCTACTCTCACACAGCTATGACTGGGCGGCGCTAGAAGGGGAATGCTCTATAGGGGTACAAGGTATACCAGGCATAATTAAGCATACAATTAATGACGATTCTGGAGCTAGATATTATTATCTTTCCCTGCTCCTCCCTATTATAGCTCACCTTTGTCCACCTTTCCCCTGCTCTCACCCTCACGCCCTCCTCACCTCACCTCACTCGTCACCCCCCTCCCCTGCAGTTTGGGTCCGCACTGTACAAAGTGTACCCACAAGGTGATTGTGTTGTGCTTGCTACCACCCCAACACACAAACCGTTAGCCCTGTGAAAAGCTATACTCAGTCTCTTGACTTGCGGCCCCAAATTGGAAGTGGTTACATGTACTTGATAAACATTGTCGTTGTAGAATTTGCCGGTTCAAAATTTGCCCATTGAACCAAATTTACTGGATGGATCAAAATTTGCCAGTTGCAGAGAATTTGCTTCATCAAAATATCTGCCCCTTCATGATAATTTGCCTCATTCATTATAATTTGCTTGTTCAACAAAATTTGCTTCAAGTGTTTCAGATCTTTGTCTCTTCAGCAGAATGAGCTGGTCAAACAAAATTTGCTTGCTGTACCATGTTTGCTCCTATATATTTGCCAGATATCAAAATATGCTCCTTCTCTGCAAATTTGGCAGTTTCACCGAATCTATTCCTTGCTGAAAAATTATCTTCATCATGTTGAGTTTGCCTGTTTAGTGTTAAGAAAAATTGCTTCTTTATGACAGATTTGGGACTGTGCAGACTTAAAACAAGCAAATTATCACAGGAAAAGGCAAATTTGTTGAAAGATCAAATTACTGAGAGTGGCAAATTTTTGAAACTGGTATGCCGTATTCAGTGTACAGTTCTCTTTTCCACTGATGCCTTCTTACACGTTGCTAAAAAAACACAAAAAAACTAATATACCATAAATTATTGAGCGTGATAGATACAGAAGATAAACAGCCCCTCACCCCTACACACACAGCTACTGAAGGTTCATCTGAGGCCACGTTCCTGTGGGGGATGACCCCTGAGGGACAAGTGGGTCACAGAGACACCGGGGTCACGGGAACTGGGGCATGCTGTCCTCTCGCCGTCTGGTGAGGATTTCTGGAACTAAACCTGTTGCCAAGCTGCCTGTTGAATGGGGTGAAAGAAAAGATAGCATCTGTGAAGCGTTCTATTTCATTTTACAGACTGAACTCAAATGTAGCTTTAATCTGAAATCATATTCGAATAACAAATTGGCATTTTCTACTCACTAAATTATAAATGGAGAAATCTAGCACCTTATGATCTTGATCATGTGATTATGACCATACTATTCCATTGATTGGGAAGAACAAAATCTAATAGACATTTCGTAATGCACTAGTATAGGTTCATGCATTTGCTTACAACTGGTGCTGATACATTGGTGTATACATGGACGTGGCGGAGAAGCCGAAAAAGTTGGGTGATGAGCTGTGTAAACTTGGATAATTTTCACGATAACCTATTTGTCCAACCTGAACAGGCGTTGGGGTTGCATCTATATTACTAATATATTCCACATTGAGGACTGAATGTCCGTAAGCTAATGAGGCACTCCCATGAAGTGGGGATTCCACTTTTGGACGTTAAACAGATCAATCAATCAATTGCTAATAGATATGCACTGCTTTTTTCTCACGACTACATATATATCAGATGTTACAAGTATTTCTGATTTATCTCCCCCCAAACAGAGAGGAGGCGATGCGCCAAGCGGGAAACCCAACCAACAAGACATGTATCGAGATGGAGAACCATGTCTTCCAGAAGGCAAAGTCACGGGTATGTAGACATGACTTATGATAGACCCCTAAGTGATCAACTCACCAATAGGTGTATAGTATCATAATGGTGCACATATGTACGTCAGTCTATATCTAGACTACATTGTTCCTAAAATCATGTATGAGAAGAGTAGAAGTGGCTGCTATGCTGTTTCTATGCTGCCCATCTAGCCACTATTGGTGTTATGTATTTTAGATAGCAATGTTGTATTACCGTATTCTCAAGTCACTGTCTGAACTTTTATAACAGACCATTACTTGTCGCCTTAGCGTAAGAAGTTTGTAACTGCATCTGGGTCAGCAAAGTCAAAGGCACCTCCGTGGGGGCCTCACTGAGGTACCTGTTACCTGGTTGACCTAGGTGCAGTTACAACTTTCTTGCACTAAGGTGACCATATGTAAAAACTAACATTCAGTGATAGAAAAGTGATTGGACTGAGTGATGTTATGGTGTGTTTTACAGGACGAGTACCTGGCGCTGGTAGCCCGCCTCATCCTACATGTTAGGGACATCAGTAAGTACAACCCTTCTATGTCTATGGTCGTTATAAACACATTAAGGCGTTAAGGCCACACCAAAAAAAAAATAAGCTGGTCTACGGATTTCCCGCAGCTCATTATCAAAAATTAAAATTTTTATTATATTTAAAAATTCATTTGTCTACGGATTGCGCCCGCATCGTTTTCTGTGAAATTCAGATTTTTTAATTTTTTTTTTTTTTGCCAAATGGGCTCAGAAGATAGAGATACAGGAATGGCAGACCCCTCTTTGGAAACATGATTCTCGTTATTTCACCCATTAATATCATTTGGTCAGTCTAGGTAGTTGAATTGGATTTCCTGAAAATTGATACATTTACACGTGTTGGTCCTCGCTAAAATTTAGAACTAAAATATCACATATAATATCATAACCTCCCTCTACCTAAAGTCGTCTATATGGCAAAACTCAAGTTGCACGGGTGGCACCATGGTTGTACTGCATATACAGTCAGGACTCCATACATAACCACACTGATCCGTCACCCTAACTACTATCCTAATGTCCTCCACAGGACCTGGTGGGTTTGTGCGTTGACGGGAGAAAAAAAAATCTGACCTCCCTCCATTCTCTACAGGCAAATTTTTCTAACCCCCCCCCCCCACCATAGGGACGAAAATCGCGCACAAACGCGCCCTTTGAACCTATAGTGATGCACAGGCTTTTTCACTGAAGTAAGCATCTGGTTCTCGTAAATCTTATAGGCAAAAAAGTTTCACTCGCTCTCACCACTTTTCAAAAAACAAAATCCGTAGACCAACTTATTTTTTTGGTGTTGCCTTAACTGTGTACCAGGGAGGGGGTGTCATAGTGAAAATTTCCTTTTTGACCACTGACCTGGTGGCGCTGGGTAGGGTGAACCGACAAAACTTGTCTACAAACACCACAGGGATGGAAGTCTTCAGGGTTTTACCTGATTTCAGGGATTTTCAAGTTCCAGAGGCCTATATATTCCTATACAAAATCTTAATTTTAGGGGGTCAAATACAGCATTTCGGGGATTTTTGTGCTGGGTCACTTCCATCCCTGACACCAGGAATCCACACATACACGGTGGTTGTCACAGAAGAATTCTATACGAAGTTATGTGTACCACTAATATTGCATTCATATATAAGTGGAGGGAAGGGGGTTATACCAATAAAAAATGCGCTCATTACGACAATATCACAAATAGATGATGTTGAAATTATGTAGGAGGCAAGGTGTGGGGTTAGCTGTAAGCATCAGAAACAATGAATTCTGTCATTTAGAAGAGGACAAATCAGAATAAGTAGTATATGGAGAGTTGTACTTGGGGCGGGTGATGGTGATTACTGATGGGGTGGTGAAGCGGATGATAAAATGGCAAAGCTTCTGTATAAAAAAAATGTTAGTGGATGTTCTCTGACCTTGTACACGTGCTTACCCTGTTCACTTCATACTGGTTAACAATTGTGGAGGGCATTTTTCTGTTGATGATTGAACTGCTCACTGCATTAGTCAATTTATTGAATTATTTTCATCTATGAAAATAATTCATTCACATGTATACCCTCGCGCTACAATTTAGACCAATAACTCATCTACTGAAATCATGAGACCATGACCTAGACCGCTTAGGCCTTGAAGTCATTTCAGCTATTCATTTATTTCTGTGCCACCATAGGTATGATACTTAAGACCTTGTCTCATTAGACCAAATAGGTAATAACAAAATGGATTTATATACAGGGATGTAAGTCTTCAGGGATTTCCCTGATTTCAGGGATTTTCATGTTCCATAAACATATACATTCCAATACAAAACCTATATTTAAGGGGTTCTTTTCGAGCATTTCAGGGATTTTGGTGGTTAGTGACTTCCATCCCTGTATATAAGACCTATCCAGGGGTAGACACTAATGCTGGCCCGGGAGCCAATGACCCGTAGTTTTTGGTGCTGGCCCGTAGTTTTCTCAGTAATTACCTTCCTGTGGGCCCGGGATGGCCCAGAGAAGCTGATAGAATAACCCTTATAAAAAATTATTGTATGTAGTATAGGCATGATATATGTCATTGGAAAGAGAAAACCGTCAGGAATCTGGTCATCCTGGCTATGTTATGATGTATCTTATGAGGAATACTGAAGAATTTTTCTTTCAAACAAATTAGACTAGTTTTCTGGGCCCATAGCTTTAGCTCCGGGCCCATAGATTTCTGTACCTATGGGCCTGGGTGGCCAGTAGCTGTAAAAGTTAGTGTCTACCCCTGCCTATGCAAGTCTATGTTTGTTACACCTACGTCATGGCATTTGACCCCACAGAGAACCATGGTACTGCCCGCACACCCGCATATAGCATTATGTAATACCTCCTATGGCCCTCATGTACTTATTAGGAGTTCAGTCTTACGTGCCCTTGTCTTATTAGAAGGCCAGGTACCTAAAACAAGCGTGCCATTCCCATATTAGGAGCCCAATCAAGTAGCTTTATTATATTTGGAGGCGCCAATGCGTCCAGTATAAGGTGAGGGGGTGGGTGGTGGTGTGTTGAATTTATTTTTGTCCCAGGTTGTTCTGGGGCGGGCTGATAGCTTCTACACCAGATCTATGTGCCTCCAAGTACCTGTAGTGAATTGTTTTTGTCCCAGGTTGTTCTGTTCATTGATGTACTTATTAGGAGTTCAAACTGACGTGCCATCGACACTAGGAACTCAAAAAGATTGTATATTAATTTGTAGGGCCAGACAGATACCCTTCTACCTTGCTATAGTGGTGCATTGGCGCTAGGAAGTCAATAGCACTTTATATTAATTTGTAGGGCCTGACTAATGCCCCTGTACCTTGCTATAGTGGTGCATAGACTATATTAATTTGTAGGGTCAGACTGATACCCCTGTTCCTTCCTATAGTGGTGCATTGGCGCTAGGAAGTCAATATCACTTTATATTAATTTGTAGGGCCCCCCTGTACCTTGCTATAGTGGTGCATAGACTGTATATTAATTTGTATTTTTCTTACCCTTAGTCTAAGGTGAAATCGTTGACGATGACGTTCGCCAGTTCAAGCTACCCTTAAGCTATAGGTCACACTATGGGAAACTCTTATTAGCGCGGCGACTAGTGAGTACTACTCGTGAGATGAGTAGACTAGTGTATGGTTCACAGTCGCCACGGTGTAAGGGATAGGGAGGCCTTGCAATCTATTTTTGTTTGTGGCTCCTCTGCTATGGACTATTCCTGCTCACTATTCTAATGTAATAACAACAGTGTGTGTACTTTACTTATCAGTGAAGGAATTTTCAGAATATATCTCATACTTTTGATTTTATTTGCAGATAAGACATTTCATCATTTGGAGCCCTATGGCAGATTAGCATTAGAGCATTTTAAGATTCAGAAATGCATCCCTGTAGCCTTTGTTTTAGAATTGTTCATTTTGAAACTACTATATATAGGTAGTACAGGTTTTATCTCAGTGGGTTATGGTACAATTGGATCATATTTTCTGTATTTGAACAAAGTATTCACTGTCAAAGATCTCTATGGAGAAATCAGTGCTAAAGTGTGTGTTGCCATATGTGCATTTTTGGAAATCAGAGGAGGTTGAAGTGTAAGGCCACCTTGTGGAACTGCTATATTCTGTTCTGTGTAAAATTTTTAGTTTACATTGAAATAATGCTTTCTCAGAATATGTATCTACTATTGGTGATTAAAGATTAATTTGATTACTCCTTTCATTATATAAACGATTTTGTGGAACACTGAAAACATGTATGTACACCAAGGTACTTGCACTGTGCTCCCACTCTACAGAGAGGTGGAGTGATCTGGCCGGTTTGCTGACCACTGGCCCGTGAGAGGTACAGACTATTAAAAGTGATTGGCAGTTGGGTGTGTGTGTGGGGGGGGGGAGGCAGAGCAGGCTCCTGGCAATCTGAGACAGTGTACACTCATAATGACACACCTGTTGACTATGGCATTGAACATTGAATAAGACAGGTCCCTGTGGCAGCTGAGTGAGGTGCATGCAGAATGGACAGTCTACAGACTATTAGTACTTAGCTGCAGTGGGTAGTTCAGGTTGAATTTGTGCTATATACTACCAAAAGCCCAGATGATAGTATGCCCTATCTGTCTCACCAACTGAAACTAAACACAAGATTACAAGTTGCCGCGCCATGTCTCACAGGACTATTCTCTACTATTGTATTAAAATCTACAACACTATGGTTTTATTATTAAGGGAGATATGACGGTTTTTGTATATGATGCCATTTACGCTCCCAGCTTGCCTCCATTTACGCTCACAGGCTGCCATTACGTTCTCTGTAAACAATTCACGCACCAAACCTGCAGTACTTGTAGTAGAAATGCATAGAAATAAGTATCAGTCACTGAACAGGTGGACAGACGCTCAAAGTGTTGTGGGAGGAGGGCTTTCGCAGTGTATGCCGGTTGGGGCTTTGAAAAAAAATTTGTCCCCGTCCAAAATTTTATTTCGCGCAATTTCAGTCGAAACGAATTTTTGATAGTGTGAGGTCGATCGGAGGGAAAAACTACCACAGATCCATATCCCAAAATGCATTGTTGCAAATTTTTTTTGCATAATTCGCATAATTATGCAGCATCTTGGTACTGTTCAATATAATATAGATATGTTCCATTGCTCCCTTATAGAATTCATATGCTTGCAAGTATACACTACTGAGACCTACCGTAATCTCCCGCGTAGAAGGCGCGTCTTCTACGCCAAACAAAATGCTGCTGGGTCTTATACGCGGGAGGGTAATTGCCTTGAGTTGGGGGTGCGCCTTATACGCGGGTTTTTCCAACATCTCATTTGGGAAAATGCGCCGATGACAGCTTGAACTCATATAGCCAGCACCGCGGCAGACCGGTCGGTGTAGATTTGCTCGGCGGGTTTGACGCCGACCGTGTGCCGATGACAGCTTGAACTCATATAGCCAGCACCGCGGCAGACCGGTCGCTGTAGATTTGCTCGGCGGGGAAGATGCCGACCCTGTGCCGATGACAGCTTGAACTCATAGCGCCTGCACCGCGGCAGACCGGTCGGTGTACAGGCGCTCAGCGGGTTTGACGCCGACCGTGTGCCGCTGACAGCTTGAACTCATAAAGCCAGCACCGCGGCAGACCGGTCGGTGTAGATTTGCTCGGCGGGTTTGACTCCGACCGTGTGCCGATGACAGCTTGAACTCATATAGCCAGCACCGCGGCAGACCGGTCGCTGTAGATTTGCTCGGCGGGGAAGATGCCGACCCTGTGCCGATGACAGCTTGAACTCATAGCGCCTGCACCGCGGCAGACCGGTCGGTGTACAGGCGCTCAGCGGGTTTGACGCCGACCGTGTGCCGCTGACAGCTTGAACTCATAAAGCCAGCACCGCGGCAGACCGGTCAGTGTAGATTTGCTCGGCGGGTTTGACTCCGACCGTGTGCCGATGACAGCTTGAACTCATATAGCCAGCACCACGGCAGACTGGTCGGTGTAGATTTGCTCGGCGGGTTTGACGCCGACCGTGTGCCGATGACAGCTTGAACTCATAGCGCCTGCACCGCGGCAGACCGGTCGGTGTACAGGCGCTCAGCGGGTTTGACGCCGACCGTGTGCCGATGACAGCTTGAACTCATAGAGCCTGCACTGCGGCAGACCGGTCACTGTAGAATAGGGGGTGGGGAGGGGGGGCGCCTTCTACGCGAAACAGCCCCCCTGTGAGTTGGGGGGGCGCCTTATACGCGGGTTTTTCCGGAAATCGATCCAGAAGAGGTACGTGCGCCTTCTACGTGAAAAGGCCTTCTCTGAGTTGGGGGGGGCGCCTTCTACGCGAGCTGCGCCTTCTACGCGGGAGATTACGGTAGTGACTAAGTACTGACATTAAAAAGAGCAATAGCACATTATTCATTAAAAAGTGGAATCTTAACAATAGAAATTGAATACCCCTCCCCCAGCTTCCTATAGCATCAAACAAGTTGTTCAATGGAGGCAGCCATTGCTGATAAGGTGCTTAGACATTTTAGATCCAAATGCTAGTTATCAGTGCATTATCACTGTTGATAGGCTTTGCACATCAATACCTGCAGCCACTGGGGAGACAGCCAATGCATGGTACCACAAGCCCTGTTTGCACTGTACTGTGTTTTGTGTTTCAACAGCTTTTTGTGTTTGATTCTGAAAGTATTTACTCACTAGTTGTCAGCAATTAGTCAATATATGTTAGTACTTAGTCACTATATAACAGCAATTAGTCAATATAATATGTCAGTCATTGCTCACTATTTGCAAGCAATTAGTCAATATTTGTCAGTAATTTCTCACTATTTCTCAGCAAACAGTCAATATATGCCATTACGTAGTCACTTTATATCAGTACTTAGTCACTATATATCAGTATTTGCTCACAATTTGTCAAAAATTAGTCAATATATGTCAGTAATTACTCACTCTTTGTCAGAAATTAGTCAATATATGTCAGTAATTACTCACTATTTGTCAGCAATTAGTCCATATATGTCAGTAATTACTCACTATATATCAGCAATTAGACAATACAGGTCAGTATTTACTCAGAATTCATCAGCAATTACCGTAATCTCCCGCGTAGAAGACGCGCTGCGCATATAAGACGCACCCCAAACTCAGCACATGCATTTTCGCGTATAAGATGCACATTTTAATACTGAAATTTGTAAGATTAGTACATTTCTATAGTAAAATTACCCCTCATATAAGACGCACCCCCAACTTCAAAAAATCCTATAAGACGCACCAGCATTTTGTTTGGCCTATTGGACGCGTCTTATATGCGGGAGATTACGGTAGTCAACATATGTCAGTATTTACTCACATTTTAATGAATAAATGTTAGTAATTACTCACTAGCAATTGGTCAATATATGTTAGTAATTGCTCACTATTTGTCAGTAATTAGTCAATATATGATAGTAATTACTCACCCCTTGTCAGTAACTAGTCAAAATATATCAGTAATAATTCACTATTTGTCAGCAATTAGTCAATATATGTTAGTAATTACTCACTATTTGTCAGCAATTAGTCAGGATATGTCAGTACTTAGTCACTATATATCAGAAATAAGTCAACACGTCATTATTTACATACAATTTGTCAGCAATTAGTCTATATATGTCAGTATTTACTCATATTTTGTCAGCAATAAGTAAATATATGTCAGTAATTTGTCACTATTTGTCAGCAATTAGTCAGGATATGTCAGTACTTAGTCACTATATATCAGAAATAAGTCAACACATGCACTGTTTGTCAGAAATAAATAAGTCAACATATGTCATTATAAATTATGTTGGCATAGTACATACTATGATATATTGGTGCATGCCTTGACTGATATGATGCAGTCTATCTCAGGGACCATCAGGAATATGGGTCTGTTAGTTAGAAAAAATAGAATAGGCATAGATTCATAGCCATTGATTTATTGGTACATCTTGCCTTGACTGGTATAGTCAAAATATGTCAGTACCTATACATGTGCTATTTGTAAGCAATTAGTCAAAATGTGTCAGTAATTATGTACTATTTGTCAGCAATTAGTCAAAACATGTCAGCACTTACTCACTATTTTTCTCCAATTATTCATTATATGTCAGTAATTATGCACTATTTGTCAGCAATTAGTCAAAATATGTCAGTAACTATGAGTGAATTACTGAAAGGACTTCATCAAGGCCTGAGCAGTCTAGGTCATGGTCTAATGATTTCAATAGATGAGCTATTGGTCTAAATTTTAGCGAGAGGGAACCTATTCAAATATTCTGGTCATCAACCTTGGCAAAATAATTCATCACAGCTTTGCTGTGCTTTCCTCAAGGTTTTATTGGAGATGCCCTTAGCATCTCCATTGTATTCACATGGGAGGTCGATTGCACACCAAATCGGACAGTCCAATAACCCTTGAGTCGACCTGTGCAATAGTAAATTACCTTATTTGATAATTTCTGTTTAGAAATTTAGCCAAATTACAACTGCTTTATATTGCTTATATGGACACATTATTCATCATAATTTTGAAAGTGTATACAAAGCTTCGTTTTACTATTTTGTCATATTTTGTTGGTTCATTTTGTTCTTATAAGACTAGTCGTAACAGGGTGATACTACCCTCCGCCCAGGCATGCACCAATTCAACCCACCCTCCCTACTCAAACCTTGCCTATAGTTAAGTAATTATAGCCTGTACACAGCCTAGTCCGCATGCACTAATTCAACCCACCCTTCCCACTCAAACCACGCCTAGAATTAAGTAATTATAGTCGGTACACAGTCCAGTCCACATGCACCAATTCAACCCACCCTCCCCACTCAAACCTCGTCTATAATTAAGTAATTAGTAGCTATTAGTACAGCGTTCCAGAACAGGGAGAAATCGCATACTGTAAGACTGTATATCAATTTGCAGGGACAGACTGATACCTACACATCGTCATAGTGCATTTAAGACAGGGGTAGCTATACTCTATAAAACAGGACCATGCTTGCCGCTATGAACTCCTGAAACATCATCATATAGGTATATGGGACTGCTAAGGTGTTAAGTTGCCTTAAAATATCGTCAAATTCCCTTCATGGCTGCATTTTGGAAGCTAACTTTCTTATGCTTGACCATAGGTGAAAATAAACATCACCATGATGATCGCCAGCTCGAGCTACCCTTTATCTATAGGTCACACTATGGGAAACTCCTATTATTAAGGGAGATACGATTTATTTTGTAAAACTGCCAGTTCTTGGACCTCTCTGCCAGTGCCTGGACTGGCGTCTGCCCCCGCGTCCCAAAAAGACCTTTATTTCGATCCATTCCTTCCTCGGACCTGCTCTTTTTCGCCCGTGACACTTAAAACAGATAGGTTTTGGCTGGAGGTAGCGCTACCACACCCTGGATAGTGCACAGGTGGACCGGCTGGGGCCGAAAAGGCTTCTAGTCAAAAAAATTATTTCGCTTATTGTTTTTCGAAACCGATTTTTTAGGGGGGCATGTTTTCTAGGGGGACGAAACACCCCAGATTGATACCAAACATTCCATATCCGCGCATATTATTTGCATAATTAGCATAATTATGCAGTATCTTGGTACTGTTCAATATAATATAGATATGTTCCATTGGTCCCTTATAGAATTCATATGCTTACAAGTATAAACTACTGACTGCACCTAGTGACTAGTGGAATCTGAACAATAGAAAAGAAATACCCCTCCCCTACCTTCCTATAGCATCAAACAAGTTATTCAATGGAGGCAGCCATTGCTTGATCACATGCTTAAACCTTTTAGATCCAAATGCTAGTTACCAGTGCATTATCACTGTTTATAAGCTTTACACATCAATACCTGCACCCACCCAGGGCACATGCCCAGTTTGCACTGAATGGATGTCTTTCCATTTCTCCATTCTCTGGTGTTTGATTGAAAATGTTGACGTCATTCTGTGTTTTAATTTGTGTTTTAATCTGTGTTTTTATGGTACATATATTGAGTTTAAGGCTATAACAGGTTAGTGTTAGTACTAAGGTATGATAGTAATTACTCACTATTTGTCAGCGGTTAATCAATATATGTTAGTAATTACTCACTATTTGTTAGCAATTAGTCAATACATGTCAGTATTTACTCACAATCTGTCAGCAAATAGTCAATATATAACAGAGAAATAGCCATTGATTCAATTGTGCATCCTGCCTTGACTGGTATTTGTCAAGATATGTCAGTATCTATGGACTATTTGTCAGCAATTAGTTAATATATGTTAGTAATTATTCACTATTTGTCAGCAATTAGTCAATACATGATAGTAGTTACTTACATTTTATCAGCATTTAGTCAATATATGTTAGTAATTGCTCACTATTGACTAATATCTGACAAATTGTGAGTAATTACTGACATATATGGAGTAAGTGTCAGTAATTACTCACTATTTATCAGCAATTAGTCAATACATGTCAGTATTTACTCAGAATTCACCAGCAATTTTTCAATATATATTAGTAATTACTCACTATTTGTCAGCAAATAGTCAATATATATCAGTATTTACTTACAATTTGTCAGCAATTAGGCAATATATGTCAGTATTTACTCACTTTGTCAGCAATTAGTCAATATACGTCAGTACTTAGTCACTCTATATCAGCAATTATCAATGCATGTCAGTATTTACTCACAATCTGTCAGCAAATAGTCAATATATAACAGAGAAATAACCATTGATTCAATTGTGCATCCTGCCTTGACTGGTATTTGTCAAGATATGTCAGTATCTATGGACTATTTGTCAGCAATTAGTTAATATATGTTAGTAATTATTCACTATTTGTCAGCAATTAGTCAATACATGATAGTAGTTACTTACATTTTATCAGCATTTAGTCAATATATGTTAGTAATTGCTCACTATTGACTAATATCTGACAAATTGTGAGTAATTACTGACATATATGGACTAAGTAATTACTCACTATTTATCAGCAATTAGTCAATACATTACATGTCAGTTTTTACTCAGAATTCACCAGCAATTATTCAATATATTGTAGTAATTACTCACTATTTGTCAGCAAATAGTCAATATATATCAGTATTTACTCACACTTTGTCAGCAATTAGTCAATATACGTCAGTACTTAGTCACTCTATATCAGCAATTATCAATGCATGTCAGTATTTACTCACAATCTGTCAGCAAATAGTCAATAAATAACAGAGAAATAGCCATTGATTCAACTGTGCATCCTGCCTCGACTGGTATTTGTCAAGATATGTCAGTATCTATGGGCTATCTGTCAGCAATTAGTTAATGATAGTAGTTACTTACATTTTATCAGCATTTAGTCAATATATGTTAGTAATTGCTCACTATTGACTAATATCTGACAAATTGTGAGTAATTACTGACATATATGGACTAAGTGTCAGTAATTACTCACTATTTATCAGCAATTAGTCAATACATGTCAGTATTTACTCAGAATTCACAAGCAATTATTCAATATATATTAGTAATTACTCACTATTTGTCAGCAATTAGTCAATATATATCAGTATTTACTCACAATTTGTCAGCAATTAGTCAATATATGTCAGTATTTACTCACACTTTGTCAGCAATTAGTCAATATACGTCAGTACTTAGTCACTCTATATCAGCAATTATCAATACATGTCATTATTTACTCACAATCTGTCAGCCAATAGTCAATGTATAACAGAGAAATAGCCATTGATTCAATTGTGCATCCTGCCTTGACTGGTATTTGTCAAGATATGTCAGTATCTATGGACTATTTGTCAGCAATTAGTTAATATATGTTAGTAATTATTCACTATTTGTCAGCAATTAGTCAATACATGGTAGTAGTTACTTACATTTTATCAGCATTTAGTCAATATATGTTAGTAATTGCTCACTATTTATGAGCAATTAGTCTATATGTTAGTAATTGCTCACTATTTATTAGCAATTAGTCTATATGTTAGTAATTGCTCACTATTTATTAGCAATTAGTCTATATGTTAGTAATTGCTCACTATTTGTCAGCAATCATTCAATATATATTAGTAATTACTCACAATTTGTCAGCAATTAGTCAATATATATCAGTATTTACTCACACTTTGTCAGCAATTAGTCAATATATGTCAGTACTTAGTCACCAATTCAACTTGCGTTGAACTTACATTGTCAATTGACATTTGATATTTGACATTGAGGCATCTCCTTAGGACTGAGTCCTTCACCTGTGACATTTTTAAGTCATCAAAAACACACCTCCTCATATTTCTGTCAGATTTAGATATGTACAGGATAGCTAAAATATTAAATGAGTCTAGTAAGCTACTGGACCACTTCAACCCGTTCACGTAAGTCTATGTACTGGACGAATTTCATGGAGGGGGTTTTGGTGAAAAATGAAAATAAATCTACTGTGTGTATCTGCCTCAAACATACTTTGCCTAGGAAGAGAGATGGGGTTTCGAAAATTTGGAAGTGTTTATTTCAGATGTAGGGTTATTGTATAAGTATGATGTGCATTTTTGTCACATGGGGGATAAAACTAGGGCAGGTATTGATGGCTCTTTGTGGGTGTGTAGACAGTTCAGCAGCAGACGGCTACTGTAAAGCTTTATTATTCAATGGGCTTAGACCAGCCCGTGGAATAGTTACATTAACCATATTCCCCTGAGGTCAATCGCCCTTCTAGTGAAGACTTGCTAAGTCAAATCTATAGCCTATCCACATATTGTCTTTTTTTTACTCTGACATAGGATTACACATAGCATTACACAGGGACTGGCCTATCCTTTTAATATTGGCTATTAGTGCTAGGACAAAGAAAGTCTACTCACCCTGGATATAGCTGTGAAAACCCATGTTAACCCTTTAAAGCACTGGTATCTGTTTCTATAGGGGTATACATAGGGTACCGTAATCTCCCGCGTATAAGGCGCGTCTTATAGGCCAAACAAAAGGCTGCTGGGTCTTATACGTGGGAGGTAAATTGCCTTGAGTTTGGGGTGCGCCTTATAGGGGGGGGGGGCATTTTTACTATAGAACAGTACTAAATTCACAAAAATCTGCTCTTAGAGGTGGGCCTTATATGTGGACTTGCATTCTCTGAGTTGGGGTGCGCCTTATACGTGAGCTGCGCCTTATACGCGGGAGATTACGGTAGTACCGTAATCTCCCGCGTATAAGGCGCATCTTATATGCCAAACAAAATGCTGCTGGGTCTTATACGTGGGAGGTAAATTGCCTTGAGTTTGGGGTACGCCTTATAGGGGGGTATTTTTACTATAGAACAGTACTAAATTGACAAAAATCAACCCTTAGGGGGGCGCCTTATATGTGAAACAGCCCCCCCCTGTGAGTCGGGGGCGCGCCTTATATGCGAGCTGCGCCTTATACGCGGGAGATTACGGTACATAGGGTTTATGATGCATTGATTCACACTGTGATCCTTACAAGGTTAGTAGGGGCCGCAGCCTGGACGCCTGCTCCAAATATAAGCCTGGTCAATTTGCCCCTTGATATTATTGTAAGCCTTTTAATTGAGGAAATATGGTATGTCACATTACCACTATCAACCACCACTCCCCCTTGCCCACATATATTATTGTTCTATGGGCTTAGACTCTGGCAGTGTCAGATGTAATCATGTGCACCAATGCAGTGTAGTAGGGCACCAATGCAGTGTAGTAGGGCTGCATTCGTGCATCATGCCGACTCTATGGGCTGCATAATGCCTCTAGGTTTATGTTCTATTGTCGTCATGATACATCAATGCAGTGTGATAATCTACTCATTAACTCGAAAAGAGTTATAGTAGACGACTATGGGTTCCCTCATTTTCAGTCATTTTGGTGGTGCAAATAAGTTTAAAAAAAGATGGAAATTTTGTATTTAAGAGGCAGAATTACTTAATGAATTTGTAGTGCCATTAAAGGAGGAGATGTAGGGGTCTTGCTGGAAAAGGTATTTCAGTACCAACTATTGTAAATTTTGAGTGATTGTCTATGTTCTACAGAGTCAGTTGGTTGGCGGCCATAAGACGCTTTTTGCCTGCAATGGTGAAGGTATATGATGTTGATCCATGTATCAACTTTCCCACCTTTTTTGGCAATGTGGTGCAAATAGGGCAGTTTTGGCGGGAGTTATGCGAATAGTGGCTTGGTGGTGCCAATAACCTGGATGAGGGAGTGCTGATGTCAGTACACAAGCTAGACTTGCTCAAGGCTATTGATTTATTTCTTTTCGAGTTACAAGCAATGCGACTTCCCTAACCCACTTAAAAGGGTCTATTTCTACTTCTTTCCTATCCCCTCAGGATGTGTGTGGTGCACATATGCGCGGGCACTGACACATTCCTCTTTTAAATTATCAACCTGTGAAGCACGGGATAGCCACTTAGTGCCGCTAAAGTGCTGTAAAACACAAATCAATCAATCAATCATTACAAGCAATGCACATTGCTGCCCTATATTTAGGGCTCCACCACCATGACCCCCCCCCCTTACTACACTGTAAAAAAATGTGTGTTAAACTTACACTGGTGCTTCTCTCCTTGACCATGGACCCCCTCCCTCCCTACACTCTAAAAATGTGTGTTGAACTTACACTGATGCTTCTCACCATGACCCCCCTTCATACACTGTAAAAAATATGTGTTGATCTTACACTGGTGCTTCTCTCCACCACCAAGACCCTCCCTACACTGTAAAAAATGTTTTGAACTTTCACTCTCTAGGTTCTATCCATGACTGACCCCCCTCTCTACACTGTAAAAAGTGTGTGTTGAACTTACACTGGTGCTTCTCTCCACCACTGTGACCCCCCATCCCTACACTGTAAAAAATGTAAAACATAAACCCTATGTATATAACATAGCATAACATTTCAGAAAAAAAACATAGCATAACATAGCATAACATAGCATACCATAGCATATCACTTATAACATAAAGGCCCATAGATCATTTTAGGGCAATGCCCTATCCTTAGACATTTTGTGTTATTGAAATAGATTATGGCTTATTGTACTAAAGGTTTTTTGGTACCAGGAAGGCATACAAGAATTATCTGTGAAACCCATATTCTTACTCCAGAAGACGCATCAAACTTGACGTAAATATTACCTTTCTTTGTTGTGTTCTGTCCGCCATTTTGATATCAGCGGTATCCGTCATGCATAGGGGAAATATAAGGGAAAACATTAAGCAATAGCGCATCCCAACCCCCACCCCATATCAAATTATTGGATCCGCCACACTAACTAGAGGGGGCTAAAATCAGGCGGTTGGGAAGAAGTACTGTCCGTAGTTTAGTTGGTAGTGTAGGATATACCCAGCTAGCTGGATTAATTCTCAAATAATCAGATAATTCCCTTCATTTACTGTGGAATTCCTATGCTGCACCTGATGAATCTATCAGTGATGGCTGGCTGTGGACCAGCCCCGGGACCAGCTCAGGTAATGGCTATGGCCATGGGGCCTCCTACAACATGGAGGACCTGGTTAAGGTGAGATTGAATCCGTGTGGGTGTACTGCCAAGTACATTCTGTAGACTGGGTGACTTACTGAGTCGGTGTTCTTTTAGATATGGAAACCATAATAGAGATGAGGGTAATGGACATAGGGATGCAACTTTTCAGAATATGATCTGATTTTGGAATTTTCTCTCGTGCCTATCTATAGATTCACTTTAAGTAAGGTTGTAGTCTTTTACAATAAATTCAGCACCCTGAGTTGAAGGAAAGGCTATAGCGCACAGCTAACTGCTTGATTTTTAGCACCTTCGTAATTACCTCTACCGTTAGTAAAAAAAGAAACCTTGCTGTTAAGGTGCATCCGTAACTTTGGCTTATCCTATCAGTGACAGATAAACATGATTTAAAAAAAGGCGTAGTAAGCGTTCATCGAATCATATCATTCTTGATCTATTACTAGTACTGACTGTTTTTGCGAGTGTAGATCTTTTTTGGAGAAGGCCAGTTAGGAGGGAGAGATGTACATGGGAAATAGGCAATTTGATTGTTTGATAGTTGTTCCCTGTCGATACTTGACCTAGGTTTGTAGTGCTTAACTGTCTGCAAGTAGCGTAGCTCATTAAAGTTAGTTACGTCGCCTATGTGTTTCATAAGTTTGGGTAAGATTTGTAGTAATCGCAATATTCCAATTTTGCTTGATTAATACCTGTAAGATAAACACTGTGAAGGACCAGCTGAGTTAATTTTCGGGCTTATCCTGAAATGTAGATGGTGGATGTAGCAAACCCCACTTATAAACCCTCTAGGATCCCTCCAGAGTCCAACAATCACCAAAGGAACACATCGGCGTGGATTTTGAAAATGCAGAGTCGACAAAGAAGAGTGCCAGGTATTTCACCTGTGTGTTTGGGAGTAATAGAGTAGCATGTGAGAGCGGCAGACACTGTGGATATGCTGATAAAGCGACTGTCTACATGTGGACGTGTTCTTACACGGTAGACAGTTACCATTCAAGGGTCAATAGTGCATTTATGCATCACGTCCATTGGTCGTCCTGGTATCTATGTGCAGCCTTGCCGAGTAACTCACCAGATCTATATTCTTGCATCATACCAACCCTACGGGGGCATGATGCACCAATGACATGCTGGCGAGCAGACTCACCACCACATCATTGGTGCATCATGTCGACCAATGTACATGATGCACTCCTGCATTAGCAGCCCTTGAACCGGTTAACTGATCCAGGTATGTCTGTATATATAGACTTAGAGAGAGCTGGTGCTGTAGACACACTCTGTACACGGCCACCACTGGGTCTACTGTTACCGTGCTAGACACGACACTCAGGTGCGGAACGCATACCGACAGGAACCGTTATCACACACAGCACGTGTTTGTGTTTGTCGCCTGCGTTCCACATTCAGGACTTCATGATGAAAATCTATTTTCCAAATACAACAAATACTTTCCAGGTCCAAAGGCGAAGTATTTGGCTCAGATAGTAATTTGAACTTGTTTCAAAGAATTTTTGATATGTGTGAAAATGAAAGAGTTCCTGTGCTGGATGAAAACTTATTATATCTATAGCTAAGGTTGGACTGAGGTTGATAAGAAGGTGGACATTATGTGTTGTATCTACTCCCGTAGTCAGGCCAGCCTGCATGAATGTAGGTAGTATAGTATGTGACACAAAACCGTGTGTATAAGGCGCATCAAGTGATAAGACAACCATGGGGGGGGGGGGGGGGTAATTATTAGGTGCACCTGGTTTATACCGAGATTTGAGATCCTTAGTAGTGGTCGCCATTGATTGATCTGGTACCTGGAAAGATCAACACTGATACCAGCCAGGATGATGGGGACCTGCTGTTCAGTAATGCACTGAATGGAGGGAATTATCTAATTGCTCAATACTGTATCCCGCTAGGGCGGTATACAACTTACATAGCCATTACCTAGCATTTATCTATACCCTCACAGATAGGCGCACCAAGACCTTATGAAGCGCACCTTGGGGCTGTGGTTATTGTGTGACGTTTCACGGAATTTCGATTAGGAACTTGGAGTCCTAAGTTTAAAGTAATATCTGAAAGAGTTTTTATTGTTGTTCGGGTTCATCGTCAAATATGTCTTGCAACTACCAAGATAGGTGTTGGTGTCCCTTTTGGTTTAGCAATACTGGGAGGGATATTCTTTAGTTGTCTATGATATTTTAGCACAGGCCTAGTCTTGTGAACCACAGTACGGTAGATCAAGTAAACCATTATGGGTGTTAAAGTATGGAGGGGGGAACAAGTTGTTTGTTTAATTAATATTATTGTCATTTATAGGAAATATATAATTGTCTCTCACAAATATAAGTAGAAAGCTATGTTTAGTCTATAGACGACCCCTACATCCTCAATAATATAGTTTAGCTATGAATTTATGATACAATTCCCTTTTCAATCTTAATTAAATTAAAAGGAAGCAAAAACAAAAACAGAAGCATTTTTATTTTTCTCCAGGTCGGCCCCTAGAGGCAAGTGACACAAAATTACGTCCGGGGTGAGTGAGAGCTAGGACCCTTCTCCTGCTATAGCGGCACGTGGGAGTCTCGTCTGTCATTTGTGCGCTTATCTTGCCAGTCCTGCAAGTTATCGAGGGAAACCCACAGCCAAGCTTCAAAAGATCGGGACTGATCCACGCGGAGTGCCTCATGCTTAACTGATCTCAGAGCATTCCCTTGGCAATGGACACTTTTAATTGATCATAATTGTATTCATTCTTTTAATTTCTACATATTCCTCCTGTTAGACTGGTTTTACTCACCAAATGAGTATAGTAGACTCTCACTCAACTAGATTTGTAGAACTGTAATTATTCTTTTCGACGTAGATGTATTTCTTAGTACAATTTTTTTTTCTCTTGAAACAAGATTAATTTTATTCATGACATCAAAATGTAGGGGTATTTTCTTATTATTTTTGAGTGTACAGAGTAGACTTTTGGGTGTTTGGATACCTGGAGAATTTCCTACTTCAGCATATCAATTTCCTACTTGAATTGTGTGTCATGCTTCAGTGAGCCTAAGACTTTGAATCCTCCAGGGTGAAGATCTTATGCGTTAAGGAAAGGTGGAGTTTTACTCAGGGATTAGGTCAAACAAGACATCGGGTAGATAGGTACGGTACTGTTTCTTTGTACATGTGGTGCTTAGATTAATACAAGGTTCAATTACACATTTCTACAGCATTTAATATTTGTCTGGTGCATTGGGTGTTGTTTGGACGTGTCAGTAAGACTGGAGGGCACGTGTGAATATTGTGTCACACTGACGTTGTAATGTATTTGGTACCTAACTTTCAGTAAATGCTAGGGGGATAGAAATCATAACCATAACCTTAAGTATCGGGTTATATCGGTTAAAAACCCTATTCGGAGGAAAATATTTGACTCAACACGTTCTGCTTTGATTATAACAAAACTTGTAAGGGCCTCGGGTTTTGATAACAAAGAGAAGCGTCGATTTTATATCCCACTAGTTACTCCTAGTTTCAAAACTTGCTACGGTAATATAGTTCCAAGATGTTTAGGCTATTTCTTTGTTTGGTACTATGATGTCAAATGATAGTATTGGGATAACAGGGGGTAATACGTTCACGCTAATGAAGGCAGGCGGTCATGCCTAATAATGATGTTGTTCTTTGTTGTTAAATAATTGCATACTTTATGGTTTGTGGCTATGAATGATGCAGTTCCAAATAACGCTCCAGGCTAAAGTTGTATGTCTTCAAGTTATTGGTGTCTGATACAAATATGAGCTTTGATCGTAAAAGCTATTGAGAATGTAATATTTTCTGTGGTGTCAAAACGTTGATTCTTACACAAAGAAATAATCATAGATATTTATGATAACTAAATAGATTGAAACCTATTGTATTTGCACAATAAAAATGTCAAAACGTAAACCTGTGTAATGGCTTTTAAAAACGTACATGACTAGTTTTGCTTTGAATATAGAACATGTGCTGATAATACACATACCCTTGGGCGCCGTGTATAAGGCATGGCTTATACGCGAGGATCGACCCCTAGTTGGTATCTAGACTGAGTGTAGTCTCTCACAGTTTGACCGTTCAGACGAGACGCTAAGCAGCACCTGAGTTGATGATGCGCCTCCAACATGAGGTGTGGGATACTATGTTAACTGCAGCCTTATCACTGATACAAGAAAGAATCTGTGTAACAGAACCTGATCATAATCGGTACCATTAATATGGATAGATGCCAACATTTTGATCCTTTGGTCAACCAGGCCAGCAGACTAGGATTTATAAATGTATTTATAAATATTTTAGTGTATATTCCATTAAAGAGGCAGTGCCATGATATTTTACCCCATAATATTTGTCATAAATTGCGTAGTTCTAAGGCACGTGACCATGTATGTGTATATATTGAGTTCCCCAATTGAATGCATACTATACATACCGTAATCTCCCGCTTACAAGGCGCAGCCCGCGTATAAGGCAAACCTAGAGTTTTGGAAACTTTGGTCCTACTGAATGAATTTTCAAAATTCAAAAACCTATGTGTAGCTTGGGCCACCCTAGACCCTCCTGGGCCCCGTTATGTCCTATTTTGACCAAGGGGCATGTAAGATATCAAAAGAAAGGTCTTGGTGTCCCCCTTGTGGATCCAATGAGAACTAACCCCCCCCGTATAAGACGCGCCTTATACACGGGAGATTACGGTAGCCAGGCTGACACCTGTGAGTTGGCTATAATTACTAATACATATAGTTCGTTAGGAATAGTGGGGAACGTGGCACCGCATCTTTAGGTGTCTACCCCTGCACTGACCCATAGGAATTTAAATGACAAGTCAAAAATTCAATCCCCTTGTGCCTCTATGCTACATTACCTCAGTCCACTCCTATTACCTGGTACATGTAGTGGAGGACAGCGCCCTAGTGCGAGAAGGTTGACATTTTGCAAAATTAAGTTTTCTTCTGATTTAACATCTATTGACAATTATCCAACTACTAGTACTGTTAAAGTGCAAAACTAGAAAAATGCAAATACAACCTTATTGCACTAAGGCGACGACAGCAGCCATCTGGACAATACAAATGTACTAAGTGAGTGTTGGAGAAATACCATGGTAGGTGGCAGCAGTGTGTTGATGTGTTAACACGACAGTAGGCGGCGGTAGTGGCCTCTTCAGTAGGCGTAGGAATCAGAAGAAAGGGAGGGGGTAGGTCGCCTCATCTCCGGGTAGACTTGCACAGAGTAAGCTATTGGAAAAGTCATGGTGGTGGATGGGATTTGTGCATCATCCTGTACTACCAATATTCAGCGGATAATTTCTCTTTCACAAACCCATATTTCAGAATTTCTCATTTCTTGATGTATGGGCAAAGTTACATGGATAGTGTGTTCAACTAGAACCCTATAATGCTTATTAAACTGTTGTCCTCAAGGACACAGTTTATTACAGGACTTAACTGCCCCATCGACCTGAAGGCTAATGGGAGTTTTCTGGACCCCATGGGGATTGGTATGCAGTACAGTTTGCCCCCTTTCCTGTTGGTGACAAGTAGAGCCTTGGTGGTTATACTTTGTTCTTGGACCAGAGACCCAGTAGTCTTTATTGCTTGCTACATTACATTTGTACAGGCTAGGACAGTCATCCATACCACGGCAGCAGCAGTTGAGGGTGGGGGAGGGGGGTAGACCAAACCATTGATTTAGAGGGGTACACGGTGTATACGATTAGCTTTGCACAGGCCAGGACACCTGTTGTGGGGGGGGGGGGTTGACCAAACCACTGTCGCACAGAAGGGGTACATAGATATGTACAGACAAAATCATGGTCAGCTTAGTGAAAGTAGACGTCATCAAAGGGCGTAACTGATACTTTTGAATCAAGACAAATAAACATGTTTAACAAGTCCAACATAAAGGCATGTTAGTAAACAATGGTAATTCTTAACCTCTCTGTACATAAGATGGTGGTATAGGATGTTCAATCGACTATTAAAATCGCGCCCATCTAATGTGAAAATATCAACCACAAGTCCTTCTGATACTGGATAGTGTACTTCAGAGGAAAATGATTTCAGGGTTTCAAACTCTAGTGCAATGTATGTTGAGGAAGGCCAAGGGCATATGATATAAAGATGATCAGTAACAGTGGTGTGTAGCTGTGGGTGTAAGTAGTATATGGAGGGAGGCCTAAGGCACAGTAATGCTAAGATGATCAGTAACAGTGGTGTATAGCTGTGGGTGTAAGTAGTATATGGGGGGAGGCCTAAGGCTCAGTAATGCTAAGATGATCAGTAACAGTGGTGTGTAGCTGTGGGTGTAAGTAGTATATGGAGGAAGGCCTAAGGCACAGTAATGCTAAGATGATCAGTAACAGTGGTGTGTAGATGTGGGTGTAAGTAGTATATGGAGGGAGGCCTAAGGCACAGTAATGCTAGGATGATCAGTAACAGTGGTGTGTAGCTGTGGGTGTAAGTAGTATATGGAGGGAGGCCTAAGGCACAGTGATGCTAAGATGATCAGTAACAGTGGTGTGTAGGTGCGGGTGTAAGTAGTATATGGAGGGAGGCCTAAGGCTCAGTAATGCTAGGCCTAAGGCTCAGTAATGCTAGGATGATCAGTAACAGTGGTGTGTAGCTGTTGGTTTAAGTAGTATATGGAGGGAGGCCTAAGGCTCAGTAATGCTAGGCCTAAGGCTCAGTAATGCTAGGATGATCAGTAACAGTGGTGTGTAGCTGTGGGTGTAAGTAGTATATGGAGGGAGGCCTAAGGCTCAGTAATGCTAGGATGATCAGTAACAGTGGTGTGTAGCTGTGGGTGTAAGTAGTATATAGAGGGAGGCCTAAGGCACATTAATGCTAAGATGATCAGTAACAGTGGTGTGTAGCTGTGTGTGTAAGTAGTATATGGAGGGAGGCCTAGGGCTCAGTAATGCTAATATGATCAGTAACAGTACTGTGTAGGTGTGACAGAGATCACACTTTTCCCGGTTCACCAGGAATTCTTGGTTTTGATTTCAAGGATTCTGTTTTAAATTATGTTAAATTCCTGGGGAAATGTGTCCAAAGTCCAGTTTTCCTGGTTTTTGTCAGCTAGTGAGTGGCATCTCTGGTGTGAGTAGTATATGGAGGCAGGCCTAAGGCTCAGTAATGCTAAGGTGACCAGTAACAGTGCTGTATAGGTGTGAGTAGTATATGAAGGGAGGCCTAAGGCACAGCGCTGTGTAGCTGCAGGTGTAAGAGGTATATGGAGTGAGGGCCAAGGGCCAGCTATGTAGCTGTGGGTGTAAGTAGTATATGGAGTGAGGCCTAAGGCACAGTGCTGTGTAGCTGTAGGTGTAAGTAGTATATGGAGGGAGGCCCAAGGCACAGTGCTATGTAGCTGTAGGTGTAAGTAGTATATGGAGTGAGGCCCAAGGCACAGTGCTGTGTAGCAGCTAGTGTAGGTGTAAGTAGTATTTGGAGGGAGGCCTAAGGCACAGTGCTGTGTAGCAGCTAATGTAGGTGTAAGTACCGTAATCTCCTGCGTATAAGGCGCATCTTATACGTGAGGTTTTAGTTCTCCCTGGATCCACAAGGAGGGCATCAAGACCTTTCATTTGATATGTTACACTCCCACTAAGTCATAGTATGACATAGGGTAGTTTGGGAGGTTCCTTGGTGCTTGAGCTACAGATAGCTTTTTTAATTGTCAAAATCCATTCAGTGGAACAAAAGTTATGAATTTTTTATCTTTTTGTTCATTTTCTAAAACTCTAGGTGCGTCTTATATGCGAGTTGCGCCTTATACGCGGAAGATTACGGTAGTATAAGGCATAGTAATACTAAGATGACCAGTAACAGTGCTATACTATGTAGGTGTATGTGTAAGTAGTGTATTGAGGGAGGCCAAAGGCACAGTAATATAAAGATGATCAGTAACAGTGGTGAGTAGCTGTGGGTGTAAGTAGTATATGGAGGGAGGCCTAAGGCACAGTAATGCTAAGATGATCAGTAACAGTGCTGTCAGTGTAGGTGTAAGTAGTATATTGAGGGAGGCCTAAGGCACAGTACTTTGTAGGTGTAGGTGAAAGTAGTATGGAGGGAGGCCTAAGGCACAGTGCTGTGTAGCTGTATGTGTAAGTAGTATATGGAGGGAGGCCTAAGGCACAGTGCTGTTAGTGTATGTGTAAGTAGGATATGGAGGGAGGCCTAAGGCACAGTGATGTTAGTGTATGTGTAAGTAGTATATGGAGGGAGGCCTAAGGCACAGTGCTGTTAGTGTATGTGTAAGTAGTATATGGAGGGAGGCCTAAGGCACAGTGCTGTTAGTGTATGTGTAAGTAGGATATGGAGGGAGGCCTAAGGCACAGTGATGTTAGTGTATGTGTAAGTAGTATATGGAGTGAGGCCTAAGGCACGGTGCTGTGTAGCTGTAGGTGTAAGTAGTATATGGAGGGAGGCCTAAGGCACAGTGCTGTTAGTGTATGTGTAAGTAGTATATGGAGTGAGGCCTAAGGCACAGTGCTGTATAGGTGTAGGTGAAAGTATTATATGGAGGGAGGCCTAAGGCACAGTGCTGTGTAGCTGTAGGTGTAAGTAGTACAGTAAAATTCCCTTACAACGAATTTTCGTTTACAACAAACAAATTCCCTTTTCCCAATTCAATCACATTCATTTCTATAGTAAAAGAATCCCTTTACAACGAGTTTTACTTAATCTAAATTCGTTTACAATGAATATTTCTTGCTGTAAACTGGATTTCTTAGGGGGAAATATAATGGAACTTTGAACATCAGAGGGGCGCCTGAGCCTATGTCAGGACTTCATACCCGCCCCCTGGTCCCCCTCAGTGTGGGTACTAGGGGAGGGGGGGGGGTAAAGAACTGAGGGACACCTTGACAAGCTTTGACAGGACTTCATCCCTGCTGCTGGTCCCCTCTGTGTCAGTGCGGGGGGGGGGGGATTAAAGAACTGACTCTTACTGAGTGAAGAACAAGGCATGGGTTGGTGTGGGGGGGGGGTTGCTAAATCACGGACTTTTGATGATGGTGGGGGGGGGTTGTCAAATGTAATGCCTCACAGATTATTGGGGTGGGTTGAGAGAAATTCGTTTATAATGAACTTTTTTGCTTTTCCCAAGGACTTTGTTATAACAGAACTTTACTGTATATGGAGGAAGGCCTAAGACACAGTGCTGTGTAGCTGTAGGTGTAAGTAGTATATGGAGGGAGGCCTAAGGCACAGTAATGCTAAGATGATCAGTAACAGTGCTGTGTTGGTGTAGGTGTAAGTAGTATATGGGGGGAGGCCTAAGGCACAGTAATGCTAGGATGATCAGTAACAGTGGTGTGTAGCTGTGGGTGTAAGTAGTATATGGGGGGAGGCCTAAGGCACAGTAATGCTAGGATGATCAGTAACAGTGGTGTGTAGCTGTGGGTGTAAGTAGTATATGGGGGGAGGCCTAAGGCACAGTAATGCTAAGATGATCAGTAACAGTGCTTTAAGTATAGGTGTAAGTAGTATATGGAGGGAGGCCTAAGGCACAGTGATGTTAGTGTAGGTGTAAGTAGTACCGTAATCTCTCGCGTATAAGGCGCACCTCACGTATAAGGCGCACCTAGAGTTGAAGAATATTGTCAAAAAAATCAAAAAATCATAACTTTGGTTCTACTGATTGGATTTTCAAAATTCAAAAAGCTATGTGTAGCTAGGCCCCCCACACCCCCTTGAATCCCCCTATGTTATTTTTTGAGTTAGGGGGAGTGTAACATATCAAAATAAAGCTCTTGGTGTCCCCCTTGTGGATCCAGGAAGAACTAAAACCCCTCGTATAAGACGCGCCTTATACGCGGGAGATTACGGTATATGGAGTGAGGCCTAAGGCACAGTACTGTGTAGGTGACGGTGAAAGTATTATATGGAGGGAGGCCTAAGGCACGGTGCTGTGTAGCTGTAGGTGTAAGTAGTATATGGAGGGAGACCCAAGGCACAGTAATACTGTGTAGGTGTAGATGTAAGTACCGTAATCTCCCGCGTAGAAGACGCGTTGCGCGTATAAGACGCACCCCTAACTCAGCAGAAGCATTTTCGCGTATAAGACGCACATTTTAATGCTGATATTTGTAAATTCAATACATTTCTATAGTTAAATTACCCCTCGTATAAGACGCACCCCCAACTTGTAGAGATCCTATAAGACGCACAAGGCATTTGTTTGGTGTAGAGGACGCCTCTTATACGCGGGAGTTTACGGTAGTATATGGAGGGAGACCCAAGGCACAGTAATACTGTGTAGGTGTAGATGTAAGTAGTATATGGAGGCACATGATATCACATCAAGATGACCAGTAACTGAACATTGTATGTAGGTGTAAGTAGAACATAATATATGGAGGGAGGCTTATCTCATTGATTCAAGTCAATGACATTATTAGATATACAGTAGACGGACCGTTGCTGCTACAATATAACATAGAGGAATCAGACTGTCTAACAGATGCTGAGAATGACAATTAGAGGCATTGTGCGTGTACCTAAAGGTGTGAGTAGTATATGGGAGGAGGCCTGAGGTGCAGGCATCCCAGCCTCTGCTCTGGACCAGGATATTTGCATGGCTGCGCAGTTAATACAGGCAACTACATGCTAAATGGCGCTTGGGCATTAATCATACAGGATCGGGCACTGTCTCACAAAATACGGGCTGTATTCTTGAAGAAGAAGCTGTCATATTGAGACGAGTGCAGCCCCGTAGTGCAGCCCATATGGTGACACAGACAGTTTCTTTCCTCTTCCGGAGCTTGCAGGTCCAGGACCCTGGCTACCAGGGAGGGGCTTAGTAATTACACCCTTCTGTCGGGTCACGGCAGACCCTATAACATAATAGAATGGGTCAAGAATAATGCCAGACCCATTTTACCCTGTTTCACTCAACCCTCCTGTGTACATGTGGCCTTTGTCGCTCTAAGTAGTATATGATGATTGAACATAATATGGTCAGGCAAAGGGGTCTACAGTAGAATGCAGTTAAAAGCGATATTGATAAACCAGACAGTCTTGCTGCCTTTGATATCAAGAATGCCCCTGTGCTGCGGCGGTATCGTGTTGACACTGTGAGGGCAGCTAGATGAAAACCACACAAATAATGATAACACCCATGTCTCCGACACGTCTATGATAACACCCATGTCTCCCTCTGCCTGCTGCTAGCGGCCTGGGCGGCAGGCTCTACCGTGGATTGTCTTGTGATTATCGATCCGTCAGCCTCCTCTGCTCCCTGCACTGCGGCGCTGCCGGCGTCTCAGCTTGTCCCCGGCGGGCTGCCTCCTCTCTCCAAGGCCAAAGTGGGCACTCTACCTAAACCCCCAAATCAGTTTGGTCATCTCCTGCCCATTGAAATAACTGGTTATCACTCAACCTAGCCTTACTAACAAGTAAGGTTTAGTTCCTCTGTAGGAATTATATCTAATTGAAGTGAAAGTAGTCCAATATCATCATAATCACCACCAATTACACACATCAGAGAAAACGCATGTCATCTCTACGTTAGTAGAGGAAGGCCTTAGGCTTGATGGGCTGGACAACATTAACTGATTTACGCATGCACACCGATATCTGGCGATTGGATAGACGCACAGATTGCTAGTGGTAGGTGTTCGTCCATTCAGAGCCAAAACTCCTTGGCAGAGAAAGACGTCTGCTTGGAGAGTGCTGCGTTGTATGTGTGCATGGCGGGAATAAGCAGGGACAGACGCAGCAGCAGCAGCCGACATTCGGCCGTCCCTGCGTCAACCCGGCGTCCTTAGCGCGTCCTGGCCGTGTGTGAGGTGACTGAGTCTGAGAGAGGCGGGAGTGGACGGGGGACACGGCAGGCACGGGAAGGAGGTACGTCCTAGGACAGCCACTCCCACACCCACACACGGACTACCGGGACCAGCGGCCAGGGAGGCCGCCAACAGGGATCCACATCACTGTGTCAGCCACCCATGTGACAGACAACTCTGTACTCTGTGATTATTAACACCACTCCCTCCCAACACCCTGTCTGCAGGATGCCTGCGTCACTAGTCCTAATAATGGCATCGACAGCAGTGGTTGGCAGCAGCAGTAGCAGTATCAATAACTAACAGCAGGCAAGGGGTAGTGCTGTGTGTTAAATGTTCATATAGCACCGGGGAGTGTGAAGGAACTCAGGGACTACAAGGCCAGGTGACGACTGGAGACTGGTCTGTCTCTGCTAACACCGACAACAGGAGGCAGAGGTCGTGCAGGCAGGGAGGCCGTGTGGTGGTGGAAGAAGACTGGTACCACAACAGCAGCAGCAGGGAGATTGGAGGCAGTATTGAATAGTTGTATTAGCAGCATTAGAACCAGCATCCAGCAGTAGGAGCTGGAGCGGCTGGAGCCTTCTTTTACTCAGCACTTTACAGACGTGTTTATGTGCCAGGTATCACACACATACAGAGCAGTACACACCTCAGCACCAGCTCACCGCCCAAAGACAGCTGCCACCCCTCACCCGTGTATGCTAACCATACCTATATTTGACATATAAGCACGTGTCTCCTATGGACACACGCAGGCAGCACAGGAGATAACCACCTATAGTTATACTTCTAATACCAGCACCCCCCCCCCCACCACTACCCCAGCTATAAACATAAACCACCTATCTACTAGGTTATCTTACCTTACATACCAGCGCTGCAAACTGACAGGGCGCCGCTACATGTTCAGCCCTACCCACTACCTTATCTCAGTTAGGCCTTACTACCAGACCCAGCCCAGGGCAGCAAAACCAGACACAGACTACAGATTCTGTAGCACCCACTGATCGGTCAGGAATCACCAGTACACCCCATATTGTACCACCTATAGACCCTGACCTTGGTACAATCTATACTGTAGCCCTTAAAACCCCTGCTGTCAGTGTCAGTGATGCACCAACCAGCAGGCCACCTAGCAGGATAGCCGTGCCACACTCCCAGCTTTCATCTGCCGATTTGCACTCATTAGGCAGTAATACCAGGCCCCCATACTAATACCACTGGTGCTGCTCAACACGGAGCCAGATCAAGGCAGACCTGAGACAGGGGAGGCAGCAGGGAGAGGGAGTTAACGAACACTAGAACAGCAGTGGACTGGGCGATTTGGGGTTAAGGTGTGAGGAGGAGAGGTAACCTATCTGCCTGCCCACCTGTCTGTCTTGTCTCATTTCCCCACCTGTCTACCCACCTACCCACCTACCTACCTACCTACCTACCTACCTACCTACCTACCTACCTACCTACCTACCTACCTACCTACCTACCTACCTACCTACCTACCTACCTACCTACCTACCTACCTACCTACCTGCCTGCCTGTCTGCCTGCCTACCTACCTACCTAAATCCCTCTCTGAAAGTACGACCTCTTTGCCTCCCTAAATAAGGACTTACCTGTCCACTTACCTTCCTGAAGACCTACATATACCTCTCTACCTACCTTCCTAAAGACCTACCATAACTACTTATCTACCTCCCTACCCATCTGCCTCCCCATCTTTTAACACTCCCTGCCCACCTACACTGTGTGTGGAGGTACCAGTGAGGAGGGCGACGTTATCTTACCGACCACCCCATCTAGGTGGGTGACCTTAACAGGAGATGGATCCGGGCCTCTTCATGGTTCGATGTACGTATAAAAACACATTGTTCTCTTTTCATTGGTACAGAAGTATGGCCAGAACCGGGCATGTATACTCAGTAATGTTGACAGTATTAGCGGAGGTTCATCTACGGGTAATTATTTTCTCCAGGTAACATGTGGTAAAATGTCATCATTGGAAAGCCTTAGTTCCATATGGTCTATAGTTAACTTATACAGGAAGTTAAATTGAGTGGAATAAATGATGCACAAATGTCAGACAATGAGTCATGTATTGTTAAGGCATTGTTAACAATTAATGCACATATTATATGTGTCTCTGCAATCCCCCCTCAACATATGGTTGTGATATTTGACTATATTATCTTGAATGTATTGTATCATTGAACATAAGGGGGATGCATAAAAACAGTTGTGTCGTCAGACCTGTTAACACAGTGTTACATGTATGAGTAATGGATGTTTAGTGCCATACCGATGGCTAAGATTATATTCATAGCTGAAGAATTGCACAAGACTTCAGTTTCATACAGGTATTTGCCCATGTAGGTCCCTATATGGGCACAAGATACTTTCCAACAAGGTATAGATAGGCAAATGGAGAGTCAGATAAGTCCTATTAAACAGATGGGCTAGGGAAGCCCAGGGAGGGATAAGGGATAAATATGAAGACATTATCCCCTGTGTTCAATGGGTAGGGACGCTCTTAACCAAAACTCCAAGTGATAACTTCATACCTCGATCTTTACTGACCTACAAAAAAAAACCTACGAATGGCCAAACCTTATATTGCGATCAGGATTCAGAAAGTAGGGTATAATTAGTATAAACATATAAGGGGTATTGTTGACATAACACTCTGTAATCCAGTTTGACATACATCCCTCCCCATTCTCTCTAACACATGACCTCTATATTTACATATTTATATAGATATCATGTATACGAGTTAATAGCAATACTGCTACATCGTAAACAATTCTCGAAAGCTACACAGTGCACCCACAGGTATGCTGATATCGTGCTGAATTACAATAAGCGATAACTGCAAGTCTTCAACCAACAGCTTTGGCATTGAAACTGCTGCATTGCATTTGGTAATAAAGATCTCCAGATGACTGATAAATTGCACTTATACTGTCGGGGATTATGTCTTGGGTTTTGTCAGCCGAGCAGACACATGGCATATCAAGCCTTTCAGTGCCCAGGCGGAAAGACCAAAGAATATCGATTAATCTCTCATGTTGGACCGTGTGTTATTGAGCATCTTTGGATAACAGCTATGCCTGAAACAGATCCAGTACCCCAACATGCTTCTTTGGTATGGATACATATATTTCCCACTCTCTAAAGGAAGAATTACATTTTTCTAGATTATCGAGGCATTAGGATATGTGTATGACATACCAAGACGTTGGGGCAGACTAACGGGACATTGGTATTACTGCATCGGGCTACCAAGACATTGTCATAGCTGCATCAGACAGACAAGACAGCTGCATAGCTAAACAAGACTATCAAGAAATGGGTATAGCCGCATCAGACTGCCAAGACATTGGTATGGTTGTATCAGACTGCCAAGACATTGGTATGGTTGTATCAGACTGCCAAGACATTGGTATGGTTGTATCAGACTGCCAAAACATTGGTATGGTTGTATCAGACTGCCAAAACATTGGTATGGTTGTATCATACTGCCAAGACATTGGTATGGTTGTATCAGACTGCCAAAACATTGGTATGGTTGTATCATACTGCCAAGACATTGGTATGGTTGTATCAGACTGCCAAAACATGACCCTTTAACAGGTCACCAGGCCATTGCTATTACTGTACCAATCTATCAAGGCTAGCTGCATCAGACTGTCAATGAATTGCATTCCTGTATCAGACTACCAAGACATTGACAAGTAATATCACAACATTGCCATAGCTGGATCAGACTGCCAAGACATTAGCATATCTACATCAAACATGTAGACATTGGCATAGCTGTATCAGTCTGCCAAACACTGGCATATCCGCATCAAATTACCAACACCGGGCCATGCCATATTACCTAAAACAGACTACCACGACACCAGCATAGAGATTCTTTTCTATAGGAATGTATCAGTACTCAGTCAGTGTTGGCTACCGTGACTCTCAAATGATACGACGGAGCTTTTAATAGCAGAAGGAAGAATATGCTTACTCGTCAGTTTTACATTATATAGGTTTAGTTAAGACCATGGAACGTTCAACAATTATGTCACTGCTTAGGGGTGTGGTATATGTTCCATACAAAAACAGTGACAAGGGGGGTGGGGGGTGGGGTCCTGAAAAATGCCTAAATACCGATGACATAATTGTTGAACGTTCCCTTATCATGTCCTCTCACAACCCAGCTTTATGTCAATAACCACATGAATAAAGCACTGCTGGAGACCAATGCAGTAGGATCATCGAACCTTCCGCTGACCTCCAGAATAAAAGCATAAAATAAAAGGATACTGGAAATGCAAAAATTTCCTACACAGATAAAGATCTTGCTTGTGATCTTAACTTCAGTGCCTGCTGGAGAGTAGAAATACCTGTAACTGACAATTCTACTTTAGATCTACGACATGGCTTCATGACTGCGAGTCCACTATCAGCTTATAATCCTCCTCTGTTGAGGACTTCCCCCTTCCCCTAAAGGCATATCATTGAGAGGCTTGTGATTATTGTTTAGGCTGGGTTAGCATCATAGGCAGTGAGCGGGATGAATTATCGACCAATAAGATTATTCCCTCCATTCACTGAAGAATCTTTAGGATGAATGTTTACATTCCGGTCATTAAACACTTCAGATATTTAAGTTCCTCAAGTTAGGGAAATATAAGCAGTGATTATTATGTGGAGTTTGAATGTAGTGACAGGAACAGTTCTTGAGAAGCAAGGTGGGAAATGCGTGATATGTTTAGGAGGTATGACGTGTCGTGTCCTTGCCTTCAGCGAAAAGTTGGTTGAAGTAGTGGCAGCAGGAGACTGACCGGGAATGTGGTGTGACTGGTGCTTCAACCCTAGTACATGTACATGTAGTAGTAGTAGGAGTGGGATGAGGTTTTAGCTGCAACAAGTGTGAAAGATATTATCTACATGTAAGTATTGATCCCTCCACTACAACCTACAACATGTTGCTGCATGTGATATCCCTGGTTGCCACAAATGGCGACATATCTAAGTCACCAGCTATGGTAATAAGGAATCAGAGCGGATCTTTATTCTCACCATAACATGACACGTACTACAGAGGCCACCACTTACCAGGCACCCTGTCTCCACCCTGCTGCCTCCCTCGAACAGTATTGTCGACTGCAGTGTAAATAATACCCAGCAGTGCTGTAGACATTGTAGTGGGGCATGGCAAACTCCCCCAACCATTATAGATGTGCACACGCCCCTCCCAGCCATGGTAGATATTGTTTTTATCTTGCATAGATGTGCACACAGTTGACCCTACTTAATGCCTGTTTGTCTAAAGGGTGTAGATATGGATGATTATTGGTCCAGGTATGCTTTGGTGGTACCCTACTTGGTTCTAGACTAAATTTCGAAGCCCTATTTTGGCCCTAATTTTAGCCCCTTCTTTTACTATTTTTTCTTCATCTCATACATACTATTTGACCTTGGACCCTTCAACATTATCTTGAATGTTTGATCAGGTTGTAGATAGCAAAATCAATGAAATGCATAAAACCGTAGGTCATCTGTGATTTATATCATATGTTCAACTTCGTTTCATTCAGCATAATTCAATAGCCCTATCTGGAATATGATGTGTATGATTACATGTATTGTCCCCATAATCACTAGTACTGTAACTCAATGAATATTATTGGAAGAGGCTCTAGCCTCTTCCATTGCATTCACATGGGAGGTCGATTGCACACAAAATCGGACAGTCCAACTACCCTTGAGTTGACCATTGCTATTCTAGCACTAAATGGCCCTAAATGGCACTGAATAACTAGTGGTAGATGGTCGAGTTATGGCAGTTTACCCAGCTTCTGCTGTGTATTGCCTGCATGCAATGCCCCCAACAATAACCAAGTATAGCCCTCATGTACTCAATGCCACCAATGGACCTATAATTAGGGTGAATGTGAACGACTTGTTGATGGTATTGACACTGGTAGAGGTGGTATTAGTCTTACTGACCAATGCAGTCATGATTAATGGCTACAAACTATAGTCCATCCCTGACTAATTATCATCTGAATGTGACATGACTACAAACTATAGTCCATCCCTGAATAATTAACATCTGAATGTGACATGACTACAGCCTAGAGTGCATCCCTGAATAATTGACATCTAAAAGTGACATGACTGCAAACTATAGTCCATCCCTGACTAATTGTCATCTGAATGTGACATGACTACAAATATAGTCCATCCCTGACTAATTGTCATCTGAGTGTGACATGACTACAAACTATAGTTTCCATCCCTGACTAATTTTCATCTGAATGTGACATGACTACAAGCTATAGTCCATCCCTGGCTAATTGACATCTGAATGTGACATGACTAAAAACTAAAGTCCATCCCTGACTAATGTTATCTGAAAGTGACATGCCTACAAACTATAGTCCATCCCTGACTAATGACATGTGAAAGTGACATGGCTACAATCTATAGTCCATCCCTGAATAATTGACATCTGAAAGTGACATGACTACAAAATATAGTCCATCCCTGACTGATTGTCATCTGAGTGTGACATGACATCAAACCATAGTCCATCCCTCACTTATTGACATCTGAATGTGACATGACTACAGACTTGAGTCCATCCCTCATTAGTTGTAACATGAATGTGACATGGCTACAAACTATAGTCCATCCCTGACTAATTGACATCTGAAAGTTACATGACTACAAACTATATCCATCCCTGACTGATTGTCACATGAATGTGACATTATTACAAAGTATTGTCCATCCCTGACTAGTTGTGACAGCACCGCAAACTATAGTCTATCCTTGACTCAGTGCCATCTGGTTACAACATCACTATAAAATATAGACCATCCCCGACTAATTGATATCTGAAAGTGACATGACTGCAAACCAGAGTCCATTCCTGACTAATTGTCATCTGAATGAGACATGACTACAAACTATAGTCCATCCCTAACTAATTGGCATCTGAAAGTGACATGACTACTTGAAACTATAGTCTATCCCTGACTAATTGTCATCTGAATGTGACATGACTGCAAACTATAGTCCATCCCTGACTAATTGTCACATGAATGTGACATGATTCCAAACTATTGTCCACCTTTGACTAGTTGCCACATGAATGTGACATGATTACAAACCTTAGTACATAGGTACAGTTGAAATCAATATATAACACTTTGAAATTGGTTGATAAGCAGCAGAGAAATGTACATTAAGTCATTTGTGCATCATGACTTTGCTGGCATGATGCACTGACCATTTGTAATTTGACATTGAAGCCTCTTCCTTAGGACTGAGTCCTTCACCTGTGACATTTTAATCAAGGAGCAATGTAAATGTTGTTGATTATAATTTATACACACCCCAGTCTCACATACACCACCCCTATCGTAGTCACCCAGACAGGAAGGGAGTCTATACCTTATTCTATCGATTCAATCAGGCTATCGTGGAGGGAATTAATTGAAGCCAGGTGTGTCTGTCAATGTGTGAATGGCTTCTGGTTCTCATTTAGCCGGATTGGTATGAGTAGTATTGAGAAAAGGTGATTGGATATCCGCTCACTGTGATGGACAATCAAAAAAGCACAGCCATTGGGAGTCATTGCACACTGCAGTGTGCCATACATTTTACTGCTACATTTATCAAATCAGTATTTAGAAAATGGTATGACTATGACATGAATTTTAATAAGAACAAACCTCTTTTTATTTTATCACACTGAAGCAGATAATTCCACAAAGATAATACCCCCGGTAGTTATTTTTCTGTTGAAGATTCTTCTTATGACACGCACCTCTCCATGAATTCATATAAACAGTTGGTATGGGTCCGGACTGAATTGATGTGTCCCGCATTGTTCTCCTCACACTGGGATAAAGGTGCGATGAAGAGGACGGGTTGTCCGAGCATATTAAATTGGCGGTCAGTTGGCAGGGTTTCCACAGGACATCGAAAGTCAGGAAAAATAAAGTGTACTGGTCAGGGAAATTCAGGGAATTTAAAAGAAATAATAAAATATGTCAAAATGTATCACTTGTGTTGAATTTGAGACTAGTCTCCCAAAAGGCTTTCAAGAAAAAATATATTCCATCAAGAGAAGTGTAGTGGTCAGCGGAAAATGTCATGGAGAAACCGGGACTCGAACCCGGGACCCTCCAACTTCGAAGCGGAAGCTCTACCCCTGAGCTACTTCCCCTGGCCTGACATTCTGTACCTTCCAACTACCCTGGATCGGTATGGTATACATAGGGGGAGTGACACAATCAAGTGAACAGTCCCTCTGAAGGCTCTGCGCACCCGACGGGGGAACGAACCCCTACAGAAGCATTTCTTTTTTTTTAAAGTAAACTTACTAAAGTTTCGATTTACAATCGATAGTGTAGAGTAGCGTTTGTAATTACCTTTCTGATATAGACGTTTGGTATAGATTTGAGTTTGGCATTGGTAAGTCATGTTTTGCGACATTATAATTTGGTCAGGGAAAAATAATCATTTTTGGTCAGGGTAAAGTGAAGGAATTTTGATCCGAGATTCTAGTGGGAACCAAGATTAGAAATTGAGGACCATTTTTGATTCACCTCTGACCTGGTCTCCTATGTTTTATAGCGATTGTCTTTAATCAATATAATACTAACTACAACGTATCCTGATGGGTACCACTTGCATACTACGTATTACAGAGGAATTTCCAGGGATTATTCCATTCCCAGAATAACTTAGGCACCTGGCGAGAATCGGCACTCGTCTCTTGTTACCTTGGGGAACCAGTAGAATTATCAACATGTAAAGGTTCTTTATCTATCCAGGAAACATGATGTGCTGCCCTGTGTATAAGTGCCTAGATACAGTCCCCACTCCTTCTTACACCTGTTAGTGATCACAAACATGATGTGCTGCCCTGTGTATAAGTGCCTAGATACAGTCCCCACTCCTTCTTACACCTGTTAGTGATCACAAATATAAATCTATCATTTATGGAAAAGGTTGACAAAATAAGAATGTGTTCGGGCTATAATATGCTCAGAAAGCATACCCAAGGGAAATCGATGTATTTTGTGTTTAATTTTTTTAAAGTGTTTTACTGGGTCATGAAGAACAATAACAATAAAGAATTACCCCTCGCCTAGCAATCCTTGCATTAACTTAGGTACGCTAGGTCCCATCATAATACAAAATTGCCGATATCATACAATGTAACTGACATTACATATACATGACGACCTCCAGTTGTAATCAATACCATTTTAGGCCATCAGTAACCTAAATCATATATCGCCATCTTGTCTACTCAGGATTTAAAAAAGCCACGCCCAAAAGATTATGGTCCACGGATTTCCCACAGTTACGTATAACACTTTGTAATCCCGTGTTGATTCGGTTTGATACTGATTTTTGTAGACAAGCAATGAGATAACTGTTGATTCAATGTCGGGTCACAGCTGTCGATGTGGTGGGCAAGTGCCAAAGTGAAAGTGAAAGTTTTGATAGAAAGCAAGTACCTGGGAACTAACCCTTGATGCGGAGAATCTGTTTTTGACTTTGTATCGTGGGGTGTCTGGGATAGGCAAAGAGATTTCTTGGTTGATGGGTAGACAGATACACTTTATCCAGCTATGTCAGTTGTGCATGAAGTAATATGGCCTGTCTGAGTGGCTCACATAAATCAAATAACGTCGTGTAGAACAGCAAAACGAGCTGTAATTGTAGAAGAAGACACAGTGGATGTAATGACCTTCACCGTATGCCTTAACATCGTTACCTGTGGGTGGTCTTAGTATGTGAACAACTAAAGGTCACCGTGTCATCAGGACGTATTCCGAGGTAGCAGGTTGTCCCATGGGCGCAGCCATTGCTGGAGCTTGTTACCAGCGAGTTCTACTGATAAGACCTATCAGATGGGTACCAGTTTGCCCCCGAAAGACCGCAGTGAATAGATTGGAGTTCTCTCATTGGCTAATAATTAAACCTGCTAAGTCCGTATAGAGCAACTCCCATTAGGGGCTGGTTCCCTCCGGCCGCTATTAATGCGTCCGTCACCAGAGCAGACGACATTTGTCTGAATACTGCCCTGGGGACCCTGTGCCACCTATAGGCAAGAATATTCTTGCTATAGGTACGTATCACCCACGAGGCGCTGTACCTTATGTACAGAAGTGCGATCATAAAGACGATTCAGTGTTACATATCCCTGAAAATGAGACTGCAATGTGGATTGAGTGTTGGGTCACTGTTGTCAATGTGGTAGAAAATTATCTGTACCACATGTAATATATTGCATTCAAAAAGTTACAATGAACACCTTTATGTATTTGATAGAGTGAGCGGGTCTGTTCGTGAGAGACGGGTATCTATCATGATACCGGTAGGTGGAGCCTGTTATAAAGTAGTGCTGATTTCACCACACCCATGCAGTCAAGTCATATCTGTATATACCTTAGAAAAGCTGTATCAGAATAGATAATATATTTGACAATACAAGGTAGGGGCTCAAATGGTACCACGCATAAACATGGTTATGGTTAAGAATATGTCAGAATACGTATTGAGCTATTGTGATACCTCCGATCTCGTGATCCATGGCCTGATGAGCACCTCCGATCTCCACTAGCCTGGGAAATGCAATCAGCAGTTGACGATCCCAGGTACGGTCAGTAGGTCATGCTAATTATGCTAATTAGTATTGATAATTAGCAGCCCATGCCAGCTACCTGTCATTGAGCTACTTTCGGTGTCCTTTTAGCCGTTGGGGCTATAATGGTTCGAGGTCAAGAAGCAGGTATATTTGCCGCAGCGTCAGGAGCGACATGCCCCTCCATCATCAGCAGAGGTGGGCATATCTTGAAAACCTGGAGCCAATGTAGCAGCAGTTGTAGCCAAGGCTACGTTTTCATATGCAAATGGTAATATTGTGAATCCAGAATTTTGCTCGGAAGGGGGGTGGGGTGCAAACTTACTATTCCTCCAACCATCCCTCCCTCCTAAAGAGAAGGAGGGGGTCAGAATGGGCAGGGAGGGGGGACATATTGAAGTATTTGGGCCCAGGTATTGGCAATGGAAGTTGGGGGTCTGAGGGCATCCCAGGAAAATTTAGAAAATTGCAAAGCCAGAAGGTGCATTCTAATGACTTTTGAAGTGAGATGACACATTCTGTAGACCCTATAAGATCTCCCCTCAGATCTCTAAGCCTAAAAGAAAAATGTCAGAAGGTTCCTTTGGAAGGTCTTTAAAAATCTCAGAAAAAAAAGAAAGAAAAAACTTTGAAAATCTAAACTATGACTAGTGCATTCTCAAGCAACATCAGACAAAATTTCCCTCTCTGTCACCCCAGATCTGCTAATCAATTTTGCTTGTCTTTCCCTCAGGAACAATACATTGATTATGTGGATTTTCTTCCCATAGATCTCACAATTTTGATTTCTCTCTCCCGTATCCATGGACAATTTTTAAATTTTAGAGGTAAAATAGTGCATTTTGGGAGCATTTATAATAATTGGATACTGTATTGGATTGAAATCACAGGCCCTATATGGTAACTCATAAGGGGACAGTAGTAGTGTCCTGAAATGTTATAGTCATAATTTTCTGGAGAAAGTTGGAGCACAAACATAGTCTATATGGGCAAATGCCACCCCCACCCCCAAAAACACACCCAAGCAGGGGCGTAGGAAGGAAATTTTTATTGGGGGGGGGGCCAGGGGTTTCGGTTTGGGGGGGCTGCTATATTTTTATATAGGCTTATATAGGGAACCTCCTCATTATTGGGGGGGCCTAGCCCCCCCCCCCTTTTCCTATGCCCCTGCCAAGTTCTGCCACCACTGCAATGATTAACATTTACTATCTTCTACCCTAGGCTAGGTATACATACATCCAAAGTTTTTCCCTTACTACAACCTACCTCAAGAGGGGGGGCAGTTTAAAAGGAGATCAGTGATAGGGACTGAGGAAGCAGGGAAAAAAGAAATGAGGGGTAAGCAGTGAATACTTCTGGTGGGACTCAGGAAAATAGAAAATTTTTGAAAATTTCAATGTCAAATCACGCATTCTGGTGACTTCTGGGAATAATTTCATAACGTTTGTTCTAGTAGGAATATTTGAGAATTTTAAGACAATTTTCGCCACTTTTTGGCTACATGGTGACAGGTGCCCACCCCTGATCATCAGTGAGCTACACATCACAAAGGGGATGAAGTGGAGTTCATTTGGGCTATATATTACTTACGTACTTTAAGACAATAAGTAAAGGGTCCAACATTACAGATTATTCCAGAGTTCTTAGTACATGGGCGTGGGAAGCAGGGGGGACATGTCCTCCCCACTTTTGGCCAACTCCTCAAAAGGTCAAAACTAAAAGGTCAAGCAAAGGAGTCTATCTCAAGGAATTGTAGTTGAGGCAAAAAAAAAAAAAAAAAAAAAAAAAAGTTGTGTTTCCAGTTACATGCCTCAAATATCTAGGGTCGGTAGGTCGGTTTTTTTTTTTTTTTTTCTTTTTGATTATTTTGTATAAAAATGTACCGTAATCTCTCGCGTAGAAGGCGCAGCCCGCCTAGAAGGCGCACCCCCAACTCAGGGAAGGCTGGTTCACGTAGAAGGCGCACCTATCTCCCCTGAACGGGTATTTTGAAAAACCCGCGTATAAGGCGCACCCCCAACTCAGGATGTAGTTGGGGATAGCCTTAGTTAGGGTTAGCATCAGGTTGGGTATGATGCTGATCATATATTTTTTTTGAATGCCACAAATGAGGTGTGACCAGAAGTAGAACTTGTCTCTAACATTGTATCATCAATTCTTTTGATTTCTTTTCCTACATTCATGCATTCTATCAATGCTGTAGCATGTTAGAGAAAGAATTTAGATCAAAACATTATCTAAACATAGTTTGAACATCTATTCTTAAGTCAAACACATAGCAAGTGTATATAAATGGTATACTGGCTCCATCTGGTGGCACTTCTAGGAACCATTCCTATTGAATACAGGATTATAAATGATCATGATCAAGATACAGTTTGTATTATTATGTGTTAGATTGTATTCCCAGTTCTGTAGTTGTAAATTGATTTTAGGTTATCCATACTTAGATCACTATTTTACATGATAGATTTCATGCTATCATGTAAATAGGTCATCATGATGTGGTTGATTTGTCAAAACTGTCAGAAGACAGTATACAATTGAAATTTACCTCAAACTGTACCTTAATCATGATCATTTATAATCATGTATTCAATAGGAATGGTTACTAGAAGTGCCACCAGATGGAGCCAGTATACCATTTATATACACTTGCTATGTGTTTGACTTAAGAATAGATGTTCAAACTATGTTTAGATAATGTTTTGATCTAAATTCATTCTCTAACATGCTACAGCATTGATAGCATGCATGAATGTAGGAAGAGAAATCAAAAGAACTGATGATACAATGTTAGAGACAAGTTCTACTTCTGGTCACACCTCATTTGTGGCATTCAAAAAAAATATATGGTCAGCATCATACCTGACTTAATCCCAATTGCAAAATTGGAAAAACCCTCGTATAAGGCGCACCCCCAACTCAAGGCAGCTTGCCTCCCGCGTATAAGACCCATGAACGATCTGATTCGCGTATAAGACGCGCCTTATACGCGGGAGATTACGGTAGGGGCAGACATGTTGGAATCTATGATATTACAGTAGAATTATGAAAAACACAAGAAATGTGAAGCACATGTTAAAGATATGAATGACTTTTATGAACTATATACCAATAGATGAGGACCTAGATAAGCTCCATGACAAACTGATGAAAAAATATGAAAATTATGGGGGAAAATGCCTAAAAATTGCCATAAAATGTCAAAAATTCACAAAATAAAATAAGATTATTCCAGGATCAGCCCTGTTTTGCTAGGGTCGGACGGTCATACTGTTGGTGGCATTAGCTACGTTAAGTTAGTAATGCCTCTACTCAGACCAAACATGCAGTCACAACATTCTATGATGCTAAGAAGATATAATATAACGTGAGTAGTCATTAATGAGCGTCATGGTCTTTGTATCTTACAGATTCCAAGAAGGAGAAGGGGCGGATGGAGGCTCTGGGTCCAGGCGGTATGCAGGATCCTATCAATGCACTCCAAAACCTCACCAAGACTGGCATGGGACCTGGTGGACCACAGGGTAAATCAATTTCTGTAGTCTCTTAGTAATGTTATCCACATGTCAAACGGTGTGGATATCTGCCTACCCAATTCTGTAGCTTGTTACAGAGGCATTTTTACGTGTTATACTTAACTTTTTCCAGAAGCTGTAGTCCCTCAGATTTGTGTTTTGTCTTTAATATATTAATCCAGTCAGGATTTTGACTGATATCCATTCTATCAAATCTGGAATGAAATGTTTTTACTTCAACTTCAGGTATGCAGATGCAGATTCCACAAGGCATGCAGCCAGGGATGCAGCACACAATGCAGCAAGGGATGCCACAAGGCATGCAGCCTGGCATGCAACAAGGAATGCCCCAAGGTATGCAGGTCATGCAACCAGGCATGCAGCAAGGGATGCCGCAAGGTATTCCCCAGAGTATGCAGCAGGGGATTCCCCAGGGCATGCAGCAAGGCATGCAGCAGGGGATTCCCCCAGGAATGCAGCAGGGCATGCACCAGGGGATTCCCCAGCCAGGAATGCCACAGCAGGGAATTCCTCAGCCGGGAATGCCACAGAGCATACAGCAGGTGATCCCTCAGAGCATTGCGTCCACCATGGTGCAAGCCATGCCCCAGCCAGGGATGCAGCAGATGCAGCCAGGCATGTCACATATGCAGTCACAAATACAGCAGAGGGCGCCTTTCCAGACGTATCAGCAGGTGCAGGCCCAACAAGCACAGGCTCAGATGCAGGCTGGCATGCGCCCCAACATGTCACAGGCCAACATGCAGGTGGGTAACAAATGTCACAGGCGACCATGCAGGTGGGTGACGGATGTCACATGCAAACATGCAGGTGGGTAAAAAATGTTGCAGGCCAACATGCAGGTGGGTGACAAAAATGTCGCAGGTCGGTAACAAATGCCACAGGCGAAAATGCAGATGTCATAGTTTATTGTGTAGGTGTGTCACCAATATCACAGGCCAACATGCAGGTGGGTAACATGTCATAGTTTATTGTGTAGGTGGGATACCAATATAACAGGCCAACTTGCAGGTGGGTAACATGTCATAGTTTTATTGTGTAGGTGGGTTACCAATATAACAGGCCAACATGCAGGTGGGTAACATGTCATAGTTTTATTGTGTAGGTGGGTTACCAATATCACAGGCCAACATGCAGGTGGGTAACATGTCATAGTTTTATTGTGTAGGTGGGTTACCAATATAACAGGCCAACATGCACGTGGGTAACATGTCATAGTTTTATTGTGTAGGTGGGTTACCAATATAACAGGCCAACTTGCAGGTGGGTAACATGTCATAGTTTATTGTGTAGTTGTGTCACCAATATCACAGGCCAACATGCACGTGGGTAACATGTCATAGTTTTATTGTGTAGGTGGGTTACCAATATCACAGGCTAACATGCAGGTGGGTAACATGTCATAGTTTATTGTGTAGTTGTGTCACCAATATCACAGGCCAACATGCAGGTGGGTAACATGTCATAGTTTTATTGTGTAGGTGGGTTACCAATATAACAGGCCAACATGCAGGTGGGTAACATGTCATAGTTTATTGTGTAGTTGTGTCACCAATATCACAGGCCAACATGCAGGTGGGTAACATGTCATAGTTTATTGTGTAGTTGTGTCACCAATATCACAGGCCAACATGCAGGTGGGTAACATGTCATAGTTTATTGTGTAGGTGGGATACCAATATCACAGGCCAACATGCAGGTGGGTAACATATCATAGTTTTATTGTGTTGGTGGGATACCAATATAACAGGCCAACATGCAGGTGGGTAACATGTCATAGTTTTATTGTGTAGGTGGGTTACCAATATAACAGGCCAACATGCAGGTGGGTAACATGTCATAGTTTATTGTGTAGGTGGGTTACCAATATAACAGGCCAACTTGCAGGTGGGTAACATGTCATAGTTTATTGTGTAGGTGGGATACCAATATCACAGGCCAACATGCAGGTGGGTAACATGTCATAGTTTATTGTGTAGTTGTGTCACCAATATCACAGGCCATCATGCAGGTGGGTAACATGTCATAGTTTATTGTGTAGGTGGGATACCAATATAACAGGCCAACATGCAGGTGGGTAACATGTCATAGTTTTATTGTGTAGGTGGGTTACCAATATAACAGGCCAACATGCAGGTGGGTAACATGTCATAGTTTATTGTGTAGGTGGGATACCAATATAACAGGCCAACTTGCAGGTGGGTAACATGTCATAGTTTATTGTGTAGGTGGGATACCAATATCACAGGCCAACATGCAGGTGGGTAACATGTCATAGTTTATTGTGTAGTTGTGTCACCAATATCACAGGCCAACATGCAGGTGGGTAACATGTCATAGTTTATTGTGTAGGTGGGTTACCAATATAACAGGCCAACTTGCAGGTGGGTAACAAGTGTCAGAGGACACGCATGTATGTGTGTAGCAAATGTCAGAGGCCAACATGCGAGAAGTTTGTAGCAGCCGTTTTAAAGCACTGCAGTTACAACCTTGCTGCACTAGGGAGACGATGTAATATGTATATACAATGCACAATAGGTAACGCACCAATGCTTGCGGACATGCGTCAGTCAGATCCAGCAATCACCAGAAGTACTGGCTATGTTTGAAAGAGGTAGTAGTGTATAGAAAGTGTTTACAGTATAAGGCAACACTCAGGCTTACATATATATACAGCAGTACAGCAGTTAACACCAGACCTCATGACTACTGTACCCTTAACAGAACCAGAAGAAATAAAGAAATCTTAAGTGGAGCTTCACAATGGTCCAAAAGTAATGTATGGTAAAACGTCGGAAAAGTTTTGATTGTCATATTTTCTACTGGAGAGTTTGTAGGTGTGCATGATGCTGGCGTACAAACATTGGAGACGACACGCTAGTTTCGACACTGATGGTCCCAAACGTATTACTGTATTTAAACATAATCAAATGTCTTTAATACTTGTAGGCACCACGTGCAGACTTCATGATGGCAGGGCAGCCAGGGGTGCCGACTCCTGCCAGTACCGGTGCCATGACGCAGGTGTCTCAGAGCCAGCAGAGCACCAGCCAATCTGTACAGGTAGGTTACCAGTACATGTAGTAACTTCTACAGGTAGGCTACCAGTATATTTAGTAATCTGTACAGGTAGGTTACCAGTACATGTAGTAATCTGTACAGGTAGATTACCAGTTCACACATGTAGTAATCTGTACAGGTGAGTTACCAGTACATGTAGTTATCTGTACAGGTAGGTTACCAGTACATGTAGTTATCTGTACAGGTAGGTTACCAGTACATATAGTAACTTGTACAGGTAGGTTACCAGTACATGTAGTTATCTGTACAGGTAGGTTACCAGTACATATAGTAACTTGTACAGGTAGGTTACCAGTATATGTAGTAACTTGTACAGGTAGGTTACCAGTACATGTAGTAACTTGTACAGGTAGGTTACCAGTACATGTAGTAACTTGTACAGGTAGGTTACCAGTACATATAGTAACTTGTACAGGTAGGTTACCAGTATATGTAGTAGCTTGTACAGGTAGGTTACCAGTACATGTAGTAACTTGTACAGGTAGGTGTCCAGTACATGTAGTAACTTGTACAGGTAGGTTACCAGTACATGTAGTAACTTGTACAGGTAGGTTACCAGTTCACACATGTAGTAATCTGTACAGGTAGGTTACCAGTACATGTAGTTATCTGTACAGGTAGGTTACCAGTACATGTAGTTATCTGTACAGGTAGGTTACCAGTACATATAGTAACTTGTACAGGTAGGTTACCAGTATATGTAGTAACTTGTACAGGTAGGTTACCAGTACATGTAGTAACTTGTACAGGTAGGTGTCCAGTACATGTAGTAACTTGTACAGGTAGGTTACCAATACATGTAGTAACTTGTACAGGTAGGTTACCAGGGAGGCAAACCATAAAGTTTCCCACGTTCCAAACGTGAACATTAGCCAGGGATGTAAGTCTTCATGTTTTCCCATGATTTCATGTTTTTTATGGATCCTGAAAGTTTTACTTTTTATTTGACAAAATAAGCTCCACAGGATATTCCGGCAGAGAATCTACCCTAATCTATGTAAGGTATACACATATGTGCGGCTGGCAAGGGTACTTTTTCAAGGAAAAGTCCCTAGCAAGCCTCCTGTTTCAGCCACAAATGTCCCTAGCAAGGGTCTACTTTTCAGCAAAATGTCCCTAGCAAGGGTCAACTTTCAGCAAAATACCCCGATTTACGCAGGAAATTTCGAAATTTTCTTGGACATAAGCACAGTTTTCATGAAAATAGCATGAACCTAATTCAATTTTCTCCCCAATCAGTGTAAATTTAAGACATTTTGAAACAAATCTAGGATTATTGAGTCAAAAGTGCCCTAGCAAGGGTAGGCTTTCGAAGAAAAACCCCGCGAATGAGTGCCCTAGCAAGGGTAACGGTTGTCGTGGGTTCAGCCACACACCTGTATCAAAAAAAATTGAAGTGCCCCACCTGGGGAATCTACCTTTTCATGCATTCCCTGACCCTCAATTCTCCCTGTCAGCTGTAGAATGCAGGATAGTGCCTGTAGATGACCCCACAGAGCCCCTACTTACTGCTGCCCCTCCCTGCAGTCTCCCCCGTCACTCCCATGGCCCCAGTTCTTCCCTCATGATGGATCCTGATTGTGCCTGATTCACAGAGAAAGCAAAAATCAGGCACAGGGCAGTCTCCACTATGACACTGCACGATCATACTGATACCTGATTGGACAAAAATAAATTCAGGTCAGGCTATGGTCTGTTTAAACCTATAACAATTGTTTCCAGGTGTCCTATTTTGTATTCATATGTCCTAAACATGGACAAAATGTGACTCCCACGTTTCAAACGTGCGGATGGAACAAACTTCACGTTTGAACGTGAATTTCACGTCCCAGACGTGAAAAACTTTATGGTTTGCCCCCCAGTACATGTAGTAACTTGTACAGATAGGTTACCAGTAGTAACTTGTACAGATAGGTTACCAGTAGTACCTTGTATAGGTAGGTTACCAGTACATGTATATGATACAATTTGGCTGTGCTAAGCAGTAAAAATACCATAAAACTTCAATAGTTAGCTGCAGCTTATCATACATCATACCCCAAGTGCGGCTTGTAGGGTTTCTCCAAGTATGGATATGCCTCATAATTTAGGTGCATCTTACATGATGTTTAACTCGAAAAAGTTGAAATCAAGCATGTAGCGAAACCACAAAGCCAAAGCATGGAATATATACATATAAGTAGGGAGGCTAGTGCACAAGGTACTATAAATTACATCTTGTAAATAGAGGGTGCTTTTTGCTATACGTCTTGCAGTTTCTTGATCTCTTTCTCTGATCAAGTCAGCAAGAAGATACCGATACGATTTAGATACAAGTATTACCAGTATTTGGTGGTTGCTGAGCAGTATTTGACACAGACGAAGTCTGGAAATATCTCAATTAGAAATAAACAACAAAAAGAGAATGGGAATTTTCCTTAGCTATCTGATGATGATCTGTGATTTACTTTGCCCCTTTCTCCCAATTATTTCTTTCTCTCTAAACAGCAATCACAGAATCAGCCAAACGGTTCGACCAGCTTATCTACGAGTGTCACTTCACCTGCACCGGCACAGAGGTAGGTCTTTTACACACACCATTCTAACAGCTTAAAGTTACCATCCACCGCTGACAGTATGCTAATTGCATGTTGCATCCTGTGCTGAACCATCTCTGGTATACAGTGTGTGCGGGAAAACTGAGAGGCCCCTTCTCACATGGAGTACACACAATGGGTGTGGCAGAGTTTCTTTTCACACAGTTGGAATTATCCAAGTTTGCCCAAGCTCCATTCAGATTGAGTTGACATCAACTTTTACTCACGATTCACATGATTTCACAGCCATTTTTTTCTTTTATCATAACACCCCAGTCAGAGCGCCTTTCATACAACTAATACACGATTCTCCTTTTCTTTTCTCGAGTTTAGTTCGACTGTCCTTAAATGATATCATGCATGGTAACTTTTGTTGCAGTAAGGGGGTTTCTGGATGAGATTGTAGTACAACAAACTAGAGATGTGACATATCACAAGTTTTGTCAAGTGAAGAACATATTCGACAGCATAGAGCACAAGGCAAAGGCTTGATTGTAGATCTCAGAGGATGTCGATTAAAATATGCACCCCCCTAGGTGTGAGTTTTATACCGACTTAGCTGGTTTGATTATCAGCCAATGAAGTGACACCATTTATTCACTGCGGTCCTCTCGGGGGGCAGTAGGTACCCATCTGATAGCTGTTATCAATAATAACTGCTGGTAATCAGCTTCAGCAATGGTGGTGCCCACTGGACAATCCGCTAACTTGGTTATCAGGTGATAGTTTATTAATTGCAGCATTTCTGTGACAGATGTCTGCCCACATGCAGAATAGATATACCCTGTCCGCACTGCGCCTTTATGTGCGTAAGTGCATGGGGTACAGTGATAATCATACTGGATAGGTATCATTCAACAGATCTTCTCTACCGCAATCAGTAAATGAGAGTCCTGCTGTGCAAGAGACGGTAAATGAATGGGGGCATGTAACTATTTGGGGACAGACGGGAAGAGATTTCGTTGGAATCAATATAAGTGTTTCCTGTGAGAGGTTGGCCAAACTCCTCTATTTCACCTTTTCACTCTTCTGATGACTAGGCTCTGCTTCAAGATGTACCATAATCTCCCGCGTAAAGGCACAGCCCGCGTATAAGGCACAGCCTGCATATAAGGCACAGCCCGCATATAAGGCGCACCTAGAGTTTTGGAAAATTCTCAAAAAAAATGAAAAATTTATAACTTTGGTTCTACTGAATGAATTTTCAAAATTCAAAGACCTACCTGTGTAACTTGGGCCCAATGGACCCCCCTGGGCCCCCATATATCCTGTTATGGCTAAGGGGGCATGTAACATATCAAAAGAAAGGTCTTGGATTTCCCTTATGGATGCAGTGAGAACTAAAATACCCCGTATAAGACGCGCCTTATACGCGGGAGATTACGGTACATTCAGAGAATGACAGAAAAAAAAGCAGAAATGGGCATGGACAAAGGCCCCTTCTTTTACCCATTGATAGTGTATGAAAACAAACAAAATCTAATTCTTAAACGAAGTTTAATACTCTATGAATGTATTCCACTGTACTCTCTATTACACCCCCACCCTTTTCTGATGAGAAAATTCAATCATATGTCATACATATAAGCTAAACTTTCCATACTTACTGATAACATTTATTAACAGGAAACTGTATAAAGCAAATATGTATGTATATCTGTTTCCCTTCATATTAAGGCAAATAAGGTATTCATCGTCCGTGTTTCTTATGTATACATTCATTCCTATGTAAACATAGCATGAATATGGGTCGGTCTTAGGGGTCGATGCTCATGCTATTCAGGTAACAGATAAGTGACCCCTTAAAAATTCTGGATTGTTGAAAACACAATTCCATGCCTTTTCTTGTCATTTAATTCTTTAATTGAGTCAAAGGGATGGAAAATTTGAAGCGTATTTGATGAACAACACTCCAAGGCAGCACATGTTACCTTTTTGCCTCGTGTTTTCTTTGTACTGCTTCATCTATAGGGCCTTCATATGTTTCAGCTACCCCCACAGCCAATCACCAAATCTGGGTTCATACCAGTGGAATTAGTAAGACACTTTTTATACACCTTCCTGCCCTTTCTAAGGCCTGTTGCTACTGGTGATAAACAACAACGGGACACTATGGGGAAGGATTCAGGCCTTTTTACATATACAAGAGATGTCAGATAGTGCACATTTGGACTGTTGGTTGGTCTGGATTTTGTATTTTAGCATGAGATGGATGATATCCTTAACGTGTTAAATAGCTTTGACAGGTGCAACATAAAATTCGCATGTGCACATTATTCTACTGAAGAAAAAGATGCAGTGGTATTGACACCATTGAAAGTGTCATAACTAGTGTGAACACAGATAAGTTTTGGATGAAAAAGGGATGGCATTTACATAGATTCTACACCAGTGAGTAACTCGGTGGTGGTACAGTCCTGCATTATGTGGACCCTGGAGAGTTGACACATGGTGCAGTACAGCCACCCTACTGAAGCATTATATTGATAAATGAAGGTGAACATGGAGTCATCACCCTAGGAGGGTGCTAACTATAGCAGGTATCATAGATGTAATTCATCATAAAGCAGCAGACTAACTGCAACCCACGACTGCCCAGCACATCTGCGGTATATGTAAAATGGCCGGTGTATTGATAGAAAGGGCTCTCTATTTTTCTTGTGTTCGGGAAAGCTTCCTTTACAGTTAGCGTTATGTAAAGAATTAAGATGTTATCGTTCACAATCAAGACCCAACCCACTTCTCCATATCTGTCACCTTGTCCCACCCCAGGATTGAAGAATGTGCTGTATGTCGTCTTTGGGTTATGATAACTGTCGGTGCTGGGGCGTTCCTTGTATAGGTACACACAACATAGTGCTTGTGGTTAAGGATAATGAGAAGTGGCGTGACAAGATCTGAACATCCTATTGATGAACAATCTCCTTTACTTCTTCAATAGAATTTCACATCCGCTTAGTGTAGTAATAGTTGATAGCAATAATGTTACCAACATAAGTTATGTCTGCACAGAATCATCTAGGATGGGTATATAAGATTTTCTATTCTTTTTGATTAAGAAAATAACATGTCTAATTGTATAATTTCTTTGGGCTATCTATACATATGCAATATATGATATGATGTGCAATTGACTATTTTCACCCCCGAATGAAGACATACAAATATATTGATGCCTTTTGAGAAGTAGGTGTCAGAAAAATGTTCCTGTTGAACTTCCAAGACAGATTTTGTTGTTGTGTCTCTGCAGTAACTCTGGCCCCATCCCCTCACCGGCCAACATGTTGCCAAGCCCGTCCCCTGGTCAGGTGGCACCATCCCCAGCGTCACGGGCCTCCATGGGGGTGGCCTCCCCCGGCAGTGCGCTCAACACGCCCGGTAACCCCAACTCTGTGGCACCCAGTCCCGGTAGTCGAACAGACACAGATGAACAGACGTACCTGGAGAAATGGAAACAACTACAGAAGTATATAGAACCACTGAAGCGCATGATCAACAGGATTGATAAAGATGAAGGTAAGAACAGTTGAAACGTAAACCAGGTTTGTTGATGAATACTCAAGTCAGAGCTTAAAAACTGGAAGCATAACTATTTGGAAAACAGGTAATAATTCTCATAAGGACGATCCAGTCAGTGATGTTCATGATTACATAACATCAGCCATTACAGGACGGGATCAATGGGGGATGTGGGGGATGCATTCCTACACTATTTCATGCTGAGTGAATAGATAATGCTAGAATTTATCAGAATTTACACGGCCCATCCCCTCGGCATGAGCTCATTCAGAATGATTTATTATTAATGTCAATTGATATGAGTTATCAACTGTCTATACTTACTGGTATAAGCCATCAGGAATTATTTAAAGCCAACCAAGTATACTGGTGATTAAAGATTTAAAATTGATTTTGTTGTATTTTTTTTCCTCCACATAATTGCAGATCGACGAACAGACTTGAGTAAAATGGAGAACTTGCTATTTATACTCTCTGACTCGTCAAAAAGGTAAGTGGCCCTTTCCAAATACTGTATCCCCATACCATATTCAATATGATTGCCTAGGGCGTTTTTGAAGTATGGGTATCTTAATAATGTGCGTCTGTAGTGAAGTCTTCAATTGCTGATGTATCACGTCTTCAAAAGGGGCATCTTAACAGGTGTTCATTATTAGGTAGGATGTATTAGGTATGTATTTAGGTATGCATTTGAGAGACATTGTACCCCGGTATTCTTCAAAAGCAATTAATCATATAAAAGTATATGCATGTTGACAAAGTAATATTATGTATTCTAGCAGACCGTAAATACTCAAGTACATTTGAAAATTAAGACAAACTGGCTCTTTGGTGATAAGATGCACTGCAACTAATTCATGCAAAATACCAGACAATAAGAACTTTTACATGTATACAGTATTCATTTCCAAAGCTTCTATCACGTTTGTTAATTGTCCAACAGGTTACCGTATGCTACCCTCCTAAAATGTGAACAAGTGCTCGTTAAGCAAGACTTCCAAACAAAAATGGTGAGTTGTCTTAGTAGTATCGTGCCCCAAGTTCATGAATAAATTCTGTCTGTATATATGTACATATTAATTATTACACTGTACTCAATGTCACCATGATGCTCTATTACTCCCCCACCCTTATGTACATATTAATTATTACACTGTACTCAATGTCACCATGATGCTCTATTACTCCCCCACCCTTATGTACATATTAATTATTACACTGTACTCAATGTCACCATGATGCTCTATTACTCCCCCACCCTTATGTACATATTAATTATTACACTGTACTCCTTTCGTAAAGTATTATTGAGTGATAGAATCGTAGGCTGTTGTTTATGCTTGAATCACTTTATTGCTAATCATAATGATGTAAAGTAAATAAGTCTCACTAAAATTCATAACACGCAGATGGTTGGAAATATATAGACAGAGAAATTTTGAACAAGCAACATACCTATTGGAAATCCTCGCGTATTAAGCTTGGTATATCTGCAGGGGTGACCCTATGTGCACCTTGTATGAAATTCCTGAACTCATGGTGCGCCTTATGCGTGAGATATTGCAAGAGACAGTACTAAAGCTAACTGAAATTTATTGGTGCGCCTGATGTTTAAGATAGAGATACTACTTTCCCTGATTTACCACGAGTTTCTGTTAGTTATTTATTGGTGATTTTCTTTTACTGAATTCTGCTTAGGCCACTACAAAAAAAAAAGTTGTTTCTCATCACCAAGCGATGAAAAAAAGCAACAAGGAAGGATTTTAGTTAGCTTTTTTTTTTTTGGGGGGGGGGGGTATGCAGTTGATAAAGATCGAAACCTATGGTTGTCCGCGGGTAACAAAAAATGCATTTTAAAAGTTTAATTATTGTTAACATTTAGAAATTGTGAAAATTGTTATTATTCATAGCAATATCAGAAAATCAGGAATGTAAGTTTTCAGAATTTCGTATGATTTTAGATTTTAGAGTTTGGCATGCATATAGATTTACTCAGTATTTCCTTTCTCTGATCAGCGTCTTGTGTATTTTACAATGGATTCAGAATTTCTGTGTGTATGGATCCTCATAAATTTCCATACACCCTTAATTACATCCCTGGAAAATTCTTGCCAAAAATCTCAAATGATTTTTCTGACGAGGGCAGTGGTGAGAAACAAGGTTTTTTTTTTGTTTTTTTTTTGAGTGGCCTTATCTTGAAAAAGTGTGCAAAATTAATTAGCACAACAATAGTCACATTCCATATGCTGAGTGTTGCCTGTATATTAACATTGGCAGACACCTACACCGCCAGCGACGACAACAAAGACGGAACAGCACATATGTCAGCCACTCCTGGATGCCGTGGCACAACACATCCAGAGCCCCACCCTTAACCACACATTGAAACGCACTTTTGGTACTGCCGTCCAGGCCCTCCACGGCACAACCAACCGGTATGTGGCAATTAAATTTTGTAATTCTACCGGTAGTGCATGATTTTATGACAAAACTGGAAAGCTGTATTAATATGGGCAAACAGTGGCACTTTGTGTCTACGAAAGGGGAGTTGTCAGTAGTTGTCCCACCTCAATTGTCACTCAATTTCTAAATTTTATTTCCAAATGTTTAAGTTTTGTGCTCAGCACTGTGCTTATTCGCATTTAACCCAAGCTTTTATTGAAAGTTATTTATAGAGTACTTAATAAAGTAAGTAACCTACAGAATTGCATGGAGACGAATTGTACATTCAAACCGAAGAAAACGTGACTTCTCTTTGGTATGGTCAAGTTGTTAAGGGCCAAGAAGAAGCGAGAAGGCTTGCCTGTAAATCATTGTACTATCATATTATTGGTGACAGAAGACAAATGATGAGATATATCTTTGTTGGTTTATCAAAGACCTGCGAGTCCTCCGACTAAAAAGTTGAAGAATGACGATGATCAGAATGGAGAAGTGTCTAATGTCCTTCAGGGTGAGATCGCTCGGCTCGACCATCGGTTCAAAGTCAATCTGGACCCTCTATACCACAATGGTTCCAAGACAGTACACCTCATCTGTAAACTAGGTCAGTTAGTCAATTACAATGTTGTCAGTACAGACTATTTCTTCTAACTCCGTCCCCTACCTGCCATTTGATAAGAGTTTTAGATTCCTATTCTAATTGATGGAGTTTCAATATTGAAACACTAAGGATGTTTTAAGGCATACCGGACCCTCCTCCGCCTCTATTCCCCCTGCAATATAGGGGTTCAGGAAGAATCATTAAAGTATAGTTACCCTTCAGGTGAAATCCTCTCCCCCCCTCCCCCCTTGTCTGAAAGAGTATTTAACAATCAGTTAAGATCTAATCTTTTCTCTAGTTCTCAAAATTGTCTTCTATTTTTCCCCTTTTCATAATTTAGACGATAAAAACCTACCGTCGGTACCACCCATTACGGTGACAGTACCAGAGAACTATCCCGACAGCAGCCCAACATGTGATACCAGCGCAGAGGATTACGGTATGTCCAATTTCATTTATCCAGTTCGCAATACCATAAAACGTATCTCAGAAGCTCCTCCCCACCAAGTCCTAGTTTTAGGAAAGATTTCACTGAGGACAATTTTTACATACGATGGGTACCTTAACTCCACGAAAAAAAATTTACGGTATATTGACCAGGGGTCAAGATTGAATGTGAATGAATTATGTTTACAGGGTATATTTACATAATGCCTGAGTGGCTGAAAGCAGTATGCAGTAGCGAAATGCATACTATTAGATAACAGCTTCTATTACCTAGGGTATGTTGAGGGAGGTACGCCTTACTCTAATACCGCATGTATAAGGTGCGGCTTATGTGCGAGGGTGGATCCCTAGTGCACATTTTATGATAGCCCAAAGTTGGGGTGCGCCTGAATAGCGAGGATAAACCATAATAGAACAGTACCTAACTGTCCATAATCAAGCCCCAGGTGTTCCTAAAAGCCTTTCCTTCAAATCAGGGTGCGCCTTATAGACGAGGTATTAGGGCACTACTGTTGTATGAGATGAGAGAAATCCTCACTAGGGGGCAGCAGTGCAATGAATGTTGTATAGCATTATAGTTCCTGTCTCGGCCCGCAGGTGGGGTGTGTGTGCCTCCGTAGGCACACTGATTCTGGGTCTGAGTAACTCTTGATGACAGAACATGACCAGCTCACCATGTACAGGATACATGACAGAGAACCTCATATCGTTTCTGTATTCCAATATTGTGGTATTGTGCTTTGCTCTGAGTGAGAGAGAGAGGGATCCATTATTGCAAACAAAACAAAAAAAAAAAGTACTCAAATCAGGAATAATTGAACAGCATGCATATTTGGTGCCACATGTATATATATATATATATATATATATATATATATATATATATATATATATATATATATATATATACCATTATAAGTGTTGGTTATCTATTGATTTACTACATTATATGCATGTAGTAAATCTGACCGAACCTCTGCATTTGAATCCTAGTTTGCAAGCAAGAAATATTCAAAGATTTCCAACATTTGACAGGCAAGTATGATAAGCTCGCAGCCCTTGCACGAAGTTTAACATTCTTTGCACCCAAACATGGCATAAATGGCTGCTATTCTAATCATGATATAGGATTAGATAACAGATTACCGTCCGTAGTGTTGTTTTGACGTTGAAAACTACAAACATTTCATTATCTTAAGCAGTGGGAAAGAAAGTCAAGCAAAATGAGAAGATGGAATTTCTTTAAGGAAATTATTTGACATTTACCAATTTTCCCCCTTCGACTGAAGAAAAAAAGGTGTATAATTATGTCAGGGAAGATTCAGATTTCCGTCATGGAAATATCATGGAATTTCAGTCTGGGAATTTAGTGGGAACCCTGTATGAGCGGGTCACTTTCCTACTACAGAGTAATTGGGTACCAGGTCCATGCACAGAATGTTGGTGCAGTGAATGGTCAGACTGTATTATACTGTCTCACACTGTAGGACTAGCTACTCATACTGCTGGTCGGACAGCTGGATATAGCCGGGGGCGGGACTGGCCAAGGTGGGGCAGGGTGAGGTAGAGAGGGGTGGATGGACTATGGTATACAGGTGTGTACAGGTGTGTCTACCCACCCCCACCTTACCTCCCTACCTACCGGCTACACGGCTATAACGGTCCTCACCTGCTCACCAACGTGATGGACTGCCTTTTCTCCCTGCCCCCTCCCGGCCCTAGACCACTCTACCCCACCCCACTGTCTCTGAAGGCTCACCACACCCTGACACCGGCATACAGAGTACAAGTCACATCTTACACTCACATCTTCCATCCCTAACCTTAGACACCAGGGCTGTAGGAGTATGAGGGGACCACGAGTACTTCTCTATCTCACTGTCCACCAGCTGTTTAACTCCTCTCTCACTCACTCTACTGCAATGCCCTCTGTTTCCATCCCCAACTTTCCTGATAACCATCAAGACCTGTTTGTTCCCTCCACCGTTAGCTCCTTCCCTCGCTAACTATTTAACTGCATGCATACACAGTAACTCATACTCGTACATATAAGCTAGGCTGTCGGTGTTACATTTAATACTAACAATCAAGAATACGCCACTTAGAAACCATTTAACTTAACATGCCATTCGATTTAGAAACAATCCCAAGTTAAAGTTGATATATCAAATCACTGACAGTGTAGTGGCCTACACTACAACAAATTATCCAATATGTACATAGCGCCAGCAAGCCTACTGTCACCTGTGAGTAGGAAGGCACCCTTACCTGTAACTGAAAAATATATAAGAATTATATGAAGTAAAACAAAAAGGAAGAAAAAAAATAGCAGAATAAGAGCATATTTTTTCTTGTTAGGGGCCAAAATCTAAAAGCAAAATCAACTTTGAAAATGAAAATAAAATCTTTTACTACCGTAATCTCCCGCGTAGAAGACGCGTTGCGCGTATAGGACGCACCCCCTTCTTGGGAGAAGCATTTTTGCGTATAAGACGCACCTCTTAGGTACCAATTTTGTAAATTCAGTACATTTCTATACTAAAATTACCCCTCGTATAAGACGCACCCCAAATTTCAGTACATCCTATAAGACCTCCCAGCATTTTGTTTGGCGTAGAGGACGCGTCTTATACGCGGGAGATTACGGTAAATCACAACTGAGAAACCAAGAAGTATAGTTGGCATGGCTTATTTTATTTAGGGAAAACGTTTTGAAACAGTTTAGTCCTTAATCAATTAAGTTCACCAAAAGAGGTTGACCCAAGAAATTTGAAAGTTGAAATTTTTTTATTGATTATGCAACACCTCCCTCTCATAGGAAGCTACTGCATACAAACTCATTTTGCGATTTCGAATGGGACATTCCAAAATAAAGTTCTTGGCAAAAGAAAGGAAAGAAATGTGTTTGAGGAATGTTGGTTCCCTGTGCGTGGTGAAATGGAAGAAAGTATGATAAAAAGAATTTGGTGAAAACGCTAAGGGAGTGATCATTTTTTAACAACAGGGGGGGGGGGGCTGGTGGTTTTGAGGGGGGTCAGAATTTTTTCAAGCCCTTGACCAGGGGGTCAGAATTTTTTTGCCCCCTTGACTAGGGGGGGTCAAAATAATTTCACCTGTTTTCATTAAAAAAAAAGCCCACATGTTACTATAGGTTAAAAGGGCGCGTTCGCACACGGTTTTCGCCTCCTGAGGAGGGGTCGAAAAAAATTTGACCCATCGAGAGGGGGGGCGGAATTTTTTTCGCGCGACAGCACACAAACCCACCAGCCCCCCCTCTGTTGTTAAAAAATGATCACTTCCTAAGTCAGGCTGACTTTTATCCACCTGGGGACGGAATCCAACGGTACATGGCTAAAAGTTCAGTCTTAGTGAGGTCGACCTTAGAGTGGTACAGCTAATAATGTCAGACCTCCCAGCACTCTCCAAGCCCATATCTCAATGCCATGTTTTATATTTGACCCTCTCTGCACCAGCTACCATATCCAAAAACCAACAGTTTTAACCCATTTGTCCATTTTGAAAAGTCTCCATTGCGCAGTGACATCATGTACGGCATTATTGAAAGTAGTCACCCCTTCCTCACTCTCACTTCTCCTGAAAGTGTAAGATTCGTTCGTATTCGTCAGAGTAAATAAAACTAAAACAAGAAGTTGTTTAGAGAGGGACTTTCCGAGAGACCCTTTAAAAGAGGTGTTCACAATCAAAGACCTGCCACAAGGGGGCAATGCTGTGCAACTGTTATCCAGTACTTTCATTAGTATAACGAGGACCACGGTATGGGTGTGAGACTAAATGCTACATAACAGCACATGGACAGGGTCTTCCATTTTTTAAAGAGCCCTCCAACTTATCTACTAGGCATCTCTTTTAACGCTTGATTATAATTTACATATATCCTGTCGATTATTACATCCTTAAGAACAGTTATTCCTGGTATGGAGCCTTGTTGTAGGTAGCTGAGAGGTAGGACTAGCTTGTCTAGGTGTTTGAGCTATGCTGGCTCCCAGAGTGGGATATTTAGACTCCTAAGAGAACGTGTCTACAAGGACACCTGTTGTACACAGCAGCCCCTGTAGGAACGCCACCACTCTAAGGCCGAATAGTGATGGCGCCTCATTGAGTTTATACATTTTTATCATCTTGACGTTTAGGTTTTGTGGCACAAAGTGCATTTTTAACTGACCCATATTCTTTTCACCTCAGATGTGTTACAAAGCTGTCCCCATCAGTGTCAATTTCTTTATGGACCACGTTTGAGAGAAGAGAATGAAGATACTTGTACCAGTCATAGATGAGTTGTTGTAGCAGTAGCAACCGGTCGTTATATCTTAAACAGGTCATGAGCAGCAATTAACCCAGATGAAGTACCTAAATTAGAATTTCCACTTCTTACGGCTTGACTTTTTGCATCAAATCAACGTTGAACTTTTATTTTTGAAATGAGTCTCATCAGAGATATAAAGGTTTCTGTCTCTGGTCTCATACTTTGATAAAACAATATAATATATTAGATAACTTATTGATTCCAAGATATCAAAGCGTGAGTTAACTACCTGAATGCTTGTACTGCAGAAGCACCTTAGTTGGCGTCAAGGTCCCTGATATTGGCCTTGCGTGTACAGGACTTGTTGATGGGGTTGTGGACCTTGAGTATCACTATTCATTGCCACTTTTGTAGAATGTGTCGAGATAAGGCATTTTTATGTTGATGGTTCGCTGAGAGATGTGTGATGACCCTCTGATCCCTTAGCTATACATATCTCCATTATCTGAGCGCCCTGCCCTCCCAACCAATATGGTACAATACCTGCCTCTAGTAGGCTCTAGGACACACTGGATCTTGACCCGTCCGTCTCTCCAGCTACCCACCCCAGACCCCGCGCACTCTGTTCTGTACCTGACCACCCTTTGATTCCATCTCTTTCTCATCTCTCACCCCTATGATGGGTCTATCTTTTTTGCCCCGTTTCCCCCTCCCTAGTACTTATATCCCTAATTCTCTGCCTTACCCCTTCCCTCGTCTCCTGACTTCCATTGGCTACCCCTCTCCTCCCCCGTTTTCCCCAATCCTTGCAGCCTCCCTCCATAACTCTCTCTACTTTACTACCGATATAACCCCCACAATTCCCTTACCATTCCACTACATCCCTTCCAATCCCCTTACCATTCCACTACATCCCTTCCAATCCCCTTACCATTCCACTACATCCCTTCCAATCCCCTTACCATTCCACTACATCCCTTCCAATCCCCTTACCATTCCACTACATCCCTTCCAATCCCCTTACCATTCCACTACATCCCTTCCAATCCCCTTACCATTCCACTACATCCCTTCCAATCCCCTTACCATTCCACTACATCCCTTCCAATCCCCTTACCATTCCACTACATCCCTTCCAATCCCCTTACCATTCCACTACCTGACTACCAATCCCAGTCGCCCTTCACCTAAATGCTAAAACATCCCCAGATTTTGTTCTGCTACTGATTATCCCATATAACTCTGGATAATATTAGTATGATGCACTAACATTAGGAAAATGCAAAAAAAAAAAAAATCCATAGGTCACCATGCTTACTTTTACAATATGACAATTTAAATGTAAAATGCCTTAACTATAGAAACAAATGGGAAAACCATTTTTTCGTATCATTCAAAAGTAATGCCCCTCTACTGTTTTTTTCTACAAGACTCTCAGGATAGAAAGAGGACATCTTTACAAACATTTTGATGAAAGAAAAATGGGGGGTCACCATTGAAATGAAAGAATTACGATTTTTTCAAAAATATTAATTTCCCCTTAACTATAGGATCTTATGGGAATACAAACAGCTTATAAATGTCTTTCATGTATCTAGTGTGATCAGAAATGAGCTGAAAAAAATAAAATAGTCCATTTAGAGTGGGAAATAACATTAAGATAGGGTCCTTGATAGGTTTTGTTTTTTGCCACCAGGTGGCTTCTGTGTATCTTGGCGCATTTGTCTTTAACTCTGTATCACCTCGCCCAGAACCTGGTGCCCAGCACCTCTCCTGACCATAAACCACCACCCCTTCACTCGGTGATGGTTGAAATTGAAAAGTATCCTCACCATGGGGGCTTGACCTCCAATTTATGATATGACATATGCTCCCATGATGTTTCATGGTTGTGCACCATGTAGTTTTAGTGCGGCGTGACCCCAGTATTATATCAAATCATGGCGATATTGACGAGTCAAGTCAGAATGATGTTTAATGCACTTTATTCTACTGATTGTACTTCATTGGTTTGACTTGTACAGTCTTTGTAGGCACCTTTTTTTCAATGATATCAATCTTTCTGAAGCTGAATGGAATAAGATATTTCTATGAAATTTGGTGTCAGTGTTCTTTAATGACTCCTTTTTCAGGTCTTTTGCTTATTTCAAGTCTACCTTTAGTTGTTTAATTTTATTCCATAGGGAAAAAAAGGTCCCAATGGTAGAGGTCTAAATTGGGATTTTGTCCACCCTCTGTTGTTGTCTGTCAAAGTTGTGTCTCTCCATGTTTCTCCTAATCAACAGGAATATAGTATCTAGGAGAAAACCCCTTTTTTTCTATATCTCAACTAGAAGTAGCTTTTAGGCCCTATGCAAAGTGGTGAGCACTGCATAAAATTGCCCCTGTTTTCAAGATGGCCCCCATAGGTCCTCCCATTTCCACCAGGTGGCACCACTACTCACATAGGCAATTTTGACCAGAGGTTTTATAGATCTACGTTGTGAACCTAACATGGGGATTTAGGGTGTGGGGGAGATTTTTCCCCCATAATTTTGCTTTAGAGAATGCATACCCTTATTGGTGTTGGGGTGGGTAGAATGGTCTGAAATGAAAGATCGCTTCTGCTCAGAAAAAAGCTATGTAGAGGTAAATTATCTCTCCAATCTATCTGTCATCTAATGCTTGACATAGATGTCCTTCCTATTCTGTTTTCATTCTTTTTTCAAAATATTTATGAAAAAGGTGTTTACAGGAGGGTTAAAATCAAAGACTAAATTGATTCTCTGTATGGCCCTAGATTGCCTGCAGAGGGTTCCTGGCCGGGGGGTAGCACTCCTATATGTTCAATACAGTAATCCCCCGCCTATAAGGCACGATAATGGGCATAATGTTTTACAAACTACCGTTTCATTGCCTCAAAAACTGGCGAGTAACATAGCAACGGCGTGTAACATAGCAATGGCGCGTGATGTAGCAACAGCACGTAAAGTAGCAACGCCAAACAATTTTACACTCTCCAAGCAGATCCTCTCGGAGGTTTGAGCTTTAGGATGTTTCTCTGGAACTACTCATCAGATCTTAACATATGACACATCAAATGAAAGCTATTGGTGAATGGGATCCAGATCTAGAATCGGTGATCTGTTTCCTTGATAAATGAAATCAGGAAAGGTGCTGACTTCTTTTAAACTGAGATCCAAGATGGCCGAAAGTGCAGGAAAAATAGCTCTGACGATTTTGAGGTTAGAGGTTATTGTTTAAAAAAGACTATACTTTTATTTACGATTGAATCCATCATTTAGTTGATAGGAAGAAACTTTTATTATATATGTGTCTATGAAAATATTATGAGCAGTGACAATTTGAAGAAAAAACGAGTTAATTTAAACAAAAAGTACATACCATAATCTCCCGCGTAGAAGGCGCGTCTTCTACGCCAAACAAAATGCTGCTGGGTCTTATACGCGGGTGGTAAATTGCCTTGAGTTTGGGGTGCGCCTTATACGCGGGTTTTTCCAACATCTCATTTGGGAAAATGCGCCGATGACAGCTTGAACTCATAGCGCCAGCACGGCGGCAGACCGGGAGGTGTCGACGCGCTCGCCGGGGATAAGGCCCACCATGCGCCGATGACAGCTTGAACTCATATAGCCAGCAATTCGGCAGCCCGGTCGGTGTAGATTTGCTCGGCGGGTTTGACACCGACCGTCACACCGTGTGCCGATGACAGCTTGAACTCATATAGCCAGCACCGCGGCAGACCGGGAGGTGTTGACGGGCGCTCGGTGGGTTTGACGCCGACCGTGTACCGCTGACAGCTTGAACTCATATAGCCAGCACCGCGGCAGACCGAGAGGTGTTGATGGGCGCTCGGCGGGTTTGACGCCGACCGTGTGCCGATGACAGCTTGAACTCATATAGCCAGCACCGCGGCAGACCGGGAGGTGTCGACGGGCGCTCGGCGGGTTTGACGCCGACCGTGTGCCGATGACAGCTTGAACTCATAGAGCCTGCACCGCGGCAGACCGGTCACTGTAGAATAGGGGGTGGGGAGGGGGGGGCGCCTTCTACGCAAAACAGCCCCCATGTGAGTTGGGGGGGGGCGCCTTATACGCGGGTTTTTCTGGAAATCGATCCAGAAGAGGTACGTGCGCCTTCTACGTGAAAAGGCCTTCTCTGAGTTGGGGGGGGCGCCTTCTACGCGAGCTGCGCCTTCTACGCGGGAGATTAAGGTACTCTTATCTAGCCTCTTTTGGTTTATCTGGTCCTTGCAAGCACTCAAGTCTATTTCAATGGGCTAGGAACCAGCAACGAAGCAACCCCTTTTTATATATAGGGTAATAATCAAAATCCTACTGCACCTTACAGAGCTTTCCAAAAGAGATGGTGCATCTTATAAGCGGGGTACTTTTACTATAGAAAAGTACTAAACCCTCAAAAATAAAGCCCCAGGTGGTTCTTACAGCATTCTCCTGAACTCAGAGATTACGGTAGTAACCATGTGTGTACATGGCCCTTGACTTGGTACCCCTTTTAGCAGGGGGGGGAATTCAACCAAAATATACCTCTTTAGAGTGCAAGAAGACAAACTTGCAATTTGAGCACCCTTTCAACGGATTTTTCACATGAAATGTACACCATTCCCGGCCATATTTTGAGATTTTTCAGAAAAAGATACCCCTTTCCCGGCCAAAAATTTCAGAAATTCCTAGGAAAAGTACCCTTTTTTTGTGTTAAGGTTAGCCATATTATTAGGTTTTGCCTGAAAAAAAGTCGAGATTTTAAGGAAAAAATATACCTTTTGATACCAAACTTTAACTTTAGTTCTAATTGGAATATTTAAAAATTCTTGCACCGTTGAAAAGTCCTTTGAAAATGTTCCCCCTTTTGCCCAAATTGGGCCCAAAATGACCCCCTACAACGGGTCCAGGTGGCTCCGCTCCTAGGGTCCAAAAAGTACCCCCTTTCCTGCTCATTATGTTATTGGCTAGCCAATAACATAGTCACATAAGGGGAGTCGATGCAATGGAATGTGGCAAAATGGGTAGACTTGCCCACATAAAAGTCCTTAGTGTTCACATAGGATTAGACTGAGACAAGTAGCTTGGACAAGTCTAAGGTACCTGGATCTAGGGGTTGAGGTAGCTTCATTAAAAGTTTTAAGGACAAAACCCAGTTTAATATTTCAAATCTGAAAGAGGTATTTGTCATGTTACAAGAGGATTTTAGAATATCAGGATGTGGTAAAGTCATTAGTCATTATAATGACAAAACTCCTTTGTTGGATGGAAATTATACATGTATTGGGATGAAAAAGTAAAATGCACAGATTGTCTCAAGGTGAGTTTAGCCTTAAGAGAAATAGCCATGTACATGCTCACACATCTGGATGGACCAGATATAATCCTCTTAATTAGGTAGTAATTATGTCATTGGCTTATTGGAAGAAGGAGAGGTTCCAGCTTGCTGCACAAGGGGTTGAGTGGGTTGTACTGTTTACCTGTGACCATTAACCCCTTCAGGGCCACCTACATGTATAACTGTAGCTATGATGCAGGATGTGAAGTGTTGTATTATATTTGCATGTAGCATACCACTTTTGCATGTACATGTAATTTCATATAGAGTCTAGCCCTTTGAACATAGAAACCAATAACATCTTAGGGCTGTGAAATAGCCCTAACCTTAAACATTTTTTGTATATGTTTCCAAATATCCACAAGTGCCCCCCCCAGGTTTCCTGCCTGCATGGTACTGAGCTACCCCCCCCCCTCCCGCACTGCTTGGTCATGGCTCAGCAGTCCCAGCTACCTCCCTTATAAAATGTCTTAACCATAATAGCCCTACAAGTGCATCTGGTCACATCTCAGTAGTCTCAGTTTACTAGTACCTGTTCTTAACCCTTTAAAGGCTGCCAATGCTTTGGGGCCCTCGAGGGAATATCACACTTTGCCCCCCCCCCATAATATAGCCACATTATGCTATATCATGCATGCTATGATTTCAAAATTCACTGCCAATCTATCCTAGAATAGCAGGCACACCCTTCCAGTAAAACATGTGTTACTCTAAACTACAATGTAGTATTGAAGTGTTATATTTTTACCTCAGGCTTTATAGATCTAGGTTGTGAACCTTTGTGAATCTTACAAGGGGCACAAATAAGAACTACAGATTTAGGGTATGAGGGCAGAAGATTTTCCCCCCATAATTCTAGGGCTGGGGCTATTCACCCCTCAGCCGCCTCCCCCCACCCCAGAAAATATGCAACTTTTACCAGAGGCTTATAGATCTAGGTGACAAACTTAGAGGGGCACAAATAAAAAATGCAGATTTAGGGACTGGGGGCAGATTTGTTCCCCATTATTCTGTGGTTGGGGCCACTCACCCCAGAGCCCCCCCCCTGAAAATTTGCAATTTTTACCAAAGGCTTTATAGATCAAGGTAACAAACAAACCCTCACAGGAGCACAAATAAAAACTACAGATTAAGGGAGTGGGCAGGAGATTCTTTTCCCCATTATCCTGTGGTTGGGGCCACTCATATCAGAGCCCCCCCCCCCCCATACCAGAAAATTTGTAACTTTTACCAAAGGCTCTATAGATCTAGGTTGCAAACCTTTCTAGAGCACAAATGAGAACTGCAGATTTAAAGAAGGGTGACAGTTTTTTTTTCTATAATTCTGGGGTTGGGGGCCATTCACCCCAGGGCCTCCCTATAGGCAACTCGATCTTAGTTGCTATCCTTCTAGAGCACAAGGAAAAACTACACATGTAGGGAGTGGGGGTAGATTTTCTCCATAATTTTTGGGTTGGGGTTATTCTGTCCCCCTCCCCTCACACAAAAAAAAATGCATTCTTTTGCCAGAGGTTTTATAGATCTGCCAGCACTTACTATCTGTCAGCAATTAATCAATGAGAATTGTCAGCAATTAGTCAAATTAGTCTAATTTTTGACAGAAATTAAGTCAACATTGGTGGCAACCTGATCTATTCGTCCTTTGCCAGAAATTAGTCCTAAATATCATAGACTATGGAGATTTCAGATTAAGCAAGACTTGACTCATCCTTTATGCCTCACTAGGCAAACAATCAAAGATAAAATGTTCCCATGAACTCAACACTTGCTTGTTCTTGTATTAAAGGTAGACTACAGAGAGGGTTGGTGGGGTAAAATATTTAGGCATGTTTCTTTAATGCATACTACCTGGCATTACTGGGTGATTGATCCATGTTGCGGGCCCAGGTTGCGAGACCTACAAATAAAGAATTACTTTGAGGACAAATGTGATATGGAGCACATGGTAATGGCCAACGTAGTAATTGGCCAAAGCTGAAGATAATAATCACACTGGAGAACTTACTGAGATGTAGGCCTAAAGGTTATTGTTGTCATGGCAACAACAATTGTGAATGAAACGCTTAGGAAATGGCTCAGGTTTGCCTCTATAATATGAGCAATATCAGTAATGCACAGTACATAATTGATATCCATGTCTATTGTCTTGTCCAAATATTCCTTATTTACACCTCCCAAATTGGCGTTCATTGAACTTATCTGACCTTCACCCTATATACAGCAGCTATTGGTACTGCACACTCACACACTACATTTCCGGTTAGTACCTGAAGGTAACCACTCTCTAGCATCCATTTCTCGTCCCAAATGCGAGAATCTCGCCGGTTGCACCGCTACCTGGCAGGTTTTCACTACAATAAATCATGACGTACCGTCAGCGACGGACGCCAGCCACCATATTTATACCCCTCAAGTGGTGCCCCCAAGTGATGGCCGTCAGTACTACCCTCGAGGTGGTGAGGGTATAGAGGACTAGAGCGGCCACCCTCCCAGGGTTCTGGTGAGGGTAGGGGGTAGTGGGCAAGTTGCCTGCTATGTCAAAATAACATGCACGGCGATTTACCAGTTAGCACAAACAACTCAGAACATTTTTTAAACACTATTCCTGCATTTTGAGGGTGTTCTCTCAGTTATAATGTGACTGTAATGGAATAGCCAAGATTAAGGCATTCACAGTATCCATCAGTACCGACCACTGTTTAATGTTGCACACGTATATCAGTCACATTTTTAGTACTGGGTAGGTAATTCGCAGTTCTGAGACATTGCCAAGTTTTCGTTTTTCTCTTTGTGAAACGAGAAAAAAACAATAGGGGTTATAAGTAGATGATAAAGGCAAACATTACAACTTTGATATACCGGTAGAGATGTGTTGGTCATTACCAGTGAGTTAATGTTGTTATGTCTTTTATTATTAGTTTGTTTGCGAAGCCGGTTCACCAACATGTAAAACTTAGAGTATTGAAGGGGGCAGATTGACTCGTTACTCACTGATAAATGGGGGTGTATGTGTGTGTGTGGGGGGGGGGGCTTGGGGCAGAGTGTGTAGGGTAGAGGGATGGGATAGACACAGGTAGACGAGATTAATTATGTAATGTAAGTTAGCTCATGTCTTACCTATTCTGTAATAAAAAATCTGATTGGATTTCTGAAAAGCCACCCCATCCGATTAATCCGACACTGGGCAGTGACAATTTTTCAGTAGTACATAATCGTCTTTTTCCTTTGTGTAGTCACCTTTGGCAACAGCTGGTCTGAGAGTGCATGTTCAGATACCTATTATTTTATACAGATTGAAAAAGGAAAAGAAAAAGAACAATATTACAGGTTCATTTTACCCCAGTTTTGATGATACATGCTATGTTCTCTCTTTATCTTCTACCATTCAGGACTCACAATTCATGGTAAGGCTCCATTCCTCCAATCAGCGTCTGTCCTTGACCTTGGGCGTCCCTGTTACCTCTGTGACCTTCTGCCCTTGACCTGTGCTAAATTACTGCTTTAATTGTTCACGGTCCCTGACTGTGTCCTCTCAATTATTTCACATGTTCAGAAGATTCTCACTCGGGTTTTATAACGTGCTATATGTTAATATCATTTTCTTTTCGTTTCTTTAGCTAATTTTGCGTGTCTGATTTGGCTTTGGTCCATTTTACTTGCAATGCACTTCAAGTTCAAGATTCTTAGAATTTCTAAAACAAACAAACAAAAAAGACTCGAATCATCTGCTTTAAACCGTGCACACTTCTTTCGAACCTCAAAAGAAAAGAAATAGCTTGGCTTGTTTCTATTCAACTGAAATATACACAACTCGCTGTGATTGTTTGGTGCTGGTTTCATGCAAATCTTGTTCTATAGGTGCTGCGGTCAATTTTAAAACAAGGAGTTAGCCTCTCTGTCAGAGACTCTGACATTTGCACAGCCAAGACGTCTGACACGGATTCTTGCCTCTTTTAGATAAAATTGCACTGTCCAGTCATCATGTTACCGCATATAACATTATGGCACAGTACCAACCAACAGTGTAGTACACTGTCGCCCATCCACACATGCCATTTATTTTGTATCCTGCATCTTTTCCCTCGTACCCTGCCACGTCGTATGTATAAATGTTGTTGAGTTCCAATGAGCGAGTCCCAGTACACCCTACCCCTAGTATGCCCCTGATATTATGTTAAAGGCTCATTAATACTATTGCACCCAAAAACTAAAGATCCCCTGGACTTTAATTTAATCTCTGATCTTATCCAACCTAAGTGATCAATATAAACGATTCTACAAAGAAATTCGGGAGCCAATAAGGAAACGCAAGTCAGCCAAGTATATGGCATGTAATATTCCCGGGGCAATATGGTGGGGATCAGTCAAAATACATGTACATATTTTTTTGATAGTCTTAAACTGATAATACCGTAAAAACTCAGTGTTAAAAGGGGAGGGGAGGTGAATCTTCTGCTGGAAACCTGCCTGTGATATAATAGGGACGCAGAGAGACCAGTAGAGGTGAATCTCGCAATTGGGACGATTCACAATGGGTTGAATGGATAGTGGACATCTGTCCACCAAGGACAATGTCCACCAAAGACACCCTGAAATGTCCACCTTGCAATTGTCCACCTAAGACATTGAGAGTTGGTTACCCTTGGGCAGTTTGGTCCACCCCAGTGTTCCCATACATGTCCACCCACTCGTCCACCCCTTATGGTCCTCTACATGTCCACCCACATGGTCCACCACAATGTTCCTCTACATGTTCGGGGCTTCCCTAGCCCACTTAAAAGGGTCTATTTCTCCTCTTTCCTATCCACTCGGATGTGTGTGGTGCACATATGCGTGGGCACTGACACATTCCACCCACATGGTCCATCCCAATGCTCTAATGGACTAAATGTCTGATAACCAATGAGGCAGTCCCATGAGGCCTACGGCCTTAGGACATTTAACAAATCAATCAATCAATCATACATGTCCACCCACATGGTCCACCCCAGTGTTCCCATACATGTCCACCCACTCTTCCACCCCTTATGGTCCTCTACATGTCCACCCACATGGTCCACCACAATGTTCCTCTACATGTCCACCTACATGGTCCACCAAAATGCTCTCATACATGTCCACCCACATGGTCCACCCCAGTGTTCCCATACATGTCCACCCCTTATGGTCCTCTACATGTCCACCCACATGGTCCACCCCAGTGTTCCCATACATGTCCACCCACATGGTCCACCCCAGTGTTCCCATACATGTCCACCCACATGGTTCACCCCAGTGTTCCCATACATGTCCACCCACATGGTCCACCCCAGTGTTCCCATACATGTCCAACCACATGGTCCACCCCAGTGTTCCCATACATGTCCACCCACATGGTTCACCCCAGTGTTCCCATACATGTCCACCCACATGGTTCACCCCAGTGTTCCCATACATGTCCACCCACATGGTTCACCCCAGTGTTCCCGTACATGTCCACCCACATGGTCCACCCCAGTGTTCCCATACATGTCCACCCACATGGTCCACCCCAGTGTTCCCATACATGTCCACCCACATGGTCCACCCTAGTGTTCCCATACATGTCCACCCACTCATCCACCCCTTATGGTCCTCTACATGTCCACTCACATGGTCCACCACAATGTTCCTCTACATGTCCACCCACATGGTCCACCCCAATGCTCTCATACATGTCCACCCACATGGTCCACCCCAGTGTTCCCTTACATGTCCACAAGAAAAACATCCCCCCCCCCATTGATACATAATGACCACTCCCTTACATCCCAAAACAGCGTATACAATGTGGGACCTGTGACGGACATGTGGCAGCCAGATGTGTGGAGCGCAACCCTCCAAGCCCCCATGGGAGTAGTCTGTGGGGAGGGAGTGGGTGCATTCGCGAACCAACCAGGGTCGTGGAGCAAGGAGAGAGAGAGGAGAGGTTAAGGAAGGGGTGTCCATGACGGACATTTGGGGCTGTCCACCCCAAATGTCCTTGGTGGACACATCCGTTCAACCCATTGTGAATCGTCCTATAGGTTGCAGAACACCAATTGACGGGAGGTGGCAGCAGGAGACACTTTGTAGCTCCGCACTGAAGGGTGTTGTACAATGATTATTGGTCTAAAATCTGACAGTGTGTAGGCAAACCAGGCATCAAATTAATCCTTAGGATGTATATTAATCGATTTGAGTGTTATTTATGCTGATATTTGAGGGTAAGTTGAGGGGGTGCACTCTTTTCAATTACAGAATCTATTGCAATCATTCACTGCAAAACCCCCAAATCTGGGTATGTCCGCATTCTATGGCCGATAGCGGAAAAGTTAATCACATTGTACCACATCTCATGGCCCTAAATTAATGGGAAAAATGTGTGCCTACAAGAAAATAACAGTGGCTAAGCCCAGAAATTCGCACAAATATTTTATTTTCGCCGATATGCTATATAAGCCAACAATGAGAAAATAATTAGTGTCCTGCAGCCTATAAGCTTGAATCTTTGCCTAGCCGCAACTCCATGGCTATTCACTAGGGGGCGACTTTGAGCAAAGTACAAAATCTACACGGTATAAGCTTGTAGTGAAGGAAAACATGTGCAGCCCCTGGTAGTTATATTATGTCCACAAACGTTTAGGATCTATTGGGCTTTAAGTTGTATTCCAACTAATCTGCACCAAGGCCAAGAAAGAAAACCCATGTCTTATACCCACAGACGTATAGGATCTTGGCACAGGCATAGTAAATGACACATTGCTATTATCTATTGGGATTTATTAATATCTTTTTATCTTGTATCCCAACTTATCTGCACTATGTAGACTTGTCAGGGGTGACTAGTTATGGCACTGGCAATCTTATATTCCGGCTTCCCCTGGAAGTAATTTCCTATGGTGCAGATGATTAAGTTGAAGTACTGGATTGGGGGGATATTGAAATCTAGGAGACAGCAGCACTATGAAGCAAAATTACATTTTTAGTTTAATAATGCGGAAGGAACTCATTAATCCCTTGCAGCCCCATGAACCTAAAATAAGCATGGTGCAAACAGTAATTGGTCAGCATGACTACTTTGGTAGGCCATCATGAGGGGGTCCTGATTCTGAGGTTTGTAGTAATGATTGTGTAAATGTGTATCACTTATTCTGAACTGGAGAGAAAAAAACAGTAAGAAATGCAGCGTTAGATTGAAGAGGGCAGTGGCATCTTGGGTTTGTGAGACTTAGTGTCAAGTGCACAAAAGTCATATAACAAGGCCATGGTTCACTAGCAGTGGGACATGTAGTGCGCCGAGCACCACCAACTTGTAAACAAGTAAACACCTCAAGGAGGCCCTCACCAGCAACCAGCTTAGGGCAGATAGGGCGTCACCATGGCAACAAGAGGGAACTGATCTGCACTGCTGTATGGTGAGGGCTGGCCAGGTGGGAGATGGAGGTACAGGGCAGGGGCAGGTGGGTGCTAGCTGTTGCTAGGGACTGACTCCCTCCTTAGCTACGGAACGCCGGTGTTCTACACTCCCCAAGTTATGTCTCCGTTGAAATGTCTTTGTGCAGAGGGATGACTGTACCTGGAGGTTAGTTTGGAGCTAATGAAAGTGTTCACAAGGTGGCAATGCAGTCATAGAAAATGCTGCATAGGTTTATGAGTTTTGAAATTGACATTACTTTAGTCAATTTTTTTTTTGGACAAATTATCAGACTGTTCATCTCATTCACAGGATCACCTTATATGCTGGCTACCATATAGTATTAAACCAATAAAATTTGATCTCCAAGTAGGGCCTATGCCTTATACCGAGGCAGCGGATTGTCCTATGGGCGCGACCATTGCTGAAGCTGATTACCAGCAGTTACCACAGATAACAGCTATCAGATGGGTACCAACTCAACCCCCCCCAGAAGAAGAATGCAGTGAAGAGGGATTATTTCAATGGCTGATAATCAAACCAGCTAAGTCGGTATAGGTTTGACATCAAGGTAGGGTGCTTCTTATATACCGCCCTAGCGGGATACATTATTGACCAATGGGATAATTCCCGTCATTGAGTGCAATAACAATGGGTGCCTATCATGCTGGCTGTTATCAGTGCTTATCTCGTAGGGTGCCAGATCAAGCAATGGTGCCCCCATGAGCTACTAAGGAATTCGGAGCCTCGGTCTACGGATCGCCTATGCGAGGTATTGGGCCTACCTTAGTTAAGATCTCTCGGTGTCATTTGGAAGGCAAGCTCTTTTTATCCTTGTTGCATGAATACAGCTAATCTGCTGCTGCATATCTGCCTTCCTCTTTAGTGATATCGTAGTAGGCCCTATACACTTTTATATGTTTTAACTGTTTTCCTTCTTCAGCTCATAGACTTATTCTCCTCTACTGCCTTTGGTATAACCTTGCAGCTGTTAAGTAGCACATGGGGAGGACACCAATAAATCTACTCACCCTTACTCAGACCTATAGCCTTGTGCAGCATATTGCAGAAAATGGGTCCGTCCTTCCATTGTCCTAGTAGAGTGCTTAACACTTTGTCAGGAATTTGAAGAGTTGTCTTTCAAGCAAGTATCTAGGTTTTTTCTTAGTATCTATAATGTATGTGTTTTATGTGTAATCAACACCAAAAACTAGTTTGTTTATTAATCTGCCATGGGATTTCTGCTCAGTGAAACAAGTCTGAGGGATAAAAGGTCGTGGTTAATCTCGCCCTGTCTATGGGACCAGGCAAATAAAAGAACACTTGCTAACTTTTGCAAAGAGCAGGGAACATGCCCCGCTAATGTTTTTCTCCCTCATTGCACAGATCACTGCTGTATCTGGAAAGAGCATTTCAATATCTGTCTAACTGTTTTGGGCAAGCCGCTATTAGATATCAGTCCAGAACGACTGACTGTCCGATCTTTCAAACTTGAGGGGATCTCATGTGGTGCGTCAAACCAATCAATCAATCAATTTTATTCAAAACATTGGAACTGTATCCTCAAGGGCGTACCAATGGTGCCATTTTCCATATTCTTTAAAAAATCGTCAACTTTTAAATGATATTACTAACCTAAAAGGAGTAGAGCATAATCGCTAGATTCCCTACAGTTTGTCGACCAAAACGTGCCATATTTCCTTCATTGGATTATGTTTCTTTTCTGCTGCACACCCGGACCAAAATGCAGTAGAAAATCAATATTTAAACAGTAGAAAAATAATGTGGTGTGACAGTAGTCATTCAGTGTGAAAGCAGCATCAGAAACAGTACCATATCAGCATCTACTGGCATTCTACTGCTCAGCACACAGAACATGGCAGCGGTGGTTCAGTAGCAGAACAGTAGTATTAGCAGCATGCAAGCAGTATTGAATCAGTTGTCCCAATTATGTAAATGAGATGGCAGCATTTAAACAGTATCTGCTTATTTAATGCTGCATGACCATATATGGGATTGGGGCAGTGTTCAATCAGCACTACTGCATGACTGCTGCTATAGTAGTAGGTGAGCAGTAGATCATACTGAGAACTACTGCTGGGGGCAGGTAGAAGCATAAACGGAGCAGCCGCTGCTTTAGTACTGGCACTACCAATGCCTTTCTAGGTGGTCCTTGCTGGATTTGAATTTGGGATCTTCTGATTACTGTACCTATGCATTAGCCCCCTGAGCCACCACCCCTTCAGCTGCCATTACTCCCTAGTAGTGCATGCAACTCATATAGGAGAGGGGCAGTATTGATTCAGTAGTACTGGGTAACTTCCATTATAGCAAGAGGGTAAGAGTAGGCATGTCTAATAAAGTACTGCTATAGTAGAATACCTTGCATTTTATTCATGTTAAGGTGATAAGACAGCAGCTTTGTAATTATCAATGATACATGTATACTATGTAAAAAAAAAGTGGCATGATGGGGACCAAAATAGTACTTGATGATTCAGTATATTTATGCCCTAGATAAAGTCAGTGACTAATTCCTCGTTTTCACACACCCCAACATCCATGTGTATCCATTACTGGCACTCAATAACATAATCATATGGAAAGGTATAATTATGCTTTTCTTCACAAACACTGGATAGTTTCAGAATTTCATTACTGAATCTTTTGATTACTGTTCACAACCATACTGACATTCACACTATGGACCGTCTCAGAAGCATCAGGTCAGTAACCCAATAAATAATCCATGAATGGACAGAGCGATACCAGTAGATATTTTTGGTATCTATTAAGATTCAGTTTAGAGTCGGTAGACTACTGATTCTATACTGAAAATGCAGTGTAAAGTCAGCTGTTTTGGAAGTATTTCAGCAGTACCTACTGCAAAATGCAGTTGTTGATCAGCATATTCTCAGTAGCCACTGATAGGAGAAGTAGATACTGCCTTCTGGTCCGGGCAGTAGTGTAGCCTTGTGTTGCTGTGTGTCAGTCACTACCAGCTCAGTCTATGGTACATACTATTTACTGTGGGTAGGGCCATGCAGGTTAGAGACAGTCTTAAACTGATACTATTGAGGCAGATATTCACCAGCCTGGAAGTGACATCACACCGTCACATAGACTCGTCCTCTGTACATAGCTATTTACCAATATATCATGTATCATTGATTAATTGCTTGTTTCAAGCCTAAATACATGACCTTGACACAACCTGGTGTTTTCAGTCTTCGTACCCTAGTCTTTAACAAACTGCACACAGACATAGTTCTGTCTGCACTGCTACTACGGTGCTACAGCATACCACCAGTCTCCTGGGCCCCATTCAACCAACAACCAGACCACTGCGCTATGTTAGCTCTACATTCTACCAGTGCCATTACATGCAACGCATTCATTCCATTCAGTATACGTGTATCTAAAAGTTAGGTCTAATATATAATCTGCTAGCCATAGTCACCCCCCCCCAACCTGCCTGCAACCCCCTTCCGGAAGACCTTGCTATATCAATATATAGACACTGGGTCCACCCTTGAAAATTCGTTTCCTGTCCAGAGGGCTGGTGGCTTTTTTTTTGTTGATGGTGGAAAAAATGTCAAGGTTCCAACCCCTAAAATTCCGTACGTGACTGCTGATTCATGCTAGCCCTGCTTACCATGTTCATGAAGAAAAAAAATGGTAAAATATTTCCCTTCACTCATGGATCTGAAAAATACCATCCTCTGGACAGGAAACTGGCATCTTCCTTAAGGGTGGCATGTGAAGGCATAGATTAGGTTTTGTAAATCTCAGTTTCTAACGACAGAAAGTGCCCCTTTGATTCTACCAACACTGAAAAAAAAAATCAGTTCTTGAGGAGCTAGATGGTTTCTTTCGAGAGGAATAATAATTGCATTAATTGCAATTCATTCTGCCTCAGTCCCCATATTGAATGGACATGCCTGCTACTGGTACTTTGTGGACCTGTGCCTATTTGTAGTAGGTGGGGCAGAGCTAGGCTTACCTCCTCACCCTGCTTGTCTTATCCCTGTGTATAGGGGGAGGAGGGACACCTTGTTCTGCCTACAAATAGACAACAGCTCCAGAGCAGAATGCCTGCTTTTTATATCAAGAAACAGCCGCCACTCACTGTATTACTGTGCAAGAGTATTACCATGGATATCGGTGTACCAGTCAACTTATCTATCTGACAGTAAATCCAGGATTTCTAAAAGGAGGGGGGGGGCATGCCCCTCATTAGTAATACCTTATTTTTGGCTAGATTTTGAGGTAAAAAGAGGCCATCAACCTTTTGACTACTGGCAAAAAAAGGAGGGGGCGCCCCACCAGTCTAAACCCACCACTGAATTTTGAGCTTAACCCTTTTGGTTAGATTCTCTTTTTGCGAAATATCTTACTTATTATCCAGATTCAGTGTCGTAAACGAAACATTGGTAGGCTACATGAGTCGTTAATGAAACTAAATGGAGCTTAGTGATGGATAATTGCACATAATCAACAGAGAGGACATGCACTGGTCACATGTAACCATTAGGAAAGACATGAAGAACTGTTGCTCGGTTGTAATCTTATAGATTAGCTATCCTATCTTGGGCCATATTTCAGGCATAAGGAGAGGAAATAACTGTCATCTACAGTCAGAAACGAGCCCCCCTCCCCATCTATATCCACCACCAAGTGTCACTGATATAAGAAGATGTAAGAAACCAACATTTTCCTCAACCTTTGTTCCCTTGTAGCCTCGTGAAATAACGAGATGCTGGATATTAAATCATGTGCACATGAGTTTGGCCCTGTCTTCTAATTACTGTGAGGTGGGGTACCCAGACTAAAACATGCTAGATTAGTAAGGAGGCAAGTTAAAAGGACCATCCAGGGGGGATTAGTACCAATTCTGGCCACCAAGGGGACACCACTATGGACTAAAAGGGAGAAAATATACCAAACATAGTTATATACTACTTTTTAACTCGAAAGATGAGTTATAAGAGTCGGGTAAAAAAGACACCTATTCAATGCCTACTAAACCATAGGTTAACAGTGAGAAAAAAGTAAGACGTTTTTAGCCCTATGTTAAATCCCATAGGTGGTGCAAAAAACTAAATGTTCCCGTGTTTTTGGTCAGGAGTGGTGCAAATAATTGATGCATATTGATGATTTTGCCGAAATTCGATCCGTGCACGTCTATTGTCATTAAAATGGTTGTTATTTTATTTTTTTTTCAATTATTCAGTGGTTTAATATAGAAATATGATAAAGAATAGTAAAAGGATATCATTTAAATGAATCGATATGTATTATTAAAAAGATAAAAAAAAATATGTGTTCGCCCTGTCGTTAATTCGCATAACAAAGCCATGGTCGTGCAAATTGACCCAAATCACCATGGAAATTGGGTCGGGCATGCATAGATAGAACCAAAATCCAACATGGCGTACAGCAACGATCGACTTGTGGGGCTATAACAGTAAAAAGATAGGGTAAATTCGATTCAATTCGATTGATATTGCCCAAGATGCATTGATTATATTCAAAAAGCCATTAATTTCAAGTTAAATCGATAGTATATATCATTTCTCTGTCAAAAATGCTACTTCCGGCAAGGAGGGGTTGCGCATGCGCACATAACATCAAAATCCAAAATGGCAGACAGCGAGACGATCGAATCACGGTGCCATCGAAACTGCTTGATTATAACAAAATGGAGGAGAATGTCAGTGTCTCATGCCTTTTTATGGTTAATCTGGATCCTTATTCAACACCTGCTGATATTGTGCAATGCTTAACTCGCCAGGAGAGGAGTTATCCGCCAATGAAACATGCGAGCGATAATGGGTGTATTCTCCATAGGCTTAACCATTGACAGTGATAATGCTTGAAGAAAACATGAGGTTAGTATCAGAAGGGGCCAAAAAGTAGATATTAAGTGCCCTTTCGAGTTACTTGCATTGCAAAATGCTGTACTCTATTTCTTTTATGTAGATTACAATAGTCCTAAAGGGAAATTAGGACTATTGTAAATAGAACGTTTTTTGGGCATTTGGGGGCAGAAATCAGTACTTGTGTTGATATTGATTACCATGGAAACATTTTTTCACTAAGAATTGAAGAATCACAAAGCCTAACTTTAACCACACCCACAAGGATTAATGTGTTGAAAAAATGGTAAAAATCTGATAATCAGATCAAATTTTATGAGAAAAAGAATGTGAAGAATATATCAATTTCCAGAATTATGCTTAATTATACATATCATCTAAGATATCTTGTGAAATATACAAGTTAGACCTTATTTGGGATTTGGATAGGTTGGTAACCATCTAAGTTCATATAGCCGTAACTCTAAAACTAGCAGAGATATTTTGTCATGTAATATATATCATTGGAAAGTTCATGGCCTGAATTTAAAAGATGACTATTCCCCCTTGGGGACCCTTTTCGCTTGGCTATAAACTATATCTATCATGAGGACGTGTGGACAGGCAGGGACCAGCACAAATGTGATACACCAGCAGGGAAGAAAGACACAGGTCTCTGTTGTTATAGCAAATATTTCTCTATCGTTCTTACACAGAGAAACTCTGAAGGGGGGGGGGGCGGGCAGTGTGAGGTTTCCTAGGGGAAACATCAATCCTTTGAATCCCTGCCAAACTAATCACTGTGTCAGTATTTGTTAGATTCATGGGGAAACATCTTATAATAAATAGATTTCTTTGGGAAAGCCCTTCCCCTGACTCTGGCACCTAATTTGAATTTTGGCAAAGACAGTTTGGATAAACTGTGAAAAGGATTCTAGGAAGACACATCCCTGGATGGTACATGTATCCCATCATACCTGGGGTGCATTCGGTGCTAACAGGAAGTAGGTCAGAGGTATAGGCGGGGCTGCAGGGAATCCTGGGTATCTCCAGTTCTTAGGGAGTGGTCATTTATTATCAACAGGGGGGGGTGGTGGGTTTGAGGGGGGGTGTAAAAAATTCTGAACCCTCGAGAGGGGGGGGGCTAAAAGAATTTTGACCCCTCTTGAAGGGGGGGGCTAAAAAATTTACCCTCTTTTTAGCAAAAAAGCCCGCGCGCTACTATAGATCAAAGAGGGGGCGCGAAAACTCTCCGCACCTCTGGCGCGGGGGGGGGCGCAAATTTTTTTTGCTGCCGTCAAGGGGGGGCGTAAAAAATTTTCCAACCCAACACCCCCCTCCCCTGTTGATAAATAATGACCACTCCCTTACGTCATCCCGGGACCTCATCATTACTGTATGGTAGATTCCTTCCATGTTTCACATAAAAGTGGTTTTCTCGCCATGAATACGACCTTGTCTGTCGAAATGACAACCGTTGCTCACTACCTCCCCTCTATCGGCATGTCCAAAACCTTCTCCAACAGGGGTTATCTACTGGGACTGCATGTTTATCATGACGACCATGCTCCCAGATATTTTCAGAAATATGAATAAACCCCTCTCCGAAAAAGTAAGACGAGGCCAAAATACTTGTACAATTGCTCTGCTAGTGTCTACATGTGGATCTGATGTGCTGTAGTTTATTGTAGAAGACGTGAGCTATCAGCCTGAGAATGATCCCTGAGTTGATTATTTGTTTGTGTATGGATGTTGGTCTGTGGGAGGCAGTAGTGTGATAGGTTTGCACTAGGGTGTAAACATATGAGATGGTTTGGGATATAAAATGGTGATGTCTGTGCTCAGACTGATAGGTGGGGTAGTGGTTCAGGTACGTAAAACGGCTCCTGTGCTACATCAACTTGGTCATGTACTGTAGGTACAGTGAGTGTAAAAGTTTGGAGGGAGTATACTATTTAGAATTAAAAGCGCGAATCAATATGTGGAATATTTGATCAGCTATTTCAGTTGTCCAATAGTCTTGCAGTTGGAGCTGAAGTGATTATAGTTCTAACTGAAGGGACCATATACAAATTATTCCTATTCTCAGACAACCAGTCCACCCCATGTAGTAAGGAAGCCACTTGCTGACAAAGTAACATGCCTCCTTGGGCAAGGTTCAAAGCCATTTATTCTAATGGAGGGAATTCCTAGCACCCCAAGGCCTGGTGGTTTGTTGATACCGTGCCCTAGTTTTGCGCCTTATCAGTGTTTGTACGTCAAAAATACCGAAATAAAACATATGGCTTTATGTACAAACTTTGAAGCTGCTTCCTTGTGGGCTTCTATCATCTGCCTTACATATATACTGCCACCAAAGCCCATTAACTACATGGGCGTGGAAAGCAGGGGGGACCCCCCCCCCACTTTTGGCCAACTCCTCAAAAGGTCAAAACTAAAAGGTCAAGCAAAGGGAGGTCAAAAATTGCAGAAAAGCCCCTTGGTCCCACCCACTCTGAAACTGCTTCTCACGCCCCTGAACTATGGACAGATGGACAAGGACTGAAACAACCTTGTCCTGTGCAATGCTGCCTGAAAGTGGACCATCTTACATCTCAGGATATGCACAGTATAAGTTTCACGTCAGAATGGCTTCTCTATACAAGTCTCCTGCTCTCCAGTCCCAGAATATGCTTTGGATATGGCTTCCAACCTTTTGCATAAGACTACAAAAAAGACAGGATAATTCTAGTTCTAGAAGCCATTTGTAAGTGGAATCCAATTTAGAAAAGTGTGCTGTATCCCCTATCAAAATAGACTTTACCTTTTAGGTTCAAATACATGGTCACCAGCTACAAGCTGCATGCTCAAAAGCTAGAAGGTAATCGCATACCGTTACCGTAAACGTAAGTGTTCTGTACTGTAATTGCCAAAATCCACTGTATGACTGGCTTCCAACTTGCAGGGTTCTTTGTAGGTCTGCACCACATTGTAGGTCTCGTGCATTCTGGGTCTAGCCATAGACCTAAACACATAGACCTAAACACATAGACCTAAACACATAGACCTAAACACGAGGGGTCTACCCTTAGGAAAAGCCCAGTGAGCATGCATGTTACTCAGTTAGCTGTACAGGTGCGCCTGTTGGTGTGTATTCTGATGAGTCAGCACGAATTGGAAAACAGCCAGTCCAGCAGCCCTGGGACTGAGGTGTTATGAGGTGTCAAATTTGGAAATCGTCGTATTGTATTTTGATTAGGCATAATACAATTTATATTGGATTCATTTCATCAGATTCTAATGTGATACATCAGCCGCAGATTGGGGTACACTCGGTCTCACTGCTGGTGTCAGCATTAACAAATCTATTGTCTCAAAGTCAGAACTCGTGGCTTTGAAAGGAGAGCCTCTTAGGTGGCGAGCTTGACCATGACTGATGCTAGGGCATGTATTTATTGAGGGAGCATGGTTCACACCTATGGCCATACTGAGAAACAAGTTACACTCCCCATGACAAAAGGGATCTTCGGCCCTATTGGTGCTTATTATTTCAATTGACACATAGAGACAATCTTGCTGTTCATCACAATGTACCTGTAGTAGGGAGATCGAAAAGGAAGGGGCAGGGGGTAGATGAATCAAGGATATTGCTCTCCATTTCTCCACTGGGTGGCTAATGAATATTTATTTACGTAAATGAGAGGAGGTCTAAACTAAAGTTGTGCTAAAAAGGTGATGCCCCAGGTCATACATGAAAAGCTATCAGGTGAAATGTCGCTGAGACTCCGGACTTAGAGTGGAGAGAGGGGTCAGCATGCAGCTAGTTGTGAGGGTCACACTATAGATACCTGACCGTGAGGCTGCAGGGTGAGAGGGGAGGGACCTGCTACATCATCAACTGTCATATTGGTGATGGAGTAGTGAGTGAGTTAGTCACGGTTAAAACAGGTGTATTCATGGAGCTTCATTTGTCAGGTGTCATTACCACTGTGTCCTTGGTGAGTGTAATGTCTTGGCAATGACACCGGATTATGGTGGTATAATGTAGCATGTGTGTAGTAATGATGACATTGGATAATCCAATATATAATTAGGTACCTACTCATTAGTGCAGTTCTCAGTTCTGTGTCATGGAAATGAGTGGCATAGTGATAGGTCTAGGAACCATTCCTCTTTAATACCAAAGTCAATTGTTTGCGTGATAGTTGGGGATAAGGGCTAATAAGATGTTATGACATTTGATAATTCAACGACAAGTTGGCTAAAGTCTGTAGAAGAATCCACCTTCTGATTGGTAGTTCGCATGTCTCTGTCCAATAGTCACTACTTCCATGAACCAGCGGCAATACTGTTTCCGATTCCTGTATTATAGAGTAGAGGATGCTGGGACAACATTGGTGTCTGGATATATTTGTTGGCTGGGTGGCCAATTGGCCTCTGTACCTAAACACGTATGTAGAACAGCTCTTTCACACAGTTTGAGGCTGCAAGGACAATAGACATAAATAATGTCCCATGCATGTATGGTGTCTGCAAGAATTCCTCAATTTAGACAGGATGAACCGTGAAGTGACAAGACTGCATATCGGAAAGATGTCAACCCATCCTTCTCACATTGCTAAAAAAAGTGCGACCTCACCTTTCTTGACATGGAAATATCATAAATCTTCTACCACTACAGGAGACCATAACCTCAGTCCACTCTCTAACCCCGAAGGATCAGTTCTCTCTTGTTGGGGTTTACCCAAGGTCAGGGGTTTTCAAAAACAGATTTACTACCACGTGTGGTACGTCCATGCAGAATCATTACTCCCAGAATAACTGCTAGGCCGTTGTAGCAGGATGTACGTGTTCTGTTTGAGTTGGGCTGTGGCAGGTATATGGAGGTGAAGGGTATACCCGCCCTCCTAAGTGGAGCGGATGGGGAGTAGATTATTGCAAAAAAAAAGCTTTAAGATTTTTGAACACCACCTGCCATAAGGTCCAACGACAATGCGGCTTCTGCATCAGTCGATCAACATCAGACTTGCTAAGTCTCTCAATTTTAATATAAGAGAATCGACAGTCTAGATGAACATATATGTACTTTTAATATAAGAGAATCGACAGTCTAGATTAACATGTATGTAATGTTAATATAAGAGAATCGACAGTCTAGATCAACATATATGTTGCAAGACCTAGCAAAGGAAGATGGCGGGATGTAAACCAGTCAGGGTGTTAACTGTATGCCACTAGGCTCATTACTTATACACCTCTCCCTTAGTAATAATAGCACCTCACACCCCACCCACCTCTAATGCCTTGCTGCTGCTGTTATCTTAACAATGTTAACGCTATCTTAATAGATAGCAGTAATCCGATTATCTGCATGTACAAGTGTGACATGACGTATTGGTAAGGTGGGTTGTCAATTATTCACCAAAAACAAGAGAATGATCTGTAGGAATTTACAACTTCCTATTCAATGCCTTTTTGAATTGTGTGGCATCATCCTCCTGCCCTAGATGTGCTACCTGCATGGGGGCTTTTTATTGCTACCTATGTGAAAATGGAGATTTAACTAGTACCTTTTCAAAGTAAGTCGGGTCTAGTTGGCTTTTGGCCATACAATTCCAAAAGTAGGAATTTCTGGGGTTTGTCTCTTTGGGTTTATTCCTCAAAAAGGCGCCCAAATTTCTATATTCAATATTTTACTTTTTAAAAAGGGCACCAAATAGGGAGGAGGGGTTGCTCCCACATAGACAGTTGAGAAAAGATCCAAGTTGTCAGACCACAGTACAATATACACGAAGTACCATAGCTCAGGCTTAAATGCTTATAAAGGTATATTATCATATGTCCCTGAACTTATGGTGCGACTTATATGTGGGTATCCATCATATAGAAAAGTAGTAAAGTGCCAAGAATATGGTCCCCAACTTCTTTCAAGCCTTCATCCGCCCCGCCCCCTAGCTTAGAGCTGCAGTCGTCCTAATACTAATGACTGACACGTGCCCATTATTTATAACTACAGCTAACGGTAGCCTTGACGTAACAACCCTGGCAACCTAACACTGGAATCTCCCCATGACGTCACGGAGACCTTGTCATGACGTCAGAGGGCGTCTAACGAGCAGCTCATGGTTATGTGGTTAGTGAGGGGAGAAGTTCATGGTTAGCCACTGGCCTAGGTGGGGAATAAGCTGGGTGTAGGCGGGGAAGGGGACTCATTATTATAGATGCCTATCTAGCGTTTGTCCTGTATCGTCGGTGTGTGTTATGCAGCATGTTATATAGGAAAGAGGTTTTTAGTTCTATCATGATTTCATATTATACAAAGAGTTGAGATAATCTGTCCTTTTGATTCAAATAGGAAATCGAATTGTATTATTCACATTATACTGGTATTTCTTTATCCTGTAGAGACCTACCAGGTAGGCTAGGGTTGGCCTGCCCAAACGTAATTTTACGTCTGGTCCGCCCTTCCCAATCCAACTTTAAAGGGGTGTATGTCTCCCCTTTCTGTCCCCTCTGAGTGTCTGGTGTCCATATGCACAAGCACAAGCACACATTCATCTTTATACATTATCTTTTCTATCCTCTCCTACATGTGCATAATGTCGATATGCGTGGACATAAACATAATATCTTCGTTTGGTGATGTCTAATGGAGTTTTCTCGCTATGGTTATGACTCACTTGCTCCCTCCCTCGCTCAATCGCGGGCTCTAAATGATGTTTCCATTAAATGAAATTAGACAATTATTCTTCCCATGCCTATAACTTACATCCGTGAACTCATCATGGCACCAAGAAAACCAGCAAGGTCCCATGTGATGGCCAGGTACAAATGTAGGCTGTGTGGTGTAGACAGGGGTGTAGGAGTGATATGTGTGTTAGGTGGGTAGTATGTATGTAGAGGTAGGGTGCATGTAATGGGTTGGTGTTGCTGGTGAAATATGCTTCATTAACCTAACACATAAATGTGAGACTTGGGCACCAGAGGGCACCTAATGGGTGACCTTGTAATGACCCCACAGGCACTAAGCATGCTAACGCCGTCACAGGTGGGCAAAGGGGATGATTAAAACACGTGTGGGTGGGAGGGAACTATGGCGTGCGGCCACTAGGATACCTGGGGACCCGGTGGATATAAAATGGATTTCGAACAGGTATTTGTAGTTTGCCTCACGAAAAGAGGCAAGTGACAAACATGGGGAACTTTAGGGGTTTGCTGATACATGTATCTCTTAAGTTTGTCAGGATGAGGGGGGATCAAGAATTTGGGCACTGTAGGCGGTCTGTCTAGGTTCTGGGTCAGTTTCACTTATGATTTAACCAACTGAAGTCTACTGCATCGACTTTTCCTAATCAGAAACAGGCTCATAATCTTGAAAGGAGACACAGAAATCCCCGGCATAAAACTCTTTTGAAGGAAACAAGGGTTGACGCTAGATCTAAAATAAGTTTTATAATTGCATGAATTAGCCAGAGATATGTATACCCATCCTATCTGTGAAAATTCGACGCACATAGGTCTGCTGTATTTTCAGCACAGGGAATATTTAAAATTCTTCAAGTTTGACACAAAGAGAGGAATACGGGCTGAATGAGGTGAGGCTTTAGCCCGGGGCTTTAGGTTGATATTTCAGTGTGTGAATACAGGAGGTAGTGGTTCACTCTATACTTACTCCTTCTATGAGGTAGCAGCGTGTAGTGATGTAGAATGTAGGTACCAGGTACCCTCATGATTAATGACTTTATTTTCAGCCTGTCAGACCTCCTCCCAGCTCATCTACTCTTACAGCACCACTTATTCCAACTCATCCTACAGACAGTATTACCATAGACCCGCTTTGCATATTTACTACTAAAATCTTCCTCTCATTTGGCTCTAAACGGTAAGCATTGATAACAGCTAACAATTTCAAAACTGGGAACATGGTAAAGACTACACAACCAGTTCCCTGGAAATACCATTCTCTTCCAGATGTGATGGACTCTGAAGAAGGAACTAGGGAGAAAACAAAGCAATAAATCCAGAATTCAAAAATGAGAGGCAGAAGAAACGTACAAAAAATATACAGGTTGTACCCTGAGCAACCAAACTTCCTCCATTCCCATTAAAATACTGGATGTACTTCACCATAACACGGCAAAAGAAAAATAAAGAATGAAATATATTGGGGAGGGGGGGAGTAAATGGTCCTGTGGATATTACAGTTTTCCCTCTTACTACCCAGTAGGTACCTCCAGGATGTGAGTACCTGGGTAAGAGGGGTACAGTTAGATGTGTTAATCACCGATAGGAAGGTTCACAGGTAAATGTCAGGTGAGAAGAGGCTGTATCCAGGTAGACCTATCCGGACAGGTATCCTGTCTAATGCAGCCAACACCTGTAAGCTATGAGTCACCAAGAGGCATAAAGCTGGGCCGACCAACTTCCCTCATAAAGGGCAACTTCCAAACCCCTGGAGCACAATAAAAGACCAGGTTGATTCTTATACATGTCAAAGATATTAAATTTCTTTTTTTGTTTTAAATCTCTTTAAAACCTGGCTAGTGTACAAGTTGAGACATCGGTACAGCAAATAGGGAGAGAGGGGCTGTATTATATTTTCTGGTGCTTCGGGAATGTCATTATATACCAGGAGATAGATGTCAGCTAAACGCTGAATCGTGCAAACCAGAACATGTTGGTGTCATGGTGCACCTTGCACATGTATACATTGATTCACAAAACCGACAAACTGGGCTTGAAAAGCCACTGGAGTATTCTAAGATCCGTCCCTCCATGGTGAGAGTTGCTAGCTGAGTTCCATCTTATAGTTCACCTGATGTCCACACCTCATACAGACCTGGTGACACCCACACCGTTAGACACCCCATTCACACCCCTCCCCACAACACACACACCCTTACCAACCTACAAAACAGGCTCATATCAAGCCCCCCCCCTCCAAGGCCTCAACCTTCGGGGTCAGCCTGACAACATGTTAAAGTTTATACCTGGCTGATGTATATGTGGATGATGTGCTAAATCACCTGCAGTAGAAGGACTGACACCTCGGAGAGCTGCTCGGAGCGCCTCACTGACTGGGTGAGTGAGCGGCTGTCTACCAGGTACGAAAAGGGTTTGGGGTTGGTAATAGCACATGTAGGGTTATAGGAGGCCACAGGGGTTTCTCTATTCCCTATGGAGGTTCACTTATCCAAATAACCATGTAGAGCATCTAACGTGCTGTGTGACACTGAGGGTGTGGATGAGTGGACAAACATGGGTTTTCGGGTTTAGGATTGCTGAAATTATAATGTACCTTGGTAAATGGAATAATAACCACATGTAGAATAGTTTTTACCTTAGTAAATGGAATAATAACCACATATATGATAGTTTTACTTCTGTAAATGGAATAATGGCCACATGTGTAATAGTTTTACCTTGGTAAATGGAATAATGACTACGTGTATGATAATTTTACCTTGGTAAATGGAATAATAACCACATGTAGAATAGTTTTACCTTGGTAAATGGAACAATAACCACATATGATAATTTTACTTCTGTAAATGGAGTAATGGCCACATGTGTAATAGTTTTACCTTGGTAAATGGAATAATAACTACCGGTATGTGTATGATAATTTTAACTTGGTAAATGTAATAATGTCCACATGTATAATAGTGTTGCCTGTATGACACACCATATCAGTGGTATCAGTGTGGTACAGGTGGCAGCTGTGGGGGCCTGGCAATGAACCTCCACCCTCCTCCACACCCTACCTGTGTGTAGTCAGGTGTCACAATAAGGCAATGGTATGGGACATGTATATGACAAGGGTCAAGGTCTCACCTCTCACATTTCTTGAACCACCCATATGGAATATCTATAAAATAGACAAGAGGGTTTATGGTTATTCAAGTTCTTAAGTACTCGTCCACCCTTGAAAATAAAGAAGAGATCAGCGGTGGACACATCATAATTGAGAATATTAGGTGAGAAGCTTGTAAATTAGGAATTTCAGAAGAATATATATTACATTAAATGAAAATCCAAATCCTTGTTTGAATTATGAAAGCTTCAACATACAATTTATTATTTACCCCCCTTTCTTCTGAGAAGGACCAAGAGTGATACATGCATCTATTAAACCTGATTTTCGCCTGTAGTGAGGTTGTGGTTTTAATACCCTGCCCCTCCTCTCTACAGCACCACCCTCTCCAACTACGTCCAGCTAGGTATTGTGAAGAGTTGGTTAAGCAGGTACAGTGAAGGGTATAACGGACAGACAAGTGGAAAGCCTCACCAAAGGTCACAGGTGTACAGGTAACCTTTGTCTCTCACCATGGTAGGTCAGTTGTCAGTCATAAGCAATCCTGACACGCCAGGGCCTCTTAATATCAGGCTGCGTTATTACATGTGAATAATAATGCTGAAAATGTATTGTACCGGGGGGGGGGGCACTGAGGTGGGGTTTGGATAACAACTGCAGCCCAGGCCTCTGGTGCAGTGGGCAGTGGTCTGTCAATAAGACTAAAAAAGAGCGGTTAGCTCACTGTATCATTAAAAAAAAAACAAGGGCTTAATTATTTTAGGACAAAAAGCTGACACCTTACACTGTGAAACCTGAAATACCAGAGCAGTGGGAAGAGGAGGGCACTTCATGATCAACTTATTCACAAAACATAGGGCGGTCAAACTTCAGCTCTTACAGATAACATGAGTGGTAGGGCGGCTGTTGTTACCTACCCTCATAGTTTCAGTGCCTCTCTCAGGGTATTATACTACAATTCCGCTTGGACCTCTAACCGTCTTCCCTTACCATCATTCCTTACACACACTCCCCATCCCTTCTCCCTCTTTCCCTGTCCCCATCCGTTTCACTCTCCACTACCCACATAATTTTACCCTTTCCTATATCAATGACCTTCACCTCATAACGAGGTGAAGGTCAGTGTGGCAGGTCAGAGGGGAAGTAGGTGGGGGAGACTTGTAGTTGGTTCAGTGGCGTCTAGGTGGCGGGACTGTAGATTTCCTGGCAGGATGTGAGGTTCTTTAGGTACACTAAGGTGAAGAAGAAGGTAGGGCGGTGATAGGGGCAGGAAAGGAGGGGGCAGTTTCTCTCCCCACCTGTTGGGCTGTAGCAGGTAGGGACCACTGCCAGACTTACCTGTGTACATGTAGTTACTATGGCAACTGGTTGCTACGGTAACGGTCCATAAGATGGGGCCTTGCATAGCTTCTTTATTTTGTGGTAATAATGTCTTGGTTAATAACTTACAGACCAGTCCGAAACCTTGTCAGTTTTATCCAGATGAACACTTCAATCTAACCCTCATTTTATCTCTGATAGACCTTCTGGCATTATGAAATCTTCATGATTATGGTGTAAAAATCTCCATACTGAAAACAGACTTTAATATCTATCAATCAAGGCGTCAATAGTCAGGATCTAGAAATACTTTACCTCTTCCCATGTTAACTCCAAGTTTTGGGAGCCAAACTACTGGTTATAGATATGTATTGTATATTATACATATGAGATTGCCATAATTCTCGTATGGCATTATGTGATACAACCTATGTGATTTCTCGTCATCAAGGGGGGCAGATGCTAAGAACCTGTAAATTAGTTAGGTGACGAATGGGAAAATAGCCTTTGCCTGCCTCTTGTCTATTCATCAAGGCATCCTTTGTCAACACTTGAGAGACTTGACATACCTAGTCCAACCAAAGTCACCCTGAACATCTATCAGACGGCTTACTTATAGACAGGGGTACATGACCAGTTTGTGCAGTAACTGGAGAGTATATTTCTTTCTATTTGTATGACCGTCTCAGTGAAAAGAACCTATATCTCAGTATGTCAGTGGGGGTGGCCATTGGTTGGGGAGGGGCAAGGGAGGGGCATAGCAAGACCAGAAATCATATGTTGGGCTCCAACGTCATCAGCAGAGAGAAGTAGACAATTGCCATCACCCACCACAAGTCATCAGACTGCAGACATCTCTTAATGATTTCAAACAACTAATGAAGACATGACTATTGCTTATCATTGCCACATTCATTTTTGTTACGCATGCAGAAGCCATCCAACTTATCGTGGAAATAATAAGAGGACAGAAGTGTGGCAAATAAAATCATTCCCCAAGTAAATATGGGTAATTCTAAATGATATTTTGTAAAAAAAAAAAAAAAAAAAAAAAAAAACTGCCCCATCAAAAGAAGAGACATCAAGCCACAACGATATTTTAAAAAATGAATGCGCATGTTCAGACTTAACGCCATTATATATACTGCATGGACATTGCTATATTCCTTGCACAAAATGTGACCTGTCATCATACCTCGCGTATAAGGTGCTCCCTCACACATACGACGTACCCTCAGTTGGAGGGTAAGATATAATGCATAGTTTGGGGTATGAGATTCTTAGTATTACATGTGTATATTTCCTGCATGCCAACCTTCGTGCTCCCAACTGCTGTCATAGAATGAGGGTTGGATCTAACATAATTTATTCTATCAGTCCAGATTCTCTAGGGACCAGAGTCTTGTATTCCGCTATATATCGTGCCCAATACTGTAAAGGTGGTAGCAGAACAGTGGGAGTTTTAGTGCTCTACCTGCGGTACCCACTTTCATGCATCATGAAATCTTCTCCAGGTACCAGGTGTATTCCGACCTAGCGGGATAGGGGTGGCGCCATAGTGTCTAGCTGGAGCTGGTCACCAACATGTGCTTTACACTGGTTGTAGGGTACACTTATGTAATACCTGGTGAGAATCCACTCTGTCCCACCCTACACACAGAAGTTCTAATTCTGGGCCTTAAGGTTTCCCATAATACATCGTGTTTCAGACAGGGTCCCTGTGGAGCAACACCTGTTAGGTGGTCACATGACTGCTATTATCCAATGAATGCATTTGTTTATGATTTTTAAGTTGCAACGGTGTGTGTAGAAGCACTGGGCATGAAGGCAAACTTAAATTTTCTCTCCTATACCCTGGGCTATTGGAGCCAGGTTTTCAGTCAGATCCACAAATTTGTAATCACCAACTTTAGGGTGTAATCATTCAGTGATATACTGTTAGTTTACACATTTTTCAAAAGCCAAAGGAAAGTTTCAAATCTCATCTATCAGACAACATTTTATCCTTTATGGTGAGTGATGTCTTTCTCTCCGAAGAAAGCTGCTGTACTTACGTCATGTTTTTGGGAGCTATACTGACTACAAGTTCTTTAACCATTGGGTCTATGGGTCAGATAGATTTTAGCGATGAAATTAGCACATGCAGTCCTATGGGTAATCACCAAGTGAGACACTTTTTTTCAGCAGGCAATGTTTACAGTGTCCAAGCTATACACATAACACATTGGGGACTGAGCGATAAACTAAGCATGCTAAGGATAAAGTTTTCTGTGGGGGCTAGGTGTCCAGGGGGCCAGGTTTCCAGGGGTCCAGGGGCTAGGTCTCCAGGGGGCCAGGTGTCCGGGAGCCAAGTGTCCGGGGGCCAGGTGTCCAGGGGCCAGGTGTCCGGGGGGCCAGCACACCAGGGGGCCAGCGGTCCAAGGGGTTTAGTAAGAGAAGATTATGCCAGACTGGTGTCAGTACATGTATAGATAATAGTCTCTATTTGTAAGTAATTAGTCAATATTTCGCAAGTGCTGATTCCTGTGACCCTACAGGCCTTCTGTAATTCAATGCACAACACCAAATTTTTATATTGGGGGGGGGGTAGTAGACCCTGGGCCATATGTGATATATATCACACGTTAAATCTTTCTCTATCTTAACCCACAAAAATGTTTTTATGTAGGTATGTTCTATGTATTCAACCTTGTAGGGGTTGGATACATCAAAGATTGCGAGAAAAGGTTGAAAAATCGGAAATTCCAATCAGTAGCTGCGGTAATTTGCAGCAGGTGTCAACTTTTGCCCACACACACAGGAAACTCGTTAATGGCAGTATAATCCTAACCTTAATATGGTGAATAAGACTCATTAATTAACACAAAGTGGCTTAATAATATAAATACAAGTTCAAAGGTATGGATAATGTGGACTATCACTCATGACACCTCCAGGTGTGGAGTCTTCACACCTACAGGTAGGCACTTACCTAATATTTCAAGACTTTATCCCATTAAACCTATCTAATGATCAATGGATGGATCTTGAGAAAAGAAGTGGATTTGCTTTTTAAATGAAGTCTCTATGTCAATTTTAAGTGGAATTATGACCGGTCAAAGGTACCAAATCAGACCCAGAATTCTGCCATAGTTAAGAGTTTAATTTGGATCTAATTTTGTGATCAAGCAAGATGAATCCAAGGTATACTAGATCACTAAAATGATTATTTTGGGCAATTTTCTTTTCAGATAAGCAAGATATACCCTCAAGAATGTAAATAATGATACATTTTATCATAATCAAACAATGTAAAAGCAATTTTTTGATGTCATCTTTTCCCTTGAACTGTGCGCTCTGACAGAACCACGGCAGAATATCGTCTTTGACTCAGGACGTTTGAATGATCATAACTTCCATTTAAATTGACATAATAACTTCATCTAAAAAGCAAAACTACTTATTTTTATCATAGCTATCAATTTCCCACCATATAAAATACATACAATAAGGTCTTAATTGATAGGTAAGTGCCCAACATTGGGGAGGTTGGGATAAGTGTCCAGAGATAATCTTGCTCAAGAAGTTTGCAGGGTCTGTCAAACATACTGCAGCCCCTTAGAAAAAGAAAATGAAAACATTTTCTAGATCATTTTTAACCATAGAACAGGTGGGAACCATTTATTTTTAGGTGCTCAATGATCTTCTCATAATAAAATGGTTCTAAACTTTTAGTTGAACTTTGATGGGGTCAAAGGCAAAATTCCCTGCATTCAACATTGTACAAAAAATAATCATTTTAAAGGTCTAGCCAAGCCTGTTAAAATGAGCCCTTGTTTGTAAAGATCCTCCAGTAAATAGCTTCAGAATAAGCTTGCAAAGAAAGGAGAGTTTAACACTACCCAGTTTCAGCTTTATCACAGTTTCACACCTCTCCTGCAGCAGACTCACACAGTGGAGGTATTTCAGTGCCTACTACAGGTGTAGACACTCACCCATGTTTAGAGTGTCTTCTTACCCCTGAAGCTGCAAATCTTGTGAGAATGCATGTTAATTAGGCCTTAGCTGGTGGCTGCAGTGCAGTCACACCTGTATGCCCAGCCTGTATGGTACTAGCACCCACTGGTAAACATGCAAAGTCGGAATTCTGGGCCTTAAGGTTTCCCATAATACATCGTGTTTCAGACAGGGTTCCTCTGGAGCAACACCTGTTAGGTGGTCACATGACTGCTATTATCCAATGAATGCATTTGTTTATGATTTTTAAGTTGCAACGGTGTGTGTAGAAGCACTGGGCATGAAGGCAAACTTAAATGTTCTCTCCTATACTTAATTCTCTTTCTTAACCCACAAAAATATGCTATTTGTGTAGGCATGTTCTATATATTCAACCTTGTAGGGGTTGGATACATCAAAGATTGAGAGAAAAGGTTGAAAAATTGGAAATTCCAATCAGTAGCTGCGGTAATTTGCAGCAGGTGTCAACTTTTGCCCAAACACACAGGAAACTCGTTAATGGCAGTATAATCAAAGACCGACGGATGAATATTGGGGGTAGTAAGATGGAGTACTCCCGCTGCCTCCCATAGGTTTAACGTTGTGACAGGGTTCTCGGTGCGCCAAGGAGTCCAGTGTGCCGTGAGGGTGTAGATTCCCGTAGCCCCATAGAGGGCAGTGTTAAACAACACATTTTCCAAACCTATTTAAAAATACTAATCCTTGGAATATTGAAATGAAACCACCACTGACTGAAAGGGTAGGACTCGTAGATGCTTGTTCTTGAGATCAAATAATATTTTGCTAAATCATCTCGTTATGGGAACCTTGGATAGCCTACGAAACTTGCCAATTTTGTGCATTTTCTCCGGAAACACGCGAAAAACAACCCATGTTTACCCTATCAAAATAATCATTTCTCTTGCTTCCCCAGCTTCCATATGCAAGTAAATGACAAAGAAAGAGGTAAATATTGATCGTATATACTTTGATTTGTATTTAATTGTCCAGTTTGGCTACATTGACAGTGGAAAGTGAAGTTAGAAATCCATGCACTTTGCTCATCATGGGAGGAGAGACTGTGCGTGGACGAGTCAAATAGCCAAAAGTTTCTTTTGTCCCGGGAGTTCTCACAGTCACAATTCTGGATCTTTGTTAAAATCAACTAGGTGATGGGCTTTTTAAGTCAATACCTATCTGTACATGTTAGGTTCGTTCTAAAATTCCAAGGATTTCTATTTCAAAATTGCCGATCAAATTGCATTGTTTAACACTGCGCTCTCTGGGAGCCCTCGCGAGTACACCCTGGTGCAAGCTGGCCCTGCTCTTACCAGTAACGTGGTTACGGGACTCAATCTCTTGTTACCCAATATGGCGGAGTGGGATCTCTTATACTAGATTATGCCTCTTTGGTATAATCCTAACCTTAATATGGTGAATACGTCTACTGCAGCAGGTGGAGGTGGTTACCTGGGACAGACACTCCCCATACCTCACCTATATGAGCAATACAGACCATCCTTGCTTCCTCAGATTTTGAAAATGCAAGGAAAATTGTCTGAGGAAGTAAATTATCCGAGGATTTAAGTCCAAATACAATAGAAAATATAGAGGGAGTTGTAGATCCTGTATCTGAGATATCTGGGGAATGAAGGGTTGAGGAAGCAACGGCTGACTGTATAGGTAGGATGGAGGACTTAGGCTACAGGCGGATGCACATGTGGTGACTGTATAGGTAGGATGGAGGACTTAGGCTACAGGTGGATGCACATGTGGTGACTGTATAGGTAGGATGGAGGACTTAGGCTGCAGGTGGATGCACATGTGGTGACTGTATAGGTAGGATGGAGGACTTAGGCTGCAGGTGGATGCACATGTGGTGACTGTATAGGTAGGATGGAGATCTTAGGCTGCAGGTGGATGCACATGTGGTGACTGTATAGGTAGGATGGAGGACTTAGGCTGCAGGTGGATGCACATGTGGTGACTGTATAGGTAGGATGGAGGACTTAGGCTGCAGGTGGATGCACATGTGGTGACTGTATAGGTAGGATGGAGGACTTAGGCTGCAGGCGGATGCACATGTGGTGACTGTATAGGTAGGATGGAGGACTTAGGCTGCAGGTGGATGCACATGTGGTGGCAAATTTCTGGATCTAACTTCCTCCCTTTCTGCCACGCCCCTGCCGGGAAATCTCTAGCAGAGGCCTTGAACTCTAGGAGACGATGGGTCACATGAAGAGGGCTTTCTGTCGGTATCTGCCAGTGTTGATAAGGCTAGCAGCAGGAATGTCGTATCAAAGATAACACCTGCCACACCTGGAACTACAGGTAGGTAGTGGCAGGAGCTGAAACACCGGAGGCCCTTGACAAGGGGAGGAGATGGCGGAGGAAGGAGAGGGAGGGCTTAGGGACGGAGAGGGGATCCAAGTGTGGTGCTGATATGAGTCGTTGGAGAATGCAATGAAACAAGTATTGGTATGGGGCATGGAAGGCTACTACGGGATGGAGACTGCATGGGGCAGCAATGCTCACCAAAGAAGGAATAGGCCTATTCAAGTGATAAGTAAGAGGAAGAATTTCAGGGAATGAGCATTCTAGTAAAGATGCGAACATACGATATATCGAGGTCGGCAATGCCTACAATACATAGCTCTAACCCTGTTAATGACTATAATCGTGTGGTCAGGAAACTGCCACAACCAATCGGTGGGTTACCTTTAAGTGAAAGGGCCTGTATTTCTGAAAGGTCACTTTGACGTCATAGTGAGGAACCTCTACCCCTATCCCTCTTCATAGGCATTGCTGTATTTATGGGCCGATCAGAGTTCTTTCATCAATTATGCCAGGTGAATAAAATCATTAAAAAAATGTTGTTAAACCCTTTGTGGCCTGCTATAGTGAAGAGTCGGCACTGTCTAAAGAAGCTAAGATACTCATCTCCATACAGGTCTGTACTACTGTAATCTCCCGCGTATAAGGCGCACCTCACCTATAAGGCACACCCTGAGTTCAGGAGAATGCTATAAGATCCACCTGGGCTTGATGTTTGAGGGTTTAGTACTTTTCTATAGTAAACGTACCCTGCCTATAAGATGCAGCCTCTCTTTTGGAAAGCTCTATAATGTGCAGTAGGCTTTTGATTCACGTATAAGACGCGCCTTATAGGCGGGAGATTACGGTAAGAAGATGTCTGCACCTTGAAGAGACAAGAAAATAGGGAAGGGGATGCGCTGGGGGGCGGAGATGCAAAAAGAAAATGTAGTTCTTAAGTTTTCATGCCCACTGCTTTCTTAGAGAGTAGCAGGTATTTGTACTCGTCTCTATAGCAGTAAATGTGGAAGGAGTCTAGCCTCTTATCTGGTTGTTTTGCCAAAAACAATGTGAGTGACAGACAGGAGAGGAGCTGGTGGACTTGGCAGGCAATAGGTTACCTGTACCAGGGGCGCCATCCACCACGGGTAAACCTGCCTACTCATTTAGAAGATCCCACTTAGAAGCTGCCTGATATATATTATAACCCAATGAAATGAGAAATATGACCAAGCTGATATCAGATTCCTGTAAAAATGGCAAAAAAATGTCCTGAGTGGCTACATCTAATGTCTGCAGCATGGGGAATTTGTCAGGTTTAATCTGTTGCACTGTAGACTAGCAGTTTGCCGTGGGCTAGTTTGAGCAGACTGAATTCGGTGTTTTCTGGCACCTGTGCTACCATCGGCACCGGCGGGCGCCATCCTCCTCCTGCCCTCCTCTAGCACAGCACCCCGTGTTGCTGCAGCCTCTTCCATAGGCAGTGCCCTGCTGCCCTCCCCTAGCACCACACCCTATTTTGCTGCCCTCCAGGGGCAATGCCCTGCTGCCCTCCCCTAGCACAGCACCCTGTGTTGCTGCAGCCTCCTCCAGGGGCAATGCCCTGCTGCCCTCCCCTAGCACAGCACCCTGTTTTGCTGCCCTCCAGGGGCAGTGCCCTGCTGCCCTCCACTAGCACGGCATCACGTGTTGCTGCCCTCCAGGGGCAGTGTCCTGCTATATACCCTGCTGTCCTCCCCTAGCACGGCATCCCGTGTTGCTCCAGCCTCCTCCAGGGGCAGTGCCCTGCTGTATACCCTGCTGTCCTCCCCTAGCACGGCATCCCGTGTTGCTCCAGCCTCCTCCAGGGGCAGTACCCTGCTGTATACCCTGCTGTCCTCCCCTAGCACGGCATCCCGTGTTGCTCCAGCCTCCTCCAGGGGTAGTGCCCTGCTGTATACCCTGCTCCCCCCCCCCCCCAGATATCGCGCTAGCACTGCACCCTGTGTTGTTGCAGCCTCCTTCAGGGGCAATGCCCTGCTGGCCGACCTCAGCTGTTCATACCACGCCAACCAACTTCTCCGGCGACCTAGTTTGGTGGGCAAACTAAGCCTTCTCCCCTAGGTTACCATTTTGTTACCAAGTGTTATCAGTAGAACTCGCTGGTAACAAGCTCCAGCAATGGCCATGCCCATGGGACAACCTGCTACCTCGGAATATATATGGTATATCAGGGTATGGAGATTGGAGTGTGTGGGCATTAAACTAGGGATTGCACAGCATTCAGGTGATCTCTTTTTGAAGACTGATGAGACAAACCCTTGAAACATAACGTGGTGGTGTAGGGGTCAATTAGCTCATTGCTGAGACTGGACAGGACTGGCTTCTTACTTTGGGTGGCTCCTTTTGGCTCCTTTGATGGTCCAGGTGTTCATCCACCACCTACTCCTCCCTCTGAGCTAATCTTAACTACTCACTTGACCTCTGACCTGCTCACATCTCACCTTTGACCTCACAGCTGATAACCAGCGGGTACGTCAGGCTACTTCACTGCTTCAAGGACATCCATATCACCTTGTTTTTATATACAGGGCCGGGAAATGTGGAACGAACCAAAATGATTAAAAAAATCTTGGGTAAACATCATCTTTTAAATGGACAGAAAAATATCCAAGCAAATAGCGCCTTACGTATTAAAGTAAGGCTATATTTCTTCATATTTCAGGGGCACATCCGATAGAGAAAGACCCTGATAATCCGGATGTCGTAATATCCAAATGCTTATGTAGCCCTATATCCCAAGGCATAGTGTTATGTAGGCTTAATATGTGGAATTGCTGAAATTATTCTAAATATTCCTCTCTGCTTTGAAACTCATATCTTCCACCCCGTGTATGCCCATCTGTGGGTTTAAAAGAACTGAGCTAGCAGCAGGAACAAGGATTCTGACCCCTGAGACCTGCCCCCCGCGTCACGTGATGGCCGCCGCAGAGGATCTCGGGACGGGTCGTACTAAGGTGGCCTAGTGCACCCAGGTTGGCGTGCCCTTCACCTCAGCAGGCATCCTCTTCTGTCTAACTCTGCTAGATGCTGTCAATGCTACTTGTCTTGTCTTCATATGACAAAGCTTTCCATTCCCCATGCTTGCCTTACCCACCCTTGTTTACTGCCTCCAAGACCAAGTCCCTTCCTTCTTTTCCATACCTCTCACCACTCAGCCTCACCATTCCTCGCTCGTTTCTAAACTCACTAGTATTTCCTTTCAGTTTCACATTGTCCAGTGGAATATAAGAAATAGCAATACGAAAACCAAAACAGTTTTGACTGATAACATCATTCTTGCGTGCTGGCCGCTCATTTCGACCCGATATTCAAAGTATGATCCCTCTCTCTAGCTATAAAGTCTTGAACGTAGGCTAGGCCAAAAAAAAAAAAAAAGGTTTGTTTCCAGTTACCCGACTGACCCTAGCAAAACAGGGCAGATTCTTTTTTTCTTTTTTCTTTTGGACAGGGCCATTGTACAACACCAATAGAGGCACAGAAATGGCAGACCACTTTTTATTTGGCTTAGGCCATGTAATCATGTTTGTATAATAAAAACAAACAAATATGAAACAGGACGGAGGTGGAGGGGGGGGGCTGTACGCGGAAATCTTTTATGCTCCACTCTTAAATGTAGTAGCACAACATTTTTTTCACACCCCCAGGAGGAGTCCAAAATTTGTTTTGCCCCCCCCCCCTCAAACCCACCCCACCCTGTTGATAAATAACTACCATACCACTCCCTCATGTATTGACAGACTATTGTGGCCACATATCCTCTCAGATTCACATTGAAATTATGTTTCTTTTGATATACAAACATGCCTATATTGGATAAGATAAGAGGAAGACTCCTCTCCCAGCCCCCCCCCCCCCGAAAAAAAAAATAAATAAAAAAATCAAAAAAGAAAATCCGACCTACCGACCCTAGCATTGCAGCTCATGTAACTGGAAACACACCTTTTTTTTTGGCCCTAGCTGTACTGCCCCCCCCCCCCCCCAACCATCACCACCCAACTATGTTTCTGCCTGGATAGTACTGTACATGTAGTAATCAGGGCCTCAGTACAACAACGTGTGTCTTTCATGGTAGACTATGTGAGGTATATATCAAAATTTATCACCAAACCCAATAGGCCTATATCAGCCTATGAGCTAGCATGTGAGTAATGTTAGTACATTTGCTGTAAGAATAATATATACTATAGCAGTGCCATGGCTGTAGATATCTCAGTGTGTTGGCAGTGTTAGGGCTATAGGTTTCATCTGATTGTACCACCGTGTAGCGCCATCGCTACACACTTTAGATATTATTGGGATAGTACCTGCATGTTGTTGCTGTAATAGGCTTCTTGCAGAGCATATGGGAATCTTATATTGGAAAAAGATTTATCTGAGACTGGTGGATGGATTAAGGCACTTGAAAAGGGCCAACATTGAGAGGTCAATATTTTTAAATAACCATATAAAGGTATAAGTTGTTTTTAGCAAAAGATATGGGTTTTATGGAAGCTACATGAGATTAGAAAGATAGGTGATTCACCTCATCCTGTATCCTCTGCTAAAATAGCGGCCACGAAACATGCACCAGTTGCCAGCAGACGGAAGAGTAGTCCCCAGTCATCAACTTTTACCGCCCATTTTACACTGTCCTCTACACTGAAGTGTGCCACTTTGCTTATATATCACAGGGAGAAGCTGCATGAACTATTTCTACCTGTACAGGGATGGGAGATGAGCAATGCGGAGCACTTTCGTCATGTTTTTATTAGATTTCAACTCGACATGGACGTCTTTCCGTCTTGTCAGCGATTTGTTTTATCCATATGTTTCTAGGTGGGTGGGGGGGGGGGGGTCATGTACCATAATAAATGAACCACTATATTAAATACCACAACGGAATATGAAGCCGAATATGAAGTTATTTCATAGACTGACACATTGCATTTGATTTTCTTGACAGATGCTACCTTTATCTCTTACAAGGGGCAATCGTACAGTATATAATATTATAAGATGATCCTAGCTCCCTGTTTCTAACTGTCATGCGGGACTACTCTTGTGTTGCTCTGTGACCTCACATCACTAAACCTTGAAGGCTCTAAACCTGCATGCCCATCGACCCCCTACCCAGTCCCATTACGATAGGCATGTACCACGTATACGTACACACACCTAAGACTAAACTGGCTCCAGTCCCCCAAACTTTCCACCAGAAGTGTTAATTTTTTCCCCTCTTTCATTAAAATCAATAGGCTTGAGCAAGTTTAATCCCAGGCTTCAAACCTTAGTCTCCACAGGCACCACGCTAGTCCCGCTATTCCTTTATACACAGACTGTGTGTTGGGATGTATAGACCGTAGAATATGGATAGATAGGTGTTTTATCTTTTTTTGCAGGTTACTCTTTTTCTTGGGACCCTATCTATTCTATTTCACAGTAAGTAGAGGAAGATTAGATCAAAGGTTTCCAGTCCTGAATGGATGATATTTTTCAGTGAGATAGCAGGATCATTGATAATCGACAATGTATGTTGGGAGATTCCATGGAATTTTGTGACGATATTAGTTTCTGATTAGCTGAATAATCTAATGTATAAACTTCGCAAAATAATATCATCTAGGGACATCTATCCTCATTCTATACTTAGTTCTAAAGGGAGAAATATGCTAAGTTATCATATTTTGACTATGGTCAAATAATGCATCAAAACTACAAAATGCTGCAATATGAATCAAAACATGGACCGTCAAATATACAGCCTATGATGTATAGTCCGTCCAACACTATATGGCACACACACTGTAAGAAATAAAGTCCATTCATTACTAAATAACAGCAGGATTCTACAGTGTGCGGATATTTAAGTGCCAACATAGTGGTTTCAAAAATAGATTTTGCTAGGCATTAAATTCCCTTACACATACCTGTAAAGATGGTAAGATTTCTTTTTTAAATATCAGGTTGAGCCAGGCCGTTCATCCAGCAAAACCTATGGTCATCATCTCAGGTACATAATACATACGGTGCGAGTGTTTTGTGGAGAAGGGGGGCAATGACAAGGAGAGGACACTGTCTTTCACTATGGCTATCAATGTAATTGGGCCAATTATATCATGCACAGGGGCCCTCACAAAAAGGTTGTCATAAATGACAACCTACAAGTGGCGGTGACACTTTTGTAATCCGGTCCCAAGGTGACATTGGTATATGGACACGGGGTAGATTGATTCCTTATCGCTCATCATAACAGGGGGTTGTTGTTAGGGAAGTCCCCAAGGACACTGGTACACCGTGTAATGATCGTACCTACGTGGTGTATATCAACCTGGCAAGTTTTATGTGATTATAGATTCTCACTCCTACTTCAGCGAGTGTTCAGGACTGTACCATGAAACGAAATGAACACGGAGATTGTCATAAGAAGGTCACTTGCTTTTGGACATGATGATAGACTAACCACGTCTATAAAAGTCAATACTGAGATGACATGATTGCTGTAGATAGCAATGTTCATAAGCTAAAAAGGTGCCATAAAAAGGATCACTGTCTAGATCTATATCACTGTGCAGATGACCTTTTTTGTTGTGCTATTGGTATGACCATTTAGTTTAAATGGAAGTAAACAAAACTCCCAGGATAAAATTGTCTTTTAATATAGTCAGCCCATGACCTCTTCTTGTTGTTTGCTTCTTCAACATGGAGAAAGCCCAACTACCGTGAGAGCACGCATGTCCATACTGTTACATGACATGGGGACCCCTAGACTATACAAGCTTTGGGTGAGCTGCTCCGTACCCTATTTATAACCATGTAATTAACGAACTGCTCACAGCCACCACGGTAAGGCAAGCAGTAATTACAGCAGTGTGGGTCTGTGTTAGTTGTGTTTCAATCTACTAGGAGTAGACTATGACTAAGGTCTGTATTGGTGTACCTGGGGGGTGATTTCTTAGAGGCTACTGGGAATCATTGATATCATTGATCATCGAATAAGTTTTTAAAAAAATGGAAATTTTATATATAAGAGGTAGAGTTACTTAATGAATTTGTAGTGCCATTAAAGGAGGAGATGTAGGGGTCTTGCAGTAAAAGGTATTTCAGTACCAACTATTGTAAATTTTGAGTAATTGTCTATATTCTACAGAGTCAGTTTGTTGGCAGCCATAAGACGCTTTTTGCCTGCAATGGTGAAGGTATATAATATTGATCCATGTATCAACTTTCCAGCCTTTTTTAGCAATGTGGTGCGAATGTGGCAGTTTTGGCGAATAGTGGCTTGGTGGTGCCAATAACCTGGGTGAGGGAGTGCTGATGTCAGACCACAAGCTAGACTTGCTGAAGGCTATTGATTTATTTCTTTTTGAGTTATGAGCAATGCACATTGCTGCCCTATATTCTTTTAAACTGACGATTTTCCCCCATACATTTGCTATATAAAATTGGCGGGCTTAGGCAGAACATAGACCCGACCGACGCAGTGGAGTCAGCCATTATAGTTACCCCTGCAGCGGACTTTATCATTAAAACCAAATTTCATATATAGAGTCAAAAGAAAAGTTGACACATGTAGTTGGCTCAGGGCTCCCTGAGCCTATAGAACCGGGTTTCAATGCAGTTTTAAGATATTCAGTCTTGGTGGGAAAAGGAAGGAACTTTCATTGAAATACTATTATAATCAATAATTTCAATGTAAAAGTATTTACAATATAGGTCTCCTCCATGTTCTGTCGTTAATTCCAGGAATTTACTTGAATAAATACCTTATAGGGTTCCTCAAAGATTGAGGCACTGTTTGGTGCTAAAATGCCTCCCAAAGGCTCCAGTGTTAAGAAAATCGTATGTCCACTTCAGATTCCATAGGCTGTAATGCTTTATCTCCCCTTGAGACAACATTTTCATCACGCTTCTGGGAATTTGCATATCTCTTGTGGACAAAGCTTTTGTGTTGATAAGCATATTGCGCATGCTAATACACATATTGCACATGATAGACTCCAAGCCATAGTGGTTACTTCTTCAGGTCCTGACTGATGTAACACACTGCACATGGTAGACTCCAGCCATAGTGGTTACTTCTTCAGGTCCTGACTGATGTAACACACTGCACATGGTAGACTCCAGCCATAGTGGTTACTTCTTCAGGTCCTCATTGATGTAACATACTGCACATAATGACAGATTTATGCTGTCATGTTTATAACAAACAAACAAAAATCGTTATGCAGGCCCTGAGCCTGCTGTGACAGCGTCACACTGAGAATTTTTGTCCAGATTCTTCATGAAGGGCCAACAGCACGTTGTACAATTCAGACTAAGTGTATTGCAAGATGTGAGGCTACATGTGTATTACAAATCTCCAGCAGCAGTATGCACTTTTCAAACACATGCACTACGGTGAAGAGAGACTTCCAGAGGCTGTCAGTAGGGTTCCCGTGTAACTTCAGACTACTGGGTACTTGGGCTGCAGAAAAAGTGCAAAAGGGGGGGGGGGGTGTTGCATTGAAATAGTGGATTTGTGAGATAAAAACATATTTCCAACCATTTCCGTAAAGATGAACTTTCCTTGAGATCTGGAAAAAAATGCTCCTCCTTGTAGAAATTCTTAAATTTGAGATGATTGCCAAATAGCTATACAACCTTTACATAAGCATACTATTGTCTTGACGGTTTGTAATGTTTCTCTCCTTTATATCTTCCAGACACAACGCCATTTTTACGAACAGTACAGAAGACTCTGTCCGACCAGCTGTTAAAGTTACCAGAGAAGTACTCCGTCACTGCCCTTCTAGACACATGGGTAAGGCATCTTTTCACACATACAGTTATAGTGAGGAAGTCAGTCCTCATCATCCAGGGTGTATGGATTATAGTGAGGAAGTCAGTCCTCATCATCCAGGGTGTATGGATTATAGTGAGGAAGTCAGTCCTCATCATCCAGGGTGTATGGATTATAGTGAGGAAGTCAGTCCTCATCATCCAGGGTGTATGGATTATAGTGAGGAAGTCAGTCCTCATTGTCCAGGGTGTATGGAGTATAGTGAGGAAGTCAGTCCTCATCATCCAGGGTGTATGGATTATAGTGAGGAAGTCAGTCCTCATCATCCAGGCTGTATGGATTATAGTGAGGAAGTCAGTCCTCATCATCCAGGGTGTATGGATTATAGTGAGGAAGTCAGTCCTCATCATCCAGGGTGTATGGATTATAGTGAGGAAGTCAGTCCTCATCATCCAGGGTGTATGGATAATGGACAAACTGATTTTCCTAACGGTAATTCATGGGCATGGGTGAAGGGCCATAGAACTACGCAATGGCAGGACATGAACGTGAGTTAAGGGCCAAAACTAGTCAATACTAACCCATTGACATGGGTCAAGAGCCGCAGAACTATTCGACATTATGACATGTGCATGGGTGGAGAGACAAAGAAGTCAAGCTTAGTTGCTGGCCATTAAGAACACCTTAAATCTATATTTCCAGAGAGACTTAGGAAATATTCATTTTGTTATTCAGTAATCCCTCTAGCTCTACTAATAAAAGTGCTAATACACCTAAAGGTGGCGGTTGAGGTTTTAGTTGTTTTGTTGTTTTTTGTTGTTGTTTTTTTAAGTTACTACTGTCGTTCAGAATACTATGAATTCCTCTAAAGTTGGACCAGAGTCAAACTATGGGTCGTTGGAGGCATACCTTCCAGTTTCCAAAGTCTCATTTAGAGATAAATGAACATAGTTCATAGTAAATTTCTCAGGTGACCTCAGATCAAGGTACACTTGAATACTGAATACTAGTAAGAGATAGAATATGGGATCTAGAACCAATAAAACCTTTTAAAACAACTGCCGCCCCCATTCGTTAACACATCAGACATGTGTGGGCGTATTTTAAAACTAAGATATACCATCCAAGGCTGATAAAACTTGAGGAAGTTGAGTTGGCCGTTGTACAGAACTGGTTCAAAGACAGCAGTATGTCAGAGTTAACCAGGTGTATGGGGCACAGACGGCTGAGCTAACCTTTGTTAACTACTGAGGTCACTGTGCTTACTTACAACTCCCAACTACTGGAGGTACACTGGTGTCAAAATACACGTATGAGTTGCTCATTAAATAGCTCCTTGTGGCATACATATGTGGACTTATGGTGAAATACACATCGTACATTACATCAATGTGGCAGCGGCATCACACAATGGGCACTATGGGCCCGGGGTTGAAATTGTTGTGAGAGATAGCAAGGAGCAGTTGGTTATATAAAGGCGTATTCCATAAATGTCCTTGAATAGGGGCGAAATTGCGAGTTGATATGGACTTTTCATCGATTTACTTCAATATATATATATTTTTTTTTTCAGGAAATGAGCGTCCGGCAGGCATGTGCACCTGTGTCCTCCACAACTAAATAAGACGTCATTGACTCCAGCAGTATCTAAAACGTCAGACCGACGTCCCAGTCACGTCATGAATCTGTGTGGCGGCAAACCCTATGGACTCATGGGACGTCACAATGGTCAAAGTACGGAACAAAACGGGACTGATTATGCAAATGCTAAAGCCATGTTTACAGTATTACAGTTAGAAATGTCAAGTTAAAAATGCATTTTTACTTTTTTTTTGAGGGAAGATAGGGTAATCAGAAAGAGGGCTGGAGAAAGAAGTAAGGATTTAGATTTCACAGTGAGATTTTGCCTTGTATGGTTCTCAGTTATATATCTGGACATGTTCGTTGTGACTTCTTCCCATCTTATAGGGTTCAAATTTTGCCACATATTTAACAGGACCATGCCAGAGGTTTTAATTTATATAATATATACATATATTTAAGAAAGAAGTGCTTATGATAATTAAGTCGATTGTGCGATACATATAGTATCTTTAGTCACGTTTGTTGTGTATGCAAATAAATTCTGTATCTATAATATGGTTTAAAGTTTGTGCATGATAAGTTTTCGAGAATCAATGAATATTGCCCGCAAAGCATTTGACATATGATATTGATATAATGTGACTCGGCGACATGCTTTATAATCAGCATTTAATAGTTCTACTCTAAATCTGTTTTCAATCCCTGTTCTATTATTAAAATTGAGTTTAAGTCACCTAAAATAACCAAGAGTAACATTTCATTGGCACTGCTTTACATAAAAATTTAAGTCAATACAAAGGACTTGCTGACCCACATTATAACATTTATGCTCAGTGGTACAATTATATTGAAGCCATGATCAGTTCGATAGGTCTACATAGTTTGCTTCCATGCATTTTTAGATCCCTTGACATATAATAAATTCAAGTTATGCTTTTGGATTTATCCATTTAGTTTATAAAATATGGAATCCACCGTGCAATGCACATTTCAACTTGAATACCCAGAGATATATCATAATCCAGAGTTATACAGACTATGACAGCTGAAAAGTATACCCAATGAAGTATATCTATGTTACTGTTTTCATATCATTTCTAAATGACACGGGTTTGGAGAATGACAGTGGTGTTCAATAGTTTTGATTGTAAAGATTCAGATTTTGAATCTTGATTTTTTTTCTTCTTATTTTTGCAACTACATATTGGTTCTCGCCTTGTAGAATGCTGCGTTGTCCTACAAACAGAACCATAAAACTTGAAGTGGTTCACTTTGGATGCACGTCACCTTAAGATATCCCTGTGTTTTACACCACTGGTCATCTAACTGTAAAACAAGATTGTCAGTATGCAGGATGGGGATTTGGCGATGGCTTCTCGGATTTTAAAGATGTCAATTTTATAACATGTAACCAGATTGGCCTATTTCGAAAACATCCCCAACTTTATGATTAATTTAGACGTCCTACTTAAACTGTTGTGTACGCCTGTTTGAAGAAAGGTGCCAAATAAATCCTCATTTTGGGGGATCAAAACCCTTAAAGAGTCCACGTGGGTAATATTCAACTCAGCACGATTGTCTAAAGGATTCTGTACGAAATGTGTCTCGTGTCAGTTGTCACTGAGTTCTTAGTTTTACACGAGTCCAGTTTTCAGTCTACAGTTAGTATACGTCTGTATCAGGGTAGTTTATGTTTACTGAGTGTGTGTCAATACATGGGTGATATAAAATACAGCTAATATATGTGCATGTTTACAGGGTTTACGATATCAATATGACCCAAGGTGCTTTCTGTCAAAGTCTTGGTCACTTCACTTCCAATTAAATCTCATGGTTTGTATTACGTCAGAACCATATTTTAGTAGGCCCTATATCTAATAGTTGATACTTGATATTTGTAACGGACCTTTAAGATCAATATAAATGATTCTTTTTATCAAAAAGTGTACCAGAAGATGTAATAGTGCTTATTGCTTCCATTTGGGGAAAAAGAGAATAGAAACTATACTGATTTGTTTATGTATAGGGGCTAATCAAAGTTTATTATTATGCAACTAGACAGGGAGTTGTTTTAATCTTCCTGCCACACATTCTTCAGTCAAATGGGGATGTTATACAAGGGTATCAGTGATAGTTCTGGATAAGAAACATGTTTAAGACGCTGCCTGTGTGTTATATATGGTTACCTCTATCCCCCATTATGTCCTGCCTCTATATTTTGTTAAAAGACCCCTTGTGGCAAAGTGGTGGTGGATTGAGGTAGTTCTATGCGTTTGTTTACTAGCATAACCCTGAGCACTGGCATGTTCTAGTTGGCATTGGTAAGAGTTACTGTTATGACGTCATCGGCTGCAGCAGCAGAGGTGCGCTGTTTGCCTCCCGCCAGCAGATCCTTGCCATCCAGAAGGCAATTGTTATTTCAATGGGTGGTCTGCAGGTAGGGGCAGCCCCCCTGAACCTATTTTCGTCTGGATACATTTGGTTTGTATATAGCTCTATGTGTAACATAGGTTTAGGTCTAGGTGCCCTAACAGCATCAACGAATGTCAAACTAGGACATGCTTCCAAAAAAAAACGAGCCCAAAAAGAATTCTAAACTGAACCGCTTTTAATACCCCAATAGACCGGGATATTTGTACTAGAGTGGAAGCCAATAGTTCCAGACATTCGTAGGGCATCATAGTGATAAAAGTGTAAAGATAAAATTGTAATTGCAATTACGAGAGGTCTCAATGATCACACTAGATGAATTCATCCTGCCTCTATCAGTGGTATCTATTTCGTATTTAAAAAAAAACACCAGAAATTGACGATCCCCAACACATCAACCCCAGCACATCATGACTTTTTAAAAGGGCTTGGTGTATTGGCACACTGAGTTGTTTATGCTGTTGCAATAATGTAAATATTATATAATAGATCTGAAATGGCATCGAAATGATTGGGGGGAAAATCAACAAAATTGCTTTCATGTGAAATTGCCTATATTATTTAAAAAAAGTTTTAGACAGGCTCTCCTTAGATAACACACACACACACACATATGGTGACGGGGGCACTGACAGAGAAGGGAGCTGAACTTTGCCTCGGGTAGCTAAAAGTCCTTGCGTTTTAAATTTTGGGAACAGCACCACTAACAAAACGACGAAGTGGCTGTCTAAAGTTATGGGCCCATGATCAGATGGTGGACTCTCGACCAGTCACCACCCCTTAGGCCTAGTTCATATAGTCCAGAGTTGGTGCAGGCACCGGTGTTTTGCTGCTCCTGTCGGCTGTTCTTGTATGAACCCTATATCCTGATGCGTACATTTTTATATTCCCTGGTCATGTTCCACCACTGCTTGTCACCACTGCATTGTAGCATTATGTTGATCCTTTGGGAACATATTAAACGCTGCGTGACTTTAACTCCGGTTGTATTCATGCATCATGATGACCAATGGGCACGAGGCATTAAAGCACTATGCGGTTTTTAAAGGATTGAAGTGGTTTAACTGGGGCTATGCTGTTAGCAGTTATGTATCTTCTCCTTTTGTCTCATTCTGTGGATCTCCTCCGGTACGTGACTTGCTGTAAGAAGGTGCTGATGACACTGGTTCAGGTGATGATGTATTTGGTGTAGCACATCTAAGATGAGGATTTGTGTGGCATTTGTATCTAGTAAATAATGTGTTATCATGAGGTGGGTGAGAGACAAGCGGGATACCCATTTCTTGTATATGACAGATGAATAAAGAGAGATTGACAATAAACAAACTTACTTTTGTGTGATAGTATCCATATTATGCACGCCTGCAAACTCCTTAGTTTTTTTTTTCGAAGATCCATCTGATTCTGGGCCAATCTTGGGATTCGTCCAGATCCAATGAGATCTCATCTTATGAGGAGGGGTTTCTCTATAAGTTTGATATGTTCACACTTTGTGCTCTGGCTAAAACGCAGCACAACTGGGGGGGGGGGGGGGTAGAGGGGTGTTGGGTTGAAAAAAAGTCAATAAAGGGGTAGACACTAACTTTTTTTAGCCACTTGCCAACTGGCCCAACAGCCTCAGAAATCTATTGGCCCGCAGCTAAAGCTGTTGGCCCGGGTTTTGTAGGTTGAAAATCTCGTGTGACATAAAAAAAAGAAAAAGTCCAGAATTTCTAACTCAATCCCAGTCTATTCCCCATAATTATAGGCACCTGTTCTATATTTAGATATACAATTTTTCCTTCCTTCCTACTGACACAAATGATATCGGAAAAGTAATGGTCACCTGAGGCATTTGTGATAGATATCACAACTATCGATCTTGATGAATAAACCAATATAGTTATGATGATTTTTTTTTGTCTGTATAAATGCAGTAGACTTTACTACGGTGAGGCCCCAGTGGGAAGCCACGCCAGCAAGGTTTTTGAAAAAAATCACTTGCCAAAACTCAAAACTACTGGCCCCCCGGCCAATGTTAGTGGTTACCCCTGCTCAGTCTTTATTGTCTGGAGTTTTCAAGTATAATTGGGGGGGGGGCGTGCTTTGCTGTGTAGCTATACCTATAGAACGACCCCCCCCCCCCCCCCACTCCATTCTTATATTGGGGTTTCAGGGTGGGGGGGGGGATAACGACTTTTCTCAAGCTGAATTGTGAACACACTAAGTGGAATACAAACCGAGAGTGTGGTGAGAAACTTGATAAGTCGGGACCAGATCAAACATTGTTTTTGAATAGAATTTATCACCTGGTAGTTTCTATACAATCTGGGTGTGCTGAATCCAAATCTGCATGACATTTGGTATTTTCACTTTTCACCCCCGAAATAGCAAAAACAAAATGGCTGCTAATCTTTACTTAAAACTTTCAGATATGAGCAGATGTAAGGTAATGCAGACTGCTGCAAAAGGTGATATAAGCCTGAAAAAATGTATATATATATATATATATATATATATATATATATATATATATATATACGATATATATATATATATATATATATATATATACGATATATATATATAATATATATATAGGTTGACACTATTGACCCTCCCCTGCCCGAAATTGATGTACCCGGTGTCAATGAATGCGTTCCCGGTGTCAATGAATGCGTTCCCAGTGTCAATGAATACGTTCCTGGTGTCAATGTCCCCAATGTTGATGAATGTGCCCCATCTAAAACCAATGTTGATGAATGTGCCCCTTCTACAGCCAATGTTGATGTTTGTACTCAAGCCACCACATTTGTACAAAATGTTGATGTATGTGCCCCTACTATCTATGCTAAAGGTTCAATGTGTGATGACAGTGTTATGGATACGGGACTGTTGCCGGCGGGTGACAGCCATGAATTTGTTGATGCACAAAATGACTACTCTGACCCTGTATGCAGTGTTGATGTCAATATTGGTTTGTCACCCGTGGGTGAGAATGTGTCACCTGCCAGTGACGGCTACTATACCAGCAGTGTATGTGATCCTGATACTTGTGTTAGCAATGTTGTTGTCATGGATGTGGTAGATACTGTTCCAGTGAGTGGTAACACACCAGTATGCCTTGTATACATACCTAGTGTCACTGAACCAATAGTAGTTTAGAGACTGTGTCATCAGTATATGTGCATGCGAGCACAAAATCGGGCCTGTCAGCTCAGTCCTTGTAGGTTAGCTGAAGAATTCATGTGTGTGTTCAAGATGATTTTGTATTAGCTGGTGTTAACAGTGGGTTCACTATGGTAGACAACACCCACACAGACTCCTATGATTGTAGTAACTACTCCAGTATACTTGATGATCAATTCAGTGTAGAAATGAAAGACACAATTGTCAGAGAGTTGAAGGAGGGCAAGGTCACCTTAGCTATTGACTCACCTAGGTGCTTTCATAGTCTTGGTGCAATCAAGAAAAACGATGGCACCCTCAGACCAATCACTGTCTGTAAAAGACCTTTGAACAGATCCATAAATAACTTCATGGATCATACCTCATATATATATATATATATATATATATATATATATATATATATATATATATATATATATATATATATATAGGTGTAATCCCTGTGACTACATTTGTTCTATTGACTTGTCCCAAGCCTATAGGAGTGTGAACATTGATAAAGCCAATGCTTCTTACCAGTGCTTTAGATGGAACTTGGGAGAGGGTGAGCAAATATTTGAAGACAGAGTGCTTTCCTTTGGTCTCAAGTGTGCGCCATATCTATTTACACAAGTGGGAGATTACATTGTCAGGTGTATGCACCGCCGAGGATTTTACCAGGTTTCTAACTATATCGATGACCTGGCAGTTATGGGACCCACTTATGATCAATGTGCCTATGCTCAAAGTGTCCTCATATCAGTGGTAGGAAGTATGGGGTTTTCATATAAAATGGCCCAAAGTCACTTGTCCATCCCAGCAAGCGGTCTGCCTCGGTATCATGATTGACAGCCAGTCAATGGAAATTAGTCTACCGGGTGAAAAGTCGTTTATACTTTACCAGACATTGTATGACATTGCTTCAAAACAGACTGCCACTAAACGTTGACTCCAGAAGCTGGTGGGCATCCTTGGCCATTGTTCCACAGTGGTTTGGGGCGGCCGTACCTTCAGTCGCAGGGTGATGAACTTAACCAATAGTGTCAAGGAGGGGCCCTATTGAGTGAGACTAAATGATCAGTTCCGAGCAGACTTAAGGTGGTGGAAAGCCTTTGCGGGAGTCTTTAACGGCAAGGCCAGGATTTCATGCCCCAAAACTCCTTCAGCTGTTATTTCATGTGAATCATCATCCCGGTTGGGGGCTTACCACATGGGAGACTGGCTCTATGGTGTCTGGTTCTACAAGTACATACCAACACTCCCACACTATCCTGACCATTTCTTCCCGGTCCCTACATTTGATGATTTGTCTCATGACATCAACATCCAGGAACTGTGGCCGGTACTGATGGCCGAAGTCAGGTGGGGGCCAGTGTATAGGGACTCTACTATCCTCATTCTGATTGATAACACGTAAGTGTGCAGGATGTTGAGCTCGTAACAATGTCAGCATGGACCTACTGTGAGAATTGTACAGGTCAAGATGGAAAGACTATCATGAGTTTTGTGCTTTCTTTGACATTCAGCCACTTCCATGTACCCAAGAGAGTGTTTGTTTATATGTGGCATACCTAGCCCGGAGGCTTAAGTATTCCAGCATTGAACAGTATGTAAGTGCCTTGTCGTATCTGCAGCACCTGCATGGATATACTTCAGTCAATGCTACCAACTTCATGGTCAAACGGACCATGTTAGGAGCCAAACGTAAGCTGGGTTATTCACCTGTACAGACTATGCCTTTGGAGCCTACACATCTCCAATTCTACAAGCATCTGGACATGTCAGTGTCCTTTCAACTGTGTTGGTGGACTGCATCCATTACTGCCTTCCACAGCCTTTTACACAAGGCACATGTAACAAGTTCCTCTCAAGCTATATGTCTACAAGGTGTATCATTCAATGATTGGGGACTACTCCTGACCTTGCCTAGCACAAAGACAATTCAATATGGTTAGCGGGTGCTTGAAATTCCATTCAGCATCAAACAGGATCACCATTATGTGTCACCTCCTATGTTCCCTAGCCCACTTAAAAGGGTCTATTCTCCTCTTTCCTATCCACTCGGATGTGTATGGTGCACATATGCGCGGGCACCAACATATTCCTCTGTGAATTGTGTAATGTAGTTCTCGCCATGAATATGACCTTAGATGTCGAAATGGCGTTAAACATCTATTACTCACTCACTCACTCCCTCCTATGTTTGCCGTCTCAACGACCACACTGGGATATGGGCAGGTCAGGAAGTGTTTCAGTAGTAGGAGCGAGGCCGCTTATGACCAATGACAATGTCATATTCAGCCTTTGCCACCTAACTCCATTGGCTGTCAGAATTGTGTGGTATTGTGGACAAAGTGTCCAGCTATTCCCTCTGCAGAGGTGGAGCATCGTACTTGTCCTCGATTGGTTAGAATCTTATAGACATTAAATCCCAAGGCGATTGGCAAAGTCTCACTGTATTATTATATCTTGTCGATAGCCTTGATCAGAAAGTGTTGAAGGACAAGGTTGCAACCTCCTTTCTTCGTGTTTGTGTTTAGTTTATATATTTTCCTTACACTAGGACAATTGAATTGAAGGTTTTCGGCGTTAAGAGCGCCAATTGTGAAAAACTATATTTACTGTTTGGTTCTTTTTACTTAGTTAAGTAAAGCGGTTCATATGTGAGTGTTATAATTATCTCGGTACAAGTTATTATAACGGTATATATGTGTAGCGGTTCTGCTCCTAAATATGTGTGTGCTACCCTGGGACTCACACAGGGGGCAGGCCTGCATAGTCTCATCTAGGTCACCTGTCTCCCAGGTAGCCACCACACACACAAGAAGGTTACCATATTGTTTGGTTGGTGCCCAATTTTTTCTTTTGTGTGTTTTCCTTAATAAATTAAGAGCGTTAAGAGCACCAATTGTGACAAACTATATTTACTGTTTGGTTCTATTTCCTTAGTTATAGTGGTTCACATATATATATATATATATATATATATATATATATATATATATATATATATATATATATATATATATATATATCCGTTGGTGGCTACCTTCATTAAAAGTCAAAACTTGGTTCTTCAGAAAAATCATGGGTCCTATTCTGAAATCACTGGTCATTGGCTGCTGGGCCAGTGTTATTCTCTACCCTTTAATAAGCATACACATCTTTTCCGCTGCTTAAGAATAGATATGATAGCTTCTCCTCATGTAACATAATATTTGTAGTCATGATATTCAAGGGTTCAAGAAGGTAGCCATTATCCAGGATGGCATTTCTCATCATTCTTCTAGAAAGACAGTAACATTGTTACTCCTATTCATCTGATGCTATAATTAATCAAGTCGTACCAGAAGTACCCTGCACGACTAAATCACGACCTTACTCAGCAACTGTAATGTCTCCTGTCATACCTCCATAGAGTTCAGTGCATTTCCCCCTCTCCTTTCACCTCTGAGGTGTAGTGGCTACTATAACATGTTGAGAAAAGCCCATGAGCATATAAGGAATTTGTATGAAAGAAGTTATTCCCAGAAGGCAGAGATAAATAGCACAAATAGACTCAATTGTGAAGTTTTTTTTGGCAACACTTGCCAAATTGTCCAAGTCTTAAGAAAAGATTGACCTGTCTGTAAAGGTTTATATACCACTGAAGTAAATGCTGTCTGTTTGAAGCAAATACTCAACAATATCGAGTTTCTCTAAGCAATAAAATAATCTGAATTCTGAGCCTCCAAAGGCCACAAAGCAAATAACATTGCTATTAAAACATGATGTGTTTATATACCGGCCTTTGTGAGGAGTGATTCATTGAAAAGGGTGGTTTGGCAAGCAGCCATCTTGCAAAAAGGCTGCCATCTTGGAAAACAGCTGCCATCGTGATTTTCTTAAATTTCATATGAACCTTGAAAGCATCTACCATAACAATTCTAAAGCAGCAGAAAAGTTGCAACACATCACAAGCTTATGACAAAATCAGAAGTTTAGATCAGACTGTTTAGTAAATTATTATTTCAAACCCCTATTTGCACACTATTGAACTCCTCTAAAGTGATCATAAACTACATAATTCGCCTCAGCAGGCTTGGAAACACAAAAATTGACGCTAGAATCATGTTAATTGAAGTTATTCATTGTTATACAACAACCATATTTTGACTTCTAATGAAGGCAGCCATCTTGAAACATGAGATATGAGAGATGATCGCTTGGGACTTGTACAATTTCAGGCTGGGCATGTACATTTTTGCAGCAGTCTACATTATGTTATCTGTTCATATCTGAAAATTTTAAGTCAAATTGGCAGCCATTTTGCTTTTGAGATTTCAGGGGTAATAAATGAAAAAGATCAATGCCCTCTGGCAGATTTGGATTCAGCATACCCAAACTACCCTAATCCAACTCTCAGAATACCTTTTGAGATCTTGGCCCTGACCAAAAGCTCACTTTTAAAGGTATAATTTTTAGGGAGAGGTATCAATTCTATACATTCCTGTAGTAAATCGACCTTTTTTTTATTAATGGAGGTTAAGAGTTTTGCGTTTGACATAAGGAGTGACATGTTGGGTCCTCAATTACCCCCAAACCTGCTTCGTGCTGTATCAGGGTACACCTATTCTGCCCCAGGTCCCTATGGCATGTGTACAGAAGAAGTGGCATGTGTACCTGGGGTACAGTAGGGGTGGCATGTGTACCTGATTGAGGTACAGTAGGGATGGCATGTGTACCTGAGGTACAGTAGGGGCGAGATGTGTACCTGGGGTACAGTAGGGGTGGCATATGTACCTGACGTACAGAGGGGTGGCATGTTTACCTGGGGTACAGTAGGGGGAGATATACATACAGGTACCTGAGGTACAGTAGGGCTTAGATGTGTACCTTGGGTACAGTAGGGGTGATATGTGTATATGCAAAAAAAACAACGTTTTCTCAACCTTTGAGAAACGTTTTTTTTAATGTTAAAAAAACATTAAAAAAAACGTGTTCTTTTTGTTGTTTGCAGGGACCCCTACTGTACCCCAGGTACACATCCTGTCCTTCTGTACCCCAGTGATAGTCATGTCTATGGTGTTAAACTCAAACCCCAGCCATTCCAGTGCCTGTGAGGGGGTTGGCATTTTTTATGGGATAGTTTTAGACCCAGATCTTCAGTGAGAGATAAGAAAGCTTGGCGCGTCTGCGTTGAACATTATGGTTATTAGGCTTACCATTTTACCCCTGCTGTTGAATATTTTGTCGACTGGTTGCTAGCTTGAGTGTTGGATGCAGAGAAGGAGAAAGCCGCAGCTACACTTGTACTATTTTCATGTTTCACGAGCAGCGTTTCCTTCCTCAGCTGCAGCGGCCACCAGCTGGCCACAGAACTTTCTTCCAGCTCGTACACGAGATACCTCGGATCAATCTGAGGGTCAGACCAGGCTGGGCTGGCAGAGTTAGACCACTTGTACACGCCTGACAAAACCTCCTCCGACCAGTCTCTAACCTAGTCCCAGTCAAAGTCTTTAGCATCGAATATGACTTGATTAAAATGCTCCACTATTTTAGGCCTATCCTGTACTGGAGTGCATCCACCAGCTTCCACACATATCACACCAACATTACATCGCACAACCATCATGTAAGCTAAATAATCTAATTATTATTTTCAGGTGGTTACCACATGGTCATAGAGATAATGATATACATATATTAGGTATTAGTGTACAACCAAAAGATGTTCCATGGTCAGAAATCACGTTTTCTAAACATGACATAGTGGTGCATCCACTGCGACGGATGGACCATTCTTCTTCCTTCATCCGCATTTTTCTCCATAGAAATCAATAATAAATGATACGGATAAAACCGAAGGATGGTCCATCCGTCGGCAGTGGACGCACCCCTAATTGTTAATCACAACCGACCATCTATATCAAACACTCTCCTCTCTCTCTCTCTCTCTCTCTCTCTCTCTCTCTCTCTCTCTCTCTCCCTCTCTCTCCCTCTCTCAACTTCACGGAGTGCTCTTCTTGAAGTACTAGTAGTAGGGAGGTTTAACTCCACAGCTCCCAAATTCAATGTACGTGCGTAGGGGATTTACACACGTCAATAATGTGAAAATCGTCCTTTTCATTGAAATGCATCATTCAGATGCATCACATGAACCTGCTGACCCTGCATTCCCATAAAATGAGTCATATATCAGTTAACATGTCAGAATATTTGTGTTTGACATTAACAATAATGTTAATGACAATGTTAAGGCCATTAAACTATACTCCAACATGAAAATAGGGTCATGTTTATCTTTCTGTAAGCCCCACGTTATAAGACAGAGGGGGTGGTGGGGGATCATATTGTCACATCTTAAAAGAAAAGAACAATATGAAAGTAGATAATCAATTGAGTGGTCTTTCGAATCCTTAACCATGGACTCTCATGTTTTCAATATACACTGTACAAATAAGGGTTTTAAAATGCTAAACATTCAATTGACTTGGATTACGCCAGCGAATCGTTTGGCAAAATCAAATCTACCTCTGGCTGCCGAGGTTTCTGGGACAAATAAAAAGATGAAAAAAGTCAATGGTTATAGCCAAACATCCAACAACTCTCGATCTTTCCTACATTTAATTCCCCAAAAGGTATACTTAATCACATCACCAAAAGATTCAGTTGGATGCATCCAAAGGTGCATATTTGGGATGTTCCAGGTGGATCTTTTTTGCCTCTGGCCACTGGGAAGTTTGTGTTCCAAAAAAATCCTACTTTTTGTTTCCCTCTGGCTGCCAAAAATATGATATTAGCTACAAAATCCCTTAATCCAAGTTAACTAAATTGCCTAACACACTTTATAACCGTGTTTATAATGTCGTGTTAGTCAACAGAATGAATGGAAGAATATATAAAGCTTTATCGATTCTTGGACTTCATAGTTCAGGTGTCTAGGTAGACCAATCTAACATACATTATAGATGTTATTATTTGGTGTTTATAAGATGGGATTCCTCAATGTTGATTAACAAAGGTTTTTATCCTACTGTTGGCCCTCCCTGTGAAGTCAGAAAACCTTCCATCGGTCAAGGGGTTGACAAAAATTACCCTTCCTCAAACTCACCGTACTACGGAGCCCCGGAAAGGACATCCGTTTTCAACATATTCTTTCTAGAGTTTTTTATGCAACTTTTCGGGCTTCCCTAGCCCACTTAAAAGGGTCTATTTCTCATCTTTCCTATCCCCTCGGATGTGTGTGGTGCACATATGCACGGGCACTGACACATTCCTCTGTGAAATTGTGTAATGTAGCTCTTGCCATGAAAAGACCTTAGCTGTCGAAATGGCGTTAAACATCACTCACTATGCAACTTTTATTTTGGTTTCCTCAGCTTTATTTTCGTTTCAACAACTTTTATTTTCATTTCCGCAACTTTTATTCTCGTTTCCACAACTAGCTTTTTCATTTTCCCAAGTTACATTTTCGTTTTTGCAAATTAAATTTTCGTTTTCGCAAGTTCAATTTTTATTTTCGCAACTGTAATTTTCGTTTTCGCAACTTAAACTTTTGTCTCCACAACTTGATAGTTTTTTTTGTGTAATATCAATTAATTGTGTTTATTGCTTCTGACACGGCACTTTTGGTCACGGTACTTTAAATCCCAGGCACCTTGGACTCATAACCATTCAGTCACATGTTAAAAACAGAATGGACCAAACCGTTGGAGTCATGACACTGAGGACACCTCCGAAGGGATAGAGCTCAAATGGCCTAATGACATTAAAACATAAATTCTAAAACAACTTGTGGAAGTCTTTATATACAATAATATGGGTCCCGAACGTAGAAGGTACCATCATGAACTATAGCTCGATGCAGTAAGTTGGGAACCTAAATCTTAGTTTTTCCTGAATTTTCGCTAAGAAATGCTGTAGTTTAGCCAAAAATTATCCGATTTACACAATATTTGCAGTAAATGAAAGATAGGACCCATTGTTTTTAGGCCAGGGTAGATGGTATTACATTAATATAGTGCACAGTTTACCACTGAAGTAAAAATTATAAATTTAAAAATCATTAGTTTAAAAAAATTGCTGTTTTTCAGGGTTTGGCCCTGTATATTTTGTGAAAAAATATTCTAATCATCAGTTTTTCATAGATAGTGCATAATACTGACCCATCAAGTTTATAAATGACTATGCTTTTCCTCCTACCTCTATGGTGGGTCATTGCACTATGGGAGACGTGATTTTTTTTGCAAAAACTGTGATTTTCGGCAAAATTTCTGCTTGTTTTTTTATTTGGGACCACATAGATCATCATATATGGACACGTGATCACCCACTGATACCAGAAATATCCATTTTTATGTTCCACTTGATTATCTTTAAAGGCACATGAAATATCTAGTTGTGAGAAGAATTAGGCACATCTTATGATTCTAGTCTTTGGTGCTGACAACGCCTTTGTTGCTATTTACAGCTAAATAGCTCAATAGTACATCATAATAGGCCTCACATGCCTAATATGGGGTTTTAATAGCATTTCAATATGGTTTTCAATGAATCATCAGGTCAAAACAACAATTGATGATGGAATTTAATAGAAACAAAAGGGTTTTGCACCATGGATCTGTTCACATTGTTCAGGTGTTCAGATATTCTTATCTTGAAAATGATGAAGACATTTACGAGCATGGTGCTTTTCCAGCCCGTATGGGACCTACAGAGGGCATTTTGTCTAGTCTGACATGTATTATGAGGGAATAATGCATAGCAAATGATTCTGTTTTCTGTCTTCTATTCTGTCCTTGCAGCATATGCAAAAATGTCCCTTGAATGAAGGCATTTTACATGCACAGCTGCCTCCAAAACTGGAAAACACTCAGGTTCTGAACTTGCTGCATCGAGCTTTATAAGCAAGGGTTCTAAGGGAGGGGGGTCGTGCGTCCACGCAAAAAAAATCATTTTTTTTATTTATTTGCCTCATTTGAGCCAAAACTTCTGCCCAACCCTCCAACCCACCATCCATCCACTTAGGAAGTGATCATTTTTTCAACAACAGGGAGGGGCTGATGGGTCAACATTTTTTTTAAGCCCCCCAGAGAGCTGAAAAACGCATGCAAACATGCCCTTTTGACTTATAGTAAAGAGCGGGCTTTTTCGCTGAATGCAGGTGAAATTATTTTTACCCCCTCCCGGTCAAGGGCTGAAAAAATTCTGACCCCCTGGTCAAGGGGCTGAAAAAATGCTGACCCCCAAAACACACCAGCTCCCCCCTGTTGTTAAAAAAATGATCACTTCCTCAAAAGACAAAAACAAATTTAGAGAAACAGAAGATATACCGCAATCTAATCTATGTCTATAAGCTGTGCCTTATATGTGGGGTATAATGGTAATATATGTACACAGTCTAGGCTTTACATGTCAGCTTGATGGATGAATAGAGAACTAGTAGATAACTAGGTTGGAGTTGAGAAGGTGGGTGAGGAGCGGGTAGGAGGAGGGCAGAGGTCATGAGTACACAGTTAACAGCTCCTACTTGCAGCTGAAGGTCACACAGGTACCCAAGCACCCGAGCCAGGTTCCCTTATTTGCAGCCTCGATCATCCAGTCGCTATAGTGGGACTGGACCATTCCTTATTAAATCACTGAGTTTAAGTTTATTATCATTTATTCACACTTACCTACAGTGGTCTGCCAGTTGTTGTGAATACAGGTTAAACAAGCCTTCAAATAATATATAGATCAGATACAAATAGAACTATAAATAAGTTATACCAACATATTATCATACTGTTGATACAGAATCACATGACATTATAAATAACTAATTGTGGATGAAATGATTGAACACCTCTTGAATCAGATATGTTATAATAAGCTGCGGACTGCATACCCTTATAAGCAGTATATATAATAATAACTATACTCCTTTAGTCAAGTACAACTTGTAATATCACAATATTCTCATATACATATGGATTTCTGCATAGCAGCATTTCCAGAAGGATTTATTGCTCATACTTCAGCGTCTACAACTAATGCCACACATATGCATCATGCCATGGGTCTAATCATTACAGACAATCATCCTTCCTCTTATGGACACTTATACAATTAAATGACTATAGCAATAAACATGTGTCATGTCTTATCAATCTAATTACAAGAGTACCCCGATTCCCTCAACAATATCCAATATTGCCAAAACCCAATATTGTGTCAATGTCTCGTATTGGTACAAACAGTTACTGCACAAAAGTTGCCTTATAATCAATGCTACTTAAATTAAGCACTCACTCAAGGAAAACCTGTCACTTCACAATAAATATCAGGTGTCTGAGAAACTGGTTGACATCTGGGCACTCTCTGGTCTTGATACTATTAGTGATGTTGGTCTGGGGTTCAAGTAAGGCTGGCCGCAGCTCTGGTATCAGACAGTTAGACACTATTTCCATCCTTACCCAAATCCCAAGGAAGAATCACCTCAAGTTTGGTGGTTCCTCCCCAATTCCACCAATTCTAACTTTTTAATTTTAGATTTTAAAACCTCCAGGGATTTGGACCTTTGAATATCAGCATCAAGCTTATCCCTGCATACTGTGGTTCAGTTTCACGTCATATTGTACTATTTGTAGCTCAGTGTCAATGACAAATCGGCAAACTGTGGATCGTTTCATGACGCTTATGATGTTTCCTAGTTACGTTACGTTACCTAGTGACATGACGTTGCTTAGTGACGTGATTCTGTGTCAAAAACTGCGATAGCAACATTATTCTCAAAGCAGATTCACTCGGAACTTGAGATTTAGTTAATTCCTCTGGAACTACTCATCAGAAATTAACATATGAGCTATCAAATTAAAGCTCTTGGAAAGCACAAACCAGATCTTTAATCATCGAGAGCATTTCTTTATTAACAACATCAGGGTGTGCGCCGATATATTTGAACCGAGATCCAAGATGGCGGACATTGCATAAAAAAGACTATGACGATTTTGAGGCTAGATTATTGTGTTAAATGCTATTCACTTTTATTTGTTCTTGAATCCTACGATTTAGTTGATAAGAAGAAGTCTTATTGTGTAAGTTATATTAAAATATTTGAAATCTAAGAGAAAAATCGAGTTAATTTGAAAGAGAGTACATACTTTTAGGTAGCCTCTTTTGGTTTGTTTTGTAAAGCCCGGTTTTGCATTTTCTTCAATTGTTTAACCATTTGTTGTGCAGTGCATTCAAAAGATAGCATATTCAGCATATAGTATTACCATGGTTTTATAAATGGGTAAACTCTGTTCTTCATCTAAATATCTTCTAATATGTCCCAACAGATGAAACTTATGGTAAGTTAATTTTACTCCATCAAGATGTATATTGAGGGCAGGCAGTTGCACTCTGGCTCCTGGCCTGAGTATGCGCATTACTTTGGTCTTCTTTTTATTACTTTATTCATATTTATGAATGGAGCTTGTTCCCCTATGACTGTACCAGTGGCAACTTCATCACTAGAACCAGCAGGCCCGATGCAACTAAAAAACCTGAGTTAAGGATGGGATTGAACCCACAACCATTGCATTTGAAAACCTATGCTCTCCTGACTGAGCTAACCAGGCAATAAATTCACCAACAGCCAAGAGAATGGTACCCTGTACAAAAATGATATGATGGCCTTTTAACAAAACAATCTACATCAGAATCTGTAGTACAGTGTTAGTACTTTTTTTGCTAATAATAACCAAATGATTGAATGTCCACATACCAGTGAGTGAGTGAGTGAGTGAGTGATAGATGTTTAACGCCATTTCAACAGCTAAGGTCATATTCATGGTGAGAACTACATTACACAATTTCACAGAGGAATGTGTTAGTGCATGCGCATATGTGCACCACACACATCCTGAGGGGATAGGAAAGATGAGAAGTAGACCCTTTTAAGTGGGCTAGGGAAGCCCGTCCACATACCAAACAAATCTATATTACCACCTAAATTCTATGTAGATATATCTGTCTTCAACTTTCATATAGAAATAATATGTGTTTACTGGGGTTAGGATAAAGTACAGATGAGATTGTAACACCTGCTTCAACCTGTTGCAACGTCAGTGGTGTTGGAAATGTACAATCCTAATATTAGAGCGGGAAACCTCGCTGGTTAACATTGTACTTCCGGTCATGTGACTTGAATGAAGCACTCAGAACCAGTACCACGATGGAGCAAGATGTGTGGCTTCAGTTCCCTTCTTTTTTCACCTCTAACCAGCGGCTGCGCTGCTGGATAGTGGCGTGCGAAAGGTGACTCGGTCATGCCCCTACCCCCCTCCCTACAGTCAGTCCTATGTCAATGTAATGTTCTATGGGCTATGACCTGAATAATCCATGAATTTAACTCCTGGAGATACACACACAACACTGAACCAAAATGGCTGCTGGACTCAAACTAATTATTTATTCACAAGAGGTCACATGACCTGAATACTGGTCTGTGATTGGCCGATGGCTCAACACTACATCTCTCCCCTTTTAGAATAAACCTTGGGTTATTCGTAATGTTGAAACACATATTTAGGATAAAGACACTATGAAAGTACTATTCAAATGTTCAGAATATGTACTGTCAGTTAAGAATGTTTATGGTAAACCATGTCAGCATCTTCTCGTATATATCAGATATATCAGTCACTGTCCTTTTGCATATTGAATGCGCGTACTAGTTCTCAAATAAATGAAACTTATGTATCTACCATAAAATTCTCAACCTATCTATAAGGAGAGGATAGACTGTCCTCATCCTTTATAAAGATCTTGGGGATTATTCTGCCCCGTGTGGAAGATCTTTATTTTCCCTAAACTACATAGTCTTTTAACCATGCTGGCTTTGATCTGTTACGTTTCTCTTCAACCTTACTTCTCAGATTGATGGGGATCCTTCTGTGTGGTTTTGCCACAGGTGGAATACTCTCATCTATATGCAGCTTGACAGTAAAGTCTTTCAACAGTCCCACTCCTTTGAACAGTGGATCTGAGTCATCAAAGCATATAGCAAGGAGGCATTCCATGTTTGCTTGTATGAGACCTAATGCCTCTCCAGTCTCATAAGTCAGCAAGCTTCCTTCGTTTTCTTCTGTGACAAAGAATAATGCATCTGTCTTCTTGTCATGAACCTGAATACAAGCTTTAAATCTACCTCAGATGTTAATTGGTACTTTAGATGTATAGGCTTTCACAACAATATCTGCGGGTTGCAGCGTCGGCTTTATCTCCATACTCTTAAATGCAGCATTATCAATGATGTTTATACCTGCTCCCGTGTCAAGAATGAATGGGATCCTGGTACCATCAACTTCTGCCATCACCTTCAGCATGTTGCTGTTCTTAGAAGTTGTAGGCTTCAGTGTGTAGATGTACTTTTCACCAGTATCATCATTTGTATCCTTCCTGACCTCGTTCACACGTGCCTGTTTCTTCTTTTTCTTCTTCACTTCTGTCTTTGTCTTAGGCTTTTCTTCTTTAGAAGGTGAAGTACAGCATCGTGCAAAATGATCAAGGTTACCACACTTTCTACAAGTCTTCCCTTTGGCAGGACACCATCGTTGATCATGCCGGAAATTGCAAGAACTACATCGTGTCAGTTGTCCCTTGTCTGCAGGTTTAGGTTTCTGAGACTCTCGTTGAGATGACTTCTGTTGCTGTTTAAACTTGAGCCTATGTACAGATGTCTCACCTCGCTCAATAGTACTAGATTGTTGCTCAGACATCTCCATAGATCTACCTTTGTCTAAAATCTGGTCAAGTGTCCAGTTCTTGTTCTCCAGAGCGTCTTTCCTCAACTTGGAAGATCTACAGTGTTGAATCAGTTCACGCTTTAAATCAGTGAATTCACAGTACTTGGCAAGCTTCCTCAATTCAGTGACATACATATCCAGAGTCTCACCTGGTTCCTGCTCTCTCATGCGGAACTCATAGATGCCAAACTCAGGATTCACTTGAGGTATGAAATAGTCATTGAGAGCATTACGCACTACTGTATAAGCATTCTGATTGTTTGCAGCCACAGGATCTGGGATAGTCAGTGTATCACAAATGTCATCAACCTCCTCACCTGCATAGTGTAGCATTAGAGACTTCTTCCTTGCAGCATCTGTTATTGTCAGACCAACCATCAGCTGTTCAAAGCGTCGTACCCACTTTTTCCACCTGACCCCGACTGTGTCTCTGTCTGACAGATCAAAAGGTGGAAAGTGTGGCAGAGCCTCAGCCATGATTGCCTTCAAGCACAGATTCTCAGGGTTACTTACAGGATCAACAGTTAATGTCAGTAAAGTCACTCACCCTGTCTTGGAAGTCTTTATCAGTCCTACCTCAATACAGTGGTGGTGGTAGTAGTAGCACACTGTTGGCCTGCTCCTGGATCTTAGCGCACCTCAGCAATGGCAGGTGTACACACAGAGCAGCAGCAGGTAAGCAGGGAGGGAAGCTCCAATCCAGCTTGAAAGTGAGCTATTTCTCCAAAATTCTCCTTATTCGGCCAATAACTCGTGTAAAATCCTATCTCTCCTGGATCACCGAGTTACTATATCCCATCCTCGTCGCCAAATGTAATGTTCTATGGGCTATGACCTGAATAATCCATGAATTTAACTCCTGGAGATACACACACAACACTGAACCAAAATGGCTGCTGGACTCAAACTAATTATTTATTCACAAGAGGTCACATGACCTGAATACTGGTCTGTGATTGGCCGATGGCTCAACACTACAGTCAATACAAACTGGGCCAAAAAAATCAACAAAAACGCCAAACTGATTAAACTGATAGCTCTAAGAAACTGCTATGTTTGAATGGCCTGAGACTGAACAAACAGTGTCCCCAGGTTGAACAATTTAGCGCCACCTTACGCCCAAGGCACTGCGTTCAACAACAATGCAGTTTGTTACAGCTATTTGTCACTCAACAGCTCTCCCAGCATAGTCTATGCCATCCCTCTGTACGGCCAAACAGCGGAATGCCTATGAGAGTCTCTGCTGGGAGAGTGCTCCATGCAAGCCAGTCGAGGCCTGCCGTTTTGTATATATGGTGGAATCATCAAGACTTCAAGTGGATCCATGATAACTCTTCCAGACCGTATATGGCACAGTCTGGACACGTCCAGACGGTATCTATAAGGGTACAACAGACAAATGTGTGTGTTGGAGGATAAGCATTGTAATTAAACCCTATAAGCTAATTTCTGTAGGTTTTCGTTGTGGGCTACTATATCTTAGAGCGCCATTGATCAACTGTATTTGTTTTATTTACTGATTACTACGGAGCCCCTAATAGGACATACCAAAAAGTTTTTATTCATGCAAAAAATATTCCTGCGGGTACAGGAACATTCCTGCGGAAACAGGAACATTCCTGCGGATTTAGTTCCCTCAAGAATTGTTCAGTATCCACAAGAATTGTTTTTGTACATGCAGACATTGTTCAGTACCAGCGAGAATCCTTCAGTACCCGCAAGAATTCTTCAGTATCCACAAGAATTCCTCAGTACCTGCAAGAATTCTTCAGTACCTGCAAGAATTCTTCAGTACCTGCAAGAATTCTTCAGTACCCACAAGAATTCTTCAGTATCCGCAAGAATATTTTTTCAGGGGAAAAATTATTTATGGTATTCCTTTTAGAGGCTCCGTAGATTTCTGTGGTCAAGCATGAGCGTAAGATTTATTATAACAAGTAGAGTATCTTCCCGAAATTTTTCTGGGGATATCGTCTGCTGTGGACACTTTGTAAAGGCCCTGAAGCATACCATTAGTGGGCATCATAATGTGCTTTGAGGCAGATGATGGTGTACTGACGGCATGCCTCAGGCCCCTGACAATGCAGGGAAGTCATGTGACTATTCCTACTCTTTGTATACAAAAAAAGAATTTTTAGGGCTGACTGAGGCTTTCAGTCACTGACAGACGGCATAGGGAAAGTATCCAGAGAGCTCCCGGCTTTCTAGTGCTATTAATGGCTAGTCTATTAGCTTTGGTGAAATATGGAGACCTTCAGCATTCTAATGAGTGGTCTACCATTGCTGGGTCTTTCTTAGTTCATGTGTAGCTTCTATATTATCTGGCAAAAAAAAAAGAAAAAACCAAAAAAATCTATAAAATGATGCGGGCGCTATCCATAGACAAAATATTATTCAGAAAAAAATAAAATTTGTATTATTTTCTTTTGTTGATATTCCAATTCTTAAGCTCTACAGAACAGCTCAAAGTTTTGGTAGTCCGATACAGGGGTGCATCCACTGCGACGGATGGACCATCCGTCTCCCTTCATCCGTCATTTTCTCCATAGAAATCAATGATAAATGATACGGATGAAACCGACGGATGGTCCATCCGTCGGCAGTGGACGCACCCTTTACCTCAAGACAACAATGGCTGGTCTAAAGCTTATGATCCAGATCCAGTCAGGTCTACTTTAACAGTGCAAGACTTATTGTGTATGTTTTCATTAGTGGACTTAGTAGACATCAATGCCAGGACTATGTGGGCTGCTATTGCGCTAGGGTTCCATGCTCTCCTCAGAAAGAGCAATTTAGTTCTTACCGTAATCTCCCGCGTAGAAGGTGCAGCTCGCGTAGAAGGCGCACCCCCAACTCAGAGAATGGCTTTTCACGTAGAAGGCGCACGTACCTCTTCTGGATCGATTCCTGGAAAAACCCGCGTATAAGGCGCCCCCCCAACTCACAGGGGGGCTGTTTCGCGTAGAAGGCGCCCCCCTCCCCACCCCCCCCCCACCCTCACTATTGTACACCTCCTGGTCTGCCGCGGTGCTGGCTCTATGAGTTCAAGCTGTCATCGGCACACGGTTGGCTTGAACCCGTCGAGCGCCCGTCGACACCTCCCGGTCTGCCGCGGTGCAGGCTCCATGAGTTCAAGCTGTCACCGGCACACGGTCGGCGTCAAACCCACCGAGCGCCCGTCGACACCTCCCGGTCTGCCGCGGTGCTGGCTCTATGAGTTCAAGCTGTCATCGGCACATGGTCGGCGTCAAACCCGCCGAGCGCCTGTACACCGACCGGGCTGCCGCGGTGCTGGCTCTATGAGTTCAAGCTGTCATCGGCACACGGTCGGCGTCAAACCCGCCGAGCAAATCTACAGCGACCGGGCTGCCGCGCTTGGCGCTATGAGTTCAAGCTGTCAGCGGCACACGGTCGGCGTCAAACCCGCCGAGCGCCTGTACACCTCCCGGTCTGCCGCGGTGCTGGCTATATGAGTTCAAGCTGTCATCGGCACATGGTCGGCGTCAAACCCGCCGAGCGCCTGTACACCGACCCGGCTGCCACGGTGCTGGCTATATGAGTTCAAGCTGTCATCGGCACACGGTGGGCGTACACCGACCGGCAATAAAATCTGAATTTCTTTTTTTTTAATTGCCCTATTTTTGGGTTGTTTTCCCAATTGAGATGTTGGAAAAACCCGCGTATAAGGCGCACCCCCAACTCAAGGCAATTACCCTCCCGCGTATAAGACCCAGCAGCATTTTGTTTGGCGTAGAAGACGTGCCTTCTACGCGGGAGATTACGGTATATCTATTCTTAGAATTTTTTCTTTATTTTTGTATGTTTGTAATAAATGAGGCAGGAACAGTATGTCACATTTGCCTGCCTCCAAACCCTCATGAATACTCTTGTCTGGTTCATATACTAATTAAATAGAATCCAAAAGGCAGTATTCTTGAGTCCTCAAAAAAACTTTTGAGTTTTTTTTGTGAAACCACTTATAATTTCTTTGAAAGACTTGATATGCTTAAAGTACACATCATTGCCATTTTGTGTCCTACCTGTGAATACTGTCTGAAAAAACAGTGCCACATAATTATTCTTGGAAATCTTTTCACCTTTTGGTAGCATTTCTCTTATGTTCATGGGCCTATAACTTAGCCAGAAATGCATCTGACAGTTAGAAAGTAAGTTGAGTTGGAAGTCAATGAAATTCTCCATCAAATTGACACAAGCGGAAGAGTCGAACGCACCCAGCCCAGCAGTATCACTCCCAGCAGACAACTGTTTTTTGGAATTCTATAGCCCTATTAGGGAGCACAAACTTCGCTGAACAAACGGACAAGTACTAAGGAACCTGTATATGTGAAGTCCCTCTCAAATTCTTCAGTAAATTACACAGAAACAAACCATATTTAGGTCGCACATGGACAGAACTGAGCGATAATTGAAGCAAGTAGCAACAGGAAGTGCATGACGAAAACCGTCTTCCCGCTCGGCCCATATAAACAATAACAACATGGCATAAGCGTAGCCTTACTCAATAGACTTTCACGATCATTTTGGCGTTTGTTGGGCCTCTCTATGACAATTTTGAGCTGTACAATATATTTAAGGAGTGACATGCCTGGGCAGATATAAATGCTGCTAAACAGGCAGTTGGTAGTCGAGATATCATAGAGCCTTGCTGTGGTATCTGACTTGAGTGTGCTGGGTGTGTTCGAGACACTACTACTACAGTTAGTAACAGTAACTCTACAACTTTAAAGTATACAACTACTCTTTAAGCAACTACACTGTGGGAAACCCCCATAAACTATATATTGTTAGAATCATGAGATCAAGCCTGATTCAATGCACTTGATAATTAGTGGGTCTGACGCACAGGGATTGGAACCGCTCTACGTGCTCAGCAACAAAACTGTCAGGCAGACAGTCAGATCGTGAAAATTCAAAGTTTGCCAGAAAGTAGACGCTCCAAGGGTTCTAGATCCAAAAGAATTTTTCAAATTGGGTGGTTCTAACTGGTCCATATTGAATGTCTAACTGAATGCACCCAAAGGTATGGAGGCAGGCTCTATGTAACATGTAGTGGCCATACATGGCTCCATGTCCATGTGTTCTCAATTGTCGGTGCTGTATCATCAACTTAACCACATATGAAATATGAGTATATAACCCAGTGAACTATTGCACAGGTCGATTTCCTATTAGCTGTCCCTCCCCAGCCCTATTGTGACTAAATACCCAACACTGGTCAAGGTTTAGTCAGTTGGTAGGGGTCAGACCTTGTGCATCTTTAGACTTCGCCCAGGTTTTAATATGTCAACATCAAATGTCAGTGATCAATGTGGGGGTGCTGTATCTATTCCAACCGGTGCACCACTGGTCACAATGGAGAGCAACTCATCTGGGGAAGGGGAGGCCCCCATGGACTGTAAAAACACTGACAAAGCAGCAAAAAAAAGAATGCCTGACGAAGCAGGACTGTCTGATGACGATACTGATAGAAAACTGAGGGTCACCGAAAAAGCCCACCAACACCAGTCTAACAGCGGGGTAGCTGGTACTGCTAGCAAACCTACACTAACCCAGAACATCAACCCTGAGGAGCTGAGTTTACTCACGCTGGCTAGAACTTTAGCAAGGATCGAGGAACGGCTTATCAGAGTCGACAAAACTGGTCAAACTACTGCAAACGACATCAAGGAATTCAACGATAACCTTTCAAGTGTGGCGGAGGATGTAGAAATCAACAAAGGCGACATCCAGGTCCTGAAGGAGCAAGTCGTTAAGCTCCAGAAGGATCTAACGGAAACAAAGAACGAACTATCAGAGACGAAAACCAAGTTGGAGGAAACTGAGATACAGGTTAAAGGAAATAAGGCTCACCTTGAGAGAAATGAGGACAACACCATCAAACAGGAAGCGTACTCAAGAAAATTGAACTTACTGCTGGATGGCCTCCCAGAGGGTGAAAACGAAACATCTGAAAGTTTGAGGGCAGAGTTGGGAAGAATCTTTTGGCGCCATGCAAAAATGGAGAGTAGCTGCATTGACGTGGCTCATCGCATTACGAGGAACCCTGGACAAGCTACAAGGCCTGTACTAATAAGGCTGAAATTCCTGGATGCAAGAAATAAATTGTGGGGGCGAAGAGCACAGTTTAGGGACTACAAAGTAAACGGTGCCCAACTCTGGCTCAGTGAGGATATCCCCACCAAACTGAAAGGGGAACTAGCTAGAGTTAAAAAGACGTATTGGGTGGCCAAGAACCATGGCACTTACAGAGAGGTGAGAATGTCGGGCACATCCCTGTACCTCGATGGCAAGCTCTACAACAAAGAAAACTGGGACACTCTTCCTGAATATCTGGGACCAGAAGCTCTGGCTACACTAGAGAATGAGAACACTGTAGTTTTCTTTACCAAGGCCTCCCCTTTTAGCAACCACTACCCTGCTACATTTAAGATTGGAGACAAGACCTACACATCGATGGAGAAATACCTCGCCATACAAAGGTGCATTATCGCAAGGCGTGAAGACTTAGAGAGACAGGCATGGCGACTGGACGTGCCTGCCAAGCTAAAGGGCATACTACACAAGTGCAAGGAAGAGCACAAGGACGAATGGATCGCTAAATCCAAGTCCATTGCAATGGAAGGGATTAGGGCTAAGGTCCAACAAAATCCACTCATTCGCCAGCGTCTCCTTAGCACAGGAAATAAGGTTATTGGTGAAGCCTCAAAAGACGCTGTATGGGGCATAGGGATGAGACTGACTGATAAGAACGCCTTAAACCAAGAGCTATGGTCTGGAAAAAACCTGCTTGGTAAAATTCTTCAAGAGGTGCGCCAAGAATTTGAGGATACTGCCTAACTTACTCGGTCCCAAAATGTGTGCATGTATGTGTATATGTGTGTATTGATGGTAATGACTGCAACAACTGGGTATAACCATGTGGTGCTCAAGATTCATTCAACTTAGGGATGGATCACAATAGTCTTAAATAAAATACCCAACAAAAATGAACATATTATCAAACAGCTCTCTCAGTTGCATGAGACGCATGGTCTATGGAGCAACTAAATGTGGATGCTTTACTTTTCTCTTCTTGTGTGTTTATGTTTATCTGTTATTTGTGTGCGCAAGATTATGTACATCATTTTGGTAGTTGTGTTATTGTATTCTGTTTCTATGAGGTGCCAACAGAACATTAGCAAGGCGTATATGATGATATATGAGTATTGTACCCTTACAGCGTGGCTGTGGATGATTGTAAGACAACTGAACCTAAAAAGTAGAGTTATTGATACCCCACAAATTCTGTGTAAAACCAAACATAATATGACCCCTATTCTGAATCCAAAAGGCTATGACCAATAACACAAGAGTGATTAACCTATGCTCTTTTAATGTTAATGGCATAAGGGTGAGAGATAAGCGAAGAGCTATTTTCAAGAAGCTAAAGGATGAAAGTTATAATATTATCTTCCTTCAGGAAACCCACTGCACAGCAGAAGTAGAAAAGATTTGGAAGGCTGAGTGGGGTGGTGATATGATATGTGCAAATGGCAGCTCATCATCCAAAGGTGTAGCCATACTCTTCAATAGAAATTACCCTTACAAGTGCCTAGAAAAGACACTGGATGCCAATGGGAGGTATATTATATTACACATCGAGGTTCAGGGAGTGGATTATGTCTTATGCAATATTTATGCTCCAACACAAAACTATGAAGCAGACCAGATGGCTGTATTAGATGAAATATCAGATAGATTAAAAGGCTATGAAGTCGAAAACCTTCTCCTTGGAGGTGACTTTAATGAAACCCCGGACCCATATATAGACAGAAGGGCAACTAATAGTACAAGGGCAGCTAATAAGCAGTATAGGAAGCAAATATACAGTCTACAAGATACTCGCAGCTTAGTGGATATATGGAGAGTTAGACACCCTAATTTACATAGATATTCTTTTCATAGGCAAGAGCAAGCATCCAGGATAGATTTCTGGCTAGTGTCTGAGCATTTGACAGGCTTTGTTCATAAAACAGATATCGGTCCTGGAACGCTATCTGACCACAGTAAGGTAACACTGGGAATCTCCAGTGCTGACCAGGACAGAGGCCCAAATGTGTGGAAGTTTAATAATACCCTTCTCTCAGATAAAGACTATGTGAATCAACTTAAGACTATGCTTGGAAAATGTAAGATAGAATACCAGGATCTGGCACCCAATGCGAAGTGGGAGATTCTGAAGTATGAGATAAGGAAATTTTCAATTAATTACAGCAAAAAGAAGGCAGAGTCTAAAAAGGTAGAGAGGGAGTTAACAAACAGTCTGGGCAAATTGACTGCAGCCTTTGATGAGGGCCATGATGTAATTGATGAAATGGAAAGTGTTAAGAGAGACCTAAAAGATATTGAATTAAAGACAGCTAGAGCCATCATGTTTAGGTCAAAAGCGAATTGGTCCCAGGTAGGTGAACGACCAACCAAATACTTTTTGAATTTAGAAAAAAAGAATTTTATGGACAAACTTATTACTCAACTGAAAGATCAAAATGGGCATATAGTCACTGAATGCAAAGATATCCTTAGCGTACAGAAGCAATTCTACAGAAATCTATACTCAGATAGCTATAGAGAGTTAGATGATATTGATGACCGTTGTCCCTTCATAGATACAAACAACTTAGCTGTCTTGTCTGACAAGCAGAGAGAGATGATAGAGAGACCCTTATCAAAGTCAGATTTTCTCAACAGTCTTAAATCCTTAAAGAATGGGAAGTGCCCAGGCACTGATGGGCTAAGTGCGGAGTTTTATAAGTTCTTCTGGACTGATATTGGGGATGATGTTAGTCAAAGTCTACTCTATGCCACGGAAACGGGCAGCTTGAGCCAAGAACAGAAACGTGGCATTATAACCCTTATCCCTAAAAAGGAAAAAGATAGACTCCAGCTAGGAAACTGGAGGCCGATCAGCCTGCTGAATACAGACTATAAGATCTACACCAAGGCCCTGGCAGAAAGGATAAAACCCCACCTCCCTAATATTATAAGCTCAGATCAATCTGGATTTGTTAGGTCAAGGTATATAGGAACAAGTATTCGCACAGTTGAAGATATATTAGCATACACCACAAAGTTAAGTCGCCCTGGTATTCTGATGGCGGTTGATTTTGATAAAGCATTTGATAAGATAAGGTGGGAGTTTATCTTTAAGGCACTTGAAAGGTTTGGATTTGGGGAAAAATACATCTCATGGGTCAGGATATTATATAAAGACATTGTTGCCTGTGTCATAAATAATGGGTACACAAGTGACTGGTTTGAACTTGCATGCGGAACCAGACAGGGATGCTGTCTATCGCCTTTTTTGTTTGTTATTGCTGTAAAACTGTTAGCTCATAATGTATGCATGAATGTAGATATTAAAGGTATAAGACTTGGTACTAGAGAAGTAAAGATATGTCAATATGCTGATGATACCACTTGTTTTATCGAATCAGCAGCAGCTCTACATCACCTGCTGGACTGTTTGAGAAGGTTTAGGAGGTACTCTGGTCTGAAGGTGAATAGATATAAGACACAATATCTTGCACTTGGTGGTATTGACACTAGTCAGACCAGATTGGAGGGTCTTGCATGGAGCGAAAGATTGATTGTCCTGGGCATCTCTGTAGCACCGAATAGGACAGAAGCCCAAAATTACTCGTGGAACTTTGAACCCCAGATACAGAAAATCACCAACATAAGTGATGATTGGAGGCACCGCAACATCTCACTCAAAGGTAAAACTATCATCATAAACAGCCTAATGCTACCATGTGTGATGTTCCCGGCCTCAGTCACCACTACACCATCTAGAGCAATAGATGAAGTCAATAGAATTGTTGACAAATTCCTATGGGGCTCCAACAGGAACAAGGTAGCCAGGGCACGTGTTCAGGCACAGACTAAGCATGGTGGACTTGCAGTAGGCAATTTTAAAACGAAAATCATTGTATCTAACATAAACTGGGTCAAAAGGTTCTGTTGGGATACCACCATGGTTCCATGTGATTTTATTAAGTTATTTCTCCATGAAGTGTCTGACTTGAAACTGTTCATTCATACAAAATCAGATATTAACATACCACGAGAAGCAAGCCCATTCTATTATCAGGTTCTCAAGGACTGGCATGAATTCCAAAATGTCTCACTAGTAAGAGAAACGGAGGTCCGTAATGAAGTATTGTGGAAAAATAAGTTTATTACTATCAATAATACACCAATATTTTGGAGGTCGTGGAAGAAGGCTGGTATTGTCAGGGTTAAAGATTTACTGGATAATGGAAGTTTTATGTCAGACACTCAAATTTCTCAAAGGTATGGTGTTCAGTGTAACTTTCTTCAGGCTCTACAAATCCGAAAAAGTATACCAGGTAGCTGGAGAGCTAACATATCCAGTGACGAAATTCAAAGGCCAAATGACTGTATTTGGGTCATTGATAATACCCCAGATGTAGTTAATCTCTTTTCAACATCAAGCAAGGAATTGTATTGGATAGTTCTATACCGTCACTCACAACAAATGCCAAGGAATGAAATGAAATGGGCAAAAGTCTTTCCTGAGGTCCAATTTACAAAGGTTCCATAGTATGACATATATATGTGTCCATACCAAGTGAGTAGGGAAACAAAGTTACAATCATTTCAATATAAGGTACTCCATAAAATACTAGCTTGTAACAAATACTTGTTCGATATACGTGCAAAGGAAAACCCAGAATGTGTATATTGTGATGGTAAGACTGACACTCTTGATCACTTCCTTGTGAAATGCCCCCCAGTAGCCTACTTCTGGAAGTCAGTCATACGATGGATAAACACTGTTGCTAAGATTGATACAGGGAATTTAGATGAGCATGAATTGATACTTGGATTATGTAGAAAAATTCCAAATGGTGATATCATCAACAATGTAATACTTAGAACCAGGTTTTACATTTATAGGCAGCGTTTGTATCACAAGTGCCATCTTGATCTGTTGCAATGGATAGGAGAGTTTAAACACTCTCTTCTCTCAGAACAATTTATATGCGGTCTGGAGAACAAGCAAAAGAGGTTTAGGAAATGGGAGGCTATTTTGGACTCAATGTAACCGCTATGCATACACTGAAAGAACCCTAGTATCTCACTCATAGCATACTTCCTAGATAGGGGAACGGAGCTGCGAAAACTGTATCGATGTAGAGATATATCAGTATCTAGTCTCTATCGCTAGTCATATAGAACACATCTATTGTCATACTCACTATAATAATGCGCTATGTATTGTCCTGTGGTGTCCTGTGGTGTTTATATAACAAAATATCAAAAAATGTAGCGAAGACCTGTATAGCTATAGACATTTTTTCTTTTTTAAATAAAAAATGAGCGCTGCTCTATATAAAAAAAAAAATTGACACATGCAAATCGGACGAGGACTCACGAATTGGCAGACGCAACAAAAATGCAATCTGATTGAGACACCTTGGGCGGTGGGAGATATGGGCCTGTTTTGATCGATGGCCTCTATACATCAAAAAGGGATATAGAAAAAGAAATTTACACCATTTCCCTCTGATGTTCCTCAGAAGTTATGTTCATGCCTTTAGTGTGTGGCTGTATAGAACTCATTCAACTTGCTAATGTGCAGTAGAAAACATGCATAGGTGAAAATGTTGTAGTATGGGTGTGGGATCGATAGGGTTAAATTTCAATCCTATATAGTAAAAAAAGGTGGCACCTTTATGATGAAGTTTAGTGTAGGGTGGGCTAAGATGCCCTTAATTTACAAATGTGTCATTTCTAAGAAATTTATGGGTGGAGTCAATGAGTTATACGGGTTGACTCCTGTATTGATTGTCAGAGGGCACCACTCTCCACCACCTGACTGAGACACAAATGTACATACCTGAGCAGGCAGGCAGAACAGACTGTTGTTTTTTCTTTTTTTCTTTGTTCTTTATTAACCTTGTTTGTTTAAATAAATAGGCCGGCAGTCTCAGGCTGACAAGGCCCAAGTCCAACTACTCGCCTTGTCCCTCTATCACATCAATTGCTATACTTACAGAATATTTTTACATTAATCAAATGATGGAATGATATTTTCTTAATGTGCAAAAGCTTGTCAGCTCTGCCTCATAGAATGTTATGATAAAGCATGTATGGAAAAAAGAGAGCCTTTTACCCAATCCAAAGGATCCTGCGGTAAAAGGCCCTCCCGGGCAACGCCCACTATATGATTCTATGCCCACTAGTTTTTCTTGCCTGTCAGACAGCTTTTGTCTCATGATTGCTAGTATCTAGATCTGTTGCCTGTCAGAAATGATGATTACTTACAGAATATTTTTACATTAATCAAATGATGGAATGATATTTTCTTAATGTGCAAAAGCTTGTCAGCTCTGCCTCATAGAATGTTATGATAAAGCATGTATGGAAAAAAGAGAGCCTTTTACCCAATCCAAAGGATCCTGCGGTAAAAGGCCCTCCCGGGCAACGCCCACTATATGATTCTATGCCCACTAGTTTTTCTTGCCTGTCAGACAGCTTTTGTCTCATGATTGCTAGTATCTAGATCTGTTGCCCGTCAGAAATGATGATTACATTCTGCTACCCGTCAGAGCGCAACTGTCTCATGCTCGCTAGATTCTATTTCCCATTGAATGATTCTACACCTGCTAGGTTTGTCTTCTGACTGCACTGAAAAAAGTCTTCCTGACAAAGTGACATGTATACCCATGTCAACTTGATTTGACACAGATAGCACACGTCATTGGGACATGTGCACATGTCACCATGACAACTGTAGCACACAGTAATCCTCATATGATTTGACATGCCTTAAAATTCCATGTCATCTGTGAGTTGACTAGGGTCACGGCCATGTCAAAGGCACTTGACATGTGATGGTTTGACATACATAATTGTTCTAGGATATTCCACTAGATGGGGCAAACAACCATTTTGGTACCAGGATTAATCAGTACCAAGAAGTACTACCAACACTTGAGACATTTGATGTATCTGTGTCATTTTGTTTTCATGAAAAATAGATCACTAAAGTCTATAAATACTATCAATGAATGGTAGTGAATTCTATGTCATTGTTAAATTTGCATTTGTTATTGAATATCAAAATAGACACCCACCATCCTGAATACTTCAACTGGAGAGGTTAGACACCATATGTGTGGGTCAGTGAAAATACCAAAGGACTGTATTCTAACCCACAATCTATAATCTCAGTATCTACAGTACAGGGAGACATATGGCATTGCCATGCACCTCCATGCCTTGTCTTATGGAGTGCATAGAGGTCCTCAGTCAAGTAGAAGTTCTGTAGATAGGAAAAGGTGCCTTAGTGTTGCAGGCCTGTGGGACTATGATATCCCCTGCCTTCTATTGTAGGCCTGCCTTGATTGAACCATTGGTACATAGTTATTGACTGCTCTTGACCCTTACATAATTGTCTCACAGTATTACCTAGCACTCAGGTAAATGGATCAGAAATATGTGACGTGTCTTCATTACGCATGTCAAGTGGAGTTGACGAACCAAATATGAGAGGGTCAACCTCATTCGACATGCCTTCATGCATGTCATGTGGGAGACAAATTGTGACCTGTGCAGTATCCGTCAAAGCGATCAGTGTTCTTCTCTCTGTGTGCTAGATTCATTACCGGCTATATATAATTCTATACTCACTAGTTTCTCTTGCCCACCAGACAGCTTTTTCCTCATGACTGCTAGATTTTATCGCCTGCTAGTATGTGTTGCCCGTCAGAAATGATGAGCAATTGTTTCCCATTGACCGCTGGATATTATCGCCCGCTATATGATTCTATGCCCACTAGGTTTTGTCTCATGACCAGGATTTATTGCCCACTATATGATTTGACGGATGTAAGAATCTAGTGTGTACAATACATCTAATATTTGAAAAGTTTGGAAATCTGACAGAGGTTATACATCTGATATTTTTGAAAAGTATGAAAAAACTGATGGACATTAGGTCGAAAATCATAGAAGGTTTGCATATGAAGAATTTGGAGGTATTCCAGCCCCTACTCTTCGAATTTTAGTTTCCCCCTCTATTTTTTTGGTTCAAAGTGTCAGGCTGGATGAGATCTTTGTGTTACATAGGGGTTTTGATGGTCCCATATGAATATTTTGGGCTCCAGGGGGGTAAAATGGGCCCAAAATTGTCTGGGCGAAATTGTGTCTGGGCGAATGACATTTAGGGGCCTAAGTTACAAGCCATATTGGGGGCTTCATTTCCTGCAGAAACAATCATCATACCTCCATGAAAATCTCAGGTCCAGACTATTTCGACCTGTAGATTAGGAAATCACATTATCATTTATGTCAGATGTGTCCTTGCTATCATAAAAGAAGCATACTTATAAGAACTATTTTTCATGATTCTGGGCACATGTCTGGGCGAATGACATGTGAGGCCCCATATGCACACTTTCTATGATTTGTGACCATTAGAATCTGGTGGGCGTAGGATGAAAATCAAAAAAATGTTAGAATCTTGCAGGCATAGAATGTAAAACCATCGGATGTTAGAATCTAGTGGGCATAGAATATATGTTATTTTTGAATAGTATGCAAATCTGACTAGGATATAATCTAGCGTGCACAGAATGAAAATCCAACAGGTGTTAGAATCTATTGGGCATAGAATAATCTAATATTTAAAAAGTTTAGAAATCTGCTGGATGTTTGAATTAAGCGGGTGCAGAATAAAATCTGTTGAAGGTTGGAACGGGTACATCTGATATTTTTGAAAAGTATAAAAAAACTGATGGACTAAATCTAGTGGCCGTAAGATGAAAATCTAATGGACGTTAGAATCTAGTGGGCATAGAATTTATCTGATATTTGAAAAGTTCAGAAATCTGACGGCGGTTAGAATCAAGCAGGCGTACATCTGATATTTTTTAAAAGTATAGATATCTAATAGAGGTTAGAATCTAGGTGGCGTAGGATGAAAATTTGATGGACGTAAGAATCCAGTGGATGTAGAATAAAATCCGACAGACATTAGAATCGAGCGGGTGTAGAATACATCTAACATTTTTAAAAAGTAAAGATATCTCACTTTTTTCAATTGAAAACAATGTTTATTGAGCCTCTCACAATTTACAGAATCGTGGTAATTGAAGCACAACTGGAATTATAGTCAAACAGCTATCAGTAAGTCAAACACAATCACACAATCAAGAAAAAAAGCTACAAATCATATTCATACGGTAAGTTAGATACCATATCAAATTGTACACCTTATCAATTATATAAAAATACAAACAATTGTAGACACAACAATGAATCATGAAAAATCTATGTAATAATGATCAATATTGATAGACAAAACAGACCCAGACAAACAAGGACAAAAGTAACACAAGCCAAGACAGAGAAATCTACAGGATTGTTGAAATTGCGACTCACAACATACACCAAGCACATAAGCTTCTATAGAGGAGGGTTACCATCGTACAAATTCTAAACAAAAATATATTATGCTCAAAACTAGTAGGATCAGGTAAGGATTAAGTAAGAAAAACAACACACTAACATTCACATTCATACGAGACATTGTTCTAATAATAATAATAATAATAATAATAATAATAATAATAATAATAATAATAATAATAATAATAATAATAGTAATACTAATACTGATATTGGTTATAATTTCTGATAATAATACCAGTAATCCAGATTATTGAACGTGATTTAGAACTCCAGGGGGTTATTACCCGTGATCACAAAAGCTGTCTGTATTCTGTTTTAACCAATCAAAGCACCACTACAGCTAATGCAAGGCCAAATAGTACAAGATACTCAGATACAACAACAATAAAAAGCTTGCTTAGCCTATTTCAGGATCAGAATCAGAGTCCAAACCGTCGTCACTTATCAATAACAAGCTCCCGACTTCATTAATGGAGGTTAGAATCTAGCAGGCATAGAATGAAAATGTGATGGACGTTAGAACCCAGCTGGCATAGGATCAAAATCTGACAGATGTAAGAATCTATCAGGTGTACAAGACATCGGATATTTGAAAATTTTGGAAATCTGACAGTTTAGAATGTAGTGGGCATAGAATAAAATCCGTCGGACTTTAGAATCTAGCTTGCTATACAACAAACCATGCACACTTCAGGACCCTTTGATTTTTAATTATCTGAAATTGAACATGATGATCTTAAACGACACAAGAGACCACATGCATCAGGTGCTGCATTGCTTTAGCATTGAGGGTGTTATAAAAATTTATTTTTAATGGGGAAAGTGAAGTTCTCAACGGCCTTATATCATGTATGGAAACTTAATGGGACAATCTAGTGTTAGTAATAAAAAGGAAGTATGGAAGCAGGGTCAAAGTACAGTTCCATTAAAGCACCATTTATTTGCAGTTCTAACACTTGGCTGGTTCCCAGCCCCACCTCTCTTGGCCGGTATGGGGCAGGTAGCTATCAACTGACCTCATGACGTCTTTGCTGGTAGATCCCTGCATGAACATGAAAAGAATTATGCAGCCACCTAGAGGGAACTACTTGATGTAGTTTTTGGCAGAGAATATTTTAGGCATTACTTAGAAGGCAGACACTTAAGCTATACACTGACCACCAAGCCCTCATTCAGATGCTGACAAAATCAGACAATAAAAACATGTGGGCGTGGTGGGCATTGAAAATTCAACAGTTCTCTTTCACAATAAAGCATCTCAAGGGAAAATTAAATGTACAATCTGATGTATTATTATACTACCCCTTGGATAAGGAGCTAGGTTAGCTTAGTTTTACAGGAAATACCCCTGGGATAAGGAGCCAATGACTGAGTTACCACCACCCCCTAAACCGATCAGAGTTCAATACAGAGTCATGTTTAATGATCAAATTAACACACAGTCTTATCATACAGACTCGCCACCCAACACTCTATTTAAATTACAACTATCATCAATTCTAAAAGGGAAATCTACACACCATTTCTACTGTACATGCCCTTCGGAACCACCCCCCACAGAAAACATGGCATCAGAAACAAGAGAATGCTTTTTAGGAATGTTAGAAACAACCCTGACATTCCACTTAACAATGCATATGTTAATGCAATTAATTACAAGCAGGCTAGGTGTCCCATGCATAATAACAATGCCGTTACAAGCGCTCCAACAAAGGACACAGTCATTAATCCAATAGCCAACCAATTTCCATGTGTCAGCCATGTTAACACACCAACAGGTGACGCCCCCAGCTGTATGATACAACACGAAACAAAGCACTGTAATCAAGCCCCGACTGACACCAATGTTGTAATCAGACAACCTGTATTGCAATCAAAGGAGGGATTAACAGAGCGGACGGCGTGCCCTAGCTCAGGCTTGACCCAAATACCGTAGCCACCTGCTAATCCCCCACCTGATACAACAAACCAGGTGACGCCATGCCGAAACCCAGGCCACTCCCCAATGTGTCCCCCTCAGTCCCACTTGACACCTATACCTGAAACAAAGCTGACGCCACGCCATAACCCAGGCCACTCCCCAATGCGCTGGCCCAATCAGGACTTCAATAAAACGCCAATTCGCACCTCAACGGAAGACCCACCAGCATTCTTGAACACAAAGTCAGCTGTGAGAATTTACAAGCATCCTAAGCGGCGTCATAGACATGCAATAAACCAGATTCACACTTCAGTCAAAAGCAATTCTACCTTCAAAGCATCCCACCTAGCGGAACAGACACAACATCTCATGGAATTCATGAATCAGCTAGCAGACCCATCAGTATGTTATCTGAATTTAAAGAAAGAACAGAGGGACTCAGAAACGTGACACCCAACAATTTGTAAATTCCACCAAGGATCACCTTATGTTAGAGGGTATCCTATGTCACATCAATTCCACTCTATATAAAAAACATCAGGAGGTGTATTTTCAACCAGTCATAGCGGAAGTTATGAGGATTCATGTGTTAAATTTATTTCATGACATCCCCCTTGCAGGTCATGCCGGCCCCCAAAAAATGCTCGCCACTGTGGTGCCAAAAGTATATTGGAAAAGCATGGCAGGAGACATTAAAAAATACACAGGCTCTTGCAATGTTTGTCTGAAATCAAAGAAAATGAACATCACAAACAAACTTCCTATGACAAAACATGAATAACCATCCTACTCGTTTCAGTTTGTGCATATAGATGCCATAGGGCCTCTCCCACCAACCCCAGCCAAACATAAATACATCCAGGTAGTGGTGGACAGATCAAAATTGTGTATTGCTTATCCCACAACTTCATTGCATGCAGACACCACTACTGCAGAATTCACAGAGAATGTTGGCAGAAGGTGCGCCCACCAACTTACAAAGTGATAATGCGACATCTTACAAAAACGCGACTTTCAAGAAAATGTGTAGCACTCACAACATCAAACACATATTCAGTTCTCCCTACAGACCCCACATTGAATGGGGCCTAGACATTATAATCATAGTTCTAATTAGAATACAATTTATACCAGAAATATGGAGGAATGTATATTACAGGTATTTGCTAAAAATTCATATATTATGGTCAATAAGTCATATATTTAAAGGGGAGCTAGCACTGCAAATTAACAACATGGGTACTGATTCAAAGAGTGATCATAAAATCGCGGGCACCAGCGGAAAAATTGTGGCACCCTGATTGGTCAAGGGATGATCATGTGACTTTTTAATGCGGGCATGCATTACGATGCCAGTGCCCCTTTAACATATTAATAACGATATTGCATCATATTATGTAACACTAATTATGGAAAACGTTGATGTGGGGAATCCATGGATGACATATATCCCCTAATTAGTCCTGCACGTCCATTGTGCAGGTGATATAAGGTCATAATACATGATAATGCAATTGGTTTGAGCAGAATACTATGTCAGTAAAGTTTTCATGTCAATTGTCAAGATTTCTTAATCATTGTATCTAGGGGTTATTGAACAAGTAATCAATGGATAACTCATGACGCGTGTGTGTTAGTGAAGGATAATGACACGAGGCCGTAGGCCGAGTGTTATTAGCCTTTGCTAACACACACAAGTCATGAGTTATCCATTGACTACTTATTTTATACCACGAAACCAATAAATAAACAATAGAATACCAGTAAATTCAATTTGAAAACAAAAATTATTCCCCCTCCCCTGGACTCGATGCCAGCCATTGTGTGTGTACACAGGTACATACACCTCGGTGCCCGGCAGCAGACAGCAACAGCCCCCATCTTGGCTAGGCTTGGCAGCAGCACACGGTGAAAAAAGATGCTTCTCGCGGTTATGTTTGTGTATAATACACCTCATCACCCGGCAGCGGACAGCTAAAGCATTGAATGCGTCTCGCTGTTATGTTTGTGTAGAATACACCTCGTCGCCCGGCAGCGGACAGCGACAGCGCACACGGCGAAAAAAGATGCGTCCTGGCCGGGATTTGAACCGTGTACCTCACGCGGCTGAGCGCAAAGCACTAACCACTAGACCACCGCGCCTTCTCCGTTCACTGCATCTCACGGTTATGTTTGTGTATAATACACCTCGTCGCCCAGCAGCGGACAGCGACAGCGCACACGGCTTTGTATCATAGCAAGACGTGGTTCGAACCGAGCGTATCTCGTCAGTCCCTGTGGCGCAATGCATAGGGGGTTGGACTAGGAATCTTAGGTTGCAGGTTCGAGCCCTACCATGGCAATGAAATAGTCTGTTGGTTTTAACATGTAACATATGACATGGGAGGACATGAGAGGCGTGCGGTTATCCTGGATAACCGCACGCCTTACATGGATAACTGCACGCCTTACAAAATTGATGTTACAGCCTATAGGGTGTGCAATATCGACAGATATGTGGATGGGAATAGCCACCAAAAAGCACTGGGTAAGCCAGAAATCGTGGTATAAAGGTTGGATATAGGAGGCTTTGTTCAGTGTATGTTCTGTTAGGTCGACCTATTCCTTCACCTATTTGTAATTGGTCCAAAAATGGTACTGTCACATGCAGTGATTGATGTCCTACATGTATGGTTGAAAATGTTCCAGGTCAATGTTCATAAAACATGTTATTTAAGTGGTAGCAGGGTGTTTATCTGACCTTGGTTATGGCAATAGGTATAGTAAGTTCTAATTGATATTTGAGGGGTAAGTGGAGGGTCATTTGAAGTAACAAGGTCTATGCAATTTGTGAATGTCCTGTATTTTCCTTTTGCGATTAATAGACATATGAGTGATTTAGGTACGGCCTATTTTAGGTACGCCCTGTGTTTTATGTACGTCCTATTTTAGGTATGCCATGGGTATTTTATATTCACTTCAGGTGTTTTTGGACTTCACTTGGCATTGAGAGTGTTACTGATTTGTAGGTCAATTGTAAGTCATTTGTAAGTCATAGTAATTCTGTCAGTAATTACTGATAATATTAGCAGCCTAGGGGAGTGGCCACGGATTGGTCGTGCTGCTGTATATGTTAATGGGTTTTGGGGATAATTTTGTAATTGCCATTTAACCTTGGTTATATAAAACAGTTTGCTAACCTTTATCCATGTGTAGGCTTGAAAAAATTGTAATAAGAGCTCATTGTAATAATGATTGGATCCATTTAGTTGTTGCTGTGGGGATGTAGAATTGCTTGACTAGTATAAGAGTTGATGGTGGACACTCTGGATCGGTGGTGAGCGTCCTGAATGGGTGGTGGGCGTCCTGGGGGCAATTGCCGCGTCGCTGGTCCTTTGTGTGCTCCTGAGGGCATCCTAGAGGCGTCTCTGTGACGTCTGGGCGTGCCCACGGCCGTCCTGGGGCCGTGTAGAAGTCCAAAAGTCATGCTGGGATGTCATGGGTGGTGGTAGGGTAAAGTCCCGTGGTGGTACATGCATAGTTCTCCATTTCCTGTAGTTTGGTTGATATTTGTAGGTTGTAGTGTTAGGTACTGGGTTCTTGAGGGTTCTCACACCATATTTAGTACTAGAATGTACTATCAATTAATCAGGAGTACCAACCAGGATTGGAGAATATGAATGTGGTGTTTATTCCATAAGATGTACATAATAATATACAGAACTTTATGGAGAACCACCTGGACTACCTGACCACTGGCCTTGAAGGTCTGGATACAAGTGATTGCTGTTACATGGGTCCAGTGGTGGTAGACAGGTGTCCCCTTCTATGATCGGATAATTAGAACATGGCATTAATTAATGACATGATACCGGCTATTCTATTGGCTGGTGAGGACAGGAAGTACCCTGCCCCCTACCACACTACAGGTATGATGGGATGCCACCTGGAGGGAGAGCAGGGAGTGGTGTACCCCTATCTCCTCCAGGTGTGCTTTGTACAGATGTTAAAGTTTTATCAATAGAGGGGACTAATCCCTGAATGGGTATTAATCCTTCAAAGGATAATGGTTGGAGTGAGTGAGTGAGTAATAGATGTTTAACGCCATTTCGACAGCTAAGGTCATATTCATGGTGAGAACTACTTACACAATTTCACAGGGGAATGTGTTGGTGCCCGTGCATATGTGCACCACACACATATAGATGTTGGAGTGTGTCTAGACATTGAATGGGTCCTACACACAAAAAAATATTCTGAATATCTTAGGCCTTTCGCCTAACATTTGTTGGACTTGCTAACCCAAGTTGGGAGTTTGCACGTCCCCAAACCACCGAAGTTTTCTTGGGAGTTTACGCCTAACCATTAGGAAAAATGCCCGACTTGCCTGATTTCTCCTAACTTGCCTTAGACTTTTCCACTAACTACATAGACTTTCAAGCAATATAGCAACTCTTTTAATTCTGAAATTCTGAAATGGAAAGTGTAAACTCCACATAGGTTAAGACATCCAGAATAGAGCCTCTCCATTTGAGAAGCAAGTCCAATACCTCACATCATTTTCTTTGCAACCCGTGAACTTAGTTGCTCTGGGTTTATCATAATGCCAAAGATGTGGATATATGAGTAAATTAGATTTTCACAAAAAAAGGTGTTTCCATTCTTCTTCATTGCTCCTTCAATAACAAATATATATTTATTAAGTGTATTCTGTTAAATCACATGCCAGGTTGAATTGTAGAGGATTTTTTATGTCGATAGTCATTGAAAGCACCATTATTCTGACATTCATAGGCTTTTCCATGATATGCACTTTAATACCATAAAAATCCTCATGCAAACCACACTGCCACCTGGTGTGAAAAAAATCTACTACCCCTTAGACAAAACTGCTACCCCTTAGACAAAACTACTACCCCTTAGACATGGCTAAGTCAAGTCAGCTTGCCTTAATAGGTTAGTTAATACTACTAACACATTAGTAAGATGTTACTAACATGTTGGGTATTTTGCCTAATGGGTGATTTTGTCTAAGTTAGATTAGTATTTACTAACTTGGATTATTTTCTGTGTAGACATTATAATCATAGTTCTAATTAGAATACAATTTATACCAGAAATATGGAGGAATGTATATTACAGGTATTTGCTAATAATTCATATATTATGGTCAATAAGTCATATATTTATCATATTAATATAGATATTGCATCAAATTATGTAACACTTAAGGGAAAACGTTGATGTGGGGAATCCATGGATGACAATACTCGATTGTCACGCGCGACACAGGAGGTTGTAAAGATCGACACACGCGACACGGCACTTTTAAGAATCGACGGACACAGGAGTAGACAGCAGAATGTAGTACTGAGGGTATTAGATAAAAATAGCCATGTGACATACGGCACTCTGCTAAAATTTGACACGCCAAAACAGCGTTTTTTCTCGGCACCCATGTATAGGCACCATTATGCCCTTCCCACCCTAGATCACAACTATAGAACTATAAATGAGCTTTACTTATTCTGAGACAAATCCACTAGATAGAGGACTGGGTGAATTTTCTTTTGCAAGGAATGTTCTTTTCTGCCCCCACCCCACCTATAAAGTAAAGTAATTGTGATTGCTCTCAATAGACAATTGCCTGGGAATCATTTTTACCTCACTAGGCCCAACAAAATGCCACCAAACCCTTATATATCCAATTTTCATTAAGCCTCTCTCCCAATACCCATTTAGTTCATTTTGTGGTATTCTCAATAGGAGATGCGTAATAGTGGGGATATTTGTATGATTGAGGAGATACATGTAATTCTGTTGTTATCTCCAGGGGGGGGTTGGGGCATTCATGCATTTGCCACACCCACCACATTACATTAAGATTAAGAGTGCCAATACTGTTCGGACAAACCTCCCAGCAAACACGCCTGTACTGGACTGGTACTGGGCCAATGATGGCAACGGTATCGGGCCACTACTGGCAATACAGTACTGGCCCAGTAAAAAAGTGCAATATGGATTTCTTCTGGGCCACAAATGACAAACATTACTGGCCCAGTACTGGGCCATTCAAGGGCCATTTACCTTACAGTTTGTTGGTTTATCTGATCTGTTTCAGACACACATGTGTTTTGAATGACATGCTTTTTATTCTACCATTTTCTACGATATTTGGTTTTAAACTTTAAGGCTAGTAAGTTTCCAATGAAATTTGTTCCATGCTAAACAAGTTTGTCCTAAGCAGAGAAGTTTTTGACCATAATTATTATTATAAAGAAAGGTTATACACCTCAGTACCAAATACTGTAATTCAAGCACTGGGGACCTCTTGTGGTGTGGTTAGAAATTAATCAAGCGTTTTCTGGTGATTCTAGGCCAGTACTGGTATGCCTGATGTAAATTGCCATCATAAGTCTGGTACCGGGCCAGCACTGGCATGCCGGCACTGGTATGCCATTATAAAACCAGAACTGTGCCAGTATGATTGAGGCTAAATGGTAATGTAACAGCTCAGGAATTCATTTCTCAGATGCTAAGTATTGGGTGCTCCCAAATCGTACCAACCCAGCCTCGATCCTAATGTATTTCTTTGGGGCAGAGTGTCAATCAGTATGACTGGTGTAGATATACAGTGAAAAGGCATGCCTATATATATGCATTGCAGGTGTTGTAGCGTGACCCACCCCCCCCCCCCCTCACTAGGAGTGGACTAGTTTGTAAGGGCTGTGCATTTCGTAGTGGGCAGTGTCAATTTGTTGCATTTGAGAAATACCTAGCTGTACTGGCAGTACAGTTAATGCCATTACAATGTTAGTACTGACCCGGTACAGGCATTTTTGCTGTGCTAGTTCAACATGAAGACGTAAAAAACGTGATAGCCCTAGCAACCCAGAGTTTGTATAGAGCTATTGGGGTTCCTCTGGGTCTCAGGCAACCCTTAAAAATATGTTAGTTTCCTGTCCAGAGGGTGGGATTTTTCGGACCCATGAGGGAGGGAGGGGAAATTTTTTGTTTAGGAAAAGATTTTTGTTTGTCATGAACATCGCAAGTGGGGATGGCGTGAATTTGTCATCGCGTTCTAGGATTCAGTGATTGAAAACCTAGATTCTTGTGCTAATAGACAAAAAAAAAATTTTTTTTTTAGAACTCAAGAAAACAATTTTCCCATTCTCAAAAAAAAAAATTCCACCAGGCCTCTGGACAGGAAATGAACATATTTTTAAGGGTGGCCTCAGTCTATAAGCTTGCATAGGGCACCGGACCATTATTGGGGCCTTTTTCCTATCACTTGATGCTCAATAAACAACCCTTCCTTTGAAAGTTTTGCCTTCCCCTGACTCTGCTGTCTACTGTTTACAGATGTACAGCCATATTTAAGTCTAAAAGAATATCAGCAATGGGCACAAAAAGAGTATGCCTGTAGACGCCCCGCCCCCCACCCCTGATTTCATGTAATGCATTTGTAAGCATTTGGCAAGACCCCCACCCCCTGGATGTGTACATACTTTATGGAAGCCTCTTCATGATAACAGGGTTGTCTTTTTCATTAACAGTTATCTAGCGCCTCCCACGCCGCGTAGCGGCGGTACCGCGAAGTGGTACACGAGTGCGCTATGATGATTGCATTTGCCCCGTGTGATGAGGTCTCACAATACAAAATTACTGAATACAGACATTAACGGCGGGAGGCGTTTTTTTACGCGGTCACAACTGCATTTCTTGTTAAATATTGAATATTCGATAAGTCAATTTTTCTCATTCAATCATAATGAAAACCTACAAAAGAGTTCTCCTTGGGGTTATCTTTACGTCCGAGGTTGTATAGCCAACAGGTAGTACCTTATACATGAGGGCCAAGGGCCTTTTTAAAATAGTTACCCCCAAAGGGCCTCTAACCAAGAAGCTTCAATAGATAGGAGGTGAAACTCAGAGCTTTACCTATGGACACAGTGTAACAGCCCCCCCCCTCTACCCCCCCTTCAAAGTAGGCTCCCTTTTGTGTTCAGTATTGAGTCCTATGCAGGGTAAGGGGGTTTATAGAGATGTCAGGAATCTTTATCAGAGTGATATCAAATGAAAACAAGGGGCCACCTATACCAAAAAATCCTGCTGAATCCAAAATTTGTGATCTTGATTCTCAAAATTTGACCAAAAGTACCTAAAAAGGAGGTTTGATGATGAGAATATTTTAAAAATGTACAAAAGTTATATTGAAAATGATTGGAACTATTTATAAATGCAACATGCTAATCAAAGTCAATACCTGAATCTACATATCCTAATGTTTGCCTATCTCAACCTGACAAGTACTCTACCTGTGTATGGCTCTGCCTCTCCTACATACTGCCTATCCCTTAGTCTACCTATCACTCATACTACGTATCCCTTGAAACATCTAGAGTTTAATTAGGTTTTCTCTCAAATGGCTTAAAGGATTAAAGTTTACCCTTCACCTTTGTACCTAATTTTCTCTGTACATTCTTACCATTAGTCTACCTATCCTCAATCTGCCTATCATTCACTTTACCTATCCCTCATGGTGACTATCCCCCAACTCTTCACATCCCTCATGTTTGACTGGCACATCTGTGATATTACCTAGCACCAATATATCTTTTGAATATGCTCACCTTACAAGGTACCCTCTGTACCTATCTCTTAAACTGTTTATTACCTATCCTCCTTGCTACCCATCCTCTTAAATACCTATCCCTCAAGCTCACTTTATAGCTTTCCTACCTATCACAGCTTGATCAGCTGGGATAGCCCACGACCAACCTTCATTTTGATCTCTTAGTCAACCTATACCCTAAGGAACAAATTTAACAGTCTACCTCGCACATACATCTACCTATCACTCATGCTATATATCATTGAGGTTACCTATCCTTCAGGCTGCCTATCCTCAGTTTTTTAACTTGTCAAGTGGGATAGCATGAACGATATGCAGCATGAAGGATAGGAAGAGGGGAATAAACAACATACATGTAGGATAGGAAGTAAGCTAGTCTAATGATAGCCATGGTGAGGCATTTTAGAAAAGCATGATAATTCAATGGGCTGAGGGATATGTAAGGTAAACATGAGTGATATGCAGACTTGAGGATAGGTACAATGAGCGATAGGTATATTTCACAAGGCATAGACTATAAGAGCTACTATAAAGGTAGAAAGAATAGCATACAAGGTGAGAGATACATAGATAGCTGGTTAGGTAGGCAGAGGGCTATATACCATGAAGGATAGGCAGCATGAAGGATAGGTAACCTCAAGGATATATAGCATGAGTGATCAGTAGATGTATGCTTGAGGTAGACTGTTGGATTTGTTCTTTAGGGGATAGGTTGACTAAGAGATCATACAAAGGTTGGATTTGAGCTATCCCAGCTGTTCAAGCTGTGATAGGCAGGAAAGCTATAAATTGAGCTTGAGGGATAGGCATGAAGAGGATGGGTAGCAAGGAGGATAGGTAATAAACAGTTTAAGAGATAGGTACAGAGGGTACCTTGTAAGGTGAGCATATTCAAAAGATACATTGGTGCTAGGTAATATTACAGATGTGCCAGTCAAATATGATGGATGTGCAGAGTTAGGGGATAGTCACCATGAGGGATAGGTAAAGTGAATGATAGGCAGATTGAGGATAGGTAGACTAATGGTAAGAATGTACAGAGAAAATTAGGTACAAAGGTGAGGGGTAAACTTTAATCCTTTAAGCCATGTGAGGGAAAACCTAATTAAACTCTAGATGTTTCAGGGGATAGGTAGTATGAGTGATAGGGCAGACTAAGGGATAGGCAGTATGTGGGAGAGGTAGAGCCATACGCAAGCAGAGTACTTGTCAGGTTCGGATAGGCAAACATTGGGATATGTAGATTGAGGTACTGACTTTGATTAGCATGTTGCATCTATAAAAAGTTCCAATCATTTTCAATATAACTTTTTTACATTTTTAAAATATTCTCATCATCAAACCTCATTTTTAGGTACCTTTGGCCAAATTTTGAGAATCAAGACCACAAATTTTGGATTCAGCAGGATTTTCTGGTATAGGTGGCCCCTTGTTTCCATTTGATATCACTCCGATAAAGATTCCTGACATCTCCATAAACCCCCTTATCTTACATAGGACTCAGTACTGAACACAAAAGGTAGCCTACTTTTAAGGGGGGTAGAGGGGGGTGGCTTGCACTATAGGACTCTATGGAGTAACATATCCTAGGGAACCTATACTATTCTTGCTCTAACCCCGTCCTACCCTATCCACCGTTCCATGGACTTTCCTCAGCCTCAGGGACTTTCCTTGTTGCAAGTGTTCACAGTTGTGGACCAGTATGAGATCAGAGTGAGCCAGTGAATATGTGTGTCACAAAAGTTCTTTAGTTGTTGCTTTAAACCGCTGTGACTCATTCTTGCAGCATTATAGGGGTAGGTTTCATCAGTTTTCCCCTGACCGCTGGGTCGACGCTACGAACACATGCTTCAGAATACGTCCACACAAAAGCGCCACGTGTTTCACATCCACGCCCCCTGGATATAAACAAAGGAACAACATCCCAGTCTACCTTCCTCTGCCAAACCACAACCACTTCCCCGTGCTCTAAGCTGCAATTACTACATCCACAGCTATCAAAGAACATACATTCGACCATAGTAAACACAGGGAGCTCTTGTCTGTGTATAACCGGAGTTTTGAGGGGAAATTTGTGTTTGCTTGCCGGTGGTGGCTGCTTTTATAAATAGCGTGGAATCCAAGACGTGCTGTCTCTGACGTCATGCTGCCCATTTGAGGTCAGTGGACGGCCACGTGACCGGTTTTCAGCCAATCAGATCGCTCCACATTAAATCCGCGTGGTATGCGCAGGCTGAGTCCATTACTGTAAATCCAGCAGAGAGAGGGGTGGTAGTCTATCCCACTAAATAATATATAGCTATTTAAAATTATTTCTCCACTAGAAAATATCATAGATTTGCAATTGTATGACTTGTACAGATATAATTTCATGTATATAGAATTCTTTCTGCTAGTAGTTGTTTGAATTTTATTTGACCTCGCGGGACACCCCTATGGATGGACGGTGAGCCAGACGGCCACGAATATTCAGCACTTGTGGCGGAGTGGATATAGGGGTTGGTGAGTCCGGCGGAAAATCAAGCTGGATATCAACAGCTTCCTGCTTGGATTTCGGACCCATTGAGCAGAACACGCTAGTTGGGGATAGTCGGAGAGGAGGGTCCAACTTACCTACAGTGTTGGTGAAAGGGGGGACTCACAAGATGGAGTTGGACGCGTGGACGAAATCGCCCGAGGAGGTAGTGAACTACTTCAAATCGGACGAAGCGACGGGCCTTAGCGATGAACAAATCAAGAGAAATTTTGACAAGTTCGGCCCCAACGGTGAGCCTTTTGCAATTCTCCTGTATATCTTTACCTGTAGCGTATCTGAAATTGTAAATAGTGTTAGCGTGTAACACTTCCGTAGAGAAATACAGAGATCAGAGCTAACAGAAGGGGCTTCTTTCTCTCCCTTCTCCTGTAAGCCCGATACCGGGTGGGTGCGGGCAGGTCCCGTCACTGTGACGGCCCATCCCCGTGTCGTTCATTCATCGTAATCTCTCCTATTACCGCTCACTGCCGGTCCCACTGGTGTGTCACACATTTCTGAAAATCTGCTCTTTATTTCTTTTGCAGAGCTACCCGCTGAAGAAGGTGAGTCTAAACAACAAAGTGGAATAAACCAATTAAGGACGACACTTTTGGAGTTCGATCGATTTCCATCGCCGTCTGGCAGTCCCAATTTTCAGTGTCAGTGTGTATTCGTCGATTTGAGTGTATGCGAGCGATGCGACCTGTTCCAAATGGTCAGGTGGCACTCCTCCTACCACTGTGTTTCTACTATGGATTTTACCTGATACCACCATTTTTTTGCTCTTTCCATCCAGGCAAATCACTATGGGAACTCATTTTAGAACAATTCGATGATCTCCTAGTCAAGATTCTTTTATTAGCTGCCATTATCTCCTTCGTAAGTATTATACCTTTTTATCAAATCCATGTAGTAGTGTTAAGTTACTGGTTGTGTAGGATGTTACATGTTCTTAACACTTGTGTGTTGTTCTTTGCAAGTCATTTCCCCCCTGCTATATGACGAGCGGATTATATCTACCTCTGTGCCAAAATCTCCTTTGGATAAGACACACCCGGGCCTACTGTGATTATTCTTCACATGGATTGTTATAAGATACCTGAATTTAAAAAGAATATGCAACGTTCTACCACTATCACCCACCACCATCCACTAGAAGTCGCTACGGACCCCACTGGACTGGGTTCAGGTTCTTTCAAAAGGTTATTAGTGATTTACCCTTGAGTATTTGTCCTAGTTCTGTGCCATTTCCAAGTGCCGTGGATTTAACAAGTGTTACTTCTGCTAAAAAGCACCATAAGGAGTCAGGCGAACATCTATTAATCTGCACATAACCACCATTATTATAGACTATTTTGACAATGCCAATGGAAATTACCAGTATACACTACCACAGGAAGGACATAACTCTACCATGCACAGTACAGTGAGTGTACTTATCCATTATCTCCATACATTATAACCACAAGTATCATCAAGTGACAAGGTTAGGACCAGATATTGTCCATAATTTGAAAGGGCCTTTAGAAATTGAGTTTATGACTGTGTTCAAACTTCTATGGACAGCTGTCATCTGTAGGTTGGGTCCCATCACCCAGCCTCCTGGTGGCATACACCAATCAGCTGACTGATATAGGCTGCCGCATTTAGCCTCTCCCAGCAACAGCAGCATATACCAGTACCAGGAGCAACTCGCCACTGAGCCGCCAGGGGGCGCCCCGAGTTGGAGCAGCTGGGCGTGAGGAGTTGTACCTGCTCCGCCACCCTCCCATAGAAGGCTGTGGGCACGGGGGCAACTTGAGCGGGTTTATTTTGGGCTGGCCTGTAGTAGTACCATGAGCTCACTACCGGCTCTTACAGCAGTACCCATCCTATGCAGCAGACGCAGGGTGTGAGCAGTTACTAACCTGGCCCCATTCCACAATGTAGACCTCAGATAAAAGGGTATTTGCATGTATTTGGGCATATTCGGGTAAATTTCACATTTAAACGCGGTGTTTATGTACCTAGATTTAATGTCTCCATTAGGTTGCTATGTGGTAAAGGTAAAAGTAAATTTCAGAATTTCAAAAATGTAGTTTTTCTCAATCATCTGAATATTTGCATGCACAGAGAGAGGAATTTAAAGATACAATGGTGAGCTATCTGGGAAGCTGAATTTATCCCCCGGATTTATCCCCTCCTAGGGGGTTTTGATTTGAAAGGAGTGTTGTTATAGAATGTATTTATGTGTGTACACATTTTTTGTAGATCACTTAGTAAAAAGAAACCAAAGGTCAATACTTGGCACTCTTTGTAGTGCATACAAAAGCATGACCTTGAAGTCCGCTGCATTTGAGAAACCAGTTATAATTCCTAACACCTGAAGGCTATAATAGGTTAGCAAAGAGAAGGCAACTTTATTGATTTAACGTGAGAAATAACTCACTGGAAATTATTGTGGGGAAATAAGCCTTTTGAGGGGTCTAAATACAAAAAGACTATATGGCAAACAGTGACCAGGCCGGTCAAGGTACAAGAGGCGCTAGCGTGTCCCAGCTATAGGTGCAGGGAGTGAGTAGGTGTCTAGGGGAAGTGCAGGGACTGTTATACAGGGTTATATACCATTGCTATTTTCCTGAGCATGGTGGAGAGAGAAGCTGACAGCTCGGTCCCCAATATACCCTCTTACTGCATCCACTCAACTCTACTCTCACACCTAGCACCCACCTCACCAGCCATCTTTAGAGTTACCCAGACTCCTCCATACTCCCTGCTACACCCAGCTGCTGCTCATATGTGGACTTAATGACTGAATTGAAATGTAATTCATAATTATAGAGCCAGGTTGAAAAACCCTGGCCTGTACATGCCATACCGCTCCTATTGAACCACTTTAAATGGTTCTCATGGGGGTGGGGTATGGTCAATTGCACAGATTTTATTGCAGCTGCAAATGACTAAACCCACTTCAGTGATTAAGACTAGGATTAAATAATGATAAGAATTTTATCAAGTACTCATGTTGGGATACAACTACGTGTACAAAGTTAACCATCTATCAACACGTAGCTGTGGATAGAGGCACACATGTACCGGTAATACATGTACATGTATAATGAAGTTCAGAGGTCAGTGGTGACACAGAGGTGTCCCTATGACCCAGACTGCACACGCACATAGCGGTATACATGTGCTTTAGCTGCTTTGTACCACAATCTCTAACAGCCACGTAGCAGTCCTGATATCAGGAGCAGGGGTCACCATTAGTGAGCTGTGGCCAAGGGTGGTAAGATGTGAACACTGACTCACTGATGTGTCCTGGTTGGGTTAAAGTAGCACACTGCAGGCAGTGGTTCAGCATCGGTTGGTTTAGTTACCCTCCCGGGTTGCCCTTTGTCCATTTTAGGCTCTTTACCGAGATCAGAAGTGTAATAATAGATACATCGAAAGCTTATATATAGGAATGATCGGGAGTCGAATGAAACCATCGGTCAGTATCAGTGTCAGTCAAATGTGGCTATAACACTAGATGACTAATTCTTTTTGTGGCCTACAAACCAGCCATGGTTATACCAATGGCTCTAGTGATCAAGTCAAACTGTGTAAGGAAAGCAGGTAGGTGTTGTCAGCAACAGTCAACACAAGCTTCAAATTAAACAGTGTTTGTCTAATTAACAGTACATCCACCCTCCCCCAAATCAATGTGCACAACATGTTGATTTGACATGACGGCTGTATTGGGGCCATATACTGTATTGTATACAGCCATGTGTGCACATATAGCTGTGAGTGTGACATGGGTTGTATGTATATCAAGATTAACCCAACCACATGTCTCAACATGTACGGCTTTAGGCTCTACACACATTATAACACACATCTGACACACACTTCTTCCACCATTTGTCCACTCTTTGTCCCTCACCCCAGACCCAGTGTAAATGCTGAATGGGGTGGCACTGGACAGTAAGGCCAGCTGTCTGGCCACATAGTCTACCACTACCTTTACATTACCTGGCGCATACTTTGTATTAGGCTGACCAATTGATATCTTTTCTAAATATGTACCCGGGAATAAGATGAGAGCAATGTGCAACGGGCAGACTTATTTGACCCTTTATATTTCATTTCTCGTTCTTCCCACTAAATTCAAAACGGGCTTCTCATCTTTCCTATCCCCTCGGATGTATGTGGTGCACATTTGCACGGGCATTGACACATTCCTCTGTGAAATTGTGTAATGTAGTTCTCGCCATGATTATGACCTTAGCTCTCGAAATGGCGTTAAACATCTATTACTCACTCACTAAATTGAATACATAGAGAAAAATGCAGAGTTATACGATGATAATAGTGTGTAATGAGTTTCATCTATTTGCGAGGTTAGACGTCATGGTATATATCCTCTCTTTATAATTGCCCAGTAATAACTCAGGCTATCTGATAATGATATACCTGATATGGTTATGTCAGATTAACGTGGGGTGATAGTTAAATGTCAATCTACCTCGATGATACAGGGACCTTTACCTGAACCCATTGACCTTCATTTTCACACTCCAGGTGTAGATTAGCTATCTCTATACCAGGACATTGGGTGCAAGGCCAATTAAAGTGAACTGTGTAATAATTTATTTATTTATTTATGTCAATTATCTCAAAAGAGTGAGAGATCGCTTTTCTTTAGACATGACCATGCGGTGATGTAGTTATTTTAAAGACTTAATGAATTAGGAATACATGTATGTGCTGGCTTCAAATTCAAGTTCAAATGAATAACCAAACACGTGGTATCCACCCCTGCTATTTCTATACACATATACCGGTACATTGTATATACAGATAACTACAATAGTTAGTGAGGCTGTAGTGAACACGGCTATATATAGGCCTACCTGACCCTGTATGAATGAAGCACCTGGGCGGACAATAGAGAAGTGTCCAAGGGGCTTAGTACCTATATAGGGGTAACTTACACCTGGGTTCACCGTGGTCAGTTATAACCCCGCATTAAGCTGACCATGTGGTGTTTGTTCTATATTGGTGGCTGGGACAGCTATTGTGGAAGGAAAGAGTGCAATATTGTTTATAGGAGAACAATCACAAAAAAAACTAAGCCTGCTAGGCCCACGTTCAAAATACATCCCTGGTTCCACAATAAATAAACTAATCTCAGTCAAACAGTTAAAAGCTGTGTCTGAAACCCCTATTGGTTAACACCAGGCTGTATGTTACCCTGTAATTGATCAATATAAAATGCTGAATTTCTGTCTGACAAGTACCAGTAAGTACATGGTGGAGACAAAGTAGGTCTCAGCTGGACTTGTACGTCAGGCCTTGTGGCACGTGTGTGCATTACATAAAGGCAGAGAAATTCTCTGTTCTCAGTGCAAACTGTGGTACAATGACTATGGAAGGACAGCTCAGATGTGGATTATCCTACCTTCCCCAGCTGTAATATCACACACTTGGTGTCCACCTCTGTAGTACACACACACACACACCCTGTAATTACCACTATAGGGAACCCTCCCTAGCTGTCAGCTTCTGCCACACGTATTGTCATCTTTCATTAAGGTCACCTGCCAGGTGTTAATCTAAGGTTACCACATCTGAATGTTGCATATCCCGCACACAGGTTTTTGGATAGACCCTTGTTTGAGTGGGCTACAAGATATACATACAAGTAGATTGACCCGACTCTATAATTGATCAGTTCAAAATATAAAGTTGTAAAAAGCCACGATTTATGTACATAATGATGAGTGAATTATTTCCGCCTGTGTACCCACTGAGCTGACTGCACCCAGTGCTGGTGCTATGTGGGCAGTGAGTCTGACAGTGACTGGGATGGCTGAATCACAATACACACGTGGCACCCATGTGTGTAGTAATACTTCCACTGTCTTACTATACATACTCTCGCCTACATCATTATAGAAAACAGAAACTTTTATTTCTCATGGGGACTTGAAAATAGGTAGAAGAGTAAAATCAGATTTGTACAAAAGTCAAGTGACAATTTTTAAAGACACTCTTTATAACTTGTACCGCCTATCAAATCTATTTGACGTAAAATGGTAAAGATAACGGGTGTATATATGACAAATATGGTCTTTATCTATCACTAGACTATATCTGTTATCTAGAGACAATCAGCACAAGTGGTACTCCCTATACCTTTTCTACATATCAGCACAGCACTATGTACAGAGACATCCCACTAAGACACCCATAGGGTTGGATTTGGTATAGAATGAGGACAGAATGAATGAGAAATTGTGTGGGGTGGGGTAGCACACTTGCTTTTCAGACTGTGTCTATGTACATTGAGTAACCTTTGACACAATATGTATAGGACTCAGTATGGAGGCCGAGTGGAGCCGCCATATTGAATTTTGCTGGTTGAGGTAAAACCCACTGATAAGACAAACCATGATGGGTACCTTGTCCCTAGTTAACACCCACTTCCTGGGACATGCTGGTCCCATCCTATCATTGTGTGTTGCCGGAACCAGTGCCAGACCAGCTTGTGGCCAATACATCGAAGCTGTCGCCCTGATTGAAAGGAGGCCAAGGCTGAATTTGTAAATGAGATTGGTCCAAAGTCAGGGGATAAAGCATGAGCTGCTTTCATACACCATTGTTTTATGTGGAATACCTATGGTAATGTCATAATGCGCCTTTTAACATAAGACCTTCCCATAACAGGATCAGGTTTGAGAAATGTTAGTTATTTTTGTATTGGCACATCCTCCCCTTCCCCCAAACATATATATCAGTGGGTTTATCCTTTTGGGAGGCCAGCCATGGTTCAGTCCGTGAGTGCCCCTTATGTGCCTCCTTTATGTACCAGCGCCATTTTAACTCTGACCCTTTGGCACTGATACTCTCTAGGGGACTAATGAAGCCTGTAGGGGGCACTGGGGTCGTTTAGTGGAGACGTGTCTGACGTCACAAGGCTTAACTGGCATCCCAGTTTGAAATTTACTACTAGTGCCTGAATATTTACATACCAGGTTCATCTACTGGTGTATAACAGGTAAACTTAGGTAGTCTTAGATGGCATTAATTACACTGTAGTAATTTAGAAAACAACACTGTGGCTTTTCACAGAGATGATATAATTAATGATAAAAATGGCTTAAACATCTTCAATACCCAACTGGTAATAGCGTGGCATTCATATTGAGTTATTCTCATTCTAAGTGAACATTGACAACTCTGTACAACTCTTATCACTTTGACCTGCTCCCCTGCAAAAAAAAAAACAAAAAAACAACAACAAACAAACCCACATCAAACAAAAAACGGACCGATCTTAAATAAATAGTACAAATTCAGGGTGGTTATACAAGACCCCTCCCTGCTTGTGGAACGTATCTAGGCATGACTGGATTTAAAATGAGACCAGAGGGAGTGTGGGAGGGGATTTTAGTGTGTTGTGTGTGTGTGTGTGTGTGTGTGGGGGGGGGTATTAGGAGGGACTGCAAGGATCCATGGGAGGGGGGACTCAGTGACGCCAGAGGCACACTTTAATGCCTACAGCACGTCATAGCACAGTCAGGGACACACTAGTGTGCTGTAGATAGCCTTCTGCCCCAGATTAGACAGGCCATATAATGTAAGATATATGGACACAGGCCATAGAATGATGTAATATACATGAGTCATACAACCCTGTTATATGCATATGGCACATGTGCGTGTATCGTAAAAACCGCACCTAGGTACACGCTACAGCTGGACACTGTAAAAATGCTATAATATTCCACCATTTCTTGAGCTGGTCCAGGTGAGATATGCACTGATAAGTTTCTGTTGCATCTCGAGAATTCTACAATGAATAGATAGAATTGTTTCATTGGTCCAAAATCTACCACAATTGACCCGTACAAGCTGCACCTGGGGCCTGACTATTGCATGGCTTACTGCTGTAGCATACAAAGTAAAAGTAAACTTGTGTAAGCCACACCCTGATTTTGTGTATATCATCTTACCGACAGGAGCTGGTTATAAACGGGACTTATTTGCAGCGTGTTACAGTAAAACAACGTGGTTATGCTATATGCCTTAGCTGATGGCATAGATGTGCCATATTCAATACAATGAGCACTCCCACTCAGTCTTATTGAAATCATTTGAAAATCACTTTTCACTTTTTTTTTTGATTGATGGGGTGCATGGTTGTCACAGAGGTTTGTAATCTCTAAACCAGTGAATAGAAAGGCTTGAGATTTTGATATGGTAAATTGTCTCAATTTTAGATTAACGATATCAAATACCATCCCTGTGAACCCCTCCCTATGCGTGCTTGAAACCCGATGAAAACAGGTCTAGATGCACTTGTAAGGCCACACTCTATGAATTATTGTGAGAAGACACTGAAGCCTTCAATAGCTGAGTCCTTTTAACTACCTTCTTGTCTCATCCTGGCACAGATATCAGTTGGGGGATAGGATGGGGTGCCAAAATGTTAGAGGAAGACGTATTCTAAGGATGCCCCACCTTGTCTGCCAGCCCAGCTGTGCCTGTTCTCTGGTTGTGGTGACAACACCCAAACACGTACAGGGTGGGACTGGTTTTATGTCATACACCTTGTAGTGTCTACACAGGTCCTGGTGTGCCAATTATATATGGGAAATCTGCTCTTATCCTAGCACGGAACACATTGTGTGGGAACCAGCAGCCCCCCCCCCCCCCCAGGATGCAAAATGACTGCCTCTATAGTACAACCAGCAACATGCTTATAGCATGTCCTGGTGCCGTTTTACATTATTTGACACACATATGAGCACTTGAGTTGCTGCTCTGATAAACTTGTAGAACATATATTTAGCAAGTATCATGGAGGCAGTTATGAAGTTATGAATGCTTACCTTGCACAACTGTAAAAGTTGTATGTTATTGCGGCCATCAGTGGGAGGTGCAATAATACAGCTTAATTAACAGCTAGAACTTCTGAAACCAACATTAGTCATGGAAATCAAATACTGGCAGATGCAGTTGATTATTTTCTGCATTCTTCCCAGAGGTTCTTCCCTTTAAACTGCATACCTTACGATGCAGATCTATGTGCTCTACTTCATGGCATGGGAGTCTCAGCAGCAGACTCGATTTGGCCTTTCTTTCTGGAGGTGCTTCCTGCTGTTTCCAATCAAGCATCATTCTCCCAATGAGAATATCTTCCCAGTGGTTATTCCGGCCTACAGTTTTATATTACTGCGCATATATATTGCCTTGGGGAATGGGCCTTTGTAGTAACTAGGGCATAGATCAGGTACGGTATAGAGGTATTCAAATGGAAGAAGAAAAGCGACAAGATATACACCATTCCAATGAACATTTAAATAGGCCATGGGTTCATAACATATTCAGGCTTTTTTTTATATACTTTTTTTCTCAGCCAACCGAAACTATACATATGATATGTCAGTGTGTCACATACATGTACTTAGGGCCCAAGCGCGCATACCTTACATGGTGGACTTTCCTGAATGGCTCTGTGATTATGTCAATTTTATACCGAAGCTGTTCTTGTTCTTCCAAATCAAATGATACATTCTTATTCTTCCCCCATACATTCGTTAAATATCCCCCGGCATACCCCAGTCGCACAACCCCAAATGTTACGTCCACGTGGAATCAGTGAGGCACCACGCGGCCCTACCCCGCCTATGTGGCGGACCGTGGTTGGCTGAAATAGGCCACGCCCTTGTCCTCCAGCGGAGACATAGTAAACATGACCATGTGGTGCGTTTACTAGAGCAGAACTTTCTCCATCCACAGCCCCCCCCCCCCCAACACCCTACCTGTAGTTCAGTGACACGGGGAGGGGGGGGGACGCACCCAGTGTGCATCCGCCCGTATCTACCGGTGGAACATTCTACAAGATGGGTGGAGTCTGCCACCATCTGTACATAGTGGACTGTAGAAGTTTATATATCGGGTAGAGAAAAAACATGAAAGGAATTACTTGTTGTTTCATGTGTTTACTGTTCAGTAGGAAAATCACATGCCACCAATAATACCCTGTAAGAAGTTCAGGGGAAAGCTACCTATGTCCTGTATTTGTAAGGTGGAATTCAACGTTAACTATCACAAGGATAAACTAATCAGTCTAATGAGTGTATTTTTGATCTCCCAATTCAGTTACCTTTTTCTGTATTTGGTTTAATGGTGCTTGAAGAAAGGCCATCTAAAATTAGAGAGGGTTTACCTTATGGCGGTGGATTATGGTGGTTTGCCTCGCCCTCACTATGAGTCCCTTTATAGGAATTGACAGAACCATGTCAGAAGTCTACGGGTCCTGTTGTTGCACTATAAATATTTTATCATCTATAAATGGGTTAATCCCAGGGTTCCCACACCAATTTGCTAATGTACTGGTACTTACCCAGGTAGGTTAGAAGGGAGTTGGGGGAAACCATCTTAGGTTGGCTAGATAATGTTCGAGGATAGAGTTACCCATGATAATTAATACGCTACATGTAGCCAGAAAACCCCTTCCCGAAAGCACCGACTTATAGTGTACAACATATTGACGTCAAAAGTAGCTTTAGATTTTATGTAGCGAGAATTCAAACCTTATCCATCGCCCGAGGTCCATCAATATCTGTCATAGAAAGTGTCTCTACGTGTATGCTGGTAATCAGATACATAGCTGACAGTAGGTGTTAGCCATTCCTAACATGTTAACATCAGTTAAAGATATGCAATCAAAATGGCCTCGCATGTATTCATTGCGTAGCTTCGACCAATCAATCAAACATTTTATTCATGCTTATTGTAACAATCATTGTCAAATATATGGTATTTACCGGTAAGTAGGTGGCAGCAACCTTTGCATTAATACTGCGTAGGAGGGAAAACAAGTTTAAAACCAGTCTAAAAAAGCTGTGCCAGCCATTTACTTTAGCTCATGGTCCCAGTCCATAAAGTAAGAACAAAAAGCTGCCCCAGTGTTGAGTTTTTCACAGAGCCCCGTGAAGACAGCGTGCACTCAGAGAGAGAAGGTCAGCCGGGAATGTGCCCAGGTTGGATCCCGCGTTCTGCAATGGGGGGTGATCCAAAGATCCTGCCCGCCCCAGCATGTTGGCAAAGGACGCTGAAGCTGACCTATAGGGCTGACCTTTGCTGTTAGGGATGACCTTCGAGCCATGGGGGAGTGCTGGGTACGGGCGCAGCTCTGGGTAAGGTATCTGTGGTATATTACAGTGTGGAGAATCTGTGAGAAGATTAATAAATGTACTACACCCATTCAGATCCTAGTTTTGAGCTATGTTTCCCTCCAGCATTCTTTGAGCTATAGACAATTAACCATTGGTTATTTAGTTATATACTAACTGTAGTTCATAACTGATCTTTACTATTTAAGAGTACTTCACTAATAGATGCAACATTGCCCAAAATATCAGTTATCATTTGTGACCTTCAAATTACCACAGCACAAGAAGCAATTTTGAGCACCCTGAAGTAGTGCATCAACCCAGTAGCTGCCCCTGACGGGTATACAAAGAAGCAGATGGGGTCTGGGCCGTAATCTCATCCAGGGCTGGGTAGAGACAGGAAATTAACTTGTCCGTGTCAGGGTATTGGCAGAGACCCTATACTACGTAACGTTAGTGGTATATAAGGTGTCTGGTATTGGTTCCGGGTGGCCATGACACATGCAGGTGGTGGGTAGGATCCTGCAGCCCTGACATCTTCTATCTTAATCCTAGCTACATTGATACTCCTTCTACATGTATATGACCTAAAGGCAAAGACTGTACATGTTCCCACAAGAACAGGATTTCTACAGCATTTGACATTATAATGATGGTGGACTGAATGAAATAACATTAAATAGTTTAGTACATGCATTAAACCACATGTATGCATGGCTATTTCCATACAGGAGGATGGGTTGGATATGGGGGTTGAACAAGATGAGGCTGTGTCAGTCCTAGACCTCCTGCACCTCCTGCCACCATCCACTTTGAGACAAGGTGCCAATAGCCCTCAATAACCACACTATGTACATGGGACAGAGGGACGGGTTTTAGCATGCAGCCACTAAGAGGCCTACATGTTGTACATAGCCATGTACCACAATGTTTTCTCAGTACAAGTAGACCCAGGTTGAGTGGGTTATCAGAGATATGATTGGGACCAGGGCCTTTTACAGAAACAGCACTGCTCCTTGCAATGCTTTTCTGCCCAAATTTCAACAATTCAATTCGCCGTGATCACCACAGCCCCTGACCAGTGGTACGTGTACATTGTACTAGCGGCGTCCATGGACTCTCTTAGTCTATGTACGTTAGTGTACCTATATATTGAAGTGGTTAGCCCTCCTCACGCCTCTTGTACTTCGTTCAGCTCCATCTTCAGGCAAATGGGGATATATTTGTAACCTGCTGACCTTTTGTATGCACACTGTGTACGTGATTTGTCTATGTAGGGACTCCCTCCTCCCTAACCCCCAGTCCTCACCACTGCAGCCCCTCACCCTCTTCTCCTGGGCTGTCAGGACTACAGGCGATTGCTGATGAAAATAGCATTGGGCCAGGGTAGCAGGGGGAGAGTGGGGTCTAAAACGGGCAGTGGCCAGCCGACCCCCTACCCCCGCCCACCCAAAATCCAATGCAGTACTCCCATGTAGCTTGGGGTAAACAGGCATGGGATTCTTTTGGAAATTTCCGGAAATTTCAAGGTCAGACAGGTCACTTTTGTGACTTGCACAGATCCACTGAGTAAATATTTTAACATTAATAGGGGGGCAGGGTCTTAGATTTTTTAAGGTTAAACACTTTTTCCCAAAGAAGTTTTATCTCTTAAAATAGTAGTTTTTGATTGATTAAGAATATTCAGAAGTTAAAGTTAAAGACCAACCAAATTCCAGCCCATGCTGAAGACCATCTAACCCTGGCAACTGTGCAGTCAACATCCAGCCCACCACTGCAAGCACACCAACTCACACATCACTCTCCTCCCGCATTCTACGTTATCCTGCTCCTAAACCACACTGTTTTGCTCAATCTTGAAGCTGTGACTCCTGCAACTGCAGATGAGCAAATCCCAGGTAAAAATACTGCATAGGAAGGGGGTAGATGGAGATGGGGGTATACTCCCAGGTACCTCCTCCCACCGCCGCCAGGAGGTAGCAGTAGCTAGAGTAGGGTGGTAGGTGCTGCAGGGGTGGGTGGGCCTGATAGCTGGGAGGATACAAGTGAGATGGGGAGTGTGAGCGGAGACCTTTCTCCGTCTCTGTTGTGGGATAACCTGAGCTTGTATTTTACTGCACCTGTAGTCGGTCAGCAGATTGTAGGTCTTTTCTATACTGTGGACCTAAATATCATGTCCGTGTCTATATTTTGCTGTACCTAAATGAGGAACGAGAATAAAGATGGTTTTGGATAGTCATTGAGACCGGGATTGAGACTTATATAAATACATGGGCATGGACTTTTAAGCACGAAGTTTGCATGTGAAACCATGAGTAGACGTTCATGCATGCAATGTGTATAAAAGTACTTCAATACTTGGGGTCCCTCTACCCGTTCTACCGCTATATGACATTGTATTGACGTAGCAGTGTGGTCTGTATAGTTATAGAGGAGTGAAGTACATGTACATAGTCATAGGACAGGTTAGCTAACAGACATTCAATAGAAGCTGTTGTGTCATATATGGTACAACCAGACATCAAACAGATAATAGCTGAGGGAATTATTATTCATTATCATTTTAGGATAGGAGTAACCAAAGTTTGTGTAATATGAGGGTTGTTATTATCGCTGTGTGTGACATGACCACATAACACATTAACTAATACATGTGTACAAAGTATACATAAAACTAAGGACCAATCCCATGTGGAATATTTCAGCTGCATTCCTCAAACGTTGCTGTAATACTATTAGGACCTCGAATCACTAACCCGGTATATTTAGCACTTACAAAATACACATTGTATTTTAGCTGCCAGTGGGGGAGTACATGGTATAGCCAAGAGAATACCGTCTGACTGCCACACATACATTACAATAACCGTTACAGAGCATCATGTGGGCTCTAAGCCATCTCCCTCCCCAAGTATTGAACAAAGGCTAACCCAATACAACCCCCTCCCTATGTACTGTGTAATCCTGTATTACCAGACATATGACGGACATGGGCTCATAGGTGACAGCTGGTCCTGCGTACTGCAGGTATACCCCTCACATAGCCTAGTATGTTAATAGAGGGCACTACTAAATATACCGGGTACATGTATACAGTGTATTGGTAGAGATTCACTCTGTTAGATATTTAGGTCATTGGCGTTGGTACGTAAAGTATTAAAAGTCGAATCTTATGGTACACGTAGTAATTTGTTGGAGAATGATAGAGGAGTTAACAAAAATGACTTTCTTCATATTTTATCTCATTGGATTGACGTGATGAATGCCGTGAATCTCTGCTGCACTAACAAAGTCATTAGAGCCATACACAATTAGTACCTCCTTAGTACATGGGTGAAAAAAGAGAAAGTAAGTTTCTCAGGGTTGATAAGTGGTCATACGAAGTGATATTTAACCGGTCAATACTTCGATCACAGATAAAAAGATGAGAAATATATCCGAGAACCACACAATGAAGAATAGATCTGTGATTCAAATTGACAGCTTCAATACGTAAACGTATACTCTGAACAATGAAAGATCGCATTTATAACTAGACTGAATGGTAAAAATGATATAATTGACGGTAGTAAATCAGATCAATAATACCTGTTAACCATTCAAGAGGCATAGGGACCAAGCGGGATGCACGATCAACCAATCAGATAGAACTCTCTATTCACTTCAGAAACGTTGGGGTACATAATGTAACAACTTGTACCCATCATGCTAGTTTTTATCTCGCCAGGTAACAGATCAAGCAATAGCGGCCCCACCATGATATAGAAACGTAACCCAGATTGTGGAGTGAAGAGAATACAGCTACAAACACACCCACCTTCAAAAGGATACAGCTGGTGCTGCTATAGGGTTATCTAGGTAGTCAAATAATCTATGTTGATAAGGCTCCTTACTCAGATAGCCACATAAATTATCGACCAAGACATTGACCATGTTTTATTGCAGCAGTTTCTGTGCTGTTCTCATACTTCACAGAACCCATTTTGCCAAGGCTTCCAGTAATGAAATAAAAGATGAAAGATAAAATTTGTAAAGACGTTTCCCGAGTTTAGGAATTATACAATGATGTGGGTTCTCCATAATGTGTATATCTATTTCCAAGTGTAGAGAAGTAAGAAGGGGTGGTGTGTTGTTTACCGGGAGCATGCAGATAGTGAGAATGCCTGGTGTGCACTGAGCCTACTGGCACCTAGCCTTACTGCTGCAGCCTATGGGCCTTCTACCACTGGCACCTGGGGTGGTGGGATGGGGTTGGCAGACGGAGAACCTACTAGAAATAAACTATGGCTCAAAACCTTGGAGTGCAGCAAATGCTGTTACAAAATTCTTGGCGAGAAACATGCCGTGAACAACAGTCATTTGTCCCTTTTGACAAACTTATCTTCACTTCAGAATTATCATTAAAACCTGTGAAGATAGTGTATATCTGTATAGATGCTTTAAATCTAGCGATCTCTAAAAGTTGAATATGTAGATGTGGCATTCAAGATAAAATATACAGAAATGAGGTCCACGTATTGAGAACGTGACCACCCACTTGGTATAAAAACGTGTTTTTTTTTGTTTTGTTTTTTAACCTTAAAAACCGTTTTTATCGGTTTCCCTGTTGGTTATTTGGTTGAAAATTGGTTTACAAAGCGTTTAAAAACGTTTCTTTGCCAAGTGGGCATTTTCATCAAGCTCCACGATAATTCCACTCAGATGATTTTGGTTTGTCATGTGACCGAGAAATGAAAAGCAGACATAGTAGCTATTTAGAAAGTAGAGGGGGAAAAAAACCCAAAGAACAGAGCGTTTGTAGACGGGAAAGTGGTGGTAAAAACTGAAGTATAGAGTATATTGTAGGTGATCCAGAAAACCACATGCACATGGCGCCATTCTCACAACCTATTGAATTGTGATGATTTGGTGTATGGGAAGGGGGGGGGGGGGCTGTTGAATACATACTCTTGTGATGGTGGAAGTCAGATGATGAAGTATATTCAGGTGTTGTGCTGGAACTGAATAGTAGCACCCCGGGGAGCGAAGCAAAATAGCTTAGAAAGTGATATACAGAAAAAACATGTTGGATAAACCATCCCATGCAGAACTAAATGTTACACTGCACTTTTTCTACGCTACTGGTACCGTCATAGAAGTCTAATCTGTTTGTAATAGTTATATGCTATGGGAGGTATTGTTTCCATATCGACATATAAATTTCCCAACCAAACATTAAAACCACCGCCTCCTAATGGATTTCCTATTAAATGACGGCAAGATTTTTACTCAGTAATGAAGAACTAGATTAAACAGTCAGACGTTTGTGCCTGAAGCAAATATCATCTACAGGCGTCTTTCCACATGGTATTTATTATCATCTGATTGTAATAGGCATTAAGCATTGTTCGAAGCAGACAGTGTGCCTTCTTTTGAATTCAATGTACAGGTATTTCACTCTTCGTGCAAATTGAAATGAAATGAACATTCCCAGAGATCTGTGGCATTTTGTACCTTAATATTTGCTTTGTGAACTTGTCCTAAGAGAATAGCCAATGCAGTTAGGTCTACTCGAATGCCATATAATCCTATTTCGAGATAGGAATTAGCTGAGTATAATCTCTAATGTTGGCATTTCCATGGTAATCTCCCTTTTCATGTGACTGAGTTATCAATACTATAGAGAGGTAGATTGAGTATAGTTATCCGTTTTATAATCCTTGCCGTCTCAATGAATTCTTAGTTTGACCTCTCCAGACTCCGTAGTACTGCTGGTCATAGGAATGTGTCTAGTGGGTAATTATAGCTTACTCATACATTTATACCGGTATATAGAGTACCCAATCATAGTCAGGAAGTAGACAAAACCCGGTAGCCAGACTTGGTGATCCATGTCGAAGGTTACTATATTAGGGTACTGACACAAGAAGTAGGGCGGGCCTCCTAGCCATGGTCTGTTAAACACCACCTAGACTAAACCCACAGTCATGGTGACCCCATATCCCACCTACCGATATGGCCTTAGCGTGTTCCTTAGTGGGCTGACAGGTGGGCTGGAGGTGCAAATAGTTCCCTGTTGTAGAAAAGTACAAAGTACATAATCATTGTAGTGGTGACAATGACAATGATTTTATTCTCTAAACCTCATTGAGGTACATGAGATACATAGTGAGATACATAGCTCCATATAATGAACTGAATAATAGCTTAAGACTAATCTCACATATCCTTTGTATTTCCTAACTACAAAACTCATGTTTTTATACAAGCTAAGGCATGACAAAACAAAGAAAAAAAATCGGCTCTTCAAGTTACCTGCAATGCACATTGCTATCCTATATTTCAGAGCAATGTACCAAGTGGATGATACACCAGACATGTATGTGAGGTATATACCATATTGTTACTTCGCTAAATGATCTCTGTGGGTACCAGCAGCACCAAGGTATCAGTAAGACCAGGGGAGAGAAATAGAAAGTTTCTATCCAAAAGGTAATCAGATCCAGGAAGGGAAAATTAAGCAGTTGTTGTAGGACAAATCAAGATGATTGGGTTAAAGGTAGGACGGGGTTACACCTGCCAAGAACGTCTACATCAATGGGCCCTTCGCAGTCTGTAACCCATTGTCCGGACCCATTGTAATCAACATTTTCTTTTTCAGCGTGGATCGTGCTAGTTTCAATTTAATCCCAATACTGTAGGGCAGGTATAAAAAGGGTTCACTTGATGAGAGAATGCTTGCTGCTTGCTAAGCAGTTGTTGTGTTGTACTACAGTGCAATAGAAACCATCCAAGTCACTGGTTCTATCATAGAGAAATTAATGTTTATTCCTTGGCATTTCCTTAGCAGATAGAGGTGGATATCTGTAGAAAATTAAGAAGTTATTAGTTCCTCAACCACAGTAAAAGGATGCACACACACACACACACACATATATATATATATATATATATATATATATATATATATATATATATATATATATATATATATATATATATATATATATATATATATATATATATATATATGGGTGATAATATGATATTGCAGAAAACTAAATATGACATACTGTATTAGGGAGGGGATCTATAATACAGATGACATAGTACTTGGATGCCCACTCCCGTTTGACCCGGGATATATTATTAACCAATCAAATGGTTCCCTGTATTCACTGCAGAACTTTTTAGGTACATTATGTAACACATGGTACCCATCATGCTGGTTGTTATCAGTGCTTATCTAGCCAGGTGCCGGATTAAGCAATGTCCGTTCCACTAGGCATTAACACTAAGCCCTATACTGAGGTAGCCGCGTTGATTATTCTACTAAGGAGATGTTCAGGTAGCTGGGTGTCACAGGTCTCTAATGGTGATTAGCCTCCTCACTTCAGTCTCTTTAACTCTATACAGGCATCACTTACTCACTACACCCAATACTTGCACTTAATATCTTAGCTTACTGGTACACTTGTAGCCTTTGACTGGTGAGTCTAAGAAGGGACTGATATAGGTATATGCTCGTAGCTAGTGTTCCAGCATGGCATTATAAAGTCTAGGTATCAAGATTTTAATTGGACATGTAGCCAGTGGGCTGGAAAGATGGGTTGGGTGTCGGTCATCTAACTGTTGCTGCCATTGCTAGCACTACCATGTGCATACATTACTGTTACAATTGCTTCTCTGCTTACAATAGCTCCAGCAGCAATCTGGACAGTTGTGTTCGTACTGGGGAGGGGGGGGGTAAAATAATGACAAATACAGACTTTAATGTGATTAATAGAATGCTAGTTGTTGCGGGGTGCACCTGTGTGCCATGTTACTTTACACGTGTACATGAGCCACCTGTACAGGACAGGTGTACACACGGCGTGTCATGCCGCACACCTGTACTACTTGTCAACCTCCCATGTGGCATTCACAATACACAACAAGGCACATTCCTCATACAACAATTTACAGATAACAGTACTGGAAGCAGGAGTATATGGTCAACATGCCAGCCACTGATTAACATACCGCACAAAAGAAACAACAACAACAACAACAACAACAACAACAACAAAAACGGATCATTTTGATTTAATTTATGAGCATGTATATGCTCTAGGTCATAAATCAATTCATATGGATCCTTGTCAAGAAAAAGATTCAATCAGCTTAAACCCAGAGGGAATTCTTTTATATAAACCAATATCCCTCTCTCCACCTTCCCGCTTGGCATCCCCAGGTCTGGTTCCTCGCCATATAGTTCTATTAAATCTGCCTGTCCAGCGTTCAGGTTGTAAATCTCTCAATGGCTTCCCGTCCCTCCATCCCTCCCAATACCCCTTATTGTTGCTCGGCAAATGGCCCCCCCCCCCCGCTCTGCCCTAATCCTTTCCTCTCAATGCACGTCCCTCCAGTTCGAATTCCTCCAACCCCCCTTCCTTCCCTTTCTGCTTCATTCCCCCGTCCTGATTTCCCTCCCTCAATCATGCCCATCCGATTTCCTCCCGATATAGCGTCGGTCATGTCTTTCTTTCCAGTTACAGCCCGTTTCTAGTCACTGTGCCCCCACCCCCCCCCCCGTCCGCCTGTACTCGTGCTGCCTCCGCACTCAGCATCCCCATCTCAAACCTTCGATACGGTAACCATGGTAACGCAGTCGGTGGGGTCCCCTGGCCCTGCCTCAGTGATGATGCGCGCTAAGCATTCAATGCTGGAGAAGGTGGCGAAGGGATCCTTGTGACTGCTATGGGTAGAAAAACCTGGTTTGCTTCCGAAATGCATCATTTCGTGCCCGGTACGCCACATTAGGCTTTGTTCACAGCTGATTGCTCCTGTATAAGTGGTATATAACTCTTAAGTGCAGCACGAAACGCCTTGAAGGGCCTGGGGCAAGTTGTGATAACATGGGTCTATTGCGCTGCCCTGGTTCAAGTTATTTCTACCCCTCCTGTAGCTGAAGAAATGCGTGTAGGGGAAACTGAGGCTAAGATCAATCTGGGCTATGACTTCTGTGATGTTCAGTTTCTAAGACAGAGCTCTGACGGGGTTTTATGCATCTGAGATCTGAGATCCCTCTCCGGTGCTCGGAGCAGGCTGCAGCGCTGAAATATTAAAGACGTTGGTGTGTGTAATCTGCAGGTAGCATGCGGCTACCGGTCACCAAACACACAGCTCATATCTGCTGTCTCGGCTTATCGTGCCACGACATGCCTCATCATACCTTATCACACAGAACAACGCCTCTCCCCAAACTCACAAACACATCCTTCACTTTGTTTTTGTTGGACCCCTCCTTTGCTGCACCTTGTAAGATGTGGTACAAATGTATCATGAGGTTGGCTCTGATCTTGATGATAACTGCCAAGTCTTAAGGTATGCCTGGTGCAAGTTTGTCTTTCATATACCTTAGATTCATATCGTTTGCATCTGTCGGTATAGGCCACTTCAGAAATCGCTGAGGCGAAATAATGATGCTGGCCTTTGGAGTCTGCCTAGATATACTGCACTGAATACAGTGGGTGATATGACTACATCACATATTCTCTATGGATCACTCTCCCTCTCTATTCTAAGACAGGGAGAGGTAATGGTATAAAGTCCAATTGTACCGACCTCCTGGCAGATCCTACATTGTGCAACTTTACCCAAATCTGCTAATGAATCCATTGATCAATGAGGGGAAAATACTCCTGGCTTAGACTTTCCAGGATCAAAATCTCCAGCGTCAGACTGCTCAGAAAAGTCTCTAGCGGTATTGCTTTATTTAATCACACCTGCTTTACCTTATACCAGGACCAGTAAGCTACAACAATATTCTGTAATAATCCGCAAGTTTGGTCCTTTTGTCAACCACCATCCGCTCAAAGACGGTCGGTTTCGTTTCATGTAGTGTGTAGGACGGATTGTATAGCCGTGTAATTCTGGGATTGGGGCTGAGATGGAAATCCTATTTGTCCTAGGGTATGGACAGTGGGAGGTAGTGGGGGGGGGGGGTAGGCCGTATTTAGTTCATTATCTCAGGCTGTTTGCACACAAGATATCCTCTCCCCTTCCTAGGTACCAAGCCGTCTTGAATCGGATGCTCGTGACTGAGCAGGAATTATCAGGCTGTGAAATTATGGGTCATATAAACTACCGGGTAGTTTATATGGGTATAAATGTGATCGGTGAGTGGTTGGCTCATGGTCAGTTTACCGTATCAGGTGACTGGGGGTGGTGGGACAGCCACCACTACCTGTGCTCATTTCATATTCACAGCCGCCACTCACCTGTACACACATGTTTTTTTTTAAATCTACCACACCCCTTAGATACAAGAATTGATATGTATGAAAAAAAAAATTCTTGAGTTTAGTCAATTAATTAATAGAAGCGGTACTCCGGTCATGATCCAATAACCTGTTATTTCCATCCTCGTCTTGTCTCTATTGGCCCTGTTCCTCTGGACGCTCGGGGCCCCAGTAGAGGGGCTTCAAAATTTCATCACCATCATCTTGTCCCATACCTGCCCATATTGACCCCAGCTCCACCTTGTGTAGAGATGGTGGCACAGATTGCGTGCCCGTCATGTTGTAAGGATGGTATCGGGAGGAGGCGGTGGTGAGGACTTCCTCGTTCCAGTCCCGTGTGTAAGAAGAGTCTTGACAGCCACACCCACACCACACCCTGCAATGTGTGCAGTGCGCACAACTCAGCAATATGCCACACTACATCCCAGTGCCACCACCTCATTAACCTCTAACTGTAGTAGGAAGGGTGTATGATGACAAATTGAATATGAAATACACTATTATTTCAACTAGGACAAACGCATTAAGAAATATTCCTAATATATTGGAGAAGGGGGCACTTACGTGCTTCTTATATTGGGGGAAATCCACAATTGTTCAATGTTTAAGATAGAGTCATGATAGGCAGTTATAGAGCCATGAGGAAGTGGCAGTGAGTTAGTTATAGAGCCATAAGGAAGTGGCAGTGAGTTAGCAATCTAAGGCAGTTATAGAGCCATAAGGAAGTGGCAGTGAGTTAGCAATCTAAGGCAGTTATAGAGCCATAAGGAAGTGGCAGTGAGTTAGCAATCTAAGGAGCATTGCCGAAGAAAAGGCCGTACTTATTTCACCCCCACTGGAAACACAAAGGGCCTATTCGCGAGGAGAGGACTAAATTAAGCCTTTTTGAATCTGTTCCAAGTGCTGTTTGTTGGGGTGTATATCCCTGTCTGGTGTTTCTGCTAACACCCCTTAGCCTTGTCTATGTTCTGTTTTCTTCATACCCTTTTTACCCCCTCCCCCACCACCGAGTGCCTGCCTGGAGATTTCTAGGACATAGTAAATATTCCTAGCGCTCAGTAGGTGGCCACCTAGGCCGGGCGCCACTGGGGCACCTCCATTTAGGGGGCACTGAAAAAGTATAAATGCCCTAGCAGATACCCTAGATAGTAACAGGACTGGTGTCCTAAAACCGGTTTATAACCTCGCTACTCCACTTACATAGAACTGACAAGGCTGAGATACCTTACATACGTAAAACGTGTCTGACTAAGACTTACATTTTAATCCTTTTACCAGAAGGGTAAATGTATCGGATTGCAATTCGTTATACAGAAATGGTAACCCCCAGTGGATCTTTAAATTTGATTATGTCCCTCTGTTCCAAAAAGCTTTTATTGTACAGCTTCATTCAACTTAGGTCTGGCATGAGGGTAGGCACCATGAATTACAAGCCAAGTCGGTGTGAACTTAGCAAACCAATAACCTGCCTAAGTCAACACCTGAGCAGCTCGTTATAGCAGGCCCTTATTGCTGCAGGCCGAGTCGGTCCAAGCAAAGAGGTTCTACAACCTCCCTGGTCCAAGCAATGATTGCCTCCCTGCCTCCCAGCTCTACCCCAAGTCACATTCCTTATGCCACTGACATTAAACTCAACTGCGTGGACAGGAGGGATATACTCTCGGTCCTAGAACTCTCAGTTAAGACCATTGATGAAACTAACAATGATTGGTTGGCTTAACATCCATGCCTCTTTCAAATTGCAGTCGCAAGACCATGACCTTAGTCTAAAAATCTGTTAGGTGTCCATAGCCCAAATGATTTCTTACAGTAACATCAAGCGAATCCATTTGTCATTTGCCAATAATCTTTTCAGTGAAACTGTTAAGAAAATGACGTTTTATTATGAAAATACGGCTACTCAAATGTTAAGTGAAAACACATCTGCAATTTTTCGGATAATAACTAATTGGAAGCCACTCCCCAGTGTTAAGGTATCGTTCCACTATTGATGATGACGTTACTTCCGGTAATACACTGAGATGCACGGATTTAGGACTTGGAGGGCTGTGATTGGTCTATATTAGAGTTCAAACTCATTGTAAACTTTTATATAAAGCATAGATAAAATGTTTAACCTGTTGTGATTCAGAAAATATGGCGTACAAGGGACAGCTCCTATGTCTAGGATCCCGAAATATTTATTTAAAAAAAGGTTGGAAATAATCACTAATTGTGTGCAGAATAGGCCAAAATGGGGATGGGTTCAAACATATCCTCATACAGGAAAACTGGGTTGGTGAACGACGTCTGAATCTGGCACCCAGAAAGGGGTGAAATGTGTCTCTTCATGATTTTGAGTGATTTAGAGTGTTGAAAGGTGAAATTCCACTTTAACGGGTGCATGAGTTACATTAAATTATAGTGCAGAATGTTTTGGTGGTCCAATACCTTAAAAGATCCTTGTTAGTGGATGGCGGAGGGAGTTCTGGGGCCCCCTGTGATATTGGATATAGTGGTGTGCGCGTGTGCATGGCAGTATTGACACAGAGAAGAGACGCTGTATGTGCAGTATGCACAGTCAGGTTGTGATGGCAACCAGTACCGTGTATAACATGTCAATGACACACTGATTTCCTATAGCAGGAAAAACTCTGTGCCTGTTCCCATGTCATAGTTTTGTGGTGTGTGTTCAAGTTATTGAATTGACACGTTTGTATGTGGTCGTTCTTAATGTATTTCGCTTCCTTGCATGCACGGTGTTGTCACAAAATGTATAGCTCAATCAGAGCTAACCAATTTACGGTACTGTCAATACCAATGTATTAGCATGGCTATCACTACAATGTAATATAAAGGAAAAGGCACAAGAGAACCAATATATACATCGTATTTGCACATATCAACTTACTTAAGTACAATTTTGATGAGTCTCAGTGTGATGTACCCTTGTGGTATTAACTGCCAATACGCCAGTATATAGCTCGAAAGACAATGTAATGCTTTAGCCAAAGGATGGATTGCCAGTTAATGACTTGATTAAATATAGGTAGCAAGTAAACTGATCATCCCTTCTTGTCTCCTCAACAGGTACTAGCGTGGTTTGAAGAGAGTGAGGAACAAGTTACAGCTTTCGTCGAGCCTTTCGTCATCCTTCTCATTTTGATTGCCAATGCTGTTGTGGGTGTGTGGCAGGTAAGGACCAAATCTTATATTTTCTACAAAAGCTCATTTATTGTCATCCAGATATACAGTCTCTTAGTCTGATTAAATGTTGAAAATAAATGCAGAGATTCAATGAGAAATTTAGTTTGTCACTTATACTAAAGACGAATCTTTGGATCAAATTTAAAGAGAGAGAGAGAGAGAGAGAGAGAGAGAGAGAGAGAGAGAGAGAGAGAGAGAGAGAGAGAGAGAGAACAAGAAAAACATGTGCTAGATCTATCTTAAATGGACCTACCGGTACAGTGTATTATCTATGTTGATATTGTATGGAAATCAGATAACAGTGAATACTTCATTGGTCAAAATCATGAAAAAAGAAAAATCTAAAAAAACAACACTTGTGGATAATAATATAAAATAACTGCCCAGACATTTAAGTTTATTGTAAAACTAGACTGAATGTATTCCTTTTTACCTGGCGTTTCCATACAATGCATTTGGCAAGTTGTATTCAATATTTGGACCCGAAGTGAGGAATGAGAGATGATGTGAATATTACTGTAGTTTTTAGTAGCATTGTGTACATGTATTTAGCCGTGTGGCGCCAACCATGACATGGAGCAAGAAATAAGGTAAGTACGTCTTTATGTCACTCAACCTCTTAGAACTGGACAATGACGCCGAAAAACAAAATAGTAACAGTAAAACGTGAAGATGAATTGTATAAGGAAGAAATATTTACACTAAGGATGTGGACATTAAATACTTAGTCCAGTACCTATTGTGTGGAATAGTAGTAATTCAATCGGACGTCATCTGTTATTACCAACCGAAGGCTGGCACAAACCAAGAGTTCATATTAAACAAAGAGGCAGTGGATGCATGTGTTGGCATATAGAGTTCAATTATATTTACCTTTAGAAAGACATTGGGAAAATTATAATAGAAAAGAAAAGATTTACACCACTATGGGTATAGTGTAAAGTTACTACCGGCAAGAATAGTGTTCTTGTACTGCCTGCCTGCGTGTCTCTGGGGACGGTCGTGTCGGGACGTGTCAACCCCCTCACCTTACCATACCCTGGAGGAGACGACCATACAGTTCCTCGTCTACTCCTTCTCACGTCTTTTACACACGCCACGGTCAACGTAACAGCAATGTCAGTTTAGTTTGGTCACCATTCATTGAATCATTGACTGATCAATCACTGGCGCTAGTACTGCTCCCTTTATACTGCAAAGTGTTTTCCGGTATAGACAAGAAGGCAAAGAGTGGTCTTGTTACTTGTATCGACTTCAAGGGTAATTTCTCAAAAAAAATGGTGCTTGTACTCTCCAGTCTCATAATCTAAAGCTATTAGCAATAGCCTGGTTGAATGATCGGACCCTGGTCTCCCTCCCCCAGGTGGCATGTTCACACAGGCCCCTGACCACAGTCTGACCTCCGCCCCACCACCTCCAAACCCTCCAGTCTCCTTCTTCCACCATATTGAATAATACATGTACACAGCGATAAGGAAGGTCAAGATACGTAATGCAGACATGAGGGAATCTTGTTTGGCGTAGTGCCGTTTTGTTAGTTATAGCAACAGTGGTTAACACCCATTGACCATATTGTCCATTCTGATGGTACATTCAGTATTTAGCGCAGAGGTTGTCACCATCATCCTAACGTGGTATTCTAATTATGCCTAGGGAAATCTACATTAGTACAAATCAATCTGTTTAATACGAGGGTATCAGTGTAGAGGGAGGGTTTCGTAAATTTGGTCACCTGTAGCAAGAATATTATAGTACACTATACTATTCTTGCCTGTATAGCGTTTGTATGGGTTGGTTCACGTAGGTCCTGCCAGACTTACACAAATATTTGCTAAGTGCAAATAAAGCTAACTCACACACGCAATGTATTTACATCAATATGTATAATACTAGGTCAGAGGCTGCAACAACTGGGCCATTGGGTTACTGACAGACGTATGGCAAGGCCTTGTGGCAAATCTCCCCCATCCCACTACCCCGTCCATAGTTAGGTCCTTCTGAGTGTAAGTGAAGCAGAAGATGGCCTTTGATGACAGCATAGGGCTCTGGCTGAGGATGAGGCAGTATTATATACAGGAAGCTGAATGATATCCATGGCACAGTAACGGAATGAGATGTAAAAACAACAACACTTAATCTGGTAATTCACTAATGTCTAAGGAAATCTCACTCTGAAATATTAGACCTTTTTACATGTTTGGAGTTGGGATCTGATTTGGGCCGCACAAGGTTTTGATATGGGGCGAGAACCTATGTCCATGAAATAGACAACTGGTAATACCACTCCATCCAACTACCATCCCACCCTCCGTGAAGGAAATTCATTGCTGCGGTAAGGGCTACGCTTTATGCCAAGGTTGTAACCTTGACCGCAGGCTGGACAATGGCGCTTTTGTGATAGGACAGGGCCTGTCCCTCTCACGACCCATCGGTGTATATTCAGTTTGTCTGATGGCACAATTCCCTTTCTAGAAATTCCTCTTCATATATCATATATTTTAAATTATGTGTAATCTTGCACCCCCGAGCAGCAGTTCTATATCCGATAACAAGAAGTTTCCACTAAGATCAGAACACATCACTGACTGTGTTTATGTGGCAGTAGTGGGCAGAACTACGTAGTTCTGTGGGGCTGTGACTTTAACCCTTGTTCAGCCTGGTCAGCGAGTGTTTGATAAATCCATATGCTGACAACCAGCTTAAGAATCAGACCCGCCTCCAAGTCCCTCACCAACATATCCCACCACGGCCCACATGCAGCTATGAATGATGTATGTGCGACCTCATCACACACTGTCCCACTCTAATACCTCATTCCTCCTACACAGAAAACTGCAAATACATCACATCTTTGAATGTCTGAGTTCCTCGATGGCCCCCGGACGTAAAACTAAACAAACAAACAAACAAACAAACATCACATCTTGTCCTACCCGTCCATGTTCTACTCAGTCCTTCCTTACGACCAATAACCGCCATTTTAGGCAGACTTGGATGTCTTATGTATTGTGCCATAAACCAGACTCCTCAAACAAGTTGATATGTATGCTTAAATATGGTGCCAACAATTTGCAAAGGTCGTTATTAGTTTGCACCTAGGTGAGATACTTGTTAGATAGCAATGGTAGCTCAGAAAAAAGGCACTGATCATTATGAAGTAGAATGTATGATCTGTGCGGATTTACATCAATACGTGCCGATTCATATGGGCGATGTTGAAGAGAATAGACTTACACATTCCTGGCCCCTCCTACACCATTACGCAAGTCTACAGTAATCAGCACTAAGAGCTCTCAGAGTAAATTGTGATGGATTTCTTCCCGATCCCCGGTCCCGATTCTCTGAAATGCCCGGAGTCGGAAGCAAGGGTGCAATTTTGGACTGAGGGCTGCTTAGGTGCATAAGCTGCTGGAACATGTCCAACTGGGGGCTTATATTGAATGAACGGTGGATCGTGAAATGCCAATGCAATGATTCCTGATTGGTGTGGAATCTGTAGGATTAGGGCAGTGCTGATGGCACCCCATGGTGCATTGATGTCATTGAGGGAAAATGGCTCGCCGAAAAAGGGGAAAAACGCACGTAAATTGCTATGTACAAAGCAAGTTTTAAGGGTCTAGGTAAAAGAGATGTCCATTGAGAAAGCAAAACTTTTATTGTGGAACAAATTACGTTGGTTATCTGAAGGCTGCCAAGTATAGAAACTGAAGGAATATCGCTGTTAGTGAAACATGGGGGTAAGCAATAGGATGATATCTGAAAACCTATCCAAGTTAGTACATGTATAGTAGCTATAAACCATGAAATATGGGGACAGCTCCCAGCCCAGATGTTTTATGACAGCGGGTGCTCCATACAGTATACTTTATAACTTCCCCTCTGTGAACAACAGGCCTTTGGAGGGTAATCTCTAATTGGCACTCAATCTGCAGATCCTCTGGTGACTGAACGAACTGCCCTGGTAGCCTGATGGGTCATGGTGTAACGGGACGAGGCTAGGCACGTCTCAGGAGGGTTGGCGGACACCGGAGATTGAGGCATCAACAGTAAATGTAAGGAGGGGTGGGTTGATGCCAGGCAGGGGCAGCCTAGAGTGCATCTCAGCGTCAATTGCCAAGCTGTCATGACACACCTTGTCGGAGCAGAGGATAGAAAATATAATTATGTATACACTGTGTGGTTCTTCTTAACATGTGGGCCATCCAGTATCTAGCTATGAACCTGGCCCTATCCTGAGCTCTGAACTGACGCCATACAAGTGAATAGCGTACCCTTAGAATGCTATAATCAGCCATCTTATTGCGTCCTGGAATGGCAGCAGGTCATGGCCTTAGTGGGACACCCCTATCATGTACCTCATTAAGGAGCTCCAGTCAAAGCACCATGTTGACAAATCCCTCAGCTCAGGCCTAGTTATTTCAAACTGAAACCCTCACCTATACCCTCTTAATAACTACCACCATGGCCGGGGCGATGGAAGTAAAATGAGTAGGCCCTACTTTCAGTTACATTGGTGGGCATAGAACAATTCAGGAGGATATAGCATAAGATATGATTTAAGGTGGCTGGCGGGGATAGGCTAAGAGTAATAAGATTTTCGCCATATCCTCACCAGATTCCCAAAATGATATGTACTTTTCATATGTGCAAAAATAATGTGGGGGTCCCATGCATATTTTTGAGATTCAATCCTATATAGGATTATAGAGTGATTTGTCACATAAATCCCCAGATTCATATCCAAAAGTAATAAAATCTTTTCATAACTTCTTTAGCATTTAGATTTTATGCATATCTTTGCAGTAAATACAATATTGACATATGGTCCCATGCATATTTCTTATGTTTTGGGTGATTGAAATAACAAATGTAAAGAAATTTCTAACAAATGTAAAGAAATTTCTAGATTAGTGACATGTAGATTATGTAGCCTCTTCTAGGTGGTTATATACAGCAGTCCTCATGGCTCATGTTTAGGGCTTCTGCCTCACCCTCAGGAGATCCAGGGTTCAAATCCAAGCCAAGCCTTTCTGTATTTTGCACATTTTGTTTATCCATAGTGCCAATGTAAAAAAAAGACCCCTGGTGTCCAAATCCTGAACTATCAATCTAGCCCTTGGACATGGGAGGGCGAGGGGTAATTGAAATATAAATAAATCCTCACGTAGCTCCTAATAGAGTGATACAGGATAAAAATAAACACTCCTGAAATGGATTCTGGGTGAATCCTATTGTTCAGTCGGCTAAGTGTTTAAAAGACTTCACACGCTCAGGTCTGGACGTAAAACTAAACAAACAAACAAACAAACAAACACCTTCATTGAGGGTGGTTTTTCCTCGGCTGTGGCTTCTCTTGGATTGGCATCCTGTGAAATGACTTTCCACTAGGATTTCTCTATAAGTAGATAGGGAATAGGGACAGGGTCCTGCTCTGCTGTAATTGTGGCATGACTTAACGTTATAGCCTGTTCCCTTGATACCTTCTCCCTCTTTCCCTTTACTATTATAGTAAGTACTACTCTTGTGCACACATAGCACCCCTCTCTGACTGGGAGGCTTTTAAAGCCATTAAGTCAAAGCTGACTTAGTATTCCCCTGATAAATCTAGACTCTCCCTGTCATAGTTAATTAATGCTCTAGTAAGGTGCCTAGCAAGGATTATGTGTTGGTTTAGGGAGAGGATTGTTAAAGCTCTTAGAATTAGTACTGCCATCAAATGGAATCGGTTAGGGGAACTGTTAGGGGATCAAGTTCTCCGCGTTTCAATTCATATTTCATATTACGCATATCTGGAGCACAAGCCAGAATATCACAGAGACTTGCAGTGTCATCACCTTTCCTCCCTCTTGTCACTTTAGATATTTCATTTGATACCTTTGTCGTTAACGCCAGTATCTTGTGACATGAAACAGTGAGTTAGAGAAAATGACTTCCTAGGCAAGGAAGAGAGAGTATACAGTTAGTTTGGATAACATGACCCCCATGTGCCCTTCACCCAGCTATGTACAGGCGGCGTTAGGCTGTAGGTGATATCAGACGGCGGCTGGTGGCAGTATAGGACGGTAAGTCATCACCATCCATTAACACAGCCTGTCACTGCCGCTACATGAGCCTCCAGACATCCTGCCTACCTCCTCCATGGTCATCTATCCTACTCTGGCAGCCACAGCCTCCACCACGCCCCGCTATCAACACTTGACCAATCAGCAATCGATTCCCCATTCTCCATAAACCAAAAGCTAGGAGGGCATGTGCGCATGTCTCAAGTACCGAGGTGGAAATTTGCCGGCATCAGGTCTTCCAGGCAGGGTTCTTACTGATCGCTGTGGTTTCCTACAGTTGTGAATACAAAAAAAAAAAATTTTGTTGGTTTTAAAATCTTTGTAATTGTTATTTTATTTTGTATTTTCTATCAGTGACTTTGTGCGCCGATACAGCTAAGTAATGCATTTCAGACATTCTACATAAGTATATAAATGCCCCATGTGTGTAAAATGGCAGGCTTGGGGGAATACTGTAGTCATCCCAGGTCTGGAAGATAGAGGGTTGAGGTTGTCCTCAGACATGATTAGCTCCCATGATCATTGGTTAATACAGGTACCGTTCACCTCTAGACTAGCCATTCCCTATCGGTAGCACAACCTAATACAAGACCAATGGTTCATTGTTTAGCAGCCCCTCTGCTCTCTATACCACTGCACCAATTCATTGTCAGCAGAAACTGGGACTGTTAGCAATTAGCCCCAGCCGAGTTTAAGAGTCTGAGCTACACAAATAGACCGGAAGGTACCATGGGGAATGAATAGCTTTGTACCCTGAGCAGCCCCGTCGACGCTAATAGGAGCAGGAACAATAAGTAGTAACTCGAGCTTAATTCTGGAGTCAATCATTGTTGAGCAGCTCCTGTGCACATAGGGCTTTAGCTATAGAAGCAGATCTGCATTCCCACCCTGCCCGTTCACACCATTAGCTGTTATGTCCCCCATAGCCACTGAGAACACGGTAGCCCCGAGCTGATCTAAATAAAGGAGCTGCTCCTCCGACCATTATGTATGTCAGGCTAAAAGGACTGTACCGTGTGACAATGGAGCTGTCATGGACAGTGTCGCCCCATTTATTATCTACGTCTTTCTGTCCAAACAAGGTGTGGCACCAGGGACGGTCTAATAATAAACCATAGCTGTTCACTGCAACAATAGACCATCCTCCTCATTACCTGATCATAGCAGGCCCCACGTAAGAATCTCAGTAACATTAAAGAAGGGCCCACAGAGCAGCTAAGGGTGTGCATACAAGGTAGTGAACAGCTCACAGGACCTCATTAACTGGTGAGACAGGGTATAATAGGCTGCAGAGAGAATAGTGTAGCCATGCACATAATGATGTCCACATAGGAGCAGCTCAGGTTATACGTAAAGGACACACAGTGAGCCGCTCACAGGACCCTTCCTGGTGTGCAGCATCGTACCCCACAGCCAGGCGTCCCTGGGTGTCACCAGTAGTGAGTAGTATATGCACTTGTCGTCTTGGGGCAGGCACGGACAGTTTCGGAATGACAACAGTCTGTACATGCTATATATTCTGCACCTTAAAGGACATAGCTAACAGGGATCAGTTAGAATGACAGAGAAACAGTGGACATGTACATTTGCCCTACAGTGCTGGCATCCTGTATACCTCTTAACTGTCTCCCTCCACCTCCACTCTTCCTCCATTCCCTGTTCTACCGTGACTGTTATACCCCGTTCCGATTAGCTAGTCAACCCTCCGACCTCTATAAGCTAACCACGCAGTACCAGCCTCCAGGGTTGGCTGTCTGTACAGAGGCAGTCCCAAGCCTTGCCCGCTGCCCGTGATGCGGCTCCTCTTTTTACGTGCACAGCCCGCTGTGTGGGGACTGGTTGAGGACCAGGGTTAGTGGTGCTGTGCGGCCGCACACAGCGAGCTGCGTCCGCATACAGCGAGCTGCGGCCGGCCCTGTTTTATATGTCCACTCTCATCACTTCCAGCACTCCACTGGCGCTGCTGTAAGTGCTGAAGGTGTTCTTACACATAAAGTGCTGAAAGTGACAATAGTATTGCATCTGCTGAGATTGCTCGGATGCTATGCGTGATACTAGATGAATTACTACTGCCCTTACAATTGTTGGTGTAAGGGCACACTTCCACGATAAATGCTGCAACTGACAGTTCGGTCTGAACTGATGTCTGTATCTATTGCTGTATATAATATTAGATTTTGTATTACGGACGCTCTTGGTATGGCAGCTGTAATTGATGCAACTAGAATGAATGCCTCTATGTTATTCCTAATGCTCTCCCAGTTACTGTTAATTTTAGAGCGAGTGACTCCTTTCACAATATGGCTACACGTGTAGATGCCTTAGCCCCCCCCCCCCCCACAAAAAAAGTTTTGTTTACGGTCCTCCGACCGTGCTCAGCTCAAAGGGGCCGACCTCAGATTTTTTTTTCAAAATTTTCCAAATCTTTTTTAACAGGGTTCCCACTGGTCAGTTAAAAGCCAGTTAAACCCATTTTTCTTTAAAGGTCAGTTAAGAAGATATTTTAGGGTAAAGTCAGTTAAAAATGGTATTTTGACTCTTTTAAGGGAGAGTGATTGTCAAGATTTCATGCGAATTCGAAGAATTCTTCAACGTCTGCTCTTCAGAGCTGATGATTTTTTTTCGTGAACCCCATGAATTATTCAACATTTGGTGAGGTAAAAGCCAGGAAATCAACGTTTATAACAATCATCATTGAAAAAAATAGCAATATATGACTGTGAGACCTTGGATACAAAAAAAAAAAAAATCGACCTACCGACCTCAACTCTTTTAACCATGTTACCGGAAACACAGCTTCTCTTCTTTTTAGGCCTTTACACTTCGTTTTGTGGTTGGCCTACTATTGATTCAGTTATCTACTGTCAGGTTCATCCTTACAATACTGCATCCTCTCATCCGCCTGCTTGTATTATTGCTGCTACTGTTGCCATGGCTACAGCAGATATGGGCACACTGTGCAGAATGGAGCACAAATGGACCAGAAACGCATTTCTAAGGAGTAGTGGCTGGTCACATGACTCGCTCACTACATGTAGTCACTGGTGGCCTGCAGGCAGTGTGTGCAGAGGGAAGACAACACGCACACCGCCTGTGTGCAACAGGCGGATGTGCACTGTGGGTGTGGCTGCCTGACATGTTTAATGACTATCACTTATATATAGTGTGTTATTGTCTCATGATGAACCATCTCAGTAGAGGTATTTTACATGGTATTGTGAGGAGAGTTCTATGGGTGACAGACAAAGGGATGGGGGGAAACATTGCTGCAAGGGTAATTTACACTGATGGGCAAACTGAGGATGATGGAGTGGCTTCACGAAAAGGCAAATAAAGCTCTCCGTGCAGTGCACTCTCACCCTACACTTCCCTGCTATATTCCCACCCCACCTATGGTGCAACTACATGGTTTGGTGACACTCCACACCCTTGGAGACTGACCTTCTAGGCTCAGAGGATCGTGTCTAGAATGACCAGACACAGACAAAGGCTTATCTCAACATTAAGTCATCAGCTGTTCTTCGGTCAGCACCCTAGAGTGTGCGCTGTCCACCCTACCAACCCTTCTCTCTACACTAGTATTATACAGGCTAGACTGTTATTGCCTCGGGAAACCCAGTATATGGGTAATGCAACCATGTGATAAATCTGCAGTATGTTGTGAGGCTATAGTATAAGCTGTACTACGATATAATGCTGCGAGTTACCCTGCGAGTAAAAGCAGTAATGTGAGCTGCACAGAGGGGGACACTGCTGCCGTGCCTTGATTTATGATGATGATATAGGGTACGTGGCACTGAGAGATGCGAGCTGGAGCAGGGCATAGGAGGCAGGGGTGTAGTCTAGGCTGAAATGAAATGGGAAAGATAGACTTTGATGAGATAGACAGGTAAGGGATATTATAGGTTTCAGGTGTTGCTCTATCTGCTGTATGATAGGATGGGATAGATATCTCCTTCCGTAGCTCCTGTCCCATCCCCTTCATAGAGCATTCAAGCTCAGCACTTCCCTTCTAAACGACGCCCTGTCTCAGGACTCAGACAAAAGCATCTGCTCGTACAGGTACCATATTCAGGAACCATCCCCTGCAAAGCTGACAAATCTGATTTGGTCTGCAAATAGGCAAAGTCCCTAAATCTGTGGTGCAGGCAGTGAGATGAATATGGAGAATCTAATTAGGAGGTGCTGAATGTAGTGTGGGTGTAGGGGGCTTGGTGTCAGTTGTAGAAGACTGGGTGCGTGTGGATAATACAGGCTCATTATGTGGGAATTATGATACAGCCAATATGCAGCCTATACCTCTGATACACGGCTTGTAAAGTGACACCACATGGAATAAGGTAATATTACACATTGACGTCCTATCATATGAACAAGGTCAGGAAAGCTCCAGCTACACCGACACTAATACCAGTCCTCTAGATTGGCCTAATGATGATACATATATATGCAGATATATCTGTGACATACGATCTGATATAATGCCCCTTAGCAATATTGGATTGTGTTCAGTGTTAATGATTCCGAGCTAACCGTGCCTTCCCACTTGCAGCTATGTTTAGTTCTTCCCAATAGAATTCAATCACGGCTAGTACGAGTAGGAGAATTGATGATGTCATTACTGAGCGTGGTGTCGTATAGTGAGCAATAGCGGAGGTGAATACAAATTGACTTGCCAATAGCACCTCTACCTGACCTGAACACTAGTGGTGTGCTCCCTAGATTAAGTCTCATCGAGACTGATTGGCAAATGTATATTACATTTATGTGAGCGCATAGAGAGGACAAGTTCAGTTTGAATGCAGTTGTTGGAATCAGCATTATAGATCTGATAGAGCTCCTGCTGATGGTATTGCTAATGGTGCTGCTGTTAGCTCCAATACTGCTGCTGTTAGCTCCAATACTGCTGCTGTTAGCTCCAATACTGCTGCTGTTAGCTCCAATACTGCTGCTGTTAGCTCCAATACTGCTGCTGTTAGCTCCAATACTGCTGCTGTTAGCTCCAATACTGCTGCTGCTACTCATCCTACTGCAGGTTCCCGTTCTGTAGGTAGCGTTAGTGGAGAGGGTTGTGGAATGCTGGCAAACATCTGTCGGTTCTTAGCTCACCCACTGGTCTGGTCTAGGATTAAACATGACAGTTAAAGCAGCAAACAGGGGCAGAGCATTCCACCCACCTCTGCCACTCACCCACCTCACCACCATCACTGCCACCACAGGCACTGCTCTACCAGTGTCCTACTCTACTTCTCAAACTGATGGAGCAATCGTCTTTAGTGGTACAAGGCTTTGATACTCAGAAAGTTATTGATCACATACTTGAAAAGTATTCTCCTTTAAATATGAATGTATTTAGATGCACACAAATGTTCAGAGTAGCCTAGGATTATGTACACATTCACTCCGAGCCACCACAAACAAAGTATTGTGTTAGGTGTTGTAGTAAAAGTACTAATAAGAAATCCCAGCATTAACAAGTTTCTTCTCACTTGGCAGAATCTTGAGCCTCCAGGAATAGATGTGGGGCCTCACAAATCTTGTAAGTAGCAATGAAATGGAGGTGGCTGCTGTGAAATATGTCCAGCGCCTTGTTTATGCATGATTGCTCGCAATAACAAATGGCCATCATAGTCTTCTATCAATTTTGCTGAGTCTGCAGTGGGTGAGGTTTGATAAATACTACTTCTTATGGCTTTTTGCAAAAGTACCAAATGTCAAGAGATTTTCTGGGAGCGATAATGAAAGTTGAACAGCCAGCTTTCAGCTATTGATGTGCCGAGTAGAATAAATGGATTACGTTGGTGTTATCCTATTTCATGTGCACCCCAAGCTACCATCTAATATCTGCATCTTCAATACAGAGGGATAGGTTTTACTCTTGTTTATTGATGTGCTCCCATCGTCGTGCTTTGTAGAAGTCTAGTGGGTAGCCTTTCCGCTTGAAATCATATCATATTAAAAACTGATCAGATCTAGTGGAATTCCTCTAGATCGGAAGTTCCTTTGATTAAACGAGAACTTATTCCGGATGCACAATTTACAGTTTTTCAACTTGTCAATGCTAAAATCCAGTGGCCCATAAGAGAACCTTAGGTTTCCTCATTAGGATCGTAACCGAGATTTGATCAACATGATTTAATTTAAGGCCAGGCCTGTCTGTGAGATAGAGGTGCCCAAAATGGATGAAAGTGCATTCGGAGGGGACGATGGAAGGATTTAGCTTTAGGTTGCAAGTCATTCAGAACTTAATCATAGTTCCTTGGTTAGATCTATCTCATTGAATCTAATGTTTTATGGACCTCCATGGATACTGGTTGAGCCTGCCGTTGCTTAACAGGAAAGTCTTAGCACAAAATTTGGATCTGACCAAAATTCTTGATAGATGAGACCATAATGGTTCACATTAATTGGCTCAGGGACCCCCTTGAGTTTATACCGCCGGGTAGGTGGTAGCAGTTTCAACAAGTCAGGCATCCAATTGTGACTTTCATTCAAAATTTCCAAATAATTAAAAAAAACAAAAAACACATGCAGATGGATGAACAAGATGGTATTGTGTCCTGACACAAAATAATGGAAAAAAAAGATAAAGCAAAAGCGCCATTATACCTGTTGTAAAAAGAAGAATGTTTCCAGGTGCAATTCTTCTCCAATCCAGTCCTCCATAGGCTTAGGTCTGGACTTGACTTTTTTCTCTATATTACTATATGGTCGTGGGAGAGTTGGGGCCAGCTTGCAGCCAGAGCGTCTAAATATGAGACGCTGGTTCCTCCACTACACACCAGGTGGCGCCACCCTGAGCCTTGTGTGTGGCACTGCACATCGCCCAATTTTTTGCATTGTCGGCTGGTTCCCCAAGGAACAGGTCATGATCTTGTCAGGATAGGGCGCCACCAGCAGCACCTCAACACATTGCCACCACCCTCTTAGAGAGTGCCAGCCTTCTTTGATGCCAGTGGATCTGATTGGTGGCCGAGTGACGGACTCCCTTAAGGGGCTGCTGATAAGGGGGGGGGGGTGTCTGGAGGGGGAGGTATCGGGAGTATTGTGGGGATGTATGAGAGCAGGAAAGGACGGATAGACACCATCATGGCCTGTGGGCAGTCGTACACTACTGTAACGCTTATCTACTACTCAGGGAATGAGTTGCTCGATAAGGGTGGGATCAGACGCAGGTGTTGAGTAGGTCGCCTTTGGACCACCCACTCTCCACCCTCTCCACATCTGTTGTGGATATCATAAATGTATACACACACTGGCCTGTCTTCTAACGCAGTATGTGTTGCCATCGTTTCAGACCAGGCTGTGGACAGTTGGGAATTTCCTTCGTTTTATTTTTTTGCACTACTTATCCAAAACGGCTAACCCGGAAGTCGTCGGCTTTGACCTTGGATGTTCCCGTAGTTGGCAACTCACACTCTATCTGTAGTGCAACCAGCGAAAGTGACCCAGTGAATTAGAAAAAAGTAGAAGTTGTGTGAAAGCACAGAGTTACAACAGTAGAAGTTGCAATGCTTTTGGCACGTGGTGGCGCCACTTCTTTTCTTGCCACTTTCGTATCTCTACTCTACTCCCGTTCCCCTCCCGTAGGCCCACCCGTGACACAGACGAAACTCAGTCAACTTCTTTTCGTGCGAGCAGCGCCGCAGGCGCTGGTATCACTAATAAACAAATGGAAATTGGAGCTGATTACAAAATCTCCCACAAAGCACATTCCCAAACCCCTCTGGTCACTTTTGTCTGTTATGTGATGTCTTTCCCCTGAGGGACCTGGATTCGCATTGGTTTGGAGTTTCTTTTTTTTTTTTACAATTCATAGCAAGGTAGTGCTGAGGTGTGGAAGTTCAACATTTGTCCTCCAGAAGTTTTTTTTTTTTTTTTTTTTTTTTTTTTTGGTTTGGAGTTTCGCATCCAATTGAGTCAGTATTGATTATTTTTTTTCCCAGGCCTTTTCGCTAACGCCCCTTGCCCAATGTGAGCCCAAAGGTACTGCTTCAAACCCTGGTGTTGAGCAGCGAGATGGTTCAGGTACTAATTGTATTACAACCCAGACATTGGCACTGCACTCAAATATTGACGTTGGTTGCCACCAGAAGGCTGTGATCTGGGTGCAGCTCCATGTGTGGGCTGGCAGCAGGGGTGCAGCTTCTAGCAGCACTGAAATGTGGGGTCACAAGTGCCACACTCATTATCCCCACTTGAAATCGGGGACAGAAACAGATTTTTAACACTGAAAAGTCCATAGCCACTTCTGGCTATAGGAAGATATTGTTATAGGATTGCAAGCTTCGATTCAGTAGATTGTCAGTGTAATTTTGAACTGATGCTTCCTTAGCTATGTGGCAATCATATTCAATGGCTTCATGCAAGAATTAAATTCCATATAGGGAAGTGTAGTTTGTGGACGGTGATACTTACAGGGAGGCGCGATGGACGGTTAATCAGCTCAGACCTACAATTGATCCCCTCACGTCAGGGGCCTGTCTTCCCACACCATCCACCAGTTTGAACACTCAGTATCATTAATTCACAAAGACTTCCTCTCTCCATTAACGTCTTCCCTGAGCAGTCTGTGTTGGCCTCCAGTCGTGGATCTGGTCTGGAGGACCACATTCATGTGCCTGGAGGGCTTCTTCAAAGCGTGATCATATTTTTGCTCAAGACATTCCCTTTTTACAATGAGAATCTCTCTTTGCGTGTCAAAGAAAATTGGCAAATTGGACTATTGAAATAAATACTTCTGGAATTCACTGAAATGGACCACTGATTTAAGGTTAATGGACCACCAAAATGCCTTGTTTTGGTTGTAAGTAGTCTCTTCATAGTTGTATGGAAGAAAAAAGTTTACACTTGGATCTGCCTTTGAATAGAGCTTCTCAGATAGTCCCGTTGTAAATGATTGCACAGGCATTAGAGGGAGTTTTAAATGTGTGTTAATACCGTATGCCCCGCACCGATGAATCTACATTAACGTTCAGAAAACTCCACAGTAAAAGTTCTGACTTAAAACAATAGGTACTGAGCTAAATGGATGTAGTGTGGCATCTGCATACATGTCCTTAGCTTTTACCCGGATATTACCCCATGGAAGCCTCCACAGTTCACTCTGTGCCGTCAGACTTCATGCAGACTCGAAGTAACAAGGCATTCTTTCACAGAAGGTCTGTAGCTGGAACTGCAATCTCAGCACTTTTCGCCTGGCCATTATAGACTCCACAGAGCCACGGCAATATAATGCCAGCCATTCTAAGGTGTTATCAAGCCTTAACCTAGGATAGTGTCCTGAGTTATGACAGGCCATAGCAAGTGATATTAGCTTAATGTTATAGCACTGTGCAAACTAGTCAGAATCTGCAGTCTATAGCACTGCATCAGGCTATTCCGTGGTAATCGCCAACCTGGCCCTCTAGGGTTAGATTACACTAACATCTACAATGAGAAGAAGAAAAAAGAAATCAGCTGAACTGTTGCCTGCATTTCCGAATCTGCCATAGTACACGATCGGTTCTGTAGTCGACTTATGTTCTCCTTATATATAGGGCGCCAGTGTTGCAGTTAGTGTAGTAACGCGCACGTAATGGACACGTCTTGGTGTCACTGGAAGAGTTTCCTCAAACGCTTTCACAGACAAATACACATAGGAGAGATTAAGGAGCAAGAAAAAGACCCCTGGTATTTTGTAGAACAATTACTGATTCACGAACAGGTATTTTCTCAACAGCCGGTCATTCCAAAAAATCCAATATGGAAAGACCTCTCCTTACATCAATGTCCCAAATAGCTGCCTCTGAGGTTCGGCCCACTCCTCCCATAACCTCAGTGGTTGTGTATGAAATGTCTTCAGACAGTTGAGGATTGAGTGATTGTTAAAGGTCACAGTAGGGCCCTGGGTGATGTGGATAGCTTACCTGTCATGTTGGGGGTAAATAAAACACCAATGTGAGACCCACCGGTGTGCCACCTGACCTTGGCATTTGTATTAAGGTGTAATGGATGGTAAACACATGGTAAAAGTGGTAGGTATCTTTAATAGCTGCCTACCCCACACCTGAATCACAGTCTATATCATTATAAACTATCCTACTTATAGGCCTTCATGTTCAGCCTCATGGTTAGAGTTCTCTTATTGCGAAGCCCCGTGAAACATATATCACAGTGTTATGTGTAGGTTTACAACAATTGGATCAACATACCACACTGTTTGCATTTATTTGCCATTAAGAATAGTTATGGTGGGGTTAACAGCTTTGACTAATGTAATCTCACAAAGCCTGGTTAACTACCCGCTCACATCCTCTTGGTGTAAATTCCAACTAGACCAAGACCTTGAACCACTGTCTGTAGGCTGCCAGCATTACTGACCTTCACACGCTGACCTGTGTCAGCACCAGTCCCCCTGACCTTTGTGTAATACACACAGGGAGCGCTGTTAGGATTTACCAAAGGGACACCGCCGACATTCAGCCTGGGGTGTTTGCTAAATGTTTCACCAACCACATGTAGGACTTGAGGATATTACATTGCTGTATTGATGGTACTCTGCTGTAGTATCATGTCACAGAGTGAGTGTTTTAGTTGAACTCGAGGTCCCAACATCGCACCAGGCCCAACAAATGCCAGATTTCGAATTTACCAATACATGTATCACCCCTGGGCCAACCCTGCTGTAGAAAGAATGTAGTATACGGATCGAGGTACTGTATTGAAATGTTCTCTCTCCTTTTGACAGTTCAAACCCGTTTTGACCCCATTAGCTGACATGATTTTAGGAAAGAAAAAAAAAAGAGAAATAAGTGAGGCATTGAGTGGTTAGTGTGAACATTGCCTGCAGGGCTACATGTTGAGCCTTTGCCCTGGCATCAATCAGTCTGGGACTAGCTTGATTAGTATTGTAACATGGCTGGATGATCCCCCACCATCCGGATCAAAGAGGAGGGATCAGCAGATGAGTCGTGGCAGATCGCAGTAGCTGCACGCCATGGCTGCACACAGATCCATATCAGCGAACAAGGCCTGACAGCTAGTATTTACCAATACCACTCTCATTACTTTATTTCATGGATGTGTTTACAGGTTTGATCTAAGCCCTGTCTAAAAACCTAGATACCCCGCTGGAGTGGGGCGCTGACTCTTATTACCTTTCTTCCATTATCAGATTATGGGACTGAAAACGTGTGGTCAATCAGAGGATTTCAGTCATAGCATTTTTACGCCAGCCGCCAACAAAATAAAAGTTCAGATACACATCAAGTTCAGATGTTTTACCGTGCTGCTTCTTAGTAAAGACTTGGGACTTCAGCCACAGGCCCGGACTCCCAACCCCCTTGAATGGACATAAAGGACTCCCGACAGGACATCTTTATAAGGTTGCCTAATTAAGGGGTGCACTAATGAAGCAAACATCCCAGTCTACTTCTTGTACCAGAGTGAAGATGCTGCCTCCCTCTTGTGGTATATGAATGTACTACTTATTACCATAGCAACAACAAGAAGGCAATCAACCCAGCTTTTCAAACAACACCCCTGGCAGCCCTGGACCCCATCCCTTAAACCCTACATCACATGCACACATATACATACAAACAGTACCAGTCTCCTATCTTAGAGGAGGAAAGACCCCCCTGTACTGATGGCGCCACGTGGTGGCCAGGGTAGTCATTAGGGAGGCCTGCCAGGTGCGATTACCCGAATCTCACTTTGGTTTGCTATACCCTTGTGGGAGGTATATTTCGGTAGCTAGACCCAAGACCTTGAGTGGAGAGGTAGTTTATGCCAGCGGGTAGTGACTTGTGCCCCTTCAACCACCCTCCTCCTCCTCCTCCTCCTCCTTCTGCTCTCTCCCTCTCCCCCTCTCCTGCTCTCTCACCTTCAACTCTAGAGGCGACCTTGACTCCAGCCAGCTGATGACGTCAAGAACCCCATTTGCCACCCACCCAGGGGGTAAGAGCCAAGTAGAGGTACTGAGGTTCTAGAATACATATAGAAACTGTATTAATCTCACATGTCTAGCCAAGATACAGTTCTATATCATCTACTACATGGGTTATCAGTAAAAAGGTGGAAGTTTTCAGTTATGGACCTTTTTAGAGTCTAATATTCAATGTGATACTATAGGAATCCTATCAGAGCTGAGCTTATATTGATCAGATTTGAAATGCAAAGCTTTAGCTTCTTGTCCATTGTATCCTTAGTTCTTGGCAAATTTTTGGGGGCCCGGACATACTCCAGCCCCACCTCCTTTATATTTGGGGGTGCCCCCCCCCCTTTTTTTTTTTCCCTACGTCCCTGATGGGCACGGGGAATGAGTCGCTGATCTCCTTTCGGTCTCCGTACTTCTTGACCTTCGCTGTACTGCCAACAACACAGGAAATCTGTACTCACAGACCCTTACCACTCAGTCTGCTAACCAGGAGGGAAATGCCCCACGTCAGAGAATTCTAACGCCTGACAAGTTTAGAAGTAAACACGTGAGGTCAATACAAGATTGTATAATTTAGGTGACTTGGTTTATAGGCAATATACTTGTCTATGTGACGTCACATTTAGTCTATGTATTGAGGTAAGGACGAGGAGTTTGCACATGCTGTAGTAAAAGATGTCGGCTATCAGTCGTCTGCTACCGAACATCATATTTTGTAATATTGTGTCAATGCACGAGGCTAAAATAGGATAACTTCTACAGCACAATCTCCAATCACAGTCAATTCTACTGCCCCTTTATGATGCCATATTGAGCACAGATATACGTGTTCTGTATCTATTCGCTACTGACACATCTTATCTAATCCAGGGACGTTAGATAAGATTAGAAAGGGGATGTGGGGTGATGATAGCTCCATTGGTTAGATGGGATGGCTTTTAGAGCTAAAAGTTTCCAGGTGTAGTTATTTGTATCCTGTTTGCAATTTCTATTTGACGAAAATGATGTCGGGCATAGGGACTACTCAAACGCACGTGATACTCTCTATATTATATGATAATTTTAAAGGCCTTCATTTTTGTTTGTTCATACTGTGGTCGGTTTTCTAACATCACAGTGGTTAATGTGTTGCAGAAAAAAGGCCCATTGACCAGTCAACCTATCAGGCACAGATAAGCTCAGACTGAATGCCTGGCCTAGATTTGGGCCGCTCTACCAGCCCCAGCCAGGCTACAGGCAGTCCTTGTTAGATCCAATCCATCATATATGAATTTATTCATTATTAATTCTGAGGTTTAGGGGTCCCTTAGAACAATGCTTTTTAAATTCCCTCCTCCCCCCCCCCCCTCTTGATAATCTAAGAAATTGACTCACAACTCTTAAAGTGGTCAATGTACACTTGAATACTTGTCATAGAAAACTATGTCATAAGTTCGCCTGAGGTCAGGTTTTGCTTAGATCAGCAGCGGTAACGCTAGCTCAATCAGGCTGTGTAGGCAATTAAAGCATTCCTGGTGTCATCCAGTAACAAATGCTGCACTAGCCTGCATGTCTACTGTATACCCCAACACACGTACCTACCTCCCAACCAACTCAGGTGCTGTACCCTCTGGGCACAAGATGGATACACATGGCTCATAGTCAAAGGCACCTTGAGTAGGGGTTCCCCTGACCTGGGCTGCTCTTTGGGCCGCTCTTTGGGTCTCTGTTGAGCAGTTCTTGGAGGTGCTCAGCCGTTCTGAGGACTGATGCACCGTGGGGTGATCAGGAGATAAGGTGGAATGTAATTAATATATTTAGAATAATTGCCTCTTCAACCGCTAAAGTAATGCATAGTTACTTAGGTTTCACGACTCAGGTTTAAATGCAATGCCAAAGAAGAGAGCTTTGGAGCTGCTCCATGAACTGATGCAATATGATCCACTAATAAGGGACCACTAGGCGCATTTCTGTATATCAGCATTTACAAGTATAGTGCATGTATAGTAAGCTCCTTTGGGTCTTCAACATAAGACGGACAGAAGTAGCATTTCTAACACCTGTAGAACTGCCTCCTTTCTCCTAGCTCATGTGAGCTTAAAGAGCCATAGACATGTTTACGAGGTCGCTGTTGGTGCCGAAAACTGGGTTGTGTAGTTGGAAACATCTGCATGCACCTTGCAAGATATCCCGACGGAAAGGTATTTGTTGGTAAGGAGGTAACTTAGCTGACTGTCTTGACAATGGGTACGCTCATATGACAGTGGGAATATACTGAACATTTGCATCTGAGGTTAGTGTGATAAGCAGCATATTGCAAATTTACTTTATGGAATACGAGAACGAAAACAAAGTACGATGACGGATTGTCCCTTCTAACTCTAATGCGATCAGTGCTTTCACTCCTCGACCCTCCCCTCCCTAGGTATGTCTTACTGCCATACACAAAGCCCATCTCTCTCTATGCAGCTCTACACCTAGGCAGGGTGAGTGTAAGATTGAGGTGAGCACTGGATCCAGGTGCCAAACTCACGCACCATGTGTGTAACCTCTTACTGAGGGACACCTGGAGAGAGAATGGTGGGGTGGGGGTGGGGGGTCAGAGTAGAGGCCTGGAGATAGTAGCAGTGGTACCAGGGGGTTATCGTCCCTCTGAGTGTGTTAAGAAAGAGGGTTCATGATAAGAAGGGTTGGGTGCTCATAAGGTACTGACCCACTGAGCATATGCCTTGCTGTGCATGCTTTCAACTGTGGTTGCGTGATCTGTGTAGGCGAATATGGTGATCCATTGACCTGTAGAATTCACTTACATGTTGTGTAGGCTATGGTTCCCAAAGCAGATTTAGTCAAAGAGGCATAGCAACCCTCTGTATTGTGTTTCCTGGTTAAATTCATCTCATGTTACGCGTACCAAAACCCATTCCCATCCCAAGAAAAAAAAACAACACTGAAAACAGTTGACAGATGATTGAATTTACAACAATCCGATCTAATGATACATCATCCCCTTTACCAATAAATGAAATTCCTTGTAACACCCATGTTACTAGCAAGTCCCTTAGCCCCGTGCGTCATAATAGTAGTTGTAGTAGGTAAACCTCCTGTGTGATCCTGAATTGACAGAGTAAGTTACTAAAATTCTCAGAAAGGCAAGCCACTCAAATATGTCTTGCCTCAGCCCCAATATTTCCTACCCTCCTACTGTTATGCCCATACAGTGCCCTGCTCATCCTGACCTTGCCAGACGTGGGAGAAGATAAGGCGACATGGTTAGAGACCACAGGGAGACTGAGGGCTTACCCCTGTCAGGGAAGGAGGCTTTTTGGTGACCGGGGCTGAGTAGAACAAATTGCCGGAATACTCTGTAGGGGAAGACACACTTTTATCCTAATTAAAAACGGTCAGCAGTGGCGGGGAATGTTTCACCATAGATTATATTAAAGTACATGTAGTAGAATTTACACAACTTATCCCCTATACTTTTTCAGCAGCTCCACTCCCACTGTTAATAACTTAATTAAAGGGTCTTCTAGATTGCCAAAATAAGTTGTCCTTTCTCCAGTCCTTACAAAGCAAACATGCACCAGACGTATGAATCAAACCCTGCTACTTCTCTTCATAGTAATATATAAGTGTACCTTCCTGCCGTCTCACTTAAGGTGAGTTCCTATTCCTTTGGGAATTCTGTCAGCTGATGTCTTAGACCGGCCGGATGCTATTGACCTGATAAATACTGCTGGGTCCGGTGACATTAGTAGAACGCTTGTATGGGAGCATGGGACCCCAGTAAATGCAGGCCTGAGAGGAAGCAGAAAGTGGAGCATGCGTGATGGGAGGCAGGAAGCCACTCTCGGAAGCCACTATCGGAATCAACAGAAATAAACCTTTCGAACGCCATTTCATTGGTTATTAAGTGACAAATAGACGATTGAATCAGAAGTCCCTGTGGTATATGGTAACTAGAAGCCATATATAAGGCCTAGTTGGGGAGCCCATCTCCAGGAAATGATTTCAGAATCATTTGACATCACTCCGACGGAACCACTCTGAGGGGCAGTTATCAGCTGTACATTAGAAGCCATACGGAAGCCATTGGTAGAGTAACCTTGAATGGCTGGTATGACCTATCAACTGCTCTCCTTTTTTAAAAAAAAGGGAAAAAAAAATAATACGACTCTGCACCAGATAGATCAACTTTATTAAGATATAAATTACGTTTTTATGTACGACATGTCAGAGCCAAGATTTCCACGTTAAAGGTACTCAGCAGCCGATGACATTGCACACCTCCCCTCAGTATCTCCCATAGCCAAATCTAACAGTACAAAAAAAAAAAGACACACACAAAAAAAACACACACTTTGACATTAACCAGAGGTGGCAGTATCTAATACTACCCCTCTGTTCCCTTGTGATTGACAGCCCATATTTAAGCTCAGGGGCGTGGGAAGCAGTTTCAGAGTGGGTGGGACCAGGGGGCTTTCTGCAATTTTTGTCCTCCCTTTGCTTGACCTTTTAGTTTTGACCTTTTGAGGAGTTGGCCAAAAGTGGGGGGTGGGGGTGGGACATGTCCCCCCTGTCCCCCCTGCTTTCCACGCCCATGAAGCTCCGTGTTACCTAACGTGCAGTCAGCCGGCACTGTGGACCATTCGCCGGAGGGTTGAAATGAGCCTGCCAGTTTCTACCCACGCCCTTTGTCACTTAATGCAAACCAACTGTCACTTACAGGCACCAGTCGGGGACTAACGCCACTGAACTGCTTTTGAAATGTCGGAATCGAAATAGTTAAAATGCAGAGAAATTGAACGAGTGCTTTTTTTCAGTCAAGAGCAGATTAGCATTGTATAATGTGACTTGGATAGACTTGGTACTGGTGTAATACAAAGATTGTATGTGATGGCAGTACACGTATTGACGCATATATAAAGTGGTACCCTATGGTCATATCACAAAGTAAACATATTGCTGTTGTGTGTGGTTTAAAGTACTTTATGAGAAAGGAAAGTCTTTTCCCCTTAATATATGCTCTACTTTGCCTGAATCAAATCTGATTGGAAACCACAGAACTGTCATTGTTATGTATGCATCACAAATGACACTAAAACCTTTCAGGATTTCCCACACACTTAAAGATAGCAATATTCCCCTCTTATACCTCAGCTGATCTCAAACGCGTATTACATTATTTGAATATGCTCAGGTGAAAAAATAAATGGTGGGCTTGTTTTCACAAAGTCTCCAATCCAAAGCCTAGAAACCCTCTCATGATGAAAGATCAGCTCTCGAACCAGACATGAACTGGTAATAAGGAGGCAATTTATCTAACTGACATTAAAGGCCACCTTATTTTGAGGGAGCGAATTGTGATAAAAGCTTCAAAGACTAATCAGTTATTCTCCGCGCGGTGCCTTGTGGTGAGGGGCCATTAGTTGGGAGGGTGGTTGACAACTGGAGGCACGTGCTGTGAACCTGGAGAAGGTTTCATGGAGAGGTGCTGAATTGAACAGCCTTGGGCAGCAATTGGTTATTACAGAACCTTGTAGGGGAAGTGGCAGTCTAAAGGCAGGGAGGGGACGGACCACTCCCCTTAATCACGAAATAGGTTCAGATAGAGTGAAAAGATGTACATTGATATTGATACGCTATGCAGGAGTTGCTGCCTAGTCCAGATGAAGTGAAATATGTGACTTTGATTTTTTTTTATGAGATTCCCAGTGACACTCTCATAAATTATAGATTTACTAACTTTGTTTTATGCAGGGAAAAGAAAAATTGTACACAAGTTCACTATTGCTTGGAAATAGTACGGGAATTATGTTGAAAGACAACCTATGATGCATATAAATGGGAAAAAAACCCTTAGGTTTGCTTGTTTTTGCAGTTAGAAAAGGGTATACATGTATCAGTTATTTCTGTCAGCAATAGATGAGAAGGGTTGGTGAATGGAGACGTGCAATATGTTGGCTGTGTGCCCGTTGGGCAGGCATAAGGTGTGGATGGAGATCTAGTTAGTGTAGTATTTCATGCTGATAATGATGAACATGGGTGTAGATGAAACCCAGGTGGGATGTTACAGAAGGTGTTAACTCTGCTCCTGTACCTCACTGACACACTTCTACCTCTACACACATAGATACAGGCAGAATCCAACACCAAAGGTGGCACCCTGCCTTACAGGCAACTCTCTATACAAGGCGGCCAGTGTAGGATATTATGGCTTCTACATGTTAATCAATGCACCACATGGGTTTTTATACACACGAAGCCTTTTGAGAATCTGGAGTCTCCAGGCGAAATAATGACACAATTATGAATATATAAATGGCGTAGAATTGTCCTTATACCACGCTTTGGGGACTTCCGGTGGTTTTATATGCAGTTTAGCCATGCATTATTCTGCATATACCACACATGTGCATTTTTGAAATTTTTGGTATATACTTTTTCGAGGTCAAGTTGGACTTAGAATATTTTGGGATATGCTGGTGGACATACAAATGTAGTCTCGCCATAGTTTTAATGTGAAAAATCGTCCAAACTTGTAGGAGAATTGAACCCCAGCCGCAGTGGAGGTAGGCGAAGGCCTTAGCTATAGCGCCACACTGAACGGTGATGAAACTCAATGCGAAAATAAATAAGTTCTAACCTGAGGTCCTAATCCTATGTTTCCACTCAGTTTTCGTCTTAATTCCAACCTTTTCATGTTATAATATCGAAATCCCAAGAAGTATTCGATCCATAGAAGAGGAATGCGTGCTAATTTTCTCCATTTTCTTCAATATAAATAAGAATCCAATGATTTGTCTATCCTAAGCGAGTCGCGGTCCGGCCATTCCCACCTGCCTCCTTGTCCGGCGAAAGTGTGTCAGTGGCCCGGATATAGATATAGGTCAACACGCCGCAGTTGAAAATGTCGGACCGCGACTCGCTTACGATGGAAAAAGCAATGGATTCTCCTTTATTTTGAATATATTGGACATAATATGTATGGAGGGATCATCTAGAATGTCTAAGGATGTGTATGTTTTAATTTGAAGACTTGTCATGGTTGGATTCGATACAAAAAGTGTGTGTGAACACAGCGGTACCTCTCCCGGCAAGGAACAAAAACAATGGCTTCGTGCAGAGCGGCCACGGGCCGTATCGCTTGCACTTACAAAATGTCTTCTCCTGGCTATATTCTTTTGATATCAGGTAAGAAATTAATACAAAATGGAGGAAATTGTGGTATAAACCTATTAGGTCATGGATATTGCAGCCCACAGGCCTAACAAGCTGGATATATCCAGCATGTACGGCTCTAGGGCTGCAATATCCATGGTCTATTTAGCTTAATAAGGGGTCGGTTCCTCATGTGTGGAAGAGCATATTGAATGATCTTAAAACAGGTAACGTGCAGCTATAGCAATGTAGATTTGAATTGCTCACGAGGAAGGTTAAAAGAAGTGAGCGGAAAGTTAGTTATAAAGTGATCTGCAGTTGTTTAAATGAGCTTAAATCAATAAGTTGATAACGATGGAATGCTGGGTTCATGTTGAGATATGTATGGAGGTGCAGTTAGTAGACAAGACTTCCTCTAACCACCCTATGAGGGATAGAGAGGCCCTGGGTGTTGTTCGTTAGCCTCCACACACACCCGCACCGTGCCTGCCGCCGGGACCCAGCCATATAAATAACCGGTGCTGGTCCCCGGCCGTGTGTGAGCAGCTCTGGAGGAGTGGCAGGGTACCAGCGGCAACAGGAATAGCTGTAACCGGAGAGGGAGCTGCTCACTACCCTCTCTCTGCCTACCTACCTACCTGCAGGCTGGGGTAGGGAGCTCTAGTATGGGAAAGCTACGACAGGTAGCAATAGTGAATAAGGGTGGGGAAGTATTGGTAGACAGCCAGAAGGTCTGCAATATTTGGAATATTTGGAGTTCATGTGGTCATAACAGAAGGAGGATGGTATAGGTCGAGATCTCTTAGTAAAAGCTATGAGGAGGATAATAAGGAGACTCATACTTTGATAATGCCATAGTTGCTAAAACTCAATCTAAACCTATTTTATAAACTTGCCAAGAGTATAAATCAAGAGTAGTAGTATTGGTGTAAGGTTGGAGTAGGCAGTAGTATAGTGTGATACACAGGGGGTACTGCTATAGACTGGTTCCCGTCGGTTCTCTCGGGTCGTAATCTGGACAACACGTCAGCGGAGCGAAGCGCAGCAGTGTCTGCTAGATGAACACAGGTGGGCCAGTGTAGAACTGCTACTGCTGAGTGATGGGGCAGCAGCAACAGAAGTGTGCCATACCTAGAGTTGCACACACCAGCTGTGTGTGAACCACACCCTGCTCCAGCTACCCCCGCCCATATAAGGGGCTACATGCAGGTTAGCGGTGCTGGTCAGCCTGGCTATAACCCCTATTGTAGGGTACTACTAACACAGTCACTACATGGCCAGCACGCTATTTGACAAAGCGTCATTTGGTGACCTAGTTGATCTGGCCTCACACATGTAGCGAGGTCCTCTGCTAAAATCACCTCATATCGGAGTCAAATTGAACACATAACGGTTTAAAATCATTAGGAATTCACAGATGATTTATTGTTAATGCTCATTAAATCTTGAGTTAATAAAACTTGTCTGATCAAGGAAAAAGTTATTATTTGTTGATGGGGTCGAATCTTTAATTTCTCAGCAGAACTGCTTTACTAAAGTGAGGGCAATTGATGCTCATTAAGCTAAGTAGTGATTGATGTGTGAACAAAGATTTCCATAGATCTGGTTACAAACCAGTCTGCCACCTCAGCCACCCCACACAACCTTCGTCCTCCTCACGGCTCCAATTACATGATCGGTAAATAAATAAGCTGAGGAAAGGGGTCATCTTATTTTCACTGCCGAATTAAAAAGAAAACCTTAATGAACTTGAATTTCGCTGACATTGTGCGTTTGAGGATAGAATTACAATTTATGTTGAGTCGACCCTTTCGCTCATTAAATTCGAGGCCTACTCATCGAGTGATATCAGGCAAAGCTAATGTCTTCAATTGTCAGCTGTTTGGATATTAAAGTTGTCATATTAAAGCTTTGCCTGATATCGAGTGATATCAAGCAAAGCTAATGTTTTCAATTGTCAGCTGTTTGGATATTAAAGTTGTCCCATTGTGTGTTAGTTTACAGGCATTCACCTGAATCATCTCAGGTCTAATAAACCTTTACAGAGATCATGTCATCAGGGGTAAACAGACCCCAAACATGTCTATAGGATCATATCAGGTGTGAAGAGGACAGGTAGAACCAGGTGACTGCAGTGACATAGGAGCTGTAGCCAGTGACAGATGAAGGAACAAATGAGTATCATTGGGTTTCCCTGGTTGCCAGACTCTCAAATGATTGAAGAAAAAAAAAGAGATGAATAATTTACTATGAGAATTTCGTGGTAGGTGTGATTTCATTATACAAGATGGCAGCATACAGTATTAAACCAGATAGATAACTATATGGGTGTGAAGAGGGGTGCTGGGTGCCTGTCAGTATCAAGTGTTGCCCTACAGGGGGTGCTAAGGGAGGGTTTAGTCAGTATCAAGTGTTGCCCTACAGGGGGTGCTAAGGGAGGGGTTTAGTCAGTATCAAGTGTTGCCCTACAGGGGGTGCTAAGGGAGGGGTTTAGTCAGTATTAAGTGTTGCCCTACAGGGGGTGCTAAGGGAGGGGTTTAGTCAGTATTAAGTGTTGCCCTACAGGGGGTGCTAAGGGAGGGGTTTAGTCAGTATTAAGTGTTGCCCTACAGGGGGTGCTAAGGGAGGGGTTTAGTCAGTATTAAGTGTTGCCCTACAGGGGGTGCTAAGGGAGGGGTTTAGTCAGTATCAAGTGTTGCCCTACAGGGGGTGCTAAGGGAGGGTTTAGTCAGTATCAAGTGTTGCCCTACAGGGGGTGCTAAGGGAGGGGTTTAGTCAGTATCAAGTGTTGCCCTACAGGGGGTGCTAAGGGAGGGGTTTAGTCAGTATTAAGTGTTGCCCTACAGGGGGTGCTAAGGGAGGGGTTTAGTCAGTATCAAGTGTTGCCCTACAGGGGGTGCTAAGGGAGGGGTTTAGTCAGTATTAAGTGTTGCCCTACAGGGGGTGCTAAGGGAGGGGTTTAGTCAGTATTAAGTGTTGCCCTACAGGGGGTGCTAAGGGAGGGGTTTAGGGACGTGAAGATATCTAGGTATTTACTATAACCTGGTTTTGGCACTGATAGAAAACAAACTCCACGATCCACACCCGATGCAGCAGTCAGTATAGATGAGTTGGTGCAAGGGTCGGTCTCTTCACACCTGAATATGTTAGAACCGCGGAGATAATACTAACTGTATGTACTCTGGGGGTAGATACACAGACTACAGGTTAACTGTTGGCACATTAAAGTGAGGGCAGCCACCGCCACCTCTATCACAGCCTGGTGATGTCCATTCAGCACTGGGTAGATCCTCCCACACTAATGGCTGTGGTCACTTATTGGGGAGATAAATGTTACCATAGACATGGCTTAATAGCATCCATGATGCTACAAAGTGTATGAAGCATTAGGGTCGCCGTGCTTCTCTGACCGACAAGTATAAATATTCACCATAACCCATTCCATCCCAATTCATATGATACTTAGGCAATGTAACGGGTCTGGGGAAAAGGGACATTTATTGTGTGTGCTCATGAAATATGTGTTAGGATGAAGGAGGACCGCACGACCCGGGCTGGGAGAGTGATGGCTTCGTGTTTCACTGTCTTGTCCTATGGACGAGGTAAGGACCGTATGGAAAGATTCAGTGAGATAGAGCGGTCTTTTTAACTCCCGGCAACTCTAGGAAATAATCAGTTCAGCAAATAGTAACACAAGAATGGACGTTTTTGGGATATGAACACGATCGAGGTTCTATTCTCTCCCTTGAAACGTTATGTAATGGTCAGCCATAGCAGAAGCACTAGGAAATGACGTAACTATGAAATTGAAGTACAAATGTAATGCATATATATATATATATATATATATATATATATATATATATATATATATATATATATATATATACATACATATATATATATATATATACATATATATATATATATACACACATATATATATATATATATATATGTATGTATAGTAAGATAAGTTTACATCAGTCGGCATTTTATGGTAGTGTTCTGCTAAGAGCCCACCTGGCATCCACAGAGGTGGTAAAGTTGCAGGAAGTGCCTCTACTCGCCCCTCCCCTCACTTACCTCACCCCTCTCACCAATGCACCTCACTACACACAACGCTACTTTATGAGATGGGCGGCTACTTGAAGCTTATCTCCTTCTAACCCACTACAGTCATGTCTATAAACCGACCACCTCGGTATCAGATAAAATTTGACTGGTTCCTGAATCAATGGGAATAATCTAATCTGTTTAGAGCGCTTTGTGGCTGGTAAGTGAATCAGCGGACTTATTGAAGACCAATATATCGAGACCTGACTGTACTTCACACACGCTGAGGCTCTCTGCTGTAAGATATCTGAAGCGTCTTTAGTTCCATAACACAGGTGGATGTTAGATTTGAAATAGAGTAGCATCAAGTAGGGGCTAAATGTGGAAAATCAGTCAAAGGAAAGAAATAAGACGTTGGTAAAATGAAGTAGGAAAATGGCAGGAAAGGTGGGACTGGCTGGGTGTGCGCCCAGGCCGTTATGTCAACTTGGTGAGCGGAATCTGAGAGTAAGTCAACCCACAGCAGATTCCCATTACACACCAGTTATGCTGTACGCCAGCTGGATGCAGAAAGGCTGTGGAGAGGGGGTCGGCGCTCAGATATGGAGCAAATGTAGCTCACCTGCTCTTGAGGTCGACAAAATATACCCAATTCATGTGATAAGTGTGAAATATGTGATAAGTGTGATATATTTTCTGATTATCTGTTTCAAAAATCAGCTGTTCCTGTCTTTCTTCCCAGAAATATATTTGATCAATGGCATTTAAGCAAGTCTGAATAATATACATGTGTCCGCCCCCGTCCATGAAAGCGGCCCAAGCACCCCTCAGCCTCTCCATGGCGAGCAAAACTGATAGGCAGTGGAACTGCTCCAGGCGACTATTTGTCACCCAGAGGCGAGGCCCAACCACATTTTGTCTCCTGGGCCACATGATAATTTCATAGCCCTCCCTTAACCAGGACTACAGTCTACCGCCATTGTACCTGTCTCTAAGCACTTCGAGGAATTTGCCTTATTGGAGGGCCAGGACCTCAAACACAAAAAATTTAGAAATAACGTTTATATTTTAGTAAACGATAGATACATTCTCGGAACAAGCCTTTCTTGCAATCACAGGAAGTATGTTTAAAAAAAGGATACCTTTATTTCCAATGTTGGTTACATTGCATTTTCTTCAGCAGTCCAAGATTGATGATGCGTGGTTGTGGCATATATACTTAAAATCATTGCAAAGTTTGGGGGGGGGGGGTGGGTGGTAGGGAGGTATGGAGTATATTGGTAGGGTTTGTAGAGGAGAGTGATCTCCATGGAATACATTTATTTTGCAAACACATGCCCCAGGTGTATCTCCCTTTACTGTAACCACAGTTTGCAGCCTGGGGCGTCCAGTGAGTAAGGTCATGGGGAGGCAGCTAGGTGTGTACATAGGTGTGTATCCACAGGGAGGGTGTATACAGGACTAACATGGTGTATGGGTGGGTGAAGGGGTAGTACCCCATCTGACTATACAAGGACGTGCCATGGCCTATGTACATAACTCACGTCCTACCCTCCCCTTACCTGTAGCCCCCTTGTGGCTGTAGTCTGTTGTCAGGCTGTATGTACTCTAACCTGCTGCACACACCAGCTTATACTGACCCCAGCCGTTTACCAACCCTCCTCTGTGCAACGGTAAAGATTAGGGCTGGTGGATAGATGTGGAGGGAGGCTGTAGGCATATGCAACCTACCTAAGCTAGCATTTTTTTTTACTACCGCCTAGCCTCTCCCCTAGCTATACCCAACCACCCCTGACTTTTCACCTAAAGGGTGCTGATGGTGTCCCAAGGCGGCGATGTGAGTTAGTGTGGTAGATGGGGAGCATCTCAGGGCAGATAGAGGAGCAGCTATGAGCAGCTCAGGGGGTGGATACTGGAGACCAGGTGAGTGTATGATTAGCTCACCTGTGCCTCCAGGTGATTGATAGAGGTAGCCTGCAGGAGGATGGAGGTGTACTTGTATCACCTGTCCAGCCGCCAGTCCTGCCGGCCGGGATATACATCCTATATATACGCGTACACCTATGTACAGAGCCAATGCGTTCTCACCATCGTACATGCCCATATTTTTGAAGGAAAGTGTATCATTGAGTTGAATTTTCAGTCATCTGGTCATAGGAATTAAATGGAATATACACCCGGTGATGTAGATCTTCATAGAATAGAATGGACAAGTAAAGTTTGCCAAACTTCTCTTTGGATGTTACCTGTATATGCTGAGCAGTTTCAGAACTTCTATCATTAACGCAGCTCCGCCGCGTTTCTGGTATCGCCCAAAAAGCCATGACACACGTATAGGGGAGCTTGATGTATTGCTTTTACAATCCGCCTTGAAAGTAAGAAATTTCAACAATCCTCTATTCTAATTATGTGGAAATGAAGGGGAACATGTTGGCACACAATTTAAACCTTATATTTCTTTGCGAAACAGTGTATTATTATGGGAAAAAGGGTAGTAAAGTAACAAATTTTCCTAATAAGATGGTAGGATTAAGACAGGATGATGTATCGCAATATCTCGTGCATATTGTGAGAAATCACGAGAGTTGGTGCAAGCTGGCCCCAAACCTCCATACCGTAGGTCTATACTTTAGAGATTGAAACATCGAACAGAATTGTTCACAAAGATGCCAAGACAGTACAAAAATGGCGGATGGGTGGGGTGAGAGGAGTACATGTAGCACCGAAATGGCTTCATAACAGGTTTGTAAAAGCTATTTGAGGTGCCCTGGTCTGTACAGTGTTAGATTAGATCCTTATTCAATGCCTCCTGATATCATTTTCGCCAGCAATGGCGAGAAGAGAAAAATCCAATATAGGCGACTGTACAGGGAGACGATCGGTCCCGGGCGGAAGACTTGTGAGGGGAGCCCCCCCCCCCCGCTGTGTTCATTGCACGCTTTGGCGTGTATGTATTCTATATTTATAATATCTGCATTTATGTTATGCAAAGTGTTGGTTGGGTTGTAAAAGACACCCTCTATGGATAAATGAAATTCTAATGAAATAGTGTTCTTATGTCAGATGATTACAATAGCACCCCCTAGTCCTTCCTGTAAATGTGTTAATCCGGCAGACCTAATCTACAACCCACCACACAGCATTGACATCACAAACTGTAACTCCACCTCAGGATTTTCCTGGAATATCAAACATGTCGGTTTATTGACTAAGCAAACTGTAAACCCAACTCCCCAAATGGTGTCTCTGAATTCACATCGACCGTTTCAAAAGTAGGAGCACCTTTGCTATATTTGGAATTTTGATAGTTTAAAATCATTCTGCACTTTGCAGTTTTAAAGTAGATGATTGGAGTCAGAATTACCCCAAGCTCATGTTTCCCCCTTTTGCGTGTGCCTTACTCTCTTTTCATCTAAACTCGGGAAACTGAGGTATATTACAACAATGAAAACACAGTCACTCTCCGTTATATCAGTACTCACATTATACTTCTCTTTAAAGATTCTTAATTCGAGCTTCACTGATTTCAAATGTCCTCGAAAGAAAAGCCACAACAACTATAGATCTGGCGGCTTGCGGCTCTCAAACAAACATCTGTTTGACTTTGACGCCGTCTCCAACCAACGGCGGCGGATGTTTCCAAGGCAACTGCCGCCATGCTAGATGGAGAGTGGAGGTGGCACCAAGGTCATAGTCACATTAACACGGTCACCTCTGTGGGCTTATGGAGATTTAAGATCGATCAGAATAGCACAATGCTGCGGTCCCTCGAGAGAATATTGAGAATATCAAATAGATAATAATGAAATGGAGCAGGTCGTAATGGGTGAAATGCATTGAATATGGAAATTACATTTCACCTGAATGCTGTCAAAACTACATTAATTCAGTGTAAAAAAAAACAATTGTAGAATGTAAATGATTTATAGAAGATAAAAATGAAATATAGAACGAGGTGTGTTTTTTTCCCCCAACGCTTAATATTACATGCATGGCCCTGCCTGTAATTCACTCCATAAATAAGGGAAACTATCGATGACGATTTGTAGAATGTAAGTTTATTGTAATCCATAAAGAATAAGAAAAAAAAACGGCAGAAGTTGGGCTATTGTGTGCGTAGTTTTATCTGTTAAAGCAAGATGCTGAGTTTATACTCGTCTTGATGCAGTGGAGGGGAATAATGATGTAGCGCCGGGTGTGACCCCCGCCCAGCTTGGGGCTATGTCTAAAGGAGCACCTCGTAAGGGGAATGCAGGGGGAGTAGGAGAGCCAAGGATCTGCTCGGTAAACACAATCTCCCTCCCAGGCTCTGTAAGGACCTACCACCAGGGACAGGAGGGAGCCCTCTCAGAGTCCCTAGTCAGTGGCGAAAACATTTGTGTTGAATTTTGAATAAATTTGCAGGGTAAAATAGATTTCAGTGGGCTTACAGGCCATCAAACGATCCTTTGATGGGTGTAAAACGTAAAGGCTGAGTATAAAGCTGAAATCAGCATATATTGTGCTGTAGAGAGGTGCCGGGTTAAGGACAGGGGGGGGGGGGCTGAATAGGTGTAAACAGGACGGCCGGTAGGGGCAGCACACATTGCCGTAGTAGTATATTAGTCACAGTGAGTGGACTCAGAAGGCCCACCATTGTGAAGGTACCTATCAGCCCCCCTGCAGGATTCATGTCCCCCACGCAGAGCAAGTTCTATATCAATTTGTACCAGGCCTCTCAGAAATTCTATCAACACTGATTCCTTCCAGCCCTGTGGTTTTCAGTGCTGCCTGATATAGGGCCTATATTTGCCCGTCCTTTTCCCTTGTTTCTGGAGAAAAATCACTTCTTGTCTAAATCTTTCTGAAAAGTCGTAAAGCGTTTTGTAATACAAGCAGTGGCAGAAAGCAGCAATATGACCTACAGTACTTGGTGTATTTGCTGGCTCCCAGTCCTAGTTGTAATTGTTAAAGCCAGATGTTGGCTTACAGAAACAAGCGACATTGACGAGGGGACAAGTTAGCGCCCTACCACTAACACGCAGTTAGAGTATAATTATACACACCTTGGAGCCATGAGGAGGATGAGTAGAAGAGAAGGTGATGGAGGGGGAGGAGGAAGCAGCAGTTTGTTTTCATTTGTATTTATTTACTTTGTTATTTTGCCTCAGCGAATCACAGTCTTTTTATTGCTAGTTCAGCTCGCAGATGAAAAGTACCTGCCCAAAAGACGCACACTGGCACTCACTGACGGTGAGCGGTGTGGGTGGATGAAGGCAGGCAAGGAGTAGTAAATGGGGCCCAGGGTGGTCTTTATTTCTTACAGTAGATATCTAACCACTTTTTTCCCGAAGAAAATACAAAGCAATGAATAAATTTCCCTGATTGCTAGGCACTTGGTCAGCTAGACGTCTACTACCTTAGCTGCATTGTGGTGCTATTTGTATAGGCACTGACTGGGAACACGGAAGAGACTTGGAAATTTAACAGCATAGACTGAGCTCAATGCAATACAGCATATACTTAGACAGGGATGTACACAGTCTTTATATATCATTCCAATGCAGTTACAGGTAGTTTGTACTATCATAAACATAGTTTCAGTTCACACCACACATATACCACGTCACCAAACATAATACACATGTACATTGTGTGGTGCTACTCTATAATACATAGAGTGTGGGAATGCACGATTCCCACAGTACTAAGTACTGATATACCACTAATGGAGCTGGTGTAATAAAGGAGCTGTTTGTGGCACATTGATCCTCTAACTATTGGACAGTTACTAACTCTAGAACAGCTATTGTTAGCTCTGTCTAGAAACCTAAAATAATCATTGAGCGTCTTCTACCTATAAGTGCAATCTAGCACCCCTCACCCTCCCTTCAATACATTTCCTCTCAAACAAAGAAGATGTGTCAGTGGTGGAGGTGCTGTGATTAGAGTCGCAGTGTTGGATTGTGCACTTCACAGTACCTAAAGCCATGCTATCTAATCACAACCTCATCTAATCACTCTAATCTAAGTTTGCTAAATGGAGAAGCATAATATTGTAGTTGATAAAGGTCCATCGCTATCGGTGACAGGACATGCTGTGAATGATGAAAGGGAGGGAGGGTAGAGTTGCTGGTAGGTAAACTAAATGGTGATTCAGGGATGTTAGTTTTCAGAATTTTGTCTGATTTCAGAATTTTCAGAGTTCTAGATGCCTATAGATTTACACAGATTTCTATTCTCAGATAAACTTCTTGCAATATTTTACAATAATTCAGAAGTTCTATGTGTATCTTTAGGATTTTTCATAAACCTTGACTTACATCCCTGGTGATTAGATAGCAAAAGTGATAATTTTATCTGACATACCCCATCTCGCATACACCTAAATCGATCAAAGTTAACATAGACAATCATTGAAGTCAGCAAAGGTCAGTTGTTGTTAGAGGCCAGTCCTCACAGAGATCAGGCGGTCTCAGATAAAGTGACCTGTACAGTCCTGTGGTACAGGTGACCCGCAGTAAGGCCCTTTTGTAAGGACAGCAGCAGCTACCTCTACGGATAACAGATAAAATGAGACACCTGAGGGGATGAATGACGGAGTAGGGGGATTAATACTCTAGCACACATTATAAGATAAGCAATACTTCCCAGAAAGAAAAAAAAAGCATAAGCCATGACTAAAAGATAATGTAACCAATGAGTGGTGACCCCCATGGCAATAAAAACAGATATCTATATCAATATTTTGCTATTATTGTTGAGTCTGTATTTGATGACAGATATGAAAATATGTAGTAATTATTCTGGATCAAAGTGTAAGTACACTGCCACACTACAGGGGCACCAGCGAGACCACCAAGGACTTCTTCCACGTATTAATGTAAGTACAACTTTAAGGTAAGTGGGAATTGTCTCACTCTATTCTCTTCTCAGTCTTGGTCCAAATATATACAGAGTGCTTGCATACCAATACATCTATGTTACTGTTTACACTGTATCAAAATGATAAAACTCCATCTCACCAGACGCTTCCCTTCACTTACAGGAGCGTAATGCTGAGAGTGCCATTGAGGCCCTTAAGGAGTATGAGCCTGAGATCGCCAAGGTACACCGGAAAAACCACAGAGGTGTCCAACGGATCAAAGCCAGGGAACTGGTACCTGGCGACATTGTTGATGTCTCCGGTAAGTCTCATTAAAATACTGTCTGGGGAATCTATTCAGTGATATAGAAGTTTTGTAAGGTAAAGAGCTGCGTCAGTTTGTAATGAGTGAAACATGCTGGACATTCTTTGAAACTTAGTAAATCCATGTATGTTGAGCAAATCTATCATGAGCTAGTGTCTTGAACAAACGGCGTTATAGACTATGGAAGGGTGTAGACAAATCGCATGAACTGTTGGGTATTGGAATTGTAAAGAAAGTTCCTCTGTAAGTAAGGACAACTCACAAGAAAAAGACGTCCCTGCACGAGCATCATCATGTCTAGTAATGAGAAAGACAAAGAGTAACAAAAGTTGTGGTAGCATGCAGGGTGGCCTTATATGAGTTGTATGATGCGAATAGCTGCTGCTCTGTGTGGACAATAGTCGGCATTTTGTGTGACTACAGGTACAGGGTCTTGTACTGTGACATCGCTGCCGCTCTGTGTGGACAGTACCGTAATCTCCCGCGTATAAGGCGCACCTAGAGTTCAAGGATAATGTCAAAAACATAAAAAATTCATAATTTTGGTTCTACTGAATGTATTTTCAAAATTCAAAAAGATATGTGTAGCTAGGGCACCCCACATCCCCTTCGACCCCCCTATGTCAGAATTTGAGTTAGGGGGGAGTGTAAGATATCAAAAGAAAGCTCTTGGTGTCCCCCTTGTGGATCCAGGAAGTACTAAACCCCCCCCCATATAAGACGCGCCTTATACGCGGGAGATTACGGTAGTCGGCATTGTGTGTGACTACAGGTACAGGGTGGTGTACTGTGACCTAGCTGCCGCTCTGTGTGGACAGTACCGGTAGTCGGCATTATGTGTGACTACAGGTACGGGGTGGTGTACTGTGACTGGGGGGGGGGGGCTGGTTTGTTTGTGTATCTATACACAATAATGAGTGTGTATACACACATGATCAGATATGGAGCACCATTGTAAGTGTTCAATACAACCACCAGGTGGAGGTAGAATACATGTACAGTGGGTACAGCCTTGATCTTTGGATATAGCAACAGAAACTACTAAGGAAGTCAATGGCCGGGTTTACAATGCAGATAGATTCAGTACATAGAGGCTGGCTGCATCTATACAAACCACACATCTACAGCAGTCTTCAAACCATATATTACCCTGCGTCTACCTGTAGCATGAAACATAACTGTTGTAGCACACAAGCCCGCCTCCCAAGTCAATCTGTAGTGGCAGCAGAGAATACCTGAAACCCAAAAAAACACAATTAAACTGTGATGACTAGATTAACATGATTGTCACAGCAGGTGACAGTGTACTACTCACTTATCATACCGTACAGATACAATGTTTCATGTCAGACGCAGCTGGAAGTATGGACGATGGACTGAAGCATCTTATATAAATTTCGCAGAGGTATTACATTATTTGAAAATAACTGTAGTTATTATGATAACAAGGCGGTAGGCTAAGCCCCAAGGAGAGAGCAGTGCATAAGATGGTACAGTTTTTGGGTGGTTGGCCTTGGAGTGGCAGTAAAATAGTATGATAACATCGGGCAGTGTGCCCAGAAGATGTGGACCAGGCTATTTCTGCTTCCTAGTCCAAACACTGAGAGAAAGAGATCTCACTAACTGTTTATACTCGTCACCTGCTGTATTGGCTGTACCAGAAACTAGGTCCTGGACTGCTGTGTAGAGGTCGTGTATGTGGGGGGGGGGGGGTAGGAATAACAGAAGGGGTGGGGGTGCTGGGGTTTATGCCAAAGAACAATACATTATTCTCTGAGAGTGAGATCATTTGATTTGTCAGATCAGGGAAATATTGAGTCCTCTATCTCAATTCAATTCAATGTGGCAGACAGCATAAGATCATAAAGAGATAAAATAACAGGAAATATGGCTTGTACAGTGGAATACCGGAATCCCTTCTACAAGAACCATTTACAATCTGCCTTTTTTATGGAGATGCTGAGGGTTTATTATTTTAGCCCTCTGAATGACATTGATGCTTCAAGGCAGGTTGCTGTCTCTCTTGCCTTTTTTTATGATAATAAAAAAAGACACCTATCACTTGTACGGACGCTCTTCCTGAAGGGGTTTTATACCAAGTGTTAAGCCATCAAGGCAGGTTGGCGCTATTATAAAGAAACATTAAGAGTGGATAGGAGGGATAAGCTTCTGTCTAAGTAAAATGCAAGGTAATGCTGACATGAGTTAGCACAAAAAGTATATAAAATGTGTACATAAAAAGGGAGAAGCAGAAGAGTGAATGTGTGTAAAAACGGAAAGTGTGAGCAGCATGTAGAGGAAGCACGGGTACTAGTACCTAGCACTGAACCTACAGTGTCTGTCCACACTGGCGCCACCTCTATGTACCACTCAGAACTAATACAGCCTCCAGTGGCAAAAAAAAGGGGGGTGGGTGGCATGTAGGATGATGGAGAAGGACAAAGGGCTGTATGAGTGTCTGTCTGTCTGTGGCTTCTTCCACAGAGCCCCAACACAGGGATACAACTAAGGTGTAGTGCGACACCTACCCACCACGTGATGTGTTGGTACACAGCATGATTCCCTGCCAACATGTGCTTAGTCTTTGAGATTCAACAACAGACTATATGTTTGAGGATTCCCATTGTGGTTTATCAAGTCGTTCAATTGGAAATAGGCTAAAACAAAATAAAAATGGCGACAAGACAATCTTAACCTCAAATTCATGCATTTCTGGCCAGCAGCAGTATAATACGAAAGGTCAATTGAAAAGCTATCAAATGGGCATGGGTGCTACTGCATGTGTTACTGAAGAATGGGCGGAATATATCATGGCTGCAAGTCTATATCACGTAAAACTACGTGTATAAGCCATACCCCGACTTTAGTAGAAGGCTATAACCCGCCCTTAAGGTGTGAAATCAGGTTAGGTTCTGTTCTATAATGTTGAAACTACTTATCAGATGCAACCTGAGATAAGAAGCATCCTATGAGCTACAGCAGACTCCTGAAACGGTCTATAAGCTGCGGCTAATACATCTTAGTTTTGCAATGAACTCACCGTGAATTGTATTTTCAGGACAGAGGTTTATGTGTCACAGAATGGTATCTATAGCTTTCATCCTACCAACCAGCTGAGTTTAAATAAAAGTAGCCATTTATGATAAGTGACGTGTGCTGCTGTTACGTGGGCTGCCTTGGGCTCCCAATCAGTAGGTAGGGGGGCTAAGGCACTACCTACCCTTGAACCACTGATGAGCATAACGAGCTGTGATTGGTTGTGGCTGGGTGCTCTCAGCCTCCATGTGAACCAGTTACCAAGGTTACCGGCAGGTAGCCTCATGGTGGTGATGAGTTCGTCAGTCGTGGCCAAGGTCACCCTGAGATTATCCCTACAGGATTAGTTAATCCTGCAGAATGGGGGGGCGGGGGGTAACCATGGTGATGCTGGCTAGATTAAGGGGTGTGGATGTGAAGGGGTTAGGCTTCTCACACTGGGCACCTCATCCGACTCCTGTCCACCTCTTACTGGGTCATATAGACTAAAAGGTCCATCAGTCCGGGTCAATCAGACATACATTTAATGTGGCAATGGGTAATACATCATTATGCAAATTCACCTCGAGTCAGTGCTATTGAAATACATAATTTTACATTTCCCAAACCCAGGCCAAGAAATAAATGGGAAAAGGTCTTAATTCGAAATTGCCTCGAAACTGCCTCTACTAGTCTAGGAAAATGCCATTGAGAGAATATGGCAGAGGTAACAATTGCCTTTTTAGCCAGTACCATATTGACAATTACATGTATATAACCCGCTCATGAAAAGGGATCGGGTTGAAAGAAAGAACCCCTTAATATAACAACTGCCTAGTTGTGCTGTAGGGAGATTTCCTTACATGTAGGGAGTGTCCCTTACATGTAGGGAGTGTCCCTTACATGTAGGGAGTGTCCCTTACATGTAGGGAGTGTCCCTTACATCGTCAAGGGTGGCCCTATAGAGCAGGTAACTGTGGTCATTTGTAATTTAACACTGGGAATAAGTTTGTGTTGGGTGATGTCTGTGGAAGCCATGTCGGCACAGTCAGCAATATTGGGGGTAAAGAAACCTCACCATAAAAAGGTAATGGATCTGTGCAGATTGGATTTATCCATTGGCTAGGCTGGAGTGTTCATTCAGCTCAACAAAAACATGCATTTTTGTCTTGAATGCCAAAATTTCCATAATGGATTCAGAAGTCATGGATAATTCTCAATAATTATTTTGAAATACCGGGGTATAACAAATATTTTGCATTAAGGCAAAAACCTTGAGAAAGAAGATCATGATGACATAATGCCATGGGTCTTTTGTTTGAATTGAAGTCGACCATTCATGTAAAACTGCTGGATTAGAAGTAATAAGACTGGGTCCAGTAATGAAGAGAGCATTTATTGTAAGCTAAGGGAAACGCATATATTTACTCTTTGTATGCTAAGGTGTCGACAGGAGCTGATATGAGGCCCAGGTACTTGATCCTGGTGGTTAGTACTTGTAATCTATCTATCACCTTGTGAAGCAGCACAGTCATACAGGTAGGGGGAGATAAGGGGTGGGACGGCAACTTCTGGTCATGCACCTCCCATTCACCAGTCACGTGTGGGCATGAACTCACCAAGTGGCTTCTTGTTGGCGTGTTTCCTTGAATTGAAGTTTTTCTGGGGTCCTCATAATGACTGGTTCTTTTCAGGGGTATTTATGAGGTTGCTTCTTAATATTGCCAGCCCGCCGTGGTCAGTTTAATCACGTGGCAATGACTCGTCAACGACCTCTGGTGAAATGAGAGGATTGTAGCCATTTTGGAAAATTTGATTAAACAATCAGTTTAATGCATCCTTGTGTTAATACCAATGGGTCTGCTCGACATAGGACACAGTGCATTTTAGACACTTTACTCCTGTCAGGGTGACGAGTTCTAGACATCATGTTCGTTTTGCCTCAATATACCAAACCGTCATGCTGCTGTTGTATTGACATATCCAATGGCGGATCCACCATTTGGAAAAGGAGGGGGCACGGTCGAAAAGGAGGAGGTGCACCCTCTATTTTTCAAATTTTATTGAGAAAATTTTAGGGTCCAAAATATGCAATTAAACTCTTAAGCACTGGCAAAAAGGAGGGGGCGCGCGCCCCCGCAACCCTCGTCTAATTCCACCACTGAATTGTCTGTTGACAAGGAAAGGCAACCTATTACTGCGGTGTTCATAACGTAATCAAATAAGAGAATTATAGATTGTGTAGTTGATCCCCTGTGTAGTGTAATACCAGTATTGCTGACTGCAGGGCCCCTCATTAAGATATGGGACCGAGTAACCTTTTTGTGCAGCAGACAAGTCAAGCAGACACAGAGACAGCAGGTAAAAGGGGACAGGTGACTGAGTCACCTTATCACCTTTAATAAGAACTCAATCAGCAGTCTCAGGTAGTACCGACGTTAACTGGTGCCAGGGGAGGCCGGGGGGGGGCAGCATGAATGGACAGATGGGGGCATGGAAGGGGGCAGAGGGCATCAGAAAGGTTTACAACACGTGTACTTAGTGGCAAGGTACCTAGCAAATTACAATACTGAGCTATATTATGTAGGCCAATAACCCGTCGCCATTTCTAGATGTTGATGATGGCAATGTCCACTTTAAAGCTAGTTGACAAAGGCACCAGAATCTCACATCTTGATTATGTCAAACTAGAATGGAGTGGCCCTAGGATCAGAAATCATTGAATAGCTTGAGTACAATGTATTCTCTACTGACAAGCCAGTTCTGAATGTGTTGTATAATATAGGAAAAGAACTGAAATGCATTCAAGTGCCCATCATTCATTGTGATAACCGATGTGCTCAAACACTGACAGTAAAGCGGGGTGGACGATGGGGGTGATTGAAGTTTAGGAGTTGTGATTATTCCCTGCCTGTTTGATTCTTTGTATAGCTGACATGCACTGTAATCTTTCCTTTTCTGGCTTCCAGTTGGTGACAAAATCCCGGCTGACTTGAGGCTGATGACGATCTATTCCACCACATTGAGAGTGGACCAGGCTATTCTCACGGGTAAGTCGGAAACATTGCGCTGTATAATCGAATGATATACATATATACACAAATCTAGTTTTAGACGTCTTAATGTATGTATCTATGTATGTAAATACAATGCACCATGTTGAAATGAATTGATTTTGTACCACCAAGATTTTCTCAAATTTCTCAACCGTCGAAAACAAAAATGCCGAAATGATGTGATTCAAAATTTTATCGGAGAACTTAACATTACCGTTTGTCTTTGACTATGGCTGACACAGGTCATGTGTAAATGTCATGCCATGTGTAAAGGTGGACTGTGAAGAGGCTAACTGGTTTAGGAACTATGTAGATGGTGCCTTTGTCTCGTCACACCAACCACTTACTACAACACAAATAGCACCATGCTGAATAGCTATGGAGCCATCCAACCAGAGCCCAAACACACATGGCACCACTTACACACAGAAAACATGCACGTTGTATTACTACAAGTCTCTACTAGTCAGCCTATGTTTAGAATTTTCCTATTTACCCGCCAAAGAATTGACAGGTGTATTATGAGTGAGTTCGATTATTCAGAGCCCATCTAAATATAGACATTTCTATATGGGGATTGTGAGGAATATTTAAACACTGATTACGCTTAATTGGAGTCCATCCAAACTTAGGCATTGCTAAATGCGTCTGCCATAATAGCATGCTATATTAAATATGAATAAAAAGACAAACATATTTAGGTCAGTGATGCAGTTCTTTTGATTTTGTTGTTGTCTATTCTATTCATCTATTCTTAGCACCCTCCTCTAAAGCTGGAGTGCCTTGTCAATGGCGTCTTACGTTTTTAAAATTCTAATAAGCCTTAAAGAGAGAACTGCTGAGTAGTTGGCCGAGACTTTGAGAGTTATCTGTGAGGGACATAACAGGACGGAACAGCTATTAGACAGTGTTGGTGCAATTAGTCTTTGACAAATGTCAGGTGTAAAAGACAATGCGCAGTGGGTGGCAACGAGACACGGTTGTTAGAAAATAGGTTTGGGGGAGACCACGACAATGATGAGCTTAGCACACAAATTCAACAAAAACACTGATAGGCGATTTTGTGAAAGATGGTAGTTTCTTCTTTTCTTTTTACCTCCTCCACTGCAATTTCTTCCCCCATTAAATGGAAAATGATATCTTTTTAGGCTGCATGTATATCTTACTTTTCATAAGTCGTTGGTGTTTGCAGTACCTGAAAGATTTAAAGAAACCTGTTGCCAAAGTTGGTTCGTAAGTTCGGTCAGAGGTGCCGACAAAATAGTGTAGGTATAATTCAGGCGATTGGCGATATTCATTATTCATTTGAGTTCTAACATGTCTATTATTTTACACGTTACAGGAGAGTCTGTCTCAATCATCAAGCACACAGATACCATTCCTGACCCCCGGGCCGTCAACCAGGACAAGAAGAACTGTCTCTTCTCTGTAAGTCACACTCTTATCTCCGTGATTATTACCTTACAGCTCCAGATATATGATGCACACACTTCTCTATTAATTTTAGCACTAAGATATTCTGAAAGGGCATACCCACGAGGGCTTCTGTTTGATAGCCCTTATATCATCAGTGAGCTTGCAGCATAAGGCTGCCAGAATGGAACCACTAAACCATGAAATGGAAATTTCAAAGATCATAGAAGAATTCCATTGAAATTTCAATTCGTTATAAAAGATTGTTCTCAATATACTTGACATCTTACAAGTGAGATGCTTCTTCAATGATTACTGTGATATTGCAGGGTACAAACATTGCTGCTGGAAAGGCTCGTGGTATCGTTATTGGCACTGGCTTGAACACCGAGATTGGTAAGTATTTAACTAAGCCTTACCTACTGTGAATTTCACTTAAAATTTGTCAGGTTTATCAGTAGTTTACGACTTTGCGCTGTCCTTGACAATGCTGTCCTCGACGAAAGACAAGATTCTGTATAGGATGCCAAACAAGTAAAATACAGTCATGTACAATTAGCTGAAATTGAGAGGCGAAAAGAGGTTTGATTTACGGTAGTAAGCATGGCTTTATGTCATTCATTGGCAGTGAATCATTCACCAATGTCTTGAAACAGGTTCTTAGTTTATACATGGGTCAATGACCGATCCTTGTCTGCCTCCTGAAAACATAATTACACACACAGTCTTTTTTGTACCTCAGTCCAACACCCACACCATACCACGCCTCCCATTAAAGTCAGCAGGAATTAACAGTCCGATATAAGGTGACGGTGGTTTTTGATGATCAGGATGGGAGAAGGGGGTGGTGGAGGAAGGACTTCTTTGAGAATGTATTAATTGCCATACTTTACACTGCTGTCTCTGTTAGAGGCTCTTCTTCTCCAAAGTTGTGGACGATGTGGCCAAACAGGGTGGACGATGTGGCAAATGTTTTATTTTAAGGCTATCTACCATAAGAATATGGGTCTCCCAAGTGTTCTATAACGAACCCATTTACTTACCCTGATATTTTTCTTTTTTTTTCTCTGGCCTATATGCATGCATTTTATTACCCATGTTCTACCAAAATGTAATCCAAATTGGTGCACCAATGTCTGTGGACGATGTGGCCAAAAGACTATGTGGACAATGGATGATATGGCCAACGTTTGAAAAGATGTGAATCGGTGTAAATTTGCTTCTAAAATGGCCACACCATCCATTTTCTCAAATTGTCCACATGGTCCACTTTTGGCCACATCAACCAGAAAATTGGCCACATCGTCCTTGGTTTGGCCACATCGTCCATTGGACACATCGTCCATTGGCCACATCGTCCATACACCCGGATGGAGAGCCTTGAGTGCAGCCTCGGCCAGCAGCTATTGATGCCAGTTCGTGTAGTATCTCGGGCTGCTGGATGGATCGCGCCTGTCGCACATTACAGAATGTGGCAGTTCAATTAATGCATTGTGGGTACTGAGTGGAGGGTAGACTAAGGGAGGCTGACCACTTTGAAGTATCGGTACTACTGGCTGCTAGTGTTGTACATGTTCTACAGGCGCCAAATCAAGCACCATAAGATACTGCTATTCATAGGACTGTAGCCGTAGAGCGAGAACCATGCGGACAGTGAGTGATCTTTGGTTAATGAAGTCTTGAAATACTCCAGTGCATTCTCTTATAACCACCCTTTTGTCTCTTATCCTACCACAACATAGAAAATACTTGTGGTTTCAGACAGAAAAATATCAGCCATTGGCTCCAAGGTGTTTAGGGTTAGCCCCTCTGTGCACCTATGCCCAGGCACAGGCAATGCTTACATCACCAAGACTTTTGGAGGGATGGGCTACTGTTACCTGTAGTTACACAAATAGATGTACATATACGAGGGGTGGTCATCGGGTTGTGCTTTAGGTTAGGGGGATTACATGTGTTGAGCACAGTGCCTAGCGTAGACCGTACACTTCCTGACCTCGGCAGTACTGTAAAGCTAATGAGAGGCAGACCTTTACCCAAGCCCTTTCCTTTTTCGAGATTTGGTTAGGTTCTATGAACGTTTTCATGTAACTCAGCGATATAAGTTTAATGACGAGGCGCCGTGGTACTGTTAAAAATACAGCCAGACTTGAAAAGGTGTACCTCACACTAATATTCTTTTCCCTCAGGATGCTGGCACCAAGGTGTGAACCTTCACTGCCTTTGTATGAATTGGACAATACCACAATTACAATTAGCCAATTTGGCGAATTTTCAGGTTCTGCTTTTAGCCAAATTGAACTTTGATTCGCCATTGGTGATTTGGCGAGTGGCTAGCGGAATCCCAGACTGGAAAAGTAAGCGTCCGATTAATTTTATATTAAGAATATAAAATTAATCGGAGGCTTACTTTTCCTTGTAAGTGTGAAGGGTGGGGCTATCTCAAGTTGTCAATGACAGGGGTCAATTCTATGGGGAATCCCCAAAAGATAAACCGACTGGCAGGTTTAAGGACTCTAACTTGATTGTAAAAGACCAGATAGTGCGACTTTAAGTTGGACCCATTTCAAAGTGAAGTTTTCACTTAGAGCAGCTCTGTGCAACTCCATAACTGGAACGCCTGGAATGCTTACTCGGCACCAGTGGCACCCCAGGCCCAGGGAGCGGCCAGGACCGAGTTCTGCTGTTATTGTTACATCTAGCCATCAAGCTGTATTGACAGGTTTTGTCAAATAATTAAAGATTGGTCAACCGGAAGGCATATTTGCATATCTTTCTACAGCTTTGTCTGCCCTTTTACCTTCTGCCATGGTGGCATCTTCACATCTCAACCCTGGCTTCCCTAGCCCACTTAAAAGGGTCTATATCTCTTCTGTTCTATCCCCTCAAGGTGTGTGTGGTGCACATATGCGCGGGCACCGACACATCCCATTGTGAAATCTGTAGTAGTTCTCACCATGAATATGACCTTAGTTGTCGAAATGGCGTTAAACATCTATTACTCACTCACTCACTCACATCTCAACCTCTTTTTGAATCCTTATCGTTCTCGGTTACAATCAATGATTTTTCACTGCTCAGATAAGTCCTTGTTCAATCAGTGATTTCTTTTCTTTTTTTTACTTCGATACTGTACACCCTCAGGTTCCTAACCTGCATAAGGTAGCTGTATTTATACACTGCCTGCCTGCCTGCTTCACGGGCTCACTGAGACAGTAGGGAGGTAAGGGAGTGTTTAGGAGGGAGCAGGCAGCAGCTCAGAGGTCATAATAAAGATGCTACCTGTGAGGGAAAAGTATCTTTTCGTTTTCCTTCAAACAAACAACAAACATACACATGATACATAGACATAACATATTTCGAGACTGTCTAAAAGACTGGCTATAGACTGAATAGAAGCTGGTTATTGTCCAAAAGTGTCGGAGCCAATATTGAGTTTGTGATAAGTGTACCAGAGATGCCACTTTTCCTGGTTTACCAGGAAATCCTGGTTGTATTTTTTTTTCAAGATTTCTGTACTAAATCATGATAATTCGCTGTGAAACTGTCCCAAATCCAATTGTCCTGTTATTTGTCAGCCAGGGAGTGGCATCTCTGGTGTACGCGTAAATACATATAGCTGCTCGCGAAACCACCACGAGATGCTCCCAAGTCATGAGTTGCTCCCAAGTCATGAGCTTCTCCGTAAGCATGAACTACTCTCACACCCCATATTTTGGCACTGTTGTCCGAAAACTCACTAAGGTGACTTCTGTAAATAGATAAAAGAAGAAAGATAAAAATTAAAGCATATCCATAAATCTCTTTTTACTAAGAAAAAACGGACGTTAATGCTAGAGGGCTAGTGCAGAGTTTTCCTTCCCTCTTGCTGAGATGGTGTGAGTGCGCAAAAAGTAAGAAGGTAAATTTGACCAATATTAGTGTCTTCAGGAGACTTAGACTCACAAACTCTGGCTACCAGAGGACAGTGAAGTTGGTGTGATTACAGAGTTGCTCCTCACTCAGACACCAGTCTCTGCCTCATCAGCCATGAAGACAAAGTGTCTCTCGTCTTTCAACTCTTATTTTACCCTTTAGTTAACCAAGCTGACAGCCCCTCACCAACCCCATCCAAGTCAAGCTGAACGTGCTTAACCAACTGAAGAGATTGAAAGAGAACGGTTGTAAATCAGAAGACGAGGATAATGAGGGAGGATGGCAGGGATTTGACAGGGGCTGGTGCAACTTATTACAATCTTTAAAAGCTGCCAGTGTGAAGCCGGTTAGACTTAGAGGGTGGGGCAGAGGTAGAAGGCAGCAAAGGAGTTACTCTGCCGTAACAAACATTTAGACGACCCTGGGGCGCGCCTCTTCAAAGAGGCGCCCTATCGGCTGAGTCGATAGAATAGAACCAACTATTGCTTTTGTCCCTGCTGTATACTCTGTGATCTAGTGGTGTCTTGTAGACCGATACAAGACTCTAAGGTAGGACTTTGTAAAAGTGAAACGTGAATTATATTATATAGATGAGGGGGGGGGGTATTGAAACGCATGAGTAATATTAAGGAATTTCCTGTTTAAGAGTTAAGAAAGACAAATACAGGCAATACATTCATGGGTCATTGCACCCAATTATATTACTGAGACCCTTCTCGAGGGATTTTAGTTAATACATATTCATAGAAAACCTGCCTAATGACAGTATGGTTACACCGGCGTGCCTTCATACAGAAGCGCAGAGACATTTATAGATACGTACCCCCCCCCCCACCCACGCAGCCATATATACATGACGGGTAAGGAGGAGGAGGGGTGATACCATACTGGAATTAACAATACCAACCACTCTTAATTGTGGACCCTTAGAGTGTCCATGGCAACAGGCTGAGATGCTTTACGTTATGCCATCTTATATGGGGAGTGGGCGAGACACAATTTGTGTGGTCAGGAGAAGTGACGTCGTATAAATGGTATAAGGGAACCACCAGAATGTGATGGCGTACATAGTGCTAAGTGAGTGAGTTGATATTTAGGTGTGTGGGTAAATATATAGGAGACGGGATGTAGATGTAAAGGGGTAAAGCGGACAGTATTGATCAGATGATCCATTAGGTTTAGCTAAGTTCAGGCACTAATCTCTGTTAGCTAAGAGGCCATAGTGGCTCACTATCTCATGTCTCCTCAGTTATACCCAACAGTAGCCATGTGGAGAAGTGCCCACGGCTGATGGCAACAACAAAGGGCAGAAGGGCATACTTTAATGTCAGAAAACATTGTACGTGTGTTATATGTAGATCTTGAACTCTACATAGCCAGTTGCCAGCCGTCGTGGTGGTTTTACCATTGTTTTTATCGTCTTGATGAGCCTTGTGTCTAATAGCAGCATGTTTGATTGCCATTGACAGGTAAGATCCGGACTGAGATGTGTGAGACAGAGACAGAGAAGACACCCCTGCAGCAGAAACTGGACGAGTTCGGCAACCAGCTGTCTAAGGTCATCTCCATCGTGTGTGTGGCTGTATGGGCCATCAACATTGGACACTTCAACGACCCCGCTCACGGAGGCTCATGGCTCAAGGTGCGATTGTCTATGTGCTGTAGTGTATTTAATATAAGGAGAAGAGGGTGACATTATAGGCAGGTCTTTGAAAACGGGGCCTCATGCAGTATACACACAGTGCACACACTGTTGTTCCTTGCCTTCCTAAGAAATTAACATGATATACAGGTATTATACAGACAAGAAGGACTAATTATCGGCTATGACACTCAGAAATGCTGTACCCTTTTTAATTTTTATTGAAACATTTAATGTCCGACGAGTTAGCGACCCCTGTTTGGTTATCCTGTAAATACTGACACTATACAAATACCTCAGTAATGATACCAAATGGCACAAATAGCCATCACCAGTAGCTGACGTGCCGTAAAACACTAACTAACTAACTAATGATACCAAATTCTCACCATTCCCCATCCAGGGCGCCATCTACTACTTCAAGATCGCTGTAGCCCTGGCTGTGGCCGCTATCCCCGAGGGTCTGCCCGCCGTCATCACCACCTGTCTGGCCCTGGGAACCCGCCGTATGGCCAAGAAGAACGCCATTGTACGGTCCCTGCCCTCCGTAGAGACCCTCGGCTGCACCTCCGTCATCTGCTCCGACAAGACAGGCACCCTGACCACCAACCAGATGTCTGTCTGCAAGGTACGCACCTGTTTGACCATGTGGGAGTTTGTTAATTGAATACAAATCTTAAGTGAACAATTCAATGTTTCAACAAGACATAACGGGGTTGTCGATAATTAGAATGCTGTTATGCAGGTCGTATCCCCTCAGTAAATTTATATTTTGGCCATTTGTAGCCTTACACCCCTTAAAAGACAAATAGATGAAACCTTAAATTAAATCATGATGATTCTCCAATTTTCTCAAAGTAGGATGTGCTGTTATAATAACTCATAACTATAAAATCTATTTCAGCAAGCTTAAGAATATGAATATCAAGAGAAATATCATGTTTTAAATTGATCAGTTATTTGAAACACATTCCCACCCCCACCCGCCCCCCCCCTCCCACTAAGGTTGGCACGTTAAAAGCCTAAAGGCATTGATTTATAATAGGTGATCCAATAGGTGCCCGTCACCCCCTCCCCCCGCTCCAAAAATAAATAGTCACTAGAATAAAATGTAGACCAATCTTACCATATATTTTGCATAGTACTGATATTGAGCATCTATCTGCTAGTCATTTTTAAAGTATTTAGCCACTTTTGAGGCATCTAGAATGTGAGTTATATCAACCTGAGTGTCCTGCCCTTTGTAGATGATGGTGTTTGATAAGGTGGAAGGCAACAACATCAACGTTAATAACTTTGAAATAACAGGAACCACATATGCCCCAGAAGGTGACATGTAAGTATAACGCTCATACTTATTTTACACACATCATATATTATAATTATTTAGAGGTATTTCTTTTAATTTCTCTATAACTTAGATGTTCATCTTCGACAAAGCCGCAGAAGGCCAGATCTCCACCCACCAGTTTGAAATCACCGGTTCAACATACGCTCCTGAGGGAGAAGTGTAAGACAATTACTCTATGTGTGATGAACTGATTTGATAACCTCCCCATCTCTGTGCCACTGCATGGACTCTCCTCCCCAACAACACTAAGGCTGTCATATAAAGCAGGCTTATGGTTGGCTGATATTAATTCCCTCTACATGAATTACTTGAAGAGGATTTATAAGATGATGCTTGTGTTTGTGTAGTGTGAAAAGTCTGAATATGTATCTTACAATGAATACACATTGTACGTACAATAGAAGTAGGAACTGGAAAAAGTATTGTTTAATAACAAATAGAGAGAAAAAGATAAGGGATTGAAAAAATTAAGATGCACCTTAAACACCATGGTTTTTCTTCGAATGCATTTACCATGTAAAATTGAACCAATCTCTTAGCTTTTGAAGAAACATTTAATTATTTGTAATCTGAAGGGGGGAATTTTCAAAGTTTTTTTTGTTAGCATTTCCTTTTGGCATTCTGCCAGTATTTTTCATTATTATTATGTCAGACATATATCGATCATTGAATGTGTTTCATTATGCATTATTTAAGCTGTCTGACAATTGTTTCCCACCTACCTCGGTATTACCTCACACCCATATATACCTGCAAGACTCCCAGACACCAACCCAAACCCACACCATCCCTGCACTAAACCCACCCCACAAACATACCAACATTAGGAAATGCTGTAATTCGGTCCCATTTGCCTTTGTGAGGAGCATTTCCAGTGCCCAAACGTTCTCATATTTTACTTTCTACCTTTGACTCCTCATGTGTTCCTGTATGTTGATTTGAATTCCTGCGCACACACACAATTCCCCCTGCATTCTTTCTGAAGAGTTGTAATGGTAAGGGGTCTATTCAGTGAACTTAGCCATGGACTTATTCACAATAAATCAAATATTGATGATGGATGGCTTTTGACATCTCAGAAATTAACTGTAACTACAATGTATTTATATTTGTCTTGGGAAGGGTCTCCCCGCTTTCAGTAACCTTTATGAATTGAAGGAAAAAGTTTTAAAAAGTACGGTTTACTTTAGATATAGTTATCAGTTACTTTAAATATCAGTCAAGGCTATTTGTCACCTACCAGGAGTAGACAAGTGAAACCAAGGATGGGTTTCTTTCCTTTTTTGAGATAGACCTCAAAATGATTCCTCTCTTTTATGTATGTGGTAGAAGTGACCAATTGCTCAATATGTCTTAAGCAGGTCTCCTTATAATTCCTTAGTGTAACAATAAGCACGCTACTGTTGTTGATGTCCCTGTGACACCACCTGCGTTTTTACAGCTTCATGTCAGGCAAGAAGATCAACTGCGGCGAATATGACGCCCTTGTAGAGCTCGCTACCATCTGTGCCATGTGCAACGACTCCAGCGTAGATTACAATGATGTAGGTATCCATGTCACTGCCTAGAATTCACTGTGCGCCATAACAGACACATCCCCTACACCAATCACACACACTTGTATTTCAGGTGGATGAGAGCAGTCATAAAGCCCATACTGGAAGGTCACCTTTTTTCTCCTACAATGATTTTTCAAAGAATGTAAACTGATGATGTGAACTTTTGTTTGTGTGTACCCTTTATTAGTTATCTGAACGGAAAGCAGATTAAGGCTTCGGACTTCGACGTGCTTCACGAGTTGGCAACTATCTGTTCTCTGTGCAACGATTCTAGTGTGGACTACAATGAGGTAACCGTGTAGTGGGATATTGAGTATTAGCGTTAGATGTAACCGGTAGTGGTTCTATGCACTTGTAGCACACAACTTGTCTTCATGCACGACTGTCATCTATGTAGTAATTAAGACACTTGGACCTACATTCTGTCCATGATCTTGTCTCCGTAACCCACTCTATCAACACACCACCAAGGGATACACTGGTATTTGGTATTTTAGTTTATGAGAAAATGACTAACATACATAATGCGTGTCTTCAAAAACAGGTAGGTAACAAATGAGTTTTTTGGGTATTACCATGGTGGTAATAGACTCTTCCTGGGGCTGGTTCATAGAACGCTGACTACTGTAGTGCCCGGCCTATAAGTCGTGACTTACACAAATCTGAGGCCGACTGCGCCTTATAGAACTTACCAAAAAGGGGTTTTCGTGTCTCAGCAGGGGCGTGAACACATATAGACATCTATTCTTATGACTGATGCTTTCACATTTTTTACAAAGAATCATTAGCAAATCAGTGTATTCATTATTTAATGTATATGAATTGAAGGAAAATGTATTGTCCTATGAAACAGCCCTGGGTACCACTTATAACTGCCCTGGATCACGTGTGGTTCTCTTTACCATGTCACATCTCCATTTTCTCTTCTCATATGTTTTTCATTTTTATTCTGATAAATTAACCTGGTGTCGGGAACTGCACACTCTACCCCCTGGGGTACACTTAGTATAATATGTACTATCTGAACCTCTACCACTCCATGTCCAGTTTTACAGAGATTCTCTATACAGCCATCGTTTATTGTTGGTTGTCGGGGTTCCCTAGCCCACTTAAAAGGGTCTATATCTCCTCTTCCCTATCCCCTCTGGATGTGTGTGTCGCACATATGCGCGGGCACTGACACTTTCCTCTGTGAAATTGTGTAATGTAGTTCTCGCAATGAATATGACCTTAGCTGTCGAAATGGCGTTAAACAACTATTACCGTAATCTCCCGCGTAGAAGACGCGCTGCGCGTATAAGACGCACCCCAAACTCAGCACATGCATTTTCGCGTATAAGACGCACATTTTAATGCTCAATTTTGTAAATCCAGTACTGTTCTATTGTAAAATTACCCCTCGTATAGGACGCACCCCCAACTTGTAGAAATCCTATAAGACGCAGTAGGGATTTGTTTGGCATAGAGGACGCGTCTTATACGCGGGAGATTACGGTACTCACTCACTCACTTGTTGATTGTCTCTACACGTTATAAATTTAAGATACTTTTGAAATGAATTCACTTCATAATAGTTGTCAGCAGAATACAAGAAATGGATTATTTGGAAAATCTTTTTTTTTTATGGTAGGCTGAATAGATAAATATTTTGTAAGTGTATCGTAAGACATGTCGGTTTCTAAAAATACAAATTGCCTCTGATTGTTGACAACAAGCTCACCCCAGCTCGATGATTTAGAACCTTACTGGTGATCTCTTGTACCCAATTGCCAGTGATGACTCTCCAGCAGATCATCGTGGTAGTGAGCTTGTCCTTATACCACAAAAAATAAACATCGATTATAATATACTTATAAAACTCAAGATATTAACGAATCAATATAATACTGCACAGAACAATATCTTTTATATCAAAATTAACTGAATGCTCTCCTTGTGCATACAGGCTAAGGGATGTTACGAGAAGGTTGGAGAGGCCACTGAGACGGCCCTGACCATCCTGTGCGAGAAGATGAACGTATTCAACATTGACAAGTCTGGCATGAAGAAGAAGGAGCTGGGCACTATCTGCAACCAGTACACACAGGGCATGTGGCGCAAGGTGAGCTCAGCAGTAACAACACGGCAGCCTTAAAGAACGTCTTAAATTTCCCTTTGATATATCGAGAAAGGTATCCAAAGGTTTTACAGATGCCATTATGTTATAATATACTTATCAGTTTCAGTTAAGACATTTCTGTAAATTTGACGAGAGTATATTTGAACCTTGCTGCTGGAGTGGCAAAAAAAAAAAAAAGTTCGTTTCTGTACACCCATTTTGCACCCGTCATTTTTTGACTCAGTTTGAGTCATATGTGTTGGATCAGGACAGTCAATGGAAGAAATTTCACTTTCTCTTAGACTTCTGCTGGTTTCACACTTCTAGAGCTACCGATCTCAGATTTATTTTATTTAATGATACGAGCTTACACAACCCAAGCTAGGGTGCCATGTCAATTTTGCATGAAAAAATGTCTATAAAAGTCATTGAAAACCAAGTTGAAATTCTTTTGTAGGAATTCACACTTGAGTTCTCCCGTGACCGTAAATCCATGAGCTCCTACTGCACTCCCATCAAGCAGACCAAGCTTGGAGCCGGCAACAAGATGTTCGTGAAGGGCGCCCCAGAGGGTGTCCTGGACAGGTGCTCCTTTGTGCGTGTAGGAACAAGCAAGGTGCCAATGACACCTGCCCTCAAGGCTGAGATTATGAAGCACTGCCGCTTCTACGGTACCGGTAAGTGTAAACTGGTTTTATGCCCTCTCATGTAGAGAGAATTAAGCTCCATATAGTTTTTGACGAGCTATTCGTTGCAGAGCTTCATCAGATTGTACCCTGTGGTTAAATATTCCACAGACAGAAAAGTATTATCCAAAAGATATTCATATATAATTCTTTGAATTATGATTTCAGGAAAGAAATATGACAAGGATTTTTTGTTACTTCAGGTCGTGACACTCTGCGCTGTCTGGCTCTGGCTACCATTGACAACCCGGTAAAGAGAGAGGAGATGAACTTGGAGGACTCTACTAAGTTCGCCAAGTACGAGACCAACTGCACCTTTGTCGGTGTCGTTGGTATGCTGGATCCACCCCGTACAGAGGTCGTTGATGCCATCAAGGCTTGTGGACATGCCGGAATCCGTGTCATTGTCATCACTGGAGACAACAAGGTAGGATATAATATGTATATATGTGAAAACTTTCTGAGCAGCAGTCTACATCCAGCATCAGACAATAAATCTCCGATTTAGTTATGTCTAATACCCCAGGCGCCAGCTGGTTTGATAATTGTGAATGTCTTGGTTCATTACTAGATTCTACACAGCTTCATAAGAGGGAGTTTGTTTTTAAAAGGTTTGAGCTTTCATCCAAATGTATCGGCAATTGGCTCACTTTATTTTCTATTCTCTCTTACACAGGCCACCGCCGAGGCTATCTGCCGCCGTATTGGAGTATTTGGTGAGAATGAGAACACTGAGGGTATGGCTTTCACTGGACGTGAGTTCGACGACTTGTCCTACGATGACCAGGCACAAGCTGTCAGAAAGGCCCGTCTCTTCGCCCGCGTGGAGCCCGCCCATAAGTCCAAGATTGTTGAGTTCCTGCAAGCTGATGGAGAGATCTCTGCTATGGTGAGTTTCTTACCCTGTCAGAGTATTTTCGTATTCATTTGAGGTGCAGGGGTGAAATTCTTATCTGTAGGTTTCTTTGGGTTTCTGTTTCCAAAGACCATCGTTAGGTACAGATGCACTTGAGAACTTAAATTCACTTACAACTAATCACTTATAACCATGAACAAGGATTCAACCCATAATACTCAACAATGTTTTTGTTTGTCTGAAATGAAATAATGTTTTGGAGTTACAACAATCTGAAATAGTCCTCCCTTGAATAACCTGCCTCATAAGTTCTGCGTAGTCTCAACTGTTATAAAATTGTAGCATCATAAAGAGTTGATTTCCCTGCTCTACAGACTGGTGACGGTGTGAACGACGCCCCTGCCCTGAAGAAGGCTGAGATCGGTATTGCCATGGGATCTGGTACTGCCGTGGCCAAGTCTGCATCTGAGATGGTGCTGGCTGACGACAACTTCTCCACCATTGTGGCTGCTGTAGAGGAGGGCCGTGCCATCTACAACAACATGAAGCAGTTCATCCGCTACCTCATCTCATCCAACATCGGAGAGGTGGTGTGTATCTTCCTGACTGCTGCTTTGGGTATGCCCGAGGCCCTGATACCCGTCCAGCTGCTCTGGGTCAACCTGGTCACTGACGGTCTGCCCGCCACTGCCCTCGGCTTTAACCCACCAGATCTCGACATCATGGACAAGATGCCCCGCCGTGCCAACGAGCCACTCATCTCTGGATGGCTCTTCTTCAGATACATGGCCATTGGAGGTAGGCAGACATCTTATCTCATGTCATAGAAAACTTCTCTTCCCCTTTTGTACAAGCTGTTGAACCTATACTTAATGACAGGTTTCATATGGAATAGTTATCATTTCCTGAATGGTCACGATGTTATCTTTTACCACCTGTGTAACATCAGCTTTATAAGTAGAGATGTTTCTTGTTGTTCACGTTGTGCCCTTTGTGCCCACAGTGTACGTCGGTGCTGCCACTGTTGGTGCTGCTGCCTGGTGGTACACAACTTACGAAAAGGGACCCCAACTCAACTACTACCAGCTGGTAAGGAACCAACACTCTACTTGGAGTACTGAAACCTTATATATACGTTCATTTAGAAAACGTGTATACTTAGTAAGAACTGTACCAAAGAAAAGGGAGAACTAGACGGACCACTGGTAGCTCATATGGCAGGAATTTTTCTGGGGAAAGAAACGAGAGAAGAGTCCATTATTTACAAAGTTCGCCAACTATTGAATGTTGAGAAATAATATTTTCTTGTAGTTGCTAACAATGATGGGAATTTTAATTATACCTAACCTGTAGTGATGAGCATTATCAATATTTATCACCTGTACTTCTTTGATTATTCTATGCCATGTTACTGGCGAAAAATGTACTTCATCCAGCAGCTTCTACACCCATGGAGCTCTGTCCGGACGGATTATTCCCAAAACAATTCTCTGCTATACATTATAGTAGGATATAATGCAAACAACCTCAAAATTACATATTTTATCAAAATTTACATTCCAAATATATAGGCAGGAGGTATTTTTGGACTTTATCTAAAGTTATGCAATTGATAGACTGTAGACACCTTTACGCTGTATTCGCAAGCTCCCGACATGTTCAGGCCTATATATTTACATATCTATCTAATACAAACATAGCCCCCACATGTACAATTTACTTATATCTGCTACAGACACATCACATGCAGTGCCCAGCTGAGCCTAGGATGTTCCCCAGCATAGATTGCAACATTTTCAATCATCCCAAACCCATGACTATGGCTCTGTCTGTGTTGGTCGTAATTGAAATGCTCAATGCCGTGAACAGGTAAATAGTAATAGCAGTAAGAGCGTTCTATCTCCTAGTTCTCAGGGGGCTCACACTTTTTTCCCGTGTATGGAGTTCGCCACTGGGTGCATTACCTGGGAGCGAAACTTCAACCCGACAAAAAGCTTTGGCCAGAGAACAGAATTGAATGCAGAAATTCAGGCAATCATTCTCAAAATCTTGAGGACACTGTTTTTGGAACTAGCTCTGGCCCTTGCTAATTATCAACACTCTGAGGGTAGGAACTCTGAAGTGAATGGACCTCATACATAGCAAGGTATATTTCATTATCATCTTCTAGAACAGCTAGAATATGGCATATTAGTATGGTTCAAAACTATCACAGGGTTACGGCTGGATTGAGTGACATTCCCATTCAGAGTTTCTACATCCTGAGTCGCACCTGTCCCGTGCTTCCCGCTGCCATCGGGCAGGGACACGACACAATGCAGCACATGTTAATGTTAGTTCTCACCTTCCTCTGTGATGACACTGTTGTTTTATAGACCCACCAGTCTCAGTGCCTGGTCCAGGATGAGCACTTCAAGGGTGTCGACTGTGACATATTTGGTAACCCTAAGGCCGCTGCCATGGCCCTGTCTACTCTGGTAGTCATTGAAATGCTGAATGCCGTCACTAGGTAAGGGGTGCTGTCCACCACAACTGGCAGCCTGCGGCGGAGACGCTATGTTGCCGCCGCACTGGCCAGGGAAGACCCAAGCCTGCCATGTGTGCCTTACCATCTGGGTGTGCCTTTTGTGTAGCCAAAACAGGAGTTGGTGAGTAAGCTGGTGGTAGGCCCTACTTAATGGGAGTCGGGTTTGAAATAAATCCCATCTAAATAACCCCAGGGTAGGGCGTCTCACTAGCTTGCCTGACCAACTGTTATCAATTATAAAAACTGGGCATGTATTCGTTCACAATTTAGGCTGCATTGTTAACTGAAAGCGACATGATGCTTGAATTATCAAAAGAGAATGGATCGAGTCAACAGCTTTCTTTTGTACATTGGTTTGGTTGAAAAACGTGACAAGTGAGATAATCAACCCACAGAGTTAATGTATATTATTCACCTGGTGAAGAGAAGCCCACACAAAGCCCTCACTTTGGGGTCAGCAATTTTTCCTTCCAATCTTCTATTTCCTTTAACCTAGATTTAACAGCATTTCTTTTGAATTTCTTTGTGGTGACATTTCATAGTGATGAATTCGGAAATTGAGATGAGACTGGTATTCAGACTCTGTGAGGCTGGGTGGTGGTATTGTACAAAAATTATCGATAAATCAGCATCAGCCAGCAAGGATGTGACCTCGTCTATAGACAAAGAAAACCAGAAACCCTAAATATCTGTTCACTGTATAACCACTATCATACACCTTTAATCTCCTAAACCATTGTAGAGATAACATTGCAAGGGTTGTATAGATGTAAATTAAACATATCCTGGCTTGTTACACAGATATTTTATCTACATAATTATATGTTGTGTTGTGTGTTTATTGTTACGAAAGAAAAGCTGTTGACTGATGCTGTGTTCTTCGAAATTCAAATCTTTATAACTGGGGTAAACAAAAATGTTTGAAGAAGTCAGGGCTGCTCCTCTCACCTCACCAGGTGGAAATGGTATACATGCATGTAGCTGGTCTCCCTGCATGGCAACCACCCCCTCCCTAGTCAACAAAATGGTGGCTTTCCCCTCATCAGCGACTGGACAGATTGTTCAGTAGGGGAAGAAATGACAATGTAAGCGTGGCAGCAGCGGTCTCTGCAGCGGCAAGGGACCACCATGTCACGCAGACCCTTCCACTTTTACTGGTAACCATCACCCCAGGTCCAGACATTGCTATGTGTGCTAGTGGTGACCATGGAAACAGGTACTGTTACCATGGGAACTGCCAGTAGAATTTTACCATAACTACGCACACACATATATAGATACACATATATAGTTAGTTTGATCCTTGGTCATCTTGTGAAAGTAGGTTAAGATAATGGTTAGAAATAGCACATAGTCTGGTCTGGGTGATGCTAAAACAACAATGCCATCCTTAGCTTCAGTTAATTTATTTCCTATGTGCCTAATTTTTAGTTGTGTTACTTTGTGTTTCCCCTATAGTGTAACTCGTGTAAAAATACGCATGGGTTTGCTCTGGTCTCCAAACCGTTTTTCTTCTTGAATTAATTTGATATCAGCAAAACATGAATATAAGTTTCACTATTATCTTTTAAGATGTTAATATTCACAGGAAGAAAAGAGAAATATAAATGCTTTTTAGTATTTGTTGCCATGTTTTCCCATAGAGACAAGTCGAGGAACTTATTCATCTTACCTTGAATATTTTAAGAATTGCCCTGAATCTGCGTCTATTGAAGACGGTTAAAGTAGTCTTAGTGCTGTGTGTCATGTAGAGTTTTCTCCCAGTTCCCAGCCATCCTTTATGTAGACAGCCGCAAGCTGCAGACTTTACAAAATAATCCTAATTGTTTTGGCTAGAAAATGCTAGGCGTTCTGACTTCAATTAATTTTAAACAGCGACTAGCACTTTGCATTGACATGGTTTGGGCAACTGGTGAGGCTGCTCTTTTTGGTGTGACGAAACTTCCATTTGGTTCAGCATAATACTTTTTGAAAAAGAAAAAGATGTGCACATCAGACAAATTTGGTCATGTATGGAAAAGACACACTTTTGAAACAACCTTTAGCAGAAACTACACCCTTGACAGTATTTTTGTCTCTTAGGGGAAACATTATCTCTGTTTTATTAATTTGTCATAATTCATGGTTTGCCATTTTGTTTTGATTGAAATTTCTTTATATATATATATATATATATATATATATATATATATATATATATATATATATATATATATATGATAAAGTGTAATTTTATTCAAGCAATATATACTGAATTTGCCCTATGTCTTTTAACCTCTTTGTTTGATAAGAATTAAAGTGTAGAGAAGAATCTTTCTCTGATATTAAATTGAGTAATCTTCATCTTTATTCGTGATGTCCATTTAAACACCTACAAAATTTCATATGATGCTCTGCAACATGTTTCAAGTTGAAACAGTCTGTTGTTTAGATCTTGTCGATTGTCCTTTGCCTGTCTCATGTCAGAACCTTTCCTCTTCTATCATTGAGTTCTAATTGAAAGGTTGTTTTCTGTCCCATTCCAATATTGTGAACAATAAAATAACTTTCATGCAAAGACCATGTTACTGCAGAAAATAAGTGACTTACACTGCAAGCATGACCCAGATTATGCTTGCCATGTGTCCTTTATTCCATATCTAGAAGAAAGATATTTCCATAAAAGAATGCAAACGGAAACCGTAAGAATAAAAGAATCAAGATAAAAAGATTCTTTTTGGGTTCCTCCAGTTAAATTCCGTAAAATGAAGCACCTGTTTTCCAGAAAGATGATCTTTGGTTTAACTCTTAAAAGAGATATTTCCGTACAGTATTTATTGAATATAAATTGTGTTTTCTTGCAGCATCTCCGAGAACCAATCTCTGACCGTGATGCCGCCATGGCAAAACTTCTGGCTGCTCGGGGCCATGGTTCTTTCCATGTCCCTGCATTTCCTCATCCTTGAAGTCGACTTCCTCGCTGTAAGTTTGTAATATATGTTTTATCTATTTTTCCATGTACACCCCTGCAAACCTTTCTCACATTGAAGGGGAACCTCCACTGGTTAAATTGTATCCTATGTCGTTGTGTCCTTATACATGTACTAAGCTTATGTCTGTTTGTCTAGTCTCCAACTTGCCTTTCTCCCCTCTGTCTATTCTCGGTCCTTCACTCTTTCTTTCGAACTTCCTTTCTATTTCCTATCCCAATATCATTTGCTTCTATGATGTCCTTATGTTCCTTTTTCTCTGCCTTATTTCAGAATTCTCCCTTTTTGTACTGGCTGAGGGATGGAGGGGGTAGATGTATTTTTGCATTATCCCTTGCGCCTAATATTAGTCGTACATTCTTCCTACCATCATCTCTTTTCAGTTTCATTCTGTTTTTGACCTTCCATATATCACCTACCGCTCTGTCCCACTCTAGCTCGTAACTTTACTAGCAAAACATAAAAACATATAATCTTAATCATATTTATTTATGTAACTATGCTTTTGGTCAGAAAACCTCATTGTGTTATAAAGACACTGAAGATGTGAGAATGATTTAAATATTGTTTTGCCGTAGTGTTAAAAAGCAGAGTTAGTGGAAAATTTTTCAGGTGCAAACTAAATCTGTCTGCATGTTTATAAAAAAAAACACAAAAAAAATACATCTACAACTGTTGTATGTTATTTCTTTTTCCTTCTTGCAGAGTGTGTTCCAGATCACTCCACTCAACCTGACTGAGTGGATGGCGGTGTTGAAGATTTCACTCCCTGTAATATTGTTAGACGAGACACTCAAGTTCGTAGCTCGCCGATTCACCGACGGTAAAAATCCTCTTCTTCACATGCACTGGATTATAGGCGTGTGGGTTGTGTACATAGGACTAATTCTTCATTCGCCCATCTAGCCTGAATGTCTCACCCCCCCCCCTCCTCTTTCATTATAGCTGTTTTACTCATAGGAGAAAGGCAAAAACGTAAAGTTGTCATAGGACTTAAATGGTGATGATTTCAGACTGAAGAACATCAAAAGAGTCTATGTGTCTTTCACTTTACATTGACATTCCCTGTTTGCAGTTTGATTAAGGATGGTAGTTCCCATACCTGCCAGCGTTGTAATAATGAGCATTTTGGTTTAAAATAGCATGAGTTGATTGAAATCAGTTCCCTTCCTCCTCCCTTCCCCATTTGATTGGTTAATTTTCTGAGTGATTGTCAAAGAAACTGCCCCAAATATCTGAAATCACCAAATTGAGCACAGTGAAATTCATTAATCTGTTTATCATTAGAGAGGAGTGTAACATTAATGAAGGGGCAGCACCTAGCAGCTAAACATCTCAGTGATTTCACAACCGTTGCACTTATTATATAACATTGTATGTAGACGACTTCTAGAAGCCAGATTCCACCTACTCCTAACTGTTTGTTCTAAGAAGGGCACTCACATACATTAAGTGTAGTAGGATCAACTTTACACATGTCTCGATATCATAAGGCATCAACCCCCTGACTGTTCAGCACCTTTATACATATACTTGCAAATTAAGATTTTCTGAAGAAACCTACTGTAGTGGATCACAATATTGGAGACTTACGTTAAATTGTCTTATATGCTACAGTTATTATGCAAAAGAAGAAATTACAAGTAAACCATATCGTTCTGATCTCATAGCTTTTGAAATGCAAAATCTTGTGGGAAAATTTAAAAAGAAAATTATCAGCAGGCATGGCTTCTGGAAGTCAGAACTAGCAAATGCCTAGTTTGTAATGTATAAAATTTCCTTTTCTCATTTCCGTAAAGTCAGTTTGGACAGTAAAAAGATACTGAATACAACTTATGAAAAAGTAGCTTTCATAGTATTTTGTGTCCATTGTGACACTTGCTTTCTATAATATGACGCCTGTACTGATGTTCACCCATTATCTGGGGGTTCATTACCACTTCATTTGCTAGGAGCAATCAAAGAAATCTCTGTAAACCCTTTATTGTCATTATTATGTGAAAAGGAAGGACACTTTCAAGATTTGTCATCGTCATTATATTAATATCAAGATTTAGTCATGTTCTTGCTATTTGTCATCATGAGAGTTCTACAAAGTATAGGCATTCCGTGTTTGTTTTTACTTTTTTTTTGTGGAGAAGTGTTGTCGTCTTACTCATTGTATAGAATTATTTAATACTAAGGAAGTGATTTATTATCATAGATTACTTGTTAGATTTACTGAGGAAGGCTGTGTGAGTTGCCACCCAGTATGTGGGTTCTTACCAATACGGTCAGGTTCGAACCCACACTAATGGCACTATTAATTATGCTGTATACTGGGACTGGTATACTGGCAACTCTGTGGCGTTGCTCAAGAAATCAAATCTGACAGGTAATCTCATAGGGAAAAAAAATAAGAGCGGCCAGTTGTTGTATTACGTGTGAGCTTTTCCACAGATATACCCTACAGAAAGAGAAAAAAGGAAATGATGTGTCTACCTTTTTTCCCAAATGAAAAAAAAAAAAAGAAAAGAAAAAAAAATGGAAAAAGGAAAAAGAGAGAGTGTCTGTTTATGCTCTTATCCCATTGGTTCATAGACATTTAATGTATACTCCTCAACTAATGGGTTTTATATTAAAGGGATTGAAAATGCATGTAGCGTTCTGTTTGTATGTTCTCACCAACAGTGTTTTTGTATGATCTGGTATGACGCTGTTAGCGCCAACCATGAAACCCCTTTTCCTACCATGCTACCATTTGAAAAGCCATCTCCTACTCTTACCCTATTTGCGTGACTTGGTTTCTCGCATTATAACTAGCACAGAATCCACTGTGTCTGTATTGTTTGATGGTCGGCTTTGCAGGACAGTGGGTTGTAAGACATGGGTTCGTCTATAAACTTATTGTGTTTTTGTATGAGAATGCCTCCTGAATCCTCAAATCTTTTACATGTATTTATCAAACTACGAAGCGTACAGTTTATGATTATATATATAAAAGAAAATGCTATTAATAAATATTAACATCTTGGTCTCCTTTTTGTTTTTAGTGAACCTCCTTAAGCATTCACTTTTCACGAATCAATGCAATATGGCAACTTTGTCAAGAACACAATAAGAGTCTAAGGAGATAAATGCTATGGGTGTGGATGCATGTGCTTGTTATATTTATGTCCTGTTTGATGGACATAAAAGCAAATGATTGGTATGATATGAAGAAATATGCAATATATTATGGAAGATATTGTTGGAGCTGAATAAAATAACATGAATTAATTATATATAGATTAGTTGGGACAGTTCCATTATAGTAACTAAAATTAATTTTCAAGACATTTTAACTTGGTTTAAATTGTATATAAGATATTGCTACAAAGAAAGCTTTATATTTGGGATTATTTATTTTGTGTGTATATGTTCTGAACCTGCACAATGATTTTCAACGCACATTCCCCAAGGCGTCTTGCAGTAAACCTAAAAGAGCATGGAAACTACATTTGTTACTCTCAAAAACTGTGGTGTACCCCATGGTCCCACACATTTCAGGATTTATCCCTTTTTATTTCCGTGTTATTTCAATTCGTGCCAGATGATCCTACATAAGGCTAATCCCTTTTATATCATCAAAACTTCTTGGTTCATTTTTTACATATGAGTTGTAGCTCCTATTGGTTTCTATTCTCAATATTCAGACTGTTTTATTTCATTGCGATAGAGCTCTATCAGTTTCCTTCACACCTTTGCTCTTTGCTGTCTAGTTATCCTGTCGACTTCTTTCATTGGCAGAAACGGCAGTTGATTGGCACCAGATCCTTGTGGGACACATTATTCCTTGTTTACAAAAATAAATCTAGATTTAATTTCTTTTATTCTTATCACTTCATTTGCCCAAAACCTTATTTTTAGGGCATACTGGATAGAAGAACAAAGAAAGTTTAATTTCAGTAAGGAAGAAAAAGATGGATTTGATGGTCATAAATAGTGCATTATGATCAGTTGTATGTGAATCAATGTCACTTTGAATAATGAATGTTGACTTAAAACCTTTTAAGTCCTGATTCTGATTCATGATAAGAAAAGTACTGATGGTTCTTCATTGCTTTGTTTGTTCTTTTTTGCCACCACGGATTCAGGTTGATTCCAATACATCTGCTTTAGCCGTCCTTAGTCTTTCTTATCCCCTTTCCTCTTTATTTCTCTCCATCATGGCCGTGCTGGTTTCTATGCTCACCCCCTCATGTCTCGGCTGTTACATTCTATGTACACCCCCTCCTCTCCTTTTTCGGCATAGATAGTTTCACTGTAGTACTACTGTGTTGTCCATACTTTTTATTATCTCTGTTACTTATGGTCAGTCATCTTTTTGGTTCATTGATATGGTGTACTAGATTTCCCCCCAATTTAATTTGTGACTTCTCAGATTGTTTTGTTTTATTAGATTGGCTTCAGTACATTGAAGGTCAAGCCTTATATACATGTACATGTATATATCTATTATATACCCTTTAAAGTTTAACCTTATTCGTTGTCTATGCAATTTTGCCCTGGTTGGTAAGAAAAAATGTACTAGGTTGAAGTACTGTCCATTATTTTAACTCTTCTTCAAACACTTTGTATGTTTATAGTTATTGGCGGAGGTAGGTAGTGTCACATATATATATATAGATATATTCATATATCTACTATATACATTTTAAAATAATCCAACACTTTACTCAAATTTATATATAAATATAATTCAATGTTGACTGTTGATTGTAATTCTATTATATTATACATGTACAGCTCTATAATCAAGCATAATGTAAATGTAACAGGGAAAATATATTTATTTACGAATCATAGTGATTCAGTTACTAAAAACTCTCCATACAGTTCTATGGAATAGTAATGGTCTAATTTTGGCTTCCAAAGAAAATTGTTTTCTTAATTAGTGAATTTATAAAGTGAGTGTTAGAACTCCCTGTCACTCGCATGAAAACAAAATATATTCATTGAATGCCCCAAGTACAGAATGAATCTAGAAATAATTGTAGAAGGGGAAAAAATCACTCTAGCTTGTCTGTGTTATGCATGAATTATTGAAAAGTAGAAAGCGGTGTGATTCCCGCTTCATTTTTTTTTGTTTTGTGGGACTTTGAATGAAAATGTAAAAGAAAAAGCAATAATATGCAAGACAAGCTCATTGGCTGTACATGTTAAGTAGAAATAATTGTAGAATATAATATCCTTGAGAAGTAACCAAAATTTAACAGATTTGAAAGTTGGATATTGCGCCTAAAAGTGTGCTGTAGGCGACCTTTATAATTATGGTGCTAATGCCTTCTAAGATTAAGTTGAAATAATAGAATTCACTTGTAAATGTAAAGCAGTTTAGTGCTGATAAACTTTCTGTTAAAGTTAAGTAGCTTAGTTTCAACATTGCCTGCCTTTCTAATTCTACGCATTACAACACTTTCACACAACACCTCAATTATATATGACAAATTCATATAGTTTTTCTGTCATGATTACTGGGTTTCACCACAAATGAATGATTCAAGTGGGCAATTTGGATTCATGGATTATCTGAAGCTCTGACATAATATTCACTGTCACATTGCAACTTAATTTTCACTACTGTTAGAAACCTTTAACTTCTACCTTCAGTTCAAAAGCGATGTAACATTTTGCCATGGGATCAGTATTTCTTTAAGGTTGGGAAACTTCAGAAGTGCTAAATGAAGTAGATAGAAGGCATTACGAATGCTTGGCTCTTTCAACATTAGACGTGAGTGTCGTAAGCCCATTAGATTATTGTCGAGATGTTGTTGCCTCCCCCATACTGCCTTAGGTGTACCAATATTGTAGATCTACAACCTTTTCTTCGGTCCTCAATGTTTTTATTACATGTACATATTTCAATTCATCCCTGGCTCTTCCACCATTCCACTTTTCTGCTACCTCCCATATTGAGGAAAGAGCTTTGTTTTGACAAAACATTCGATCCCCAAACATTACTCCTTATAGAGGGTAACAAAGACTCGCCTGTCCCATGGGAACATAGCACAATCTATATGTGTGCTGTGCATGCATACTGAGAAAAGCTCTCTTCACAAAATTAAAATTATTCATCCCCTAGTCCTCCTAAGAGAATACTATGAGATAGTATTGTGTAAAAGACTATATGAATTAACATGGTTTAAGAAAGAAGATTGCAAGCAATGTCGGCTGTGTACTACGCTGTGCCCTTCACGTTTGGTGAAAAAAAAGTTCAAAACGTCCATCAACCTATATTATATAGCGAATGTACTAAAGTGGGTTTATTTTAATGTAAGCTGTTTTTGCCTCTCAAGGGGGAAAAGAGCTATTTCAGTCAAGTTAATATGAAATAGTTAAGTGGTAGAAGAGTGCCACGTCAGATGAGGAGGTGTAAGACACCAGATCACCCTTCACCTTCATTATCAACCTCGTAAATGGTTAATTACTTCCAGTATAATGACACAATATCATATTCCAACATTGTACATGTGCCTTGGATTAGTCTTTCCAGACACAAAGTATTTAACACAAAACCATCACAAAGTGAATCTGATGAAGATGAAGTAAATACATGTACTGGCAGCCTTCATGGAAATATTCACCATCCACATAATGGTGCTAACTGCACCGGGCATCATATTGTTGTTGTCGTGTAAAATTGGATAGCCACAACCTCAACACACATGACCAAAAATATACCAAGGAAATGCCAAAATATACAGAAAACTGTAGATGAAACTGTTCTGTCCTACTGTGTGCTGTTCAATTACTAGCATAGTGATAAGAAAAGCTGAAATACCCTGTTAGTAACACATTTAGATCATGTCTTAAATACCGGTAATGATGATTCAATAATCTTTTCGTTTCATATGTATATAAAATCAAGTTAACCGAATAGCAACTTTGTGAAGATTTATGAAAACTGTCATACGTGTAACAGGGTCTTTAATGATAATATATCTGCAGCTACCGCTACCAAAGGCAACATCAATCGATGCACTAGTTATGTTGGCACTCTAACACCCCTTTTCATTTGCTTTTTGATTTGAAAAATACAGTACGCCTGTATACATTGTAGGCATAGTGATTTGAATGAGGATGCAACATCGATCGCACAACTGGCGGTCAGCCAACAGACTGTGCTAACCATTTCTGCTGGGAGAGATATATCTCAACCTCTCTTGTATATTCTTTCTAATCCCCAGTTGTGATAGGGTTGTTATAACTACATTCCATGGAGCGAATGCATGCTGTATCATTCCAGCGACAGGGTGCATGGCTCTCGTATATACAGCTATTCATGAAGGGTGGCTTTAAGAAATACTGCGCTGATACTGATGATTGTTACCTATCTTGGTCTTTGCTCTAATGTAGTGGCCTCTGTATAAGATTAGTTGTTACTTGCTATACTTAGCTGTGTTAAGACTTGTTATCATTAACTTTCGATTAACTAGACAGGTTGACTGAAGATGTTGTTAGTCCTATCATAGTTTGCTGCGGTTCATCTTGTTACAGATGTTCAGTGAATGGTTGACTCATAGGTTACAAACTTAATGTCAAACAAACCTTTGGTGCATGCTTCCACCCATCCTGAGTGATTACTAGAAGATGTGACGGCAAATGACCGTGATGTGACGGCAAATGACCGTGATTAACTGAAAAAAAGACAGGAGGTTGAACCCCTGACATCCTGTAATGACAGCCACCCACTGCTGACTCCACTCTAACCTACACTACTGCTACCACCACCACCACCATCACCACAGGATGCGACCTACAGTCAAACAGTATCTATAACATTACTCTTTGATTTACAAAGAATGATTTTTTTCCCGTTTTTTTTCCATTATTACTAACACTTACCGGCTTTAGGAGTTTCTCTGCAGTCAAGTAATACAACCTGAGTTCTGTTTCACCACTACCACCGATACAACACCACAGTATAGGCCACACAATTTTGTTCCATATCTAGAAATGGTAGTATGCATTTTGTGTCGGCCAATCTCTGGTGTTTAAAGCTGATTCATTAGTGTGCCTCCTAACTGCCTGAGTTCTGCATGGGTTGTTGACGTCACCGGTTTGTGCGGGGTGCACACGTCACATTTACTTTCATGTCAATGATATCCTGAGACATAATGCTGGTACATCTACTTTCTTGCAGTGGCCTCAAGGCCAGCTAAATAAGCGGCAAGTAAGCGGCAAGTTGTAGAAATGTAGAAATTAAGACCAAGTACTTGAACATCAATAATCGCCCCTGAACAAGGGAGAATGACTGAACCCCAACCAGTCACATGGATCTTTAAAGTTGAAACCAAAACTGGACCTTTCATGGGTCATGACCAGTTGACACAGGGCACATCATGTTGTGTATGGAGAACAAAGTTAAACACTCAGAAGATGAAGGAAGAAGATCCATACCTACTTGCAACCACTTCCAGTAGTCTACCAACATGGGGTTCCCACCAAGCCTTGCAGAAACCCCCTCCTTCATTTGATCGTCTTCTGCAAGGCCCATCCTGAATCGTCTTCGGTTCATTTCTGTTTCTTTGATCCTCCCCCATGGAGATATTCGACAAGGACAATTATTAAAGAGAAGTATAAGATGGTAAAAGTGCAGAAAAAAGGAACAAAAATACAGCAAAAGGTATATGTATATGACAAAACGAGACAAGTGAAGTAGACAAGATGAAACCACGCCTTACTTCCTAATAGGCCTTGTATCAGAATCTAGCCCGTTCCTCTTATCAGAAAAAGAAACAAATGGAAAGTAAGACAGACCAGGACGCAATGATATGTTAATGACATCTAGATCTTGTAAACACAATGTATACTTATTAAATTTCTCACAGTATTTCGAAGAAGACAGGTCGAGTCATTTGTATAGTTCCTGATCCCTCTTTTAAGTGTGGATATTAGACATGTTTACCGGTACAAAAGTGTGTAAGTAGGAAGGCTTTTGCTGCAATTGCAAATACTATGACCGATGATAGTGGAATAACTACCTTGTACAGAATCCGGGAAGTTTGTCCGTCATCACTTTCTGGTTTTTCTGTAGTCAGGTGTTTTGATATACCTTTGTTAATTATGTTTTTTCTTTTGTAAATTATATTTATTAATTTTTTTTTGCGCGTACTGAGTACACTTGGAGAAAATGTGGATACTTGCACTTGCTTTATCCCCCTGGGCGATAATTGGTGAAAATGAAGAAATAAGTCATGACATAAGGCACAGACACATGTAAAAGCTTAAAGGGATGATAAGAGGGGCCACACGGTCTGCTGGGCCACACGGTCTGCTGAACCTGTGTATTTATTATAATCTGGCTGTTGGACTGTTGGACGTAGTAGGAGGCTAGCCCATATCACAGGGTATAATTCTTGAGTGAGAGAGAAACGTGTAACATAGAAAGTCATCCACCTGACAAACCGGGTTCTCGTTGCTATTACAATGTTATTACTTTGGAGCGACTGTCTCCTCGTTGTATCCATAATCAATCTTCATGTACAATCAAATGTATGTACTCTAGTTATTATATCGTCCCTGACAAACCAACAGTAAATACAAAGATGCAGCAGTTAATATACAATTGTGGCTCTGTGGGCGTATTATATCTGGCTCATTTTTATACGGATATATCATATGTTGGATTTTTTACAGAGGTACCTAATATAATGACTGGTGAAATGAATGTTAAGAAGAGTTGATTGAGCGTTAATGTGAACTGTTATTTATGTGATGCTGGTTAGTATCTTAACTCGCCTTTGCTATCTTCAAAAGACCGATCAATTGTCTGAACAGTTCAGGCAGTCATGAGAAGAGGATGTCCAATTCCATAACTTCTATCCCTTTAATCAATTCAACTAGACGAGATCCTCAGAAATTGACATTTTGATGTAATTATAAATGGTATAAGAAGAAAATCCAGAGAGGTGCACCAGCTGAGGGGTGTGCCGTCAGCAGCCATAGTGACGTCATCAGGGACATGGGTCCTTGCCTGCAGTGCACATGGACAATCGACCATGGGATACTGTAGTCAAGTCCGCTCCAACCAAATATGGCTAAAATACAACAATAACCAACTTATTTGTACAGAAGTGACAATTCTATTGTTACAGAGATCTACAAACAATAAAAAGAGGTGTTCCTTTTCAAACGCCTTCCTTTTGTTTGAGTTTACTCGTTTTTATGACCAAAGGGGTAAAAAGCACACTAGAGTAGCGCATCATGGATAGCTCTTTGTATGCTTAGGAATAAACAGGAAAGCAACTTCCTCTAGATACTCTGCCACCTGAAAAAAGGCGCCTTTCCCCCCAAATTTACCAGGGTAAACCTTATAATTCCTGATTAAGATCTTAAGAAGCAATTAAATATAACATTGGGAAGATGTAAATCGCAATTGAAGTTTTTCACTGCACATGTTTGCAAACCCACCGAGTAAGAAATTGAGTGAAATCACCTGCCCAGTTCTACTCAATGACACTTAGCATTGGAGGAATGCCCCTAATTTGCCAATTTGACCATACAAGTCTCTCAAGTATCATGGCAAATAATAATCACTGTGTTCAATCTTAGATCATCTGAAACGACAGACGCGTTTACTATAACATAATGCAGCCAAAGAAAATAATTTATAGCTTTCACTAAACTCCATAAGTCAACACCAAAATTTGGGACCTTAAATGTTCACATAGGACTCTCATAAAAAGTTATTAGTTTGGTCTATTTGGACTGGTACATTCGCACTCCTGATGCATCTACCCACTAGATGGCCTAATGATTGGGATTAGGATATGTGTGCGTCCATGACCTAACCTCAAGGTCCGCTATGAGTGAGTGAGTGAGTAATAGATGTTTAACGCCATTTCGACAGCTAAGGTCATATTCATGGCGAGAACTACATTACACAATTTCACAGAGGAATGTGTCAGTGCCCGCGCATATGTGCACCACACACATCCTGAGGGGATAGGAAAGATGAGACATAGACCCTTTTAAGTGGGCTAGGGAAGCCCGAGGTCCGCTATGACCTGACCTTGATGCCTGGTTGCAACTGCGATTGCATATACTTATATTTACCCTAGGGATGATCATGTGACCAAGCCAAGAACTGAATAACTAATATTTTGTCAATATAAACATGGGCAGGCAAGCCTTAAAATATCACATTATACACACTCAGAGGCCCCTGGCGGCAAGTTATGTAACTACTGAAAACCACTTCCATGCCTTGAGTCCTTCTCTTACATGGATTGAAATGCTGAGATAATAATTATTATCATCTACCCTTTCTAATCATTATTCCAAAATTTTATCCATTTCCTTGTATGTATATATATGCCATTGGAGGCCTTTGATAAAGATGAACTGACCACATAACTGCAGAAGCTCAACTTTGATACATTCTCTAGATTTCCACCATCTATAGGAATTCTTAAATTACTAGTAGGTATTTTAACACAGGGTTTCTAGATATTCAAAGTTCATTTTGAGTCGTAGGACCTCTATTTCTTTAAATGTTAATGTTCATCTATGGAGCCATAGACTCATCCACTCACTATAGATCTACATTGGTCATTATATCCTTATTTGGATGGACTCTCAGATCACCCTTATGCATGGAATTGTATCGCTGTTTTCACCAAAGAAACTTACATAATTTAAGATTAGTTATAACTTGAAGGTCTGGGACTTTTGTTTTCTACCATGGATATCCTATATAGCTAGAGCCAAACACCTTCCCACTCCCAATAATAGACTGTAATGTCCCTACTTTGGTGGCTCTCACATTTTAACCATCAGTTAGAACCCTGCTAGCATCACTCATCCAAATGATGTCCCTTTTACGTAAATCACATAAGTTTTCACGTAAGAATGGCGTAAAATGCACGAGTTGTGCTAGCTGGGAATGCTTAGGTCTTTAGATATGTGGATTTGAGACCCTTCAATCTCCCTTGTAGGGTGTGGTTTCTTTTGATTTCACAAATACTATGTGTAATGTTCTATGGGCTATGACCTGAATAATCCATGAATTTAACTCCTGGAGATACACACACAACACTGAACCAAAATGGCTGCTGGACTCAAACTAATTATTTATTCACAAGAGTTCACATGACCTGAATACTGGTCTGTGATTGGCCTATGGCTCAACACTACATCTCTCCCCTTTTAGAATAATTATTCGTAATGTTGAAACACATATTTAGGATAAAGACACTATGAAAGTACTATTCAAATGTTCAGAATATATACTCTCAGTTAAGAATGTTTATGGTAAACCATGTCAGCATCTTCTCGTATATATCAGATATATCAGTCACCGTCCTTTTGTATATTGAATGCACATACTAGTTCTCAAATAAATGAAACTTATGTATCTACCATAAAATTCTCAACCTATCTATAAGGAGAGGATAGACTGTCCTCATCCTTTATAAAGATCTTGGGGATTATTCTGCCCCGTGTGGAAGATCTTTATTTTCCCTAAACTACATAGTCTTTTAACCATGCTGGCTTTGATCTGTTACATTGTGGTCTTTCATTAACCACAACTGGTTGCTTTGGAGTTGAACACTGAGGAGTTACTGGTATTTCAGCATTCGGACGTGGCGGTGTGACAGGCATAGGACCTGTCTCAGGCACGTCAACAGGTTGTTGAGTACTTCTAGTTAGATAAGGCATCATCCTGGGAGCCTCATCATTACTCTCATTGTCTGATCTCACAGGTTGAATGTTCTTGTCAATAACTTTAAACTTAGAGGTGTTCCTGATGATGTGTTTGTCACCTCTATTAGCAGTGACCATTGACCCTTTACGCTCCGTAACAATGTAGGGTTTGGAGTCATACGGTGTTGTTGTCTTGTTCCGTCGAGGTTACTCTACCAGGACAACATCTCCTTGTCTGATGTCACTGGGAACAGCACATCTCCATTCATCTGCATAAGACTTCATTTTAGCCTTTGCTTGCTCATCTTGGTGACGCATCACACTATCATTCCTTTCCTCCCCTAAAAATAAAGGAAGTTTCACCTCAAATGGACGCCAAACATGGCAACAGCAGGCGACTCACCAGTTGTACAGTGAGATGTAGCGCGGTAGTTACGAAGAAACTTGTTCATTTCCTGTTTCCAAGGTTTTCTCTCAGTGCGTGCACCTTTCACAACCTTGCCTAGATTCCTCATGAATCGCTCACACTCCCCATTCGCCTGAGGCCATAATGGTGTGATCCTTCGATGATGGAAACCAGAGTATTTGGCAAAGTCCGCAAACTCTGCTCCTTGAAATGGAGGTCCATTGTCAGTCTTGAGTTCAACTGGTTTTCCAAGCGTTGAGAATAAGTCATCTAGGACTGGGACGACAGCCCTAGCACTTGTAGAATACACCGTCAACACTATTGGGAATCTTGAGTAATCATCAATGATGACCAGCAGATATTCTCCTGTCGGTAAGGGTCCATAGAAATCTGCGCTCAACATCTTCCACGGTCCATCTGGAAGTGGAGTCATCATAAGTGGTGTCTTAAGCACAACTTGACAAGGCAGACACTGATCGATTCTCCTCTTCAACTTAGCATCAATACCTGGAAACCAAACTTTGGTGCGGATCAGTTTCTTTGACTTCACAAGACCCTGGTGACCCTCGTGTGCTAAGTCAATAGCTCTGTCTTGTAGACTTAGAGGCATTACCAGTCTTGTACCCTGAATGTATGAGTTGTCATGAGCTACAGTAAGCTCATGCTTTACCCTGTGATAGGCCTCATATGTTCCTTGATCTGGACCTGGTCTCAGTAATTTGTGCCACTTGTTTTCTTTGATAGCAGTACCAACTTTCCGAAGAGTATCATCTGTCAGCGTTTCCTCACATACCTCTTCAAAAGTGATTGCGACTGTACTGAAGACATAGCCACGAAGTTGACATACTCCTCACCATCTAACTCAGCCCTGTACGCCTTGGCCTTCCGATTGGGATGCCGTGATAGACAACTATCATGTCATACCTCTGGAGTCTTAAAGTCCATCTCTCAATCCGTGCAGTTGGATTTGCATGAGGATTGTTATAAATGGAAGTCAGTGGCTTATGGTCGGTGACTATAGTGAAAGGACTGCCCAGTACATACAGATGATACCGCTCACAACCAAAGACAACTCCAAGTGCTTCTCTGTCTGTCTGTGAGTATCTCTGTTCCACTGGAGTTAGTGCTCTACTTGCAAAACTAACCATGACATTCTCTCCATTGATCTTCTGTGTCAGTATCGCTCCCAGACCAACCGGACTCGCATCGACAATGATCTCTGTCAGTTTGTCTGGATCATAGTAGCAGGTTACTGTATCCTCACGTAAGGATTTCTTCAACTCCTTGAAAGCATCTTCCTGACTTCTACCCCAGTTCCACTCAACTTCCTTCTTAGTAAGCTCTCTCAGAGGCTCAGTAATTGTCGCATAGTTCGGGATGAACCTAGCACAGTAATTGGCCATTCCAAGCAGAGAACGTACCTCTGTTGGAGTCTGGGGAGCATCAGCTTTGTTAAGGGCGGCAACCTTATCTGGGTTTGGTGACATACCTTCCTTGGAGAAGACATATCCTAGATACTTAAGATTGTCCTTGTTCAGAATACACTTTGCCCTATTCAAAGTTAGGCCCTTCTCACGGAGTCTCTGTAGCACCCTCTGTAGACTGTCATCATGGCTCTCTTGGGTCTTGCCATAGATCAGAATATCATCACTGACATTCAACACACCAGGAATACCTTCCAGTGACTCACGGATAGCATTCTGGAATTTCTCGGATGCACAGCATATCCCAAAGTTCAGCCTTTTATATCTCCACAGTCCGATATGAGTGGTGAAGGTAGTGATGTACCTTGACTCCTTGTCCAAGAGTAACTGATGATACCCCTGGTTCAAGTCCAATTTAGAGAACTTGACTGACCCGTTCAGATCACTCACTATTTCTTCAATAGTAGGCATTATGTGTCTGACCCTTAGAATAGCCTTGTTTGCACTCTTCATATCCACACACATTCTGATGTCTGTAGGATCACTGGACTTGGGTGGAAAGACAGGTTGGGAGACCCAGGTGTTGGTCCCTCCACATGTTCAATGATGTCGTCTTTCTCCAATTGTCTGAGTTTCTCTTCAACCTTATTTCTCAGATTGATGGGGATCCTTCTGTGTGGTTTTGCCACAGGTGGAATACTGTCATCTATATGCAGCTTGACAGTAAAGTCTTTCAACAGTCCCACTCCTTTGAACAGTAGATCTGAGTCATCAAAGCATATAGCAAGGAGGCGTTCCATGTTTGCTTGTATGAGACCTAATGCCTCTCCAGTCTCATAAGTCAGCAAGCTTCCTTCGTTTTCTTCTGTGACAAAGAATAATGCATCTGTCTTCTTGTCATGAACCTGAATACAAGCTCTAAATCTACCTCGGATGTTGATTGGTACTTTAGATGTATAAGCTTTCACAACAATATCTGGGGGTTGCAACGTCGCCTTTATCTCCATACTCTTGAATGCAGCATTGTCAATGATGTTGATACCTGCTCCCATGTCAAGAATGAATGGGATCCTGGTACCATCAACCTCTGCCATCACCTTCAGCATGTTGCTGTTCTTAGAAGTTGTAGGCTTTAGTGTGTAGATGTACTTTTCACCAGTATCATCATTTGTATCCTCCCTGACCTTGTTCACACGTGCCTGTTTCTTCTTTTTCTTCTTCATTTCTGCCTTCGGCTTAGGCTTTTCTTCTTTAGAAGGTGAAGTACAGCATCGTGCAAAATGATCAAGGTTACCACACTTCCTACAAGTCTTCCCTTTGGCAGGACACCATCGTTGATCATGCCGGAAATTGCAAGAACTACATCGTGCCAATTGTGCCTTGTCTGCAGGTTTAGGCTTCTGAGACTCTTGTTGAGATGACTTCTGTTGCTATTTAAACTTGAGCCTATGTACAGATGTCTCACCTCGCTCAATAGTACTAGATTGTTGCTCAGACATCTCCATAGATCTACCTTTGTCTAAGATCTGGTCAAGTGTCCAGTTCTTGTTCTCCAGAGCATCTTTCCTCAACTTGGAAGATCTACAGTGTTGAATCACCTGAGACTTCAGTTCACGCTTTAAATCAGTGAATTCACAGTACTTGGCAAGCTTCCTCAATTCAATGACATACATATCCAGAGTTTCACCTGGTTCCTGCTCTCTCATGCGGAACTCATAGATGCCAAACTCAGGATTCACTTGAGGTATGAAATAATCATTGAGAGCATTACGCACTACTGTATAAGCATCCTGATTGTTTGCAGCCACAGGATCTGGGATAGTGTATCACAAATGTCATCAACCTCCTCACCTGCATAGTGTAGCATCAAAGACTTCTTCCTTGCAGCATCTATTATTGTCAGACCAACCATCAGCTGTTCAAAGCGATGTACCCACTTTTTCCACCTGACCCCGACTGTGTCTCTGTCTGACAGATCAAAAGGTGGAAAGTGTGGCAGAGCCTCAGCCATGATTGCCTTCAAGCACAGATGCTCAGGGTTACTTACAGGATCAACAGTTAATGTAAGTAAAGTCACTCACTCTGTCTTGGAAGTCTTAATCAGTCCTACCTCAATACAGTGGTGGTGGTAGTAGCACACTGTTGGCCTGCTCCTGGATCTTAGCGCACCTCAGCAGTGGCAGGTGTACACACAGAGCAGCAGCAGGTAAGCAGGGAGGGGAGCTCCAATCCAGCTTGAAAGTGAGCTATTTCTCCAAAATTCTCCTTATTCGGCCAATAACTCGTGTAAAATCCTATCTCTCCTGGATCACCGAGTTACCATCCACATCCTAGATCGCCAAATGTACTGTTCTATGGGCTATGACCTGAATAATCCATGAATTTAACTCCTGGAGATACACACACAACACTGAACCAAAATGGCTGCTGGACTCAAACTAATTATTTATTCACAAGAGGTCACATGACCTGAATACTGGTCTGTGATTGGCCGATGGCTCAACACTACACTATGTTTTCAAAGTTTCTTGATCATTGCTACCTCAGCTGCAATATGAAGATATTGAGTTTGAGTTGAGTTTGAAACAGGTTTATTGGCCAACAATATCTTAACGTACTGAAGCTTTTACAATTATCAGCCGCAATAAAGAGGTTACATTCAAAGAGGTAGGTTTGTGTAGATACATTCAATGATGCTAGACAAGTCTCTGCCAGCACTCTGTGCAATACAAGTGGTTTCCATGAACAGTCACATACGAGAAATTAGTCCTATATATATTATATTTCAACATAGTTCAGGTATTAAGTCAGAGTCATAGTATTATATCACGTAAGTGCTTCTTGAACTTCTGTAGATTATCCACAGACTGTACGTGTACCGGTAGATGGTCCCAGATGATACTGCCTCTATATAATATTAATATATTAGATAGTCTCACATATCAAAATGAAGCTTAAAATGTTAACTGACCAAATATTCTGACATTTTCCATTCAACTATCATGACGATTTTGCAAGGCCCCTTTCAAAGAAAACACTATGAAATTACATTGAGCAAAATCAGGATGTTGTTGGAATTAGTCTTTAAACTCCAGAATCCCATACAATACTGGTATTGGTTGGCAAGAGGATATTCATACCTTTCCGAAATGGGGTCTGCCATTCCGGTATCTTTATTGGTTAGTAGGCTTCCCGGTCCTTTGAAAGGTGGGATTTGAAAAAGTTCCGCGTTTTCGTGGGATCACAGCACTCTTGTTGAAAACCTAAAGGGCTGCAACCACTGCGACGGATGGACCATCCGTCTCCCTTCAATCGTCTTTTGCTCCATAGAAATCAATGCTAAATATGACAGATGCAACCGACGGAGGATCCATCCGTCGGCAGTGGATGGACCCCTAATAAGAGTTGTTTAAGGGGGTATTTATAAACATATTTCTCTCCAAAGCAGGCCATGAAAGTATTAGCATAAGAAGCTTGGCTACCCTAGTGCCCAGTGCTGTTCCACTTATTTGTAAGAAATGTATATTTGTCAAACTAAACATTGTTGCAACTTAATACTGATTCTAGTAGTTCCCAAAGTGAGTTTGTTATGAGGTTTCCAAAGGGGCGTCCGTTTCATAGAAGAGTTCTATGTGCTCCCTGTATGCCCTCATCACTGGGTATGATTATTAACGCAAAGACTTGTGACATCGAGGCTGGCTATGATAGCGTTTTGTGGGCCTTCTAGACCTTTAATTTGTTTTAAAAAGTCACTACTGTCTCTAAGGTATCACTATGCAACAAATTTTCATTTTCTGAAAAAAAGAACGAAGCCGAAACCCATTTATTCCTATGTATTTTGACCTGAGGAATTCAAAAATAACATCCATTCTTTGCTGGCGGCCCTCAGTTTTAAGATATATTTACTACCCATGTTTTGTCCTTGTTGCCAAATTCATATTAGTGCAAACTATACAAAAACCAGATTTGCCATCAAATATGATTTATTTGTCTTTGATTACCATTGCCAAGCCACATCTAGTGAATTGCTCATCATCCAACTCTGTAATCTGAAGCAAAAATAGTAAAATAAGCTCAAAATTTTAGTCAGGCGGCACTTGTTCGGGACTGTCTCTTGTACGTGCACAATGTTGCACTCATCCCATTCCAGACCCCTTTAGTCTGCTAGCAGAGAAGGTAACCACTATCTTTGGTAGCATTTTCCATTTCTTTCCAAATCACTGGTTATCTCATGTATCTTAGACGAGCAAAAACATTGACCCATAAAATTAGGCGTCAACAACTACATGCTAAGGCCTGAAAAAAGAGGTTTGTTTCCAGTTACCCGACCAACCCTAGCAAAACAGGGCTGATACTGGAATATATTTTTAAAATTTTTTTTTAGGCATTTTTCTCGTAATTTTCATATTTTTTTCATCAATTTTTTTGGAGCTTATCTAGGTCCTCATCTATTGGTATAGAGTTCATAACAGTCATTCATATCTTTTACATGTGCTTCACATTTCTTGGGTTTTTCATAAATCTACTGTAAAACCATAGCATCCAACATGGCTGCCCGTACATTTCTATACAAAATCAAAAAAAAAAAAAATCAAAAAAAGAAAATCCGACCTACCGACCCTAGATATTTGAGGCACAACTTTATATTTTTTTTGGCCTAAGGCTGAAGGGACCATGAATACGCTGGATTCCTGCAGGAATGACCCTCACAGGTTCTGGCGGGAGCTAAAAGCAATTATTGACCAGCAGTCGAAAAACAGTGAAATCAGAAGGCCATCAAATTCCAACTGACCAAGTGCCTAACTATATCAACAACTATTTTGCCACCATTGGTGATGTCCTCTATCAAAAAATAGCCAATGATCAGCCGATTCTACCTGATGACCTAAACATTGATCCTATTACTTATGATGATGTAAAAGGTATTATGGATCTAGATGTTATCGAGTTTGTTAATTTTGAGAAAGTGTGTAATCTTATTAAGCATATTAAGATTGACAAATCCTCTGGAATTGAGGGAATCAATTCACGTGTGCTAAAAGGCAGCCTGATGCTATTACCTGAGCACTGCTAAGTATGTTTAGGAATTCAATTGAACATGACATTTTTCCTGATGTTTGGTCTTCAGGTTTACTTATACCAATCCCCAAGAAAGGGGATCTCTCTAATATTAAGAACTGGCATCCCACAACATTGTTGCCACTCCCTGGTGGGCTTTTAGAGAAACTGGTTCATGATAATAATTTATTAAATCGATATTAGTTCGGTTTCCGCACCAATAAGGGTACCAGCGATGCAGTCATGGAGGTGCTAGAAGATCTCTATGGATAACAAACAACATACTATGGGTTGTTTTATCGATTATTCCAAGGCGTTTGATAGTATACATTATTTATCACTGCTGAGGAAGATTTATAGCCTAGAAATCCCAGGCAAGATTAAATCATGGTTAAGAGCCTCTCTTGGTAATAGACGCCACAGGACTTTTGCCAATGGTAAGCTGTCAGAAGTTGCAAGTGTCTCATTCGGGGTGCCACAGGGGTCCAATCTCGGTCCTTTGATATTTGTACTATCTATCAATGACCTCTGTGACACCCTGATGCAAGGCAGTCCTTTATGTGGATGATTTATTTATGTATGTCAGTGGCGAAGATATTAATCTAATTGAAGGTCACTTACAGACAGATATTAATAACTTGCATGAATGATGCCTCTGTAACTATCTAATGGTAAATACTGACAAAGGTATGATTATGAGGTTTGATACCAAAAGAAAAATTAATGCCTTACCTGAGTCGGTTATTAGGCCGGGGGCTGGTAGGGCCCACCATGCACCCCCCCACATCCCAACACGACGGGTATTTTTCCGATCCTTAGGGTCCCATGAAAAAGATTCAAGATGTTAACATTGATTATCTTGGGATGCACTACCGGTTTTGGCTCATTATCCATGTGCGGGTTCAGACCACTTATGGGTCAATTTTGGTACCATGTTATTCAAGGGGTATGCTCAATCCCCAAGCTCTAAGACTATCTTACCTTGTCTGGATCCTGAAGCTATTGGTGTTGTTGGAGCTTTCATTAAGTCCTAATACATGTTTTTGAGTTCAGATTTGAGTGTACCAGACAGATGGGAAGACGGAAGATTGAAATTACAAAGTTCCTTTTTTCTTACTGAAAATCTTAAATGCGCTCCAGATACACATATAAAACTTGCCCTTATCTCCATCTAAGCACAATATCTAATATGATTTATGTAGGCCTTTCTGAGCAATATGAGACATTTTGCAGAAGTTCTTGATGACTATGACACACGTTATTGCCTTGGATGCAAAGACACTTCCTTGAGCCAATACAATGTTGTTCCATTTCAATAATTTCCCTCTTTATGTAAATGGATGTTTTTCCTTGCTAAATCTTTATCAATTCTCCTGATTCTTATGCTAAAAAGAATGCTGATTAAGAATATACATGTTTCTACTTCATAAAATTTAATGGCGAGGCTGTATATGGCTGAAATTCAAAATGGCCGACAATAGATAGACAATAGAATTACATAAATGTACAGTCTAGAAAGTATCTGGTGGGTCCTACCCCCTATAAATCAGCTTAGTAGAATACAGTGCTGCTTTTGTTTTGTTGCAAAGTGGTGTGGTTGCCTAGCAACAGCAGCTTTGCATAGCAACCAAGCCTGAAACTATGCTTGAATGCTCATATCTGCATGGTTCAGCAACATACTCCCCTGATGTAAACTTGTATATAACTCTTCTGTGACTTCCATCATAGACTAGGAATATAGGTGATAAAACATTGGTAGGTTGTGAGGTGGCCTAACAATAGCAGTTTTGCATAGCAACAATATCTAGCTTCATACCTGTAGGCATATACTATGGCTTGTGCATAGTCTCCCCTCAAGGACATAATTCACTGATTTCAAATTGAATGCTGAATGGAAACCATGCACATTATGTAATTAAAAGTGACATCTGAATCTATTGTTGGCTATTTTGAATTTCAGCCATATACAGCCTCGCCATTAAATTTTATGAAGTATGTATATTCTTAATCAGCACTCTTTTTAGCATAAGAATCAGGAGAATTGATAAAGATTTAGCATGGACAAACATCCATTTACATAAAGAGGGAAATTATTGAAATGGAACAGCATCGTATTGGCTCAAGGAAGTGTCTTTGCGTCCAAGGCAATAACGTGTGTCATAGTCATCAAGGACTTCTCATATTACTCATAGAGATTTGGCCTACATAAATCATATTAGATATTGTGCTTAGATGGGGATAAGGGCAAGTTTTATACATGACATGTATCTGGAGTGCATTTAAGATTTTCAGTAAAAAAAAAGGAACTTTGTAATCTTCTGTTTTCCCGACTGTCTGGTACACTCAAATCTGAAATTAAAAACATGTATTAGGGCTTAATGAAAAGCTCATTATGTCTTCTTTCCAACAAGACCAATAGCTTCAGGATCCAAACAAGGTAAGATAGTCTTAGAGCTTGGGGATTGAGCATACCCCTTAAATAACATGGTACCAAAATTGACCCAAAAGTGGTCTGAACCCGCACATGGATAATGAGCCAAAACCCGTAGTGCATCCCAAGATAATCAATGTTAACATCTTGAATCTTTTTCAGGGGACCCTAAGGATCTGAAAAATACCCGTCATGTTGGGATATGGGGGGGGTGCATGGTGGGCCGTACCAGCCCCCGGCCTATTAACCGGGTCAGGTAAGGCATTAATTTTCCTTCTGGTATCAAACCTCATAATCATACCTTTGTCAGTATTTACCGTTAGATAGTTACAGAGGCATCATTCATGCAAGTTATTAATATCTGTCTGTAAGTGACCTTCAATTAGATTAATATCTTCGCCACTGACATACATAAATAAATCATCCACATAAAGGACTGCCTTTATATTATATAATTATGGGCCTGAACCCCCTACCTGTCACACAACACTACTGCTATTTAGGTGTTGAACTGGACGGCCCGCTGGCCGTCATCCCGCAGGTGAACAACAACAAAAAATCAATGGGCAATAAACTGTTCAAATTAGTAAAGCTGCGAAAGTTCTTGAGTGAGTGGGACAGTCTAACTGTATTCAAGTCCACAATTGCCCCCAGCTTTGACGAATACTGGTACCTTAGGTAGCAGAGACACTTAGGGTGCAGACACTTAGGGTGCATGCTGGTGGACACATAGGGTGCTAGGACATGTAGGGTGCAAACCACGAGACATTTAGGGTGCTAGGACACATAGGGTGTAAACCTCAGGACATATAGGGTGCAAACAAACAAATGGATTAAGCAGATTAGGAGACCCTGGCTATGAGGTGCAGTTGGAGCTTGATTTTTACTGGAACACCATACCACTTTATTATGGCTCTAATATCTTCACCTACCATAATAATGATGTATCCCTAACTTTGGTCAATCCTATAAAGTGCATTAGTCTTTGTGTCCGTCCTCACTTATAATCTGTACATTATGGTTATAAGCTCTTATGGGATTCCACAGGCTATTTACGCTACTTAATTCTGTCTATGTTTCACAGTGTTGGTTTCCTCCAATACATTATTTATGCATATATATGTGCGTAATATTTCATTAGGATGGTAAAAACAGGTACCTTGATATCAACTACCAGAATGTTTGCATGTCTTATGTTCTCCCGCTGATCCCACTGTTTATTCATTTATTTATTTGTAATATCAGGGATATATTCATGTGCTGTGTGGTGCATTCTGCCAATTCATCTGTAGCTGTCAATGATCTGTAGCCATGAATTGTTATTAATTCATTGGTAGTGCCTGTCAATGATCTGTACACACGAAGGTCTATTTATTTATAATTCATTTGTGATATTTAATGTTTTTATGTGCTGTGTGTTGGATTCTGCCAATTTATTTATGCCTGTCGATCTGTGACAATGATTTGTTATGGAACCCTGGTTATAATCCTGATTTATCATTCTAATAAAGAAAGCCGTGTTACGGTGTCTAACAGTTATATAAATGTGTTTTTGTGTCAGACTACTTTTGACTGGTAGGGTAAAATGGGGCATTTACATGCACGGGGGTACGATCCTGCATTTCCTTAAAGAGGGGGGTTTTAATCATAGGGAAGAGGGTCTTGTGTCCCCGTCCCCCGTGGCCAGAGGCAAAAAAAGGGGAAACAAATCCACCAAGATTGCCATGAAAACACTGGGACACTTAGGGTGCAGTGCCCCTATGTCCATTGCACCCTAAGTGTCTTGGTGTTTTCACACTGCACCCTACCTGTCCTTTTTGTGCACCCTACATGTCTGCTACCTAAGTGTCCTCGCACCCTACATGTCTGCTACCTAAGTGTCTTCACACCCTAAGGGAGTGGTCATTATTTATCAACAGGGGGGGGTGGTGGGATTTCGTGCGGATGCGCGGAAATTTTTTACGCCCCCCCCCTCGACGGCAGTCAAAATTTTTTTCCGCGCCCCTGCGCCGGAGGCTCGGAGAGTTTTCGCGCCCCTCTTTGATCTATAGTAGCGCGCGGGCTTTTTTGCTAAAAAGAGGGTGAATTTTTTTAGCCCCCCCCTCAAGAGGGGTCAAATTTTTTTTAGCCCCCCCCTCGGGAGGGGTCTGAAAATTTTACGCCCCCCCCCTCAAACCCACCCTCCCCCCCCTGTTGATAAATAATGACCACTCCCTAAAGTACCTGTTACCCGTTTGACTACTGCAGCCACCATCTGGGCGGTACGCCTGTAACGGACGCCTTCAGAATCATGGGATAAGGATCTGTCTAAAAACAGGAATACGTGATAACAGTATAGATGATCTACATAGAAGAGCAGGGCTTAACAAGCTAAGTTGTAGAAGGAGCAGATAACTTTTGGTCTACATGTGGAAAAAATCTAAAAATTTGAACAACCGTATATTAAGAGAGGCCCACACTAGAGGCAACAATTAAGTGAGATTCAAGGTCAGAAGAGCCAGAAGCAGTCACTACTAGTGCTGTCCCTACTACCGCGGAGTTAAGATGTGGGACCAATTTGAAACCCAGAAGATAGATGACCTAGATACTTTCATACGATATATTAAAGCCCACCCGATAGTATAATTGGGTGGTAGTCTGACTGAACACTAATTATGTAACCCCTCTCCACTAGTATCAGGTTATTCTACTAATACCATGTTACATTTCATATCATATACCCCCCACCAGGATTCATCCAATATCTTCCACAATTCGGCCAATGTACGTGGAAGACTGCCACTTCTAAGGGCGATTCTTAGTACAATAAACGTTTTCAATCAATCAATCAATCAATTTCTGAGAAGTCCCTTTGTAATCTCTACCCTTGTATGTCACTTACCGTTGTTTGTCTTCAAAGATATTTTGCATTTGAGTTTCTGATCCTCAGCCCTCAGAAATCATGTTATGACTGCTTTGAGGGCAAGCTATGGCTTCCGTTCACTATGCAGCCTAATTTTGGGTATAATATCATCTTACCATCACTTTAATCACATGATTATTAGCAATCATGATGCCTAGATGCAAATTAACTCACCATAAATCATGGTTCGTTGCTCTAAATGATCCCTCCAATGGTTAGAGGAAATTAACATGGAAATATGACTGTCTTTTTAAGATGGCTGCCCTTTTACCAAAATGAAGCAAAATAACCTCGAAATCGGTGGTTATAATGCAATGTACATGAAATCAAGGCTGCAGAATCTGCTACAACTGTGCACATGGAGTGTGCCAACGCCCAACACATAATATTCCATAAAACTGGTTCCTACAGGAGGAATAATGCAGGCACAGGAGCTACTTTTGGGTGAAATATGATTTGCAGCAGTGTCAAAGCTATTGATAATACCCAGACAAATGCCAGGCACGACATAAAAAAGTTGTTGCACTTCAATGGACTATACTATATAGTGAACATAGTGAAATATCATTGCCTGTGGGCAATTTTAGCATATATATGGCACCCTATGGGTCTCAAAACTGAGAGCCAATGGACATCTTTTAACCTCATTTTCAGATTCAGCACCCTCAGGTACAATGGATATGTTTGGTCTCCGTTTTCTTTTGGCTTTTCTTTTGGCTGTTGCACAGTGACATGATGGCAATTAGGCTACTAATGGTTGTAGTAAGTGATCCACAAATTGAGATGCGTTCATAAATACTGTGCACATATTTTTTTTTGATATTGATCATATAGAGTATATATTATTTACTATATGATTTAGTCATTTCTACTCTGTAATGACAATAAATACTTTGGAAGAATGATGAAGGGTAAGCTGGATATGTAAGCATACCTTTCGCTGCCTCCTCTTGTTAGACAATGACCAATGTCTTATGCAAATTCAACTTCAACTTATATAAATAATTATACATAGGGTATTAGTTTGAGATGAAATGAGGAGACACAAACGACCAAGTGTAGTCCATCTTAAGGATGCTGCAGATCTGTATTTATTCAAGTGTGCATGTGCGGTAGTGCTTGTTATTCAGGGGGCTTTCCCGCCACTAGCTTTGTGTGTGGTTGTCACCAATTTTACACTCCATCTCAAACATACATTACTATAGTCTCACTAGCTTGCCATTCAAGAAAGCAGTCGTCACATCCATTTGCTGCAGCATCAAGTTCTTCCGTGCGGCCAGTGCAATGATGCCATGCACTGATTCAGCTCGCACTACTGGGCAGAAGGTCTCGTCGTAGGTGATTGAAGAAACGGATGACGATCTAACAGAAGATGTGGTAGAAACAGCTGAGGTTGAAGAGTTGGTAGAGGCAACAGACCGGCGAGGTTGCGCGCAGTGGAAGCATGCTGGGCACATAACATGTTAGTTTGAGATGAAATAAGGAGACACGAAGTGTAGTCCATCTTAAGGATGCTGCAGATATGTATTTATTCAAGTGCACATGCGCGGTAGTCCTTGTTATCCAGGGGGCTTTTCCACAACTAGCTTTGTGTGTGGTTGTCACCAATTTTAATATAGGGATGTTAGCATACCTTTAGCTGCCTCCTCCTGTTATACAATGACCAATGTCTTATGCAAATTCAACTTCAACTTATACAAATGTGATTAGGGACCCCCCTTGAATTTTGATTTCGTGTGGCAGGCCTAAAAGAAAGGCTTCAGTATCTAAAACATTGTCATTATAATTGTTTATTGACATGTAAAGATACCATAGTACATTGATGCATTATTTCCATTACTAGTCGTGAGATATAGGAGGAATTATTGGTTTTAATTTTCTCGTATATAACCTAATATTGAGATAATTGGCTTGGTCAGGATGCAGTAGTGGTCCCCCATGATGACACATGTAAACAAGGAGAGCCTTCTACAGATTGTTTGGTATTAGGCTTAATGGTTATGCTGGTAGATATGGATTCTAAGGGTTCCCTGATAGTGGGTAAATTCCTTGATTGCAGATGAGTCTAAAGTTGAAGAAGTTCAAAAAGGGAGCCAGCTTAGGTAGAGACTGGTACTACTCCTATGATGGTAAACCACAGAGGGTGTCAGAATAGGAAAGGTGAGTAGGAGTATGCAGGTGAGCTGATGTGCCGTGTGAGGCTGCATGGGATCAGACGTCCAGTCTGAGTCTGAAGAGAATCTGACCCATATCAAACATGTTTGATATTCACAGACGCAGCACCGATGGTCTGAACATAGATCGGCTAATAACAGCCTTGGATTGCATCCAGCCTGAAGGAGGTTAAAATGTGAGTACGGTGGAGGGGTGTTCAGATTCCTCACAGATCCCCAAAATCCAGTCTCCATTGGGCCTCAGTCCAGTCTGTACTATTTCCGGCAGGCTTTAAGTTTGAAAAGCCTTCCAGTTAGGAGGGTGGTTACAGGCATAGCCGCCATCTCTATCTTATTGGAGGCAGCAAGATCTGAAAAGTATGATAAGGTAGGGGGAAGGCATTGTGGGCCATTTTCCACCACCCGATATAGCCCCTCTAACGGCCGCTAGACCGATAGTAGATGCTATTTTCGGCCGACAGAGACCATGCCTCACCATTGAACCCTATGGCAGCCCTGTCGGCCGAGGTGGTTGTGTGGGGCAGCTATCGCCCGATAGGGCACTCATATCGGGTGGTGGAAAATGGCCCTGTGTGAGTATAATGGGAAGTAAGCGCTTGTAGGGGAGAGGTTAGATGTACTTAGAGTGACACTGTCAGACGATTTTGTGTTATACAGCATGACACCTTAGCCAAATGGACTTAGAATTCAAAATTTCTCCTCGACCAAGCCCAGTAGAATCAGGTAGATGAAGAGCAAGACTGTTCGAAGAAAGGAGGCCTCTCTCTCAAATGATTTGAGTTCATTGAGTTTTGGCCCCCCGCCAAGGGGCTCTTTTTCATAATGACCGCTCTATATCTAACAAGCCCCCCCCCCCCACCTGGTAATAAATGACTCATCTCTCAAATCATTCTCATCTTTAAAGAGGAACGAAGACTATAAATAGGACGGAACAGCCTGTGATCACACAGGGGGTCTCATATAAGGTGGGGTAAAGAGCTCTGGTTAAATATGCCAAGTTATCCTAAATATCTCTGTCTTTAGTGAATACTATTTTCTGCAAAGCGCATATCATATGTGTGAGTACCTCAATGATAGGTATAGCTGAAACCAGCTTTTTCTGATAAATAAAACAATCAGAAATTGAGTATTTTATTTTCTCCAACTGTCAGAATTTTGAAATCAGGCTGTTCCATCAATAGACACCAACCCACTTCTGTTGGGTTGTTGGTCAGTTTATGGAGCTGCTCCAGCCTCCATCCCCAAACCCTAATGACCCCACACAGACCAAACTTCAAACAGGACCACCTGTGGGGCAATAAAAATTAGCGCCTCTGTGTGGAAGCAGTATACACATGCTGTAAGGGCACAGCAGGACTTCAGTTCGTATGTACACCAACAGAATCTATCCCTTTAAGCAAAGTTTAGGAATTAGGGAGGAAAAGGGGCCTGAGTTTGAAGAAGGAGTTGGCTAGCGGGCTCCTGAGTGTCCAAATGGGAACTCACTGGTCCTTTGGATATATCCAAAACATATATGTGTGTAAAAGGGGGAAACTGCCAGCCCCAAACAGCACATCACTGGTAACTCTCCAAGAGTATATGAATGGCCTTCAAGGAAATGTGCTGCTCCAACTGTGTGAATTCATACACCTAATTGAATTGAAGGAGTTTTCTGAAGGGAGACAAGTTGTTCATGAATGATGAAATTGAGAAATGTATGCAAATCTTGTTTATGATACCTGTTACCACTTGTACCATATTTGATCCTGTTACCTCCAACAATCATAATAGAATTCAGAGGATGTTCCTAAAGCAAGTAGTCTCGTCATCTTTTGGGCAGGGATGATTGAACCTACTATTTGTGTTAGCACAACTAGTTTCCCCATAATTTTGTCTAGCTGACTCCAAAGATCTATATATTAATAGATGTCCGAACTAGGAAAATGACAATCTCTAATAGTCCAGTCGGCATGAAAATATTAATGGCAAGCAAACCAGGATGGTGTTTCAATAGTTTCCACGACAGGTTCAGCCAGCTATGACTGTAGATTGGTCAAATCTTAGCAGGTGATCTTAGGATTTTGGCCAGAGTGACTAAATAGCTGGCTACATTACTGGGTGATCGTACTGCCTGCTGGCTAAATAGCCACCACAGCAGTGACTCAATAAGGGATCCTGGTATGACAACCTTCCATGTGAATAATTAGTAGGTAGCCTTAGCTGCTGCCCACTGCACTCCTTTGCTCAAATGTACCCAATCTGGGCTCTTTACACGACTACCTATAACCTTGTGGCCAACACCTTTAGCTCTGGGATGGCAGTTTTTTTTTCCTAAAGAATAAAATATCATTTGGAAAAGTGTGGTGTTTCACCTAAGAATTGAGCATTACGTCCACACATGGGCCAACTATGTAGTTACTAGTATGCAGTGGTGTCGATAGAGCACTAGGCCTTACAAAGCTGTCATGCCTGTCATACCCAACCCTCACCCACCATGGCTTTCTAATAAAATTACAAAGGATATCACACCTAGCTGACACCTCAGCCCTACTATTAAGAAAGAATAACAGAGCATTTTTGATACAATTAGGGCATTAGATATAGATCTATCATATCTGATTTGAAAGGGAATTTTCTAAAACAATTATACATCATTTGGGTTGGGGGTCTCGGTTGTCTTCCTAAAACCACCTAAAACTGGCCCCACCAGGCCCCTATTCAAGGCCCGGCCCCTATATTGATTTGACAGCCCTCCTACCCCGGCCCCTATTCACGGGAGGCTGCTATTCAAGGCCTGGCTCCTATAGACATTAAGGTAGTTACTGCAGCCCTATGCTCATTTGAACACAGGAGTGCATACCAGACCATGAAGGAGGTATGACTGGTCACTATGTAGCCAATAGTGGCCCTTACGACTGGGTGCTATGACTTCATAGTGGTGTGTATTGAGCTAGTAGTTGAATAAATAGCAGCTGCTATTTTGAGGCCTCTACTGGAGCTCATTATGTAGTCACTAGTATGGAGTCATTTCTTACACCTCCCACTATGATTTGAGGTTGTCCAGTCGTGGAAACTATTGAAACACGATCCTGGGGGCATCATGCCGTTTTAAAGGAGGGGGCGGGATCAAAATGGTCAAATTAGTGGATGACGTTGTATCTGTGCATATACATATTTTTGGATCGAGCTAACAGCCTCCTCCAGTCCATTCTCAGACAAACATCCCTTATACATCAATCTATATACCCCCAGCTTGACCCTACACTAGGCATGATGACCATATTACACAACCACAAATATCCTGTCGACAAACACCCCTATCAGTGTGTCTATACAAAGCTATTACTTAAACTGTATGTGACTGACATCTGTGACATTAGCTAACCATGATGACCATGACTGGTCACTTCGAGACAGTATATGTGTGTGGTGAAGTGAGGGTAGGGGGTGTCGACAACTGTATTCTGTTAAAGATTTCCATATTCTTTAGAGAGAGTGGCTAGACATGTGTGATATTTATTTGTGTGCTTCAGTTGGTGAACCTTTACATCCAAACTCTATATATATTTGCCCTTAAGGTTGTATATGGATTTTAATCCACCCTATTGGCGTATTGTCCATCTTGACACAGTAATGCCTAAAATGTTTTGATCAGGCAACACTATTTACCTTATTATTTTGGTCAACTCTAATCTTTTTCTGAGCGTTTGGGAAAAATCGGTTCTTTTTCTGCTTATGACTAGAGTAAAATGGAAAATATTTTAGGATCCTGCGTGGCAAACTTGCATTGAAAGGTACTGAAATTTCCAGTTGGCCTTAAAAGAATCCATAAAAAAACCCGATTTTTTTTTTACCTACCTACCTGCCACGGGCGGGGACTGGTTACCAGATTTAGTCTGTGTAGTAGTGATCCATATGCTATAGAAGTGGTGACTTTGCCAAAGTAACCCCTCACCTCCGTAATCAAGGTCTGTGCATAGCAAATAAAGGCACCAGAGGGCAGCACTGTTCCCTTTAGTTTCTCACCCTTCTATAGCATATGGATAACACCTACACCGACTAAATCTGGTAACCAGTCCACGCCCATGCTACCTGCCCTACACCCTTTCGACCCCATTGCCTGAACGCATGCCTAATCATGTGTGAGGGGACTACGTGGTCCCTCTATATGGTTACTAGGGTATAGCTATATAGGTGTACACAGGCCTATGGGGATTCTTGATACTGACATGCTCTCCGTTCACCTGCAATGATTATACAGACTATTGCTTTATTTCTTTCAAGGTCGAGAACTGATTGCGCAAAATTAAAACTTGAGGCCCAGCGGGGATTTGAACCCCGGATCTTCGGTTTACGAGACCGACGCCTTGCCACTTGGCCACTGAGCCAGGCGTGAAATGACAGGAGGTTATTCTCTGTGGACAGACATGATATAAAATTAAACAGATAGACTTTATAACCCTACCGTAAATCCTCACATATAAGGCGTGATTTATACATGTGAAGTTTAAGGAGGGGTGTGAACACTCCATCATATGCCGTTCCCAAAACCCAACCTGGTGCATGGCAGGAGATCCAGTAGCCACCCAGGGGCTTTTCAATTTTGAAAATCTATATTGATTAGAACAAAGGGATACAGGTTTATGATTAAGAATCATTTGGGAGACCCACACAATTTAACTGCCTCTTTTATGCGAGGTGAGGTTTGAATGCAAAGATTTGCCAGTGTTCCATGCTATACAGGTAGCTGTAATAGGAAATAGCTGATGCTGATGCCAGAGGGTTTGTGTGCCTATACATGGGGCCCTTCAAATGATACGTGACACAAATTTGGCCACTTTTTGACCCCTTCCCCCCGCCCCACCCTTTAACATAACAAAATGACCACCCCTCATCCCTAACACATGAAGATGTTTCAAATAATTGTCCATTTGCCCAAAATAGTCCACTTTTATCATTATTATGTGACAATATTTGAACGGTCCAAATGGATAAAAAGTGAGAGCTTGACACATGGGTATTAAAAACCAGCACTGATAACGGGGGGGGGGGGTTAAAAAGCAATGGACAGAAACTGTTCCAAAAGATCCTAGAGAGTTCTTTTACACATAAAGCCTGGTGGAGTGACATTTCATCCTTCCTCGAAAATGATGGAGTTACAGCCTGAAACTCTTGAGCACTTGAACACACCAGGAAAAGCAACGAGGTAACATCACATAGCATTGAAAAGTATTTCTTTTCTAATCCATTTAGAGACATAGAGCAAGACCCGAAACTGTGTGCTGGAGGGTCTTGCCAAAAGATAACGAGGAAGAACCTCTGTAAATTTTATCAGAGTGTACTGAGGAAAACATGTATGGCTTAAATCGTTTTAGTATTGACAAAATAATTACAGCAGAATGCATGCGGAATTCTTTTTAAGGTCTTAAAATGTGCACATTTCATTTAATTGATTAGGGAGGTAAAGCAACCACGACGTACGTCACCCATACCTGATTTCACGCTGATGTAGCAATGCTGTAGACCACGTAGGTCTGTATGCTGTATGTATGTGTTATATCGCCCACGTAGTGGTTGCTGAACCTCCCTATTATCTAGACAATCATTTAGCAATACAAATACGTGCACGTTTTCTTTCTTTGGTTCACATTTCTTTTTTGGCAAGACCCCCCAGAGCTCATCATGCTGGAGTATATAGAGTGGTCTGACCCTGTACAGGGCTGTACAGCTCATGCCTGCCTCATACTGCTGACCTGATGACATGCTTCTACATGTTATACTGACATGACCTCCAGTCAACATGTAGGCCCTAATGGCAAGTATACCAGCGTAACTCGTTATCTAGACTTCTCAACTAGATAATGTAAAATAGAAATGGAAAGAAATCTAAATCATATTGTGTGATCAACACATAAATTGAAAAAAGACTTAAATACAGCTGCACCCTGAGTTGAGAAAAAAGCTACTTACCTACATGTAAATCTAACAGTAGGATCCAAAATGTCCCATGAAACCTAGTCGAAATCAGGCAAGTCACAAACTTTTCCTAGTAGTTAACTGGACACTCATAAAAAAATGTTTACTTGTTTTGGAATGTGCAAACTCCCAACTAGGCATTTTAGCTAACTTCTGACAAAAATAGTTATTTTTTTGTGTGTGTACATTGATTTTTTTTTTATTTGATTGATTTTTTCATGAACATACATTTTCAAAAGCTACAGTGGGGGGGGGGGCTTCTCAATGTAGGGTAGCCAATTAGACATTGCACATAAATGAATTACGGGAGCAAGTCCCATTTAATACCAAACTTATGATAAGAAATAGAATTTTTTGGTTAAAGATTAAGATTGGAACACTGGTCCCCTAGTAAAGTGTGTATGAGGCTATATAATAGTATAAAATATCCTATAGATTGGGTGTGGCTGGTAATGTAGTCGCACAGGACCTCCGACCATATGTATTGCTACCTTTATTCGACATTTCTGAGAGGCTGGATGGATATTCCTCCAAAAAATATAAATTTCTGATGTAAGAGCGTATTTCAATCTAAGGTGTTAGGTAAGGTGTCTAGACATAGATGCGTTTAGTTCATGATTTACAAATCTATTAGTATCATTGAAAGAATTATGACTAGAAATATGATTTTTCAATGGTTGCTGCATATGTTTCCTAAAGTATATGGACCATAGTACAATGCTTTAATGTATAGACCTAATGCCACCAAGCTTGGGAGAAGAATATTAGCTAATATTACTGAAGGACTGACCCTTTTCACTGTTACTATTATAAACTTATCACACATATACATAATTTTGCACTCCACGCAGACTAGTCCATGTATAGCATAATTTACTCCTCTGTACATGCATAATGAGAGTAATTTGCAGCAATTGAGAGATGCTGTATCAAAGTTGGACCCATCCTGGGTGAAGTTGGGCACGAGATTGGCAGACTGGCCGTGATAATAAGTATCCTGACCCAGTGGGACCTTGTCCTAGTGGGAACAGGCAGACAGCTTTTACTGGTTTTGAACCATTCAAACCAGGCGCCACTACTGGATGATGACGGGACGGAGCAGCATAAGCACCATCTTACTTATGGCAATATCCTTTTTATTTGTCATTGTCGATATGATGCTATTCTATCAAAATTAATAGCCCTTTAATCCTAGCTTCAGTGTGTGTGGCTGGGCCTAATGCATATTGGACAAAGTACCATCGGGACCCTTCCTTAAAGGAAATAGGCCTGTGTAAAACCAAGAGAGCACTTGCAGTATGTATTACTATCATGTCATCATACAAAAAGAAATGCATAGCTTGGGTATTTCTACTAACAGATATGTAGACAATATGGTAACCATAAAAGTTTGTAGGTTGTAATCCTCTACATTGAACGTTTTCTAAAGTTAAGCTATATATTGTGTTCTGGTAGTGATATTTCGCTCGGGACCTGGCCCACAAATCCTTTACAGAAAGAAATGTGAACAGTTTCCCGAAGGAACTATATTGGCGATAACAAATAGTAGGAGCTCCGCATACGAAAGCATCTACACCAACTGAAATGCTGACCCCCCGCCCCGCCCCACCTGTACCCCTCACTCTGAAGGACACAATATATTTACCCTATTTCATTTAGATACCATCTCCACTTTATATTTGGTTTAATGCCCGACAGTGCTGCATTCATGCAAAATGATGATCCATGATAAAGGACCTACTCCTAACTCCTGATTGCTGGCGAGTTCCTCTAATCACCTTTGATATTAGGTTATATATTACTTGACGCTGCATCAACAATTTGGGTGGTGATAAAGGAATTGCTTTGTGTTTCTCAATATATCAATACATGCGAAAACTCAGTGGTCAGCCATTTGTAAATACTATGTGTGGTGGCCTTGTTCTGACCAGCACATCAAACCACAAAGTAAATAACGGCCACTTCTCTAATCCAGTGTGGTTTTATCGGTTCAGAGCACCCAACATGTATCCCATCCCCAACCCCATCCTCACCATTACAGGGTTTCCGTGAAGGGTGAGAGATGACGACAAAAACACATCCATCCTGCACATACACCATGTAGTGCTATCCATAGGCCTATACATGTATGCTGGTGTATTTTGATTTATAACCGTATATGTGGGCATTTGTATCTATTTCGTTGTAAATCAAAGTATGTGATGAGGGTAGGGACCAATGATACAGTTTTTCCTAGCTATTTCTGCAGCTGTAATTTGTTTTTCCTGGGCATACACTGCATACACTGCAGCTGCTTACATATTGACCCGTTTAAGTACCGAGGTATCAAAAAAGAACAGTCTTCAAATAAGAACCGGAATAAAGGGTATTGAAATTAATCTTGACTACTATGAACAGTATTCAAATGAGGGTAACTTTCAAAAAGGGACTGGGTAAAGGGGAATTAGAGTCTAAACACTGGGGCACCTAAACACGTCACTCCGGTATCCGTAAATTACGATGTCGAGTTTTGTTATCTGGGTTTATCAGACTCTCTTCATGGCTAGTTTCCTCCCTTCCTTCTTTGTTATTTTCCCCTTAGATTTTAACCCGTTGATTTTTTCAAGCCTCACCCTGCCTGTGCCTGCCTTTTTGTCCCCACCGCCGATTCTCCTTCCTCTATGTCATCTCTACTAGATTAAACGCTCCTCTTATCCTAAAACGAGGTATGACTGCCTCCTTGATTCTCTCTCGAATTGAAAGAACCATAAAATAAAAAGCTGAATTATCCATGATTTATGAGTTTCTGAGTTGGTTATCTTCTGTTGGATCAGGTTTGAACATGTGTACAGTCCTCGTACCAAACTGCTCACTATAGAAATATCCAAAATAAATAACAATAGGTGCACAATAATCCCCCACGTGTGCAGACAGTATGAACATGATTGTAGTGCGGCGATGGTGTGGATTATACAGACATGTTGACAATTAATCAATGAGGGATGTGTACGGCTGGGTGAATACCGAATAATTACAACTCGTCCAGTATCCTCAGCATCAGCAGCAGCCTGTACATACAGATACATACATGTATGTGTGTCCCACAGCGTAACTCCTATAGTTATACCCAACTCGAATGCAGGGGGCGCAGAGCATATATCTACAATATCAGGGACATTGTATAATTTTGGACTAGATGTAATTGTTTCAGCTTTAGTAGATATTCAATCAATATCTATTGCATGGGTCCACTGCAAGATATTCACCCTGATCTCGGTATCACTCTCGCCTAACTATATTTTTGTAAGGTATAAAAATAAGTGACGATAGATTTAATTGTCAAAAGGTATAAAGTAATAAATTCAATTGGTAATATGCTAAACATCGCATTCACCAGTCTACAAACATCATGAATGTCAATTAGTTGCGGGCAATGTTGCACTGTGAGCCCTCGCTACATTCCACTCTCACTTGAACCTCTCTGTATCGACTGTAAGTATTTCAACTTATCTCTCTTTCAACAGAAACAATCCTAGCAACAGCTTTTTGACACGAATAGGTTAGGGGGTTTTCATCAACGATTGCCATATTTAATGAGATGAATATAATTAACTCAGAAAATCTTCATTCCTCGATGTAGGAGACAACAAACATAAAGTATAACTATAAAATGATTGCTTTATTGTTCAGAGAACAGAGTGACTTAAACATAACATTATATAACAGCTGACTAGAACGTAACATGTTTCCTAAATGTATCTCTACAGGTACAAAACCGACAGGCAGCAGTAACTTAGGTAGATTACATAACATTGCATAAAAACAGTGTTTAGGGCTTAAACGCCTGTGTTTAGATGTTAAACACTTGTTCTTCTTTTTAATGTGTTTGATTATAGAGTGTTTGAATAGTAAACAATTCAGTGTTTAAGCGTTTGAAAGGCAAGTGTTTGAAAAATCAAGCACATAAATACTTCAAGTGTTTAGGTTCTGAAATCCTCTAAGTGTTCAGGCTTCAAATCATGTTGAGAAAATTTGAGGTGCATTTTTAAACAGCCTTTTTTGCAGTATATGATGGGTTAGGAGTCGACCATTGACTGACTAAATCATTGCCATGTATACAAATGCATATATAACATGTTTGGCTCGATGAATATTTCTAGTTTTTGTCTACTTCCTTCTTTGAGCCCCATTACATAACTACCATTCTTATTGAATCTAATGAGTCCGTCCCAAAGACTGCGAATACATGGAGAATCTGCAATATACAAGTAATCAATACCTTATTTCCTTGCATGCGTACAAACATATAAACAAACAGAGTATCTCTTCAGAAGACATATCTATAAGCTAGCTCTGTAGCTTTCAGATATTTACAAATTATATTAATATATCTTTAAGGTCTTCATATAGGACTGTTATTTTCTACACTGAAGGAGAGTATTCATTGATAATCACGTCATAGCCTTAGAGAACATTGGGCTACTGAGCAGGCAATCACATATGAGCTGCTGATGGAATTCTGCATAGACGATCAAATTCATTAGAAGTTAGAAAATTGCTGTTTTTCTTCCTCCAAAGCAAGTTACGCCAGGTATGCACATTATAAATACAGTGCTGTAAATTGATAGTTACACATCTTAACCTAGCCTACTACATTATATAGTAGATATGCAACATAACGTTATGTACTGTATAGATAATAGGGAGGTTTAGCAACCACTACGTTGGCAATATAACGCGGACGTGCAGTATACTTACAGCATTGTTACGTCTGCGTTAAATCAGGAATGGATGCCGTACGTCGTGCTTGCTAAACCTCCCTATTAACTTAAACCTAGCATCATTTCTTACATGGAAGCCTTATCTATGGCACTTAATATATTTATAAGTCATTCACAATAGTTAATGTTGATTAACATAAAGAGCCTATACCCGATTGTCCTGTGGAATTCAGTCTTGCGAATCATGATGAAACTAAAAGTGTTTGCAATCCAAATATGTCAAAATCGATTGTCCGTACTCATATTCCAAGACGTTGAAATGACAATAAATGTTCGACATTTTCGGTTTAGGTGTATACCATAAACTAAGTGCACATGTATTCATATAGTGACATGATCAAAAGCAAATAGAGAAGACAGATTTCATTGTATTCTATACTTGGAGTTTGTTATCAGATTTAAATGATTCTCTAGACTATATTACCCTTACATATACTTGTTATTTCAGCAGTTTTACTCCACTTAATATTAAAGCTCAAACATTTATGATTCTGTTGAGTGCTTATGTGAGCATTCTTCATATACAATCTAAGAAACCTGGACTAGGACGATTTCATATATACCCACTGAATGTTGATAAAGGCCAACTCCCACTACGCGAAAAATAAGTCTAAAAGGTCTGTGATTCTGGATATCGGCAGCCTTGGAGTTTTGTCAAAAACAAAATTCACAAGGGTTCCCATACCACCCCTACTTTTCTCAAACCCCACTATTAGCCACTATTGGAAGGGAAATGTCTGTGATATTCATCACTGTACTGACTAGTTGCTACTTTGATTCACAAGTACAACATTCTTATGGCTAAAGTGTGTGGAACTTGGGTCCTGATTTATGAAAGATAATTATACAGACCTCTTGTGATTAACTAAAGATTCTTGTTTTCCTCTAAATCACAGGGAATTTCCCTATTTCACAGAGATTTTTGGCCTCTTGTGAGAAAAATATCAAAAACTTTTGATGTATTCCACTCCTGAAATGGCAAACACTTTGGCAAGGGTACTTAGCTGTTATTGGACTTCCTTGGATGATAATACCACCCCAAATATCGGCTAAATAGCAACATATCCTACATCACAAGGATTTTCTAACCATTTTCGCGTTGTGGGATTTGGCCTTCAGTTCACTCAACATACACTGATAAAAACAAATCATTCTTTTAACTAATCATTTGTGCGCAGTGAATCAACTACATGTTAACAAAAAGGTCAGGTATGGTGGATTGATGAGTAAGGGCATTGGTGTATGGGTATTTAAACATAGATGGACATGTGTCACTTATGATATCCTGTATTCCCGCATGCACGCACATCTGGCTCTCATTAGCATACACTCATACACATGTGCACATATCCATGTATGTGTGTATTTGTAACATGCCGTGTATACAGTCAGACATACATGTACAAAAAGCCTGTAGGCATAGATGCTTGGTAACAAAGAAACTAAAGCATTATGACGAAAACTAAAAAAAAAAAAACAAAAAAAAAACCTCAAAAGACACTTCTCTCTGTACAACTCAAATACATGTTTCCCCACCGTCTACATAGGTAATGTAAAAACCATGCTTAGGCATGCATGGCATACCTACAAGATAACGAAATAAAATAAGCGAAACGAATGTAAAAATGGTTGACACTTCTCCCACCAATGTTGGTTATTATTTGATTACTTTGATGTGTTAGCGAAAGTTACTTCGAAAGGATTATCATTTTACTGAGCAAATCAAGCTGAGCCATTTCCCACCCATTCTGACTCACACATGCAGTATATATATAGGCTTACTCTAGAAAATGTCAGTGCGCAGCATCACGATCTGCATGATTCCTTTATAACGCACAGTGTATGCATGTATAATTCATGAAGTATAATATAATAATGTATGTATAAAAATACACAATATATACTGCTTTAGATAGATCCGGAAATCGGGATTATAGTGTTGTACCTGAAAATCAGAATATGTTAAACCGAAATAGTGCCCTACATTTAGAGGAAATCTAACTTAGTGCCATAAACTTCTCTACTCTGTGCTCTATGTATGCTGTCATACATGTATGAACATACAGGTATGAACCCTACTTCCCTTGTTAGGCCTAAGGTTATGAGATGTCAAAAACCCGAGAGCTCTGCTCTATTACTCACATATAACATGTATATTCATGCTTATTGATAATTGTCAGTTTGTTTGCACTGCCCGCCTTCTAGTATTGCTTATATTAATGTTTATCAGTTTTATGTATACAACTTATAACGTTGTGTTTATCTACTCTTTTTTTGCATAACCTGCCCATGTAAATATGTACTTACATGTTATACCAAATTATATCGTGATTAAGTATTGTTCTCTCATACTGCTCTCTCATTGACCACAATAGCCTATAGTGGCCCCACATAATGGAACTGACCACAATTCCACTGACCACAATGTGATTATAGAGTAGAAAATATACCTATATACCAGCCTATGGTGTCTTTGTACGTGGGTGTGTGCAACATACTACACACTCTCCAGTCTCTCTGCTAGGCTATTCAGTGGGATGGAAGAAGGCAGTTTGGCCTTTGTAGGTAAAGTGTTGTTTCTAGAGTCAGGCTGGTAGATGTCCCATAGTCCCTCCAGCACCTCTGCAGAGACAATATAGCCAACGTTATTACTGATGAGCCGTAACATGAAGATGCCATCACGCTGTAGGAAATCTTTAGCGAACCTCTCGACTGCCTCTGAGTGCCTCTTGCTGTCTGGTCCGACAGCACCCATGCTCTTGAGCTGGCGCTTGATGTAGTTGACCTGGCCCTGCCAGCACATAAGGTTCCAGCACCACTTGAAGAAGCCTATGACGGTAATCACCACCAGGATCACGAACCAGAACCAGATGAACAAGAAGATCTTCTCGTTGAACAGATTCACTGACAGCACGCACTGCACAATGTAACGGTGCAGCTCTGTTTGCCGCCGGATCTGGAAGTCACAGAGGGTGACACGAGGGAACCTCTCCGACATCATCCAGTAGAACTTGGAGTCATCGTCGTACAGGTTGGGGTCCTTGTCACTGAAGAACCGGGACAGCACATCCAGCCCGAACGGCAGCGCAGTGTCAAAGAACAGGTCCAGGAGGTATAATTGTCCGACACAGTTGAGTAGGTAGAGGAATTTGCAGAGTAAGTAGCAGACAGCTAGATAGTTGCCGTAGAACTTGCCATATATCAAGCAGCAGTAGCGGGCCATGGTCAATCTGACCTTCATGCAGCAGCCATTCTTACGTCTGTCATTGCGGGAGTTGAGGTACCTCGTCATCTGGTTTACCATGTAGCGGGTCGTCTTCTCGCGGATATCCGCATACGACGTCCGCTGTCCGTTAAGTGCAGCATCCATGATCTCAGCAACGTTCAGCCCAGACCTACGGCACATAATCCGCCACAATATACTGGGGAAGTAGAAGAGGAGTGCCTGGGCCAGCAGGATCATAGGCACCCACTGGTAGTAGCTCAAGTACTTCTTAGGGTGAGCCGGCAGAGGAATCTGCTCCTTAAAGGGCACATAGTAAGTGTTCTGTACCCAGCATATGATGTCTGTATATGCCTTATGACTGTCTGTGAAGTGAGCAGGACACCAACACTTTATAGGGTCTCCCACATACACTTTGGTTGTCACCACAACAGAAAATATTACCAACAGAGTTGCGGTGTGCTTCCGGGATAATCGATCCACGAAGTCATCATCGCTCCTGAACTTCACGTCCTTGAAGCCAAAGAGGCTGCCTAGAAACTTCTGCATTTTGATGTGTTATAATTTGGGTAATGGTAATGACAGTACCGAGAGGAGTCGTGATTAGATCAATGCTGGTAGATGCTTGTACTATCCTCTACTCTGCTCTTTCACTTTAACAATGACAAATCAAACGAACCTTTAAATCTACAGACAACCTAGTAAAACACCTACAGGTCCTCACGTGGATCCAACAGAACTGACTCCAAATCTGTCCCTGTTTAGTTATCCACTAATGGGAGGAGCCCCGCATTCATAGCTCCATGTTCTCTATGCACATCTGACAAAGCCCAGTTGTCAAGATAAAGGCACCAACTAACAGGGTGCAATCTCACATTGACTTTCCTCAAATCACTCTGTATCAAAAGGTCAGGAAGGGCGAAATCGAAATAAAGCATATGGAATACACATTAGATCCAATGAATAAACAACGCAGACCCCTTCTGAGCCTCCGACCACGCACTGTGAATATCTCCCTAGGCCTTATGAATGATGAGATGAGTTGAGCTTTGTTTTATAATGCCTTTCACGGCCACTCCTAGTCCCAGTGACACATCACAACATACATTAAGCATCAAGGGGGCTGGTAAAAAATCCTAATGTGCCCCTAATGGTAACTGTAGTTAAGTCCTAGTGGAGCAATGGTCAGCTCCAGAACATGCCAGACTGTCAGTGGTAGTTGCACACAGGAGGGGTGGGAGAAGTGTTGTCAAAGTCTGGTGTGGAGGATCATGTAGAGATGTGTTCCTCACCCCAGCAGGGGGTGTAATAACTGAAGCTGCTGATGTCTATCCACTATTCATGTCCAATACTTATTTACCACTTTGTGTAACTTTCGCTCCTCCTCCTCCTAACTCCCACGGCGCCTCTATAGCCGAGTTTTGGACACTTGTTGCATCTACTCCCCCTCCCATCACCAGCTACTCCCCTCGCACCCCCTCCCACCCTGAGCTGCACATCTAGCCCATATACAGCAGCTGGGGTCGTCAATGGGCCACGTGATTGGTCAAACTATCCAATCATCTGTCACCAGTTGCTGCAGGACTGCTCTGTATATCCGGTAGCAGGTCCACCAGTGAACATAAGTCATTCAGGGAGCAAGCATTTGATGCATTACCTAGCCATGTTAACTAAGATTTATCAAAGTTAAATATCTTGGGTCCTATCTGATCCTTGATTTAGTAAAGAGCTAAGCAAACTGCCCTATGAAAACGTGGGATATTAGCTTCTTATCGTAGAGGGGTGGGGGTATGGTGACTATATACCATGATCAGCTACATGGATCCCAGCAAATTGTCGTTATCTGTTGCCATGATTGGTCATCAATGGTGACTCCTTTTTGAGTGATAACTCACTGCGTCATCTTTCGCCACTGTGTGTCAGTCTCACATGGCATGGCAATCTATCACAACAGTCACCAACATGATCTCACTCACTGCGTGAGTATGTGCCACCCCTTGTCATCCCTCACAAAGCATGGTGACTTATCACCACCATCGCCAACATGGATCTCACTCACTCCGTCAATATGTGCCACTGCCTGTCAACTGTCACTCAGAATGGCGGCTTATCACAAGCATCGCCAACATGATTCTGACTCACTGTGTGATTATTTACCACTCCCAGTCAGCTCTCACTCAGAATGGCAGCTTATCACCACCATCGCCAACATGGATCTCACTCACTCCGTCAATATGTGCCACTGCCTGTCAACTCTCACTCAGAATGGCGGCTTATCACAAGGATCGCCAACATGGATCTGACTCACTGTGTGATTATGTACCACTCACGTGCCACTGGCATCAACTCTCAGACAAAATGGCGACTTATCACTACCATTGCCAACATTGGTCTCACTCAATGCGTGAACTTGTGTCACTCCATGTCAATGTTCTCTGAGGATTGCATCATCTGTCACTCACTCTCACTCAGAATGGCAACTTATCACCACCATTGCCAGCCTTTGTCTCACTCAATGCCTGAATTTGTGTCACTCCAAGTCAATGCTCTCTGAGGATTGCATCATCTGTCACTCACTCTCACTCAGAATGGCAACTTATCACCACCATTGCCAAAGTTGTTGAGACAGCACCACTGTTCAACATGTAGCCTATCTAGGAAGGGTGGGCATGAAGTATAAGTCCCATACTTATCAAATGTGCTTTGTTGCACACTGATTTCCATGTAATACCTCAGGGTTGAATCAAACAAGATTATATAGAGAAAATATCAATTGAATTTAGATAGAGGTATCTCTAAAATAAAAGCAACTATCCATAAACACCTTTTCTCTGGTTACAGGAAAAATACATAAGGAAGTATCTACATGAACACCTTGTCTGTGGTTAGAAGGAAGATACATATGGCAATACCTTCTCTGGCAAAACATACATTGATCTGGCAGATGTGAGGCTGCATGATTACCAATGTCGATGATCATGAGCTTTTCATCTAACAAGATGAGTGATCACCAGCATCGCCATGACTGGTGAGTCTGAGTGATCACCACTCTCGCCATCCATGGTGAACCTGCGCTATGACGTGGTGCGCATTTCATCTAGCGAGGTGAGTGATCAACCGCCTTGCCATCCCTGGTGAGTGTGAGTCATCACGATCCTCGCCAACCATGGTTAACGTGCATTATGGCATGGTGTGCGTTTCATCTAGCGAGATTAATGATCACCTGAGTGACCATCCCCTGTGAGTGTGAGTGATCACGATCCTTGCCATCTGTGGTGAATGTGCGTTATGACGTGGTGTGCGTCTCATCTAGCGAAGTGAGTGATCACTCATGTCGCCATCCCTGGTGAGGATGAGTGATCACTCATGTCGCCATCCATGGTGAGGATGAGTGATCACGATCCTCGCCATCCCTGGTGAACATGCACTATGACGAGGTGCGTGTTTCATCTAGCGAGGTGAGTGATCACCTGCGTCGCCATCCCTGGTGAGTCTGAGTGATCACCATCCTCGCCATCTGAGGTGAGGCCATGTGATAACCACCATTGCTATTCCTGGTGATCTTGTGCTATAGCGACGTCGTGTTCCATCTAGCGACATGTGTGAGCCACTTCACACAGGTTGACGAGGAATCACGACAATTTGCTGGGATGTATATAGAGGTTTTGTGTGTTCTGGGCAAACTTACATACACAGTCAATCACAAAACTGAAAAGTTTTATCCCTAGAGGGTTTTCACCATAAGTACAAATCCTCTGCATCAGTTGTATGATTTTGTCCTTTCTCTCTATCTCTCATGCTGTCCCCTCCCTCATTTTCTGTACCTCATTAGATGACCCTATACAGGTGAGTGTTCTCACTGTGGATCTTGAATGGTAAGATTCTGCTATGGACAGATTAGTGTGCCTGTGATGCACACCTATCATATGAACCAGTGTGATGTCTGGTGGTGCATGGTAGTGGTGGTATGGCTGCTGATGATGGTGCTGAGTTGATGATGGGTGTTAGAGTGACGGCCATCCCGCATCATATATACACAGTGTACAGATCTATTGGCACAAATACATGTACACACCCACATAGCCTCTATTGTTAAATTCAAAACACTTTAACTGATGTCATGAGTTTATTTTTTTTTCGCACCTGTGAAGCCTGACCTGATTTTGATTCAATTAGGTCAATAATCACGACTGTAGATTTATATATGAGTTGACTTTATCTGACGGCATATGGTATCCTCCCACATAGATTATATATATATATATATATATATATATATATATATATATATATATATATATATATATGGAACTATATACTCCCAGGTATATATATATAATTAATGAGTGATACGTTGGTACTACTTGTCTGTGCGCATGATTTTCTATGATGTCACACATAACATTTTCCTCCAGTATATAAGCTCCAGCGGTTGAACTAACCGTCAATTGGCTTCATGTACGTGGACAGCACACACCACACTGGGTGGTGCTGGAAATTTTAAACTTTACTGTGATATTGTATTATCTGTATATTACTATTTATTGTATTATATTGTTATTCTATTATTGCTATGTTATTGTATTATACTGTAATTTATTTTCTATTTTAATAAAGGCATGTATAGGATTGGTATTGACAAAATCAATTCTCACCAAACCCAATGTCTCCTTATTATTCCATATTTATTATTATAACTTGTCTATTAATATAACGATGTAGTTATTATTGTTACCGGTACTTCGGATCAACACATTAACTTATATATATATATATATATATATATATATAACCTATAACAAACTTCATTTATTCAATGGCAGACTGTACGTATAGAACCTGTTTTGTGGCCTACACCCACTGCTGCACGTATATATATATATATATATATATATATATATATATATATATATATATATATATATATATCATCATACTGTCAACACAATAGGGCTCATAAACGTATACATGTAATTACACACATGTCCTATTTGGAGAAATTTTAGGCAGGCTCTTTGTTCTTGTAATAATGACCACATTAAGATAAAAACGCCTACCTCCATTTTTATATCCAGCTTCCGATACATCCATTTATGAAATACTGGGAATGTTGCAGAACCTAATTTCAGGCCTGCTACGCCTTTATATATAGGCTTATGTGGGGGGCCGTTTTAAATGAGATGTCTGACTTATTCATTTGATTATTATAGATTGTATTTTATGCATTTCCTTTCTCACTCCTCCTGTCATAAACACCATCTCTCTTTTACTACTCCTGTCACAAACACACCGTCTTGTTTACTACTCTTGTCACATTTTCTCCTTCCTTTCTCCCCTTCTTCCCTTCCTCTCCCTTTTCCTTTCCTCTCTTTCCTTTCTACACCTTTTTTCCTTCCTTCCTCTCCACCCTTACTATACTTTCCCCCTTCCTGTTCTACCTCTCCTTCCTTTCTCTCCACCCTTATTATCAGTTTTCCCTTTCTGTCATTCCTTCCTATCCCGCCTTCTCCCCTTCCTCTCCCTTTTCCCTTCCTCTCCTTCATCCCTTACCTTCTTGAACCCCTCTTCTCCTTCCTCTCCTTCCTTTCTCTCCATCCTTACTCTCCTTCTTCCCTTCCTGTTCTTTTCCCCCACCTGGCCTTCCTACCGCTCCCCTCTTTCCTTCCTCTCATCCCTTTCTCTCTTTTATCCCTTCCTCTCCCTTTTCCCTTCCTGTCATTTCTTCCTTCCTCTCCTTCCTTCTTCACAGAGTGAGTTAAATATATCAGTACATGCAGTCTGTAACTTTGTCGTTCACTGACCTATAACAGATAACAATTAGTCCATCCATTTGTAATTTATGTAATTAGATCTTCCCTTTATAGATCAAACAAGGACGGTTATATAACGTGCCAGTCACACAATGATCTACATGTCTCTGAACAAAGAAATAAACAGAGATATCTTTGATATGTTTATTTTTTTTCATCTCGTTCTAAAATAAGTAGTATTGTAGGAGGGGAAGAAGTCATAACAATGAACCATCAAAACTATCTTGATTATATATATATATATATATAATAGATGTGGCGAACATTCTTAAAATGTATACAGGTCGGTAAATGTGATAGGACGAAATACACATATACTACACACAAAAAAACGTACCTAAGAAAACTTAGTCAAAGTGACTTATTAATCTTACTTAGTACTTATGACTAACAAATGACCAAGGAGGTCTAAGTTTTCTTAGTCATATTGACTACCCAGATCAGTTTCACTCTCCGAGCACTATCTTGAACAGGGTATCTGCTGGGAGTTTCAGGCAAGCTAACATATCTTAGTCACTTTCACTAAGAGATCTTAGTCATTTTGAGCAAGGTCCGTTAGTAAATTTGACTAAGGGATAGACACATGGTGTTACCTTTACACACCAGATGGCACTGTGGATGTCAAAACTATGATGATTTTTCAGAAACAACATGTATTTGAGGCTTTCAAAATTCAATCTAACATTACACTTGGCAAAATGTACCAAATAGGTTGATGCCTTGTCAAAGGAAATAGGTAGTCAGAGAGGAACACCTATTCTGTGGTATTCTAGATAAATACAATATCCATATTTGAATTTGTTTCTTTGTTGGAAACCCAGAGTACTTTGGCTCAGGGGTTCTAAATGATTATGGTGTGAGGCATTTCAAATGCTTCCTCAATGAGTAGACTTTGATCTGTCAGGTGTGAATCCTATATAGAGCTTAACACAATCACCAGTTGAATTGAAGTAAAAATATCAAGAAGTGTACTTAGTCAAAACAACCAAGGAATCCTAGTCAAAATCAGGCAAGCCAAGGCAATTTGGCCACTTTGTCTAATGGTTAGTCATATTCGACTAAGAAAAAGAGGGACGTTTAAAGACGGCGTTTTGACTAACTATTGCTAGAAAGTTAGACAATTTGACTCGTATATGACTAACATTTGGAACTTATTTTTTTCTGTGTATAGGAAAGACACATATGATAGGAAAAGAAAAATATACTGAGACCATAACTTTGATTTGGGAAACTCTCAATTAATTAAGGCCCATATGACGATTTAAGACATCACGGTCATTTAAGACATAACGGTCCTTTCCCATCACAATGCATGAATGCAGCCTGCGTTAGGAACTTGACATGATACATCGATGAGGTATTGGTGTGTAGACTTGGTAGCACTGCACGAGAGCACAATAAAGTACAACAAAGAAACAAGTCTGCGCGCATCATGTCGCCCTTAAGAAAAGGGATGCAGACAATAAAATCGATGTATTTGTTCAACACATATTGTAAAAGAATCAATTTTAGGTGTTGCTGAACAAATATTATCAAAATGCATAGCAGTTTATCCAAGGGATGCCAGTCATACAGTCGCTGGCCTTTCTCAGTGTGTGCTGTCTGTCCGTCGTCCTGTATAATTATGTTCAGACCTTAGCGTACATATCAAATATGTAAGTACATAGCCTAGTCTCCAATGTAGTAGGATGATCCCTGTATCGGTAATATAAGCTATCCTTTCTGTGTGTCTACTCAGACACTATACCATACCCATTACATTGATCAAAACACCATACAGGAAATCTGCTCATGTATGCGGGTAGCATATCCATGCCTCTCCCATGTATGTCAAAATGCACGCCCACATCACGGCGCTTTTATGTTGTGGAATGGCTGATTTGACAAAAAAAACACACACATGGAGATGGAATGTGATAAAATGATGACCCCCCCCCTCAACCTCGAAAAATACATATTTGTGAATAAACGGCTGAGAATGATTCGGGATGCAGATATAGTTCCATACCATAGATGAAGGTACTTCTGAATCATCAACTACCGTACTGCTATTATCTTAAGCAAGCAAGCAAGGGCCTTATGCAACAAAGGGAGATTCATTACTCACAGGATTTACATGATGTGCTATGATAGGGGCAATTAGGTTCACCCAGCCTCCCATGAACGGACTATAGGTCAGGTCAAAGCATGGTGAAAAATGCCTTGCTTCTAGGGGCCATCCATAAATGACGTCATGCTAAATTTGACCATTTTTTACCCCCCCTCCCCCATCATGTTCTTTTGCCAATTTTGCAATGCTGAAGGTATATGGAAATTTAATTCGTCATGCCGGGCCCGACCCCCCTCCCCCCTTCAGCATGACGTCATTTGTGGATGGCCCCCTAGCCCAGTATAAGCTATTTTTGAAACAGATAAAATATATGCATAATGTACTGAATAACATTTTAAAATGCCGTTGAAGACCTTGTTGTAAAAAGAAACAACAAAAAGCAGTTATAGTCGCTGTTCATGTTGAACTGGCAAAGATCTGGTGCTGACCCTCATTATTTTCTGAACCTCTGAGACAGCTTACATCATACTATGGTCCGAATGAAACTTTAATGATAAACTTTTCTTTTCTTTTTACAACAATGAGTTTGATACATTCATACTACATTCTAAATATACATCGCAGTACCATAGAAAAAAAAACAGACTTAATCCAATTCATAATGTTGAATAAGTTAGAATAAGTCTGTTAGATTAAGATATATCATATTCGCAATTGATTCACGTTCCCCTATACCCATAATATCAATTCATAAAGATACCCTGACAGGAAAGCAATGCAAAATGAGCAGTAATAGTGAGAGACAACCTGTGTACATACTACAAGGGCATAAAGGGGTACGCCAGGAGAACACAAATTGATCTAACATCAAGCAGTTGACTACAGTCCTCTAAGGGTCTGAGTACTCTGTATACATGGATTTATGACATCTCTTTAAAAATTGATTTTAGTTTGCTCTTTTCAGAAATTTAATACATTTGAACAACTGAAATCAAATTTATTGATGTGGAAAACATATGTTACTGGCAGATACATGTTAAAGTATTGTTACTGTTATATGTGCCTGATATTCTAAGACTAATCTGGCAATAGGGGAATCGTGGTCTGATAACCCAATAGGGATAGATGAATTAGTTGACATTTGCTCGAATAATTTGTATCTACATGTAATTCCTGATGTAACATGCAGAATGAATATTAACATAAAGTGAATGCAATTGAAAATTAGGACAGTGTGATGCCAATGATGACAGATGGCGTCGAGGCGCACAAGTTCAAATTGTCATGAATTACAATACTACATAGGTCAATACATAATTCCCAATGCTTGAGTGGAAATGTCTCTCTCCAGCTTTTATGATACTCTCTATATCTTTCTTCTACAATATAGCATTTCTTCCAGATAATAATTGCATGTATGCTATATATTTCACAATTGTAGTTACTATGATACACACTTGGCCATAAAATGAGTGAACATAAGGCATTTTGTTATAAAGGTAATGAAACCATGCTGCAAGCTTACAATGATATGATATTCGCAACATATCACACAGAGTATAAAACAAACTTCTTTATAAAACGGCAGCCAATGCACTGCTGCACCACAGAAGTGACTTTAAGTGCATTATAGGAGTGCACTGCACACCTGAAGAAGGTCACGGCTTGTCCATCATTCCTATGGGACATTAGAGGCTTTTAATTAGACCTTTTCATTTAGTCAGCGCATTGCAAGGTAGCTATGTACTTGGTTTGTAAAAAAACAATAGACAACTCCTTCTTCACATGTCGACTGACTATTGCCTATAATGCATGAATGCATCTGAATCTCTATTATTGTATCATTGTCTATTCTGTAAACTTCATTCAGACGTCAGGTTTGTTCAAGTAGATCTATATACTAGCACCTAGATGAAACATTGTTTACACGATATAAGTATGATATAAACACTAGACTGCAGTAATAGCTTGTAATGATAAAATAACCTCTGTTAAAGTGAGCATTTAGTTATTTGTGAGTGTCCTGCATGTAAAGTGACAGGTGTTAGACTGCAGATGTAGTGTTTATGCAATATGTGACTATTCAGAATGAGTCAATAGCCAGGGTCCCCATCTATTTAGAGTTTAACATTGACGTTAGTCACTCCAGCTGTTGGTAGAGATGGAGGCGTATGGTATGCATAGTTAATACGATAGTACAGGGGATTACCCCTATATGTACACAGCGTCAGTGATCCAGTTACAGAATCCCGCTGAAGCAGTCTGCCTTTATCCATTTATCTATGATATCCATTCATCTGTGTAAATTAGCAGAAGAGTAGCAGCAGCAGACACTATCTGAGCTTTCTTTCGTCTGATAGAAGATCTTTGTGGCATCGCTCTAAATGATTACTTTTATTTTGCCTACATATAACTTCAGCCCAGGACGTGGCAAAAAATATGCAAAAATATATATAAATAAATATGCAAGTTTGCTCTGGAGGGTGTTTCGATCCTAAACACCATTTTAAACATATCACAGCAACATATTTGTAATCACATTTACTCCTAAACATGTTTGGACAAAAATGTACTTAGTTCAAGTGTTTAGACATCTAGGTGTTTAGGTCCCTAGGTTTTTTCTGATATGAAATTTTGTGTATACCTGTCTAAATGATTAGATGAAAGTTTCAAGTTCATAGATTTATACATAAAGAGAATAAAGGCATATTTTTGTTTGTTTTCTCATTTACTTTCTGGGGGACATCACCAAGTATTTACAAATGCAAAGTTTCCAAAGATTTCAGCAACACACACATACCCCCCCCCCACACACACACCAGACAGACAGACAAGCACACTCACGATTCCCTCTTTCCAAGTCCCCAGTTAATTTTCGAGTCCCCAGTTGATGGGAGATGTTGGCCAAATCCCCAGTTAATTCTCAGGTCCCCATTTGAAGGGTGACCTTCCAAGTCCCCAGTTCCTGACAATATCAGGAACTCCGTAAGTAAGTAGCTTTGATTCCCTTTGAAACGCACCTAAGATCAAGTCGATCAGACCAGTGGTTGCTGAGATTTTGAATATTTCAGCAGGCAAATTTTAGGAAGTATCGTAAAAGAGTCCCTATTCAAAATGTCAGACTATGGCTTCACTATTGGGGGTGGAGAATGGATAATGGCTGAGTGGGCATTAGCTCTTACACATACATGATGCAGGCTTCATTTGCTCATTGTAGGGCCATTTGGAAAAATAGTGCCTCTGCTGCATGATGGGGCTCGTAAAAACATTGTTTTTGCTCTAACTCTTGAACCATTGCACTTAGAGACCCGGGAAATCAAAGCTTACTGCAAGGGCTATCGGCCTGATTTGTCGGGGTATATATTGACCTAAACACACAGGGTCACACACTGACAAACACACCCATACTGGTTTATGGTCCAAACAGGGGACCTGGGATTTATGCAGGTAACTGGGGACTATACTTTCTGAAGGGTTTATCAGCTCTGTAACACCAGAGATTGCATTAATATGACCTTTAGGATATTCTGCCACTTGAATGAGGGGTTAAATTGATCGCTTGTATCATAGATGTGGCTTTAGGAATTTCAGCTTTAACTGGCGACTCAGCAGATGGTGGTGTGGCTGGCCATGGTGAGTATGGGCAGTGGTCCAAATTCAATTGCAATTGGGGACTTTTGCAAAAATCAACAGGTTTCAATTAAGTGGGGACTTGGCCAAATCCCCAGTTAATTTTCAGGTCCCCAGTTAATGGGTACTTTTTCACGTCTAAGCCCACACACACACACCCACACACACACCCACACACACACACACACACACCCACACACACACACACACACACCCACACACACACACACACACACACACACACACACACACACACACACACACACACACACACACACATTAAATGGGTGTCTTTAGCGAAACTTATTGATTAGTTCACAAAAGTCAATCCTCTGTAGTTGATTCTGTTCTCATGCTTTCCATGGGGTTTGGGGTATTTACCACAACAATTGATAGTGATTGTGTGTAGGAAGTCCATTCAAAGGTAATGGTGCTACCTGGTGTGTATTTGGCATCCAGGCAGCTGAACACATTTATGTTTAAATCTAAAAACCCACTGTTCAATATGTTTAAAGTCTAATCATCGAATCATGTTGTTATTGGTGTGTTTGTTGATCTATTTATCAAAAGGTACACACATACAGTTGTGCTATTTTCATTAATCCCTAAACATGTTGTCGATGAGACACCTAGGCCTATCTGTTTAAGTTTTAACCTCTTTCATGTATAACTTGAAGCACACGTAAGTTCCAATGTCATGTTTCAGTACTGATAGCAAGACGATAGAAAATCCCCGCTAAAGTCCAAAATCTAGAATGACTTTGCTCTCCATCTTTTTAATCATCTCACCGACTAGCATTTGATAATTTTCACAGAGAATGATTATCTACTTCACCCGGCCCTATGCTCTCAATGATGTGTCAATGATTGGCGTGACTTCAAAGCAGACAGTGGCGTTTATGATAACCTGATATACATCTCTAACGGGTCACTATGTGTAGGCCACTATCTCATCCCCAAAATATTGCTGTGTGCTGCAAGTAGGGGTCCGAGTAACCAGCTAACTAAACCATATGTATGAGATAATATCCGCATGAATAAACCGCAATCATAACCCGTAATAGAATATTTCTCAAATGTTTCCACACTTTGCAATCCCGAAACAAACGTTTCGTTGGGTAAACGCCTTATGTTCTCCTGCTGGTATTTTCCTTGACTGCTGTCAACATGGTTCTGCAGTCGACCCCTTACGGCCCTATTGTATCTAACAAACAGCTCATATACATGTATGTATGCTGTGTATATGAAACCCAGGGCAATAACTACTGCCCTGAGCGGTTAACACAAGCCATTATAAATATATGTCAGTGGACTTCTTTTTATCTTTGATAACTGCCGTCAATGGGACTAGAGGGTGAGTTATGGCTCGTGACTACTAACAATTGTGACGCGACAATGACGTGTTAACGTCACCAAACGTGACGTAGAATACGAGTAGATGCAAAATGTCACACAAATGATGGCGCCTGCCTTTGAAGGCCGTACTGTTTCCAAGAGGACTTCGTGTCAACCTCTTTCACTCGTGAGCCCGTCTCTCCTGTCCATATATATGTTCTCTCTCCTCTATTCCACTCACCCGTCTCCCCTGGAGGGTGTTGCTCCTATGGTAAATAGAGCTGTCAGTATGTGCTCTCTTTTCAAAACAAGTCATGCTCTGTTTTACCATTCTACTTGCAGTCACCACATTAGTCTGAAAAGACACCTGCCTTGTTTAAATTAGAGAGATGCACTATCAGGTACCTACTCATGTCACATACTCTATACCTTACTATACTGACTGATTTCTCCCGACTAGGTACCTACTCAAATCACCCTTTTCTAGTACCATACTAGCATGACTATACTTGTGAGCAACACAAGTGAAAAGTGATTACTACATGGAAAGCCAGTTCTTAGCCAGTACTACCTTTTCCCATCGAAGCAACACCCTCCGGTCCACATACTCTCCCCCTCTCTTCCCTTCAGCTTCTCTCCTGTCAAAATACTCTCCCCCATCTCGTCCATGCACTCACCCCTCTCCTGTTCACATACTCCCTCCCATCTCGTCCACTCACCCCTCTCTCCTGTTCACATTTTCTCCCCCTCTCTTCCACTCACCCCTCTCTCCTGTCCACATACTCTCCCCCCCTCTCTTCCACTCACCCCTCTCTCCTGTTCACATACTCTCCCCCCCTCTCTTCCACTCACCCCTCTCTCCTGTTCACATACTCCCTCCCTCTCTTTTATTCACCCCTCTCTCCTATCCACATACTCCCCCCCCCTCTCTTCGACTCACCCCTCTCTCCTGTCCACATACTCTACCCCCTCTCTTCCACCTTTTCTTCTGTCCATACACCCCCCCTCTTCCACTGTCCATTTATTCTTTCCCCTCTCCCCTGTCCATATGTTCTCTTCTACTTACCCCTCTCTCCTGTCCATGTACCGTCTCTCCCTTCCACTCACCCGTCTCTCCTATCCATATGCACCATCTCCCCTCTCTTCTCCTTTCATGTCCACATTCTATCTTTTCTCTCTTCTATTTACCCCTCTCTATTGTTCACATGCTCTCTCTCCCCTTTTTCACCTATACCTCCTATTTACGCACCTGCTTGATGGACACACCGTCGTAGGTATTGAGTTCTTGATTAGAAAATAATTTTTGTGTGCCAAAATGAACTAAAAGCATCATAGTAGACTAAACTGAACTGAATTTCCTGGTAGTTCATCATTGTTTAATATTTTCTAGGCTTTGTACAGTAATCAGTGCAATATGTTATCTAACAGGACTCATAATCATTTGTTTATGTCTGACATTTAACATACAGCTGTCTAGAAAATCATTCAGTTAGGAGGAGTTGTTAGAAGATCGGAGATAAGAGATAAGATAAGGGTCCAATTGAGGCCTTCTACTACTGACCCCTAGTTTACAAATCTCTATTTTTTTTCTTAAAGAGGTAATTTCTATTACTAAGTAGGCTAATTTTTTTTCTTCTACATTTCCTCAAGTTTAAATTCCTGATTTTTTGTAATTTTTTTTTCTTCCAACTTATCAATGATTTTGTGACTTTGAGAAATTTCTCTGTCATTTTCTATTACCCAGAGGTTTAGAGCCCCACTGCCTCTCTCCACATCACCCTCCCACCAGGGGAGGTTTCAGAAACGACCGACCTATGCCTGCATTGTAGAGGGAACTCTGCTCTGGCTATTGAGTGACAAATAACCTGATGATAATTGGTTCACAACAGTTCTAAGTATTCTGCTTGTTGCGTTGAGCCACTTTCAATGGAATAATATTCATAAATTATAAGGACCATTTTCAAATCCTCTGTCACTCCCAGTATAAATGGCCCTCCTTTACTAGATCTAACTAGTTCTTTAATATTATTCCTTGTAGTTTTCCTAGGGACGTGACTCACTGCACGTACCGTTGTCAAGTATACATGTATACAGAGGATGTGCAATAACAGGACAGTTACGTGTCTACATGGATACACAAGAGCACGTACATGCTTTTAAAATCAAAACTTCTACAAACATGGGTTGGGTGATGGTGTGTGACAACTGTGGTCTAGGGTGTTACAATTACAGCTTTGTCGTTTTCAGAGAACACTGCTATCTGTAAATGGGTTCATGTGATTAGGGTTAACATACTCTGTACTCATATTCTGATATGGGGTTGTGAGAACAAAAGGCACGTACAGGAGTAGACAATTCTTTTTGTGTTAAACAATAATGAATTCACTCCAAATACAAGGACACGTGCCGTTTTGCAATTCATCCCTTTATACTTCAAAACACAAAGGTCACATGGGGTTATCCACCTTACGGCAATCCACACCCAGAACCATGTTCTAGATCAAAACTGCATGTCAATGCTGAAAAAATAAACAAAGATTATTCTGTTTCCTTACTCCCTCCCCTTTCAAACCCATCCCCCAACACAACGTTTCATTTGAAGTTGTATGATGATTAATAAAAGGATTTAACATGCAGAAGGCGGTGTATCAAGGACGGCAGTGTCGTGTAGTGAGGCTTTTGGGTGGCATAGCGGTGTGCTGGGATAGTAGGCACTTGTGCCAGCTGCAGGGGGCGTGGAGCTCCAACCCCTGTCCCGGAGCGTGACCATGAATACATTTATGCATTCAGAATAACGGTACAAATCAATATATTATCATTTACACAATCAAGATGAAGGTCAATGATGAAGGTCACAGAGTCAACACCATGATTCAAGGCCACAGGTCAAATCGCAATATTTTAGGACTGTGTAAACCCGGGTAAACCCCATGATCTGCCATTCTCCAGTATTGATACAGGCTGGTGTAGAGAGGTATTCAAGGACTACCTACATTCTATTAATCCTTATAACAGACACCATGGCTTCAGTGATATTGTGTGAAAATGTGAAAATAATTTGGTATAACTATCATTTGCAATCAAAACAACGTGTCCTCTCCCTCATTTCCAGATCACTCAGTCCTGTCTATATCTGGTAGGCTCCTATTTATACGAGTCAGGTAATATCAGGGGTCTGTTTCAGAACTATTAACGATCACCAAATATGCCTACGACCACAAATTTCAGATTCTCGTAGATAATAAAAGTAAACCGTACCAGGCCGTAGTTTAGATTTACATGTCGTTGCACTGTGTTCTCTCGTAGGTGTAAGGTGCCATGCAATGCCAAGGCTTAGAATTCTATGGGAATAGAATTTCAAGCAAAGAAAAAGAACTAAATTACCGTACCTAATCAATAAGGTAAACAATAGAGAGTGGAGACAATTATACTGTTAAAGATGTCGATATCAAAGGTAGTGTCTTGGATAACAGCCAGACACCCACTGCGTTTGATATCATAGCATATATATCACTCAGTCCACTTTGTAAACCATATGATTTAACATTTAGTGATCATTTAAATCTACAATAAGTCGTTCTGTAACACACCCCAGACTACCCCAGACATAGTCATAGTCACCCATCGGCTTATCTATATCACCAATAATGGAATTCAATGATGCATGTTCGGAACATCACTTTGCCTCCTAGCTTGCGTATTACACGACTCAAAATAAATCAGAATGAGAGAAGTCATGAGTGAAGCCATTCTGGAGGTTATTTCGAAATACTGTTGTTTACTTACCACGATTTAAAAAGGTCCTTTATATCTAAACTCATGAAAAAGATATCTGCAGAAAACCTCACTAACAAACAAAAAACAACAAAAGGTGTGGATCAAATGTCTCGACAATTCTCACAACATTAGTATACTAACTACTACCCACCCTAAATTTAAATGACCCCCCCACCCAATGTGATAATTGTTATCATCTTGAAATGCTCTCCTGGTACTACTCTAGGCCTCTATGACTGGCCACTCATAAATGTGTTGATCACACGGAGACCATCACTTAATTGCTAAGATTTAGCCAATTCTATAGAGTAGGGACCTGGTCCTGACATACAGTCTATTGATGTAAGCTGAGCTGCAGTCCAATATTACCTGTATCCTTATGTATTTTGGTCTGTGCCTGTAATTGATACATCTCGGCCATGGACATTTTGTTTTCATATACAAAAAGGTCCCAGATGAATAGAGCTTAACATCACCTGCTGCGAGAATGATACGCTGCTGATAAAGCGATTTCAAATTTGTCAGCGCGAATTATCATGTTCAGTTGTAGTATAAATTTTGGAATTTGACAACAATTGCTATTGCGTCTCAAAGATTAGTTTTATCACAACATTCAGGAGGTGCCGGTGCATTATAGGCTAACGAATACAAGACAAGTTAGCCTAACAGTAAGAAATTATATGAATAAGTATACATATACAGACTCTTACATTGGGACACTTACTGGTGGATGGCCTAGGTCTAAATCTAGTTCACATTTGTGATGCTATAGGCTAGCATGGAAAACCATTATCCATTCTAGCGCTGGGCTCCTAGCGCCCTATCTGAAATTACTGTTGGTGGGTATACTGACAGTAAATAGCCTGGGTCAGCTCAATCCTGTGCTCCAGGGGCTGACAGAAATACTGCGGAATATTGCCCAATTACTGCCTTTACCCCTGAAATATAGTGCCTGGCTGTCTACAATATAGTCTTGTTTGTTTAGTGACAGCGCCACCTATTATGGGTCTGTGTATTGGGCTAGAGATTTCAAGTTTTCTTTGTTATGGAGAGGTATTATTAGCAAAAGTTTATAATTTACCATATAGGCTAAAGAGACAAATATCTACCTTTGTGAAAACAGGGATTAATTGTTTTCTTTTGTGCACTGAATACATTCAAACCCCCTCACTAACTGACAAACTTGTACCCTACCGCACTTATGATGTGAAAGGGTCAGCCCCTGTCCAACTACTATATATTCTGTGCAACATTCTCATTGGTACAGGCGGGTGGGGGTAGTTGTGAGAATCTCATATGTTTTTGAATTTTGAAAATACATTGATTAGAAAAAAGTTATAATTTTTAAAATTTTCATAGCAATTGTCAAACTCAGGGTGTAGCTTATACACTGGGTTTTAGGATAAATATGATTAAACCCAAACTAGACATTTTAGAGATTAATTAGAAATGTACCTAATGATCAAAAGGTGAGGTACCCCTAATAACATTTTTTCACATTTTCCCCCTTAATATTGCTCAAATAGTAAAAAGTAAAACTCATCCATATTCACCTCTCTGCCATTTAAAGGGAAATCGTTATATAGACCAGTGCTATGGATTACCTATGGCACAAATGGACGTCTGGTAAAAGAGCATAAACTATCAAAAATGCGTGATTGGTAGAATAAGAGTTAAGACATTATGCAGATAATCGTTTTTCTTTTTACACAGGTAGTGGTTGGATGTGTCTTAACATACTAATGGTTAGGTTCTGCAAATAGCATTAGTTTGTACAGATAGCGGTTGGATGGTTGTTGCAGATAGCGTTTATTTTTTTACACAGATAGCGGTTAGATGGTCAGCCTCTATCTGCAGTACTGCAGATAGTGGTTGTTTACACAGATAGTGGTTGTACAGCCCCCCCCCCAAAAAAAAAAACAAAGAAAGAAAAGAAAATGTAACATTGAGTCACAGATATTAATTTTCTCTATCATATCATCCACATATGTTTTGCTGCGGTAGGTCAGGTAACCCCAAACCAGCTACGCTGTATATTAGTATTGAAAAAACCTTACGCACTAGGACGGAAGGACACAATTTCCTGGAAGCTATTTCATTCTATTCTAAAGCCAATACTTAACAGACTGGAGTTTGGCAAACATTCTCTCTGGCAAGTTTTCTAGAGGGTATAGGAAAATAGTGATTCTGATGTCCTAAGTGGAGTTTTATGAATTACAGCATCTTTTCTGAAGAGAGAATTTGAAGGGAGTATTCTCTTGAGCACGTATGTCTACACTCAAAGAGAAAGTAAATCTTAGTAAAAATTGCGATTTTCACTCCCTTCGTGAATTTTCACTCTTTGATATTGTGAATTACCATCCAGGTCTGGGAATTAGTGAGCTTGGAATAGACGTATTAGGTGGCAGTGGGAACTTGCTAATCACTAGTGGGCAGCACCTACTACGTGGAATGCTCGTGAACCCTTTCGGGGAGAAACGGTATGATCGGAAGTGTGTCAGTGGTTCCGGTGGGAATGCGAAAGTCTACTGCTCATATTTTACAAGCGAAAATGGCGCCACGTTAGCGCTTCTCCCCAAAAGACGTTACCTGGAATGCTCTGCTGCGATATTGTTTTGGTTCTTATCATCGATACTAGACGGCGATACTGTACATGGATTGTGCCATAGTCCACAGGTCGGGCTGAGAGCCTGTCAAAGGAAAGAGTGTCATTCTACTTGTAGTTCCAGTGTATATTATGTTATTGTCCATAACAATAATTATAGCATTTACTTCAGGTAGATGCATATTTGAATAGGAGGGGTATAGAGAGAGAGAGAGAGAGAGAGAGAGAGAGAGAGAGAGAGAGAGAGAGGGACAGAGAGAGACAGAGACAGAGAGAGACAGACAGAGAGACAGAGACAGAGAAACAGAGAGACAGAGAGACAGACAGAGACATAGAGAGAGATATTAGAGAGAGAGAGAGAGAGAGAGAGAGAGAGAGAGAGAGAGAGAGAGAGAGAGGAGAGAGGTGGGTAGGGACACCCACCGATAAGGGATATTCCAAAAGGTATGTCACAAATTTAGGACTCTTTGGATACCCACCCATTCCTTCGACACACTTTTATTAAACAAAAAATCCTATAATATAGGAGCCATGGAAACCCCCTATCCACTCTTTCTTGTGTGACATACTTTATGGATCGGCTCTAAGCCAAAAGAAAATGTATGTTTCCGTTAACTTGGTTAAAAGGTTTAGGTAGGTAGATAGGTCTGATTTTTAATTCTTTTTCAAATGTAAGGCCTTCCTAAGGCATACTTACATTTTGTTAGAAGTTAGAAGAGGCCACATACCGAAATTCAAAACTATTTTTGTCTTAGCTGTGTGGGTTGGATATCCTTATCAGACTTAATTTGGTAATGTAGAAATCGTTGGAAAAATTCCAGCCTCCCCCTGGGAAAACGGCATTTCCTTTTAGGGGTCACGTATCTAGGAGGAAGTATGGATGGTGAGGTTATTACTTCGGATTCTGATTCTCAACCTGCAAGGATTTGGTTACTGAGGAGCAAATTAGGCCCGACTGGGGGCCTAACATCTTTTCTTTATCCTCCTACCTATTGTATCCACTTAGGTGAGGATAAGGACATCTATGATGCACTAACACATAGCTGGTTACCCTAAATAAGTAGTGGACGCAGGTGCTGTAATTAGCCTGTTACTACCATGATGGGACAGCACTTACTACTGCTGCTAATACCCTTTAGTAGGATGTAACTAAAACGATATAAGACTTCATGTTGAAGGCACCCTTTCCACGAGTTTCAAAATTTACTATAGCAAATAGAGAGGCAGAACGTCTTTCTGTTGAAGACTATGCTGCATAATATATTACAAGGGTGATGGGAAACTTTTTCATATGTGCAGCATTGTTCTGGGCAAAAAGGGCATGCACCTGTAATAACACACACAATATCAGGACTAGAGGATATAATCACGATACACCATCGAATAAGGTTATAACAGGGGCGTAGGAAGCAAATTTTTATTGGAGGGGCCCAGGGGTCTCGGTTGGGGGGCCTGCTATATTTTTATCTAGGCTTATATAGGGAACCTCATCATTATTTCCTACGCCCCTGTATAATAAGTAGACTGAAGGAGAAGTTCACTAATGCATGTAGCACCAAAGCCAGGTGAGGTTAATATGGCGCTATAGTACTGCACTGAAAAGGGATATTTCCATCTAAATCTTAATGTCGTCTTACAATTCTAACGACGATTATCTCTAATTAGAACATCTGAGAGGAGATTGTACATATATAGATCTATTGCCCACAGACCTATAACAATGATATGTAGGGGTCCTTTTTACGAAGACAGTCTATAGCATTCTGATGAATTGTGATGATAACAATTGACATTTTGAAATGGCAAAGTCTTCTTACACTTTAGCATGTTGTATAATTAGAATGTTCATGTCCTATTACAAGAAAGGGCACATTTTGATCATCAGGAGTCCACAATTAGCCCTTGTTATCCTTAATTTCCTATTGCGGATTAAAGGTTTTAAAATGTTCAGATATCTTTTCAGTCCAAACTGACAATGGTTCAACAGAGGAATCCTTGAGTAACTAAGTAATGTATGGGCTAACAGGCACCGAATGGCATGTATCGTAGGATATCGTAACGAGTGGCCTATTAGCCTATACCTTACTAAGTTTATTACACGATTAATTAATAAAAAATCAATAAATAATCAATGAAAACAAGTTGAAAACAAAAATCCTTCCCCGGGACGCGAAGCCTGCCATAGTGTGTCTACACGATCGGTACACACAGCTCGGTGCCCGGCAGCGGACAGCGACAGCCCCGGTCTCGGCTTGGCTTGCTTTGAATGCATCTCGCTGTTATGTTTGTGTATAATACACCTCCTCGCCCGGCAGTGGACAGCGACAGCGCACACGGCGAAAAAAGATGCATCTCGCTGATATGTTTGTGTATAATACACCTCCTCGCCCGGCAGCGGACAGCGACAGTGCCCGTCTTGGCTAGCCTTGGCAGCGGCACACAGCAAAAAATAGTGTACATACACCTCGTCGCCCGGCAGCGGACAGCGACAGCGCACACGGCGAAAAAAGATGCGCCCGGACCAGGGCTCGATCCATGTACCTCTGACGGCTGAGCGCAACGCGCTAACCGCTAGACCACCGCGTCTCCTCCTTCAGCAGCCGTGTCGGCTTGGCTATGTTTTTTGAATGTGTCCCGTGGTTATGGTAGCGGTCAGCCCGCAGTCGTCTCCTTCCAGGGCTTTGTATATATCCAGACGTAGTTCGAACCGAGCGTATCTCGTCAGTCCCTGTGGCGCAATGCATAGGGAGTTGGATTAGGGTGCCTGATATCCATGGATATCAGCACACCTTACAAAAGTCATGATGCATGCATCATGGTGTGCAATATCGACAGGTATCAGAATGGGAATATCCAGAAAAAGCACCCAAAATCACAGAGGTCGTGTAATAACCTCCGATACATCATGTGGCAATTTCCGGGCTGGTTTGAATGCATCAAGTGCTGTTCGTAATAGATGTTAGTCATTGCACAAACAGCCTGCCATGTACTCCTTACACCGCCATCTATAACTTCTGAGGGTTACATGAAGAATACGTTATTTTGGTTATCCTGTATAAAAAAAGGGAAAATTATCGTAGGGTGCATTCAGTATTGTTAACACGTTTGGCAGGCCGGCCTAGAGCACAGTAGGTACACAAAATTAACATTGAATCAATATTGATGTGGAGTTGCTCAACATATGGCAATTGTGAAGATGGTACAGCTGAACACGGCCACTACGATTTGAAACCCCCAGCATTAGAGTGGATGATCATAGGAAATGCACTACCACTGCTTTCTACGATCAGCAATTAAAGTACATGTAGTAATTACATAGAGTTTGATAGGGCAGCTGTACCAGTGCAATCATTAGTGACCACTAGATGCAGGGCGGTAATGACATTAAAGTGAGGGATTTCACTATGATTTGGAAAGGGTCTAGTCTACCATCTTGAGAAATACCTCCCAGGTTTCAGTGGTGATTCAATGTTTTATCTGACCGGTGATAAATCTTTACAAGCTCAAACCATAATTTGGGTCTCTAAATCAATGGAACTCACAAAGGATTTCTAAACACCCGTACCTTATGTGCAGGGAAGAAGTAATTAAGTTAGGCTGTAAAAGAGTTAAGTAACCTAATTTCATAGTAGACATTTGTGTCAAGATCCCTGCAAACCTTCACATAAAATGCTGAGACAGTGTTTTCAAGACAGTACATCAATGCATCCTAAGTGCTGGGGGTCGTTACACAATGAGAGGTGTCGCAGTCCCTGGAAGGTCGCTGTGACAGTGACCCTGTGGGCTATCACAGGCGGAGGGGAAAGGGGGGTTTATGTGCTAAAGTTGGTTCTCAAAGGGAAGCTATAATACAGTCCAACTCAGGTTTCCACCAGTTATGATTTATCTCCTTCCAATCTCCACTCGCTGATTTAAACTGTCTATTTGGGGAATGTTATCAAGGCTGGCGTCAAGTGATAGAACCATGTTTAAATCCCACAGCCCATTTGGAAAGAAAACACAATTGGGTAATTCATCTCCAAGGGTTTTTATTATATATATATATATATATATATATATATATATATATATATATATATTGTAATAACCAGAGTCGACACCGTATATAAAGAATGGAGTATAAAGTTACAACCGTTGTTGTTGTTTTATTTCTTCAGAGCCTTAAGGACTAACAGTCACGGGTCATCAGTTACTTGCTTATACTGATACTTGTACTTGTACTTATTCTTGCTTAGAGACGCCACTCTGTTCGTGAGCTAGGACTAGCCACCGAACTTATCTTAAGATAGCTTACACGTAGGCCACCTGAGTGTCTGATCGCGTCTGCCATAAAACCACCGAACACCGCGTTTTATAGCCCCCGGCCGCCGACGGTGACGTCACAAGGCTGTGACGTCACCGCCGACGCGCCACCTAGCGGCCACAGCGGGAACCCACCACCGAGCTTCGGTGGCCGCCGCCGAGCCGCCGGCCTATGTTTATTACAATATATATATATATGCCAATCCAAAGGTCGAATACAGACTCGAGAGTTGATTTCACATTTCAATTTGATAACCACAAGGACACACCTTTAATCACGAAGATCCTAATAACCCGTGCCCAGTCAATTTTCAAAACCAATCAGGTCAAAGTACATAAATCACAGATAATAATGCCACCACATTTCATCAATAACGTCATATAACCAATCGAGGGTGTGAGTAATTTCCATCGTCGCCAAGTGTCTTTAATTCACACAATCATAAAATATTTATAAGTCTCATAACCACCAAGTGTCTCCAAAGCCCATGACTACCAAATATTGCCTAATTCCATAATAAAATCACAGATTGTTGTCAGATCTCATAATCATAAACTGCAGGTGTCATTACCCATCAAATTGTTGTGACTCCTCGTCAACCTGTGTGAAGTGGCTCACACATGTCGCTATATGGAACACGACGTCACTATAGCACAAGATCACCAGGAATAGCAATGGTGGCCTCACCTCAGATGGCAAGGATGGTGATCACTCAGACTCACCAGGGATGGCGACACGGGTGATCACTCACCTCGCTAGATGAAACATGCACCTCGTCATAGCGCATGTTCACCAGGGATGGCGAGGATCGTGATCACTCATCCTCACCAGGGATGGCGACATGAGTGATCACTCACTTTGCTAGATGAGACGCACACCACGTCATAACGCACGTTCACCATGGATGGCAAGGATCGTGATCACTCACACTCACGGGGGATGGTCACTAGGGTGATCACTCACCTCGCTAGATGAAATGCGTACCTCGTGATAGCACAGGTTCACCACAGATGGTGAGGATCTTGATCACCCACACTCACCACACTCACTCACTCACCTCGCTAGATGAAATGCACACCATGACATAGCGCACGTTCACCACGATTGGCGAGGATCGTGATGACTCACACTCACCAGAGATGGCAAGGCGGTTGATCACTCACCTCCCTAGATGAAACGTGCACCATGTCATAGCGCAGGTTCACCATGGATGGCGAGAGTGGTGATCACTCAGACTCACCAGTGATGGCGACGCTGGTGATCACTCACCTTGTTAGATGAAAAGCTCATGATCATCGACATTAGTAATCATGCAGCCTCACATCTGCCAGATCAAAGTATGTTTTGCCAGAGAAGGTTTTGCCATATGTATCTTCCCTCTAACCACAGACAAGGTGTTCATGTAGATATTTCCCTATTTTTACTGTAACCAGAGAAAAGGTGTTTAAGGATAGTTGCTTTCATTTTAGAGATACCTCTATCTAAATTTAATTGATATTTTCTCTATATAATCTTGTTTGATTCAACTCTGAAGTATTACATGATAATCATTATGAAACAAAGCACATTTGATACGTATGGGACTTATACTTCATGCCCACACTTCCTAGATAGGCTACATGTTGAACAGTGGTGCTGTCTCAACAACTTTGGCAGTGGTGAGTGAGATTGAGTGACAGATGATGCAATCCTCAAAGATCATTGACTTGGAGTGACACAAATTCACGCATTGAGTGAGACCAATGTTGGCAATGGTGGTGATAAGTCGCCATTTTGTGTTAGATTTGATGACAGTGGCACACACTCACACAGCGAGTGACATCCATGTCAGCTATGGTGGTGATAAGTCGCCATTTTGAGAGAAGATTAACTAGAAGTGACACAAACTCACGCAGTGAGTGAGACCATGTGGCAATGCAGGTGAAAAAAAGTGGCCATTCTGAGTGAGAGTTGACAGACAGTGGCACATATTGACGAAGTGAGTGAGATCCATGTTGGCGATGGTGGTGATAAACTGCCATTCTGAGTGAGAGTTGACGGGGAGTGGCGCATACTCACGCAGGGAGTGAGATCCTTATTAGCGATGTTGGTGATAAGTCGCCTTTCTGAGTGAGACCTGACTGGGAGTGGCACATAATCACACAGTGAGTCAGATCCATGTTGCCGATGGTTGTGATAAGCTGCCATTCTGAGTGAGAGTTGACAGGCAGTGGCACATAATCACGCAGTGAGTTAGATCCATGTTGGCGTTCGTGGTGATAAGTCACCATGCTGAAACATGACACAGTGAGTTATCACTCTAAAAGGAGTCACCATTGATGACCAATCATGGCGACAGATGATGACAATTTTCTGGGTAAATTCCACCATGGTATAGTCCCAAATTAAATCAATTTGAGATGTTATGTGAGCATTGAGGATATAATAATGGGTAGTGAGAGACCAAGGGAGAAGCAAATCAAATCTAAATGGTTCTGATGTGTGTTTCCTCTATGTAATAACCAGATCCTCTATTGAATGCTTAAGTTTCCAATTAAATGAAGTTAAGACTCCAGGAAGCACCTTAGACAACAGTCAAAAGCTCCTGTAAATGCTATTCAGAATTTCAATCGATTCCTACTTGTGGGCTGCCGAATATAAATATCTTCCCCTTTGATTCCAGGTCGAACTGTGGATCCCTGAAGTCCTGAGCACAATTCGCACTCCTACCTTTCAGTTCAATCCTTATATACTCCCAGACTACTGGTGGTTTTGGTCTTTAACCACCCTACACCTTTTGGACTTTAAGCCTGGTGAGATTGTAACAGATCCACCTATAGAGGACACACCCATCAACTCATAAGGACATAATCTCTACTGCCACCACCGGGACCCCCAGACCTACATGGACAAAGTCCACCACACCGACCCAGCCTTTACAGCAGCGCCTGGCACCCTATAGGACCATAACATGTCGTGCCCACTCTGAGCTTCATCGGGCCATCGGTCTATAGTGGCATTCTTACCTACTCCCGGTGGCATATCACATCCAGAAGCCCTCTCTCTCCCTATAGGATATACTTTATGACAAACATTCATGCATTCTCCTGGAATATACCCAAAGACACTTAATATGGAGGAACCCCACATCTTTGCATTATTTCCTGGATTACTATTATAAATCCACAAACAATAGCGACCAAATTGTCACCCTTTTTAATTCCCTATAACTCACCTGTTTGCGTCATAAACCAACCCCCGTTACACAAACAGTCATGTATCTAAACAGCGACTGTCGCAGTTAGAATAGCAACACTTTTTCATGTATTTGTCGCTATTGGTGGTAACTGTCGCTGTAGTTGACGCTGTTCCCCTGGGACCAGCGTAATCTGACCTACTTCACACATAGCTTTCTCTCTTGGTTCCGTTCTTTGATAAAGAAAGAATTATTCTTTTTTATTTTTGCAGATCCCAACATGTCTGACGAATCTGGAGACAAGTTTGAAGAATATGACAAGCTAAGGCCCTCAGATGACGACTACCGGCCAAGTGGGGAGGACAGCAATGATTCTAGTTCTGAGGCTGATGGGGAAGACAATGGGGATGATGAATCCAGTGAACTGTCAGAGTCGTCCCACGAGGGTTCACTCCCCCTCTCCCTTTCCTAAAAGAAGACTCTTCAGACAGTGGGTCTGACTTTTACAAGGAGGTGGTAGTAGAAGTAGTTACCGAGAACCAGGTATCACCTGACCAAAATAAAGACTCTGGAAAACCTTCTTCAAACGTCATTCTGCCACCTGACACCAAAATTAAAGAAGAAGTAGAAGAAGAAGAAAGAGGCAAGGATTAGTTAGAGACCCCTACCAAACCGGACAAGTATGCTGCTGACAAGGATGCGTCTGACAGGAAGAGGGACTTTTTCTGGTCGACAGATGAAAATTATGCGCTATTCCATAGTCTAGGCGAAAATTTTGATCAAGTTACTGCCCGGCGGTGTCCTAGGCCGAAAGATGCAGAAAAGAGGGCTGGTAGACAGTTATGGGTGAGTATTTATCTTGCTAAAAAAACTTTGCTTTCATTCTTCATATTAAAAGAAAGAATTCATAAAAATTGAAAATTCTGGTATCAGTGGGTGATCACGCGTCCATATATGGTGATCTATGTGGTCCCACATCAAAAACCAAGCAGAAATCTTGCTGAAAATCACAGTTTTTGCAAACTAACAAAAATCATGTGTCTCTCATAGTGTAATGAGCCACCAAAGAGGAAGGGAAAAAAGCATACTCATTTATAAACTTGATGGGTCAATAGCACTATCTATGAAAAACGGATGATTAGAATATTTTTTCACGAAATATATAGGGCCAAACCTTGAAAAACAGCAATTTTTTTAAACTAATGATTTTTAAATTTATAATTTGTACTTCAGTGGTAAACTGTGCACTATATTAATGTAATACCATCTACCCTGACCTGAAAGCAATGAGTTTCATCTTTCATTTGCTGCAAATACAGTGTAAATCGGTTAATTTTTGGCTAAACTACAGCATTTCTTAGCGAAAATTCAGGAAAAGCTAAGTTTTAAGTTCCCAACTTGCTGCATCGAGCTATAGAACAGCTCGTGCTCCTAGAGCTTGAGCTTGGAGATGTGCTCCTTGAGGGTGTTTTTTTGGTGTTGTTTCTGGTGTTGGGTTTTTTGGGTTGGGTGTTTGGGTGCTGTGATGTTTTATCTGGTGTACTAGTTTTGGTGATTGGTGTTGTGTTTTTATTTTTTGGTTTGATGGTGATGAGAGTGAGTGGATGTTGCATGCGTGTTTTTTTTTCTGATCATTGGATCAAGTTCATCAGTGTTTCTATCAGCTGGATGGTTCTAGAAACTGTTTTTTTTGGAGTGGTAGGTTTTTTTGCAGGGGTTTTCAGGTGTTGGGCTATTTAGGCTTGACGATTTTGAAGCTGAAGCTATCCCTGGCAGTCGTGCCATCTTGTTTGGGTACTCCAAGTGTAGTTTGGGCAGGTTTTCTGGTAGGCTTGGTTTTAGGTGGTTTTGGGGCCATTGCGGAGGTGGTCGTGTTGCAGGCCTTGCCTCTTGCAGGTGGCAATGAGTCACTCCCTGTAAGAGGAGGGATAGTTGTAAACAACCTTGAATTTAATATTTGATGGGTTTTCTAGGTAATGTTTTTGTAATTTCTCTTGGTGTTGTTTTGGGATTTTTGTGTGTTTTCTTTTTTGTTTTATGGTAGTGAATGTGGTTACCATGGCCAAGGGGCCTACCGGTAATTCTTTATGATGTACAAGGCGCTTATGTCTTTTTAAGTTGTACGGGCGGCGAAATTTAATGTTGATGGGCAAAGTGTGCAAGTATGCCTACCTTCAGATGTTGAGTTTGGTGACTTGTTTCCATGTGCGGAATTCATGTGTATTTTCAGGGATCTCTTTCTTTCCCACTGGTTGCAGGCGGGACATTGTTCCCATCCGTTCATGTTGGTAGTTTTCCAAGGTTTGGAGTGGTTATATGATGTTTTTTTTTGTTGGTAACACTTGTGTGGGTGAGTCATTTGTTATTATTTGTATTTTTGTGGTGGAGGTTGGTGTTGTTTTTGGTGTGTATTTGGTTTTTCTCTTGAGTGTGTGTTTTATTTGTCTAGGTGTGGTGGTTTGTAGTGCACTATTGGCGCTTTTGGTTGATTGGGTCGGTCTTGGTGTAGATGATGCAGTGTTTTTGTGTTTTTTGTTCCTTGTTTTGCGTTGGTTTTCGTCAATGTTTGAGATGTGGTGGTTGGTTTTAAGCTTGGTTGAGGGTGGGCTCCCGTGGGGGGGCCTGCATAAAGGACATAGTTCACTGACTTCAAATTGCATATAGCTCCTGTCTGCACATCACACAGTATGAACATAGGTAGTCAATGGTGGCTATGCTATGTGGTTGCCTAGCAACTGCAGCTTTACATCCCACTGAACAGGACTCAAGTTGGGAACTACAGGCTAAAGATTTTAGAGAAGACTTGTGGTGTTCCCTTACCCTTACTGGGGATGATGAGTGCTAAGATCATTGAACAGACCTCAAATGACAGATCATTTTTGAAAGGAAGCCTACAGTATTAGGATTCTTAAGTGATTAGTGAGAGTCTGGCTGGGTTAAGAGATCAGATCAATCCCAGAAGATCAGTGTAGTTGTGTGAAATCTTTGGCCACAATAAAACAACAGAACAAGGTGTGTTTGGATGATGTAAGTGTTGTTGTTGTGATTTATTTATCCCATTCATTCATATCCCTAAGATGGAATGTCTTGCTTCATGACAGCTCAAGTTAGAGAACAGGTTCGAAGGAGCATGCTCTTGTCAACGGACGGTTACATGTGGTGAAGTGAATGTGCACGGAATCCAGGGAAGTTCAGTTGATCCTTTTATTGCATAGCTGACATGAGTGTCTCATAAAGGTGGTAACAATGATAACACTCGCCAAGATCTAAGCTCTGCCTCCGATCCTATAGCTCAACCTGACGTAGGTTCTAGGTATAGGTGTAAGGTGTAAGTTGGGAGAGATGACTGGGAGCTGCTCAAGCTGCCTTTTATATGAAAGACTTGAGCAGCTCACAGTGTTGTGAAATATTCTATACACGTGGCTCAATGAAATAGGGACACGTGTCATAGGGAGAGATTGCCACCTGTGAGTTAGTCATGTTGATGAGTATTGAGAGGAGATTGTGAAATATTCTCTCATTCCAAATATGGCACCACAGGTGGATCGCACTTCCTCCAGTTACACTGTGTATGCGTAGATAAGGTTGGAATGTTATTACATCCTTGTATCTTATGTCACAGAGTGTCATGGAGGAGGCGCATTTGTCATGAGTAATACATCCTGGTTCCTGTTGGGGAATGCAGGAGATTGTTGAGTGTGGGTCATGGGCAGAGCTCAGGTTTTATATGGCGAAGAATTTAGTAAATATGGAAAATAAATATAATACCCAGAATGGTCCATTGACAAATCCCCACATTCCTACTCGTCTCTGCACGAGTGTAAAGGGAGAAAAATAAGCAGAAAAATAAGGCTTTGCCAAGTCCATTGACAATTATGGGTATTATGGTACATATACAAGGTTTTTGTGAAAATCTGATGAGTTTACATAACATGCGGTATAATAAAAGCGCTTCTTTCTGGGTTTACAAAAATATAGTTCGTGTGGATCAAGTGACTTAATCTATGTACAGGTTATAAAGGTTACATGTTATATGCTTATAATGTGTGCGTATGCCTGTTATTTTGAAAATATGGGAATTTTTCTTGTCTGGTGGCAAGTCCTGTTTGGTGCATTGATATGCCAGGACTTGTCCATGTTAAAACTAACTGGGGTCGGTAATTCTTGGTACTGTGGGGTCAAAGATCAGTACAATGGTGATGAATTCTTGGCTCCACACTACCAAGTTTACCTTGCAAAGTTAGTTACGAGGTGAAAATTAAGGTGGAGTAGTGTATAACAGGGACGCAAAATATTTGTCAAAAATATATGAATGGGGTAAATAAAAACTTATTGCTAAGGATCTACTATGACTAAAACTCATAAATACATTTCATGGTTGAGCTTGAAAAACAATGGTGAAGGTGATGAACTTTATAGCGCCTAGAGTTAAACCAGGAGGCCATTTTGGTTTTTTAGTCTCATAATGTTCATCAAAAGAGAGAAATCTTAAGCTAATATATACATTTGGCCTAAACAAAACAGGCTTTGAAGAATTCAGTGAAAAGGGTTTGACATACTTGATAGAAAAAGAAAATTTTTACATTCACAGAAAACAAATAATACGTATAGGCATGGGGGTTGTTTACAATCGTATCTCAATGGTTGGGTAGTACAAGAATTGTTTCTGTGAAAAGTCTATTTGTGTGTTCTGAAATGTCGATTAGGGTGTATGCTATTTGGAGGTAGGTTTTGGTGTTCTTTAATGTTGAAGTTCTTAAACCTGCCCTCAGCTTTACGATGGTTCCTGGATCTGATGGGTCTGAATTTTGAGATGGTAATGTCTGAAAAGTCTAGATATACTGATGCTAAGTCACCAGCAGTGGCCACATCTGATCCGTCCTCTGAGGTTGTGTCTGTCTCTGTGGTGGGGCTAGGTCGAGCTGGCGTGGGCCTCCACATGGTTCTGGGTGGGGACCGTTGCCTGTTGCCGCCTGGCTTGGGTTTATTGTCATAAGCGCAAGGGCACAGGAACCCATTTGGCTGATGGTAACACGGTATACAGAGTTTGGCAGCGGATACCTGCCCATTGATGTGGCGGCAGTAATTATTGTTGTGCCTGTAGGTTGGGGGCTCGGGTGTCCCAGGCCTACAAGCTGCCGACACATAGGTTCCCCTGGGTGTTAGATGGGGCTTCCTAGCTGGCTCCCTCCACTGGTTGGTGGAAGTTGCTGCTGGGGCTCGGAGTCCGCGGCTGGTGGGGTTGGATTTGGCTTGACCTCTTCCATGCTGCTTCTTCTTCCTGTCGCCTTCCTTGACGATGATAGCCCCGGCTCGTCTTTCTCCAGGGCTGGAGGGCCGACGGACGGTAGGGCTGCCAGGTCTCCAGAGGAGGGGTCTGTAGGGAAGAGAGCCGTGAAAACAAACCATTAACAGAGGTGTGAAATCCTGCTTGGGTCAGCTGGTGGCCTTGTCAATACAGGATAACCAATAGGTGCTATGAATTTCAGCTGTTTGACACATAATATTAACTTGACAGAGCTCAATTTGATTGCAAGAATAGAACGCGGTAAGTGTAACTAAGCAAGCTTAGTTGGTTAATTTGTATCACGCTGGGTGGCGGTACCGAGCTGTCGCTTCACCGTGCTGAACCTGATTATTCAGATAAAAATCCTGAAAAATATTTCGAATAGTGGCCTAAAGTTTTATGAAGGTGGTTGAAAAAGGTCTTGGAAAATTTTGAGTTGTGGCATTCTGTTATACGGTATGTTAACTGAATTTGAGGGTGGGGGGTCGCAGATTTTGAAATAAATTTTGAGTTTTGATGCCTATAGCCTTGGCCCTATATAAGATATGGGTGCCAGCTATCTTATCAGTAGTTACGCAAGATGGAGATCGTCCAAGGCGTTCTCCATTTCCCGGACGGTCGCGCTCTGTTGATCACGGTGTTCATCAACGAGGACGGGACGTAAGTAATTTTGAATTGGTGGTTGTGTGAATTTGTTTTGGAAAATTTTGAATCAGAAAATTGTTACGGGCTTTTTGGTAATTTCAATTTTTGATCTGTTTTTGTAGGATACATCAGGTCACCTACCTACTGCTGGCGCCTCAGGTGCCGGCAGTGAACGGCTTCTAGGAAAAACGTGAGTAATCCCTTTTATCATGAAGCTAGGTTGTTTGCACATGTTGATGTTGTTGTTTTCAGTCTATGTATCGAGTCACGACGATCATGTGACCGAAACTAACGGACATTTGCATATCACGAAGCTCTTTAAAAATGGCGTCGCCGGGTCGCGACTGGCGCGGAAATTTTGTGCAGACGTTATGACTGCGTTTATGGTTTGTGGAATGGCCTTGCGTCGTCATTGATAAGATCTAGTGATGTGCAAAGTGAAACAATGGCGGGATATTGCGATTTTGTGGGTATGGTTATGTATGGTTTGGATGGGGCCCTATGGGGGGGGTCCTTGGGGGGTCTCGGGGGGATCTCGCCGGATAGGAGGGGGATCCCCACATCAGCGTCTCAGGGCTATCCGGTCTGCTATGTAGCGCAGTTCAGCACCTGCCATCCCCACATAAGGGTGGTGGTACCGTCCAGTGTTGTCACCGGGCCTGTGGGCGCTGGGGACAGTCCATTATGGGAGGAACCTCGGGGGGTGGCCGGTGGAGGTCGATGAGGACGCTGAGCGTACCCAACGATCCCCACATCAGCCGAAACTAATGGTTTAAAGTTTTAAAGAAAACCTACCATCTATGGTGTTAATGGCCCTCTCAGCCAGTGTAGGGTCGAATAAGTATAGATCCTTGGGTGGTTGGGTTTCCCTGAGTTGTAGCAGGGCCATCTCTGCCGGAGTTGTCCCGCTGGTGGAGGCTTTAGGGGCTTCCCGCCTGCTTAGGTCTTTTCTCCGTGTCAGAGGTGGCGCTGGTTTGTAGCTGGCTGATAGTTCGTATTCACTTGGTGTGAGTTGGAAATCGGGCTGGTTTTCCTGTACAATGGCCAGGGTGACCGTATGGGGTCTGGATCTGAGGATGATTGTGAGGGGGATCCGCCAGAGCAAAGGGCAACTGGGGTATCTCTCCAGCCTCACCGTCCTCAGTCTTCCACCAATGATCATTCCGACGTCCGACTTCCAATGCGCATCAAGATGACGGGCTAGGGGGAAAGTTAACCTGGGTGGTGCTAGTTTGGGTGCCAAGATGGATGTTGGCCAAAGGTTCCTTCCATACACCATTAATCCCACTGGAAAGGCATATGTGTGCCCTCCAGAGTGTATCTTCAGCACGAATCTCGGTGTTCCGGGGGTGGGGTCCTGTCTGCCGTAGGGCCAATGCCTAAGACAGCGTCTTCCTGCCGCCTTGATGAATAGCAAGCTGAGGATGATGCCTAGGAAGGCAATCATGGAATCATACCTTCCTGGCATCTGAATCCAGTCAGGTGTAGTGATCTCCTGGGGTGTGGTCCGCGTGGGCCAATTTTGGTTGGTATTTTTGATCATCTCTTTGAGCTTATTCCAAGATGCTGCGTCAGCCATCGTTGCTCGACTGTGAATGGTCACTAATTGGGCTAAGTATACCACGCGCATGTGTATGCGACACGTGATCAGGCAGCACAAGATGGCGATGGCTGGCGACAACAGGTGTAACCAAGGGGAAAACTCCAGGTGATATCCTAGATGTATGAGTGAGTTGGTGCTCAGGATGGATGATTTATCATGAATTTTGGTGGCAGCGCCTTTTAAGTCTAAAATGTCTTTGAATAGGGGTAGGAATTTTTGGTTGTGAAGGCGCTTCAGGCGCTGAAAATTTGGTAGGTCTAGGTGGGTCGGAGTGGTTGCTATGGTTACTCCTGATATGTTGTTTGGCGGGTTACCAAAATGCTGCCATAGAGGCAAGTTGAAGGGCACTTTGGCGATAGGTTCTAAAGTAAAGTTTTGGGCGCAGGACAGGTCTGAATTAATCATTATCATGCCTCTGTTTTTAAGTGAGCAGAGGCATGGTACTGAAATAATAGAGTAGGCTGCATTTCTGATCTCAATTTGGCCTGAGTTTGAGCATTGCATTATTGAAGGTGAAAAGCTAGTGATGAGCAAGTAGGAGTTTTGGGAGATGGGCTTAGCAATGTTGGGAATTTGTGCTGTCATGTGGACCCGAAAATTGCAGGTGTTATGTACAGCGTCAGGTAGGTCTAAAAATAAGGATAAGCTGCAGGTGGGGTGCCTAGGAGATAACATGGGCAGAGGCAGGTTGCATGTAATGAAAACATTTACGTCACAGAGATCTAAGTCAGAGTGATCCAGTTCAATGTAGTGTGACTGGGACGCAGACATGGCTATATAATTAGGCAATGGCTGTACTCGTGTAAACCCAGTAGTGTTTACATTGGTGGTATCAAATGGGACTGGGAAGGCCTCCGCTCTATATATGGAGTAGATGTTGTCCCCCAGCCCTATGGGTATAGGCACTGTGATGTAAAGTTTGTTTTGGTCCTGCCAGTGCACATGCACTCTCCTTTGGTAGTAGAAACCGGTGGGTACGTTTAGAATTTTGATACCATTGTTGGATTCATACAAAGAGCTTGATAGATTATTAAGTCCATCTTCCATGACTTTATGTGGAATTAATTTTGGAGGTAGCTCGCCTTCCATTAGAGTGGTTAGTGAGTCCAGTAGGGTGTCTAAATCATTTTGCAGATTCATTAGCACTTCAATTTGAGAGTTAGCAGCGGTAAATAACATCGAATGATAGGTGTCCTGTCTGCTCTGTTGTTCCAGGTTGAATAAGATGTTCGATACATTCTTAGTCAAAAGTTGGAGGTTGGAGCTGAGCAGAGCCAGGGCGTCATCCGTATCATTTTGCATGCTGGAGAAAATACTCAAAGATTGATAATTAAATTCAGAAATGTTCAAGAGAAAATGTGTGGCTAATTCTACCACGTGCATTTTGGTGGCTAGAGTTTTCTCTAGGTCGGACATTTCGGAATTCAACAAGTCTACTTCAGGTTGCGTGCTCAAACCAATTGATGCTCTTAAAATATCACCTATGATTTGTCCTGGGGCACCTCTGGGTGACCTAGTTTGGGGATGTTCCAAAAATTTTATTAATAGGGCTAAAGATTTTTGAGATTTTTGGTAGAGATTTGCCAAAATTAGGTCTAAAGTTTGGGCGGTTTCCAAGATAAAATTTGGGGCATTTTTGCTGATTAGGGAGGTTAATTTGTCTGGTCGCTGCAAGGATTGATTGAAGGATAGGTCTAAAGTGAAAACTAATGGGTAATCCATATATCCTGAGATCATTTTCTGGGGTATTTTAGTGAATAAAACACCATAGTTTGGCCTGAAGATGGTTTCTTCATTGGTTACAAAATCCTGTGCTCCTGACTGGTGGGTCTGGGCGCACAAAGTTAGGAGGAGTGCTGCCAAGGAGGCTGCTGTCCTAAAAATAGAAATTTAGATAAGCTTGTGAGAGATTGATCATAGAGATTGAGATAGGACTGTTGTCTGGGGTGAGTTGGGTGTTCTAAGGGTGGGGTTGGGGGGGGGTTGGCTTTGTGTGAGGTATGTTTGTGTAGATTGGGCGGTGGTCGTTCTATACGTGTTTGGGTGTGTACTTGGTTAAGTGTAGTGTGAATGTGGCGCTTTTGGACGTGTTTATTTAAAAGGTTATCAGTTTGCTAGGCTGATGCCTTAACTAGCAGGATGTCTCCATCTTAGTCATGTAAAAAGGTCGTGAGAATTGAAAGGGGAAATGAATTGAAGGGGAGTAATTGATTTTTCACGTCGTAAATGTGTAAAAAAGGGGGGGGGGTAGAATGGGTCAATTCAGGGTTGATAGATTTAACTGTATAAGTGGGAGTATCTAGCCATCTCAAACGCTGCCAGCTGAGTCTGAAGATTTGTTAATTGGATAATGACATTGTATCTGCCGATACCTGTTTCATATCTTGGTAGCTCTTTAAGTGGTTTCTCTGTGGTAATCAGAGTCCTGGCACATAGGAGTGCTATATAGCTTGATGTTTCCTCACTGAATCTGTCCCACAATGGGACTGTGGGGAAATCTTTGCATAGATCGAATATCATGGCCTTGGTGGCCGACAATACAATTTGGTCTTGTAGGGTGAGCTCTTTTTGAACTGTTTTGTTGTTTAGGTATACACCTAAGTCGTCGCTGGATATGCGTTTGATCATGTCTTTGTGCTCCATAATAGTTATTCTGATCTCGAACAGATCCATGGCCTTACTTCTGATGCCGTTTGGGCCTAAAAGACTGTGGATGGTCCACCCTGAGTTGGCTCCATGTCTAATCTCTGGGGCTCTAAGGCTGTTGTGAATAGTGAGAGAAAAAAAAAAAAAATTTTGATAGGTTCGTTGTTAGACTAAGACAGATGAATGGGCTGGTGGGGGGTTTTGTCAAGAGGTTGATAAATAAGGTTGTGAAAAGTCAGACTGCCATACATGGTTTTGAAAAAGGACTGCAAATTCAACTATTGCATTTTACAAAGCACTCTGGGCGCACACTACCATTGGCATGTAATGGGTATCTGGGCAACATGATGGTAGATTCCATCATTGTCATGCTAGAACGATTGATGACGCTACTAATGGACACATAAGACCGATCCTACCTGGGCTTGTTGCATGGCAGTCCCGACACTTGGGTCCTGTGGTCTCCGGATGCTTGCTCCATGGTGGCTGGATGTGGTGAGTTTGGTTATTGTTTTGGAAGTGGATAAGATGGGGGTGGTGTGAGGCTTATAAGCATTTCATGAGGTTGGCTAATTCCTCATTACATGCCTCCCGATGAGGTATGTCTCACCCATATATGGCACGGGGCCTAGCTATTGGTTGGTTTGCATACACTTGCGCATTGTGATATGCAAATTTGATGGGCCTCCTAGGGGGGGCGCGGATGATCATTGGGTGATCTTAATATTGTAGTTATAATGGGGGGTTGATGGTTGTGATGCTGAGATTAGTCAGCTTGTGGGGGTGCACTTGTTCCTGTTATGATAACACAGCAGGGAACTGTGCTGAATTATTTGATTAAGTGTCTCACCAAACATTCCAGTACCCATGGTAAACAGGGGCATAAACACGGATCAGGATGTCTAGGTGCTGCTCTCCTACAATAGGTGGTCATTTGGTAATACGTTAAGGTATAGAGGAGCCCTGAGCTTGTAACAAACCGGCGCATGCGTGTTCCTAAAATTAGGATTCACGAACCAAGAATACGCTGTGACCTTGGGTAATTTATGTGGCGTGCCAACCTTAATCAATCATTATATGACTGTCTGAGTCTCAAATCCTAGATAAAATTCTTGACAATGTCCCATCAGTAGAAGTAAGCCAGAAGGCTTTTGGGGTATTGTGTAGAAATTGTGACGTTGAAGGTAGTTGGTATGCGGTTTGGATAATAAAATGAAAATAAAAAAAAAATGTGGGGGGAAAAACATCACTGCATGAAATAACACGTGGCCAAAATTGCCACCGGTTTGGGTGAAGGTAGAGGGGTGTGTATAAATGTGGGGAGGGGGATTGTGGTGGGTGTTGTGGGGTGAAAAAGGAGGGAAAAAAAAAATGCGTGTTTTCTGAAAATCTATTTCTTTTTCGTGGACTTTTTCTTTGTTTTCTTCTTTGGGGAAGGGGCAAAGGTGACAAGTCCTTTCTTTGCAGGTCGTCCTCTTTTCTATTTGACTGCGGGGGATTCTGGTTCACCAATATGGGTGGAATCTAGATCAGGGTCATACAAGGTGTTGACTGCAGTCTTTTGATTACAGCCTTGGCGCTAGCCTTGGTGATTGACCCCTTAATCTAGATACATGTATTGATTTTTTCAATACTTTACCATCCTGTAGCCTTTTTAATTTTGCAGTTACTGGTGAGGTCATTTTCATTATGATGTATGGTCCACTATAGGTGGGCTGCAGCTTTTTGCTCGTTTGTTTTACCAACAGGTTAGGTATGTGTAAATACACAAGCTGGCCTGTGTTGTAGGTGCATGGGGAAGCAGTGGCGTCAAATCTGGCTTTCATCTTTTTATGGTGTTTGACCATGCTCTCAGCTGCCTTAAGTTGGATGTCATCTCTTAAGCTGAGTAAGGCGGTGACCAATTTTTCCTTGTCTTTGATCTCTTCAGTCTGTTTGACCAATGACAGGGAGGACTCAGTTGGGAGGTGTGATTGCTTTCCAAACACCAAAAGATTGGGTGAGTATCCTAACACGCTGCATACAGTGTTGTTTATGCTGAATGCTATAGCCTGTAGGAAGGTCGACCAATGTTTCTGTGATTTGGAGACAAAGGCTCTGAGTGAAGATTCTATTGTTTGATGCTGACGCTCACATAGACCTTGTGATTTAGACCAATGTGCACTCCCTGTCACATGTTTGATGCCGAATTTATCACAAAAAGATGTGAAATGTTTGGACACATACTGTTTTGCGTTATCTGTGTTTAGGACCGATGGGGTTCCAAAAACACAGATAACCCTTTGGAAAAATCCTAGCGCTACTTCGGCGCTGGTGTTATCCTTTGTGGACCAAACAGTGATGTGCCTGGTAGCATGATCTGTGACAACATGGATAAATGAGGATCCATCCACAGCAGGTGTGAAAGGACCGATGGTGTCCATGGTGAGGTGAGTGTAGGCTGTTAAGACAGGGTCTCTTAGGGTCATTGGGGTTCTCAGGTGTTTTGGTCTTTTCTTTGTTGTGAGACATGTGTGGCAAGTGCCACAGTAGTCAAAAACATGTTTGAGGCTGCTGTCCTAAAAATAGAAATTTAGATAAGCTTGTGAGAGATTGATCATAGAGATTGAGATAGGACTGTTGTCTGGGGTGAGTTGGGTGTTCTAAGGGTGGGGTTGGGGGGGGGGTTGGCTTTGTGTGAGGTATGTTTGTGTAGATTGGGCGGTGGTCGTTCTATACGTGTTTGGGTGTGTACTTGGTTAAGTGTAGTGTGAATGTGGCGCTTTTGGACGTGTTTATTTAAAAGGTTATCAGTTTGCTAGGCTGATGCCTTAACTAGCAGGATGTCTCCATCTTAGTCATGTAAAAAGGTCGTGAGAATTGAAAGGGGAAATGAATTGAAGGGGAGTAATTGATTTTTCACGTCGTAAATGTGTAAAAAAGGGGGGGGGGTAGAATGGGTCAATTCAGGGTTGATAGATTTAACTGTATAAGTGGGAGTATCTAGCCATCTCAAACGCTGCCAGCTGAGTCTGAAGATTTGTTGATTGGATAATGACATTGTATCTGCCGATACCTGTTTCATATCTTGGTAGCTCTTTAAGTGGTTTCTCTGTGGTAATCAGAGTCCTGGCACATAGGAGTGCTATATAGCTTGATGTTTCCTCACTGAATCTGTCCCACAATGGGACTGTGGGGAAATCTTTGCATAGATCGAATATCATGGCCTTGGTGGCCGACAATACAATTGGGTCTTGTAGGGTGAGCTCTTTTTGAACTGTTTTGTTGTTTAGGTATACACCTAAGTCGTCGCTGGATATGCGTTTGATCATGTCTTTGTGCTCCATAATAGTTATTCTGATCTCGAACAGATCCATGGCCTTACTTCTGATGCCGTTTGGGCCTAAAAGACTGTGGATGGTCCACCCTGAGTTGGCTCCATGTCTAATCTCTGGGGCTCTAAGGCTGTTGTGAATAGTGAGAGAAAAAAAAAAAATTTTGATAGGTTCGTTGTTAGACTAAGACAGATGAATGGGCTGGTGGGGGGTTTTGTCAAGAGGTTGATAAATAAGGTTGTGAAAAGTCAGACTGCCATACATGGTTTTGAAAAAGGACTGCAAATTCAACTATTGCATTTTACAAAGCACTCTGGGCGCACACTACCATTGGCATGTAATGGGTATCTGGGCAACATGATGGTAGATTCCATCATTGTCATGCTAGAACGATTGATGACGCTACTAATGGACACATAAGACCGATCCTACCTGGGCTTGTTGCATGGCAGTCCCGACACTTGGGTCCTGTGGTCTCCGGATGCTTGCTCCATGGTGGCTGGATGTGGTGAGTTTGGTTATTGTTTTGGAAGTGGATAAGATGGGGGTGGTGTGAGGCTTATAAGCATTTCATGAGGTTGGCTAATTCCTCATTACATGCCTCCCGATGAGGTATGTCTCACCCATATATGGCACGGGGCCTAGCTATTGGTTGGTTTGCATACACTTGCGCATTGTGATATGCAAATTTGATGGGCCTCCTAGGGGGGGCGCGGATGATCATTGGGTGATCTTAATATTGTAGTTATAATGGGGGGTTGATGGTTGTGATGCTGAGATTAGTCAGCTTGTGGGGGTGCACTTGTTCCTGTTATGATAACACAGCAGGGAACTGTGCTGAATTATTTGATTAAGTGTCTCACCAAACATTCCAGTACCCATGGTAAACAGGGGCATAAACACGGATCAGGATGTCTAGGTGCTGCTCTCCTACAATAGGTGGTCATTTGGTAATACGTTAAGGTATAGAGGAGCCCTGAGCTTGTAACAAACCGGCGCATGTGTGTTCCTAAAATTAGGATTCACGAACCAAGAATACGCTGTGACCTTGGGTAATTTATGTGGCGTGCCAACCTTAATCAATCATTATATGACTGTCTGAGTCTCAAATCCTAGATAAAATTCTTGACAATGTCCCATCAGTAGAAGTAAGCCAGAAGGCTTTTGGGGTATTGTGTAGAAATTGTGACGTTGAAGGTAGTTGGTATGCGGTTTGGATAATAAGATGAAAATAAAAAAAAAATGTGGGGGGAAAAACATCACTGCATGAAATAACACGTGGCCAAAATTGCCACCGGTTTGGGTGAAGGTAGAGGGGTGTGTATAAATGTGGGGGGGGGGGGATTGTGGTGGGTGTTGTGGGGTGAAAAAGGAGGGAAAAAAAAAATGCGTGTTTTCTGAAAATCTTTTTCTTTTTCGTGGACTTTTTCTTTGTTTTCTTCTTTGGGGAAGGGGCAAAGGTGACAAGTCCTTTCTTTGCAGGTCGTCCTCTTTTCTTTTTGACTGCGGGGGATTCTGGTTCACCAATATGGGTGGAATCTAGATCAGGGTCATACAAGGTGTTGATTGGCCCAGACTGCAGTCTTTTGATTACAGCCTTGGCGCTAGCCTTGGTGATTGGTCTCCTTAATCTAGATACATGTATTGATTTTTTCAATACTTTACCATCCTGTAGCCTTTTTAATTTTGCAGTTACTGGTGAGGTCATTTTCATTATGATGTATGGTCCACTATAGGTGGGCTGCAGCTTTTTGCTCGTTTGTTTTACCAACAGGTTAGGTATGTGTAAATACACAAGCTGGCCTGTGTTGTAGGTGCATGGGGAAGCAGTGGCGTCAAATCTGGCTTTCATCTTTTTATGGTGTTTGACCATGCTCTCAGCTGCCTTAAGTTGGATGTCATCTCTTAAGCTGAGTAAGGCGGTGACCAATTTTTCCTTGTCTTTGATCTCTTCAGTCTGTTTGACCAATGACAGGGAGGACTCAGTTGGGAGGTGTGATTGCTTTCCAAACACCAAAAGATTGGGTGAGTATCCTAACACGCTGCATACAGTGTTGTTTATGCTGAATGCTATAGCCTGTAGGAAGGTCGACCAATGTTTCTGTGATTTGGAGACAAAGGCTCTGAGTGAAGATTCTATTGTTTGATGCTGACGCTCACATAGACCTTGTGATTTAGACCAATGTGCACTCCCTGTCACATGTTTGATGCCGAATTTATCACAAAAAGATGTGAAATGTTTGGACACATACTGTTTTGCGTTATCTGTGTTTAGGACCGATGGGGTTCCAAAAACACAGATAACCCTTTGGAAAAATCCTAGCGCTACTTCGGCGCTGGTGTTATCCTTTGTGGACCAAACAGTGATGTGCCTGGTAGCATGATCTGTGACAACATGGATAAATGAGGATCCATCCACAGCAGGTGTGAAAGGACCGATGGTGTCCATGGTGAGGTGAGTGTAGGCTGTTAAGACAGGGTCTCTTAGGGTCATTGGGGTTCTCAGGTGTTTTGGTCTTTTCTTTGTTGTGAGACATGTGTGGCAAGTGCCACAGTAGTCAAAAACATGTTTGAGGCTGCTGTCCTAAAAATAGAAATTTAGATAAGCTTGTGAGAGATTGATCATAGAGATTGAGATAGGACTGTTGTCTGGGGTGAGTTGGGTGTTCTAAGGGTGGGGTTGGGGGGGGGTTGGCTTTGTGTGAGGTATGTTTGTGTAGATTGGGCGGTGGTCGTTCTATACGTGTTTGGGTGTGTACTTGGTTAAGTGTAGTGTGAATGTGGCGCTTTTGGACGTGTTTATTTAAAAGGTTATCAGTTTGCTAGGCTGATGCCTTAACTAGCAGGATGTCTCCATCTTAGTCATGTAAAAAGGTCGTGAGAATTGAAAGGGGAAATGAATTGAAGGGGAGTAATTGATTTTTCACGTCGTAAATGTGTAAAAAAGGGGGGGGGGGTAGAATGGGTCAATTCAGGGTTGATAGATTTAACTGTATAAGTGGGAGTATCTAGCCATCTCAAACGCTGCCAGCTGAGTCTGAAGATTTGTTGATTGGATAATGACATTGTATCTGCCGATACCTGTTTCATATCTTGGTAGCTCTTTAAGTGGTTTCTCTGTGGTAATCAGAGTCCTGGCACATAGGAGTGCTATATAGCTTGATGTTTCCTCACTGAATCTGTCCCACAATGGGACTGTGGGGAAATCTTTGCATAGATCGAATATCATGGCCTTGGTGGCCGACAATACAATTGGGTCTTGTAGGGTGAGCTCTTTTTGAACTGTTTTGTTGTTTAGGTATACACCTAAGTCGTCGCTGGATATGCGTTTGATCATGTCTTTGTGCTCCATAATAGTTATTCTGATCTCGAACAGATCCATGGCCTTACTTCTGATGCCGTTTGGGCCTAAAAGACTGTGGATGGTCCACCCTGAGTTGGCTCCATGTCTAATCTCTGGGGCTCTAAGGCTGTTGTGAATAGTGAGAGAAAAAAAAAAAATTTTGATAGGTTCGTTGTTAGACTAAGACAGATGAATGGGCTGGTGGGGGGTTTTGTCAAGAGGTTGATAAATAAGGTTGTGAAAAGTCAGACTGCCATACATGGTTTTGAAAAAGGACTGCAAATTCAACTATTGCATTTTACAAAGCACTCTGGGCGCACACTACCATTGGCATGTAATGGGTATCTGGGCAACATGATGGTAGATTCCATCATTGTCATGCTAGAACGATTGATGACGCTACTAATGGACACATAAGACCGATCCTACCTGGGCTTGTTGCATGGCAGTCCCGACACTTGGGTCCTGTGGTCTCCGGATGCTTGCTCCATGGTGGCTGGATGTGGTGAGTTTGGTTATTGTTTTGGAAGTGGATAAGATGGGGGTGGTGTGAGGCTTATAAGCATTTCATGAGGTTGGCTAATTCCTCATTACATGCCTCCCGATGAGGTATGTCTCACCCATATATGGCACGGGGCCTAGCTATTGGTTGGTTTGCATACACTTGCGCATTGTGATATGCAAATTTGATGGGCCTCCTAGGGGGGGCGCGGATGATCATTGGGTGATCTTAATATTGTAGTTATAATGGGGGGTTGATGGTTGTGATGCTGAGATTAGTCAGCTTGTGGGGGTGCACTTGTTCCTGTTATGATAACACAGCAGGGAACTGTGCTGAATTATTTGATTAAGTGTCTCACCAAACATTCCAGTACCCATGGTAAACAGGGGCATAAACACGGATCAGGATGTCTAGGTGCTGCTCTCCTACAATAGGTGGTCATTTGGTAATACGTTAAGGTATAGAGGAGCCCTGAGCTTGTAACAAACCGGCGCATGCGTGTTCCTAAAATTAGGATTCACGAACCAAGAATACGCTGTGACCTTGGGTAATTTATGTGGCGTGCCAACCTTAATCAATCATTATATGACTGTCTGAGTCTCAAATCCTAGATAAAATTCTTGACAATGTCCCATCAGTAGAAGTAAGCCAGAAGGCTTTTGGGGTATTGTGTAGAAATTGTGACGTTGAAGGTAGTTGGTATGCGGTTTGGATAATAAGATGAAAATAAAAAAAAAATGTGGGGGGAAAAACATCACTGCATGAAATAACACGTGGCCAAAATTGCCACCGGTTTGGGTGAAGGTAGAGGGGTGTGTATAAATGTGGGGGGGGGGGATTGTGGTGGGTGTTGTGGGGTGAAAAAGGAGGGAAAAAAAAAATGCGTGTTTTCTGAAAATCTATTTCTTTTTCGTGGACTTTTTCTTTGTTTTCTTCTTTGGGGAAGGGGCAAAGGTGACAAGTCCTTTCTTTGCAGGTCGTCCTCTTTTCTATTTGACTGCGGGGGATTCTGGTTCACCAATATGGGTGGAATCTAGATCAGGGTCATACAAGGTGTTGACTGCAGTCTTTTGATTACAGCCTTGGCGCTAGCCTTGGTGATTGGTCTCCTTAATCTAGATACATGTATTGATTTTTTCAATACTTTACCATCCTGTAGCCTTTTTAATTTTGCAGTTACTGGTGAGGTCATTTTCATTATGATGTATGGTCCACTATAGGTGGGCTGCAGCTTTTTGCTCGTTTGTTTTACCAACAGGTTAGGTATGTGTAAATACACAAGCTGGCCTGTGTTGTAGGTGCATGGGGAAGCAGTGGCGTCAATCTGGCTTTAATCTTTTTATGGTGTTTGACCATGCTCTCAGCTGCCTTAAGTTGGATGTCATCTCTTAAGCTGAGTAAGGCGGTGACCAATTTTTCCTTGTCTTTGATCTCTTCAGTCTGTTTGACCAATGACAGGGAGGACTCAGTTGGGAGGTGTGATTGCTTTCCAAACACCAAAAGATTGGGTGAGTATCCTAACACGCTGCATATAGCCTGTAGGAAGGTCGACCAATGTTTCTGTGATTTGGAGACAAAGGCTCTGAGTGAAGATTCTATTGTTTGATGCTGACGCTCACATAGACCTTGTGATTTAGACCAATGTGCACTCCCTGTCACATGTTTGATGCCGAATTTATCACAAAAAGATGTGAAATGTTTGGACACATACTGTTTTGCGTTATCTGTGTTTAGGACCGATGGGGTTCCAAAAACACAGATAACCCTTTGGAAAAATCCTAGCGCTACTTCGGCGCTGGTGTTATCCTTTGTGGACCAAACAGTGATGTGCCTGGTAGCATGATCTGTGACAACATGGATAAATGAGGATCCATCCACAGCAGGTGTGAAAGGACCGATGGTGTCCATGGTGAGGTGAGTGTAGGCTGTTAAGACAGGGTCTCTTAGGGTCATTGGGGTTCTCAGGTGTTTTGGTCTTTTCTTTGTTGTGAGACATGTGTGGCAAGTGCCACAGTAGTCAAAAACATGTTTGAACATGGAACGCCAATAATACCTGGATCTGATTGCTGCATACGTTTTAGTGGGACCAAGGTGTCCTCCTAATGGTGAGCAGTGTGTGGCCTCAATTAGTGATTCTGCCCATTTTTCTGGCATCACTATTTGTAGTGTAGGCTCCAAACTGTCTCCATAGGTTGTTTTGGTGATCCTGAATAAAACTTCGTCTAAAATCATGAACTGGTCATGGTTTAGCAGTATCTGTTTACTAAGGCTTGGGTCCTCTGGTAATTCACCCTTATTGATGTATGACAGCATGGAGTTTGAGAAAACATCCTCCTGCTGTGCCTGTATCAGTGTCTCCCTGGATGGTGTTAGGGAGTGGTGTTTGCATAGCTGGCTTATCGCTCGTTCAGCCATGGGTAGCACTTTGTGTGATAACTTATCCCTTCTGGTATTAGCTTATTTCACTGATACTCTGGGTGACCTAGATTTTGGTGGTCGGCCCCTTGTTTTGGTCTTGGTGTCCTTGACCTTAGGGGGGCGGGTCTGTTTACTTCTGGTTGATTTGCTGGGCTGAGGGGGTGTGACTGGGTCTGGTAACTTGGCTTTGGATCGAGTTAGAATGCACAGCTCGGGCACGGTTTGATTTGAGCTGAGCCCTTCTCTCTCAGAGCTACCTTTCTTTGCGATCACACCCTTTGGCTTCTTAGAAGTGCTACCCCAAATCTGTCCTCCTTTTAGTATGGACCTAGGTGGTCCCATGAGGACTGGATTTTTGGGAATTGGGTCGGTTGATTTGAAGACTTTGGTCATGGTAATGTCGGAGAATCTGACTGATTTAGGAGGGAGTATTATTCTACCTTGAGACCTGATGGGAATTGGATCATCAGAGCTGGGCGGGTATTTCCTTCTGGAAAGGAAGTCTGCCACAATGTTGGCTCTGCCTTGCAGGTATCTGACTTCAAAGTCGTAGGACATGACTGTGTCGACCCACCTGGCTAACCTTCCATTGGTTATGTTTTCCTTTTTGTTGAAAAGGGAAACCAGGGCGGTGTGGTCCGAGTATACTTTGAAGTGAGTCCCATCCACATAATGGTGGAACTTTTTGACTGCAAAAACTATTCCTAACAGTTCTTTGTCAGTTATCCCATACCTAGACTCTTGAGGTGTCAAGCCTCTCCCTGCAAATTCAATCGGTCTATAGAAACCATGGTCGTCTACTTGAGTGATTACAGCTCCTAGGCTGTAGTTGCTCGAGTCAGTAAAAATGACAAAAGGTCTATTATAGTCCGGGAATTTCAGCACAGCTTCAGTACAGATAGCAGCTTTAATTTTCTCAAAGGCTCTCTGGCACTCAGCGGTCCATTTAAAGGTGCTTTTCGTCGCCTCATAAAGGGGCTTCATGACATGAGCAAAACCTCTGATGAACCTTTTGTAAAACTGCGCCATACCATTGAAACATCTAAGATCATGGATGTTTTTAGGTGGGGGGAAGGTTTTGACAGGTCCTATTTTGTCCGGGGATGGTGACAAACCATGCTGGTCTACATTGAAACCCAAAAATTCCATTTTGGTAGTTCCAAATTCGCACTTTTCTGATTTCAGTTTGATGTTACCTCTGATAAAAAGTTTTAAAACCTCGTCCAGATCTTGTAAGTGCCTTTCCCACGTGGGGCTGTAAATGGCTACATCATCTACATATGCTACAGCATTTTTATACTTGCATTTCATGAGAAGTTGCTCCATTACATTCATGAAGGATAGGCCTGAAGTTTTGAGTCCCATAGGGAGAACCTTTGCCATGTATCTCGTGCCATTGGCGGAGAAAGTGGTAAGTGGCCTAGATTCTTCTGCTAGGGGAATCTGGTGGTAGGCGCTGTAGACATCCAATTTGGAAAAATACTTGGCGCCCGTTCTGCCTATCTGCTGCATGAGGTCGTCAGCTCTGGGGAATGAGTAAGAGAAAGTTTTTAAATTCTCATTTACCCATCTGTAGTCAACTACAATTCTCCAACCAGAGGCTACTGACCTGTCACCTTGTGGTTTTGGTACTAAAAAGGCGGGTGAGTTCCACTCACAGGGTTTGGTACACTCTTCTATTATCCCCTGTTCTAAATGTTTTTTCAGGAGTTCCCTTTGAAAAATTTCTTTGTGAGGGGACATCCTATACGACGGTCTGTTGCAGGGTTTGAAGTCTGGCTTTAATTCCAGCTTGACTTCATTTTCTACATTGAGACCTATGGCGCTTTCATTTAGGACAAAGGCTTGCCTATTGGCCTCAACAATGTTTTTGATCTGTTGTCTTTGAATTTCAGAGAGTTTTTCACAGATTTTGTACTTCAAAGGTTCGTTCCCTTTGGGGAGTTGGTCCATAGGATCCTCTCCACAATTGATTGGGAATAAGTCCTTTTCTGTTGTTACACTGTTGAGTGAATGGGCGCTATTGAGTGCACCAATGGGTATGGCCTTTTTGATATTGAAAAGTTTAAATACACCGAGGTTCATGTGTCTTTTTATCTTGATGGGGAAGTCGTTTGGGTTAGCTACTGTTACTGGTACTATCTTAAGGTCTGATCTAGGTTTAACTATGGCGCGCTTAATAAGTACCGGTAGGGTAGAACCTGAGTTCTCAGTCAATCCAGTTTTTCCCACAATGTTGCTATTCCCTATCACAACCGCGTTGAAAGTGGCTTCAGTGTTTGGTGGGATATCAACATTTTTGTTTGCCCTGATGTAATTGGGCGATGGGGGAGTTGGTCCAAAGGAAATTTTGGCTTTGTATTTGGTCATGAAATTTACTCCTAAAATTAGGGGATGGTTCAGTTCAGGTACCACATGGAATCTGGATCTGAATTCATGGCCACCAATGAGGAAAGTTACAGTCATGGAGTGATTTACTTGGATGGGGGTTTTATCAGCCAATTAAACTGTCAGTCGCGCGCGTCTACCGTGTCTAAAATTTGGTGTGTTCGCGATTTTGTCAGCCATTTTTTGGCTAATAAAAGAAAGTGAGGCGCCTGAGTCAACAAGAGCTCTATACAAGTGGTTATTTATGTCTACAGAGACTGCACCTTTGGTTAATTCTGTATCAACGTAAATGGCCTTACCTTGCTGCCCATACTGCTCAGATTTGATCCTCAGTTTCAGGATTGAGGTCCTTTGGCTCTGGTCCTCGTACTCGTCCTCGTCATCACTGGAGTCTGAAGTTTCATTGGTATTCAAGAAGTTGGTATAATCCGAACTGGATGATTGGGTGTCTACTGAATTCATTTGTGCATCAGCATCTCGAGAAGTGTCCTTGGATAATTCGATGGTCGTGGTCCGGTTGGGGTCGGGGTCACTAGGTGCTTGAGTGCCTTCCCCTGATCCCTATTCATCTTGTGTGTTGTTGGGGCTGTCATTGTCTGCCTCAGACTGAGATCCTGAATGGCTCCTGGAGTAATTCCTGCCTGGGGTTGGATCTCTGGACTTTTTTAATGACTGTTGTACCCAATTATCTGGGATAGTGAAGTCAGCTGGGACCATGAAGGAGACGTTTTTATTGTTGTTTGGCTGTCCAGCAACTGGTATGAAGACGAAACTTTTGTTGCTATCAGAGGATCTTGATCTTTGCTCTGATCTATCTTTTGACCTATCTCTTCCTGGGGACTTATAGTCGGATCTATTTTTGGAATTAGATCTGTAGTCCTTAGGATTGGATCTGTCTGAAGATTTGGACCTTCCTCTGTAGCCGTTTTTGAATTTATTTTCATACTGTTTGTTGTAATTGCTACTGGGCAGTCTGTCTTCTTTCTTGTGGTCGCGCTGATATTTATCCTTTCTGGATCTGTCGTCGTTCTTGTTGTAGCCTACAGCACATAACTCTGCTGAGCTGTTCTGAGCAATTTTTATGGCCTCGAGGTTTAGTTCTTGATTTATGGCCAATTGTTCAGCTTCCAGCAAGGTCTTGGGAGATTTGGCTACAACAACATTTTTTAGCTCGGGTCTGAGGCCATTTACAAGGTAGTCCACTTGTGAGGCCTCGTCTAGGCTGCTGTTGGACAACAACATGGTCATGTCTGCTAGGTAGTCCTCCGTGGTTTCATTTGGCTTTTGTTTCCTGGCTCTGTAACCTTTGAGGATGGTGCTGAGGTCGGGAGTGCCAAACCTCGCCAAGAAAGCGTCATAGACGGCGTCATTGTTTTGCATGATGGGCTTGTCCATTATATTGCTGAAAAACCACTGAGCTGCCCTTCCTTTGAGAAAGGTGTACAGGCAAGTTGCATGTAGGTCGGGCCTCTTGGCGTGCACATTCCTTATGAAGAATTTAAATTTAGTCAGAAATTTTGCTGCAGACCTGTAGGGCGTTGGTTTGTCAAAGGGTTCAGGCTTGTTGAATGACCCTAGCTGGGCAGATGTGAGCTTGTCGCTGTCAATTCTACTAGGGGGAAATCTGGTATGCTCAGTGCCATGGTATCCTCCCTGGTGCACTACCGGTGTGGAGTGTGCTATATAATCATACCTAGGAGGATATGGTAGTCCAGAGTGGTTGCTTGTTTGTCCTTGGGGACTGTAAACACCATTAACCACATGGCCACCGTGTTGGTTTGGATTAGGCGCTGTGTTACAAGACGTTGTCGCCCCCTGGTGGGTGTTTGGTGCACCATTTGTAGGAGATCGGTGCAGTGCATGTGATGCTGTGTACTGATTGTCTTTGAAGGCATGTGGTGGGCTCATACCTGCTCCTGTCATGTCATTGTGGCTGGTACTGTAGTCAGGTGCCGTGGGGTAAGGAGGAGTGGATTGTACCTGCCCTGAATTACCCTGGGCGCCGGTGGCGGCTTGGTTGGAGTTGGTGGCGTCGGCACTGTTCGAATGGCTTTGAATGGCCCTCATCAGGTCAAGCCTTATTGAGTCCATATTTTTGCTGAGCTGGTCAGTCATTTGGTATGTGAAATCCTCGGATCTTCTGAGAACTTCCATATTGCTCTGCTCTGCCTGCCTGAAATTGTGGGCGGTGTTGCTTTCCATATGCTCCTTCCAACGTTCCATGTCATCTAACCTGAGGTGTACTCTGGCCAATTGGTCTGAGTGTTCCTGCCCCTGATTTTTAATCTCAGTGGATAGGGTGCCCACGTGCTTGGCCAGTAGCTCAGAGAGAGATTCGCTGACAGCGCTTGTACAGTCTCTGACAAGGCTTCTTCTCATGTCCTCCTGGTCATACTGAGGGGGGTGACCTCTGGGCATTGCCATGTTGGGTCGGCGTGGAAAAATCACTTCAGTATCTTCTCCAGGTGAATCGATGAGGAGAGGTGAGTTGTAAGGCGTCCTATTGCCTCTGTTGAGTAGCGGGGTTGTAGCTACGAGGTGAGACCTGCTTGTAGCTCCGTCCACACTTCTCAGTAGTCTGTAACCAGTGGGGGTTCTTCTTCTAAGAGGTGAACTTGATTGGGCCCTCCTTCTAAATCTAGAGCCTTGTCTTGGTGGTGAGTCCACTGACCTGGTTCTAAGTGGCTGTGTAGGTGTGTACACAGGTGGGGGGTACAGGTCCTCCTCCTCAGAAGTGGATTGGTATCGGTTTGGCTGGGTAACGGTAGGGTCAAGCCACTCGTCCAGTAGTCTATTAATGTTAAGTGAGAAGTTTGGATTGTCTCCTACCGGGTGTCCAGAGTCGTTATTGGAAACCCTGCCTACACCGTTTTCATAGGCTGCTCTCCACCTAGAAACTGCTGATCCGATTCTGTCTCTCCAGTAATCAGCGTCTAGGGAAGCATCAGAGTCTGTGTCTACAACCACTGGCTCCTCACAAACCTGTGGTTTATGTGAAGTTACACTTGGGTCAGTTTGTGCTGCAGATGCAGCTGCACTAGGTGTTGTGGGTTGTGGGGGGGTGATGTCCTGGAGGGCAGCTTGAAGCTCTGGTGTTCTGTCCTCCAGGTGTGGGTCGAGGTACAGGTGGCTTTGTGTATTGTCCACAGGTACTTCAGAGGTTGGGCTAGTTATACCAGAAAGTCTTAGTGGCGGTGAATTCACTTGTGAGTAACCAGGTAAGGTGATGTCTAATCCTGGTGCATGTAGTGATACTGGGGTACTGGTGTGTGCTCCAGTGTTGTGATCCACTATTGTAGAGGAAAATTGTTCAATACCGGTACTCACAGGTTGTAATACGTGGGCCTGCAGTACTATAGGTAAAACTGGATCCAATGTCAGTGCGTCTGGAGATGAAGTTTGTCTCTGGAGGGGATGTGTAGTATCACTTGTGGGGTGGTTGGGCGCGTCTAGCCCAGGTGATGTAAAGGTGCGTTGTTCTGAAGCTGGCTCCTTAGGTGATGTCTCACTATTGCTCATGTTTAATGAGAGGATGGTAGTGGGATATTCTTGGAGGGTTCATCCACCATCGTGTCAACGGACGGTTACATGTGGTGAAGTGAATGTACACGGAATCCAGGGAAGTTCAGTTGATCCTTTTATTGCATAGCTGACATGAGTGTCTCATAAAGGTGGTAACAATGATAACACTCGCCAAGATCTAAGCTCTGCCTCCGATCCTATAGCTCAACCTGACGTAGGTTCTAGGTATAGGTGTAAGGTGTAAGTTGGGAGAGATGACTGGGAGCTGCTCAAGCTGCCTTTTATATGAAAGACTTGAGCAGCTCACAGTGTTGTGAAATATTCTATACACGTGGCTCAATGAAATAGGGACACGTGTCATAGGGAGAGATTGCCACCTGTGAGTTAGTCATGTTGATGAGTATTGAGAGGAGATTGTGAAATATTCTCTCATTCCAAATATGGCACCACAGGTGGATCGCACTTCCTCCAGTTACACTGTGTATGCGTAGATAAGGTTGGAATGTTATTACATCCTTGTATCTTATGTCACAGAGTGTCATGGAGGAGGCGTGTTTGTCATGAGTAATACATCCTGGTTCCTGTTGGGGAATGCAGGAGATTGTTGAGTGTGGGTCATGGGCAGAGCTCAGGTTTTATATGGCGAAGAATTTAGTAAATATGGAAAATAAATATAATACCCAGAATGGTCCATTGACACTCTTGTCTAGGTTTAAGGACATGTACCCACAGGCCATGTCTGATATCATTTTACAGGTCATGTCTGATATAATTTTCCCCCAGATCCTGGGAAATAGTTCACTTGAACTCCACTAGATGGGAGTTTGAGATCTCCAGTCACAGTCTATATTCCAAAGATCTGTACAGGAGAGACAGGTAAAGCATTGGGGTCATAGGGTGCCCCCTTGTGAGTTAGGGCAAAAACAGGGGATGATTGACTGGTGACTTCTTGTATCTGTCCGATATCAGTGATGGTGGTCACAAATCCAATAAAGCCCCGATTAAGTATTGTGTCCATTTGCAGTTATGTATCCATCACAGCCATTCAATATACTATGCTTACAGAGTTAGCAGGTAAGTCTATGATTGCTGTTGAAAAGATGCAATAGATGACTTGGTACTGTGGTGAGCAGCTCAATGTCTAAACCCTGGGTTACTTTAAAAGATGGCTTTCAATTGTCAAAGGCAGGAAGATGATATCCAGTCATAGAGAGGGAGACTGCAGATATAGTGAAGGTGACAGATGCACAACAGTAGCTTCAGATGCTTTCTAGATATGATAGCAGCAATTTGTACAATATGGATGACACTTCCTCTTCTATAATCCACCCTGTCCACTGTGAGTGAGGTGGGATGTTAGAAGATACTCAATGTTTGTGTGCCAGTGGCTTTCAGTAGTATTGCCAGGGTCAACAAGTAATTCACTACACCATATGTGTTGGGGATAATGAACTATAACAGATCAACATGCCTTGTCAGAAGTGTCCAGTAGCACAATCCCCATCTGTTGGAATCACACTGCTGTGAGTTAATGAGATATGTAAGGATTGGTAGGACTGGGCCTGGTGCTCTGGAGAGGTAACAGATGAGAGAATATATTGAGTATTGTACAATTCTATTCTAAGCCTTCTTTTTCATTTTCTCAATATGTGAATGAAACCAGCACTGCCTAAGGTCAAGGCAGATTCCTCCTTGCACTTAATTTCAGACAAGTAGGCTGCCTTTTGGGATAATAAATTAGACATGCATTACTTCATGAGACTGAGAGCCAATCTTCTGTATTCTAAATGTGTGTTATCAGTACTAGAAATGGTAACCTTTGATGATATGACAGTGGTAACAGGAATTTGGCATGGGGGGGAGGGGGCAGTTGGTAGGAATTACAATCCTGTGTAATCAAGGATGATCTGAGATACGTATGCATGGATATGTATATACAAAATATATATACAGTGTGGATGTAGTAAATATTTCATTATCTCATCATATGGTCAAATATATGATTTTAACCCTTTCACCACTGGATTTCCTTTACTCTATGGATTTGTGTGCAAATCCTGCTTTATCGGGTGGAAGGTGTTAACAGGTAGACTGACATCAAGCACATGACCTTGCAACCTGATTTATGTACCTCTATTCTGAGATGTGCAGAGGGGAGTTATACATGCAAGTTCTTGATGTGTGACCATAAACTTATCTGTGACTATCTGCATAGATTTAGACATGAGGTTCTATGTAAAGCTGCAGTCACTAGGCAACCACATGGCATAGCCACCATTGACTACCTATGTTCATACTGTATGATGTGCACAGGGGAGCTATATGCAATTTGAAATCAGTGAACTATGTCCTTGAGGGGAAACTATGCACAAGTATATACCTACAGGTATGAATCTAGGCTTTGTTACTATGCAAAACTGTTATTGCTAGGACACCACACAACCTAGCATTCTTTTATCAACTATATTCCTAGTCTATTATAGAAGTCACAGAAGAGTTATATGCAAGTTTACATCATGGGAGTATGTTGCTGAAAGGAAACCATGCAGATATGCACATTCAAGCATATTTTCAGGCTTGGTTGCTATGTAAAGCTGATGTTGCTAAGCAATCACACCACCTAGCAACAAAACAAAAGCACTACTGTACTCTATGGAGCTGATTTATATGGGGTAGGACCCACCAGATACTTTTGTAGCGTTCTACCCCTCGATGTTATATCGAATCTTTCGATAAACAACGAAGAACAACTATTCAGGTTCCAGTTAAAACTTTATTGTCTAATAACACATAGGCATCAGCCGTTCTCGATCACAGTTACAGGTGGCAGAGTTTGAACTCTATTGCAGGTTCGACACTAGGCCTTCTAGTGTCTAGAGTTAATATTCCACATGAACCCCCTCTGTGCAGTAGCACAGAGGAGTATTAGAATATGGTAGCCGGGCAGCCGCCGACCATTGCTCACAATGGTCAGTCGGGGCTGGACTGACCCTGAGGAAGGCCGTACAACGGCCTTATATACACCGGAGTCGAGGGCCACGTGACCAAGTGGTGACGTGGCGCTGGACTCCAGCGCCCCCAGGCGTCGGGTAATAGAGGTGCTCTCGACGTCGCCCACGAGGACCACGAAGGTACCTCGAAGACGACGCGGGACCACCACACCACCCCCCACTAGACTGAAACGAGGTCTCTGAAAATTCAGAGATCCCGGATCAGTCTAAACAATTAGATAATAATATGAACTACTGGATCCGTCGACATAGTCGACAGAAACAGTAGAGGAATATATAGAAATATAGTTTCTACTGTACTGTAGAAAAAAAATTATTATCACAGTTAAATTATAAGGCGTTGCTCCATCCAACGTAGGAGACCAGTGTCGAAACACTGCTTCACGACCTGCTCCTGGTCGATCCGAGGGAGGCACGACCGGGTATGGCAACCGGGGTCGTGTCGTTTCCTCCCTGTCTCGTTGAGAAGCTCCTTCCAGCGTAGGAAGCCCATCGATAGCGTACAATACTACTATGATGGTCCTTCGACCGTGAGGCCGAGGATGTGTGGCACCACCGGGCCCTAAGACCAGGGTGGCGTCGGATCCACACAGCTTCGCAGGGAGGTCCGGGGACAGGAAAGGTACCCCCACTCGTGGAGGGTACACCGTCGTCCGGGAACGAGTTCCCGGGGGTTCCGTGCTGACATCGAGACTCTGTTCGATGTCAGCGATCCAGGCTGACGAGGAGGAGCAGTAGTTTCATACTACTGATCCTCCGAGATGGACCCTGTAGCGGCGTCGATTTCGGCCTGCTCTCCGTCAGTGCGCTCCTCTCCATGTGGAGCGCTGGCGGCTAGCTGGCCCGAAAACGTCGGCGACTCCGGCAATGGGACCTCACGGTCCATTGTCTTACTCCAAGCCTCGTTAGAGGTCTCGGGTGCATCCCGGGAGTCCCCCTCAGCATCTGAGTGGAGAACGGCCGAGTCTGCTGAGTCGCTTCCGTCGTCGTCGTCGCTCTCCTGACCTTCACGGTCGTCCTTGTCTCCCTGGTCAGGGGGAGGCTTTGGAGAATGATCGACGACATCGACGTCCCCGTCTATATCCATCGACTGTTCCACCTCGGCAGGTTCTACTGCTTGGGCGGAAGCCGACGGGTCCGGACAGACGGCTACGTTCGCCGGGGCCAGGGGAGTGATGCCCTGAAGATCCGGATGGATCCTCGGTGACACCACTCTCTGGACCGGTGGCGGCGTAGGCTCGGTGGTTCCCGAGAGGGTTATCAAGGGAACCGAGGAGGAAGACGGGGCTGCTGGCGGGTAGACGGAGGCACCGAGAGACCTACCCGGGGTGTCAGGCTTGTCCTGCACCACCTGCTCTCGGCCCAACATCGTCATAGCCGAGCTCAGACTGTCAATCTTTGGAGACAACTCTCTCAAAGGATTCGTCTGAGCCGCCAGCGTCCTGACGTCAGGAATCACTCCACCCTCGACGAGGTACCTCTGCGCTTCGCGAGAGGGCTCGGTTCGAATGGGCTTCAGGGTTCGGACGCCATGGTGTTTGTCCCTCATCCATTCCGAGAGTTGGACCCCGAAGACTCTAAAGAATTCGTGGTCGATTTCCTCCCAGCCTTCTATGATACTGTCCCTCTTGGTAATATCATATTGGGCCTGTGCCTCAAAGTTATTGAGACGCGTTCGGACGTCGGTCAGACGAGAGTCCATCTCCATCTGAACGGTCTGGCGCGCCTCATTCCTAAGAGCCGGAAGGAGCTCGTTACGGATGGCCATGTTTGTTCTATCAAACAGGCCGAACAAGTAGGCACTCGCTTCCTCACGGAATGCCTCACCGAACTTGTCGATAGCAGGGCTGCCTGTCATCTGTAGAAGTCCCTTACAACGTTCCACGAACGTCTTCGGGACCCCACATTCGACGCCATCGCCGTATGCAGGCTGTGCCAACTCCCAACGCAAGGTTGCTGTCGGGGTGTCGGCGCCTGTCACGACGTTGGAGAAGCTAGCTCCTGCTGCCGAGGTCAGTGTCGCGCCTCCCACGTGGACACGCGGCGTGGCAGCTGGGGTGCTGCCCTCTGCCGCTGCAGGGGGTTTGACTGGGGGAGACGAGTTGGTGGTCACCTTGGGTTGCCGATCACGACCACTCCGGGTTTCCACTGTCTTGCCTCCAGTTTTAGCACCACTAGTGCTTGGTTTGGCCGAACCGGTCGAAGCACTCTTCGACTTTTTAGGAGCCGGGGCCGGGGCGGCTTTCGATGCCTTTTCGGGCTTCGAGGGAGCAGCCTGCGGCTTAGGCTTCTTAGGTTCAGTCGAACCGGCAGACTTAGCAGCCTCTGTAGAGTGGGGCCTCTTGTTCCCACTCGTAGAGGCTGTAGGTCCTGGGTCCCGAGGACGACTGGCCTCCCGCTTCTTCCGTTGCTCTACCCTGAACTCGGGGTAGGCACCGTAGAAAGCGGGCATCAGCTCCGGTCTGATATACAGGCGCTTCGTAGACGGGGGTGCGGGGGCCATCCGCATCCAGTGTCTCGTCGGCGCGCCTGTCTTCTCATTCCGTTCACACTTTCCAACCAGAGTCTCCACTAGTTGGATAGCGCCCTCGGCGTTGTACTTATGGGGCTGCTTGTACGACTTGAGATGACGCGCCATCAAGCCCCTTCGTGAAGTCACGAAAGGAGGAGAGGTCGGGTCATCCGGGTCCTGGTAACATGGAATGGTCTTTTCCACCTTAACACAACCGAACTGCGGACGGATGGCTCGATGCTCTTCAACCAAGTGTCGAGCATACCTGCCGTCCGTCGCATATACGCGAGGGGGGAACCCCTTACGTGTGCAGTTCTCGAAAGCACACTGCTGCCCTGGATTGAAGATGCGCCATGCGAACCCAATCCGCTGTCGCTCGGGCAGCGACACCCCCGACGAGTCTGAGGCATTCGTGATATTCTCGATCATCGAGACATACCAGTCAATGGCATGACTGTCGTCCGAATACCATTCCTCGTCGTCACTACCATCCTTTCCGACGAGACTTGGGAGTACCACTTGACCATTCTTGCGGTAGTCCTGAAGCTTTGTCAGTGGCCTGTCATCGACGTACTCAGCATGTCGTTTGGCAGTGATCGCTGACAGTCGCTTCCACTCGTCGACAGCCCTGGCCGTGTCTGGGGGTGAGGATACGGTGCTCTCCACGGCACCGGCATCGACCTCCGACGGCTCGGTTCCAGGTTCCGGTGGAGCAGTAGACTCGCTACTCCTCTCCCGGGCTGGAGCCTTCTTGGCTGCGGACTCCTTTTTGCTACTTTCCTTCTTGGGCACCCTAGGGATCTTGAAATCCTTCAAGGTGCCCTTGGATGCCTTTGATTCAGTCGGCTTCTTGCCCTTAGAACCTGAAGGGGTAGCACTTTTCGATGGAGCAGGTGTCGACGGCTCGTCGACCTCCATCTCATCGGGAGAAGAGTCTCTCGAGGCGGCAGCAGCTGCGACCTTCAAGTCGCGCTTCTGCTGCTTAGCTGCCTCCTTCGCCTTCCGGCGGAGCTCCTTCTCCCGCTCCTGGGACTCAGCCAAGGCTTTCTGTGCATCCTCGATCTGCTTCAGAAGGGCTGCACTCTTAGCCGAGGTAGACTCGAGCTCTTGCTCGGGTCTGGTCCTCTTGGACTTCTTCTTCTTCTTCTTCTTCTGCGACTTGTGGCTCGCCGAAGAGCTGTACCCTGACTGCTCGTCGGACGAGGACCCCATGGTTCTTCCTGAACTGCCGGGTTCCACCAGGGAGAGAAGACTCCGGGTCTCGAACCGTTCTCAGACGGGACGAGACGTCGAAGAGGATCTTCGAGGTTTTTCGATCCGCACTCTGGCGGGTCGAAGCCTCGAAGGTGCCTTCGATGTACCTTGAACCGCACTCAGGCGGCTCGAGGGACCGAAGACTGGAGTCTCGAGAGAACACGAACCTGCGCTCATACAGGTCGTGTCCCTCGACACTAGGCAGGGGAGACCTCCAACACTCAGGTAGGGAGTCCCCAGACGGAGCGTACCAGCTGGAATAAGCTAGGCTTAGTCCAGCTTATCTGCGTCCGACTCTCACGAGAAGGGCGCAGATGTGACCTCCGTGGTGGGCGACGCGGCCTTTTATCCCTGTGGCGCACGTCTCTGATTGGAGGAAGGGGCTACGTGACCGAGGAGGGCGAACCCTATTGGTCCACAGCGCATCACGCCATGACCAAATAAGGTACTGCTCAAAAAAAAATAGAACGACTCACTCTCCCCTCACCGTCACGCTCTGCTTCTCCAGTCGCAATGTTTGCATATGCCGTTATTTCCTATGCGGTCTATGGGTTCCAACACTATTAACATGGATTAATCTGGGCACCCCCTCCTTCATCAGACTACCGGGATTAAAAAAAAAAAATGGTTCCAATATGGATCTACCCTTCGGGCAGTATCCACCAGCCTATGCTGGGAACCCGTCCTCACAGTCAATAAAATCAGAGGCTCCAAATTTCCATGTTTCCAGTGTCAGTTTGTCTCAAACTAAGAGGCAATCGTACGACTCGTTGTGTAATTTTTTTATTCACCGTCGGCTTCACGTCCACAGACAGATTTACTCAAGAACGGCACCCGTTATTTTAAAGTCTCATTAAAAACACAGGTTAGTAAAGCTGCTGCTTAGTATTGTGCGAAACATTGATTACTGAGTAGGGTTTAATCTAGGGCTTTTCCTGATTTTAACCTTTACTACAGGAACGAGTGTTGAGCCTCGGGGCGGGTTACTATCACCCCCTCCTAGCCCGCCGTCCTTTGATGTGGCCGGGCCGACCGGGCTATTAACCCGTTTCCGTCGGCGTCTGCCCCCCATCACTTGTGACGGTGTGGATGCAGGAGCCAGAGTGTTTGCTCTGGGTTTCCTTTCATCCTCGACACTCGCTGACCGTTCCTTTGATGAGCCTTGGCGCTTAAGCCTCGCTCGAGTCATAGGTCCGGACTGGAGTGACTGATCTTTCACTTCAATCGAAACGTTTCGATGTGAAGTTTGTTCAGTCGTTCGCACCTTCGAGGGGGGGTCGGGCTTCCGACATCCCTTCAAAGGCTGTTTAGATGTTTTCGACTTATCTCGACGGGCCGGTCGACCACGGCGCCGCTTTGATGGTTTACTGGCATCCAACACCTCCACCTCGCTCAGTTTTCGAGCTTTTTGCTGTCGTTTTCGATGACCCTGCTTAGTTTGTTCTTTAGACTGGACTTCCGGCCGCGACCTTTCGACCTCTATTTCGACCTGTCCAGAAACAGACTTAGCCCTTTTCGTAGCCTTACGAGAAGGTGAATCATCATCAAGTTGTGGTTGCAACAACTCGACAGTTTGTGATAGTTCTACGCCCAACCACCGGCGCACTCTATCAACATTGCTCTTTTGCAACCGTCCGCGGGATGATCGAAGTAATAATGTCGACTCAGAGAGGACAGAATCTACAACGAACGGCCCATCCCAGTTGGGGGCAAGCTTCATAGCTGCCTGGGGGGTGTGGTACCTCACCACCTGTTCACCAACTGAGTATCTTCTCTGCTTTAGCCCATAGTCATACCCGACCTTCTGGCGTTCCGCAGATTTACCTAAGTTTTCCCTTACCATGCTATAACTCTCCCTCAATCGGTCACGAAGTTGTTCCACGAAGGTGACGGAACAAGGGACTTCGAGTGGGTTCTCGATTGAGCCGAAAATCACATCCGCTGGCATGAGAATTTCTTCCCCGAATACCATCATATTTGGACTGCATCCAGTAGAACTGTGCTCAGAGCTGTTATATGCGGACACCACATATTTAGCCTGTTCATCCCAGTCGTCCATATGTTTGTCTACCAACATAGTCAGACTCTGAATCAACGTTCTATTGAACCTTTCCACCTGACCATCACTCTGTGGTCTGTATGGATTGGTTCTCTGTTTTACAATCGTCAAATATTCACACATCTCAGAGAAGAGTCGAGACTCAAACTCTCGACCTTGGTCGGAATGCAGAAGCAACGGGACTCCAAAGGTCAAAACCCATTCGTCCACGAAGGCCTCTGCACAGGTCTCTGCCGTGTGATTTGGTAGGGGAATAGCGCGTACATACTTGGTGAAGTAATCCTGGATTACTAACATGCAAGTATTCTTGTTTGGCGTGGGTGCAAATCCCGAGATGATATCCATAGCTATCCTCCCGAATCTCACCCCGAACAACTCTTGGTGCAGAGGAGACTTACCCATGCCCTCGCCGGGCTTTACCAGGCAACAGGTAGGACAGTGTCGAACCCAACGACCTATGTCCTTTCCCATCCCGGGCCAGTAATATCTCCTTTTCACTTTTTCGAGCGTTCGTTTACGACCAAAATGTGCCGCTGTTCGGTGTCCGTGGCAAAAGGAGAGTACCTCACCCCTCAGTTGGCGTGGTACAACTACTTGAATCGTGCGCCTAGCTCGACCCGCCTCGACTTTCCAGCGACACAACAAGCCTTCACGGAAGGTTAATAGAGGCCATTGCCCTACTAATTTCCGTACCTCGGCGCTCTCGATCGATACATCAGGCCTAGTGGGTTTAGCCCCCTTAACTAGCCATTCAGCAACTCGTTTGATGTCAGCGTCCGCTTTCTGAGCATCAATGAGTTCATCGAGAGACCAAAATGCAACACCCACCCGGCTGTCTACTAAACCACTTACAGCTGCCAAAACAGCATTATGACTGCCGCAGTCTGTGCAATCCGACCTCTGGCATAGCCGCACAGGGATACGACTAAGGCCATCGGCGTTTAGATGCTTGGCCCCACTTCGATGTTCGATCTTAGAGTTTTCGAGACCGAACTCCAAAAGGTGGGCCAGCCACCTACCCATCATTCCCTCAGCCTCTTTGAAATTTAGGAGCCATTTCAAAGACGAATGATCGGTGCGGATAGTGAAGTTACCACCATAAAGGTAGTGCCTAAACTTCCTGGTGTACATGACAACTGCCAACAGTTCCCTTTTGGTAGTGCAGTAGTTTCGTTGTGTTTTACTTAGAGTGTTGCTGGCAAATGAGATCGGGACCTCCATTCCATCCTGCACCTGGGATAGAAAAGCCCCGATCGCTGTGTTGCTAGCGTCAGTGTCCAAGATAAAACGACCGTCGGGTGTGGGGAATCGAAGTACAGGTGTCTCCCTGAAACTTCGTTTTAACTCGACAAAAGCATGTTCGGTTTCTCCGTCCACGCGAATGCCTCGTAACGACCTCTACTACCTTTAGGTTTTTGGATCACTAAGTCCTGCAAAGGACTCACGAGTTCCGCGAACCCCGGGATGAACTCTCGGTAGTAGGAACAAAAACCAATGAAGGATCGGATTTCCTTCACTGTAGTGGGCCTAGCCCAAGTCATTACATCGCTAATTTTCCCCGGGTTGGCTTCTATACCCTGTTCAGACACGATTCGGCCCAGGTACTCGACTGAAGTCCTAAAAAGTTGACATTTTTTAGGTTTCAACTTCAGTCCCCATGCCCGAATCCTGTTGAAGACTTCTGCCAGATTCGCCATTGCTTCATCCGTCGTTTTGCCGAAGACGATGATATCATCGAGGTAAACCAGGCAACTTTTACCTAGCAAACCTCTCAACATCTCCTCCATCATTCGCTCGAATGTGGCGGGGGCGTTACACAAACCAAACGCCATGCGATCGAACTCGTAGAGCCCCCTCTGGTAGGAAAAAGCGGTTTTCTCGACGTCGTCGGGATTCATCCCGATCTGCCAATATCCAGATTGGAGATCGAGACAACTAAACCACTTGTTTCCTCCTAGGGCATCCAAGGATTCGTCGATGCGCGGGAGGGGGTAAGCATTTTTCTTAGTCACTCCATTCAGACATCGATAATCGACGCAGAATCTCATGGTCCCATCCTTCTTCGTCACCATCTGGACGGGACTGGACCAGGGACTAGTACTTGGCCTAACCACCCCCGTATCCAACATCTCCTTAAGTTGTTCATCCGCCGCAGCCTTCTTGCTGAGCGGAATCCTTCTATAAGGGACTCGGATAGGTTGTGCGTCACCCGTGTCGATGTTATGCAGACATCGATCGGTGCGCCCTAACGGCTCATCTGGGGATTTAAAGACATCCACATGCTTACGTAGTAAGGCGGACAGCTTCAGTCTTTCCTCTGGCTGGGTCAGGTGGGTGTCGCCATACATGTCTAACAGCCAGGTAGGGAGCTCCCCCGTGTGGGTGCTCGCGATTTCTGCCGTCTCGATGTCTGCAGCTTCTTGCTCAAGACGCATCATCACGGATCCTACCTCCGGTGACGAGAGTTCACCGTTTCTGTCAGCATACTGTATAGTACCGACCACCTGGCCTTTCTCCAGGACAATGTCTCGATTCAGTGGATTACAGACGGGAAACACTGTTCGACGAACATTGCTGACAAGGGCAGCCTCACCAACCAACCCAAAACATCTCAGAGTGTTCAGGTCGGGTTCGACTATGCCCTGTCGGTCTCTTTCCAGACCTTCGGATTTTACCAAGACATCGCACCGATGTCTGGCAGGTATCCTAGTGGTCTGTGCTACTGAGGCTATCGATGACACTCTCTTCAGTTTACACTGATGGTGCTCTTCTACCGGCTCGGTCATGACCAATTGACCCGTCCTTGGGTTCAGGATCATACCGTATAATGCCGCGAAGTCGAGCCCCAGAATCGGCCACATCGGCCACTATTGGGCTAAACACATAGTGGGTCGATGCGACCTTAAGAGGTAGAACCAATCGACCATAGGTCCGCATTTCGGCTCCAGACGCAGTGCACGCCGTTATTCCCTCGTAGAGATTATCTGACGGCACCACTAACGTTTTCGCGAGTTCTCGAGAGACAATGGTGTGGCTGGCACCAGTATCTATCAGGAAGTCCAGAGAACGCCCTCGAATCTCTGCAGACAGGTACCATCGTTTCCCCGACAAGGGGGCGGTTCCTGCTAGCATTCTCAACCCTACGTCAGTACTCAGATCGATCCCCCTCCTCTTCAGAAAAGAGAGACAGGGATCATCTGAGGGAAGCTCTGTTGCGCAGACTCTGGCCAGCTGCCGCATCAGGGCTTCTCTCCCGGCGTCGACTTTCACTTTCGATCCAGTCGAACCCTCGACCTCGGAGTTCGGGCTGCCAGCGCCCTGTTCCTTGGCCATTGAGGCTTTTTCTACACCGACATCTTCGGAACCCGACCGGTGATCAACCGGTGCCGCTGTGGTAAAGGGCTGGGACGGCCCTACCGGGACCTTACCTAGTTCCCTCGAATCTACTGTCGTCTGATCAGGAGTGCCAGAGGTGCTGATACCTTGGCTTTTCGATGGTCGGGCAGCTCGATTGCCACGTCGATCCGCCCGCCTCAGTTTTCCGTCGCGTCAGGTGGTAGTCCTTTAATCGGCTCTGGGCAAGTTCGTGCGAAATGCCCCTGCTTCTTGCAGTTCCAACACTTGGCGTCGGACGGAGGGGTACTCGGCTTCTCCGAGCTAGTACCAGGGACATCCCCTCCCTCGATAACCCTGAGTAAATTCTTCAATTGACTCAGCGAGAAGGTCTGCTCCTGTACCTTGGGTTTGGAGGCCTTGTTTGGTGTTTTCGATTTACCAGCGGATTTCTGACCTTTCTTAGTCTTACTCCCCGCCCCGGGCTTCGAGTATGAGGAGACTTCGCCCTGTCCTTCCTTAACCAAAGCGGCGTCGGCCAACGCCGACAATGCATTTGTCGAGGTAGGATTCACCAACTTCGGCAGGAGTTGTCGTTTCCGCAACAACTCGTCTGCCAAGTCCATGAGATCCTTTAGGGACATGTAAGTACGCCACTCCCGAAGAACGTCTTGTTGTAAATCAACGTCATACAATCCTCCTATGAACAACTGGTTGACTTTGGTTATGAGCCATTCAACCGAGAAGTCCACACCTGGATAGGCATCGCCGGCAAGACGTCTCAAAGCAAAGCCATAGGCTCTAATGCTTTCGTTCTTGCCTTGGCGTCTCTTCTCCATTGTAACAATGGGGTCTTGAAGGCTAGAAGTCATGGCTTCCGTTACCATGTCGACCAGTCCCTCCAAAGTCCCATCTCCATGCTCCTCCCATAGCCACACAGTATCAGCTGCAGGGCCATTCTGGAGTAACATGAGGAGTTGAGCTAATGCCATACTCGAGGTCCATACATTTACTCGACGGACGTGATTGAATCCGTGGTACCAACGGAGCCAATCGTCCTTCCATGTAAATGGAGGGCACTCGACTGACCTAGTTCGGGCTGGTTCATGCCCGATAGAGGTATTTTCAAACATTCTGCTTGATCTCCTGACCTGATCAAGGGCGAATGTTGTGCCTCTTCTAGGTATTTGATGGTCCATCCCCATGTTTCTCATAGTCGTGTCTGCACGACTGTGATTCATCCCCCAGGGATTACCAGAATCGGCATCACTCAACCGCGAAGCCTCGAATCTGATATCCCTATATTTGGGTGGATCAACATGTTGTTGGGTCGTGATAGGGGTCGAGAACTGCCCGATCACTTCACTTAGACCATCGGTGCGCGGCATTGAAGGAACTGGTTGGGTCCGGCGCGACCTCGAATCCACTTTCGAGATGTCGTCGATTGCTCCCACCATTCTATCTATCTCCGCCTGCTGTTTTGAACGTTCCGCCTGTCTTAATTCCGACACTAGGAATTCCAGGCGGGCATGTTCGGGTTTCGAGAGATCTCGTTGCTCGCTGATGGCAAAGAGTTGCTTGGCCTCCTTCATGGCATGGTCAAGCCACTCTCTGTAGTCAGGGTTTTCGACTAGATCCCCTTGAGTAGCAACTCTAGTAGTGCTGCATTCACTACTTTGTTGCTTATCTGGAAGTCTAGCGGTACGCAATTTCGATTCCGTCTGCTCCTTCAGACGTTCTTCGAGTGCGAGTTCATCACGAACTTCTTTATTCACCCTGGCTTCATCAGCCTTTCTGCGAGACAATATCTCTCGTCGGAGCTCATCGATTTCACCACGTATGGCTCCCAAAGTGTCCGAATCCTTCTGATCTTTCAGTGACTGGGCTACTAGGGATTCAGACTTCAAGGAATTAAGCTCGGCCTCATGCCTCGCTTTTTGTTCCATTAAGACCTGATATTCCGCCATTTTGTTTGCGTGTTCGATTCGTTCCTCACAGCGACGACGCATTTCTGCCTCGTCCCTGGCTCGAGCATCCTCGTCAGCTTGCATCTGACAGAGTAACGACTCCCGTTCCTGACGTAGCTGTTTCACCTGCTTTTCATAAGCCGTTAGGTGCTCAGCTACTTCTTCAGTATGCTCGGCTGATTGTTGGTTCAACTTATGCCACAACTCTTGCAGTTGTTCCTCCAACATAGTCTTTTCTACTTCTTGTAGTTTCAACTTATGTTTAAGGGACGTCTGCTCGTGCTGGGCATCCCGAAAATCGTTTCGAGCTCTCTCGACACATTCTCGGCGGCTTGTAGCAAGGCGATCGATCTTTGCTTTTAGCGATTGACAATCCATTGCTGTCAACCGACTACGCTCGATCTCTGACTTCGTTGCAAGCAAGGACTCCTTTTCGCTAGAGAGCTGCTTGACCTTCTCCTGAAGATCAGTAAGTTCTCTATTTGCGATCTGAGTCTTGTTCGAAGCCTCTAACGCCTGCTGCCTAAGCTGTTCCAATTTCAGCTCTATTTCTGTACTCTTCTCCTGAGCTTTCATGGTGTTACTCGCGAGAGCATCCAACTGTTGGCGACCCTGGCGCAGTTGGCGTTGCTGCTCTTGTAGCAACTCCTCGTTGAGTCCCCTGCCACTGTCAATACTTCCTTGTATCGACACGGGCGAGGGACCCTCGAAGGACCAACTGCCAAGGCCCATTGGAGTTCCCACGGGCGAGGCTGATTTTTCTACATAGGACAAACTCTGTGTCCTCAAGAAGTTCTCAGCCGCCGGAGAGAGTTGAGTCGATACTCGCCAATTGAGTAGCCGGCTCCTTTGATACAGGCCCAACGGGTCAGACGATGGACCTAATATCAGCGAGTGGTTCAAACCACCACCAATTAGTGGATCATTCATATCCACTAACGGGCCTGTAGTCACTTGATGTTGATGATTGGGGTCATCACCTTCATCCAAGTGACCCTGCATGTCGAACTTAAGCTCGCAGTACCTATGCGGACTAAAGTTAACAACTGGTCACGGCACCAGTGTAGCGTTCTACCCCTCGATGTTATATCGAATCTTTCGATAAACAACGAAGAACAACTATTCAGGTTCCAGTTAAAACTTTATTGTCTAATAACACATAGGCATCAGCCGTTCTCGATCACAGTTACAGGTGGCAGAGTTTGAACTCTATTGCAGGTTCGACACTAGGCCTTCTAGTGTCTAGAGTTAATATTCCACATGAACCCCCTCTGTGCAGTAGCACAGAGGAGTATTAGAATATGGTAGCCGGGCAGCCGCCGACCATTGCTCACAATGGTCAGTCGGGGCTGGACTGACCCTGAGGAAGGCCGTACAACGGCCTTATATACACCGGAGTCGAGGGCCACGTGACCAAGTGGTGACGTGGCGCTGGACTCCAGCGCCCCCAGGCGTCGGGTAATAGAGGTGCTCTCGACGTCGCCCACGAGGACCACGAAGGTACCTCGAAGACGACGCGGGACCACCACACTTTCTAGACTGCACATTTATGTAATGCAAAGTGACATTTGAATCAATTGTCGGCCATTTTGAATTTCAGCCATATACAGCCTCGCCATTAAATCTTATGAAGTAGAAACATCCATAATCTTAATCAGCACCCTTTTTAACATAAGAATCAGGCAAATAGATTTAGCACAGAAAAACATCCATTTATACAGTCCATAACATCCAGTTTATTGAAATTGAACAGCATTGTATCGGCTCAAGGTATTGTCTTCGCATCCAAGGCAATAGTGTGGGTCATAGTCATCAAGGAATGCTGCAAAATGTCTCATATTACTCAGAAGCATTTGGCCTACAGAAATCATATTAGATATTATGGTTAGATGGAGTATAAGGGTAAGTTTTATACATGTATCTAGAGTGCATTGAAAATTTTCAGTTAAAAAAGGAACTTTGTGATTTCAATCTTTCGTCTTCCCGACTGTCTGGTACACTCAAATCTGAACCTAAAAACACATATTAGGGCTTAATGGAAAGTTTATCATGTGCTCTTTCCAACGAGACCAATAGCTTCAGGATCTAGACAAGGTAGGGTAGTATTAGGGCCTAGGGATTGAGCATACCCCTTAAATAACAGGGTACCAAAATTTACCCAAAAGTGGTCTGACCCCGCACATTGACAATGAGCAAAAACCGGTAGTGCATCCCAATATAATCAATATTAACATCTTGGATCTTCTTCAGTGGACCCTAAGGATCGAGAAAATACCGGTTGCGTTGGGATGTGGGGGGTGCATGGTGGGCCCTATCAGCCCCCGGCCTATAAAGCCTTTATATAATAGATTTGAAAAACAGAAAAAAATGAAAGTTATAAAAAATATCATTAGAACTTCATCTTGTCCCATCATGAAATAAAAAAGAAATAACACTGTTAGGTCTCATAGTCTTAGCCTAAAAATTAATTGAGATACGCTTCATAGTCTTACCTACAGAGGGAGGCACGAGGTGACATTGATTTTAGACGCTAGGGGGAGACAACGTCACTTTCATAAGTCGGCTGATACAAACACCAAAAATGCCAAAAAATTAGAGAAAGGTAGGTAAAAGTTGTGATGCCTTGTCTCCCTAAAGTCCAAAGAACATGTAGAACTCTATATCTAAACATAATTACCAGAAAAAAAGGAATATATTACCTTTAAACTGTCGCGGGGGAAATCCTCTCTACAGCGACAGTTTCTATCTAACAGCGACATTTTTGAGACTCAAAAAGTGTCGCTGTTGTAGCCGCTAGTAAAATAATGTTTTTTCTGCCTATATATTAAATTCAGTCTGTTCCTTTCTTTCCTGCAGAAGGGAATTGTTAAACAGGAGGGAACCGAAAGGAAGAAAAGACAACAAATGGTCATCCGACCTAAAAATGCAGATGTTTCTGTCTTGTCAGATGCTTCAACCATTCTTTATGCCCCACATCAAGAGGAAGAACCTTCCTATCAAGTATATATCAAGAGGACAATATATCTGTGAGCTCGAGCTTAAGCAATTTGGATGATGGCCCTCTCAGGGAGGACATGGAACTTGTAGTGGGGCGTTGATCAGAAGAAGAATTAGATGCCCTCCTAGATGCAGTCAATATAAATAGAGATGCTTTAAAATTTCACTTCTCTGGACCGGGAGGTGGCACAGAAGTAAAAATACAAGGATGGAAGGACCTGGCAGGTGAGGGGCACCTGAAACTTATTTATATTTGGTTCGTATAAAATACCATGCTTTTTTGGGAAATTTATGTACCTCATCCCTTCATGTTTCAACTTTTAAAATGTTTAAAACATAATTATAAAAATATTTTTAGGAAATTATAAAATGTATGTTTTCTTTCCAGCCTACGTGAATGATGTAGCAGAGACCCAGTGCAGCGTCAAACAATGTGTGAGCAAGATCACTGATTATAGTCAGAACGCCACGAAAAAGGTAAGGGTTACTTCATTGTGAATCTTGTAATAAAGTACAGCCAAGAAAGATTATTTCATGTTAAAATTTGGATTTTATTTTGGTGCCTTACATTGTTTGTTCTGTGCTTTAATTTTTCAGTTCAATCATTTAAGACGGGAGATAAATAAGACTGGTGGAGGGACAATTAGCCAGAGGTAGTCAAGAACCTTTTCTTCTTTATTGCTGAGCTTCTTCAGAAGCTGTGAGAGGTAAACTTTATTTTTATTGTGATATTCTATTCCATAGAGAAAGAATTGGGAATACATAAAAAAAGCACCCCCCCTTCCCTTCAAGTAAGTCACTGTTGAAAAAAGGTATGATTAAGTTAATTTTTTTAATCTATTCTTTGTGGAGGTATCCCCAGTGTTGAACCCATGGAAATTGGAGAAAATCGCAGACCCCTCCCTCAGAGAGAAACAAAATGATTCTATGGAAAGGTGAAAGAGGGGACAAACCTGACTACTCAAAAATTAAAATGAAGAGAGAGGGTGTCCCAAAAAACTCTCAGTTAGAGAAGGCAAAGCGGAGAGAAGACCATAATAAAGCGATGATAAAGGAAAGAAAGAAGGAAAGGAAAGAAGAAAGGATAAGGACCAAAAATGAAGCCAGATACAGAAGGAAAATTGAGAAAAGAGAGAGAGAATTAGAGCAGAACAGATAAGTGGAAAGGGGAGAGAAGGAAAAAAGGTGACAAAGGGAAAGAAGACAAGAAAAGAAACTGCAGAGGGCTGCAGTACAAGAGAAGAGAAAGAGAAGGAGGGAACTCAGGGATAAGAGCATGGAAGTAGGAGGAAAGGATTAAAGGAACATATGAAGCAAAGAAAGCCTTGAAATACCTTATTTTATTTTTACATATGTATAGTTTGTTTCAGTTATTTACAGAGACCAAGACTGAAAAGTCACATGGAACATGAAAACTTTCTTGAAGCCTGCCATATCACATGTACAGAGACAAAGAATTAAAAGTCAGATGAGACATTTACTTTAAGAGTCCCATATAATATTACCAGGATTTATCCTAGGAATGTGATGATGAAATATGTACCTGTACATTAAAAGTACTTTTCTGTGTATGCTTTCCTGAGGTTCCTTATGCGCTCAGATTCTTCTCTCTGTGTGCGTTTCTCGGGCTGTCTCAGAGGATGTCTGACCGGGGTCCAGTCGTCTGATGGGTGTGAGATTATCCGGATCCCATAATCCATTGCTATATTATGCAGACATGCACACATTACAATGATTTTCGCACACCTCTCTGGATCATGCAGGATGTACCCCGCTGACGAGTCTAGTATTCTGCAGGATAAAAATGATGTATTCAAGATAAATATCATGTATAAAAGATCAGGTGTCGTGTTACCGAATGGTAAACAATATTTTCATTCTAGAGGAGCACAGGAATAAAGATAAATAACAGTGACTTTTTTTTTCAATTATTGGTTGAACTACAAAATGTTTATTTACCTCCACCTTTGTTAAAGGAAGCCTATCGTATGTTCCACCCTCACTGTGTTTCGGCGGTGCCACTTGTTGAACTGGGTTTCTTTATTTTTTTTTTGGACTTGCTCATTGCATTAATGAACTGCTATGTTCATTTAAATAATGTTATAGAGCAGACCAAGTTTTATTGATTTTTCAAAGGAAATTCACAAATGAAACAATACAATAACTTCATAGATCTTGACAAATGTCAATATGAACACAATCACGAGATAGAAAAATAGGGACTGGCAATATTCACTCAATAGGTTATTAATATAGAAAGTACAGACAAACAAACTAAAAACAAAAAGAGATAGATAGTAAATAATATGTCATACATAGAGATTTGTGTCTCTACAAGTTATTTCAGTACATAATGATTACAGTTAGATACACCTTGTTTTGAGTTCAAATAAGTGATAATTAGAGTTGGTGGTATATGCATATGGGAACATCAGCAATATTAATATGGATGTAAACATGAAAAAGGATATGAATGTGAGTATGAATATGAATGTGAAGCAGCGCGGTTTCTACACCTGCTTCTCATTGTCAATTATAACCCAATTTCATGTTCAACCTTATATTTTCTATTTTCATCACACCCTCCTTGAATTTTACCTTTGTAGTAGCTTTCTGAATCTCCTCAGGTAGAGTATTCCAGAGAGCCACCCCTCTGTACCATGGCGATCTTTTATAGTGTCTAGAAATAACCCTAGGTAGTTCAAAAACAATCTTCTTTTGAGACCTTGTATTATAAGATTGTGGTCTATTTAACACAGTCTTTGATTACTTATACATTAAGCATAATAATAGCATGTCAAATCCTTTCTCTAACACTGGAACCTTTCAAATTTCATGCAACTCCTTCACACTATACCGTCTAATATTGCATTTCAGACAAACTCTAAGAGCTCTATTTTGCAGTCGTTCTTAACTTTCTTAACTTAGCAAACCTAAATAGTTTATTGCATACATTTCTTTTAATAATTTGAATCTGTTTATCAAAACTAAGTTTACTGTCAACATGTACACCTAGATATGGAAAGAAGGTGACAGTTTGCACAGTGCTGCCATTGAAGTCTATAGTAGAATCTGGACATCTTTTTAATTTATGAGCACTACAAAACCATATAAATTTTGTTTTAGTTGGATTTACTGTTAGTCTGTTTTCGATAACCCAACGATTAAAGTTAATTACATCTTCATTCAAATTCTCATTAACCAAGTCTACATCTTTGTTAGAACTATAAATCACAATGTCATCAGCATACAGTTTAATCTTGCATTTTTTTAAGACCTTAACACCATCATCAATATATAGGACAAACAACAGGGGACCTAAAACTGATCCTTGAGGGACACTATAATAAAAAAAGATTTGATAGATAAACATGGAAACAGGAAAACTTAAAACAGCGACATTTTTTGTTACTTACCCTGTCTATATGAGGGAGACCCCCACCTTTCTTGGTGCCCTTGAAGTAGCTGTGAGCCCCATACTCCTTGACCAACCTTTTTGTAACTCTTTTAGTTAATCTTTACCTTGCTTGAAACTCTTCTTTCAGATATTTAGTAATAGGACTGGTCCGAGGCTTACATTTCCTTGTAATACGGCCTAATCTGTCTCGAGTGGGAGCCATGGTTGCTTCAAAAAGACTGCCTGAAGTTGCCTGTAACTGGTTCCCAGCAACCCTAAAAAGTGACGCAGTTAGATATTCGGCACCTCCAGAGTTACCGGATCTAAACAGCGTCAACTATGTAGAACGGCGTCAATAGAAAAATGATGTTGTCATTGTATAGCGGTTATAAGGGTCGCTGTTCAACAGCGGGTAAAAAACTGTGACACTTTCATTGTGTAATACTTTCTGCGCAAAGGTCTGAAACAGCGACGATTTCTCTCATTGTGTAATGACCCCCTGATGTTAGCTGATGGGTATCAATAGTAGCTGTGAAAGGGTTATGGAATTTGTACATGTACAAAACTTTCCAAAAATAGAAAAGTAAGATAAAATGAAAGAATAACAGGGTCCCCGATATAACCAATAACCTAGCACATTAAACAACACCTCCAGAAATTAGGGGGTCCAGTAGGTTCATGTGTCTCCAACAGAGGCCAAGTGTACTATGGGTTTAAGGTGGTAAAAGGGACCCTTTAAGAATTAGTCTTACAAAAGTTTCTGATACTTTCTTTACATAGTTTATATACCAGGATCGTACAATATCAGTAAGTGTGTTAACACCCATAGTCCACTAGGCCTCTATCACAGAAATTCATA